>CM024689.1:27990443-29345849 GCA_014182735.1 Corymbia maculata
TGAATGAAAGCCAACCCGAATCAAAGTGTGTGGCTATTTGACGCTTACAAGAAAAATCATAAGTAGATTGGAAGAGGCAAAAATTATGGAAACATATCCCACATTGATGTTTTATTCCTGTTTTCAGTTCACGAAGCATTTTAGCATTATGTGGTACCGTTGACTTCTAGTTCAATGTGAAATTTGTCCATAGATAACAAGTTAGCAAATGTCAAAAAATTAATATTGAAAATTATGAGAAATCATTTGATAAATTAACATCTCCATAGGTAGAGATTTCTTTCCTCCATAAGTTTCTCCCCATGGTTGGATCCCTATTTCAACTAATCAATTTCCACTAGTTTAATATACCATGTACACCTAACCTCGTGTGAAGACACTATGTCAGTTTTATAATCCTAATCAATGACTACAATTAAATTACGTTTACCAACGTGTTTAAAGACCTAGATCTGTTGCATCGGCAGGTCATTTTCTGTTGGCATGGCATTTAAAACAATGATTTCATGCTTGAAAGGCCACAATGATGTCACTCAGATCGAGACCAATTGGCTGGACCTCATGTATATGCGAGAAAAACAACAAGCTTTCAATGAATCAACGACCAGTGGAGAATTTGACGTGTACGAAATTATATAGAGAAATTCGAAAGTGACCGGAAAATGCACATTTTAAAATACATATGTTTACAATATGTTCAACAACTATGTAATATTTTGCCCATGCTATCAATTATTTGAATTTTGATACTGCAGAGATGATCGTGACTCGGTACCATTTGCAACCCATAAATCTAATTAACAAGTTTGAATTTGTAATCTCACATTGATGAATACTAGTCAGCACCATTAAGCTACCATATATTATTGTTTTGATCACTTGCCTTTGATAATGAGATAATCACCCGAGGTACTCGGAAAGGTTGTTGATTACATATCACTAGTTCTCATGCACCGATAATCTTGTAAAGTAAGGTTGTTAGATGGATTCACTTCTACACTATCTTACATAATATAATTTGAGGTTCAACTTATACATCTTTGAAAGCACTTTAGAATATTTTTGTTTTGCAGAAAACCTTTTCTAGGAAAACACTTTCCTCATTTTCCAGCATTTGGTTTGCTTAGGAAAATGAGTCAACGGAAAATATCTTCCTAATCAATGAAAAATGTTTTCCTACTGAAATTTAAATTCAAGAAAATGATTTCTCATTTTAAAGAACTGAAAAACATTTTACATATTCTTTTCTTAGTTTTAGGATACTTGGTTAATGAAAAGTTTATTCTTATAATATAATTTTTCTAAAAAATATCAAATTGTTAATTATTTTAAAAGTTTTGAATTATTATTATTATTATTATTATTATTATTTCTTTTTTTTTTTTTATTATTTCTTTTCCTTTCTCCTTCTCCCCCTTCTTCCTTCACCCACCACATGCCTCAATGACTATTGGCAAGTTGACTACTTCGCGATTTAGTTGATTAAGGTGAGCCCGAGCTTCATCAAGGCCAGTGAGCTTGCAACTCACCAGATTCGGAGACCTCGAGCTCAACCAAAATAAGCAAGCTCGCAGCAAGGCTGATCCAGGCGAGCTTGAGCTCCATCAAGGTCAACAAGCTCACAGTGAGGCCGATCCATGCAAGTTGGAGCTCCATCGGGGTTAGCAAGCTTGCGACTTAACCGATCTCAGCAAGATAGAGCTTAGTTGTGGCCATCCCCAGCTAGTAGCGGCAGAGGAAAGGAGAAAAGAAAATTAATAGAAGAGAGAAAAAGAAAATTAAAAATAATTAAAAATATATTTTTAAAATATCAATTTTTTTTTGCTTGAAATCATTTTCCAATAATACCCAAAGATTACATAACATTTCCAATTATATATTACTGAACAAAGGAAAAATAATAGTATTCTTGGAAAATGTTTTACTAGAAAGCATTTTCCTATATTATTGAGTTTTCCATGAAACAAACGCATCCTATATAGCGATATAAGTTAGTATGTTTAAGTTGTTAGATTTACCATTGTCTAGAGATTATTTCAAGGAAGAAATCTTGATTGTATCGATAATTCATGTTCCCAATGGCGTTAGCTACTTTTGCGTTCTTCACTGATTTTATTATTGAAGATATATTTTAAGTTTGAACCCGTGAACGAAATCCAATCTGAATCAAAGTGTGGTGATTTGACCCGCCAAAGAAAAGTCCAAAGTAGATTGGAGGTGGCAAATATTAAGTAAACACATTACACATTGAGTTCTACTACTATTTTTAGTTGGCCAAGCATTTTAGCGTCACGTAGTACCGTCTCAACTACTAGCTCAATGTCAAATTTACCCATAGGTTACAAGATAGCTAATGTCGAAAAATCAATATTGAGAATTATGATAAATCATTTGATAAATTAACATCTCCATAGATAGAGATCTCTTTCCGCCGTAAGTTTATCCCCATGGTTGGATGCCTATTTCAACTAATCATATTCCACTAGTTTAATATAACATATAGTCCCGGAGTAAAATTAACCTCGTGAAAAGATACTATGTTAGTTTTATAATCCTAATCAATGACTAAACAATTGATTAATGTTTACCTACGTATTTAAAAATATTGACCTAGATTAGTCGTATTGGTAGGTGATTTTCTATAGGAAGGGCATTCAAAACAATGATGTGATGCTTGAAAGGCCACGATGATGTCCCTCAGATCGAGACCAATTGGCTGGACTTCATGTGTGTACGAGGAAAATGACAAGCTTTAAATGAATCAATATCCTGAGGAGAATTCAACGCGTTTATGAAATTATAAAATTCGAAATTTGAAAGTAACCAGAGAATGCATTAATTTAAAATACTTCATGTGTGTACGCGTTTATGTTAAACAACCGTATAATATTTTGCACATGCTATCAAATATTCGAATTTTGATAGTGCAGAAGTGATTGTGACTTGGTACCATTCGCAACACATAAATCTAATGAACAAGTTCGAATTCACATTGATGAATACTAGTCAGCACCATTAGGCTACCAAATACTTATGTTGATCACTTGCATTTGATAATATTTGATGATCATCCGAGATAGTTGGAAAGATTGTCGATTACATATGACTAGTTCTCATACACATTTGAGATAATCTTGTAAAATAAGTCTGTTAGATGGATCCACCTCCAGACCATCTTACATTATATCCCTCAGAGTTAAATTTACGTGTATTTGGAAACACTCTAAATAATGACGCAATTTAGTACATATAAGTTGTCAAATATACCATTGTCTAGAAATTATTTTAAGGAAGAAATCTCGATTATTTAGATGATTCACGTTCTCAATGACATTGGATACATTTTTGTCTTCAATGATTTCTTTCTTGAAGATATGTCTAAAGTTTGAATCCCCGAATGATATCCAACCTGAATCAAAGTGTGTGGCTTCGACCCCTATAAGAAAAGTCCAAAGTAGATTGGAGGAGGCAAAAATTATGGAAACATAGCCGACATTAAAGTTCTATTACTGTTTTTAGTTGGCCAAGCATTTTAGCTTTATGTAGCACTGTTTCAACTTCTAGCTCTATGTCAATTTGTCCATAGAATACAAGATAGCTAACGTGGAAAAATTAATAGTGAAAATTATCTTAACTCATTTGATAAATTAACATCTCCATAGGCATATATATATTTTTTCCTCCATAAATTTATCCCCATTGTTGGGTCCCTATTTCAATTAATCAAATTCCACTAGTTTAATATACCATATAATCCGGTAGTACACTCAACCTCGTCAAAAGATACTATGTTAGTCTTATAATCCTAATCAATGACTAAACAATTAACTTATGTTTACCGACGTATTTAAAAGCATTGACCTAGATCTGTTGTATCAGCAGGTGATTTTCCATAGGAATGGCATTTAAAACAATGATGTCACGCTTGAAAGGCCACAATGATGTCACTCAGATCGAGACCAATTGGCTGGACTTCATATATGTAATGACCAGAGAAGAATTCGACGCGTTTGTGAAATAAGATAGCGAGAACCTCAAAAGTGACCAGAAAATGCAGTAATTTAAAATACATAAGTTTAGTGCATGTTCAACAACCATATATTATTTTGCACATGCTATCAAGTGTTTAAATTTTGATACCGTCGACACCTAAATTTTTGCCCAAAATATTTTGTCTACGTAAAATTTGGAGCTTTTTTTCCACAAAAAATATTTCATTGAATGTCTAGTTATTGCATATAGTTTCTAAAATTTTATTAGATCTTGGAATGGGCAGACGCTTAAATCGGCGTGTAAAAGTGAGCTCAACAGCAGGGAAATATCTGAGGGTAAAGATAAAACGTCCATGAGTGGGCTAAGAATAAAAAATTCACATGTGCTCATGTGTGAATGAAAGAAAATGAAGCATGCGTAAGATAAAGAAAACAAAGGACAGAGGCAATATTTGTTCAGCTACAAATCGGGGATTCTCGTTTGAACATGATAATGTCGCCACCAACTTTCGCGGCTGAAGAGAAGACATTGGCACCGCCAGCACATGATCATGTCTTCAGCAAGATGTCATTTAGTGAGTCATATAGTCTAGTGTTAATGTTTTATTAAAATCATACCATGTAGATTAATGTTTACACCTTGTGCATTTCATGCATTGCATATAGTTTAATTTTCATAATAAGAAAAACATCTAAAAATTATTAGCGTTGCATCGTTAGGTCACTTTCTTTTCAATTAAAATAATTAGGTCATGTTTAGTGTTCTAGAGTTTAGTCTCTTATCTATTGAAAAGAAAACATCAATATCTCTCACACTATCAAATAATAGGATTAATTATGAATTGATCCTAACTCATGTAATTAGAACAACATGTAGCTTGCGTTCAATTTTATTATGAAATAGCATGCATATAACTTAGATTTCATTCTAATCCGTTAATGCATGTTTAATTAGAACTCATGGCCTTGTCATTCCAAGACTACCTGTTAAATATTTTTGAAAAAAGAGAGAAGATATATCGAAATGGCGTTAGATTTATCTAGCACAATTAAGCCCCCAAATCTCTTGAATATTTGGTTTGCAGAAGTAAAGTGTTCTCCTACACTTTACACTTTACTCAGGTGTCTAATCAACCCTAATTGATTAGTGGCAACTCCAAAAAGTAAAAAAAAGTGCATGTTTAATCAAAAACCAAGTTACAATTGGTCGAGCTTGATAGAATTCGTGTTTAATGCGAGTAATTATCTTGTGACAGGAATCTATGTCCCTCAGTGGTTTTCCTTCGAGAAGGTCACGACATATACTAACTCACTACCATTTGCAGCCCATAAATCTAATGAACAACTTCACATTTGTAATCTCACAATTATGAATACTAGTCTGCAACATTAGGGTACTAGATATTCTTATTTTGATCACTTGCATTCAATAATAAGTGATAATCATCCAAGGTCTTGGATGATTATCGATTACATATGATTGGTTCTTACAAAATTTAAGATAATCTTGTAAAGTAAGTTTGTTAGATGGATCCACCTCAAGACTATCTTGCATAATACAACCCAGGCTTCAACTTACACGTATTTGGAAGCACTCTAAATAATGACGCAATTTAGTAAATGTAGGTTGTCAGATATAAACTCGTGGAAAGAAAAGCACACACAAAATTGAGTTGAAATGTAAATGTTGAGCGATGCGAAAGACCCTAACCAATGCCTTTATTTCAATTTTTTTCTTGGGTAACCTGTTTTTCATTTCTATACATGAAGTCTAGCCATTTGGTCATGATCTGTGTGACATCATTATGCCCTTGCGAGGCATGACATCAATGTTATTGATGCTAAAATCATAAATATGATAGATCTAGGTCAATGTTTAAATACTTTCGTACACTCATGTTAATTGTTGAGTCATTGATTATGATTATGAACAAAGCGAATCTTTCCATGAGGTTAAGTGTACTTCATTTTTGCCAGTCTTACCAGATTGTACGGCGTCTTCTACGCACTCCAAACTATGAAGTGGAATTTGATTATTTGAAATAGGGCTCCAACTATTGAGATAAACTTGTGGAGGAAAAAACAGTTCTGTAGTATATTCTTAAAGGGTCATATTACATGATTGTGCAGAATTCGTGATAAATAGGACTAGAAACATGATTAGTGGTAAGCTTTCCAAATTAAATGCATAATTACAGTTAAATCTTGTCAATTTTCAATTTAGATGTATTTTAAAGAGTTGAATGATATATAAGTATCCATAATAATAAATATTTCCAAAAAAAAAGAAATGATGATAGACCTCCATAAAAATAGAAACTTTTTGGTCTTCATACATATTATAGTAAACCCATTTAAGTGTATTTTAGTTTCTGTTGTCTAGGATAGCAAAAGTAGAACCCCATTTAAGGTTACATCATGTTGATATTCCTACTATTTTAATTTCCTAATTTACATATATAACTAAATATAATTAAGAAAATAAAAATCTTGAAAATTTATCTATCCAAAAATTAGGAAAAAGATTTATATTAATATAAATAAGATTATATATAGATAAATAAATTTCATTTTTAGATGTCCTAGTGAAAACACTTTGTCTTAAAATAGCATTCATATCAATTCAATATAACTCTAAAGTCAGATTGTTCAATGAAACTATTTCCAAGAAATTATTTAGAAGCTTTCCAACATTTGGACGATGGAAAACTACACAATCAATAGAAACGTTTTCTAAAACAAGTTTTAATTGGGAATAACAGCTTCCCCTTCTAATAAAAAGAAAATCAGGAAAATTTCCATGATTTCTTGCTCCGTGCCCTGGTGATGAGAATAGGTCCCTCTACATCTACTTTGTATCTTTCATTTTTCTTTATATTATTCCAATAATTCTCAACTATTGCTCTAATAAATCTTTTGCACCATCTCCTGAATGTACTTCATTAGTGCTCATATTCTTCCACATTCCACAAAATAAACGACGACATATTATATTTTTCAAATATGATTTCTTTCCTAATTTCTTTGTAATTTATGCTCTTTGATGGATTACAAAATAATTAAGGAAGATGTTGATTTCAATTTTTTAAGCCATTACATGCTATTTTTTTATGATACAGACTGCCTTTGGTGGATTCACTTCTCATCAATTATTATAAAATTAATTTTCTTGACTTTTCTTCAACACAAATAAATATCAGTTATTGGTTTACTTTTTCTGAGGAACAAATGGTACCGAGTTACAATCTCCTCTCCAGCATCAAAATTCGAACATGTGATATGTTTGTTGAACATACTGCAAAACTTATGTATTTTAATTTAACGTATTCTCTGGTCATTTTTGAGTTTCTCATTACCTAATTTCATAAATGTGTCTATCACTCGATCAGCTATTACCATCCATAATTTTTATTTTGTGCTGCGCTAGTTACGTTCTTTCTGGTCATAATATGCATTTCATAATAAACACCATGAAGATACCGACTTCACAATGAATGAAAATAATTTAGGACCAATAATGGATGCGAATTTATATTCTTATGGGGTTGACGAAAATGTTTATATCTCAAATTTAATACGGATCTAAATATTTTGAGTTGACATAAAAGTCATATCAATGATAGTACAACACCTAGTCAGGCACAATTAGGATTCATTTGTTTTAAAAAAATGAATGATTTGAAAAATATATTTTTAAATATAATTATTTGTATTGTTTATAAGAATGAACGAACAAAAAATACTTTCATGGTTTACAATGGACAAAAATTGTTATCAATAATGAAAACATTTTTCAATGATTAATGATTTTAAGCAATGTATGCGATTATTTATAGAAAAATATTTTTCAAATCATTCATTTTCACGAAACAAACATAGCATTAGATTCTCCTATTGACGGTCCATTAAAATCAAATCATGTTAATTTGCTCGTGCATACATGAAGTCTAGCCATTTGATCTTGATGAGGATGACATCATTGCACCTTTGCAAAGCATGATATTAATGTCCTAAAGGCCATTCGATATTAAAGTCAACTGCTAATATGATAGATCTAGGTCAATTTTTTTTATACAAATTGGTACAATTATGTTAATTGTCGAGTCACTGATTATGATTATTAAAAAACCGACAGCACATTTTCACGAAGTATACATTATAATATTCTTTGCTCTCCAAATTTCATTTAGTGGAGTTTGATTATTTAAAATGGGGCTGCAAACATGGAGATAAACTCGTGGAGGGAAAAAATTGTCCACCTAAGGAGCTATTGATTAATCGAATGATTTCGTCAAAATTTTCAAGATTAATTGTTTCGACCTTTCCTCTTTTATCCCCGGCGAACATATTTGACATTTGAGCTACAAGTTAAAACAGTTTAACGTAACGCATCCATTATTTACTTAGTTTTTTTTTGTTTTACAAAAACTAAATATTTAAAAAATATTTTCCTAAAAATGATAGATTGTATCGCTTAAAATAATTTGTCAATGAAAAATATTCTCATTACGACAATAATGTCGGAATATTTAGTTTTCATCTATTTAGTGATTTAAGGAAAGTGATTTTCTTTTTACTAGAAGGGAAAGTCATTTCCCCCATCAAGCTTATTGTTTCCGAGCCATAAACACTATCTTCTGTAAATCGATTAGTTTTTCATCATCTAGACACTCGAAAAATAATTTTCCCCAAAATAATTTTCCTTCAAATAAATAGAGCCTTAGTTTTAATTAGCTTTTTATCCACCTACCGCTCAGGTTAAACCAACCTGCCTCTCCGAGACTTACTATCGAGACCATCTTGGGACAACTTAACAAGATCAACAAATGAAAACGACGCATAACCATCTCATCCCCCATCTATGTATATTTGTATAAAGAGAATTTCACACGAGGGTCCACATCCGCTGTTAATCAAGTACAACTACACACTTTCTCAAATTAATGGTGTATAAAAGTGCTTGCATAAGCTTCGTTTTACACTGACGGTATATGCTTACTATTCCGATTCGTCCTGATCCTCCAAAAAGCAGGGATAATATTTTCATTGAAAATAAAAATTCAAACGAAGTAATTCATAGTTCATATCAGGACTAAGAGATGCAAAATCTTGATTCATCTTGGGTTGACGCGGTGGTCACTCTGATCTCAATTTCTCAAACGTTGCCCCCATTCGCGGATCTGAACATAAATTATTTCACGTCCTCAGAGACGACTGAATCAAATGGCAAAATTTGGGTTGACAATGAAATTCATGTTGATCCTTAAGACTTTCTATATACTTGGAGTAAATGAACTCCCTGTCCCTGATAATTTCCTTCCTGAAGTCTGTCCAATATCAGTTCCTAAATGCACGGCATCACTTTGCCCCCACGCACATGCATATGATGTCGGCGATCGACTTTGGTCTTCAGTCATAGAAAAATCACCGTCAATGCGATCCATCTGCTGCACATGTCATTTTTCAGTAGTTTGTTAAATTTGCATGTGGTCGATTGATATTTATCTTTGTAACTGTTGTTTTATGCCACAAAAATCTAATACCTTATCAACTTAAATCTCCCAATCAAACCATAATCTCTTTGGCGAGGCTGCCCAAATATCAGGTTTGGTCATAAGATTTCTTCTTTGAGATATTCACCACACTCTACAACGAAATCTACCTAATTGACTCTGGTACCTTTACTTAGGGAGATCAGCAAGAAAAACCCAAATCCAAGCTAATCAACATATTTGGTTAGATCTACATTGACTCAAAAGTTTAAGTTAATGGGTTTTAGATTAATTGTAATACATTAACTGCTACACACTGCACCAATTCTCTAGTATGTAACTTTTCTAACACAACCCACACAATTGAAAGCTTGAATTGTTTCTCCAACTGGGGATTGAGGGGGAAAAAAAACTATGGCCTTTCTAGTGATTGTAGATGTAGTCAAAATGTCTTCTTTCTACCATATGTGTACAAATTGAAATCCCTCTATCTAGTGCTACGATTCCAAAGTTGTTTCTGATTAATTTACGAAACAAAAGATTTGTTAGTAATTATACTCAAAAACAATTTATTTTTAAAAATCTATTAGACTAGACGTAAGAACAACATATTGCAAGTGCTTTGCTAGATACAAGGTAACTAATCATTCATAATTCTAGATAATGTATATATATACATTAGGCGAATGAAATTAGTTAAATTATCTGCGCTAGCAAGTGCAAATACCGGCAGCAGTTGCTGTCTTTAATTTTGGTAGTCACCTCCCATATTTGACTAACTCTGTCACCACCCCAAGACAAGGTGACCTTCTTGCGGCATGGCGTCCTTGGTCCCAATAGTCATGACTTATCGAAAGTGATATTCGAGAAACTTATCATTCATATTTTATCTCTATGTTTTCTGTTCAATATACACCAGATATTCGATTAACTATATGTAAAGTTACCAAGTACTAGATCCATCTAGCTACAACAAACCGAGGTAACATAATCCAACCCAATATAATCCTATATATTCCTCATTTTTTATAATATAATCCTGACGACCAATTGCAACTATCTAATTTGCTCGTTGTATAATTCAAATTGGGGAGAGTGATTAGTGATATACAACATTCAATTAGCCATGTAGAGATCTTAAGCAATCAAAGTCATATTTACATACATAGTGTAGGTTTTTCCAAAATTGAATAAATAGATTCTGAAATTAGAGGGAGATTTCTTTGGTAACACGCATAGAAAGTTATCAGTTGGCCAATTACGGACTCCAATCTCAAGGATGTGATGATAGATGCCAAATGGCATATTATCACAAATTTTGTAAGACTCCCTAGTTTAATTAATTAAAAAATTTAATTATCTTGAATTCTGTTTATTTCTTGAAAATGAATAATAT
Organism: Corymbia maculata; assembly: GCA_014182735.1. NCBI lineage: Eukaryota > Viridiplantae > Streptophyta > Magnoliopsida > Myrtales > Myrtaceae > Corymbia > Corymbia maculata. Next base: position 28,001,324 of record CM024689.1, read on the forward strand.
AGAAAATATTTTTCAAAAAGTGATCACTCCTTTCATTATAAAAATGAATGAATAGAAAAAAAATTGTTGTCCATAAAAATATTTAAACATAATTTCTGATTAATAATGACAGCATTTTTCATTAACTAATTATTTCAAGAAACACAAACTATCATTTTTAGGAAAATATTTTCTAAATCGTAAATAAACAGAGCTTAACAAACAATATTTTATTGCTACACGGTAACGAAGAAAAAAGTGCTGAATCAATAGTCTATACATGTGAACTTAAGAATGGACTTCGATTTACTTCGACACTCTTCATGAGGACACTAGAGAACACGGAGCCGTCAAATCCTAATAGTCCTTTCTTACAGGTTGAGTAACCGGTTGCACTGTTGTACCATATAAGCCGAGTGTAGGTGATCCATTGGATCGTGCGAGTTTAGGGTGGCCTCCACATGATCCATACGATTGGCTCCACTGGGCCTATTCGCCGGCGCCATCGATTTTGGATCGGAGTTGCTAGAGTTTCCCAGATGTGTGCTGTGGTTGCCTTTGGGGAGCATGATAGGATGTGGTGTCATCAGCATTCATCGTGGACAACCGGATAAAGCACTAACCTGTGCATGCATGGCGAGACATTGCCTTCAAACAAGCATTGACCAGATCCTGTAGATTTTGCCCAAGATAAGAAGCTGATGAAGCTTCAAGCTGGAATGGATTTAGCTTGGCTGTGCGTGACCTTGAGGAAAATTACAGTCGGATCTCCACGCGTAGATGTTTGATCTATTTTATATTACGGATGATGGTTGAGATATGCGATGTCGCAATTCTTGATTATTTTAAAACATGGCACCGTTTCAGTTCTCTTTATAACTAAATCCACCCCATTTTCACTAAAAGACTAATGTTGTCCTCAATTTCAATTGCCATCTAAAATGGTGACTCCAAACTTATCTGCTTTCCTTCTTCATTAAGTTTTTCTATTCCTTTGTGGGATCTAATTGTCATAATTATGAACATCACATACTTATTTTCGTTTATGGTTTTTCGTCAAACTAATCTCTTCTACCTCATTACTCTTATAACAACTTATTTATTTTCATCCCTCCTATCTCAAAAGCTTACTTTTTTGGTGATTTGTTTTTTTAACTTCGTTAGTCCAAAATATATATATTAAGTCTCTACATTTACTATATCGAAGAACTTGTCTTTTTTATTACTATTGGCAAAATGCTTTGACATGGAACATGTAAAACATTATAGGACTGTTTAAAAAAAAAACTAATAACATTGATATGAAAAAGTTATGCACAATGAGACATCTTGATATTGTTTGTAAACATATTAATTTTTGTCAATCAAAAATTAAAAAATCTTAATGGCATTTTACCAAAAAAAAGAAATTTTAGGGAAAGCTTTGATAAAATTAGACTGCATCAAAAAAAGTTTCATGAGCGAAATGTGAACAAGATTTATTCTCGGAAAAGGTTTAAAGAGGTTTTTTTTTTTGTGGTTTCATCATGTCATTTTATAATACATATATGTATATAAAAGACAACTAATAAAAAACATTTAATAGCGATATGCACAACAAAAATGTAAAAGCTTATAAGTAGATGACTGTGTTAAAAAATTATCCATGTTAAAAAAATTTCTAGATTTTACTGGACAATCAATCAATAAATTTCTCGATAATGTTGAAAATACATTGGTTCTTCAAAATTTCTTCTTTTGACAAAACTAATTTTTACAAAAATAAAATCAAAAAATAAAGATAAAACATAATGCATTTACTATACATGAGATATCCACAATAAACAAGAAGAAAATGTGTAATATTTTTAGTTATGGCAACTAAATCCTACATAGGAGTAGAAAAACTAACAAAAGAAGAAAAGCAAATAAATTGGGGACTACCACTTTAAATTGTAATTGAATAATTAATGGCAACTTTGTCTTTTTAATGGAAATGAGGTGAATTTAGTTATATAAGAAGTGGAAAACCACACATTTCAAAGAGGTTAAATTCTTAGGTAAAGCATAATATGAAAATTAAATATTTTAACAAATAGAATCAGGTAATGGAATAAATGGAAATGATCATAGGAGATGGAAATAACATTAAAGCTCTGGATGTTGTCACTAGAAAGACCTATTTTTGTGCGCCTCAAAAAGGCATTTGTCTCTTATTCAGGACCTTCTGTCTCAGGAAAACACGGCTATGAGGCCCTCTACCAGTGAGATTAAGGAGGTCCTACAGCACACATTATCTGATGTCCAAGTTAGATCTTTATCTAAACCAGTCAATTCCTAGGAAGTTAAGGCAACACTATTCTCATTGGCAGGCAATAAAGCCCTAGGGCCTGATGGGTACAACTCTGACTTCTTTAAAAAGAATTGGGAAACGGTGGGTCCCTCCATTATAGAGGCGGTCCTGGAGTTCTTCAACACTGGCAGCCTACTCCGGGAAACTAACGGCACCATTCTTGCCCTGGTCCCTAAGATTCCAAATGCGTCATTAGTAAATGACTTTCGGCCCATTGCATGTTGCAATACTATTTATAAATGCATCACCAAGATACTAGCTAATCACATTTCAATGGTGCTTCCTAACATTATAAATCCCGCTCAGATGGCTTTTGTCAAAGGCAGGCGCATTACCGATAACATTCTCCTGGCTCAAGAGCTCTTTAGTGGATTTCACTTGGACACCCACTCTTCAAAGTGTGCCATCAAAGTGGATTTCAGGAAAGCTTATGACACACTTAATTAGGACTTCCTGGAGACAACTCTTATAGCTTTTGAGTTTCCGGCTCGCTTCATACAGCTTGTAATGGTATGCGTCCAGACCCCAAAATATTCCATCTCCATCAATGGTGAACTTCATGGCTTTTTCAATAGCGGCAGGGGTCTTAGACAAGGGGACCCAATCTCTCCCTATCTATTTACTCTAGCTATGGAAGTGCTCTCAGGCATCTTGGATTCCCAATCTAACTGGCCTGAGTTTCGGTACTATTGGAGATGCGAGTCTCCTCGTCTCTCACATCTCTTTTTCGAGGATGATGTGTTCATATTCAACGATGGCAAACCAGCCGCGGTGTCCTATATGAAGGAGGGGCTGAATACCTTCTCCCAATGGAGTGGCCTTATTCCAAATAACAGCAAGAGTAAGGTATTTCTCTCCAAAGTTGCGGAGGCAACCAAAAACCAGTTGTTGCAAATCCTGAATTTTAGAAGGGGGTCCCTTCCGGTTCGATATCTGGGCGTTCCAATCATCACATCGCACTTAAGCAAGGCAGATTGCAATGCCCTGGTAAGCTTACTTACGACTCGAGTCCAGTCCTAGACCCATCGTTTTCTATCTTTTGCGGGCAGATTACAACTTGTCAAATCATTCCTGCATGCTATCCAAGCATATTGGGCGTCCATTTTCTGGCTTCCAACATCTATTGTTGACCGTATTGAACAAATCTGTCGGCAATTCCTATGGAAGGGACCCGGCCTTGGGGCGGGTAGGGCTAAAGTGTCATGGGACAATGTATGCCTCCCTAAACAAGAAGGAGGTCTTGGGATCTAGAGGATCTGTGACAGCAATAAAGCAGCCATGATCAAGCACATATGGATCATTTTCACTGATAAGGAATCCTTATGGTGCAAATGGATACATGCAAACCACCTCAAAAGTAAGCATTTCTGGACTACCCCTTCCTCAACCTGTTGTTTGTGGACGTGGAGGAAACTTCTTGCTCTAAGGGAGGAAAGTATAAATTTCTTCAAGTGGAAGATTGGTAACGGTCTTTCTACTTCGCTTTGGTTTGATCAATGGCTGGACCTGGGCCCCATAAATTCGGTTTTTGATAATGGTTATATATACCAATCAACCCTTAATATGCATGCAAAGGTTGCGGACCTCTTCTTCGTGGATGGCCAAATCATATTAAATGAGATTCATTTATGACAGATCCCAATTCCTCATTAAACCAACTGAGTGACAATTTCACTTGGCTTATGCATCCTTCTAGCAGTTTCTCTATTGCATCTGCTTGGTCGACTATTCGATAGAAAGTAGCACCAGTTTCGTTGGCATCTTTTGTGTGGAATAAGGTGATTTGTGATTAATAACCGACCAAAAATTTTTGTATAGGAATGTAAGCATGTTTTGCTGATTAATGTACACTGTTAACATCATAGGAACAATTTTTTTGGCGGACGGAGTTCATAGAAACTTTTATTCGGAGCGCACAGCATCTGCATGCAGAGCACATCAAGTTCTGAACAGAACATGTACAACCTTGTTAAAGACCATAAAAACCTTTATTCATAGCACACGGTGTCTAATCAAAAGCAACCTCCACCGTGAAAACGCGACCGACCTAAACATGCGTGTTTATTCTGGAGTGCCTAACGATGGCGTCAGGCAAGATGGCCTCATCGGCTGGTCCCCGTGGTAGCATTCGAAGGGGACGGCAGTCTTCATACAATTGATCCATCCGCGTATGATCCGAACTCTAATGGGAGCATTGGTGGTTCTACGACAGCACTCTGGGATGTTGCGGGCTCTGGTGTTGGTGCGGCAGCAGCTGGTCGCTCTGGGGGTCGTGCAACAGCAGCTTGTGGTTCTGCGACGGCAGCCAATGGTACTGCGTCAGCACTCCGGTATGTTGCCGGCTCTGATGGTGCCAACTCTGGTGCTTCGACAGCACTATCTTGAAATCCATTAGTACCAGGCAAAGAGGTCGGAGATGGCATCATCGGCTGGTCACCGTGGCAGCATTCGAAGGTGACGGCAGTCTTCATGTACCGAGAGCACTTGGCGCACTTGATGCTCTCCGGTATGTTGCCGACTACGTTGGGGATATAGAAATGGTGGCGGTGTGGCTTTTTGACGACGGTGTCGTGGTGCCTTTTGAAGGCGGCCTCGAAAGGCTGTGGCTGAGTCAACCACTCCTGGTGCTGCGACAGCACTGCCTCGAAATCCATGAGACGAGTGTTGACGACTACGCTTGACCCTCTCGCGATGACAGCGAACCCACCGAACTGCTTGTAGTTGGTGTAGAGCTCAAGCAGCCCCTGCGCACAGGAATCGTAGACGTCCGAACTGGCCTGCATCTTTAACGACAGGCAGCTCTCGAGCCGGTTAAGGAATTGCTCTCTCCTGGTGCTGATGTTGATAACCTTGTAAGGGCCAATATGGCCGTTGATCTCACGCAGGTATTTTTCAATTTTTCGGACAGTCTGGGGGTCTTCATCCGAGCCGTACAAGAATATGAGCTCCTCCCTTTCAAACTGGCCAACAAATAGGACACAGGCCATGTTGAATAAACAAGAATATAAAGTCTTTTTTTTAATCTATCTTGTGACTGATTCCTTTGTGAATTCGATACGTGTGACGTTAGATGTATCTAAATGTTTAAATCGGGTGAATTTCACACGAAGTCTGCAATAATAGAAGCTTGTTCTGCTGGCTTTCGACAATAGTGTGCGAGTTCGTGCTTGGTTGAGCGTGTTAAACACTAAACCATTAAATAATCCTATCAGATGAAATTATAATTGAGGCTGGGCCTTCCTTCTTCCCTACTTAGAAGAAGATCTCCAACTAGACTTTGTTCGTCTAGTTGCACGTATGAACTTTACCTAAATGTAAGCCAAAATAAAAATAAATGCGAGTGATATGTCCGAATTTGTAAGCACCAATCAGTAGCGCGATAGGTGGAAGATCTTACCAACTAGAGATGAATGATGAAAATATGGTCCAGATAATCAAAATCACAGTTCATTTGTAACTTACGCTTTGTTCGACATCAGGGGCGACCGTGTTGTTCACCACCAGCTTTAACCAGTTGATCCCTTGCCTGTTCCAGAGTTCCTTGCCCGTGGACTCCATGAACGGGAAGGCTTCCTTTCCCCAAAGGCGTATCATCGCCATTGCATCCATGTTCACCACATTCCCCTCTTGGTTCAGCACTACAACCTTAGTCTGCTGCCTAAATTGCCACTTCTTCCGGATGAACTTTGCTGCTGGCTTGCTGACCATGGAATTGCTTGTGTACCAACTCATCTCAGATCTCTTGTCCACGAACTTCTTCTGCGTCACCTCGTTATGTTCCTCCACGATAGGAACCCACATGATTTTGTAGTTACTTCTCTGGAAGTTGGGCTCACTGTAGATGCTGGTAAGGATTTCTAGATCTTCGTCAGGCAAGTCCAAGTCCGAGATAAGAAGCATCACGGTCTTGCCCTTGAACTTCTCCACCGTTAGCTATAACAAGTAGTGATCAAACCATGCTATTATTTTTTCCATTTCGAATGCCAACAAACAAACTATTTAAGAATTTCGGATATACTTAATTACTAGTAAGCTGATATGCATTCCCTCCTCGGGACATTAAAATACAGTAATGACCGGTAATCAAATGTCACTGGAGATAATTGGGACTTGAAAGCTAACCTTTGTCCCCTTGGAACATTGATAGACCGTCAAAAAATCGTTCTTGGTGCAAAACAGTGCAGCCATAAGCTCCACAACATCAGTACATTGTTTGGAAAGTCTCTTAATCTTCTCATATGAAATTTGCTCCGCTGCATATTGTTAATCACTAAATTTAAGCACTTTTATTCCATATATAGATCTGACAGAGAAAATCTGGGCACACTAAAGGGAATCTGGAGGAGACGCAAGAAGGCTTCCTCCAATGATGAAAACTAGTTTTTGTCTGAAAACAAACAATGATCTTGCTGGAAACTGTGATCCATTTTCGCAAAACTATCTAGAAACTACTGCTTAACCATGAAGAAAGAAGAATCAAGAAAAATAGACTACTAGAACCAAGCAACGTACAGCTTGCAAACTACAAGAATCCTCAATGTCGGTTGCTGTAAAATTGAAGATGAGAAGTCAAAACTAAGGGTAAAAGTCAAGAACAGCGGCTGAAGAAGAAACTGAACGTGGGATGCAAGACAAAAGGCAAATTCAAGTCAAAGTTGAAGACTGGAGTTTCTAGTCCTACATGGGAAGCAAGAGTACTTGGAGAAGAAGAAAATGAGTTGTCTTCCAGCTATACTATGGCGGTGAAGAAGTCAAAATTATCATGCTTGTAGTCGGTGAAACTCTTCAATAAATAGGCGAGGACTCATTCTTGTAATATGTGCGAGGTGAGCCCTCCACCGTGTATGTGTGGGGAAGATGAGCTTTAAACTCCATATCAAGATGCTCCTCCATCAACACCTCCTCTAACTATTGTAAAATCATTTCTATAAACTAGTAAAACTATCCTTATCCCTTGAACTGTCCTATCTCATCCCTTGTCTATCCTCTACCAAATACAAACTATAGCACACTTACACACTTACACACTTCACTAATCAAAAACCATCATCGATGCCAAAACCATGCTTCTGCACACATCCAAATTTTCAATAGATCTCACCGTGCTTTTCTCTGAGGTTTTCCACTTCTTTTTTGAAGGATTCATATTTTGTCCTGACCCAGTTCGAGAAGGCTGACAGATCTTGCCCTAGGAACCTGAAGTCATAAAGAAATAGGTCGAGCATTGATTTGAAACAATTAGAGAGAGAGAGAGAGAGAGAGAAATCTTGGAATTAAATCCTAGTCTTTTCACAAAGGCAGTCAAAAGCAAAGGTAAGGTTATAACATACTCATTGCTCATGCTCATCAAGCCACTGAACTGAACTGAGCAGCCAAGTATAACGACAATAATGTAATAAAAATGGGCTGATATGTCGATTGATGCTGAAATTTCTCCAAAATCTTGGGAGTAGCTCACAAACTCAACAGCGCACTTGGTGAACTCCAAAGTCAACTTGATCAGATTATTCAGCGCCACAAAAGCCTTGATCCGCTGTGCGTCAGAGGACTTACCAATTGCATGTGACCCTCTCAATGTCGCCGTTATGCTTAAAAGGTCATCTGACTCTTCAATTTGAGCAAGACGCCAATGCTCGGCATAGTATATGGATAGAGCTAAGAGTGTCAGCACTGCCTTGGCATCCCATGAAAAGGATGACAATATGTTGAAAAGTGATGCCACTGTTTGGTACACATCGCTAGTTCGGGCCTTGCAAGTAATCTGTTGTAGGTAAATTGGTTTCAATATTGAATGTGGAAAGTAGCAAAGAAGGAGAACATAGTAAAGGACGTGACAAAGTATATAATTGGATTATTTTTCTGATAAAATGAACAATTTTAGCGCTGCAGAAAATGTTGCTTTTCCTTTAGTATCAGTCTTTACATAAAATGAAAATTTTCTAATCTCCAAGTCATTTAAAAAAAAAAGTGAAAAGACCAGGAGCTCCTGCATTTGTATACATAATTTTCTAATCTCCAAGAAAACTTTTGAGAGAGGAATGACTCTCCCAATATGAGATTACCTGATAACATAATTCATTGATGGTGGATGACAAAGGATTAGGAGTCTTTAAAGAAACAGAGGTCGAGCTTTTGCTACGACTTTGATCACCCTGGAAAGACGAATTCCCTTGTGAGTCCTAATCATGAAATATTATGAACATAAGAGCATGTAAAAATCGTTTATCTTTATGAACTTTGACTGGATAAGAGTGAAACCTGAAATCAATTCGAGAAGCAAAGAAATTTTGCCACAAAAAACAAGTAAACGGGGGAAAGGTTGGATTATTTGCCATGAATTTCATGTTTTTGCGGGCAATATGTAGTAGTGACGCGACTAATCATCCAAGGGCTGGAATATATTTTCTTCTTCTTCTTTTCCTTTTTGGTAATTCAAGGGCTCAAGCACAAAGACTAGCTACTTAAAGTCTAGGAAATGCCTTGCAAATCCCATGACCAGTTAGGTTCAGGCTTTTGGCGTTTACTGAGAAGAAAATTCTCTGCTAGCGAGTAAATGAAAAAGAAACTAGAGCATGTCGTTGAATTTGCTTGCCCACTAATCTACCTTTGGCGGAGTGTTCTTAGCAACATCATCCACAATGGCCGTGGCTTGGTTGAGGATTTTCTGGACGAGATTCAAGTAAAACCTGACATTAACTTGTTCTGTCCCAGAGCATGGCTTGCTGACGACATCTTTCATGAACTTTTCATCGTCAAGGAGGGCAAGTAAGCTGGTCATGAACTTATTGTTGCTGGCCATTTTCAGACACGGGGAAAAGGAAGAAAGAACGAGTGAAAGCAGAGAAAGTTTAGGGTCTCGAGAGAGTGAGCGAAGTGAAGGAGGAAGGCTTGTGTGGAGCAAAATTGCAGGTCCCTTGTGACCTACTTATAACACTCCAATCCCACAAGACGACAACCTAGGAGCCGGTAAGATCGATATCTGCTGCTTGTTTACGCGGTGGGCTCGCTCATTTCTCATGAAGGAGAAACGTGAACGAGGCTAAAGCCAAAAGTCGAAACGAACAGCATTAAAGCGGGAAAAGCAAGAAGCACAAGATGACGATGGTACGTGATCCCCTGAGGGATGTGGGGCAGTGAGTGGTGCGGTGGCGAATAAAACGAACATCGCTAGTTACACTGAAAGCACATTCCATGCTTTTGATTGAAGAAGTCCTAATTTGAAGGGTTAGAGAGGTTAAAAAATAGAAGGTCAAAAATGGCTTAAGTGCTGTAACGAATAAAACGTACACCGCTGTTACACCCAAAGCACATTCCATGCCTTTGCGTTAAATTGCTGATCCAATTTCTAGAATAAGCTAAAAAATACTAATTTTTTTTTTTTTTTAAATCCAGACTTAGGCGGCAAAGGAAATGTCTAGACATCACTAGAATTGTGAGGGCATACGTACCCCGAGAGTGCCAAAACTTGGTACCGATGGATACTTAAATGCTAAAAGTTACAAAATGCACATTTAAGTGCCAAAATCGGAGCAAAAAGATCAGTTAAATGCCAACGGCGAAAAATTCCAGCTAAACTGCCACGTGTCCATTTTCCGACGAGTTTATTTGCTAACGAAGCATTTTTTCAAAATAAAAAATACACGTGGCAATTTTAATAAAAAAATTTGCCACGTCGATAAAAGTGCAACCCTTGCCGGTTCCCCCTTCCCCCTCTTTTTTTTAAATTAATCAATTTTACAATAATATTTTTAATATTTATTTATTTATTTATAATTTTTAAAATCCACATCGTGCAAAAAAATGTCATTTTGGCTAATTTTTCATCGATTCGGTTTCCAACGAGCCACATAAGTAAATAAATTAATAAAAAATTGCCACTTTGGATTTCCATTAAAGTTCCGACAACTTAGCATTGAAGTGATCCATTTATTTTGAAAAATGGCACTTAAGTATATTTTTTGTAATTTTTGGCAATTAAGTGTCCATCGGTGCCAAGTTTTAGCACTCTTGGGGTACTTATGCCATGGACTGCTATATTATCTCTGCAACTTGCAAAGATATTTGTCCTTCAAAGCCGGTCAACAAGCTCAATGTAAAGTTGACTAAGGATGAGAAAATCTCGAGAAAATATTAGGTAACGCTCGGATTCCAACGTGTCAAAATCCGACCCACACACCAAGTGACACATGTCACCCAGGCCCATGCTGGTATTTAGCCCTTATGTCACTGTTCGTGGGTGGTTTTCTGATCAGAATGGCAGTTTCTAGCAATTTACTTCCCCTCTCCGAACAGTAGCAATCAAGTCAACAGCAATTTAGTCAAATCAAGTTGGGCAGCTGCCCCTATGTCTCTCCCCCCTCTTAGTTAATTTCAAATTAAAGGGAGGGAGGGAGAGTTTTTTTTTCATGTTGTTCTTCTCTATCAACTCTCCCTTTCCCCGCCCGACTTCGCTTGCTCGTTCTCCAACCAACAATAGAACCAACCATCTAAAGAACCCCGCCATTGTTGGTGCCGCATCCACCTGGTCCGCTCCACAACCAAACCATGCCAAACGACATCATCTTTGAACCCATCTCTCTCGACTCGCTCTATCTCGCACTCTCTGCCACCGCCCGACTTCGCTTGCTTGTTCTCCGACTCATGATGGAACCGGTTGTCTGACAAACCCCATCATTGTTGTCGCCGCATCCACCTAGTCCACTCCATGACCAAACCACGCCAAATGATGTTGTATTCTCTCCATCTCTCTCGACTCACTTTGTCTCGCCCTCTCTGCCGCTGCTTGACTTGCTCTTTCTCCGACTCACGAGGAATCGGCTATCCAACAAACCCCACCGTCATCATTGTCGCATCCGCCTTGTTCATTGCACCACCAAACCACACCAAGCGACACCGTGTTCTCTCTCGACTTACTCTGTCTTACACTCTCTACCACTGCCCGACAAGCCACTCCGCCTCTACCTCTGCCAAGACACCGACTTTCTTTGCATTTACTCTATGCAATTTTTTCTATCAATTCTAATTTTAGGGATTTGGTGATTTATAGAATTCATTGGACGAGTCCTTCAAGGGACGAAACCACGCCCAACGCCACCGCCGCATTCTCTCCGTTGTCTCTCTCGACTCACTTTGTCTTGCCCTCTCAACCGTTGCCCGCCAAATGATTGTGCTAGCTCACAGCAATGTGATCGATTGTAAAGAACAAGGAAAATTGAATTTGTTCTATATGTGTGACCAGCAACCATTTTTGCATCTTTTTCAACTTCTTTGATTTTGATGAATTTATTTTGATTTTCATATATTGTCATGTTCAGCCGTATCTAGAATGAGACTTGGTCAGCAAACTTCTTCTACAAGCCATGCAACTATGAGCTATTTGTGAAGCAATCCCTAAATATGGAAATGGCTATTGTCATGTCAAGGGTATGCAAAGTGTTTTGGTTAATTATGTTGTCCAAAATGTCTTTTTAATTCGTTTGGAAAGACATTTGAATCTTTCTCAACGAGTTAACATCTTCTTTCGATTTTAGGATGCAGGAATGGATTGGATCATCCATCTTGACACTAATGAGCTCATATACCCAGTAGGAACTCGTGAGTATTCAGTGAGACAGCTGCTGGCTAATGTGCCTGGAAATGTTGATATGGTCATTTTTGCAAATTACGTGGGTGAAATGTCTTTGGCATGTGGAAATTGAATGCCCTGTTTATCCTTTGATATCCTGATTATCTATTAATATGCGATCATTTTATATTAGGAAAGCAGTGTGGAGAGAGATGATGTTAAAGAGCCCTTTAGTGAGGTAAGATTTTCGATCATGTTGTCTATCTTTTAGCTGATTTTAGTAGTAATGAATATAATTTAAGTGGCTGAAAGATCATAACTTTTCAATGTCAGCATAATTTGGAGCACAATCATTTTGACAAGGGAAGAAGGCATGATTAACTTTGGCGCTTTCCGACAGATTTGTCAACTCCGTTAAATATAAAGCACCTCATGTTTTATTTGTTTAGCATCAAACTTTCTGAGCTAGATTCTGCGATTTTTATTAGAATAGCATCAATTGATATTTTGCATGCAATGTATGTTCTTGGTCCTTACGGTGCATTGGATAATTTAGAGACATATATTCTACTTAGATCATCATCAAACGTCTGTGTTGAGTTTTGGATCAATCTATGTCTTCACCAATCACTCCTTATATTAATCTAATTGCTCGTCTCTTACATGTGTCAATGTTTAAAAAGAACTATAACCATTTAACAAAAGATGTATACTTTGGCAATTACAAAGATGCAACTCGTGGCAATCCAAATTACTTGCTGACTTATGGAAATGGGAAGGCTGCAGCTCGTATTCAAGATCATCTTCGTCCCAGTGGTGCTCACAGATGGCACAACTACATGAAAACCCCAAAGTGCGGTTGTATTTGTATTTTTGTTTACTTGACTTTTGGCTGATGATATATAGATGCCATGTCTACATGAGCGTGTAGTTAGGTGTTCCAAATGATTCGCCTTTGTTTGGAAAGTGTTTATGAGGTCTCATCTTGTGCAACGCCTGCATTGTCGGCCATGTCTTTTGTCACGCCCGCCAGCACGCAGCAACCCCCCGTCTTTTCATTTGATTCGTATGCAAACACAAGCGACCCTACCTGGCCTTGGCACACGCAACCTGCAGAAACTGTCAATTCAATCATTACGACATTAAGAGCATACGAATAATCAGAGCATCTCACATATGTCTCATACCCACACATGCTCCGATTATTAACGCCCCCTCCTGGGCAAAACGGCACAACCTTAAAGTTGACGGTTCCTGGCTAAACCAGCTTCGTCCTCTTTACCTCGAGGCACGGCGACGTCAGGGGTCATCCCTTCCTCTCGACGGCATTCCCGAAGGAGCACAGACCCGCCCACTACCGCAGTCCCGCAATCGACAGAACATAGGACCCGCCCACTACCGCAGTCTGTCACATGTCCCCCCGTCGCATCCGACCGAAGTCAGGCGACCAAACGGCCACGGCACAACCCCATAAGGATTGGCGGTCTTCCGGCAACGCCGGGTTCCCTCATTTAATGTGATCATGCAACACATCATCAAGCAATCCATTTATATCTTTGCTCTGTTGTGAATGCAATATCGCTCATGCTCATGCGACATGCCATTACCCCACGCAATATGTCATACGATCTCACTCGACAATTTCCAAAATTCGATTTCCAATCGCATTCAATCACACACATGCCCTAACTCTTGGGAACAACCAACAATTCAAGTCACGATCGTCAATCAATTCCGACCAATCAACCTCACGATACTTGCACACTTTTCCAAGTAATCACGTATATTTAATAATAAATAAATACGTGTCCTCACGACGACGCCAATCAATTATTTCCAACAATATTCAGTTATCCCAAATAAGTATAAAATATAATTATACTTAAAGATACTCATTTAAGAAACATATAATACTGTAGTCGATTTTCCGATAAAATAATTCAAGTCCCACAAAATACTTATAATTATTTTTCAATCCCATAATTAATTATCCAACCCAAATAATTCCATTTAATAAAATCATTCTTTAATAAACCAATGTCATTTAATAAAATAGTATATAAATACTATTGACTTTGGAAAAATAAACCATAGTAATTTTCCCCCAAAATTACTCAATTAAAAACCATTTCCAATAAATAATCACCAATAAAAACCATTTCCAATGAATAATCACCAATTAAAACTATTTCCAATAAATAATCACAATTAATTATTTTCTCCAAAAATAATTAATTTTCAGCAATGAATAGTAATAACAATATTACTATTAATAATTCGAAATTATAAATTAATTTAATTAATAATTCCGAAAATAATAAATAATTATTATTATTTATTCCGAAAATAATAATAATATTTATTAATACTAAACATGATTAACACTAAGCAAGCTTCCTCAAATAGTATTAAAACACTAATAATCCTCATCCAAAACACTAATCAAAGTTTAAACTAATTAAACTACTCCTAAGCAAGATTAACCCCTAAATAATGATTAGGAAATCGACTCACGGTTTAGCGATTCCGACGACACGAGCGCGACGGCGGCGGCGAGGGGAACGCCCGGAACTTCCGGCGCGTCGGGACGAGGCGGCCCGGGACCGGGTCTCGGCCGAGGGCGGCTGTCCACGTGGCAAGGGGCTGAGAAACGGAGGAACCGGCGGCTGTGGCGGCACGAGGCTGGCTGGTGGGCGGCCCGGCGACTCCGGACGGCGGCCAACAGCTCCGGCGAGGCGGCGACAGCTCCGGCGATGGCTGGACAGCAACGGGAGAGGGAGAGAAGAGGCGGTCCAACTGTCTCTGGGAGGGCAAAGCAGTTAAGGGTGGCTCGTGCGGCGGAGGAGGCTCGGGGACGATCCTCCGGCGGCCTACGGCGGTGACCGGCGGCGGCGAAGCTGCTGGCCACGTGTCCAAGTCACGGCCAGAGAGTCCGAGAGAAAGAGGGAGGGCATGGCGACGACGGCACTGCCGGGTGGCTCCTGACAGCTCCCTAGCCGGTCTCGGGCAGCCGAACGGCGGCGGAGGACGGCTGGACGGCGAGAGCAGCCATCACGGCTCCAACCCGAACGTGTGACGAAGTTGATGTCACATCATCTCATACAACGCTGACTTGCGGTGGTGACGGGTGGTGGTCGCCAAGAAGGCGACCGCGAGAAGGATAAGCGGCAGCGGCAACTAGAGGCGCCGGCCAGCGAAGACAAAGAAGAAGGAGAAGAAAGAAGGAGGAGGAAGAAGAAGTGCAGGGAAAGGGGAGCGTCGATCGTGTGAAAAAAAGAAATAGATTTGTTGTAGCGAAGATTAAAAGGGAGAGGAGAGAGAAACGTTGGAAGAGGCTACTATTCCCAAAAATCCGGTCCTAATCTCGCAATACACATATCCAAAGTTTTTAGATTTGACATCAATCATCTCATACCGCCGTGATCGGTGTGGCTGCAAGCCTACTAAGGAAGATGTGAAAAGATGCTTTATGTTGGAGTTTGATTGAAAAGATGCTTTATGTTGGAGTTCCTATAGTATGTTTTTCCATCCAACTGGGGCTTTCATCGCTGGCTCCTAGCAACAGGACCAAATTTTTTGGAATTTTTAAGAATTCAATTTTCATTTGACTGGCAACTAAAATTATAATTGAAGATGCTAGATTTTTTTCGTTGTTGAGTATGCATATTTTCAACACTCAACTATATTTGCAGGCTTTCATTATTGCATCAACTGTGACAGAGGAGGAAATCTATCTTCCAGGACTTATCATTTTGTACTTTGGGTCCTTCTAATTGGGACAACTCAACTGAGTGGTGCTATTGTTTCCATTTGCATTAGGAATGAAAATTGGTAGTAAAGGAATTGATTTGACCTAAGTTTAAACAATTACTCTTTCTCAAGTAGTCGGATAAAGTATGTCTATCCAAATTTACTTATGTTCTTCATGTGGGGTATGATCATTCATGAGAATAACATTGTTGTGCATTTAGAGCCAGACTACGATCATGTTTGGACTTAGACTATCATATATCTGTCCCAAGTCTTGCATATTGAAACTCCCTTAACTGAGAGTAGAGACACAGCCATCGGTTACCCCAGGGTCTAGCATGTAGGACAAGATTTTGAGAATGGTACTTGTGTAGTCATTTGCATTTCTAAAAGGATGTGATTTTTTTTTACCCTGATCAATTCTCAGAAGTAATTTTTGTCGCCATGGCAATGCATTTGAATTCTGAAGTTATCTTGCGTGCATTTCTTTCTTTTTTTCCCTTCAGGTATCAAGAACGAGTTGTTTGGATAGACAGGACTATGAATCTTAAACTTCTCAGGATAGACATTTTGACTCATATTTATGATCCTATGGTAAGTTCTAATGAAGGCGAATCTTTAAATTGTACAGTGAGCAGATTTATGGCAGTGAGATACTTTTATAAGATTGAACAAAATCAAATTTAGCATTTCCTTTTCAACTTAGCAGGTTATTGTGCAAGGATTGAGGGAAACTAGTGTTTTCAACTCTGTAATAGCATCAACACAAACGACTCTCTCAAAGGATAAGGTTGTGTCCGTTGAGAGTAGCAACTCTTCTACAAAACTTGAATCTAGAGAGTTTCCTCAAGAAATATAGGTACTAACAAAGAGTCTCAAGCATTCGCAAGATGAGTATTGGAAAGTACTGAGAGCGATATTCACCCTTCAGCAGTCCTACCATTATCTCCTCCTAGTGCGGGTGACTCACTTATTGTCTGATGAATTCAAGATACAGTGACTGTAGCCTCCTTATAACAGGTCTTATTTGAAGAAAAGCACAAGATTTACACATCTATGCCAGAGTGGAACGTGTGACGTCTTGAAATTCGAGCTCTTTGAGGGAGGAATGAATGTTAATTTCCCCAATGCATTGTTGGTTGATCTCACTCAGAACTAATCACTCTTGAAATACTAACCTTAAGGGGAAAGGCTAGTAAGGACAAAACTCATGCGACTAAAGAACTTGATTTGGGAAAATGACTCAACCGTGAGACTGCATAAGGACGATCCTATAGTCATGCAAGCCAATTTCAAGGATGACTAGAAGTCGATTCACGAACATAGTATAATGGGATGACGGGTGATTCCGTCTATTGTTATCAAACCCATGAACGATTCTATGCCGATCCTTAATAATCATGTACTTTGAAATAAGAATCAATTATTCACAATTTCATGCAATCAACGACATCCATGTTTCGAGAAAACTTGAACGTGAATTGACACGAGTCGGTTTCACGTGAGTCCTCAAAACCGCCTATCAATCTGAGTAGTACCAAAATGGCATTTGAGTGAAATTAACAAGGCATGTGAATCCAAGATTGGACTTCAAATTTTTGGGAACATCCGGGATGGACTTTTGGACTTTTGAACGATGCTTCTTAGATGGTCGACAATGCCAGTTGAGCTGAGTATTTGGAAAAGAGATTTTTGGACCAAGGAAACAAGCCTACAAGGACGTGGGCCGGGCAAGAACAATGTGGGCCTCACACCCAAGGTGGGACAACCACCGCGGTAAACCTAAGGCAAACAAGTGAGCCCATGGGGCCAAACCGACCATTTATCCTCCCGAGCTCATTGTCTAAACTTGAGCCAATTTGAGCCCAACAAATTTCCAAGCCCATTCTTATTCATTTTCTATCCCATTTCTTAGGCCCGCTCTTCATTTTCAGCTCAAGGGTAATTTGGGAATTACGCAAGGTGGAAATGACCAAAATGCCCTTGGATATTTTGTAGAAAGACAAAAGAAGAGAGAGAAGATGATGTCATTGCTTGGAGTAATTGAAGCAAGCATTCAATGGCCTTAATGAGGCATTGAAACCAGCTCTCATCTCCCTCTCTCTCCTCCTCTTTAGCCCCTCCAAAACCACACACCTTTCTCCTTTGGTTTTCCTTTCCTTCTTGCAATTTCAACTTCTGACCTTCCTCCGAAAATTGAGTTGTTCATGGCCTTCCCATGTGAATCTCGACCCATGCCACCCATCGTTGTGCTCAAGAGAGAATCCATATGGATGGCATTAGCCGTTTATCAAACAAATCCGCCGCCCAATCCGTACGGCAGCCAAAAGCCAGCAGGTCGCTGACCGCCTACTTTAGCGGCAACTCTGCCAAGTTTCGCCTTTTCTTCCGTTTCTCTCCCATTTCGACCAAACCACCACCCATACCAGCCACCAACAACTCCCCCTCAACCCCTTAGAGCTGCCAATCACCGGCCACCAGCTCGCCGAAGTTCCAGCCAACCATTTTTGCTCCGACGCCCCTTGTCCTCCTCCTGTGGTGCTATTTTCAGAGGTTCAGTGGGGAATCCGAGTTTGTTGTTGCTGTGTTCAGCCCAAGACCACCTTGGAGTGTCATGGGAGAGGTCCCCGAGTGTTGGGTTCATTGCCGCCGCTGCGTTCATGTCGTTGACCCGCTTAACGAATGAGTTTAGCCTCTAATCCCTTAGTTAGTGCCTAAACTTGCTTAAGATTAGGTTAATGATTGTTAATGGCTATTTAGGGTGTTTGATTAAGTATATTATCCCTAAGATAGATGGTTAGATAAATGATTAAGATTATTTTATCTTAATCTTGCTTAATTGTTCTTACTTAGGCTTAATTGAGTGTTATGCGTTAATTAAGCATGTTTTGCCTTAATTGCTTGATTAATTGGATTAATTGTTTAATTAATGATTTATTTAATTTCTGAAATTAATTAGTTAATTATTTTTAATTTTTGGATTTATTTATTTATTTATTCTAATTTTGAAATTTAATTATTTAATTATTAAATTCTGAAATTTCACTATTCATGCATTGTTCATCCAGAAATTAAAAATGTGTATAATTTCATGTATCTTGATTTTATGAGTGGATTAGATGTGGCATTGCATAAACATCCGCTTAAATCATGTGATTTTCACAAAAGAAAGGGAAAATGATTTGTCCGAGAGACACTGGAAATGGACTGCATTTATGAGAAAGAAAATGATTTGTCTGAGGGACATAAAAAAAATGGACCGCTTTGATGAGAAAGAAAATGGTTTGTCCGAAGGACATTTTATAAGAAAAGGATTTGAGGTTTTATATGCAAGCATGTGTGCTTTGGCTAATGCTCAAAAATAATAAATGAGTTATAACAATATACTTGTGTAATCACTAAGTTGAACCAGCCACCCCTGCAATAATTCGAGGGGTGATAGTTCGATTTATTGAAAACCGGCGGGGGTCCGAATGTAGAGTCGCGGTAGAGGCTGAGCCCAAGCTCCTTATGAAATGCCTTCTTGGGTGGGGGTCCCTTGACGTCGCAACGCCTCATGGGAAGAGCGATGCTTGGCTATGCCAGTCAAACACAGGCGGGAGTTCGGTTGTAACACTGTAGGGCAGTAATAATCGGAACATGTGTGGATGCTAGAGTATATGAGAAACATTGTATCATTGGTTCCGATTATGCATGAGGTGATCACATCATTATTTATGGCATGCACACATGAATTGATAACATGCAAGGTGTGGCAATGTTAAGTGAGATTGCTTGTAATGCGACTCACATGTAATTGGTGAATTGCATCATCTAACGGCCATGCGCATTGCGTGTATTGTGCTAATATATAATATGCAGGGTATGGCATACTGGGTAAGGTTACATGCGAATCGGCTTTTGATTGTTGATTGACCCTACATGTTATTTAATTGCTGACTGCTAGTTATTTGTTATTGGGTTGAGTGAGGGGTAGTTTTGGAGAGATACCCCGGGTTAAGTTGGTGTACTAACCGGAGCTTAGGAGAAGAACTTGCTAAGATTTTAGCTCACTGGTTATTAAATAACTATTTTCAGGCCTTTAAAATGGCGCACCCGTAATGGAAAATCTTGCTCCCGCTCCACCAGTGATCGACCTGACGAAGCCAAGTTCAATGGGTCTGAATGATAGTGATGCACCCAAGAGTTCATTTTGTATAACTGGATTAGCCTAGTTTCTTTTTTTCCTTGGCTTAGAGGATAGATTGGCTCCTTTTATTGGGTTTGTAATTTGAAAGAAGATCCTCCGTTGGTTAATCCAGTAAGTTGTATAAATGAGTAGTTGAAATTTCTACTGTTCATCTCTCTATCCCTGTTTGATTGTTTGTTTGCATTGGGGATGGTTTGTCTTCCACTTGCGCATAATGAAAGATCAAAATGAATGATCGTCGACAAGTCTTGAGACGTCTCTTTCAATAGACCATGGAAAGGGGTTGTCACGTGCTCAGGGTTCAGGGCGTGACAGAACATGCCAGATGAGAGAGATTAGAGCAGATCTAGATGGCATTGGATGTCTAGTTCCATTTTTAAGGATTCTTCCCGATCACTACCGAAGCGTTGATGTACATTTCGAGATTTCAAGCATATAGCATTGACTTGGCAAGATTCTTCTTTTCTTTTCTTCCCTACATCGGGCTAATCTTTTCTTCATTTGCCCTGTCCTTTTTCTTCTAGTTATCTTAGGTACTTTCAACAAATTCCTCGAAAATTTGGAATGAAAATCTTCTTCTCTATCAGCACCCTCTCCGGTAAGGGCTTCTGCAGCGATATAGCTCGATTCTCCTTTGCAGCGCTTTGCTATGTGGTTTGGAAGACCAGGAACGATATAATCTTTCATGGTCATGCTTTGTACATTCCCTCAATGAAGCAACACCTGACCAAGGTTGTCAAGGACAAAGCTATTGCATTCAAATCTGTGGTAGATACGCCGAGTAATAGAAGAATCCAATGTAATTGGGGGATCGATCCTGGTATTTTTGGTGCTATTCCCTCTCCATATTAGAATATGGCCACCTAATAGTCGGCTCTTGTATAGCTCTCGTTAGCTGTATATTCCCTTTCCTGTTAACTTGGGACCCTATCACTCAAATGACATGTAGTCCTTTGAGTATTGGTTGGTGCTGGGTTTCCCCCGGTTGTAAATTGTTTGGATGATTATAATATACAAATTACTTTACCAAAAAAAAAAATCACGGCCTCAGCAATTATGCAAAGGAAAGGGACAAGAAATCGTACAAATTTAGTAGAAACCTCCTATAGACATCATGTTAATGACGAAGGGTTACCTGAAGGCGTAAAGAAGGGTTTTCCTTAACACAGTCCCTTAGCCACTTTATTGTCAATGGCAATGAAGGCATCACGGCACTGCATGCAAAATTCCAATCTGCCAAACTATAATGGGAAATGTCTTCATAAAGAAACTCATGAGAGGGCAAGGAGTCTACACTATCCATCTTGGAACTCTTGTCAAGGAAACATCTACTCATGTGTAAAGAAAATGTCACAAGCTCAAGTGAAACTTCAACATTTTCCCATACACAAATCAGCAAACTTTATTGTGGTATGAACATTTTCATCAACCTAAATTCAGCAGAGGTAGTATCCTTTGATCAATTCAATAGTAGCTATGAACTACCAGATTGTTAATTAATTAATTTGACGTGACAACTCAATGCAAACCCACCTTAATTTCGTAGGCTGGTTACAACTTCATGCTAACTACAACTGACATTAGCATAAGCATATGGAAGAATGAAGCTAATACCAGAATTAACAGCAATAATAACAAACTATGAGGAAAGAATTGACAAGTCATACTTTTTTGAGGCCACTTCTGAAAATATGGTGCAAAGTCTAACAAGAACCCCATTTGTGATACTTTACAAGTTGCAATTCAATTACACTATTTTTCATAAGTTTGGTTTTTTCAGCAAGTAGACAAACCTTTCCCATGCATAATCTTCTCCCAAATCTTTTGGAGGGTATACTGCCACAATAAGTCCCTAGTAGTAGGGATATCTGATGTAATAATCGAAGTATCGGAAGTGACTTTATTATATGTTGACATGCTAGGGACAAACAAAGCCTTTGAGAAATGGGTCCTTGCACAAGATTAGAACAAAACTCTTAACCAGTCATATGCAAGCCTCACAAATGACATATAGTGTGACTAATCTACCGGTGATGTTCAAATCTGAACAACCAACATTGCATCCACAGAAGCAGCAACAACAGAAACTTGCATCGCCTCACTTATGACAAGTGGTCAAAATTATTTCCAGGATAAAGCTGATGCCATAATTCCTACATACATATAACATCCCCCTTTTCTATGTAATGATCATTATACAAGGGTGTTACTAAAGGGTAAGAAGAACATAGCTAACTGGCCAAATATGCTTTGATAACCATGTGAGTTGGTCATCTTGAATACCCTGATCGTTATCAGACATGAGAAGCATACAATACAAAGAGAAATGAGACATCAATGCACACATGATAACATTGATAAAGCAGAGAATGAGCATGACAACCATCAAGAGAAAACTATCAGTTAGCAAATCAAATGCCTTTGCGCACTAAAATTTATAAGCTTCATCAGGATGCAAAAAGAAACATCTTGCATCATGAAGAGTGCATATTTCTTTTGAAGTGAATATACCTGATGAACCAAAAATATTCACAAGTCTTGGGAGTATAATTTGAGGGTCTTTAACATCCATGCAATTAACAGAATCTACCAAAAACAAAACAAGCAAAGTATCAAAAACCATTAGGCGTGGTTTCGTCCCTCGAAGGACTCATCCAACAAATACTATAAATCACCAAAACCCTAAAATTAGAATCGACGAAAGAAATTGCACGGGGTAAATGCAAAGAAAGTCGATATCTTGGTGGAGGCAGAGACAAAGTGGCTTGTCGGGCAATGGTGGAGAGTGCAAGACAGAGCGAGTCGAGAGAGAACACGGTGTCATTTGGCATGGTTTGGTGGTGCAACAAACAAGGCGGATGCGGCAATGATGATGGTGAGGTTTGTTGGACAGCCGGTTCCTCGTGAGTCAAAGAAAGAGCAAGTTGGGCAACGGTGGAGAGGGCAAGACAAAGTGAGTCGAGAGAGACGAAGAGAACACAACATCATTTGGTGTGGTTTAATTGTGGGGCAGACCAGGTGGATGTGGCGACAACGGCAACGGGGTTTGTCGAATGGCCAATTCTATCGTGAGTCAAAGAACAAGCAAGCGAAGTTAGGCAATGGCGGAGAGTGCGAGCCAGAGCGAGTCAAGAGAGATAGGTTCGAAGACAAATTCCCATTGCGGACCAAGTGGATGCAGCACCAACGGTGATGGGGTTCATCAGACAACTAGTTCCATCATCGGTCGGAGGATGAGCAAGCAAAGTCGGGCGGGGGAAGGGGAGAGTCGACAGAGAGGAACAGCATGAAAAAACTCTCCCTTCCTCCCTTAAATTTGAAATTAACTAAGAAGGGGGGAAAGACGTAGGGGCAACCACCTATGAATAGTGTGACATAAGGGTTGAATACCAGCGTAGGCCCGGGCGACACATGTTGCTTGGTGAGTGGGTCAGATTTTGACACATTAGAATCCGAGCAGTACCCAATATTTTCTCAAAAATCTCTAACTTGCACAAAGATTTTTTGCTTGAAAAGGTCGGTGATGCATTCCTACATATAGGCTTGGTGGACGTCCAATTGAGACCACCACCCAACAGACCAACTTCTCCTTGTATTACCCACCAAATAATAAAAGTTTTCTTATTTTTCCTTGTGCTTCCCTTTGTCAAATAGCCTTCTCAAAAATACATCCTTATTTCCTAGCCATATTCCACACACAAAAACACATGCTTCCGCAAATACCCAACACTTTGATTGATTTACACTTCACAAGCTTCTGACCAATTCTAGCTTTGCTTAATGCCTAACCTTAGCTCAAATCCTATCACTTCTAGCTCCTTCATAGCTACATTTTGCTCGACACTCGGTTATGTCGGAGGAAACAATGACGTGTCATGATTCAGCTACAATCTCTCTACCACTTGTTCAACAAGCAAGATCAATTCTTTCCAAAGAGAAGAGATCACAATGAGATGTCGTGATTCAACTACAATCTCTCCACCGCTTGCTCATCAAGTAAGATCAATTCTTTCCAAAGATAGGAGATCATGATTATATGCCTTATTAATTTAGTAGCCCTAGCTTGTATTATATAAAGATACCACATTGCATAGCCAAAGAATGTAACAAAAAAATTCTATTAATTAAAAACAAAACACTTATTGGCACTAGCCACCCATTCTCCTCTTGTTAGATTATTGTTTTGACATGCTATCAAAGCCATGTTCCCCCATTGATGCATATAAAGACACCACACTATTGTTGCTATTCTCTACAACGACGACAATTCTATATAGTTGCAAACGCCATCTTTGACGTAACAATTAATCCATCGACTGCCCCCTCATTGACGTATCATCAAATGTGTCCCCACTAGCATCATTGGAGTTACCTCTTTAGGTTCCCCCACTGATGCATTTGCAACTTGATAATTCACATATGCAGGAGCCAAGGACTCATGCATCCCACATGTTGACACCTGTGCACAACAGTCCCACCACCTTTGCTCGGTATCTCTCCAACTGCAATTAGAAGTGCCATCTCATGCCGTTAAAACTATCCCACAGACCACAATTCAGCAAGCTACTGATCTGCCACCATAACTAGCGCCACTAGCCAACCCCATGGTGACTAGACATTGAGACGGCACCGTTCCCTGCCAACATGTGCAAAAAGATCACACCTATGCACTCACCACTTCAATAGCAGTCCCATCCACACCATCTTGTTACAATTGGGTGGTAAAGAACTCGAATTGGTAGGTAACTATCGCCAAAGAGTACATTGCACTACTTAAAAATCAAAGATGGGAGCTTGTACCATCTCCTCAGCACTATAAGCCCACTGGCTGCAAATGGGTCTTTCAAGTCAAGCTACATGCAGATGGCTCTGTTGAATGGTACAAGGCCATATTAGTCGTAAAGGGCTTTCATCAATAGTAGGGAACTAACTATAATGAAACCTTCAGTTCAGTGGCAAAACATGTCACAATTCGCATAGTTCTCGCAGTTGCATTTTCTTGGGGTTGGTAACTCCGACAACTAGATGTCAAGAATTATTTTCTCCATGGTCATCTCATTGAAGAAATATTCATGGATCAACCGCCAGGTTTTGCTGATCCCCATCATCCTCATCATGTCTGCCACCTGAAATGATCTCTCTATGGCTTGAAACAAGTTCCTCATGCCTCGCACCAACGTCTCAATAATATTTTCGTCTCCATTAGTTTTGTCGCTTCTACCGTTGACTCCTCACTATTTATACTACATAAAGCCCAATACAGTGTCTACCTACTCATCTATGTCAACCACATCATTATTACAAGATCCCCTACAGCACCATTGTCTACTCTCCTGGAGTCTCTACAAAAGGAAATTGCTATCACAAACTTGGGTGAACTCCATTATTTTCTTGGATCGAACTACAATGCACTTTGAATGGTATTATTCTTCACCAAACAAAATATGCAAGGGATCTTCTTTCCCAATCAAAAATGTAGGATGTGAAGCCTATCAACACCCTATGTATAGCGGGCTTGAATATTCCATCTACTCATTGCGGTGAGTTGTTCTTGGACCCATCACTTTATCATAGTATTATAGGTGCATTGCAATATCTTTTTCTCACTTGGCCCAACATTGCCTTTGCCGTCAACACTGCCTATCAGTTCATGCATGTACCCATAGAGGTCCATTAGTAGTTTGTCAAATGCATATTGCGCTTCATTTGCTGCACACCGCACCATAGCATACTCTTTACTTGCAACTACAATTTCTATCTCTATGCTTTTTCTAATGCAAGTTGGGTTAAGGACCATGACACCAAATGGTTAGTTGGTGGCTTTGGAATATTCATTGGCTCAAATCTCATCTCATAGAGTTCCCATAAGTAGGGGTGTTAAGAACTAAATCGAAAACCGAACCAAAATCGAAAATCAAACTAAATCGAACCGAAATTTTTGTGCGTTTTTTGTTTAGTTCGGTTTTGGTTCAGTTAATTGAAAAATAACCGTTAACTTTTCGGTTCGATTCAATTAACCGAACCCAATTGAAACTCTTAATTAAAAGTGAACAATCTCTTTTCATCATTATCTCTTCTTCATTTAGGTCCCAATAAGTAAAGCAAAAATAGAAAAACCGAAAAATCATCCCAAACCAAACCAAACCAAACCAAAATTGCAGTTCGGTTCATATTCGGTTTGGAACAGTTTTAGTTTAGTTTGGTTCGATTTTTCAAAAAAACTAAACCAAACCGTTTAGACCCCTACCCATAAGCAACGATCACCCAATCCAGCATAGAGGCCGAATTCAAAAGCTTAGCTGACACAACTACTAAACTCATTTGGATCAAGGCTCTCCTACTTGATCTCAACGTCTCTTGGCAAGGCCTTCTGATTCTTTGGTGTGACAACATCTTAGCCATCTATTTGATAAAGAATCCCATCATTCATGCTCGAACAAAGCACATGGAAATTGATTACCACTTTGTGTGAGAATGGATTGCCAAAAATCAACTGCATGTTCAGTACATCTCCACTACCAATCAACCTGCTAATATCTTCACCAAAGTGCTCTCCACAGCTCACTTTCGAATTCTACAGTCCAAGCTTACTATGTGTTCCACCACATCAACTTGCCAGGGGGTTGTCAAAGGAAATGATGATGTGTCGTGATTCAGTTACAATCTCTCCACCACTTGTTCATCAAGCAAGATAAATTCTTTCCAAAGAGAAGAGATCATGATGAGATGTCTTGATTCAGCTACAATCTCTCCACCACTTGCTCATCAACGAAGATCAATTCTTTCCAAAGAGAAGAGATCATCATGGTGTCCCTCATTAATTTTGTAACCCTAGCTTATATTATATAAAGACACCACACTGCATAGCCAAAGAATGTAACAAAAAAATTCTATTATTGGAAAACAAAACACTTATTTGCAATTGCCACCCATTCTCATCTTGTTAGTTTATTGTATTTATAGGTTGCATGTACATTCCCTTATTCCCTTTCAAAGCATCATTGTCACGAACTTCCCAAACGTGAACCACCAAGAGAAAATTAATGGATTACTAGGTAAACACTTAGTGCAAATTCTCCCTAGCCGTTATCAATCGCAACATTAGAGTTTTGATTTAATCAATTAAACATGAAAATTAATGCATTTAGAAGTCGTCACTAATTTATTGTGTACTTAATAGAAATCAAAGTAAAATATGAGAATACATTTTACTTCTACAAACCAAAGATTCAATAAATACAAAGATTTGATTACATTAGATAAACCTAACCACCATTTCAATAACTTTCCTCTCTATTTTAGATATATTTGGACTAGTCTTGGCCTTTTTTTTTTTTACAAAATGGTTAATGCCACAAAAAACTCCAAATTAATACACTTGTGACAAATTTACCTTTTGTTAATTTTTTATTAAATTTGATTATCAAATTGCTAAGTTTGATGACCCATAACAGCTAACAGGTGTACCAATTTAGGATTTTACTCTCATCTTGTCAAACATATATCAATTTGTGATTTTTTGTAGTATTAATTCAATTTAACGTGTGACGTCCTGAAATTCGAGTCCTTTGAGGGATGAATAAACGTGAATTTCATTAATGAATTATTGGTTGATCTCACTCGGAATTGATCACTCTTGAGATACTAACTTTAAGGGGAAAGGCTAATGAGGACAAAACTCGTGCAACTAAAGAACTTGACTTGGGAAAACGACTTGACCATGAAACTTGTGTAAGGACGATCCTATATGTCACGACCTAAATTTTTCTAAATATAAGTTTAGGGGTATTGTTAATTTCGGACCAACGACCCTTAATTAACTCGGGCTCTCCTAAGTCCATACCCCACGCGACGTTGAGATTTTCGTAAAAAATTTCAAACAAAGAGTCGCCACTAGTCTATTGAGGTCGACTAGGAATCAGGTGAGATATGGGAGCGTGTCTCGCTTTTTACGCAACCAAAGGATCTAGGGTCGGGGACTTGATTACGTTAGTCATGTAACTAATGCCCTTTCGGTACCTAACTTGATCATGTATTAATGAGGTCATGGCAACGTATTCGAGAATTCTAAGATCTGTCCTAACTGTTCTAAGGTAAGAAAATAACGTTCAAAATATCATCGCAAAAATAAGGTGTAAGAATAATCCTAATAACGTAAATTAGGAAAACCTATTGTAGAGCCCTAAAGGCTTATTCAATTTTATTTTTTTTTTTTTTTTTTTAAGGGTTTTCTATTTTATTTTATTTTTTTTTCTGGAATTTTCTGAATTTTCTGAATTTTTATTTTTTAATATTTTTTAATATTTTTAATATTTTTAATATTTTCTAATTTTCCGAAATTAAATAAAACAAGCTTTCAAGATTTTTGATATTTTCTGACTTTTCTGAAAATTTAAGAAAAATATTTATTAATGTTTTTGGAATTTTCTAATTTTTTAATTTTTTGGAATTTTTGAATATTCGAAAAAACAAAATAAAAACAAAATCAAATCAAAAAAATAAAATCAAAATAAACATTCAAAACCTTTCTGAAATTAAAAATAAAACATTTTTTAATTTTTAAAATATTTTCCAAATTTTTTAAATAATTTTTTAAAGATTTTTTAAAATTTTCTGAAATTTTTTATTTTTAGATTTTTTTAAAATCTTTAAAAAAATGACTCGGACCGGATCGGGTGACCCGGCCCTACTAGACCGACCCGACCCCTATCGGGCCAGGGCTGGAGCATTGACCGGGCTGGCCGAACAGCCCGGTCAAAATTTTCTTAAAATGGTCCATGATTAAAAAAATAAAATTAAACAGCCCATTTCCTTGTTTTTTTAGCCTTTTCTCTTTTTTTTTTCCTTTTGTTTCTTTTAATTTTTCCTATTTTTTATTCTTTTCTTTGGTCTTCTTCTTCACGTTTCTACATGCATGCCCGACACTTCTCTCCCTGTGTTTCTTCCTGCAACTCACGCTCACCGACCCGAATGACCATCGACACCACACCCAACCTCCGTTTACCGACCGCCATTCACCAGTCATTCACCCCAACCGACACCAACCACCGTCGACCAACTCCGGTCGCTTACTCCGGCGACCACAAACTTAGCAAACAAAACCCAACTGAATGGGCATTTTTTAAATCCAGAGATCTCAGCAAACCAACAAGGATAAATAAATTAGAATGAGGAGAAATATTCTAACTCGTGCGGCCTTGAACCGCTGGCTCGCCGGTGAGGGAAGGTAGCTCCAGCGAGTTTTTGTTTTTCCGGCGATTCGCAAAGATTGATGAACACGCCATGAAATCACGGGAAAACATAGAGAAAAACATGATAGCAGACGTAGTTCAATCACGCAAGAAAGACCACGCATCAAACTAAACTTCTGAGCATCTACACGATGAAGTGAATTTCGGCCATTCATTTAGGCATTTCCTCAAACAGTTGGTGCGCGATTTAACAAGTAAGTTTAGGAACAAGATTCAATGTGATTTTCGAGTCAAAGATGATGTGCAAAGGTTAGAATCAACATATTTCATGCCAAATCCATCTTATTTTATCACGGTTCACCCGAATTTTTCCAGTCGAGTTCGATGCTTCTAAGTGTTCTATATTTCCTTCAGGCAATGCATCGAACAGGTGGTATGCATCGATGAACTCAAGTCCTAGGTTCGAACCGGAAGCATTCCTCAGTCTAACAGTGAGTATTAATCTCCCGAATATCACAAATCATCAAGACCTCGATTCAGTTTTGCTTGTTTTGTTTAGAAATCCCATTGATTCAACTCTATAGCTTTACACCCCACAGTCAGCACAAAACGGAGCATGAGAAAAAGCATTACCTGGTTCGGGAATGGAGTTTTTGCCGGCATACGGTCACTGGCGAAGCTTCGACGGACGATGAATAGCGTTCCTTCTAGCCTAGGGATCACGTATCCAATGGGCGACGGCTTCTGTACCCCCACGGATGGGGATAATGGTTGGCGATTGTGCAAGATGCTCTCCGGTATCCCCATCGTTGAAGCGCTCTCTCTGGCTTGGGCTCGTTGAAGTTCTTTCTCTCCGGTTCCAATTTGCGCAACCTTAAGATTTTCCCCTTCACCCGTCGAGCCTGAGCAGTCTCCTTGATGAGAACGATTCTGTTTTTCTTCTGGTTTCTCACGAGTTCTCTCTCGGCCAACCTCTGGCAACCCTCCAATGGCCGACGAAGATGATTCGGCTTTTGTCCTCTTTTCTCTCTAATTTTCCTCTCTGCTTTTTCTTTACTGAACCTTCCCCACTTTGGATTATCTCCCAATAATTGTTCTTCAATCAAGTTTCCACCGAGGCTCCTTTGACTACCGTTTGGAATTTTCCATAACTATGCAGATCCGGACAGCACGAGGGGGGCGCTCAGTCCTAGTGTGACGCTAGGCCAGCAAGGTCGTTGACATCGGGATGGAGCAGCCACAGGCTTTTCGTTGCAAGATCACGAACAGTTTTGTCGTCACGATGCGGGTCTTCTCGGATCAGCACAAGCAGCAAGGACGTTGCGAGCCGGTGCTTGCATCAGCTCTTCCTCGTCATCATCGTCATCGGAAGCGGTAGTGGCACATGGAGTCACACGAACAGGGCAGCAGTCTCTTCGGCTTGGCTTCGCGAGCTACTTGAGGGCAGTTGACGCTGAGTGGCAGCAGCTCGTCGGATTTGGTCAAGAGAGGAGATAGCGGCCGTGAGCGGAGGAAATGCTATGAGGAAGCCCAAAAGCAGCGAGCGTCGCGGATCGGTGACGGTGGAACTCCTGGAGCCGCGACAGGCAGTGTCACCGGTGCAAGATCCGCGATGACAGGCGATGGGCGTGCTGCACCAAGGATGTGGTTGCGAGACTTGCAGCGAGAAAGCAATGTCTAAGGGCATTCAGTCGTGGATGGCCTGGGAAGATGACGCCCCCTCCTTCCCTTTTACAGAATTTTTTGTCTAGCTCCCCTTCTCTCTCCCACTCTCCGTCGCTGGGTTCGTTGTGCGGCAGCTTGGCTCGGTGGTACTCGATGGGAGATGGCGACTCTTGCAGTGGCTCGGATTTCATCAACTCCGGGCTCGCAGTGTGGGATGACCAGCGGTGCTGTCTCTTGAAACAAGTTGTGGTGGACAAATACCAAAGCGTGGAGGATCGCTGGAGGTGACCGAGAAGCTCCTGGGTGTGATGGGAAAGAGGGAACGAACTGGAACTTCACTGGACACGCTTGGAGAAAAACTGAGATATATTCAGGGTGAAACTCCCCAAGCCTTTTTTGTTCACGATGATGCACTAGTGAGGGAAATGAGATGATGGACGCATGGCATGGTGTATGGGCATGGCAACGGTAGTGCCGCAAGCACATTGACAGAGCAAGATTCCACTTTCACTTGAAGAAATTGGCTCTCCATTTTCCTATCCACGTGCTCAGAAAGTGGCCATCTTCTTTGTTGCAGAGAACATGTGTTCTTTCTATTTCAGCTGTGAGTATCATCAAGCCCCACACTCAGGATTTCTTCTATTCTCTGTGCAGGACCTCTCTCTTTCTTCTCCGCCTTTTTTTTTCCAGTCTCCCCCTCCTGCTCGTGTTCTCCTCTTCTTCCTTTTCTGCTTCCTCCACCACCTCTCCCTCTAACCAGAACTGCCTCCCCTCGCCAGCCTCCTCTCCGATTCTCTCTCGGTGGTGGGGGGTCATTTTAGCGGCGCCGTTGCCCTCTCCCCCCACGTTCTGCTCCTATCTGAGTTCTACGGTGTCCTCCCGTGTGTGCGTGAATGTGGGAGAAAAAGAAGAATCCAAGGGAGGATGGGCCAGGCCCAAAATAAGAGGGAGGTGCGCTGAAAGAAGAAGGAAAAGAAAAAGAAATGGGCGAATAGAGGAGTGGGTTAAACTGAGCACACCCGATTTTTTTAATCTCTTTTTTTTAATCTTTTTTTGTAAATTAATATGTATTTATAAATGCAAAATAAATAGGCAATTAGAACAAAATAAACAAAAATTCGGGTGTCAACACTATAGATATGCAGGCCACTTTCAAGGATGATTAGAAGTTGATTCGCAAACAGAACATAATGGGTGATTCCGTTTACTGTTATCGAGCTCGCAAATGACTCTATGTCGATCCTTGGTAATCGTGTACTTTGAAATAAGAATTTGTCCTTTTGTAATTTCATGTAGCCAAGGATGTCCATGTGTCGAGACATCTTGAACGTGATTTGGCACAAGTCGGTTATACATAAATCCTCGAAGTCACCTGTCAGTCTGAATTGTACCAAAATGGCATCCAGGTGAAATTGACATGGTATGAGAATCCAAGATTGGACTTCGAATTTTTGAGAACATCCAAGATGGACTTTTGAACGATACTTCTTCGACAGTCGACAATGCCAAATAAGCCGAGTTTTTGGAAAAAAGGATTTATAGATCGAAGAAACGAGCCTACGAGGACATGGGCCAAACAAGACCAAAGTGGCCTCACGCCCAAAGTGGAACAGCCACTATGGTAGACCTAAGGCAAGCAAGTGAGTCCGTTGGACCAAACCGACCATTTACCTTTCCAAGCCTATTGTCTAACCTTAAGTCGTTTCAAGCTCAACAAATTCCCGAGCCTGTTCCTATTCATTTTCTAGCACATTTCCTAGGCTCGCCCTTCATTTTCAACCCAAGGGCAGTTTGGGAAATGTGCAAGGTGAAAATGATCATTTTGCCCCTAGATATTTTGAAGAAATGACAAAAGAAGAGAGAGAAAATGATGTCATCTTGCCTTGGAAGTTGGGACATCAATTAATGGCCTTAATGAGGTCTAAATTGCAGCCCTCACTTTACTCTCTCACCTCCCCATTAGCCCTCAAAAATCACACATACTCACTCCCTTGTTTCTCTTCTTTCCTTTTGTTTTTCCTTTTGACCTTCTTCTGAAAAACCGAATTGTTCATGCCCTTCCCGTGTGAATCACCGCCCATGCCACCCACCACCGTGCTTACGAGAGAGAATCCGTACTATTCACGGTGGCCGTTCGCCAATCAAAGCCGTCGGCCGACCTGCTGGCCAGCCAGAAGCTAGCTATTCCCTAATCACCTACTGTAGCGCCAATTCTAGCCAGTTTCGCCTTTTCAGCTATTTTCCTTCCTTAGTAACCCAACCACTGCCCATCCCAGACACCAGTAGTTCCCCCTCGACCCCCAAGTGCCACCGATCGTCGGTCAACCGCTCGCTGGAGCTCCGGCTAGCCCGTTTTTGCTCTGGTCAACCCTTTCTCCTTCAAGTAGTCAGTTTTTCCAGCTTGCAAAGGGAGTCTGAGTTTGTTGCTGCCATTTTCAGCCACGAGATTGCCTTGGATTGTCATGGTAGAGGTCCTCGGGTGTCACCTCTGTCGCCATCACCGCATCCATGTCACTGGCCCGCTTAACGAGTGAGTTTAGCCCCTAATGTTAGTGCCTAAACTTGCTTAGGGTTGGTTTAATTAGTGGTAATTTTGGTTTAAGGGGTTTAATTAAGTTGTATTAGCCCTAAGATAGGTGGTTAGATAGATGGTTAAGATTAGATTAGCTTAATTTTGCTTATTAAGCTTAATTGTGCTTTGTGGTTAATTAAGCATGATTTGCTTTAATTGTTTGATTAATTATTTTAATTAACGTTTTGTTTAATTTGTGAGTTTAATTTATTAATAATTAAATTATGAAAATTTATTGTTCATGATTATTGTTCGTGATTACTATTCGTGGCATTGTTTAAATGGAAGCTAATTTTAGTCTTAATTTGATGTGTTCTTGATTGTTGTGATTTATTGAAGTGCCGATTGTTAATAATATTTGTGAATAATGATAAAATGCATGATCGAAAACCGATTGGAATTGAAAGTATTTGGTTTATTGAGTTATTCCTAAGAATTAGAGAATGTACATGATTGTTGATTGATTACATTTGAAATTTTGGAATTTTCGATTAATATCGCATGACATATTGCGTGGGTTATCTGAAATGGCATGTCACATGAGCATGAGCGATGTTACATTCACGACAGAGCAAATATATAAATGAATTGCTTGATAATGTGTTACATGATCACATTAAGAGAGGGAACTCGGCGTTGCCAAAAGACTACCAATTCTTATGGGGTTGTGCCGTGGCCATTTGGTCACTTAACTTCTGTCAGATGCCTAATAATGAGGGGTTAACTTTGTGGGACTGCAGTAGTGGGTGGGTCTTATAATCCTTTGGGAATGCCGTCGTGGGAGTAAGCCCTTTACATCACCATGCCTAGAGGTAAAGAAGACAAAGCTGGCTTGGCCAGGAACCGCCAACTATAAGGTTGTGCCGTGGCCTAGGAGGGAGGGGTTGTAATAAGCATGTATGAATGTTGAGAAATGAGAAAGTTGTGTACAATGCTTTGATTATTCGCATGCTCTTAATGTCGTGATGATCACATTATTTATGGCACACACGCATGAATTATCAGTCGTGCAGGATGTGGCAATGGCCAGGTGAGATCGCTTGTGACGCGATTCACATGTGATTAATGAACTATATCATCTAATGACCATGTGCTTTGCTTGCATTGTATGAGGTTTAATGTGCAGGGTATGGCATATTGGGTAAGGTTGCATGCAAATCGACTTTTTGTTTGTTAGTTGCTCCTATCTATTATTTGGTCTCTACCGTTTGCTGGTTGTTTGTTACTTGATTATGTGAGGGGTGGTTCTGGAGAAATACCTTGAGTTAAGTTGGCGTACTAAGCGGGGCTTAAGGGGAGAACTCATTAAAATTTTATTTCACTGGTTATTGTATAATCATTTTCAAGCCCTTAGAATGGCGTACTTGCAGTGGAGAATCCTACCCCTGCTCCACCAGTTATCGACCCGATAGAGCTTGAGTCCGATAGGTCCGAATAACCATGGTGTTGAACCTAAGGTTTCATTTTGTATAGCGAAATTAGCCTAACTTAGTTTCTTTTTTGTTTGGCTTAGAGGATGGATCGGCCCCTTTTGTCGGGCTTGTAAATTAGGAAATGCTTCTCTGTTGGTTAATCAAGTAAATTGTATAAATGAGTAGTTACTGTTGTTCTTACTGTTCATCCCTCTATCTCTAATTGATTGCTTAATTGTTTGTTGGATTAAGGATGGTTCGTCTTCCACTTACACATAACGAAAGATAAAATGAGTGTTTGTCGATGAGTGCTGGGACGTCGCTTTCTATTGACCAGGGGAAGGGGTTGTCGCATGCTCAAGAGTCGGGGCGTGACATAACGTAAACTAATGAAAGGTAAATTTTTCATAAGTGTATCATTTTTTGCTAAGTTGGATGATATACAATAGTTGACAGGTTTACCAGTTTAGGATTTTATCCTCCGTTTGGTCACAGATATGTCAGTTTGCGATTTTTCATATTATTAATCCAATTTAAGAGAAACTAATGGAAAGTAAATTTGTCATAGGTATAATAGGAAGATAAATGGTAGTTGACAGGTTTACCAATTTAGAATTTTACCCTTTGTTTGGTCACAGATATGTCAGTTTGCGATTTTTCATATTATTAATTTAATTTAACAAAAACTAACAAAAGATAAATTTGTCATAAATGTACCAATTTAAAGTTTTTGATGATCAAAAATTAATTTTAAGTAAATTTTCATAGATGTACTAGTTTGAGATTTTTCATGACATTAAACTTTTTAAAAGTGAAACAAATGTGAC
Organism: Corymbia maculata; assembly: GCA_014182735.1. Lineage (NCBI taxonomy): Eukaryota > Viridiplantae > Streptophyta > Magnoliopsida > Myrtales > Myrtaceae > Corymbia > Corymbia maculata. The sequence goes on from CM024689.1 coordinate 28,036,806, forward strand.
AAAAACTTTTGTCACAATTGAAAATCAAACAACAAAATAAGATTCTATTGCTCGAGCCAATAAAACTCAATTTTTGTTGCCATAAATTAGTCAAAGGAGATAAACTCGTGGCGTTTGTCAAGTCTCTGTCTATAAATTTTTGTCGCATTTTTAGGCCAACTAAGCTTCAAAGGCAACAGAACCTTTATCCCCTTTTGACAAAATTTTTGTCACGTTAAGTTTCTTTTTCGGCTAGGTATGGAGACGAGTATTTTTATTTTCATTAAATTTTAGACATCATTCATTTGTTTTCAATTGGAATTCATACCTTTTTCTTTTTATAATTTTGATATTCAAAAGCTAGATTATAAGTTCGAAAGTTCATAATAAATAAGCTCAACGAAAAGTTTCACTACAATAAATCAAATAATGTATTCAACGAAAAAATTACAAAAGAAAAAAGATCGATCTAATTAATTCTAGTGAAAGTCCTCTTGGCATGCCTGATCTTCATGCATTGATCCTACTTCAGTGTAAACACTCTGCTGCAACAAAAAACCATAGAAGGGTAGGGACTCAAATATTCACCATCTCGAAGGATTGGAGGGGGAACGATTTAGTTTCAAACATGGGTTTTGACTTCCACGCCCTATAAGAAGGTAAGGAGGGTAAAAATTTTAAAGTGAGAATTAGAATATAAGTAAAGTAAAATTGACAAAAAAAAATTGTAGTTTAAACTACAGTTGGAAAAATTACACTATGCGAAGGACTTTTGGCAATCTCTTTTTAAAAAATAACCTCTAAACCAATGAAGGGCTCAAGGGCTGATTGGCTAGGCCAAATCTAGCTACTATTGGCTAAGCACCTTGCCTCCAACATCATGTGAGGTGAGGACATTTCTGAAATTATAAAATTTTAGTGAGGGTAAAGTTGGAAAAAAAAGTAATAGCATTTCATCATGCTCAAAATTCGAAAGATCTTCAAACCTACCTTGGACTAATTTAGTTGTATTTCCTCAAAATTCTCCAAAAATTTTGTTCAACGGTACTTGCATTTGCCCAAAGGGCTTTAGCCAAAACCCTGTGGGAAAGTGGCTCCTAAATGTAGGGGGAGAGTCTAATATCTAAGAAGAGCAAGTGTGAAAGCATGTGTTTTTATTTTTCTCTTTTTTCTTCCCCTTGTTGCCAAAAGATAAGGGGATGAAAGGTCTCCCTACCTTATAAGATGAATAAGACAAACTGACCAACCCCGAACTACCCGGACCAGATTGAACCGAACTAGTCGGTTGGGTCCAGTTCCCAAGAATGTCAGACTGGTTCCAAGTTCCTAAAGTAGGATAGGTATTTAAAAGTCTAGTTCCTGATCAAACTGCCCTGACCAATTGTTTATTTATTTATTTTTATTTTTTTAGATGTCTCACTCACACCTCAACTACTCTCCTCTTTTGATCTTTCCCTTTCTCTGGATTCACCTCTCAGGGAGTTCAAGGAATTCTCTCTTTGAACTCGATGGGTTCGACTAGACCGTCTAAAAATTGGATTGGACCAGTCGGTCGGATCTAGTCCTTGGTTTTGGAAACTGAGAACCGGTCACTCCAATTTGGTTCTCAATTTCAGGGTAGGATCAAACTGGACCAGAAATCAATCACCCATAATGTCTATAATGAAAGTACACAAGCTTATATATAAATTTTACATGATGACTATTTAAAGTAATATAATTTTACAATAATCAATTAGAATCAATCAAGAAATATCTCTGAAAATTCATGATATTATATCTTAATTGTGTACTCGCTACGCACAAACATGGAAACTGGTCATATGTGCCCGATGACCTTTCCAAGTACATCAGACAAGGTTCGCATACTTAGTGAATACAAATGATCAAAACCATATCGGTTGGTAACCTACAGGGGCTGATATTTATAAATGCGAGATTGCGGTTTCGAACTTGGCTTCTTGGATCCATGAGTCACGAACTGTACTTGAGTTACAACTTCTTCTGCAACATCAAAATTCAAACTTTCGATGGCAATTGTGTAGCCTTCAATAGGGAGAGCAGACAAAGCAAAACAATGATATGTTTGTTAAACTTATTATAAATATTTTTTATTATACTCTAACTCTCATCTCACTCTTAAATTTTTGTTCTACCTCTTTATAGATTGTGAAAGTCGAATCTCACATCATTAAATGTCCCCCCACCCCCACCCCCACCCCACCCCAACCCCAACCCCAACAACAATATGTTTGTTGAACTTATTATAAATGTTTTTTTTATCATACTCTAACTATCTCTTTTTTTTTGGCTGACAGAAAATGCTGATTTTTTAAATATTTTCTCTCTCCAACGTGGTAATGACATGGTTAAAACAACATCATTTTGGTCAGAATATGAGTTTCAAAATAATTTTATTTAAATTAAATAAAAATAATTTAAAATTTCAAATAAAAAAAGTAGCTAATTTCTAATTTCATTTAATAGAATTTGTATTAAAAATCATATTTAGACAAAAATGACTTCATTTTAGCCTTATGATTCATGTTTTAATCACATCATCACCACGTAGGATAGAGAAATATTTAATAAAAGCAACGTCAGTAGTTTCCGTTAGTCAAATTAGATAGAGTTAATGTTCGATTGCATCAATTTAATAAGTTTTAGAATTTGATTTCACATTTTATAAATTTTAGGTCTCAATTGTACATTCCTGATAAGTTTTAGAAAATCTATTGCAAATATCCCTAATTCCTAAATGCACATCACTTTGGCCCCACATACATGCATATGATGCTGGTGATCGACCTTGGTCTTTAGTTATACAAAAGTCAGCGTCCATGTGATACATCTATTGCACGTCATTTTTCTATAGTTAGTTACATTTGCATGTGGTTGATTAGTATCCATCTTTGTAGTTGTTATTTCACGTAGCAGAAATCCAATACATCCTCAACTTGAATCTTCAGACCAAATCATAATCACTTTGGCAAGGCTACCCATAAATCGGGTTGGTCATGAGACTACTTTTTTGAGATATTCACCACACATTGGAACAGATTGGGGGGCCCACCACCAATCTATCTTATTGACTCTAGTACCTTCACCTAGGAAGATTGCTAAGAGAGAGCACAAGTATGAGCCATTCAATATATTTAGTTGAATCTACATTTACTCAAAAGTTTCAGCCAATATGTTTCAAATCCACTGTGACATATTAACTGCTACACACCGCATCAATTATTCAATTTGTGACTTACACAATTGAAAGTTCGAATTGTTTCTCTATCTGGGGATTGAGAAAAAAAAAAATGGCCTTCCTAATAGTTGTAGTTGTGGCTTAGCAAAACAAAATCCTACTGGTCAAAATGTCTTCTTTCCACCATCTCTGTACAAATTAAAATCCTAATGCTGTGATTCCAAACTTGTTTTTGAGTAATTTACAAAACAAAACATTTGTTAGTAATTGTACTCTAAGTCAATCTCTTATAAAAAAATCATATTAGGCTAGACGTAAGAACAACATTTTGCAAGTGCTTTGCTAGATATGTAGGTTAGGCTAGATAAGGAATAAACGCATATATGTAGATTAGGCGCATGACATTAGTCCACTTGTCTGCAGTAGTAAATGCAAATAAGGACAGCAAATGCTGTCTTTAATTGTGGCAATCACCACCCTCATTTGACTGACTTGGTCACCACCCCGAGCCAAGGTGACCTTCTTGCGGCAGTGGGTCCTTGGTCCCTATTGTCATGACTCAAGGAAAGTGACATTCGAGAAATTTATTAGTTATATTTTATCTCTATGTTGTATGCTCAATATACACCAAATGCACAATCAACTATATGTAAATTTACCAAGTACTGTATCCATCTAGTTACAGTAAACCGAGGTATAAGTGCACAGAATCCAACCAAATATAATCCTATATGTTTCTCATTTCCAATAATATAATCCTCACAATCAATCACAACTGTGAAATTTGCTCATTATATAATTCAAATTTGTGGATAGTAATTAGTGACATACAACATTCAATAAGCCATGTAGAGATCTTGAGCTATCATAGACGTATTTTACGTTCATAGTGTAGGTTTTTCCAAAATTGAACAAATAGATTCCAAAATTAGAGGGTGATTTCTTTAGGGACTCACAAATAGAAAGTTCTCAGTGGACCGAATTCGGACTCCAGTCTCAAGGATGTGGTGATAGATGCCAGAAGGCACATTATCCCAAATTCTGTAGGACTCCCTTCGTTTAATTAATTGAATGATTTATTAAAAAATTTTGTAAAATAATTGCTTCTATCCTTAAGAAAATGAATGAATGAAAAATATTTTCATTGTTCATAAAAATGATTAAGTATAATTTGTTATTGATAATGACAATATTTTTCATGGCTAATTATTTCAAGATACACGAGTGATCATTTTTAGGTAAATATATTTCCAAATCATTCATTTTCCATGAAACAAACGGAACTTAAGAGATTGTTTTATTGCTACACACTAACAAAAAAATAAGTGTAGAATCAATAGTCCATACGTGTGAAATTAAGAAAGGATTTTGATTTACTACATTCGACGCTCTTCATGAAGACACTACAGAGCACGGAGCCGTCAAACCCTAATAATCCTCTCTTACATGTTGAATAATCGGCTGCACTGCCGTAGCGATAAGCCGAGTCCAGGTAAACCATTGGATTGTGTGAGTTTAGGGTGGCCTCCATATGTTTTATCCGGTCGGCTCCATCGGGCCTAATGCATCGGGTGCCACTGATTTTGTATCGAAGTCACTAGAGTTTCTTACTTCTGTGCTATGGTTGCCGATGGGGATCATGATAGAATGTGGTGTCGCCAAGGTTCATCGTGGACGACGGATAAAGAACTAACCTGTGCATGTGTGGCGAGACATTACCATCAATCAAGTATTGGTGATGCGGTTGCAGGGTAGGCTAGTATTGTTTTGAATGATAATGGATAGATTCAAAGTGTGTGAAAATGGATACCGATGGGTAAATGCAAATGAATGATAGGCTATGATTAGAGCCAAGGCATATAGGACAAGCCACCAACTGAGATTTGAGAACGGCATTAACAAATTTTACCACCAAGGCTTATAGGACGAATAGGAGAAGCTCACCACTAAGGTCTATAAAAATCACCAGCCAAGGATGCAATGCTCCTTGGCTCACCATGAATAAAGAATCCACCTTTCAAGGATACAGAAATCGGATATAGATATTTGTTCACATGGAGACAAATCTCATTTGTTCTTACTATTAAAAATTGACTGACTTACATTCAAAAATTCACCTCATTATATGGAGGGATTATTACATAGGAAATAGACTAAACATTGAAGATACGGAACTACCCAACATTAATGTCATGGAAACTAGAAAACACAATAAAGACCTAGAAACTAGGAAATGCATTATAACACCTAAAGGCTTGAGTTTTGACTCTTGAAACCTACAACACAATTAAGACTCATAAAATTAGGACCAAAAACATTTGACCAAATGTAAGTAATTGAACTAGACTCTAAATTTTCTTTTGTCTAAAGAAAATTGTATTCATTATGCTAAAAAATACAGAAGTACATAGTTTTCTTGACAAAGCAAAGTACAACAGAGCATGAATACTAAAAAATAAAGCCAAATCAATAAAACTATGAGGATCAATGGAGCATTGGTAAAGTTAAGCACAAACTCGTTCCACAAGAATGGATTTTTCAAACAAAATCAACAACTGATCACTAGATCTTGTGTCTTTTTAGTGATGAGCATACATTGGAAATTAATTCTCCAATAATTACAACATTGCCAGTTGGTGATGCATGCCATGCCTAAGTTCGGCTTCCTCTACATCATTCTATAGAGACAACAAGATAAGGTTAAATGAACAGAAATCTAACATGTAGAGGAGCAAATATTTGTAATTTAACGAGATGCCAAAACTTACGTGATCATCATTGAGGCTGGAAATAAAGTACTTGTCTACAAACAAAGCAAAGGGGCATTGAATTCCTAAAAGCATATTTATTAAACTCCCAGATCTAAATCAAGAGAGGATAGCACCCAACTATAAAAATAGATTGGGAGAGTTCAAACTCTCAAAATCAAGAACTAAGCTAGGAGAAAAGAGCTTCCAAATCTAAATCAAGAGAGAAGAAAGCAAAAAAAGAACAATAAAATGTAAACAAAATAAACAAAAGAGGGAGAGGAGTGTGAGACTAACCCAAACCCTCCTCCATGGTTGAAGGTTGAAGAAGATGATGGGACAAGAGAGAGGAGAGAGAGAAGACTTTTCAGCTCTGCCTGCGATAGCTAGACTCTAAATTCGTTTGTCACCCTAGGCAGCCCAACCGACATTTTCAAAGATCACCAAATAATAAAGAAAATTGTCCAAAACAGCCGTCAATTGTTAGATTGTCTATTGGTAGTCTTGGAATCAACAAAAAGCTTGTGTATTGATGTCTGAGTAGTCAATTCGTAATCATGAAGTCAACAACTTGCCCACCAAATTAAAAACTCTTGCATAATCGACAACTACTTGAATCAATTGACAAAGTATGATGCTTCCACATCAATTGACTAGATCCTGTGTATTTTGCCCAAGAGAAGAAGCTGATAAAGCTTCAAGCTGGAATGGATTTGGCTTGGCTGTGTGTGTCCTTGAGGAAAATTGCAGTCAGGATCTCCATGCATGAGATGTTTGATCTATTAAATATCGTCGATGACGGCTGAGATATGCCGACGTTGAGAGTCTAGGTTCGGACAAATCAAATCCATCAAGCTATTGGATGAACGAGGATAGTGTAAAACTTCATGAAACAATTTTAAAGGGCAACCTTATTTCAACTCCCTATTTAACTAAATTTACCCTTTTCACTAAAAAGATAATATTGTCCTCAATTTCAATTACAATCTAAAGTAGTGGCTCCAAACGTAATTATGTATCTTCTTTTTTAAGTTTTTCTATTTCTACGGAGGATCTAATTATCATAATTAATAATGTCACATACTTATGTTTGTTTACGGTTTTTCGTCAAATTTGAACTTATTGCTATTTAGAAAATTAAAACTAGTCTTCTTTTTTTTTGGTAAGGTAAACTTGTATATTAATAATGGACAACCGTCAACTGTACAAACTAACGGAAATCGGCACCCATTTACACTCAAATAGCTAATGAGTGGAAAGGTACCGAACTCAAAAGAGACACAAATAGGACTACGAGATACCACAAAATGGCACTCCTAAACTCGACACTTTAGACAGCAAAAATAGAGACATCCAGACCCCAAGATCTTTGAAGTCTTCTATTGACAGGATTGTCTTGAATAGGCGGGCCAGCCAAGACCTTTGTCCCTGATAGCCTTACAAATATGATACTTCATCGAAGGAATGCTGATAGCCTTACCTCGGAACAGGACATCATTCCGAGTCCTCCAAATGGCATAGCAGAGGGTGGCAAAAGAAAATCTAGGGATCTCCTTGTGAAAACCTTTACCAGATAGATTAGTATTAGCCCATGCAAGGATATGCCTCCAAGAACCTCCCGGCCAAGCCAAATTGCACTTGCCCGCCCAAAAACCAACAAGGGCACGTGTTATTTGGCAACCAAAAAAAAGGTGATCAATAGAATCCGGGCAGATGCTACAAAATGCACAAACAAAGACTAGAGATCCTACCATAAGAAAGAAGGAGCATTTGGGTGGAGAGACGATTTCTAGCCATTATCCATAGCAAAAATTGGTGCCTTGGCAAAATGGTTTTGTTCCAAATAAAGGACGACCAATAAACAAGCGTAGCCCGACTCCCGGTGGATTCCCAGGCCGAGGCCGTGGAGAACTTACCCATAGACATAGGCAACCAAGAGAAGAAATCCGGAAGGTTAGTGAGAGGATGGATCTGATGCGACCAGCTTTGAAGATGCTGAAGAACACCATGGCCCGCTGGTGTGAAAAGATCAGCCACTTTAGCTTCCCTCGTAAGACCTGACCGATAGATGTAGGAATTAGAGAAATAGGTCTTCAGGGGGCCTGAAGGATGCTAAGGATCAAACCATAGTGAAATGGTAAGACCATTACCAACCCACCAACGTACAAGGTCTAGAATTTCCGGTTGTAGGGCAAGAATTTTCCTCCAGGCCCAAGAACATACTATCGGTCTAGTGCACTCCCAAAAATTCTTATTTTTTAAGTAAGTGGCATGATCCACTTACACCAAAGCGATTCCTTATCTATAAATAAGAGCCAAATGTGCTTCATCATAGCGACTTTGTTACTATCACTTAACTTCCTCAGACCAAGACCACCTTCAGCTTTAGGAAGACAAACCTCATCCCAGGCTACTTTAGCACCACCAAAACCAAGTCCTGGACCCTTCCACAAAAATTGCCGGCATAATTGTTCAATAGCTTTTAACACTGAACTAGGCAAAATAAAAATGCTAGCCCAATATACCTGGATAGAATGAAGGACCGACTTAATGAGTTGTAAGCGGCCAGCAAAGGATAGAAAACGATGAGTCCAAGAATGAACCCGAGTAGTAATAAGATTAACCAAGGAAGTGCAATCTGCTTTGGACATTCTTTTTGTGATGATAGGAACACCAAGATATTTTACTGGAAGGGATCCCAACTGGAACCCCCATAACTGACAAATCTCATCTAGGGAACTAGCGGAGCCACTAGCTATAAGTACCTCACTTTTGCTCAAATTTGGCAAGAGACCACTCCAAGAAGAGAATAGTTGTAAACCCTCCTTAAGGCATAAGCACGAAACCGTAGACGCGCCACAAAAAAGAAAGACATTATCTGCAAAAAATAAGTGAGACAGTAGTGTAGGTTTACATCTCCAGAAAAACTTAAACCCCGGTAACCGAGTCTGACGAATAATGATCCCAGAGAGGACCTCCATGGCAAGGGTGAAGAGATAGGGGGACATAGGATCCCCTTGTCTTAAACCTCTTCCACTCAGGAAAAACCCATGCAACTCACCATTGATTGAGATAGAAAATCTAGGAGTCCGCACACAAGTCATAATGTGGTCGATTAGGCATCTGGGGAAGCCAAAGGCATCTAAGGTTAACTCCAGGAAGTTCCAGTCTAAAGTATCATGTGCTTTTTGAAAGTCCACCTTAGCTACACACTTAGGGAGGTAAGGCTCAATATGAAATCCACTGAATAATTACTGCACTAATAAAATATTATCACTAATCCTTCTACCTTTTACAAAGGCATTCTGGTTGGAGCCCACAAGAGAGGGGAGGACCGCAGCCACTCTATTAGCTATGATCTTAGTGATACATTTATAGACGGTGTTGCAACAAGCAATCGGCCTAAAATCCCCCTACGAGGATGCATTGGGTTTTTTAGGCACAAGGGCAAGAATAGTATTGTTCACCTCTCTTAACAATCTCCCAGAGATGAAAAAATCCATAACAGCATCTGTGACAGCCGAGCCAACCACTTCCCAGTTTTTTTTAAAAAAATCAACATTAAAGCCATCCGGGCTCGGGGCTTTATTCCCAGCAAGAGAAAACATAACATCATAAATTTCAGTAGGAGTAACGGGCTAGACAACAAACGCACCTGATCATCCGAAATAATAGCCCCAAGCACACCTTTTATGTCCATAAGAGAAGGCTGAACGGCCCTCTCCACAGGGGCAAGCAATTCTTGGAAGTGCCGAATAAATATAGTGTGAACCTTCTTCATATCAGAAATCAAGTTGCCTGAATTATCCTGAATAGACAATATTCTGTTCTTGAGATGGCAATTGTTCACAGAGTGGTGAAAGAATTTAGTATTAAGGTCCCCTTCTTTCAACCAACGGATTCTAGACTTCTGGCGGAAAAAAAGACTCCTCCCCGTGATCTCGAGTTCATAAAACAACTTGAGTTGAGATTTCTCTAGGTCCATCGAACTAGCATTGTGAGGGTCTATCCTAGCAGCATCCTGAGCAGCCAAGAGAGCACCCCTAGCAGCCTCAACTCGAGAAGATAAATCAGAGAAGACTTCCTTATTCAGTTATTTCAGGCGAGACTTCATCGCTTTCAATTTGGAATATAAGCAGAACATAGGGGAACCTACAACTGGTTCAGTCCAAGACTAGGTAAGAATTGCGTGGAAGTGAGGGTGTTCCATCCAGAAGTTGAAAAATTTAAACGGTTTGTTCCTAGCCACTGGGTTGGTAACCCTGACTATCATGGGCGTGTGGTCAGAAATACCTGGAGGAAGAAAGGAAGCTTCCGAATAGGAGAAGTCCTGACACCATTTACTATTAACCAAAACCCGATCAATCTTCCGAAGTTTACGATTAATCCCAGAGGAGCACGACCAGGTATACCGATAACCAACATACCGCAAGTCATCGAGGAGGGCTTGGGAAAGGCAATTCTTCAGTTCATCAAAAGAGGATATCCAAGCGGTTGAGCCACCCAGCCTATCTGAGGGGTCATGGATAACATCAAAGTCACCCGCCACCAACCAAGGGCTATTACCCCGTGAAGAACTAAGCTAGACAAGATCAGCCCATAACAACCTATGGGCCACAAAGGTGTGCTCTCCATAAATAAACGACACATCAAAAGAGATACCAAAACTAGGTTCAGTAATTTTGCCACGGATGGCTTGTGCATGAGCTAGGACAATATCAAAAGACACTCTAGACGGGTCCCATCCAACCCAAATTCGACCCCGAGGGGAGAAATCATAGTTAGAATTCCAATGCCAACCTGGAATAATTTTAGAGGAAACATCCACAAAGTGGCCAGCAGAGACTTTGGTCTCCAAAATGCCTAGACAGCATAGGTTATGAGAACGCACCAGCTTACGGGCTTCCCCTTGACAAACCGGGTCTACTAAACCACGTATATTCCAAAAACCTATATTCATACAATAACCTTACAAAAAAGAGAATAAGGCTTACTTGCGTCGGCCTGTTCGCCGACGGCCCCTCGACATCTTTGGACTATAGGTTTTCAAAGCAACGGAAGGAGGAGATGGAGTAGCTCGAGACTTCTGTTCTAGCAGATTGGAGCCCAGGACAACCTGAGAAGCTTGTTGAGCGAGCTCGGTGCCCCCATCATCAAGAAGATCCTCATCAAAGCAATAGACCAGATCTACCCCTTCCTCTAAGCCATCATCTGAAGAGTGAGATGTAGACAAGTGAGGCAGCTCGGCACAAAAGTTGTCTAGTGGAGGACCAATAGGACACGCCTGACTTTTAGGGCTAGAAAAGTCTTCAATCTTCTTTCTCGGCTTCCTTTTAGCTACTGGTTGGGTCTGCCAAACGGCCTTTGATGACTCAAGAGTAGCAGGAGCACCTATGCCTTCATTAATGGCTGACTTACCAGAACCAGGGGCAAAAATCTACCTCGCCTCCATCATGCTTTGAGCTAGTGTAGAGGCACATGGCACCGTAGCAGGCTGATCAGAAGAGGAGGGGATCACAGCCGGTTGACCAGAAGAGAAGGGGATCGCACAGACTACCCAAAGGCGAACGGCACCGCACTAGACTGACCAGAGGGGAGAGACACCGAACTAGGCAAACCAGAGGAGGCTAGCACCACTTCAAGCCTACCAGAGGGCAAGGGATGGGTAGTATCTTCATGAGCCAAGTCACCAGTCATAACATTTGCCTCCTTGGGGCATTTATGCCCAAACACACCACATTTATGACAGCTTATTGGCCTCCATTCGTATTCAACATCAACCTTTCGCATATTGCCATTAAAGAGAACCTCAACCGAGTCTACATGTTCCTCCAAGGCAGAAATCTCCACACATACACGAGCAAAGGATAATAACTTCATTTGTTCTGTACGCTGATCAACATATAGAGGCTTACCCAATACACTCACCACCACACTAATGCCGGGGCAGACCACAAAGCAACAGGAATGTTCTTGAGGTGAACCCATACCGGAATAGTAGTGTTGGTCCTTGGAGAGCTCAAGTGAAGGCTTCCATTGTTGGAGCATGAGCGAGACTCGCACTACTGTCAACGGCCCTCCCTCTAGCACCTTCCTACGAAAATCAGCATCTGGAATATGAAAGAAAAAGAAGCCAAGCTCATTGGCCCTAACCTCCACCAATCTATCTCCCCAAGCATGCTTGAGGGCGGTTTCCACAAGTTTAAAGGGGAGTTCTTTCCCCACAAAATACCCCACTATACACTCCAGCCACATGGGGTCAGCCGCTTCCAAAACATCATCCGTTACATTCGCCACGAGCTTGTTATTAATACGAGTGGGTTTGACAAATGAAAGGTTATACCCTTTCATGGCGCTTCCGCCACATTAGCCCAAGAACGAGCACTGGAGGGCGCGACTTACTTCTCTCGTCGCATAGAAGGTAGGGTAGTCTTCAAAGCCTCCGAACCCTCCTTACACGAGAAAGGACCAGCCAGCCTACCGACTTAGGCACACATCTATCGCGGTAAGTAAACTAGTGTTGGGGGCCAAGGGAGGAAATTCAGTTGCTGCGGAATCCAACGTCAAAGCAGAAACCACATTTTTCCCCAATTCTTGTCGGCTACGAGCTAAAGGGCGGGGAACCGCCGGCCTACTCCGGCTCCGCCCAGAACTAAGCCCTAATCCATGCGAGGTTTGGGAGGGAACCTCCCTCGAGTCAGTAATTTCAGCTGGCATAACAGATCTAGCAGCAAAATCCATCCCAGCAGAGGATTCCAAAGAGACCTAGAGGCAGGGGGCCATACCGGAGAATGTAGACCAGCTCCGAGGAAGACCACCAGTGAGGGGTGAGGAGGAGGGAAGGTGAGACAGACCTACAGATTACAGAAGAGGTCGTCGCCGGCAAGCGCTGGAGCAGAAGGTAGCAACCAACGAGTACTATAGCTCTAACTAGTCTTTTCTTTGTCATTGCTCTTATAGCAAATTTTCTATTTTTTGTCCCTGCTATCTCAAAAGCTTACTTTCCTTGTGAATATTTTTCGTTTGTTAATTTTGTTAGTCTAAAATATATATCAAGACCCTATATTTACCATCTCAAAGAATTTGTCTTTTTTATTATTGTTAGCGAGATGCTTTGACATGGAGAATGTAAGACATTATAGGAGTGTTTATAAAAACACTAAAAACATAAACATGAAAAGTATGCACAGTGAGCCATCTTAATGTTGTTCGTAAGTGTTCCACAAATGATATTAATTTTTATCAATCCAAAATAATGAAATTTTAATGGCATTTTACAAAAAAAATATACTTTTTTTTGCAAAGCTTTGATATAAATAGATTCAATCTTTTGAAGTTTCACGATGTCGCGACCTATTTTTTTGTCCCAAATGGGGGAGAGGAATGTCTGAATAAATAGGTTTAGGGGTATTGTCCATAGGGCGGGTCCAAGACCCTCATTAGACATAGGCTCTCCCAAGCCCATACCCCGCGTGACGTTGGGTGTTCATGAAAATCTTCAAATGAGGAGTCGCCACTAGCCTATTGGGGTCGGCTAGAAACCAAGCGAGGCATGGGAGTGTGCCTCACTTTCTACGCAACCCGAGAGATTCTAGGGTCGGGGACTTGATTACACTAATTAACCAATTAGTGCCCTTTCGGTACCTAATCTTGTTCATTTCAAAAGACTTTTGTCAGGCAGTTCAGATTGATTTTAGAATTAACCACTAACATGTGAGGTGATCATGCGGGTGCGCAATTATCAAAATATGACAATCAGCAATTCAAGAAAGCATCAAATAAATTGCAGGAAAAAATAAACACATAGCATTAGGAGATAAATAAATGACAATCCTAATTAAACTAAGGAGGAAACCATAATCATCGCATCATAAGCGTGCTTTCAAGGGCAATTGTATCCGAAGATAATTAAAACCCTAAGGTGAAGCTAGGAAGGCTTGTTCGATTTTAAGCACAATCTTAGGCCGATGATTTTCCAACACTTTTTAAGAGAAAATTGATCCAAGAATTATTTTAGAGCTTTTTATGAAGCTCTAAAATCAACTTGGGGTTTTTGGGATTTTTGGAATTTTTTTGGAATTTTCAATATTTTTTTATTTTTTTATTTTTAACAAATGAATAAAAAAAACATTTTTTTTTTTTGAAAATTTTCATAACTTTTTAGGTTTCTGAATTTTCCATGAATTTTCTGAAATTCCGAAATTTTTTATGATTTTTTATATTTTTTATGTTTTTTATGATTTTCTGAATTATCGATTTTTTTATATTTTTTTATTAAAAAGATAATTCGGACCGGGTCAAGAGACCCGGCCCTACTAAACTGACCCGGACCAAAACCCGGCCCACGACAAATTCAGCCCAACGGAAGCGGGCCCGGGGCGAAGCCCATCTCCTTGCCCCCTATTCTATTTTTTTTTTTTGCCTTTTCTTTGTTTTTTTTTTTCTGACTTTTCTATTTTTTTTTTTTTTTTCATTAATCTTTTTTATTCCCCACTTTTTGTCCTTTTCCCCTGCAGATTTCTCCTCCCTGCACGCACGCTTTTCCTCCCCATGCACGTCTACATGCAGCCCCTTTCTTTTCTTTTTATTTTTTTCTTTCCAATTTTTTTTTTTTCTCTTTTTCCTTACTTTTTTATTCTTTTTGGTCTTCTTCTCCTTCGCAGCTGCAGCACACCCGCATGCATGTCTCCCCCCATGCACGCCTGCAACTTCTTCTTCTTCTTTTATTTAGTTTCTTCTTCTTCTTTTTATCCGAAAGACCTCGACTCCAACCGAAAACCCCATGGTTCCTCTCTCCTCACCGAGACACCACCCTTTAGCCAGCCACTCACCCCCGTCGAAATCGACCACCTATTCCGGCAACCCCTACACCATTACCCGGAGCCACGCAAAACCTCGTCTAATCGAAGATACGCGAATATTTCGTAATAGCCACATAAAACACAATGAATCTGGGCAAAGGAAACAGGGTTTAACAAACATTGGGGTTAAAATGATTCAGTCTTGCATTAAAACACAAACTGGCTTTTAGATCTTCTTTAAAGCATTTTGTCGAACATGTGGTGTGCATTAGTAAGACAAGGGGTTCACAACTCGAGCCAAGCTCCAACCGGGCCTAGGCTTCTAACTAAGCATGCCAGCACGCTGAGAAACATTTATGGAGGGACGACCGGGGCCGGGGCTCGCACGACTGGTCGGCACGAACTCCGGCCCGCGACTTCGTCAATAACGAACAGGGATGCTCGGGGGGAGGCCTACCTGATTCAGCTTGAGGATGCCAGCTGAGGAACCGTCGGACGGAGCTCGCGCGCGGTCGGGGCTTTGGCTGAAGCTCTCCTGCTCTTCCTCAGTCACCGCCTCGCTCGAACTCTCTCCCGCTCTCTCGCCGATGCCAAGATCCCCCCCAAAATCCTCGATGCTCTCTCCTAAACGACACCTCCTTCGGCTCTTGCTCACCTTCTCCGGATTCTTCTCTGAATAACCTCTCTCGAGCAGCTCCGTCTCTCTCTCTCTCTCGGATCTGGTATATTTTTGTTCGAGCTGCCCTCGGCTATCTCTTGCTCTCCCTCTCTCTCGGGCTCTCGGTTTCTCTCTCGGGTTCTCTCTTTTTGCTCTCCCTTTCCGTCGTCCTCTCTGTTTCTGCTCCGTCCACCTCTCTTCTCTTCTCCCTGACTTCCTTTTCTTCTTTTCCTTCTTGTTCTTTGCGTGCTGTTGCCCCCTTCTGTCCTGACTTGCCGACCTAACCCCTTCCTGATTTTCTGCTTCTCCTCTGATTTGCTGCTGCGTTTGCTACTGCTCCTCCTCCTGCTGACTTCCTGCTGTTGCTTTGCTGCTGCTCCTCCTCCTGCTGACCTGCTGCTGCCGCTTTTTTTATTTGTCTTCTACAGGTGGCCGTTGCCGCACGAGAAGGAGAAGGGAGGAAGGAGAGAAAACCAAACGGGCCGGGCTGCGAAAGAAGAGAAAAGGAAAAGCGGGCCAGGCCCGCGCGGGGAAGGGAAAGAAGAAGACAGAGGGGGCCGGGCAGGCCTAGCCCTGGCCCGGACCCACGTTTTTAAATTTTTTAATTTTTTAATTTTTTAATTAATTTTTTTTTAATTTTTTAATTTTTTTTTTTTTAACTTTTCTTGATAAATTTTGAAACTAGTGATGCAAGTGCTCCTAATGTCTATATGCGATGCGATTTTAATGAAAAAGATTTTTTGTTAAGGGGTTAGAAATTAATCCCTAATTTTTTAATGCAATTAATAGACACTTAAACAAATTGCCAAAATTTAGGTGTCAACACACGAATAGAAACGTAACTATGATTTTTCTTGGAAAAGCTTTAAAGAGGTTTTTCTACGGTTTCCGTGACATCCCGATTCATATGCCAGTTTAGTAGAAATTTTGTATAGATGATTCAGTAATGTCGAAAGGCATAGATTAGAATTTAGAAAATCATAATATTTTAGGATGACGACTTTGACCGTATATTTGCCAAGAAATCATTTTTATTTTGTGTTGATTAAGTTGTGGATGAGGACCTCAATTTTGAGTGTTATATTACCAACGCATATTAATATTTAACTTAATTTAAAAAAAATTACTCACACTTTTCACATACAAATTATTTGAATAAAAATTTCACATCAAATTTATAAAGTAAATTAAATAATAAAAAATTAGTAAATAAAAAAATGTGGATACCTCTAAATTGAAATAGTTTTTGGAAAATAATTTTGTTAAAAAAAAATCGATTTTTTAATTATTTTAAAAAATTGAATTTATTGTTATTATTTTTATTTTATTTTTCTTTCTTTCTTTTTATTTTCCCTTTCTTTTCTCTTTTCTTTCTTCTTCCTTCTTCTTCCCCCTTTTCCTTTACTAGTGCCGCCCGACGGCAATTGGTCAAGATGCAAGCCAGCGAACTCGAACTCGACCAAGGCCGACAAACTCGAGGCTCAACCAATCTAAACTCCATCGAGGTCGCTGGCAATGGTCAAGTCAAGCTTGCTCAGATCTGGTGAGCTGCGAACTTTGTTGCAGCTAGTGAGTTCGAGGCTCGCCTACCCATATCCAAGCAAGCCGTAGTTCGGTCAAAGTCGATGACCTCGCGTGCTCGCCTATCCAGATCTAGGCCGAGCTCTAGACTCGTTAGCCCAAGCTCTGTCGCGACTCGCCGGCCCAAATCCAAGCTGAGCTCCAACCGACAATGGTGATGGCGAGGTGATGGCAGGATCGGCAATGGAGATCGAGAACGCATAGAGGAAGGGGATGGAAGAGTAGAGATGATAGGTCTACCTAATAACTCACTCAATCCATATTTGACCCATATTTAACTTTCACTTGACCCATATTTGACCCATATTTAATGTTCACTTAACCCATATTTGACCCATATTTAACTTTCACTTGACTCATATTTGACCCATTTAATTAAAAGTGAATCATAATATGGGTTTATGACCCATATTGACACCTCTACTTGCAAGTATCGGTTTTGAGTCTTAAGTGTTTCGGAAAAGGTCTTATATGTGTTGGGTTCGGTTTTTGTGTACCTACGTTGGTAGGAGATGTTGGGTTGGTATGGATACGTTCGGTATGGCTCGGTGCCAGTGAGCCTCGGATGCATTCATGTGATGGTCGGCGAGGGCCATTAAGACCCGAGTGCCATGCGAGTGGGCTGTGAGGCCGTGACGCACTCAGTAGGGCCGTTAGTCATCCCACAAGGCCGCGAGGGCCGTGAGATGTCATGTGGACATGAAGCCAGTGAGGTGTCTCGCGAAAGTCCTAATGTCGGTTGTTTACATGATTAATGAAAAGATCACCTGTGCTTGTGACTGCTTGATTAAGACACGAACTAATACCATCGGTGAGAGTACCGACAATGCCTCGAGGAGCTTGTTGGGAATAGCAGGATGCCGAGGGATCATGTGAACTGGATGCCTACGAAGAGCGGTACCCTAGATGCCCCAGGAGTGTGATCGGAATGCCACGGTCAGTGGAACACGAAGCTTGTGCAGGCCGAAGAGAGTGTATCGAACACGAAGCTTGTGCAGGCCGAAGAGAGTGTATCGACATACACCACAATAGACCAAAGCGTGCACCAGACCCTGCTAGACAGGAGTTTATTCCTCCTTGGGTGATCGGTGAGCTCACCATCTTGGAGTACAAACCTAAAGTGCAAGTGAGAAGATTAAATAGTGTGTGTTCGTGTGCTTTGCGTGACTGCTTGGTTGTCCTGTAGTTGAGTCCTAACGTCCAGAGTCTATGTGTTTATCGGTCTTTGCATGTGACTATAATAGGATAGGGTTACTCATTCTAGTTGCTTGTCTTGAATAGTAATTTTCGATTGTTTGATAACCGATTTGTTGATATAGTACTGCAGATATTTCATTACTGAGCTATTGCTCACTCCTGCGGTTATTTATTATTTTTCAGATTGTTTACGATGACTGCTACCCCTCCTCCTGCGACCTTCATCACCTGTTACGGTGCCCCTGTGGAGTACGAGGGGCAACTCACGAATTTTACTCATCGGGCCTACTCGTCGATTCAGTTCGTCAGACACAACGCCACCATACGGGTGGATATGGGCTTGGAGCGTGTAGCCCTCCGCTTCGTTGAAGTGTACTTAAATGTCGACGGGCAACTGTTGGGCCCATCCCGTACCCGGCGAGCAGCAATGACGATGGGGCTAATGATGGGGCAAGCAGGGTAGAGTAGCCTAACCTAGGAGGTAGGAGCCGGGGAACCATTTTTGAGGACACAACTGGCCACTTTCCGTTTGTGATCATGTTGGTGGGTGATGTGATGCAGCCGAGTAGTTGTAGAGCAGGATATGGAGTTGTGGACTGATTGTTTAGATAGATGGAGTTGTAGTAGACCCCTTTTGTTAGCCTCCCGGGTGTCTGTGTTTGATGTACATCATCTTGCCGATAAATAAATAAAAACGAAACTTCCTAACTATTATTCCTCTCGTTTGTCCTTCCTCTCGAGACCGCTGATTGTTTATGCATAATTAATTTTCGCTTCTACATAAGGGAAAAGATCTAGTAAGGTGACGCCCTAGGACATCACAGTTGCATCTTACCATGTGCATCTTACCATCCTAAAATATGTATATGTATATAAAAGACAATTGATAAAAAAAATATTTGATGATGATATGAACAACAAAATTGTAAAAGCTTATAAAGAGGTGACTGTGTCAAAAAGTTATCAATGTTAAATTTTTTTCTAGATTTTACTAAAGAATTAATTCATGAATTTGCTCGACGTGTAGAAAATAACTAGGTATCTTCAAAAAATCACTTTTCGGCGAAACTATAATCTAAAAATAAAGAGAAAACATAATGCATTTAATATACATGGAATATCCACAATAAAACCAAAACAAAACTTGTGATAATTTTATTTATGGCAACTAAATCCTACATAGGAGTAGAAAAACTAACAAAAGAAAAAAGAGAAATGATTAAATAACAGTTTTTAATATGTTATGAGAGTAGCAATCTATTCTGGACAATATAAAATCAAAAAAAATAATTATAAATTGTTATGGACAAGAATTTGTTGCTCACAACAAATAGTTAAAGACTATTATGTTAACAAAGCCCAGAAAGAAAAGAAAATAAATTGGGGCTACCACTTTAAATTGTAATTGACTAATTAAGGGCAACTTTGTCTTTTTAATGAAAATTGGGTGAATTTAGTTATGTAAGAAGTGAAAATAGCTCCACCCATTTTAAAAGGTTAAATTATTAGATGAAGCGTAATTTGAAATTTAAATGTTTTAACAAATAAAAGCAAGCGATGAATTAAATGGAAATGATCATAGGAGATGGAAATAACATTCAAAGCTGTCCATGTTATCACTAGAAAGTCCTATTTTGTGCTCCTCAAAAATGTGATTAATGGACCCTATTAAGATCATAAAAAAAATTTTCTTTGGGGGGAACGGAGATCATAAAAAACTTATTGGGAACAGACAGGTGTCTTCATGCAGAGTACATCAAGTACTCCACAGGACACGCACAACCGTGTCAAGGAACATAAAAACATTTATCCATAGCGCTTAGAGTCTAAGCATAATCAAAAGCAAATCTGCCGTGAAAACGCGACCGACCTAAACAGGCGTGTTTATTCTGGAGCGCCAAGCTAAGGAATAAGGCAAGATGGCCTCATCGGCTGGTCACCGTGGCAGAAGTCGAGGGTGACGGCAGTCTTCATACACTTGATGCACCCCAGTATGCTGCCGGCTCTGGAGGTGCTGCGACAGCACTCCAGTATGTAGACGACTCTGATGCAGTGACGACATTCCGGTATGTTGCCAGCTCCGGTGTTGCTGCGACAGTACTCCGGCATGTTGCCGACTCTGATGCTGCCACATCTCGAAATCCATGAGTGCCAAGCGAAGAGGTCGGGCAAGATGGCATCTTCGGCTGGTCGCCGTGGCAGCACTCGTAGGTGACAGCGGTCTTCATGTACCGAGAGCACTTGGCACACTTGATGCACTCCGGAATGCCGCCGACTAAGTTGGGGATATAGAAATGGTGGCAGCGCGGCTTTCTGACGACCTCATTGTAGTACCTTTTGAATAGGACCTCGAAAGCCTGTGCCTGAGTCACCCACTTCTGGTGCTGCGACAGCACTGTCTCGAAATCCATGAGGCGGGTGTTGACGACCACGCTCGACCCTCTCGTGATGACAGCAAACCCACTGCACTGCTTGTAGTTGGTGTAGAGCTCAAGCAACTCCTGCGCAAGGGAATCGTAGACGTCCGAACTGGCCTGCATCTTCAAGGACAGGCAGCTCTCGAGGCGGGTCAGGAATTGCTCTCTCTTGTTGCTGATGTTGAGGGCCTTGTAGGGGACAAGATAGCCGTTGATCTCTTTCAGGTGTTTTTCAATTTTTTGTACAGTCTGGAGGTCTTCACCCGAGCCGTACAAGAATATGAGCTCCTCCCTTTCAAACTAGCCAACAATGAAGACACAGGCCATGTTGAAAGAACAAGAATATAAGTTCATTTAGCCAGAAAAGCTTTAATCCATCTTGTGAATGATTCCTGTGTGAATTTGCTACGAGTGACGTAAAATGTATCTAAATTTTTAGATTGGGTGAATTTCACTCGAAGTCTGCAATAATAGATGCTTATTCTACTCGCTTTTGAGTGTGCAAATTTGTGCTTGGTCGAGCATGCTAAAGACTAAACCATTAAATAATCTTATCAGATGAAATTATAATTGAGGCTCTGTCTTCCTTCTTCCCTACTTGGAAGAAGATCTTTAACTAGACTTTGATTGTCCAGCTGCACATATGGACGTCACCTAAATGTAAACCCAAATAAAAATAAATGCGAGTCATATCTCCTAATTTGCACCAATCAGAAGCATGATAAGAGGAAGATCCTACCACCTAGAGATGGATGTTGAAAATATGGCCGATGGTAATCAAAACCATAGTGCATGTGTAACTTACACTTTGTTCGACGTCAGGGAAGATTGTGTTGTTCACCACGAGCTTTAACCAGTTGATTCCTTGCCTGTTCCAGAGTTCCTTGCCCTTAGACTCCGTGAATGGGAAGGCTTCCTTTCCCCAAAGGCGTATCATCGCCATCGCGTCCATGTTCACCACCTTCCCCTGTTGGTTCAGCACTACAACCTTAGTCTGCTGCCTAAATTGCCACTTCTTCCGGATGAACTTTGCTGCTGACTTGCTGACCATGGAGTTGCTTGTGTACCATCGCATCTCAGATCTCTTGTCCAGGAACTTCTTCTGCATCACCTCGTTATGTTCCTCCACGATAGGAACCCACATAATTTTGTAGTTACTACATTGGAAGTTGCACTCACTGTAGATGCTGGTAAGGGTTCCTAGATCTTCGTCCGACAAGTTCAAGTCTGAAATAAGCAGCATCACGTTCTTGCTCTTGAACTTCTCCACCGTTACCTACAACATTTGATAATACCATGCTGTTATTTTTTTCATTTTGAGTGCCAACAAACAAACTATTTAAGAATTTCAGATGTAGTTAATTACTAGTAAGTCAATATGCATTCCCTCCTTGGGACATTGATATACAGTAATGACCAGTAATCAAAGGTCACTGAAGATGATTGGGACCGAGAAACTAACCGTCGTCCTCTTGCAACAATGATAAACTGTTGAAAAATCGTTCTTGGTGCAAAACAGTGCAGCCATAAGCTCCACAATATCAGTACAACGTTTGAAAATTTTCTTAATCTTCTGATATGAAATCTGCTCCGCTGCATAATGTGAATCACTAAATTTAAGTATTTTTATTCCATATATAGATCTGAAGAAGAAAATCTGGGTACACAAATAGGAATCTGGAGGAGATGCATGAAGGCTTCCTCCCATGATGAGAACTATTTTCTGTCTGAAACACAAATAATGATCTCACCGTGCCTTTCTCTGAGATTTTCCACTTCTTTCTTGAAGGATTCATATTTCATTGTGACCCGGTCCGAGAAGGTCCACAGATCTTGCCCTAGGAACCTGAAGTCATCAACAAATAGGTTGAGCATTGATGTGAAACGGTTAGAGAGAGAGAGAGAGAGAGAGAGCTTGGAATTAAATCAAAGTCTGTTCACGAAGGTAGTCAAAAGCAAAGGTAAGTTTACATAACATACTCATTGCTCATGCTAATCAAGCCACTGAACTGAACTGAGCAGCCAAGTATAATGACAATGATGTAATAAAAACGGGCTGATGTGTCCACTGATGCTGAAATTTCTCCAAAATCGTTGGAGTAGCTCACAAACTCAACAGCGCACTTGGTGAACTCCAAAGTCAACTTGATCAGATTATTAAGCGCCACAAAAGCCTTGATCCGCTGTGTGTCGGAGGACTTACCAATTGCATGTGACCCTCTCAACATTGCCGTTATGCTTAAAAGGTCGTCTGACTCTTCAATTTGAGCGAGACGCCAATGCTCGGCATAGTACACTGATAAAGCTAAGAGTGTCAACACAGCCTTGACATCCCATGAAAAGGATGACAACGTGTTGAGAAGTGATGCCATTGTTTGGTGCACATCGTTGTTGCGGGCCTTGCAAGTAATCTGCCGTGGGTACATAGGTTTCGACATTGAATGTGGGAAGCAACAAGATCAAGAAACATAACATAGCAAAGGACGCAACAAAGTATTAAATTTGATTTTTTTTCTTGATAAAATGAGCAATTTTAGCTCTGCAAAAAAGGTTGCTTTTACTTTATCTTTAGTTGCCACATAAAATGCAAATGTTCTAATCTTTTAAATCATTTAAAAAGAAAGTAAAATGGCCTAGAGCTCTCACATTTGTATACTTCCACTTTTGAGAGAAGAATGGCTTTCTCAATATGAGATTACCTGATAGCATAGTTCGTTGATGGTGGATGACAGAGGAAGAGAAGTTTCTAAAGAAAGTGAGGTTGAGCTTTTGCTTTGGCGTTGGTCACCCTGGAAAAACAAATTCACTTGTGAGACCTAATCATGAAATATTATGAACATAAGAGCATGTATAAATGTGTATCTTTATAAACTTTAGCTGGAAAAGAGTGAAACCTGGAATCAATTTGAGAAGTAAAGAAATTTTGCCACAAAAAGCAAGTAAACTGGAAAGAATGGATTATTTGCCATGAATTTAAAGTTTCTGCAGGCAATAAGTATTAGTGACACGACTAATCATCCAAGTGCTTGAATATATTTTCTTTTTCTTTCTTTTTTTTGCGGTAATTCAATGGCTCAAACACCAAGGGTCGCTAATTAAAAAGTCCAAGGAATATCTTGCAAATCCCATGAACCAGTTAGGTTCAGGTTTTCGACATTTATTGAGAAGAAAATTCATTGCTAACAAGTAAATGCCCACTATACCTTTGGCGGAGTGTTCTTAGCAACATCATTCACAATGGTCATGGCTTGGTTGAGGATTTTCTCGACTAGATTCAAGTAACACCTGACATTGATTTGTTCTGTCCCAGAGCATGGCTTGCTCACGACATCTTTCATGAACTTACTGTCGTCGAGGAGGGCAAGTAAGCTGGTCATGAACCTATTGTTTCGGGCCATTTCGGGACGCAGGGAGAAGGAAGAAGGACAGCTGACAGCAGAGAAAGTTTAGGGTTTCGAGGGAGTGAGCGAAGTGAATGAGGAAGGCTTGTGTGGAGCGAAATTGCAGGTCCTTCGTGACCTATTTATAACACTCCAGTCCCACAAGACGACAAACTAGGAGCCGGTAAGATCAATCTCTGCTGCTGTTTTATGCGGTGGGCTCGCTCATCTCTCATGAAAGAGAGACGTGAACGAGGCTAAAGCCAAAAGTCGAAACGAACAGCGTTAAAGCGGGAAAAGCGAGAAGCACAAGATCCGACACGACAATGGCCGATGATCTCCTGAGGGATGTGGGGCATTGACGGGTGCGGTGGCGATGTTTGATTGGGCAGAGAGGTCAAAAAATAGAAGGGAAAAAAAAGGCTTTAGTGCTGTTAACGAATAAAACGCATTTCGCTGACAACACCCAAAGCACATTCCGTACTTTGAATAAATTTACAACCCACGAGCTTCTCGCCAATTCCAGCTCCGCTCCATGCCTGACGTCAGCTCGAGTCCTGGGGCTTCTAGTTCGTTCATAGCTACGCCTTGCTCGACACTCGATCGCATGATGCATAACGTCCATTCCCATCTGATTTTTAGTGACTTTCAAATTGTAATTATCGCGACCTTCCCAAAGGTACATCACAAAAATCAATGGATTACTAAGCAAATACTTAGGATTTGTTTAGTAATGTACCAAATAGTGTACAATGCCCAATTCTATTCTTTTATTTCCAAGAAATAAAAAAGAATAGAAATTCGTTTGGTAATCCTTTTATTTTCGGAATAAATTTATTTTCTTAAATAGATTTGAAATAAAATCAAGAAATAGAAAAAATTTATTTCTATATTCCCAAGAACAACTCAAAATTAAGCAATACCATTTTCTTTTTTTTCTCTTTTCTTGTCTTCTTTTCCTTTTCTTTCCTTTTCTCTTGTTCTTCTTCATGGCCGATTGTTGGTGGCAAATGGCTAGAGAAGAAGAAGAGGGAAGGAAAATATAAAAAGAAAAAAATGATAAAAGTATCAATAAATTAAAAGAAATTCTAAGTCACAAAAAAATTTAAGGGTCATATCAAATGCATTTTTATACTGGGAATAGAAATTTTAGGCAGTTACCAAATACTTTCAAATATTTACAAATTTGTCCATTGAACAAAATAAAAAAGAATTATTTCTAAGAAGAAATTGTTCCAAAAATAGAATAGTTACCATATATACCCTTAGCATAGACTCTCTCAAACCCACACCAATTGCAAATTTGTAGTTTCATTTTAATCAATTAAACATGAAAATTAATTCATTTAAGAGTAGTTAGTAATCTATTATGGGTGCATTTATTTCACAAAAAACACAATGATAAAAGAAAATGATTTTCAATTAAGTATTATCTAGGAATGCAATTAGTTTTCCTTTATTTAGTGATATATGAATTTAGATCTTATTAGAAAATGATTTCAATCTTATGACTTTTTAGGAAAAAAAAATCAATTTTTTTATTTGAATTTGAATTTTTAATCATTTGAATTTTTATTTTTTTTTTTAAAAATTGAATTTTTAATTATTTTTAAGTTTTCTTTTTTTTTTTTCTTTTTTTTCCTTTCCTTTTCTCCCTTCCTCCTCGAGGCTCATCCAATGGCAGCTACAGGTGAGCTTGAGGCTCACCCGACAATGGCCACAAGTGAGCTCAATCTCACCAACCTCAACAAAACCCGAGCTCACCTAGATATGGCTAGCCCCGAGCTCACTAACCTCGGTTGAGCCTCGAACTTGACAGCCTTGGCTAGCTGGAGCTCACACGAATCGACCAACCCTTGAGCTTGCCAACCCGTGTTATGGCCAGTCGCTAGACTACCAACCATTACCAAGGCACATGGGTAGCAGAGGAAGAAGGAGAAAGGAAAAGAAAGAAAAAAGAAAAAATAATACAAAAATTCGAATTCTTTTAAAAATACAGAATAATTAAAAATCAAATTTAAAAAAAAATTATAAGAATAAACATTTCATTGACCAAGAACCCTAAGATTAGGAAAACAATTTGAAAACATTTTATAGTTCTTTCAAAAGGGAAATCATTTTCCTGAATTAAGTTTCTATGGAAAAAAAAAATTCCATTGACTCATTTTCCCAAACAAGCCAAATGCCAAAAAATGAGGAAAATGCTTTCCTAGAAAACATTTTCCGCAAAACAAACCGACCTTATGTGTTGATTGGAAATCAAAGTAAAATATAGGAGTCTACAAACTAGAGTCTCAATGGATGTGCAAACTTAGTTATGCTAAATAAATCTAACGTCCATTTAGTACATTTCTATTTCAAAAATACTTTGCAAGTAGTGTTGGCAATTTTTTCTTGAAAAATGAAATAAATGTGACATAAACTTTTGTCACAATTGAAAATTAAACGATAAAATAAGATTGTCTAAAATTCAATTTTTGCTTCTATAAACTAGTTAAAGGAGATATATACTCATGATGTTTGTTAAGTCTATGTCTATAAATTTTTGTCGCATTTTTAGCCCAACTAAGGGTCCATTTATTCCGTGAAAAACAAATGAGTCAACGGAAAATATTTTCCTAGTCAACAAAAAAAGGTTTTCCTATCAAAATTTAAATTCTAAAAAATGATTTCCCCTTTAAAAGAATCGGAAAATATTTTTCTAGTCTTAATGTCCTTAAAAAATAATTTAAAAATTCGAATTTGTTTATTATTTTAAAAATTTGAATTTTTTATTATTTTTCTTTTTTTTATTTTTCTTCTTTCTTTCTTTTCTTCTTTTCACTTTTTTTCCTTTCTCCTTCTTCCCTTGTCAGCTGCATACCTCAACAATAATCGACAACTTGACAACCGGCCGTGATGTGGCCGGTGAAATGGATGCTCGGCCAATTCAAGTGAGCTCACAACTTGCTCGGTCCTAGAGAGCTCAAGTTCACTTGGCCGTTGCCAGCCAATTTCGATGGAGGGAGTTGAAAAAGAAAATGAAAGAAAAGAAAAGGAGAAATTTAAAAAATAATTATAAAATCAATTTAGAAAAAAAAAATATAGGAAAATATATAATAAAAAAAAAGTAAAAATAATTCAAAGTTCTCAAAATTTTTTGAAATAAAAATAAAAATCTTATCAAAAAATTCTTTTTTTTGGGCCTTAAACAACGTCATGAGATTGAAATCACTTTTCAATGAAATCCAAACATCGAAAAAAATTTCTATCATATATCACCAAATATAATAAAACTACAACCGTATTTCTAAAAAATATTTTTCAAGAAAGCATTTTCTTTTATCATTGAGTTTTCTGCAAAACAAACTTATCCTAAGCTTCCAAGTAACAAAACATTTATCACCTTTGATAATTTTTTTGTCACAATAGGTTTCTTTTTCAGGCTTGGGATGGAGATGGCTATTCTTATTTTCATTACTTTTTAGACATTGTTCATTTGTTTTTAGCTAGAATTCGATTAGAACCTTTTTTTTTATCATTCTGATATTTGAAAGTTAGATTATAAGTTCGAATATTCAAAATAAGTAAGCTCAACAAAAAGTTTCAGTACAATTAATCAAATATTGTATTCGACGAAAAAATTACAAAAGGAAAAAGATCGATCTAATTAATTCTAGCAAAAGTCCTCTCGGCGTGTTTGCTCTCCATGCAACGATCCCGCTTCAGTGTAAACACTCGACTGCAACAACAACAACAAAAAACATTATATAAAATTATATGAGTCTTTTTATTAATTGTATGTGCTTGACTATTAAGCCAAATAAGCAAATAGCTAGACGAAAATTATAAAATCAAATGTAGGGCGAGGCAACAGTGACAACTCCTATCGTCAGGTGCAGCCATGGCAACTTCTACCCCGGATCTAGCCGTCGTGATTCTGGCACCTACGACTCTAGATTGGCAGACATGACCCCAGGCACGGTCGCGCCCATGACCGTGACTCAAAGGCCCCAAAGAAAAATTTAAAACAAAATAATAATTAAGAAAAATGGGCTACCAAAACTTATTGAGAGTTTTGTTTAATTTTTGGCACAGTTTTTTTTTTTTTTTTTTGGAAAATGCAAAAATTTTCAAGTTAAATGAGTTTTTCGAAATGCAAATAGTATTTTCAAAATTATAATTAAAAGTGCATTAGAAGCAACTTTGATTTAAATTATACTTGTAAAAATTACACTTTGTAAACAACTTTTGTTATTTTGTTTAGAAAAGAAAAACCTCTAGACTAGTGAAGGGCTCATAGTCCAACTAGGAAGGCTAGATCAAGCTGCTGTTGGCTGAGCCCTTCACCAACAACATTTTGTGAGGTGAGGTGAAGACATTTCTAAAATTATGAAAGTTAAGCAAAGATAAAATCGGAAGAAAAAAAAAAACATTAACATTGCCTAAATGCTCAAAATTCAAAGCATCTCCAAACCTATCTCAAGTTAAAGGTATTTAGAGGCCTCTAATTTTCAGTTGCATCTTCCCAAAACTCTCCAAAATTTTATTAAATGGTATTTATATTTGTCCAAAGCCCTTGGGAAAGTGGCTCCCAAACTCAAGGGGAGAGAGTCTGATATCTAAGAAAGAGCGAGTGGGTAAGCTTGTGTTTTTATTTTTTTTCCTCTTTTTCTTTTCCCTGTGGGCAAAAGATATGGGTCAAAAGGCCTACCTACCTCGTAGGTATAAATGAGCTAGCTCTTTTAAGGATTTGATACAAAACATGACCCATCTAACCCATTTCTCATAAAAACTCGACTTCTGCAATGCAACATTAAGGAAGTCCTGTTCTATTCTATCTTACGGGCGCACCATCCTTTCTTTCTTATTGAGTCTCATCTTACGAAAAGCTTCATAGAATGATGATATTGTCATGAATTGGTCAACCTTTGATGAGTGCAGAAGAGATATAATAAGTCTGTCAACAAGGATTTTAGTATTGATTTAGAATAGGAAGTTGCAAAGGCTGATGGTATTATAAGAATCTGATTTAAGAAAGAGAGGAAAATACTTGTTAAGAAGAAAGATGTGACTACCTTGAAAACCGAGGAGCCCATCACATCTTAATGAGATTCATTGAAGAAACCAGGATAACCATCAAGACCTGGAGCTTTGAGTGCACCCGATTGAAAATCTACACTCCTCATCTCTTCATTTGTAATGTTAACTACTAGTTCATTGTTCATCTCATAAGAGGTTACTCTTCGATCCGATCCTCAATCCTCTACCAATTCCTAGCAACATCTATAAGTATAGAGACTAATAATACTCTTGGGAGGATTCTATCACACCTTGCTCATTCTCAATTTATCTCTGCCCATCTACCTTAACCATCAAGACTTTGTTTAGGGCTCTTCTTCTTAGGGTGGTGTGATAGAAAAACTTTAGTGATTTCATCGCCAAATGTAAGCCAAACAACTCTTGATCTTGGATGCTAATAGAGGTGGCAAAATGGTTCTAGTACCCATATTTAATGGTGTGGATCATAAATGGGTTGTCTTAAGTTTTAATGGCAAGCTTAAGTGAAGATGAGTTACTCAACCAAAAAAAAAAAAAACTTAATTGGTCTTGGGTCATAAAAGGATTAGTTATCTAATAAGTTTAAGTGAATCATGGATAGAGAAATTATTTTCTTAATTCTTTTAATTTTCTTTTTTTTCATAATTTTTCATTTTTAATTATTTTCTTTTCCCTTTTTTCTAGGAAATCCAGCAAGGGTTGCTGCTGACTGTTCATCGTCACCAATCACTAGTCCTTGCCGATCACAAATCATTGTTAGTTGCTGGATGTGTAATAAAAACAAAGAAAGAGAAAAAAGAAAAAATATTATAAAAATCAAATTTTCGTTTTAAAATTTTAAAAATTATCCATAGTATTTTAGCAATACATATTTTTTCTTTAAAATATATAAGAAACGAATTTTTCTAAATTGGATTTAATATTGAAGTCTTTTAGCAATATAAGTTGAGTTAGATATAGATTAGATCGAATATGAGTTGCTAGAATTGTATCATATAAAAATAGGTTAAAATTGATTAAATGAATAAGTATAAGTTGGGTCACTTTTGATCTAATTCATTCGTTTGACAAGTCTAGATGCCAAAACATCTCATCCCTTGACCATTTTCTTCTAATTTTGAACAATTTCCAATGTCTTATCCCCAATACATTTCCACTCATCATCCATCTTTTATGTGTTTAAGAACTAGTTTGCTTTTAGCTAAACATCATCCAATTAGTGCTTTTGAATTGGTTTAGTGTAATTTCACACACTTATGAAACATGGATGAAAGTAGGGCATAGGCCTCATTTGTGAAATATGATATCGGGTCTATTGATCCTTTCATGATTCCAATAGCTCGGCACAAAATTCAACATGAAGTCAGTTTTTGCACGAGTCTATAATATATGGAAATACCTTTGGAAGCTACGTACCATTATTGCCTTTTTTCCTTCCATTCATCCAGGAACTGTTGAATTCTTCTTTGCTGATGTTTTGTAACGATCATCTCTTTGAAAGATAACTTCCTCCAGAACATTTTCCACAGTTCTGGTAGAGAAAGACTGACCGCACGGCATCATTTTGTTTTTGTTTAAGAATTGTTATTCCTTTTCTCCCTTCTGAAATTTCAATCAAGTAAATTCAGCTTTTTACCTGCGTAAATGCAATGCATGCTGCTAGGACCGTTGATTTGCAAATACAAGTGGCGTTACGAAATTCGAACAATGGATTTGGAAAGCTATGGAAAAGAGGTGACAAGTTTATCCTAAAATTTTGCTATCTAGGAAGGAAATTCATGCAAATCGACCCACGTGCTTCCCTGCCGGACATAGCCAAGGGTTAATGGAGTCCTATACACTTCAGTGAATCCACCGGAAATATCCAAACAGAAAATGATAATATAGCGTTGGAAAATTCATCAAATCCTTGGATCGATAGCTGCTACAAAGAGCTTGAACAAGGCAAGGAAACAAACTCGGTAGCAAGACAGACAAAGTTTGCTAGATAAGCCATTTGGTTTGGAAGCACACACCAGAAAACTCTAATGAGCATATCGGTAAATTAGTGATAATCCTTGTTGGGAAAATGCATTGCAGCAAGTCCTTTTATCTCTGGGAACGTGCAAGTCCGAGTCCATTAATATATCCAATTGAACCCATAACTTACTAGTTTAAAAATCTCTAAGGGGAAAGCCCAAGTCCGAGCCCATCAATATATCAAATTTGATCAATTTCAACTCAAAAACTTAAGCTAGTGAGTTATTGACCAACTAGGATATATTAATTACTCTACACTACATCAATTCTTCGATATGGGACCACTTCTCTAACACAACTCACATGTGTATCCTAACGATTTCCCCCTCACGTGTGAGCTCTAATGTTAAATTTACTCCCCTTTAAATCAGATATTATTCTGGCCCATGTTGTTACACTATAACGCCCACCTAGGCCATCCTCAAATCAAATATCCTTCTGGCCCAACCACCCAGGCCATCTTTAAAGGGGAAGTGCAGCATCATAGGACAACACATATTTGCTTTATAGGGGAAACATGTCTCCGATACATTTACCTAGGAGATCTTTAAGGGGGAAGTGTAACATCATCCCGGCCTATGTTGTTACACCACAACATCCACTCGGGCCATCTCTAAGGGAAAGTGCAACATCATAGGAGATCTTTTAGGGGAAGTGTAGCATCATCCTGGCCTACCCACCTAGGCCATCCTTACGAGTCCACATTATTACACCACAACGCTTACTTACCCGGGAACCGTAACCAACACTCACTTGGGCCATCCTCACGGGTCCACGTTGTTGCTCAGGAATCGTAACCAACGCTCACTTAGGCCATCCTCACGGGTCCACGTTGTTACACCACAATGCCTACTTACTCGAAAACCGTAATCATCGGCTTTGATACCAGTTGTTGGGAACGTGTAGATGAGATCTCTAAGGGAGGGAAGTATGCCTTTACCTAGGAGATCTTTAAGGGGAAAGTGTAACAAAAGTTCGATACGTTTACTTAAGAGATCTCTAAGGGGAAAGCCCAAATCCAAGCCCATCAATATATCCAATTGGACCTATCTCAATTCAAAAACTTAAACTAATCCGTTATGGGCCAACTAGGATATTTTAATTACTCTACATCACATCAATTTTTTGATGTGAGAGTATTTCTCTAACACAACTCACATGTGTATCCTAACAATCTTGTCAACAACTCGTGAGATTCAGCTAGTCCCCCAAGTTGCTCACCCTCTTCATCTAATTTGACAGCCATGGGATCTCTCTTTTCTTCCGGTTTCGCCACAAAAATGATATAGGATTGTCAAAATCTATAAGATAAGTCGTCTCAACATAGTGTTCTATAAGTTATTGCAAAAGCTAGCAACTTCCACATTTTAGGATAGATGGTCATGCGCATTTTGGCCAATAGTAAAGAAAATCATTTTAAGGTTTGGATCCTTTTTCTTTTTTACCTTTTTGTCTAATACCAAAGTTGATCCGACACGAAGATTGCACGTTCAACGTAAGTTATCAAATTGCACTCGCTTTTGAACAATTTTTATTGAGGATCTAAGCTACATTAGTGAAAGACACATAACATGGCACCTTGATTTAACGGAAGTTCTTCATTGAGCATAATTTGAGAACTCAAGGCATGCAATTGAATTAGAGAACTTTTATTTCCTTGATCGAAATGAAATGGAGGGTATTAGAAGTGATCAGTTCTTAGTTTGGTCCAATTTCAAGGTGAAACTGAAAACCACAGTGGGAGGACCAGTTCAAGGTGAAACTAAAATCGGACCGAGAGGACCAATTTCCAATTTTTAGGATCGAGGATTGGACCGATCAATCCTAAAACCAAGAACCTTATCAGCCAACCGACTTGGTCCAACCCATCCTAGTTCTTGATTCTATGATTGACCGGTTCGATTCTCAATCCTAGAAATTGGAAACCGGTTCTCTCGTTTGGTCCGATCCAGTGTAGTTAAATGGAACCATTCAATTTGTTTAAAATGTCACCCAATCAACCTTTTTGAAAGAAGAAAAGAAATTGTCTTTCCATAACAAAATGCGTGCATAGATGAAGATGGGTCATGATCCTATAATTTCTATTTAAGAAAAATAAATAAAGAGAAATTAGAAAAGTTAGGATTTATTAATAAATTAAATATATAAATATATATCGGAAATTGGACTGATTGACTATCCATTCAAAAATAAGAACTAACAACCGGATCGGCACTCATGAGAATTGCTCAAAACTGGTCAGTCCGATCTGATCCGAGTGACTTCGTATTCGAGCGGGTCTCGTTACACGCTCTTAAAAGGGTATATGTATCAAAAAGGAAAAACAAAAGAGAGGATAGATTTTTGGGATGATGCCATTAATGGGAAAGAGAATAACGAGGTTCTTCTACGACCCTGGTTCGCCATTTGCTCCATTCTTGATCCGAGCAACAATCCTCGTCCCACCGCCGACCAGGTTTGTCCATCGAGACTCGATCTGTTCTATTTACTTCACCTCGATTTCTTCAAGATCGCTCCGAATTGTCGAGGGTTTTTGCATCGAGGCAAGCCATTTGCTTTAGCCTGCTGATTCGAGTACCTGTAGATTCTGGTTCGTTTTCTGGCGAAAGTGCTTGTGGAGTGTATTTTTTACTTGGTTACCAACGAGAAATGGAGGGTATTGGCTGGAATTGAAATCTTTCCCTTTCGTTCGAAGTGGGAGATGAACTGCCATGACCTAGAAAATGGAGGGAGGACCGCCCCCCGGGGGGGGGGGAAGAAGATAGGAATATTAGATGATGAATTGGGTTATTCTATCGTTGTGGATAGAATTTGCAGGATGTGGGTTTAGTTGATAGCTGTTCGAGGGAAAGCATGCGCCATTGTAGGACTAGTAGATGGTTTGGTTGAGCTCAGATTGATGTGTGTTTGGCTCAGTGCATGAAGAAACACAAACTGAAGGATTAAGTTCTGCTAATTTAGTTTCAACTTACTACTGAGGTTGGAAAGGAAGGAAATTGGAAAGTCACTTGCTGATTTGTTGTTTTTTTTTTTTTTCCTTTGTTCAGAAATTACTTGCTGAATCAAATGTTAGCTTCTTGCTAGAAAGAAAAAAACTGCAAATCTGCTCTAGCGTCTGCTAATTCTCTTTTCTAAATGACCTGTATGGTTGACTTGAATTGCTTAAGTTATGGTGGCCACAATCATAGAGAGAACGCAAGGGTTATCCGATATGAGATGTAAATGATATGTAAAGTAAGGTCAGGCGACAATTTAAATCCAGCGTTGAATCCCTGGGTTCTCTAAGAAGTGGCTTATTGTTGCTTGCTTGGGTTTGTGTGGATTTCACTGGCTTGTGATTGTGCTAAGAATTTGTTTTATTTTTTATCTTATTTGCCTTTAGCCTGTTTCTATTTACAGAGTACAGTTTAGAGAGAGAAAATACACTCTGACTTGTGTTTTTAGAGTGTACAGTTTAGGGAGAAAATATGCTCTGACTCGTGTTTTTAGAGTACAGTTTAGGGAGGGAAAATGTGGTCTTGAATTCAATTTTGTATATGTATTTTCTTGTGTCACTTCACAAAACCAGTAAAAGATTGTCCTGCTTTTTCTATAGCTTTGGTGATTTCTGTTGGGGCACTATCCTGTTGTTGCCGCAAGACCAGTGGAAACCCTCTTGTCTGAACTAGCTATCGTCAAACCGACATACGATATCTGCTATTATTGCTTATGATAATCTCTTTCTAAGTGATAGAGGTGATTTCTTGACAGTTAGGTAGCCGATAGTAGGAGAAGCTTTAAGGCTGCTATCCCTGACCTCAGGAAGGAATAGGGTCAAGCCTTTATCGATCTTTTCTCATCATCCATTCTCCAAACTTTGTACATATTAGAATAACCTAGTGAACCTGACACCTAATTCCAGTGACATTTACATTTATATTTACATCTATGGTGGAGACTTGCCCATGTGTTTCTGGCCGGACTTTGATCTTCTGAATTAATTCTTCCTTGTTCGGTTTCTGGAGACAGAAATAAAGATTTTTTCTTTAGGTTGATAATGAATTTCTATTAAATGGTCTAGTTGGTGGAAGTGGTGAACCATGTGAGCTGCTTAGGTTGGTACCTTCTTCTTTTTTTAACAAAGGGTGCCCGAGGTCTTGCTTGCCTGGATGATTATAACAGCTGGGATCCTCCTAACTATAGTTATCTGTATTAAGAGATTTAACTATTTGGCTCCAGCGATTCTGCATGGTTTTTTTTTTTTCTTTTCTTTTTCATACTCAGACTAAAGTTATTTACAGTCACCTTTTTAGCTTATTAATTCTAACATATTCTCCTTCAATTGGAATCCTTTTCAGATAGAAAATGTTTTATGGAGTCTTTATACTTGAAATTCTGTGTTTGAGCCTTGATCGGTAAGCTATTGTTATGCAATGCAACATTTACATGCCTTCTGCAAAGAAGGTGTTTTAATGCCAAGCCTCTTCTGAGGACCATCAGGGAAGATTCTGTTTTGCAGCCTCTTGCTTGTTTCCATTTCCCAAGTTACTCTGTCAACCTGCTGTAGTCATAGAAAGCTCAACCTAAACTACTTGCTTGGTTTGCTATGGCTTAAATGTTCAATGGACTAATTTCTAGCGGGTTGAGAATAAGCTCCTTTCTAGCACATTGAAGACAAATATGTTGAATTGTTTATTCCAAATCTGTTTCTTTGTTGGAGCTTTCTCTGTTTATTCATCATGACCTTCTGGTGATGATAAAGGTAACTTGTATAGAATATTAGGTAATGATGACTGTTCTGTAATCACTTGGTTCGCTTGTTGAGCTCTAATAGGCTCCTAAAACAGACCTGTGAAACTGACATGTCTTCCATCAATGGGCTTCCCATCTCTGGACATATATAGACATCTTTTTGTCATTTTCTCTTGGTCAGGCATGTTTTTATATTTCTTCTAAGTGTATTTATCTTCAATCCTTCGTTAGCTTTATATTTGTCTTCATTTTTTTCTTGGCTAATTGACACTGCATATTCCCTTGAATTACAGTGCATTTTGACAAGTATCCAGTTGACTGAGCATGCTCAAGACTTTGCCCATTGGTATGCTATTGATCATCTTTGAGTAGACATCGGACATGCTTTGTGAAGTGGAATTGGTCAAGCATGTTTCTTTTTGCAAGCCAGACAGAAATGGATTGATTTCTCGAAGGTCAATAATAACATACCTCTTGAAGTACTTACTACATGAAAAGGCGAGCAAGGATCATGGCTACTTTCTGGCCATAACATCCATTGAAAGCATCAGTTTAAAAGTAGTCAAGGGGTTACAGTATCCGTGGTTCCATGTGAAATTCAAATGCCGCACTTTCATGCCTTCCCAGGGAGAAATCTTGCAGGGGGTTGTGGACAAGGTACTCAGGTCAGGAATGGGTTTGCTCCTCAGAAGTGGACCTTTAAAATTGGCATATCTATCAGCGATTAAAATGCCGGGTTATAGGTTTGTTCCAGGAGAAAATCCTTCGTTTGTTCATGACCAGCTCGGGAAAATAGAAGCCGGTGTCGTGGTTCGTTTTGCAGTGCTCAGCGTCAGATGGATAGGGAGAAGGTGGGATGCAAGAAATGAGTTTGCCGTCCTTGCTAGCATAGATGGAGAGTCTTTGGGGCCTCTTCCGCTGGTTCAACCTGATGACATCGAATTGTAAATGGTTTCAGAAATAGGATTGATATTTGTGACCTCTGTCGAAATCTTGGTGTGGGAAATGTGGAATGGTGATTCCTATCCTTTCTTTAAGCTTCTGAGATCTGACATTTTAGTGGGATTGTACTGTTTGAGGCTTGTCATGGCATGTCATCGGGTCAGGGATGATAACAGATACCCGCTTTAACAATCTCACCCAGCTTTGCTGAATGCAGGCTTTGATGTTTAATTGTACTGGCGTTTAGGAACAGAGGAATCGACAGTTGTTGGAATTTTCTTACAAGACAAATTACGGTTCCCAAATTTCTTTTGGTTTGCAAATTGGAAGAGCTATTTGAAATTGTTGAAATTGATGAGGGTCAGGAAATCCTCTAGGCCCTTTAGATGTATAATATTAAATTTCCGATGAAAGGCAAACAATCCTCTTATTGTTAAAATTTCGTTTGTTTCACGAAAAATGAATAATTTAATTTAAAAAAAAAATGATTGTATGAATAAAAAATATTATCATCGTTCATTACATATAATTTATTATTAATAATGAGAATATTTTTTGTTAATCAATTATTTTAAGTGATATGAGTAATTATTTTACAAAAATAATTTTTAAATCATTCAATATTTACGAAACAAATATATTGAAGTAATAAATATTTGTCATTGAACTTTCAACCGTTACACGGAAGCTCTCTAAATTTTATTTTGTTACATCCATGGACCATCTGGTATTTATTCTATTAATATGTGCCATGTATATGACTTTTAAGGGGGTAAAATCGTTTTTCCATCTTATTTTTCTAAGGAAATCTCTCTTTTATCATTAATGGATATAAAAATAAGAAAATAAAATATATTTATCTGAAAAGAGATATGACAGCTAAGTAAAATATCAATAATCCATAAACTTTAATTACCAATCACAGGATTAAGTAATGATAAAAATTTGATAAATATGGCTACTTAAATATAACTAAGGAGGGTCAATTCCAAAAAAAACCCCAAACTTTAGGTTTAGTCCCAAATATACCCCGAACTTTTTTTTGTCTCAAGAAAAACCCCAAACTTTAGGTTTAGTCCCAAATCGCCCCGAACTTTTCTTTGTCTCATAAAAAACCTCAAACTTTAGGTTTAGTCCCAAATTTACCCAAAACTTTTCTTTAATCTCATAAAAAACCCCAAACTCTTAATCTTTTCCCAAATCTATCCCAATTTTTTTTTGTCAAAAAGAAAATCATCAAATTTTACTATAATCCTAAATTTGCCCTCATTAGCCTCTGTCCAAAAGCCGCATTAGTATTCCCTAATTTTTTATATCCTAAAATGGTTTTATTTTGAAAATAATTTTCTATAACATCTTGTTTATGTGTATTTATTATCTATGTGGAAATGCCATGTTAAGTTGGAACTAGACCATGGGGTATATTTGAGAACAAATCAAAAATTGATGATTTTTTTAGTACAAACGGAGGGTAAAACCCCAAATTAGTATACCCGTTAATTGCGGCGTGTTATTTAATTTAGAAATTTGACGGTAAAATTTAACGGAAAATAATATATGGTAATTTTTTTGGTGGTCAAAAAAATAATTTTGGGTAAATTTGTCATATGTGTACCAATTTGAGATTTTTTAGACAAAACAAAATTCGGGGTAGATTTGGGACTAAAATTAAAGTTTAGGGTTTTTTTTTTAGACAAAAAAAGAAAGTTCGGGCAGATTTGGGACTAAACCTAAAGTTTGAGGTTTTATTGAGACAAAAAAAAAAGTTCGGGGTATATTTGAGCTTGACCTAAGTTTGGGGTTTTTTTTGGAATTGACCCTAACTAAGGACAAAATGTATATTACCTCGGTGAGGTATTTTAAAGAAAAGATTTAAAATGCGAGTAAAAAGAGATACCTCTTTCCCACTCGTTGCTGCTCACTTCTCACAATCCATTGCAGACTTTCGCAGCTGAAGCCTCTCTCGCTCTGTTTCTTGCTGGGTTCTGTGAATTTGGGCGTCTTAAGGTAGTTCTGCATTTCAAGATCATTCCTTTTGTTCTTGTTCCGCTTTATTATCTTGCTGTTTTTCTTGGGCAAGATTACTTTCTTCCCGGTGCGAATGCTTCTGCTTCTGCATGTCCTTTGTCTATTCTTCGGTTCTGCTACCTTCCGTTGTCAATGGCGTTTCTTTAAACTGGGAATGGCTTAGTTTTGCGACTGCTCAGTAGGGCTAAGCGCGGTCCCGGTCCTATCCAGGGATCGGACGCCCTTGGGTGATCATCTCTTTCGCGCTCGTCGCTCGTCGCTCGCCACTCGCCCCTCAATCTTCCCTTTCTCGCGCTCGGCGCCCGCCGCCCGCTCGCCGCCTTCGCTTGCACATGAGAACGAGATAAATTTCTGGGTTTTTTGGTTTATCTTTCCTTCTGTTTTGGTGAGGCCGACTGTGGTGTCGTGGGTCTGGGAAATGAGCCTGAGCTTTGAGGTTTTGCGGGTTGATCGCAGGCGAAAAGAGGGAAGGTGTATTTTGTGTATCAAGTGGTGGTGAAGTGGATATTTTCTTTGCTCATCGGAATTGGTAAGCTGTGACCCTTGCATTTTGCAACTCTTATTGGAATCTAGAGGGCTGCTTTTTTGTGTGAAAAAAAAAAATGCAGCTGGTCCCAGTCCAACCTGGTAACCTAACAAACAGGTTCAGTTTCTGGTTCCAGGTTGGGTAACCGAGCATACCTGGAATCGAACACCCCTCTCTTCACTTGGCACATTTGTTGATGAGCTCCATTCGTGAGAGTCCCTTCTTTAGAAGAGATTAAAATGCTTGTGATATGATGATGGATTTGTGGGATTTTGATTCTATTTAAGTTGCTGCTCATTGAGAAACGAGTGGATGATGCTTCATTCTTATCGGCTGGTTTGCTTGGGTTATGTCCATTTTGGGAGCAATTGCTTGTAATGATATGAATTCAGCTACCAATGTAAGCTAGGCAGTGAAACCCTTGTCCCGCCTGCAGCAAAATGAGTTTGGCAAGAGAGGCTCTTAAGTGTACTTTTTTTGGGGTTTGGTCCATGCAAAATTTGGACTTGGGAGTTGGCACTTTTCTTTTGGAGTTGTGTGGATGTAGTAACTCATACATATCTTTCTTCTAATTTTTCATTCATCGGGCAAATACAGAAGTATGTACTAATAGCTTGCTACTTCTCTGAGATTACAATTGTAGGGAGGTACAAGTGATGTGACTTAACCTGCCCTAGCAACAAGAAATTGTTACCAATTGGGCCAGCCCTCCATCTTGGTAGCGAGTTTCACATTGATCAGTTTTGAAATTCTTGATAACCAACTTGTTCCTTGCAATGTAATTTCTATTGCCTTCTCAAGGCTGTCTGTCCATAAGCAGTGATGAGTGTAATTTAGCAAAACTAGTAAAAGATTCTCTTGCTTTTTCTGTAGCTTCAGTGCTTTCTCTGAGTAGTATTGCTTTGCTTGTTCCGAGTCTTGCCTATTCTGAATTCAATATATCTTTTCCCTTTCTATTTATTCCCTTTCTTAGCTAGCAATTTTTTTTTCTTTTGAAATTTATGCTTTTCAGTTATTCATATTATCAGGTTTGCTTTCTCAATTTCTGGACACTTATATGCATAGATGCTTCAACTTGCGTACTCAAAACTGTGTGCAACATGTTTTTAAGTAGAAGTGGTATTCTGGAAGTTATGCTTGTATTGTTATTTGTTCTGTTCTGAAGTGTGGACTTTTACCATGATAATGATTCCGGTGTCATCATAATTTTCACTATGCCTTGTTCTAAGTTATTGATGATGCTGCACAACCAAGGAAAATTGGTAAGTATATCTCTAGATGAATGAAAAGGAAAAGTGAAAAGAGGTGGGAGGGAGAATTGATAAGAAGAAAAGCACTGAAATAAAGTAGATAACTCCTTTGGATGATTATACTGACAATGATGACTTCATGGTACTGTTAATTGTTAATCTCTGGGTCCATCGTTGCTGTCTAAATTTTTATCTTCCTAATCTATTGTATTATCAGAGCTGTCTTACCATCGACAGATTAGATGTCAGCATTGCCAATGTGGACCATGCCAGGGGCATCATTACTTTACTGTATAGGCATTGCTGCTGTTGTTGTAATGGACTCATATATACTATTATGTCACATGTTATTCCTGCTTATTTATCCTTTTTCATTAACTTCTATTTATTTAGTTTGTCCCGTCTCTTTAAATTTTGTCATGTCCTTTCCTCCTCAAATTTGTATAGGTCTGTATTTATTGTAGTTTTGGACCAAGGAACAGACACATTCTCTCTATCTCTCTCTCCCTCTCTCTGCCTTCAACATTGCTTGATTTTTTCTGTCTCAAGTTTCAATTCTACATCCTAGCTCACCCAAGGTATGATGCATGAGGGCCTAGCACTCCAGTGATGGAAAACTTGCATAACTTTATGAGATAATCTCATGGTTGGATTTCATCAACAAAAGCCGCAATACCTCAAATACTCTGCATGGATTATATTGATTACATTTTGTTCAAATGTCTAGAATTAATCATAGTGGAAGTTGAGGAGCACTTTAGGGTATTTTCTTGAATGTGGTAGCATTGTATTACCAGTTCATTTAATGATTATGCTGTTGGACTTTGCACTGTCATGTCATGATTTGAACTTAGTGCAATTGAATGCTGCTTCGTTGCTGATAAACTGATCTGTCTGTTAATGTTCATCAGATAGCATTTGGAAATGTTTCTGAAGGTGCAGCTGCCGTGGAACGTGATCATTTCAGCAGAAAACCTGGACGCAAAGGGGCTAATGCTGCAAAGGTCCATTATAATACGCCTTTTGGATGACTTCGCGTGTAAGAAGGCATCAAAGGACCTGGGTTATTTCCTTGCTGTGACAACACTGGAAAGCATCGGTGAAGGGAAAGTGAGGCAACATTCGGGAGACGTCCTTTTCCCTGTGGTCTTCAGTGGGATCACCTTCAAGCTTTTCCGGGGAGAAATCCTGGATGGAGTCGTGCACAAAGTCCTCAAGCATGGGGTCTTCTTGAGATCTGGGCCTGTTGAGAACATCTACCTCTCCAACCTGAAGATGGCTGACTACAAGTATGTGCCTGGGGAGAATCCTGTCTTCCTGAACGACAAGCTTTCCAAGATTGGTAAAGATGTGACAGTCCGATTCATGGTGATTGGAACAAAGTGGCTCGAGGTGGAGAGGGAGTTTCAGGCATTGGTCAGCTTAGAGGGTGATTTCTTAGGACCTGTTTCATAGTAAGTTTGTCACAAAACCGGCATGTCTCTATGACGCTGTTTTGTCTGTAAATGAATCATTGTGACCTAAGGAGGGAGTGACATACTGCAACCTGTTCAACTAGCTTTAGCTAGTTAATCTTTTAAGCATTACGGTTGGATGCCACCAGACCTGTTAATTATAACTCAGTTTGTTAACTGGCTTTAGCAAGTTAAACAGTGATGTTTGTATGATATGAGGTGTTTGAGATTCCCCTCCTTGATGTTCTGTATGTTCTCACTAGTGTTCCACCTGTGGTTTCCATGAGTTTTCTTCCTGAGGTACTTTGATGATGTATCTGCTGCGGGCCAAGGGGTGGCTCCTTTTATGGGAGGTTGTTGTAGAGAGCTGACCTGTTTCTTCGCCGTCGCTGCCTGTTTTTGGTAAACCTCAGGTTCCTAAAGATTGGCACAGCGACCGGCCTCTCCTCCGTTGAACCAGTATTGCCTCTGGTGGGGAATATGTATGAATTGAATATTGCACCTTGTCAAACGGGTGCGTCGGATCGGGTTTGGATTAGATTGAAATGGTTTGATTTGAAATTATTCATTTAACCTGTCTTGATTCAATTTTATAACACAAATATAGTGACTTATATTTAACTCGACTCATACACAAACTATATCTAACTCAACTCATATTACTGTTTTTTTTTTCATAAACTTGTTACTTAAATATTTCCATATTTAATTCAATTTAGGACAATTCATGTTCAAGCTGAGATAAGAGTGAGGAGTAAGTAGGGATAAAATTGAGCAAAGTTGAGAGATAAAAAAAAGAATCATAAAGATGAATTGAATTTAAATAAGTTGTAAATTTATTTAACATTTATTTTATTTTAAATTTTATTTTTATGATCTAGTTACTGAATATAATTAATCTATATAACAATAACTCAGCCACTAATAATGAATTAAAAAATAAGTCTAATATGTGCAACGGATATCAAGGATTTAAAAGTATGACTATTTGTTCGCTTCCCCAAGTCCATTTCCTTAACTTTTCTCCTCATTGCTGCGACCTCCTTGATCCAGTTTCTTTTATAGTTTAATTTACTATATATACTCCTATTAGGTCCGATAATGTGAAGTGGAGATCCGGAGGCGATGGCAACAGTAATAGCAGTTGAGCAGTGGCGGTAGCCGTGGAATGGCAACAATGATGACTCTAAACTAATGCATTGGGGATATGAGTGAATTGAATGGATTTTGATTAAATTAGAGTTAGGTCGTGCATGAGTCGGTAAAATACAAATAATATAGTTGAATTTAATTTAACAGATATGTGACTCAAAGCATAATCTAATACTTCCATGTGCCAACTTTAATTTAGGAAAAAAAAAAGAACAATCCATATCTATTTTCTCTAAATTCAGAAAGATATTATGTGACAACACATAATCAAAATTTATTTGCTGTGAAGAGTCCCATCAACAGTTTTAAAACGAAAGGGAGAGAGGGTTTCGAGCTGGACAAGAACAGGGGAATGCAAGTGCAGCGTCGCTTGCAGCTCCTCTGCAAGCTTCAAGCAAGGGCCTTTTCATGCGCACCCGCCTCCTCGTCGTCCCCGTCCTGTCTCGCCTGGAGGCCCACTACGATCGCCTCCTCAAGAACTCCTGCGACGACGCTTCCGCGTTGAAGCAAATCCACTCTTCTCTCACCACTCGCGGTCTCATCACTCAAGACCCCCACTTGAGCGCTCAGGTCATCATCAGATACTCCAAATATGGGCACCCAGATCACGCGCGGTCCTTGTTCGACGGAATTACCGCTAGATGCGAGAGACCCGATTCGTTCCTGTGGAATACGATGGTGCGAGCGTATGCCAATAATGGGTATTGTGCGGATACTCTGGAGCTTTATGCCCTCATGCGCAGGGGTGGCGTCTTGCCCAATAACTACACTTTTCCTTTTGTTCTCAAAGCGTGCGCTTCCGATTCAGAGCCGCTTGCGCGCGGTTGGGAAGTTGTTCATGGAGAGACCATAAAAACTGGGTTCGATTCCGATATGTACGTTGAGGCGGCTTTGGTCGATGCATATGCGAAACGCCAGCAAATCAGTTATGCGCGCAAGGTGTTTGATGGAATGACGCAGAGGGACCTCGTTTGTTGGACCACCATGGTTACTGCCTATGAGCAGGCTGAGCAGCCTCAGGAGTCACTGATGCTATTTTGCAGGATGCAGCGAGAAGAAAGTCTTTCGCCTGATCCGGTTGCTGTGGTTAGTGTTGCCTCTGCTGTTGGGCAGGTGGGGGATCTTAAGAGCGCTAAATCAGTGCATGCGTATGCCATCCAGAATGGGATTTTGCGGGACATCTGTGTCAGGAATTCAGTTGTCGCAATGTACACCAAATGTGGGAATGTAGAATACGCGCGCATGGCTTTTGATAGGATGGAGGAAAGAGACAAAATTTCTTGGAACTCCATGCTTTCAGGATATGTACAAAATGGACAGGCCAATGAAGCTCTGTTGCTGTTTGAGCAGATGCAGGATTCTGGGTGTCAACCTAATCCTGTGACGGCATTGATTATGGTATCTGCATGTGCTTTCCTAGGATCCCGCCATCTTGGGAAGAAGATCCATGACTACATACTCAAGAATGAGATGAAAGTCGACATTACACTGCAAAATGCATTAATAGACATGTATTCTAAGTGTGGGAACTTGGAAACTGCTAGTAAGATGTTCTATGAAATTCATCCAAAAGAACGGGATGTTAGCTCATGGAATGTGCTGATTTCGGCATATGGCATGCATGGGCGTGGAGAAGAAGCATTGAACCTCTACATGCAGATGCAAGAGAAAGGTGTTGCACCGAACCACATCACTTTCACA
This sequence comes from Corymbia maculata, assembly GCA_014182735.1. Lineage (NCBI taxonomy): Eukaryota > Viridiplantae > Streptophyta > Magnoliopsida > Myrtales > Myrtaceae > Corymbia > Corymbia maculata. The sequence continues at coordinate 28,081,608 of CM024689.1, forward strand.
TCCATTCTTTCTGCTTGTAGTCATGCAGGCTTGATCAATGAAGGCAGAAAGTGTTTTGCAGATATGTCAAAGCTTTCTGTCAAGCCGGAGGTGAAACATTATGCTTGCATGGTTGACATGCTCGGGCGAGCTGGACTCTTGGATGAAGCTTTTGATGTTATCAAAAGTATGCCGGCATCACCGAATGATGGAGTTTGGGGAGCACTCCTTTTAGCCTGCCGAGTTCATGGGAACAGTGAATTGGGCGAGATTGCTGCAAACAATCTCTTTCAGATTGAGCCAGAACATCCAGGATATTATGTGCTCTTGTCAAATATATATGCTGCATCAAGGAGATGGCAAGAAGTTGGGAAGCTGAGAGAAAACATGAAAACTAGAGGACTAAGCAAACCTGCAGCTTTTAGCGTGATAGAATATGGTCAAGGGACAATAGGATTTCATACCGCCGACCAGTTGAATCCATACCGTGGTGAAGTTTACAGGCATATGGAGCGGTTGGTTGTTGAGATGAAGATGCGAGGGTATTTGCCAGACCGCTCATGTGTTCTTCATGACGTTGAAGATGAAGACAAGGATCACATTCTGAATTATCACAGTGAGAAGCTTGCAGTTGCATTCGGATTAATGAGGACAGATCCCGAATCAGCAATTACTGTGAGCAAGAACCTTCGGATTTGCAATGATTGTCACTCAACATTCAAGTTTCTTTCGGACATATACCAGAGGCGGATTGTGGTGAGAGATGCGAACCGTTTTCATCACTTCCAAGCTGGCTCTTGTTCATGCAAGGATTACTGGTGATCTGCCACTTTGAACTTGAGTATGCAGTCATCTGTTTAAAAATGGACCTTGAAACCCTCTGAGTCATCCCATTGATGCGTTACTCTGAGGTGGACAAATTCCCAATTCTTGATGATGTAGAGGGATTGAAGTTTCGTCTAATGGAGAGGTATATCGAGGACCCTTTTGCGCTGTTATCTTCAAATAGACCTCTAGAGGGAGCTTGATAGCATGTTGATGCTCGAAGGGCCAGAGAGATTTAAAGGTTAGGGCGTGTATCTCGGTGGCTAGTGACGGCCTTCATCTGACCACCTTTTTCTGGCCACCAAGGGTCACGCGAGCTGGTTCCCTCAGCGCATTATGTAAATCCAGCCTTGTGGGCGAAATCTGGGTTCGGATTAAATGAATTCTTTGAGAACAAAATATGTCTTTCTCGACATTTCGAAGGATGATTAATTAGCTAAGGTACAAAGACGAGCGCTGGTAATCATTCTAGCCCCGTGCAGAACTGTCATTAGAAGATCTGGACAGAGTGAACACGGTCAGAATTGGGGGTTCACAGAGCCATCATTCTCTTAAGTCATGGTAGATGTCTGACACTACAGAATGAAGATTCTTTTGCTAACCTCTTCGGGGGAGCGCTTCATTCGGATTTCTTGGGAATAGACATATGTCTTCCTTCGCTTCTGTCATGCAAGTCAGAATCGGGGGTTCCTCGAACCATCATTTTCAAAGTCATTGTAACCTCACGTCACTTAACTTCGGCCCTAGATTTCTTTCCTCCCCTTTTTCCTGTGGCATTCTCTATTTGCACTGTGTATTACTTCGAGAAAGATTGACCTTTTGTAATGTTGCTGTTAGTTTTTTGCGTTTTTTATAATCTTTTCTCTCGCTCTATGAGGTCGATCAGCATCCTGCAAATACCCTTTTGTGACTGTTATTCTGCCGAGGCCCCTTTAAACTCCAGTGATAGATGTCATCTCACCTCAAGCTCAAAGGTTGTGCACAGCCATCATTTTTCAGTTGATCCATCTTGGTCCGCCGGCCACAGTCGTTTTACAGCTAATTACCAACCAACACGGATTGAAGATTCATCCACATCATTCTCAGCAAATTTATAGAAATCAAAATAACATTCTCCTGTTGACATTTCATCCGAATTGTCTTAACTCTACAGGTCTCATCTCATTCATCAACAAAATAAACCCATAGATGAGCAACAATTACAGACCTTTACAATATGTACAACAAACTTATACCCGCTGCGAACACAAACCTGTACCTACCAATACATGATCTCACCATTTGCCTAAAAAGCTAGCATGCTAAGAATTTTCTCCAAGCAAACAAAAAAAATAGCCCAGAGATGGAAGGGGGAGGGAAAAAAGGAAGGCAGAATTACCCCTGAACTGCCAAAGCTTGCAGGTGCTCTATAAAAACTTGCAAGCTCAAATCATCGGTTAAAATAACATCTGACCCGTCGGTGTAGGTGGAGTTCTGAGTAACTGATGGGTTCAACTTAGCAAGAAGAAACCTTGCCTGACTACTGTGCTGGTTGCATTTTATCAGCTTCGGTGGCGGAACTCTTTCAGTCACCAACTGTTCTGCATCGATTTCTGGTGCCTCCAACAACTTCCTCAGATTCTCATGGTTCAGGTCTTTATCATAGCCAAGCTTCCTCCACTGGGCAATCTTAGACCCATAATGGATAACCACATAAAAATAAGAATCAAAAAGTAGTATGACATCGGGAGAGATGGACCGAACATCTAGTAGAACCGGAACCGGGGGCCCATCAAACGAATACTGGAAAAGTGTGGGCTGAATCATGATAAGAGATCCCACTACACCCTCACGGTTAAGCATCAGTCTAAAGAAAGCTGTCTCATCTGGGGAACTATTGAAAACGTCTATAAACTGCGACCTCCTCAAATAGTACATGAACTGGGGATATAGTGAGAAGTTTGAAGACAAGCGGAATGTAGACGGATCTTCCTGTATGTAGTCTCCAAACTTGGAAGCAAAACGGATAAGTGCATCATCCAACCATCTAATCACATCTCGAGCATAGCAGCTCTCCATGCGGTGGATGGCGAGTCTAGCCATAACTGAAGCCGCTGCTTCTTGATCAAATCCTGAGGCAGTTTCAGGGGAGTTCTTGCTAACCCATCTTCTTGCAGCGGTTGTCACTCTCTTCCTAATACCCAAGTTTCCATAGCGGTAACTTGTTATGAACTGTATGAAGAATGCGGTTCCTGGCTGGATCTTTTGCTCATCACCCACTTGGAAGAAGAAAGCTATGCATGTTTTATTTGTGAGTGTGCCCACCTTCCATACATTAGTACCACCTTCCCCGATCACATGCTCACTCACTAAACCATTGCTTTTATGAAGAGAAACACAGGGTCCTAAAGCACCACAAATCTTCAGATCTTGTGTTGTCACTACCTCAATTGTTACATCAAAGTACATTTTCAGATTCCCTTGTTCGTCACGACTAAAGAAGTTCTTCAAACACTTTTTGAATTCACGTGACTCGAAAGATTCTCCCAGCATCATGAATCCACCCGAGTTCTCAACAGGAGCTTTTAGTTCTGCAGCTCCAACTTGATCAAGGGAACATGCAAATAAATCAAGAACAATGGATGCATCAGATAACCTCTGCAATAATCTTTTGTAAAAGCTGCAAGATTTCAAATAGAATGGTGCATGACCATTAATGAGATCTCCGTGTGTTCGGATGGAATTACTCCGATCAGGATCAACGACTATCCCAGGGCCAAGAGTGGCAGGTCCTGATGTGAATACCATGACCCGGGACCCCACATTGCTCAAGCACCCTTGCACAAGTCCCACTGCAACTGATATTGCAGTCCCTGTACATCTCAGAGGGCGAGATGCAGGCCTCACTGCTGTTGAACAATGGATCTCTTCAATAGCAGTTGAGATGCTGAATTCACATTCAGACACTGGAAGCAAATACCCCTGATTCTGAATAATTGGCGACTTTCCAGGTTGTTGATACCTTTTGCGATAGATACCCAGGAATTTTTGAACCTGCGATGAAGTGAAAAGAAATCTTGTCATCCTGCGAGAATATACCAGGTTATGCCTAGCAACTAGCAAGGATAAAATATCTCCTATATTCATATTTCTTCTTTTTTGTTTAAATTCTGACAGAGGAATCGTGTACACCATATATAGAAAGAAGCACAAAGTGTTCAAGCTCATGAAGGTCTACAAATGCAGCTCGCAACTTAATGTGATGGTGATCATTAAAACTAAAAGAACAGGTTAGTACTTGATTGTTATAACTACATCTTCTAGGGAACTCTTACGAACACACAAATAATAACCCTCAACAGTATCAATTACCAAGATTATACTATCTTTAACAGGAGAATCTGAAACAGGCATGAATTAGCTGAAACTAGAAGTCACTAAAATCACAATCTGACTGCAATATTAAATCAAATAAAACACCAATAAAGGACTGAGCATCTTGACAAAACACCAGCGACAATGTGGCAAGACACTTCCACCTTCACATTTCTTGTCTCATGACCAATTTCAAAATCCACTTTTGTTACATTCTAATGTATTTAAGATTCTCTTGCCGTACCTCTTATTTCCTATTTTGTTGCTCATTAATCGAAAACAAAATAACAAGGACTTTGGTTGAACAATAGAAAGTTAAGGGCGATACGGAGTTACCAACTAACCTGATCAGCTGAGAGCTTGCGTTCTCCATGAAAAACCACAACCCTCGAGCACTCCGGAAAACTGAGATCATGAACCCTAACCATCGAATCAAAAGTAACCAACCCCACCAGTGCGCTCTCCGGCAACTGCTCCACCACAAGCAACAGCTCATTCTTAAGCGCCCTTAGGTCCTCCTCACTCGAACAGACATCCACCACAAACACAAATGCCGGCCCCAATCCACGGACATCCGCACTCAACACTGACAATGACGAAAAGGATGATGCAGAAGCCACAGCAGGCATCGACCTTGGCGATCCGTTTGCCCAACCTTGGTTCATATTAGGATTCGAACTCCAACTTCTCCCTTCCAACTTACTAAACCTATGCTCCACATTTGCCCGAACCGCACTTGGCGAGGACCCATCACCCCAATTCCTATTCAAACTGGCACTCGACCCCGCCCTCGCATTAAAACCCGAATTTGACGACAACCCGGAAATCGCACTATTGCTAAAACCGATACCCAAACCTGAGCTCGCGCTTGGGCTGGCGTACTCCACCGAGCTGTACGTCGGGAAGAGCTCGGCCGGCAGGTTGTTCTCTCCAATGCCGGCATAGGAACGGGGAAAGGGGTTCCTCTGGTAACAGAAGGGGCACACCCAGATCCGAGACGGGTAGTCGACGCGGGCGTAAGGGTTCAGGACGCCGCCGCAGCGGGTGCAGATCAAGGGGTCGTAAGTGAGGACGGGGAGCTCGGGGAACCGCGCGAGAGGGGTGCACATGATGCCGAGAGGGACGACGAGGGCGGAGGACTCGGATTTGGAGGTGGGCCAAGCGTTCCATGACCAACGGAGCCCTTCGATCGCCTCGAGCTCGACGAAGTCCATCGGGGCGAATCAAGGTGACGAGAAAGGGAGGGTTTTGGGAGGTGATCTCACATGGGTTTTTCGCGGGGAGAGTGGAGAGCCCGGTGTCGGGACGGATTGGTATCGAACGATCGGAAGGAGTGAAGACGGAGGAATCAGCAGAAGGAGGAGGATGGCGTCTTGATCGCTGAGAAAGCGTAGAGGAGAGGGAAGGCGAAGAGAGAGGAGCAGCGGGCTCAGGAAAAGGGAAACCCGTGGTGGGGCTTTTGGTAGAGGGGGAAGCTTCTGTGGCAAATCCGTGGCGACTGCGCGTGTGCATTCGCATTCGCGAGCAGGCGGAAGGGGTAAAACATGGACAGTACCTCGGATGCGCATCGACAACGTCGGAAGTCAAGATTTGATAGTCGTATGGCATCTCTCAGGAGTCTTTACTTCGAGGCGTTTTGAGAAAATATATTTTAAAAAATACAATTTGATGAAATGCAAATACTATTTGAGAAATGTATTTGGAGAAATACAAATACCTTTAGTCCGATTGCTTTATTACCATCGTTTAAGGGCCTAAAGCTTTTTTTTTTTTTTTTTATAATAAAAGTGGCAAAGGCCAAAAGTTATACAAGAACACGCCTAACGAAACTAGATCTAACCTTATCTCCTATTGATAAAGGAATCAAACTTCTTGGTGGCTTATCCAAGATTAAGGCATTTTTCACATTACAAAAGTGAATAACCTAATTTGCTAACTAGTTAGCACATGAATTTTCTTCCCTAAAATTATGGAGAATTTTAACATGTTAGAAATACATTACAAGTTTTTAAATATAAGAAATGAGCATGTCACCAAAGTTAAAAGTAATAATTGATTTGTAAAACAGTGAAATAGCGGCTTGTAAGTCATTTTTGAGCCACCTAGACTCAAAAAGTGACCTAAACTCCGTCCAAAGCGTCGATAGCCTAAGGTTGGGAAAAATGATATTAAAAGTATCATGATTTTCATATGATCCATACTATGTGTCAAAACTTTTCGTTTGACAATTTAAGTGCAAATTTAGAAGAAAAGATCACTTTAAGTACATCCAACTACAAATTCCAATCAGAAGTCCTATGTGACTTTTTAAGTTATTTTTTTATTTTTGCATAGCTTTATAAAAGAAATTGAATTCCAAGATGGAAATGTTTTTTTGTCCAACCTGGCAAAGTGAGCAACACAAAGTAACTTTCTTTGGGGAAACACTCTTTGTAGAGCAAAAAGTGCAAAACTTTGATTTCTCAACAGAGAAATCGAGCATTGTCTCAACCTGTAATTTGCCTTCATGATGTTAAAAGTGTAATAATTTGTATACGATGCTTATTTTAGTATCAAAACTTTTCATTTGACTATTTTAGTGCAAAATTAGCAAAAAAAAAAAAAAAAATCACTTAAAATTTATCCAACTACAAATTCAATTCAAAAGTCCCATGTGACTTTTTAAGTTATTTTTTAACAAAAGAATAGTATAAGTACTAGAACTTGGCACAGAGGGACACTTAAATGCCACTTTTTTGAAAATGAGATCATTTCAATGACAACTCTGGCAAAGGCTCTCGGAAATCTTATATGTCATTTTTTAAAATAATTTTACTTGTCTATATTGCTCACCGGAAAGCTGAGTTAGCTTAGACTAGCCAAAACGGTGTTGTTGTGGCCCGAATTCAATTGTTAATATAAATATTAATTAAATAATATTTTAAAAAATTAAAAAAAGGGGATAGTAGCACAGCAAAGGCAGGGAGGGGGCTCCCCCCTTGTGGCCGCACACCCCATCGCTTGTGGGACGACAACAATGGCTGCAAAGGTCGCCAGTGTCTGGGCAAGAGTCAGTGACCTTTGCTGATAGGGGGTAAGGGCCATGCCTAGAGAGGGTGGTGACCTTTTTCCACATTTAGGTGTCGAGGGCGTTGGGCAAGGGCCACCGACGCCGGCCACCAGTGCTTGTGCGAGGGTCGAAAGGCGACTCTTGCCAAGATGGAAAATTATTTTTTGGATTAAAATACTTTTTAAGTTATTTTTTGGTTTTTTACATAGCTTTATAAGAGAAATTGAATTCCAAGATGGAAAATTTTTAGTCCAACATGGCAAAGTGAGCAACACAAAGTTGCTTTCTTGGGGTAAACACTCTTTGCACAGCCAAAAGTGCCAAACTCTAATTTCTCGATAAAGAGACAGAGCATTGTCCTAGCCATAATTTGATTTCATTATGCTCCTATCTGCCATAATTCGGGATGATGAAATCCAAAGCATGGGCGAAGATGGGACCCCTTCTTCGAGCTTAGATAAGGAAGAGATGGCCAAGGTGATACCATGAATGGAGGATTGATCACATGGATTTGCGGTGAAGATGAAGATAAGGTTGGCAAGATACTTCGATTGAATCCACATCCTTGTAGAACCTTGAGGAGATCTTGAAGATCATGACATAGCCAAGATATGCGCCCAATGACCCCATCTTCAACAACCACAAGAAGTTAAACATAATGACCTCAAATCTACTTTTTGGGCCCTCACTCACTCTCTTGCAAATTATCAACTACAATTTTACAAGTAATTTCAAGGTAAAAAACCACCAAAAAACTCAAAACTATGCTTATTGTGACACATTTATTCATAAAAAAAATTTGTGATGCCAAAAACCCCGAAATTTTGTCCACGTGACATATTTACCCTCCCATTAGGGTTTTGTTAAAAAAACACCGTTAAAATCCCATGTGGACACTAAGGTGGCATCCACGTGGTGTCTAAGAAGTAAAATGGTGTCGTTTTACATCTGGCATGGCTGAAGAAATAAAAAAGCCATATCTCTCTCTCTCTCTCTCTCTCTCTCTCTCTCTCTCTCTCTCTCTCTCTCTCTCTCTCCTATATATATATATATTCCCGTTCAAAACTCCATCCTCCATGTTCAAGAACTCTCTGAAGCTTGACTATTCTACATCTACATGAATGAGCCCTTGTGCTCTATGTCTCTCCCCTTACTCTACTGACCCTCTCTCTAACTCTCTCGTTGAATTGAAAGACACATTTGCCCCAAATTCTAGGGTTTCTTCATGTTGTTTCTCTTTGAAAAATCTCATTTGCTCTCTCGATTGATTCCTCCACATTCTTTGGCCGTCAATAGTCCCTCTTTGTCCTTTTGAAGCTTCATTTGCTGGTCAGCTCATTGCTCCATACAAGGCTGGCTCGATTTAGGACTCACTTGAAGAAGCTTGATTCTAGCTTGGTAATTCTCTAAATTTGAGTAATCTGGAATGCTTGTGGTGTTTTTCATACCTAGGTTTGTCTAATAAGTTGATAGGATAAATGGTCAAAAGAAAGAGTTGAAGAGCTTACGATAAATTGAAGAGTTGTTCACCTTTGATAGTGTAGTCGTGTTGGGTCTTTAGCATGTCTGCTCATTAAAAACTGACATGTCAAGTTCATATTGCTTTCAAATGTGATATATTGTTAAAGCAGGTGGCGTTATCTTTACATAGAAAATGTATAAGTCTTTTGGCTTTAGTTTCTTACATGCAAAAAGATGGAACGTCGTGTAGGGGAAATCACAAATAGAGCTAATATCAAAATAGTTGATGACTTTGAGGTTGAAATTTGGGATGGAATAGGGGGTGCTAGCCATAGTAGACATAGTGAGGCTAGAGTTGAATTAAGTGATGAAATTGGGATTGAACTTGTGGTTAGGGTTGAGGCGAGGCTTGATTATAGGCGTGCTATCTAGAGTGGAGATAGTGAGAGCGATGATGACCTTTATTTTGAGAGTGATGTTATTGAGATTGATTTATTAACCTAGATGTGGGGTGAACACATCCTATCTAGAGATGAGGAAGGGATACATGAAGTGGGGACAGTAAGGGAGGCGGCATTTGCCATTGATGCTACACAAGAAAACATGAATGAGGATGAAAATGAAGAGGACATTGAAGAACATGAAAATCTTAGTCCTTCTAACTCTAGGGATGAGGAAATATGTGACCAAAAAAGAGCTTTCACCATTAGATGATTACTTTGCTATGATCATAGAGAATTGCAAATTCAAATAGGCATGAGATTTGAGTCTCATACTCAGTTTAAGAAGGCAGTGCAGATATATGCAATTACAAATGGCTACAATATTGATTTGGAAGAAAAGTGAATTTAAAAAGATCCATGCAAAGTGTGTGATTGGATGCGAATGGTCTCTTTATGGTTGCTAGTTGAACAAAAAGAAAACATTTGTGTCAAGATTGTTGGAGAAGAACACACTTGCCCTAGGAGCATGAAAAATAAAAGTGCATCTTAGATATAACTTGCAAAAGAGTTATTGCCTAAGATCATAGCTAATTTGAAATATACCGAGGCACAATTGCAAGCAAATGCAATGGAGATGTGGAGACTCATGCTCAACAAAAGAACCTGTTATAAAGCAATTGTCAAAGCTCTTAACCATTTGCTGAGCAATATAAGTTATTGGCATCTTATAAAGCTCAACTAAAGCAATCTAGTAAGAACATCACTTTCATCTTTTACTTAGACAACAATAAAACATGTTTAAGAGATTTTATGTGAGCTTTGAAGAGTTGAAAAAGGGTTGTCTAGAAGGTTGTAGGAAATTAATTGGACTAGATGGTTTTTTTTATTAAGACCATAGTAAAGTAAATGTTACTTTGTGCTATTAGAAGATATGGAAACAATCAAATGTTTCCAGTTGTATGGGCTATTGTTGCAGCGTAAACACAAGACAGTTGGATTTGGTTTCTCAGTTTTCTATTTTCAAACCTTCAAGTAGATAGAGGTGATGGTTAGACCTTCATAAGTGATTGACAAAAAGTAAAATGAGTCCAATTTCATCAATTCCCTCATAATAGTGGTTGAATTATATCTTGCAAGGCTTTATAAATGCATTTCAATTATGTCTTGTGAGGCCTTATCAATGTAGTTCCTTCATTGGCTCCTTGTGCAAAACACCGGAGTTGTTCAAGGCACATTTATGCAAACTGAAAAAAATTATACAAAAGAGAAACATTTCAAAATTACTTCTGTAGAGCTGCATATGTCACATACGAGGTTGAATTCAACATGGAAATTGAAGGAATGAAAAGGGAGCCTCTTGATGCCTATGAAGATTTCATGAAGCAAGGGTCAAAGTACTTCTGCAGGGCATTCATAAAGATTAGGAGAAAATGTGATGCCATTGAGAACAATTTGAGTGAAAGTTCAATGCACACATTTGCAATCAAAGAGAGATGCTAATTGTTAATATGTTAGAGGCGATTAGAGCGGCTTTGGTGGTGAGAATGTATGAGAAAAGTCGGTTGATGGTGGGTTCTCAAGATAAATAACGTCCAAGAATTAGGGCAAAGGTAGAGGAAGCAAAGATGAAGTCTAGGTATTGTGTTAGCAAACCATGTGTTGGAGAAAAATTTGAAGTTGAAGCCGATGATGATTGATTTAAGGTGCATTTGAAAATGAGGATATGTGCTTATAGGCAATGGGATATCTTAGAAATACCTTATAGCCATGCAATCCCATGTGTCAATTATATGGAGTATGAGGTTAATCGATATGTCGATGATTGTTTCAAGAAGAATGCCTAAGAAAGATACTACCAATTTCCATTGTTGACATTGAATGGAAGAAAATGTGGCCACTATCCACTAAAGAGCCAATATTGCCTTCGCCATTTGGAAAGCTTATGGGCAAACCCAAGAAACAATGCAATAAGCAACGTGAGAATATTGACAAAAGGACAAAAAAGGGGAAGGCCATGGTTAATCCATATATTGGGTCCGTTTAGTTCGGCTTTGGGCAAATGCCCTTAGGAAAATGCAAATATTCTTAAGCTAAAGGAGGTTTTCGAAATGCAAATACCGTTTGGTAAAATGAAAATTTTTATTGCAGTGCAAAGCAACTTTGGCCAAAATACCATTTGGTAAATACTACACTTTGTAAAGCATTTTTACTAATTTTTTTATTAAAAAAATTTGTAAATTTTATTTTTATTTCCGTTGGCCACCCTCCGACGACCAGATCTGGCCGTTGGTCAATCTTTGGCGACCAGATCTGGCCGTCGAATAACCTCACCTGAGGTCACGCAACCTCAGGCAGTGGTTAGATCTGGCCGTTGCCTGGGTTGCCCGGTTTGTGCGGCCCCAGCGGATGGTCGCTTGGGTCGCACGAACCTAGGCAATGGTGCCTCCGTTGCGCAACCCAGGCGATGTTGCCTGGGTTCACGACCCCACCTCTGTCGCTTGGGCGTGCGACCCAGGCGACGATACTTTCATTGCGCAACCTAGGCAATGTTGCTTGGGTTTGTGACCCCACCTCCGTCGCCTGGGCACACGACCCAAGCGAACATCACTGGGGCCGCGCGAACCCAGCGATGGCGACGGCGACGGCGATGGTGCTTGGGTCGCGCAGGCGACCTCCACCTGGGTTGCGCAACCTTGGGCGGCAGTTGCGCGACCACAGGCGGCGGTCGATGGGGTCCGGTGACCCCTCAGCGGTGTTACCTTTGGTTGGCGGTCGTCGGCCTCATTGGCTCATCAGAGGAGAAGATGAACAGTAACTGGTGAATAGTGCCATTTGCATTTGGAAGATGCAACTTCCCAAAGTAGTTCCAAACCTCCCTTGAACTAAAGACCTTTAGAGCCATTTGGAAATGCAATTGTATTTGGCCAAAGTCCTCCAAAAAATGAATCAAACATGTTTGCATTTTGCCAAGGGGCTTTCAGCCTTGAAAACCCCTTGGCAAAGCTAAACTAAACGGGGCCACTAATCCTATTAAATTGGCAAAAGTTGGGGTAATCATCTCATGCTCAAACTATCATGCTTTGGGACACAAGAAGAGAACATGCCTCAAACCTCCAATAAGAAAAAAGAGAGACCAAGGAAACTTATATATGACACAAGCCTTTGGTACCAACATGGCCCTATTGTGATACTTATTGTAACTTATGTATGCTTTTCTATGTAGGGTAAAAGGGGGAGACCAAGGAAACATCCAAGACTAGCCATTGCGGAAGGGACATTTACTAAACAAGGAGATACAAAAACACCAGAATTTACAAGTCAGATCACTATGTCTCAACTGAGGCTTTTAGACCATGTGGAACTCAAGAATCTACAAGTAATGCCCCATAGATGTGAATTCCATCCAATAGTCCAAAGCTAAGAAACTGTTGCTTGTTCTTTTTGGTTGTAATTTGAGTTCAACACTAATATAGAATCTCGGCTGCTTGTGCTTTTTTGGTTGTAATTGAAAACAAAGAGTACAAGCCTTTTGATTGAAATCTAAGTTCCTTTTTGGTTGAACTACAAGAGGTCATTTTTATTGTTGTAATCCAAGTTAAACACTAATTATGAATCACTATCCAATTGTATATATTGTTTATCTTGCTTCTAGTTGAGACTTCCATCTTCACTTGTATCTTCTTCTATCACTTGCCCTTCTCTTTAGTACTAATAATAAAGTGTGAAGGAAATGAGAATATGCATGGTGAGGGACTTGCTTTAGCATCATTATCTTTTTGTGTAGGAAACTCAATCTAAGAACCTACCTAGTGCCATAAAAGGAGAAATGTTGAGATATGACAAGAATGATATGTGGAAACTACAAGAGAGTCACTTAGTTTGAGCAATCTAGTTATATGGATGATGAGTACTTCAAAGTTCAAGCTCAACTAGGTCATGACAATGGAAGTGACAAACAATTGTGCATTAGTGTGCTGAAGAAGATTTTGCACATATAATTACAATAATATTCAAGATGTTACAATTTTCATGGCCTAACTTGATCGAGCCCATATATAAATCACAGGAGAGAAAGTTCTAAGTGGAAATTCTAAATAAGGCATCAAATTGTCTCAATAAAATGTACAACTCATTCCCATATTCAAGAGGATGATCTCAAGAGCTAAAAACACAAGATATGAGTTTTTTCCTCTATTCCAACAATCACAGTGATCAAGTTGTTTTTGAATGGGTTGTTGAGGTGCTTCACAAGATTCTTAATAGGTCCCTCCTTGGTAATATGTGCTTGAAATAAGAAATCAAGCATGGAGAACATGGCAAGGTAGCCATTATTTATCTCCTTTAACTTGAGGATGGTAGCCTTGTCAGGGTCTTTAGCAAGACCCAATGAGTCAGATGAACCACCTAGGTGGAGTTTCTCCTTCAAATCCTCACAAGAGAATAGAGAGAGAATTAGTGGAAGAAAGAAACGAGAGATGTTAAGGACCAAATAGAGTATTTTGTAATCTAACCACAACAAATTCATAGCACAATATTGATGGATGTTTTGTTTGACTGAAAACAAAAATTGGTTTACTTTCTATATTGGAAAACTTAAAGCATGTGATGGTTAATGATGAAAATCATTTGAGAATATGATCTAAGTTGTGTCAAATTGGAACAAAAATAATAATGACAATAAAGCAAAGTATATGCACTCTACTATGCACCCAATTCAACACAGTGTCTAATATTGCTTTTGGTTGCAAATTTATACTCAAATTCACTAGTCAAGACTCAAGATTGTTGATTTAAATCCTCCTAGCTAGTTTAAGGCATTGAGTTGTTGCCTATGGCTAACTTTACAACCAACACGGTTGCGTTCAATTTACGTGCACTTGCCAGCAGATATGCTTTGACTCGAGACACAAAACATAGTTATCAGAGAGATTCAACATGTTAGTTCTAAAGCAATATGAACTCGACATGTTAGCTTTTGATGAGCAAATGTACTTAAGACCAAACACAACTGCACTATCAAAGGTGAACAACTCTTCAATTTACCACAAGCTCCTCAACTCTTTCTTTTGACTATTTATATTTGTCAACTTTATTAGACAAACCGAGGAACGAAAAACACCACAAGCACTCCTAAAGCTATGATTACTCGAATTCAAAGAATTAGCAAGCTAGAATCGAGCTTCTTCGAGTGAGTCCCAAATCGAGCAAGCCTCATATGGAGCAATGAGTTGACCAATGAATGAAGCTTTAGAGAGATGAAGAGGGACCATTGACCGCCAGAGAACATGAAGGAACCGATCAAGAGAGCAAATGAGATTTTCCAGAGAGAGATAGCATGAACAAACCCTAAGATTTGGGGCAAATGTGTCTTTCAATTCAATGAGAGTGGTAGAGAGAGGGTCGGTAGAGCAAGGGAGAGAGACATGGAGCACAAGGGCTCATTCGTGTATATGTAGAATAGTCAAGCTTTAGAGAGCTCTTGAACATGGAGGATGGAGTTTTGAATGGGAATCTGCTAAGAGAGAGAGAGGGGATGGAGTTTTGAACGGGAATCTCGGGAATCTGTTGAGAGAGAGAGAGAGAGAGCACGGTGGCTTTTTTTATTTTTTCAGCCACACCAAAAGTAAAACAATGCGGTTTTACTTCTTAGATGCCACATGGATGCCACATCAATGTCCATATGGGATTTTAACAGTGTTTTTTAAACATAACCCTAACGGGATGGTAATTGTGTCATGTGAATGAAAGTTTGAGATTTTTGGCATCACTAAAAGAGATTAGGATAAATGTGTCACTATGAGTATAGTCTGGGGTTTTTGGTTATTTTTCTCCCTAATCTTAGAGGATAGAGTTGGGGCTAGTTTCTTTACCTTAATAAAGCCCCAATTTGTCAATTTGGGGAAAAATTAAGGGGAAAATTGTCCAAAAAGTCTTAAACTTATTGCATTTTCACTAATGCAATTGTAAATATTTTAATTGTGTCAATTGAGTCATAAACAATGTGAACGTGGATGTTTGGAGTATCACATAGGATGGTTAACGTTGACATGAACAATTTTTATAATTTTTTCAAAATATTTTGATTTTTTATCATTTTTATTTCTTTTCTTCTTCTTCTTCTTCTTTTTTCTTTCTTTTCTTTTTTTTTTTTTTTTTGGAAAATTCAAAATAAATGCTTGAAGTATCCTCATTTTCTCAAATAAAGGCCTCAAGTGGACTTTATTTCAAATAAGGACCTGAAATAGTTATGTCAATCTCAAAGAATGACCTGAACTCAAAGGCAATTTTGTCTTTTTTCTTTCTTTTTTCCATTTGTTTCTTTTCATAAAAAACAAACTAAAAGCGAAAAATTTTAAAAACAAAAAAAAAAAAATACAAGCGAGACAACGGTGATGGTCACCAGCCCTCACCTCAATCTGGGTGAAGGTTGCCAATTTGCGCCCTGTGCCTCCAAATGTGGTCAACAAGATCTAGGGGCCTGGTAATGGTCACTAGGCTTACGCGAGGGCTAACTCCTATGCAAACTGGGATGAAGGTAGGTGACCCTCACCTAGATCTGGGAGAAGGTTACCACCCTCTCCCATTTTTGGTGAAGGCCTGCTGATCCTTGCCTCTAGTCGACGAGGGTCATTAGCCCTTGTGCAAGCACTAGCGACCCCATCGACCCTTGTCGTCGCCTCACCAATGATGGGGCGACAACCACAGGCGGGCCTATAGTTTTTCTTCTTCTTCTTTTATTCCTTTAATCTAATTTAATTTAAATTATGTTTAGGCGAAGATATCCTTGATCAGTCAAATTATTATGTTAACTAGTGAGATTAGGCCTTTATTTGAAACAATCATAACCATTATGGACCCTTCTTTGATACTGATATGGTAACTCGGGTCCTTTTTAGAAACAAGGTCCGTTTGAGGCCCTTGTTTGAGAAAATTATGGCACTCGGAGCCCTTATTTGGAATTTTCCCATTTTTTTTATCAAGTCTAGCGAAGGCCAGAAAGCCCTTGTCAATTGTAGGCAAGGATCTTGATCCTTGCTTGTTGTCGGCAAGGGCCATACAACCCTCATCTAATGGCCGACGAGTATCGGCCAACACTTGCTTGTGGCTAGTGAGGGTTGGCTAGCAATCCTTGTCAAGCTTGGAAGAAAAATAAAGAAAGAGAAAGAAAGAAAAGAAAAAAGAAGAAGAAAATAATTACAAAATTAAAATTTAAAATAATTATAGAAATCATTAGCATCGGTGTTGGCTATGTCATGTAGGACAATTGATACCCATGTTAGCAATTTATAGCTAAAATTAGTAAAACGTGAAAATGTTTAAAATTAAAAGGGCCATGTATTTATGACTTTTTAAATAATTTTCCTAAAAAACAAGTGCAAATAATGTCGTATGTTACTGATTATAATTCTCTGACAAAGCCACGTCAACCAATACATGATTAATGATGCCATTTGGAATTCCAACATCCTTAATCAGAGTTGGCACTTAAATTATCTTTTCTTTTCTTTTTTTACTGAAGTGGCATCAAAGTGATTTATTAAAAAGTTATGATACTAAAGTGAGTGCCATATAAAAATTATGACATTTGTAATATCATTTTTTCCCTAAGCTTGTGAGTTGGCTTATCTCTATGGCTACGGATAGCTTTCTAGTCACCCTTCCAGCTCCATAGTCCCAAACCCTCTCTCATTGATCCTAAACGCCGAAGCTGACAGCAAATATCTCCCTCGGCCTGATAGAAAGCGGGTCTTCTTATTCACGGCCAACCATCAAAGTCATGTAATCCAACGTTGGACCAATACCAATTTCGTTAGGGCCATATAAAAGTCCAAAGGCTCTCCATTAAAATTTTTAGCCCAATACGGACCAAATAAGCCTGTGAAATGAAAAGTCCTACGAAGGTCTATGTGAGCCAGGGAAGCCTAAAAGGCCCATCAAGCTTCACATAATGTGCTCCTTGAATCTAGAAAAGATGGAATTAAAACTAAGGCTAATCGCACTTAAAATAGCCATGAGATCCCTAATCGATTCGAAGTACATTGACTACCGAGGTAGTGACATGTGCGAAAACAAGCTTGTCCTTTGGGGTACTCCTGGTGAGCAGCATTTCGAGAGCCGCTTTTTGAGATGCACCAGATAAACTAGCTCTCGAGGCACACTTATAAATTTGCTTTCTGATGCATGCTATTACATATGCCATCTTCCATAGCATGTTTAAATTGCCTTGGAAGGGTGCATTGTTACAAGTATGTCTTTTGGTGTAAACTTTGGAAATGGACCCTTTTCAAGTTGCTTCTCGAGAATTAGAGTACAAGATGCCCTTTGTGACATTCCATGGCGAAACTCACCTTTGGATTCACAGGTCATCACAAGTTGTCATTTGAGATTGGCATCTCACATATTGTCATTCTCCATATTCCCTTTTTTTTTTTGCTTTTTAAAAAGGGCAAATCTTGTTGAAATATGTGAAGAAGGGAGGGGTTTATAGCATTTTTCAAGCTCGGAAAAATAACATGACTCCTGAGATGGTAAAAAAATCATCATTTGTTTGACTTTTTTTAAAAGCCAAAAAGGAGAAGTTGGAACTCTGTAACAAGGTTTCCCTTTATCCTCAACCAAGTGGCAATTGAAGATCAGTTCATAATTATGTACCTGAAATTAGCAAAATTGAAAAAAAACAAACTGATATTAGTGCCTCTTATAATCATCCACGTTGGGACGTTCCAAAGATGAACTTTCACGAGTAAATATTTTAAAAATGCAGCAATATGCGATTTGCACATGCCAATGCTGTAGCATATGATCGATCCAATCATAGCATAAACTTGTTATAATTCTATATACTAAGACTTTGGGTACCACCCAAATAAATAATCTCCCGTATCGTATCAACCCAATTTAATTATCACATCAGTAGTAGGTTAGAATCATGCAATTGTAAGGAACCATTGCACCAGCATTTGATAGCGTATCAGGTATCTAGGGCTGACCTTCACCCCGACTTGGGCATGAAATTAGTATGACTCCCCAAATCCCACGTTAAATTGGTGAATTCCTGTGTTTTTACCCAAAAAAAAAAAAAAAAAAAACCGACTCCTTATATTCAACAAATGGTGAGGTCTGATCAATTAATTGAGAGTTCGATTGAAAAAGACTCGGGAGAATCGACAACTACCTATCAAGGTAATTGACCATAGATGATGGTGATCAACAAGTACCATAACTCATCGACAAAGCCTATGAGTGACCAATCACTGCAAAATTTAATAGCTGTTGGATGTGGAAACATAGGGGATGCTTGAATCACGGATGTCGAAGGAAGGTTGCATTACCTAGTGACAGTTGGTTATTAAGGTGGCTTCAGAAGTTATAACCTTTGTGGATATTACGAGAAGCAAGCCAAAAATCTTGGAGAAATAATAATTGTGCTTAGAGAAGTAACTGCTTGTTTGTAATCGTGGTTAGGGAGCTATATAGCCTCTGTATTTGTTGTAAATGGGGGTCCCCAAGACATATCAAGTCAATGGAGTTCATTATTTTCCATTTATCTGCCTTGCAAAATTAAATTCTTTGTACTCTTAATTTGTGTGTGTTCATAATCATCATAGGAACCATTTCCATCAAGGTTTAAATTTTGGTGAAAATTTTTTCACTTCTTAGGTAAATTATTTTTCCCTTCTTGAGTAAAATCTCATTTTCAGTGACGTTTCTCATGGTGTCATCCATAACAAAGATTCATATGTAATGGTCACCATATTTTCACTTAGAGTATTTCTTTTGGGTGTTTGACCCATGTGAGATAGGCCATATAGTTACATATCATATCAAAACAAGAATCTCTTCAATAGACGTGTGCTTCATGGATGAACTGGACCATATCTGATCTAACTAGGGCAAGAGCGATCCTCAAGGCGAGAGGACCTGGAAAATACATAATTCCCCATCCATCTAGGATGGTAGAGGGGAAAGGGATAGACTGGAGAATAATTGAACTAGGGGAGTATTGCTAATTTGAATGGACCACAATGTTAGTGGTTTAAGTGGGGGAGTTTGTGACTTCCCAATTCCCACTTAGGATGATTGGGGCCTTGTGATGTTATTCATAAACCCAAATGGTCACCATCATCTTGTATTATTACTAAATATACCCAATTTTTGGCTTAACCCCCGTGACTATGTTGGATTGCTACGAGTAGACATGGATACCATGAGGGCAAGGCTCCCGGGGTTGGGGGGTGGGGGAGTGTGGATGTTCAAAAATCCCATGTTCAATGCGGCAGTTTCTAGAGGAGGTACATTTGTGGTGAAAGTTTTACACAAAGTCTTGATAAATTTATTCTCATGAAATCGAATTCATATGCCATTTCTTGTTCGCCAGATTATCGTTGCCCGCTTCCTTGGGGATCGATCCTAAAGCAAGCATGTACAAACCCTACACGTCTAAAAAACTAATAATATCCATCCAAGAGAGGGAACATGGCGCTAGCTGCCACTAGGCGTCGCCCGATCCAAGATATATATATCTTGCACACATAAGCCCACAGATTTCCAGGGATCTTGTTCATTCTTTACAAGGAAAAAGCCGCGAAACAACACTGACCTAACCCGGATCCAAGTGATCTCACCCAAAGTCGTCCCCACCACCTTTTTTTTCAAAACCGGCACAGGCATATGCAAGTGCCTCTAATCATCAACCTCCATTTGCATCACTCACCAGTACAGGTATGTAAGCATATGAATTCCCCATAATCATAATAATAATAATAATAATAATAATAATAATAATAGATATAAAAAAATGAAACGAAATGAAATGAAATATTTTATTATATGAAACGAGCTAGCATAAGAAAAAAATAATGGCCATGAATAATGGATGCCCATCAGCATGCACATGGCCCTGCTCCCCTCTCCCCCCACTCGGGGCCATATAATACTTGACCAGATGAAGCAATAATAAATAAAATAAGAACAGGGCAAAACGAGAGAATAATAATTCGTTTTAATTAAAGGAAATTAGCAGCAGCAAGGATCTCATGGGGGATGCAAAATAAATATTATATATATATTTGGAGGAATAAAACACCAAACAACCGTGACAGCGATGACAGTAGGGGGAGAAATAGATTAATAGGGAAAATAGTGTGTCTTTAAGCAAACCATTCTGGTGAATCCCACGAGAACAAAATAAACAACAACAACATTAGGGGAAAAAAGAGAGGGAAAATGGCAAAAAGGAAAACAAAACAAAAGAAAGGAAAGGAAAACATCAGACAAGCTAAAGTTTATTGCCTCCTGTTCCATTACAAATCACCACATCTTTCGATATCTATGTACGAGCGGCCTAAACAATGAGAAGTACAGAGAGGGACGGGTGAAGAGGAGCCACCATTGGCCTTCGATCCATGGAATCTCTGGGCAAAGCCTGCTTGCCTGCCTGCCTCTTCCAGAGGATTAGAGCTGATCAGCACAGGGGGTTGGCTGCTCAGCTTCTGCTCTTGCACTTCTCCATTGCTCTTGGTGCTGAAATTTTTTTTTGAGATCCCATGATTAGCTTAATGATCAGGTGATAAAAACTCGAGAAAAAGAAAACGAAATTTAGCGGAATAATTATTGAGAAAGCTGCGTACCGAGCCCTATTGCTTCGGACCCTTTCATTATGCGCAGACGCTTGCACGAGTCAACAAACATCCTGCGGAACGGAATAAAGTTGAGCTCGATGAGAAGAACCTTTTTGAATTATCGATCCCTCCTAAGAGATGGTTCAGAACCAATGTTTTATGGTTTTATACTCTCTTTTTACATTATAATCCTATGTTGATCGTTGAAGATCTGATGGCTCGCATGTTAAAAAGTTCTTTCGAATGATAAACTCTACTACCACTGCAAGATACATTATCTGCCAAGGGTTACACTAGTATAATTCAACAAAAGACATAGTTCAATAATATTCCTAAATTCCTAGGGAACTAAATTAGCGGATGACAAGAACCTAAGATCAGTAAAAAGTAAAGGGTATATAAACGGTACACATCATCTTTTGCATGTGCTGATTTTTTTTTTTTTTTAAGGTTTTATTTATATGGGATTGGGATATGATGGAGGAATACTTACTCCCATGGAACATCGCCCACTAACATCCAGTCACCGTCCTTGTCTTCATAGGTCGGCACATAATCAGAGCTGTTCAGCAGGTCCATCAGCTTGCTCTCGTTCATGAAGTCTATCATTCCTTGCGCACCATAGCTCCCTTCACCAACAAAAAACCGAAGATGATTTCTTGAAAAAAGACAAATCAGACGTTGATAACAACACATCAAGAACGACAGGAAAATATGTTGTGGGGTTTCGCAATATGTGTGAAAAAGAAAAAGCTGATGTTTCTTACCCATGGTGAAGGAGCTGAACATCTTGCCGAGAGCATCAGAGAGTTGCTTGTAGCTGCTGTAGTTCTTGAGGTCGACCTTGCGCAGATAAGGCGCTCCGTCCATGGACACCTTCACAAATGCCGCCGCCGCTGCCTTCTCTTCTCCCTCCTCAGGGTCGGAGCTTTTCTGGGATACCATCATGTTCTTCCTGTATGATCTCACCGGCGGCCAGCCAACCACCTGAGCCCTACATGAAATCCAGTTCATGAAGAACCCGAGGAATTAGTATGAAAAAAAAAAAAACGAGTTCCGGAATTACGAAGAGGTTTTTATGTTGTTTGACTCTTTCTTTGATCCACCAAAATAAATAGAAAAAAATTATCATTTCTGCAATAGGGTACACAAGTACACATGACCTGTCGGATGAGTACACTCTAAATAGCAAGGACGAGTAATTCATGGTGAAAAAGAGTAGGGAGTTACATGGACCAAATCTACCTCAAAGATTACTCAAAAGGAAAAACCAAAGTACTCACTTGGCTGGTGGCTTTGCAGGATCTTTGGCGGGACTAGCACCAGCAAGAAGACTCTTTTCCTTACTCTTCATGGCCTCCTTGAGATCCACCCCTGAAGAAGCATCCTTGGCTTGAAGGTTGAGCTTGAGATCCACCTCGGTCTCGGAGAACCCTCTCTTCCCGGTGGCCCTCGGAGCCTCCACCTCCGCCCCACAGCCGCCGCCACCTCCGGGCAAGCCAAGGCACAGTTCGGTCTCCTTGAAGTTCAGGTCGACACCGCCGAGCAAGCTGGCCATTTTTTCTCTCCAGAGGCGATGACAAATCAAGATGGGAGCTGGCAAACCCTAGGCCTCACGATCTGCTTCTTTTCTCCTCTTCTCCTTCTTTGTTTGCTTCCCCTCTTCTTCTATTCCTTTGGGGTTATAAGAAGTAGAGAGAGAAAGGGAGAGAGAGGGAGACCCAATAATATAAAGGCGGAGGAGGGTTGTTTATGGGGAGCTGCATGTGTATGTGGCACCGGGTCCTGGCGTATTGGGTGGCTACACGTGGACGGCTCGGGATCTGTTGATCTTGGAGAATCGAACCGACTTGATTAACGTGTGGAACATGTTAAAGAAATCATAATTAAGCAAGTGGGAATAAAGGCGGTAGGAAGAGGGGGGAGCTGTGAGCTGCCCTCCCTTGTCCCCTCCGTCCTTCCTCACAGCTTCTTTTGCCTGAGTCAACTAGTCTTTTATAATCCCGATCCATCTTTTGCTCCAACTCCCACCATCAGCCGCATCGAGCTCGTTCCAACAAAAAAAAAAAAAAAAAATTGTACTCACGTCTCAAATTGAATATCCCTACTATGAGTACAAAATCGATTTCTACGATAATACTCGGAGGGATTGTCGATGTTGATCGCGTGTTTCCCTTCTGACCTAACTCAAGACTCTTTTTAAGTGAGAACCCTTCTTTCTTGATCTTTTCAGAAATGATTAGATTCCACCAATATCCCAATAAAATTATCCTAATTGAGATTAAATCATTTTATGATCCGACGGGCTGCCAACTCCAGAGGGATGGTTCATAGATGATTGGGAAAGCGGCGTCAAAGTAAAAAGGTGATCGCACGAAATTATTGCAAAATGTTGTATGTGTTAAAATAAGCTAAAAAAGAGGAGGAAAATGGCTTGATATAAACAAGATTGCTTGCCAGATCCGAGACACATATCATGCAAAGTTCACCGCATCCCAACACGAGATTAATCGATTATGCCCACACGAGAAGAACTCGTGCATCAAGACATGCATTTCTTGGTAAGGCAAACAGAAAACGATCTCCACTCCGTTAGGGTTAACTGAGCTTCATATGTAAACCCTAGGTGGATTAACTTAACACGGATGCAAGTTCTCAAGTCAATATTATATCATTATCTATATGATCATAATTCAAAAATGTTCATGTTGTGACCTCGTTGAGAAAGGTCAGTTATATATTATGGTCCCACGGTGTCAAGAGATTGTGTTTTCAATTGATTTTTGGATGAGAGTTGCATGGCTACATTTCTCTTATAAGCCTAGAAATTGATTTTGAAATTGATTAGGGAAATACTATACCTACAACCAATTTAAATAGCTAAGAAAAATAATAAATATCCTTTCAGCGATAACGACTTATTGTCGATTTTTGGGAATGCTATTTTTTTTTATACATGAAAGGGATGTACATAACCAGGACCAAACCTGAGACCACAACTTAACAACCAACTTTCTCCCCCCCAATAAATTCTGAAATGTCGCTTTCTATTTAAAATTTCTCTGACCAGCATTCCCTCGTTTGATGGTTCTTTTCAATCAAGGGTATAAAAGTGACCCTGGCCTAACATCTTGCTTATTAAGATTAGACATATGCGTCCGTGAACATGAACCACAAGTAGGAATGGCTACAACAATGTGCACATCGCCATGTCTAACTTCTTCCGGTCCAAAATCGAGAGCATCTTGACTAGATGAGAAGAATGATTGCCATTTCGAGTCCAAGCTGTCTCTGAAAATGTGTTGTTCTTAGGGCATTCATGGATAAGCTCGATCAATGTACTAAACCCGGCGATTATGCGGATGCATGTGCAATCTGATATGTTCTATCGTACACATGTCTGTTGGAAGGCTATGATTTCCTCCGTCCTGGTTTGGCATTAATTAGTTCTCTTTAGTTAGCATGATATATATCAAACCGGTAATATATATCGCCCAGAGAGCCACATATATGACCATCCTTTTCTCCCAATTGTATTGCTTGTCCATTTATGATGAAAGTATGCTACCAAAAGTCCACTTTTGGATGGATTATCATAGGTTCCTGTCACAAGATTAGATCATAGATAATATGTTGAGCGAAGTTTCATTTTTTTCTCACGAAACTATAATTCATCTCAAAGTCAACTATTCATCATATAAAACTCCTTGTAAAGTTTCTTCCA
This sequence comes from Corymbia maculata, assembly GCA_014182735.1. Classification (NCBI taxonomy): domain Eukaryota; kingdom Viridiplantae; phylum Streptophyta; class Magnoliopsida; order Myrtales; family Myrtaceae; genus Corymbia; species Corymbia maculata. The sequence continues at coordinate 28,106,064 of CM024689.1, forward strand.
ATAATAATACCTTTCCTTTTCACTTTCCGCAGGCTGTCAAGAGAAAAATGATCTGCTCTCTCTTAGTTCAAGAGACATGTTTTAGCATGGAAGCTTATCCCTATACTCACCTTTCCCATTTGCAGAACGTGAGAAAGGTCACATGTGAGAACATATGGATGTAATCTTCAAAAAACGACGAGTATATCTGGAATGATCCGGTATAAAGACGTAACCCGCGAATCGGTCAAGTAAAGGGAGTGATATGGCGACAAAACTTTTTTCCTTATCGAGTTCAAAGGGTAAAACAGGATTATCTCCTATGTATATGTATGCGCCATTGATACCAAAGTGGATGCAGCCCCGAGGATGAGTCCCATTTGAAGAAGATTGCAATGTAACAGATCTTGGGATTCTCTCCTGAGCAGATGAGCCAGTGTGATGCATAGGAGTTATCAACATCACCAATTTTTGTGAGCCCTTGTTCAAGACCATATGGTGGTGGCTTAAAGACAGGTCACGTCTCCTTGGAGAAGGAAACATCCCTAACCCCAGATGTGCCCTTTGGTCCGTCAACATCACCCCCATAAAACCACCCCCCCCCTAAAAAAAATTTCTTTGCCTTATTTCTTTCTAGGTTTTTGTTTTTATTTTCCCATTATTTATTTTTTGATAATATTACTGGGTATTCAAATTTTCAGCTTTATTCATAGAATAACAAGCGTGACCCGTAAAGTTATTCTGAATGGGAAACATTGGGGGTTCATAAGCAATCAGCTCCATTTGAATCGAATACGCTAGATTGGTTCTTTCTAACCTAACTTTGGCCATAATAATCCCCTTGTCTCCCCTTCCCTCTCCTAGCCACATATCCTAAATTCTCATGTAGCAACGATCCAAAAGGTCTTTCTAAATTTGAAAAAGAAAATGTTTAAATATGCATATGTGTCAAACTCTTTTTGGGTCTTTTAGGCTTGGTTGTGTCAATGTCATATAAGGATACAAGAAACCCTTTTATTTTACTTTTGTTCCTAGCGCCATTGCTTATTAAAGGAAGGAAAATGACTCCCTTCCTTTCCTAGTTAGCTTTTAGGCTATATCTGCTTTGAGATGGAGTGACTTATGAGGCTTGTAAGTGGTCCTAGATAAAGCGGCTCAATTAGGTTTATATCTTCTTATATCTGACCTAATAATATAGAACCCATGTTCACATGCATACCAGAGAGAAAGTTGAAAGCATACTAGAATGGGTAATAAATAAATTATAGAGCATATTAAAATACAAATAACATGTGAGTTTCTATGGACAATGGTTTAGGGCTTAAATGTGAAAGGTTCTAGATATAATTGCCACAGCTCCCATTACGAGTACCTTTAGGAGCTAGCCAATACATATAGAAGAAATGGGTTGCGTGCAATCGCGGGATTCAAAGGAGTTGAAAATTCGGATATGATTATTAGTAATCAAAAGCTGAGAAAATATCATAATAATAATAATAATAATAAAAGAAAGTTAAAGTACTTAATGTGCTAATACAATGTATATGTATATATATATCTAATTCACCTTAAAACTAGGCTGCACATGATACTATTAATGGAATGCGCATCCTGTGGGCTGAGATCTCCGAAAAAAAGTTAGGATGCATTTGATTATTGAAACTCCTCCTATTTGGGAAACAATGACCGAGAAATACGCTGGCTAGGTCACCCTTGTTTTCATATTTTCCGGAAACTGAAAAATTTTTGGAAAATTGAAAAGGACAGAACGGAATGCCTTGTTTTAATTTAGATGAGACTGACACAGCAATAGGAAGGAAACTGAAATTTTACGAAAGATTTGTTGTTTCTATTTAATATAGACTGTGATGAGATAATGAGGGGAAAACAAAAATTATTAGATAGAAGAAATATATTAAAAGATTTTTATTGGGTTCACATTGTTTTGAAGTAAAAAATTATTTATGCATTCACTATTAGATTATTGACATTTAAAAGATTTCAATTATAGAACTGACTTCAAACAGCACTTATCTAATGATGAATGTGCACAAATATATTTATGCTCACGATAGACTAATAATAATCTATATATTTAAACTAGGGGCGCAACAGAAAAGCCTTAATAGCCCCAAAACTCAAGCTAGCACTAAAAAAGCTCTCGTCTAATCATGGTTGTTAAGGGTGGCCTTGTGCAGGCAAGACCGTTCCTCACCAAATTGGGTGAGGGAGACCTCACCCAGCTCTCTTTGGTCATTGCTTGAGACCAGCCATTAACAAAAGGAAAAGAAAAAATAGAAAATGGCAAAAAAAAAAGAAAAGTTTCAATTTTTTTTTTTTGATAAGTTATCCAAGTCAATGGCAGTATGCCGATATACCACAAAAGATTACCAGCGCTGATTGGATTGTCATGTGAATGTTTTTTAATCAAAATTGATTGGATTGACTAAATTGATAAAACGTTAAAAGGTTTAAGACTTAATTGGCATAATTGAAAATTTATGACTGAATTGATATAAGTGTAATAAGTTTATGATTTTTTCAATTAATTTCTTGAATGACATTTAATACCCACAAACTTTTTTTGTCCCATCTATACCCCCAATATTGAACCATCAACCCAAAAATATCTTCAGTCATAATTTCATCCATAATGGCTGTTAAGAATCCGATGTCACGACATGTGTGGACAGTGCTAGGGGGAGGTTACTTGAAGTCACCGGTACAAAGTTTAGAGGTATTGGTGAGGAATTCTCTTTTTTATTGGGGGATATTGGTGTCCCACAAGGCAAAATTTAGGCTTTTTAGTGGGATTAACCCTTCTTAAAAAAATCAGTAGAAGTTTCCTAGGCTCCATTTGTTTTGCCAAAAATGTGACATTTCTGGAAAATGCTTTCTAGGAAATTATTTTTTTGGAAAATAATAACATTTTCTGGTATTTAGCTGAAATTTCAAAATGAATTCCATTGTTTGATTTTGAAATTTTGACTTGATTTTCCTAAATAGAAATATACTATTTGTGTGCTAGTAACTTGCATGTGGGTAGCTAAGGAACCAAGCATGGGCACTAGAGTCCCTAGTTTAGCCACAATAGACCTCGAACCATGTGCTAAGCATTGAGGCATGGGCACCTAGATCTTAGGCCCTACCGTGATGGACCCAAGTTTGAGCACCGAGGTCTTGAGCCTAGTCTTAATGGACCTAGGCATGACCTTTGTAGACTTGGGTCTAGATCTTAGTTTGGGTACCGAGATCCCACGCTCGACCTTTGTGGACAGTGGGCCGAGTGCGAGGCCTTTGGCTTTGCCTTGATGGACCTAAGCACAAGTACCAAGGTCCCAAGCTTTGTCTCGATGCACTTGAGCGAGGGCATTGAGAATCCAAGCACGGCACCAAGGTGACGAGCTTGACCTCAATGGACGTGAGGTTGAATGCTAGGGACCTAGCCCTAGACACTACGGATCGAGAATTAACATTGGGATATTTGTGCCTTAGCTTAGACTTTCGAGTCCAGATGTTGATGTCTAGTCTTATTTTGAAAATTGATTTTTGATTTTTTAAGAGGAATTCATTTTCTTGAATTTAAGTATATTTTTCCATTGATTAGGAAAATATTTTCTTTTTTTTTTTGGTAAAGGTAAGTATTATAAATGAAAATCAACCATGCAACTGTACATAGGGGTGAAACTCGGCCCCGACATGCACTCAGCGAGACAACAAGTCATTGGAGTGTGAGGGCGCCAAGTTCACACGAACTTCCTAGAGGAACCTATGACGTACAAACGAGTAGTCACTCGTACCAACCCGAGAATCTAGCCAAAAATGATGGGATCCATGTCCCAACTACGTTGTAAACTTCTGTTCCTTGGAGTATCAACCACCGTGTTAAAAGCCAAAGCCTTGTCCTTGACCACCTTGGTAAGATATTGCTTCATCGTAGGCATAGAGATGTGGGTTGCCTGAAATGTGATGTCATTTCTAGTTCTCCAGATTACATTGCACGGGGCACCAAATGAGAACCTAGCAATATCCTCATAAAATCCACATCCAGGGAAAATATTCTGAATTCATCGAATATTTTCTAACCAGGGTCGATTAGTCCAAGGGAGATTACATTTTGCAGCCCAAAAGTAGCAAGGGAGTTGGATATCTGACATTCAAAAAATAGATGATTAATAGAATCTAGCCTTAAATTGTATAATGCATAGGAAAATATTTTCCATTGACTCATTTTTCGAAACAAATCAAATGCTGAAAATAAGGAAAATATTTTCCACGAACTAAACGCAACCTAAATTAAAACTTGTTCTCCAAAACCAACACCCATCCTTAGTCCATAACAAGCGAAGTTTCATGTCAGAAAATTACTCTCAATAAATCCCCGTATAAATTAAACCACCAGTGACTTCCCATGCATAGAAAGTCACGGTAGGTACTAGAGAAATTTGCGAGATAGGGACTCCCCCAGATAGAACATTAGGTACACCATTAAGCTCTCTTCTAAGTAACTTCCCGCATATATATTTTAGCCAATCTTGACCAATCAATAGGCCAGCAGATCGAGAATCGATTCTTTTTTTTTTCAAAGGAGACATGCTCCCATTAATTAATACTGCCCCCATTTAATTAATATAATCATGTCATTACCATAGTTTAATCAAGGTTTATGTACATGCCGCTCCATCGAACACGATATATGAGAATCTTCCCCATCGATATAAAAATATTCCATGTGTTGGTTGAAGCCGGGACACGAGATGCCATAGTGGGGGCTGCTCAGTGCACTCATTGCTCGGAATGTCTACTGAAAATTTAAAAATTCGATCATCCTACGCGGTTCCAAAACGCCTTGCTTTTAATAATTTTTAGGGTTTTAGTTGATAGAAATTTATATTATAGCTAGCCTTATGGTCTCCTAATTTCCATGTAATTACATTATTTAAAATGGGTAATGAAATTTAGTGAAATTGGGGAAATTAAGAAGGTGGTGCCGAGACGTATTTTGAGTGGGTGACAAGAGGGATCACACCATATTCTTTCGCCAAAAGGGTTTTGTAATGGTCGTGAAATTTCGAAGGAGAAGGACGATTGCAAATCTCATCATTGCGGCATTGAAGCTTTGAAAGATGGAGAGGAGGGTATCATCATGACTTCGGGAATGGAGGAAGATGGATGGGGGAGTGAGATTTTTAGGCGTGAGAAAAGGTTGTGGGACAATGGGCAGTATAAACTATGTGCAATTGCAAATGCTCGAGCCGTAAGTGGATTTTATTAAAAAAAAAAAAAATTGCAAGCCAACCCACTCAAAAGCATCTTGTCGAAGATAATTAAGTGAGCTAATTGATGGAATTAAGAATTCGTGAGAGGAAATTTGCAGCTAAACCCTTGATTGTTTTGGCGATTGGAGAAATTGCACCTCACGCCCTTGAACTTTCAAAAAGTTCGCACTTTAGTCCTCTCAAGTACCTTTTTTTTTTTCTTTTTATGTTATTTTGCTGTAACGAGATAGAGTAGCGGGATGACACATAGATTCCTAATTTAGAGATGTGAAATGCGAGGCAGACTGGCTATTTTTCAAAAACGTATGGTGGCTCTCCACAACTACCATGTCTAAAACTTTACGTCAGGTATTCTTCATGGATGGAGTTATTTTCGATAAATGGATAGCATCGATCAAGGGGTACAACAGCAAACTCATTCTTATTATAGGTCGATAATTGGCGACCCTTTACTAGTGGACCAAGCTCTTGGTTGGCAACGATCATGCTTTTGTTATTTGACCAATATTAGTGAACGACTAACAGTCATGATGAACTAGAAGTTCAAGAGAGCAAATTGTAATTTTCTCTAGTTGAGGAGGTAAAATGCAATATTTTCAAAATAATGGACACAGAAGATAGTTTTTTTTTATTAATATTTTAATTTTGCAAGCCAACCCACTCAAAAGCATCTTGTTGAAGATAATTAAGGGAGCTAATTTATAGAATTATGAATTTTTGGGGGGAATTGCACTAGATCCTTGAATTTTTGGTAATTGGAGAAATTGCGCCTGATACCTTCGAACTTTTGAAAAGTTCACACTTCAGGCCTCTCGATTGCCTCACAACTACCCTCTTTTTTTTTTTTTACTTTGCTGTAACAAGATGAATCGAGTAACGGGATGGCATAGGGATTCCTAATTTTGAGATGGGAAATGGGAGGCCGATTAGCTAAGTTTGGAAAGACATATGGTGGCTCTCCACAAAGTCCATGTCTGAAACTGTATAGCCCTTCATGAATGTAGTTATTTTCGAATATATTGATAGCATCGATCAAGAAGTACGATAATGGACTCATTCTTTTTGTAGGCAATAAATTGGCGACCCTTTATTTGTGGACCAAGCCCAAGGTCGACAATGGTTATATTTTTGTTATTTGGCTAATATCAGTGAAGGGCTAACGATCTTGACAATCTAAAAATTCAAGAGAGCAAATTATAGATTTCCTCTAGTTGAGGGAGGTAAAATGCAATCTTTTCAAAATAATGAACACAGAAGACAGTTCTTCTTTCTTGTTTTTATATTTTTAATTTGGAGACACGAGGGTTTGAGAGTATGAATATATATGCATGCATTATGCAATTGATGGAAGAACAACCATGTGCTCCGATTCTATGTCCAGGCTGGTGTTGGACCTGAGAGAAGATAAGGGTAAAAGCCTCCTTTGTCACATTCCCAAGAGCCTAAAAATGATTTGAATTAACTAGCTGCAATACTGCTGAGAAAAAAAAAATTTAAATTGAAAACCACCAACTGATCTAACTTCCAAATTGGGTTATTCAAGATGAATTTCTGTAATTTCACGTTTAACTTGTGCTATGGTTATGTGAAGTTAGATCGCTAAAACTGACCATCAGAATTGGGTTCGTTAAGCATCTGTTCTGCCCCAAGAGAAAGTATGTCATGCGACCGTCATCCGAGATAACACCCTTGTATTTAAGATCTCCAACTCATCGGATTCAATTCCAATCGCACATCAAGATATTCCTTTCGAGGAGGAGCTGCAATCTCACTGGATCGACCTCTCGCGAGGATGGCCCCCGGGGGAAATGAATGATCGACGGGACAGCATCGCCGGAGTCGCGGTATGGAGCCCTAATCTGGCCCATTTCGATTGCGTCCATATGTTCGATGGGGGCCTATGTCCCATATCTAGTTGTTTCTGAGTTGGTGTACATGTGGCTTGCGTTCTCTTGCATGTTTTAGTTTCATTGACATTCTTGTCTTAAATGTCTAATGGCGTCCCCCTCTAACCAGATTTGATTTCTGCATTTATGCGTTCTGTTGCCTGTTGTTGTCACGTTGCTCGACATCGCATTGCAATCCCCCCGTTGATTCTGACTTTAGGGCAAAAGCCAAAACTTATATATTCGGTCGCGGATTTCACGGTCGGAATTTGGTTTTGATCACTCAATGCACAAAATCTCTCTTTCTTAATTTCCTTCCATTATCGATCGATATGGTTGTAATATTTATGATTCCGGAATTTTAAGATTTGACACGGAGTCATTTCTCTTTTTTAAGGATAACTTAATCAAGTGCCTATAAGATTATCAATCCTTAGGCATTCGATTTCTTGAGCGGCCTCTAACCCCCATTTCTTTGATTCATTTATAAAATATTTGGACTCTGACAATTTAAAAAATATGTTTTCTTGTTCAAAATATTTTATCTTTGCCTTGAATTATCGGGTTTAGACATTGCTTCAGTAATTTTCAGTCATTTCAAAATGGCTCTTTTTTCTGTATAGAAATTATTTTCCCCACCACCATTTTAACCACTCCCTATTCATACTTTCTTGGTTTTTTGTGGTGAGAAGTCATATGCATGTTTAGATCAGGTATGATAACTCTATCACACATTCTTATGCGCTCGAGAAACAATCCTAGAACGAGAATGTTTTAAACATGAATTAATTCAGGAAATATTACAAAATAAATAAATAAGGGTACGGATCAAACTTTGATATTGGGGAAAAGTAGTAAAAAAAATATTAACTTTATTGTAATTATAACAATTTAGTCTCTAGACCTTTTAGTTGTGTCAATTTAGTTCTAAATATTTTCACAATTTATCAATTTGGTCGTTCCAATCAAATTTGGCTTGAAATTGCTGACGTGAATGCCGATAATCTTGTCACGCCATCCTATGTAACACATTCTCATATGCTAGAGAAACGGTGCTAGAACAAGGATGTCTTAAAACATGAATTTCATTTGGCAAACGAATGCAAGGGTTAGAGGCTTTCATATTGAGAAAGGGAAAAAAGGTTATTCAGTAGCCATTGCAGGTTAGCAAACCCCCGAGCTTGATGTACCGCAAGTCTCTGGATCTTTGGCAAGCAATAAGCACTTAAATAATACAATTCACGCATACCCCATTTCTTCTGAAATAATCTTTTCAAGAGGAGCAGTTTCTCAAGCAAGTCTAAAGGCCAAAGAGTGATCTTTGAATGTTACTATGTATCACCAACTATAGTAAGGTAGCAGGCAAACTCCGGTGCGGCAGGGCTCTTTCATACGACTAAAGACAAATCTCCTTGTCTAAGAAAATCCTTAATCACATCATAAGCCTTTTCCTTTCGACCAAAAAAAAAACACACACAAATTAATCCCGGAAGCATTACAAAATAAATGAAACAGGGCATGGACCAAGCTCCCATACCATGTCAAGGGCATCACATTTTGACATTTCATGTCATCCCTCGTTCAAGTTGTAGGCATAGTCAAACCTAAATTTCTGTTCTTACAGTGATTTTAGCAGCTTTCGGTAGTCTCGGAAGCTGTCTCACCTAATTTCAATATGTCGTTGATTTTTCAAAAATATGAGAGAGAAGCAAGTGGTCGAAATTGGCGTCGCGTGTTGCATGTTCACACCATGTCCCGACCCAGCCGTGTTGGGAGCCCGCCAGCCTGAGCTGGCAGGCTCGAGCATAGGCCCACGCACTCTTCCCCCCACACAACAGGTCTAAATCTCTTATCCTCGGCCTGGATCTATGGTTCAGCCTCGCTTTGGCCCAATTCAGCGGTCCATGTCCATTTTTTCAACAACTTCCTCCGGCCCCGGTTCATGGCGGCGGAGCTTGAGACACCCGGTGAAGATCGAGGCTGTCGAGCTTGACCGCCATGAGGGATGGAGAGAGACGGGGCATGCGGTGGTGGCTGCAGGAGGTGGATGGTGACATTTAACTTTTGTGAAGTGATCATAGCCCACGTTACGTTAGCTTCGGTCCAGCCCAATTCAAGTCCATTTTCAGGAACCCATCACTACCAAATCCAGACATTCATTCTCCTATTAGCAAAATGGAAACACAATGTCAATCCGATTTTGGTTTTTAACTTATTAATAAGAAGAACAACACAAGTATGACATGGGTATTTTTATTGTTTGACATTTTCTTGTGTATGGATATCGATATAGAAAGTCATTTCAAAAATTGGATTACAAATCCGTTTTACTCTTCTAATTAATAAAAAATACGTTCTTATAAAACACGAACATGAATAGTGTGTCGCAAGATGCTGGCATTTTTTAAAGTTTGACAAGGTTTAGTTATTTTGTAATTTGATGGATAAATTCAGTTATATCTATAATGACCAATATAAAGTAAATACCACAAAAAATCCCAAACTAATTTATTTATGATAAATTTACCACAAGTTAATTTTAGATAACAAAAAATCATAAATTAGTATGCCTATGACAAATTTACCTTAAGCTAATTCTTGGATCACCAAAAATCCCAAACTAGTGCACTCATAACTTATTTGCCCTTTATTAGCTTTCGTCAAATTTTACCGTAAAATTGTTGAGCTAAATAACAAATGGTAATAACTTAATTAATATAACAAATCTACGTGGACATTTACACTAATTTGGGTGTCACAAGTATATTAATTTGGGATATTTAGTGACATAAATATTAGTTTGGTTTGAATAAATTTATCACAGTTATACCAATTTAATAATTTTTGTGATCCAAAATGTAGTTTAGGGTATATATGTCATAAATGTACAAGTTTGAGGTATTTCGTAATGTTACAACTAAATGCAAGAATAATGATGCAAATGATCCCTGAACGTTGATTAAATGAGTAACGTGATCTGTAAACTTTTAATTTATTCAATATATCCTTGAATTTTAGCTTAATGTTCATTGCAATTCCTAAATTTTTAATTCATTCAATATAATCTATGGACTTTTGGTATATATTCAATGTAATTCTTGAATTGTATAAGAATGTTCAATGTAATCATTCCATTAATTCAATATAAAAGGTAATATTGAAAATTTCATACAATTCACAAATTAAATTGTACATATATCAAAATTTTAAGGATTACATTAAACAATTAAAAATCCATAGATCATATTACATGTTGAACTAAAATTCAAGAGTCATACTAAAAAAATTAAATATTCAAAGATACATTATATATTTAATTAAATTTTAATGATCATTTGTGTCATTTCTTCTTAATATAATAGCTTGAGAAGGTAAATGTCACTGTGAGCCAATTGAATGGCGAGAGATGAGCAGACGTGAACCGACCGAACCGGTCGAGAGTCCGGACCGGGTAACTATGAATTTCCCGTTTGACAACCGGGCGAAGGATGGATGAGTTTCCGTGCCGGGGGGGCCCACACACCTGTCCTGTCCACATCATCACCGCAGGTCACACGTGCTCATTGCCATGTCGGGCCGGACGGGATTGATTGGCCTCGGCTCTGTTGTCGTCGCACGGAATTTTATGATGGTTCGGCCGTGTGCCCCCTCCCCCCTACCCCCATCTTCCGTTTTTCTTTTTCCAACCTTTTTTCTCCTCTTATTTTTGTGTATTTTCTTCCTCCCTGAAATTGGAAGGCCATACGTATTGAAAAGTTCTTGCTGAATTAAGTGACATGTTCGATCCAAAATTTAATTAATTAATTAATTAATTAAACGACTTGGATAGGAATTATGGGACCAAAACGATGCATGCACTTACATTTGCTTTACCCCTCCTTTCTTCCATAAATGCCAAAAAATAGTATAATTTTTCCCAAGAAAATATTTTAAAAAAATGCACAACATGTGTACGACCAATGCACGTGCTTGTGCTTACCATACTTTGAATCCCGATGAAATTCACGACTTAGGCGTTATGTACCGTGATTTACATATTGGACAAGTCGACCAATAAGAGATGAGCTTTTTAAAATTTGAAAAGCAACCTATTAGAAAATGAAAATGATGAAATGCAAAGTCGATTAGAGTACAAATTACCTTGATATTACTATGATTAACTCATTACAACATGCCGCTCATGCAAACAATATATAAAATTATATCTTCTTCTTTTTTTACATAAAAAAAAAAAAAGCGCTTCTTTTTATGGAGTTGTTCTTTGGAACCGTCTATAATGTTAGGCCGGATGCGTGTCCTAGTAATAATGCTCCACACGTCTCTCGATCGTCCTTTCGTTCCTATGGTACTCATTCTTTGCGTGTTTTCGACAACTTCAGAGGATCGAATTGCATCATTGAAATCATTGAATTGAACGACGTTGCACATATCAAAAACCGATGCATAAAAAAAAAATTAAATTTACATAATCTACATAGCGATGCATCAAATGATCTTTGAGTGTTTAAATACAAGAGATAATTACTATATATATATACACACACTCATTGTACGATGACTAATTCAATACAATCCGATCAATTTAGTCCTAAACTTTATAATAATTTACTAATGTAGTCATTCCAATTAATCTTAACCGAAAATTACTAGCATGAATGTCAATTGTCCTTTTCTAAAGCATTCATATCAGTGCCGATTATGTCATATAAGATAACTGACACCAAGTGAATTGCCATGTCAGTGGTTTCACAAGTTGGAAGGATTACATTAATAGAATATTAATGCAAACATTGGCAAGATTTCAATGCCTCGAAAACCTAAGAGTTAGGGATTCCTCCTGAAAGTTTGTCCACAACCCATATAAGCCCGGATCACTAGTATCTGAGCAATTCTTCCTATTGTTTTTACCCCAACTTCCCTCTAGTATCATCAAACTGTCCAAAAGGTTCTAGGACTAAATTGGCGGTATCAAAAGGTTCAGGATTGAATTGACTCGTCGTACAATAATATTTCTGACTTTTTTGGGTGATTAACCCGTGACATTACTCTTTGCCAAAATAGCAGGGAGCGTGTGCTGTGGGGGCTCATGTGGGTCACTCATCGATTAGAAACACATTAGTCGTTCCAATATCTTTTATAGGTGTGGACCCTTGTATGTCGCGGTGGTCCGAAGAATGATTAACAATCGGTTGTGGTGGATCGAATGATTATAAAATTAGAGAGAAATGCCCACGGATTTAATGCGGGGGAAATTAAGAGCGGGCGACCGGCAAATCTCTTTGTCCACAAGTTCCTGTTTCGATTTTTTTCTCTCGTGGGTCTCTTCGATTTCTCCTCGCGTGGACATGTCTAGGGTTTCCACTAGGGGACCACTTATAATCAATCCCATTATTGGAAAAAAAAAAACTGTGTTTTCTTGAGTTTTTTCGGAATCTTGTTCACGGTAGGTGGGGCAAAACCCTAGCTACCGGCTGAGGATGGTGTCTCTATATTGGGGCCAGTCTTTTGTATTTTTCTCCGAGCTCGACATGATGCATCCTTAGCGAATTTGGAAAGATTAATTTTAAGTTGATTAAGTTAGATGTAAATATCAGAGAATCGCTCGTCAAATCTCACGGCTGTTGCGGTTTTGCCTCGTCCTAGTCTTGAAACTACCACTTCGCATTTTGTGAGGAAGCCACGTCTCGGCGGACAAACCCTATCTCTATCCGGTCGCCATTGAAGCTAGGAACCAATTTCACCGCCGTTGCTGTTTCCATCGCTGGTGGCGGACGGCGACCTTGACCCTCTCTTTCTTGATCTCTTGCTCTCTATTGTGAGTTATGCATGACTTCGGCGTGGCCACCATGAGTGGTTGTCGTGGATGCCGGGGATGGCCTCGGCGATTTGATTGACAGAGAGAGAGAGAGATTGACGATGTAGAGGCGGCCCGGGGCGAGGTTAGAGTGGTTACTGTTACGGCCTTCTGCGGATTTGAGGGTGGATGAGAGCAGTTTAGTGATGTGGTGAAGGCATTTTGAACGACGACTTACAGTCTTGTAAGGAAAACTAAAGGATTCACTCGTGTCAGATGAAATTTTGTGTCTGCATGGAAGACTTACGTGCATAACTCAGTCATTTCAATTAGTCTATGAACGGTTTAACCCTTTTTAATTTTGATTCGCAATTAGCAATGGACAAAAATGAAATTAAAATAAATTTAAAAAATCTATTTCGGAAATTGATGTAAAACATAGGCATTGGCTGATATTATTATTATTATTATTATTTTATATGTCTTTTAAAAGAAATAAATTATATTTAAAATACATTTTTTTACTGGTCTTCATCCTTGCAAGGCTCAGCAGCCAAAACCCAGGTTTGGCCGACCTAAATGTTCCCCAGCAACATGTCCATGTGCATCATCAAACCCTAAAGTCACGTCGTATTCAAGCATGCAGAACTCCAGTGCATCGAAACGTTACGAAGCAAGATTGTACATTCAACAAACCTCATCGAAAAGGAAGAAAAGAAAGAAAGAAAGATTGAAAAAATCCAGTTCGGATACTCCGCCACGGCATCGCTATCTTCTTGAGCTGTTTGCCATGGCCCGAGTCGATGCCGAGCCCCATGAAATTAAACTCGCCGACCGTGCACCACAGAAGTAAGCGCGTGAGCTCCAGAGAGTAAAAAACGACGAGAGAGATCGTCTGCACCACACGGGCATACGGCATGACACCGCACGCTCCGTCGGTCATCTCGATATCGTTTCATCGAAGTTGCTTTCACGACATTCATTCAGTGCTTGCTCATCCGCGCATACAGCTGGCGAGAACATTCGTACAAAGGGTGGTTGCGTGACTTGAAAGTTCGAACTAGCCATTTACACGAGGTTCTAAGGAACACATAGGAGGATTTCCATCGCAATTAGTCGTTTTTGGACCAATTTCTGGAATTAATACGTTCTGGTCCACCTGAGAGAAAAAAAGAAGAAGCCCGGAAATATGTTTCGTGGAAGGAAATTGAAGCTCTCAAGGTAGATATATGTCCAACTCAATTCAATGTGGTTTTGCAAAGGATTACATTGGATCACACTATCTTGGGCCCAGAGCGATGTTGTCCCTTAGTTCATGCACTTATCAGTGAAGCTTATGTCTGTTTATGAACAAATTCGAATAAGATTTCAGATGCAACCAGCTTCAACGAACTCGAAAATCTATAGACAGGCGACATTCGCAGAAAATGAGATATGATTCATTTGTTTCTGCGATTCCTTGGGGTTAGAAGTTGATCAATCGTCGATGGACAAGGATCCTCTGAATTTTATGCAGACACATTACCACTTCGAATATTCAATGGCTTAGATGTATCCTCCTTTTTTTTTTTTTTCTTTTGCTTTCGTTATCTTTTATTCTCTTTTCCCTCTTCTCTATTCTTAACTTCTTCCCATGACGATGGCAGAAGTCGCTGGAACCTTACACTTTGCCACTGCGCTGCCACGACCAGTGCCCTCGCCACAACAGTCTGCACCAAGTGCAGGCGATGGTAGGCGTGCCGACGAGAGAGATGGATAGATCAGGCGGTCATCTTGGTGGTGGCGACTGGCCGGAGGATGTCTCTGAGCAGCAGAGGCAAGCAAGGGAGGCAGCAGTGAATCGCGGCGGAGGGCTTCTAGGTAGAAAGACGGGTGAGGGGTATTCTGGTACAATTAGGCTGTATTAGGTGGTAATGAGCTAATGTAGACCCTCCATTTAATTTCTGACGTATCAATCATTGATGACGGTAAGTTAACCAAAAAAATGCACATTTGCCCTGTTTGTATTTACGAGATCCCGAATACAATGTAACAGGATATTCTTTTCAATGATGTACATGTTATTATTTACAATAGGGGATCAAACAACTAATATTTCTTTAGAATAATGACACAAATGATTCTTTCCATTAATTTTAAATTTATTTAATATTGTCCTTGAACTTCTAATACATATTCAAGCTAGTCCCTAAGCTATACAAAAATTTTCAATGCGATCATTGAATTTAAATTAATGAAATGGCAATATTAAATATTTTTATAAGATTTAGGGATTAATTTGAACATGTACCAAAAATTTCATAGACTATATAAATATTGGACTAAAATTTTGAGAGCAGAGTGCATAATGAGTTAAAATTTACGAATTATGTATATTAATTTTTTTTATTTCTTTAGGAAAATTCTAAAAAAAGAAAAATCAAGGACAAGTCTTTAATGGCACAACTTTTCGATGCACACGGGCGTTGCAGGGATGGAGCCCAGGAGCCATCAATGGAATGTGGGGGGTAGTGTTGCTCGGGAATGGTGGTGGGATGGAGACGGTTCAGACCAGCGGACAAGGAGCGAGCCACCCTCCCCGGCCCTCGAGCACGTACGGGCAACGTTTGCTTTTGTCTCGATTCTCCACCATGAATTGTCCGACCCGTTTTTCTAGGGCTGTCCATCTTTTTCTTCCTGGCTTTCTCTCTTCTTTCTTCTCCTTTGACTGGCAGAAAGGAATGACCTAATGTTCGGTTTTGCACGAACAGATCAGCACCTAAAACACGCGTTTGCTGTTTAGCCAAAACCCATTTCTTGTTCTCATCAAATTCGTTTTGGCCATCACACGTACATGCTTTCGAGAGAATTTTTTTCATTTTCTTGTAACATAATGATGTTATATTAGCAGATCTAGCGGATGCATAATCTCATTGTAACGGAGAAATGATGCATAGTTTTTTTTTTTTTGAATTTTAAAACTCTGATTAGGTATCTCACTTTTTAGGTCAAGATATTTGACCAACAAAAATTAATCACGCCAAGCATCTATTGACCCGGTTCTTTAGAAGAACCTTCTTTTCTTGTTGTTCTTCTCATATATATATATAGAACATTGCATCGTCAATGGAAGACAATGACGCAACATACTTAGGCTCAGAGTCCTCTTGGTATATTAAGCTAAGACACTAGGTTTGGGTATTAGTAAAAATAAGACTATGCTTAGGCCATTGCACATATATCCACTCAAGTTTCTAGTCGCGTTTTTCACACGGTCCACAAGATTGGAGAGGTATGGAAGCCGAGGTTTATCCATTAAATTAGTTTGGAGTTCTAGATCCTAAATAAAAACCTTATTTTTCTAATTTAGGGCCATGTTTCCTCCCGTCTCTCATTGCAGGCTAGAAGTTTCAAAGTAACAACTTTTCCGATTGGCGGGTCACAATTACCAACATCTCCCATATCTATGTTTAGTTAAAATTTGTATGCAGTTTATGTCCATAAATTACACTTACCAATCACAGATATGGCTGGAGGAAATTCTATCCAACAAGTGATGCATGAAAATAGAGCCCATAAGTTAAATAGAGAATGTTTCCTTAAAGGTTTTGTGACTTTTGATAAGCGAAGTCGCAATTATAGAGGTTGCTTATTTAGATTAAATTGAGATTGTCTTGCCTATAACCCTAGTACAAATAGGTCTACAAATCTGTGTCGTTACATTGTCAGCTTCTGCCTTTTCTATTATTTGGTAGACTAGCTATCAACACGCACACTAATCACGAGTTTGAAATGCGATCGAGAATAAAGTTCTCTTAAGTTCTTATTCTTATTATTGGTCCTTGATAACTACACAATCCTCAAGAAGCAGTAAGCTATAAGCTTCTAATTATTCACATTCTCGACAAATGCAATAATTAGATTCCTTATTATCCAGAGAGAATTTCATAATTCTCATCAATTTCTCCGATTCCACCTTATTAAAATTAATCATTACCACAATGAGAAGCGTCCTTGTAATGTTGGGATTAGAGGGTAAGTTTTGAAATTGCACCAAACCTGACTAAAAGCACTCTCCAGCAAATTTAACCCCACCTCCCCCAAAATAATAATTATATTGACAATAATTAATTTTTAATTGAACCCCCCACCCCTTAAATTAAACTTAAAGGAAAGTCCTTTTTTTCTTTTTTTCTTTTTTTACCAAATATCAAATGAACCAAAAAAGTCCCACACGCTCATGCGCTACCCGGGTACCAAACATCCATGTGGACCTGGTTCACATGGGTGATCATTTCTTGATTCCTTCTCTTCCCTTCTTTATCATTATTTTTTCTTCTTCTTCATCTACTTTTTATCTTTTCCTTTTTTAAGGAATTGAGAGGGGGAGTTAGGGCAACGAACGGACGGCCGTGATCTCACCTCCCGCACGCCCCAAGGGAGGATCTGGGCCGTCGGATGGGGTCAGCAAAAATAATCCATATGGGCGGCTGAGGGCTGTCCCACCCTTGTCCCCTGATTGACAGCACTTGCCCCGATGCTGCTCCCGCTGCTACCGACACCCCCTTGCCTTTCCTTTGTCCATAATTCATGCATTCCCTCCTTGCTAGAGAGAGAGAGAGAGAGAGAAATAAAGCACTAAACCCAAGAATTTGCTAATGAAAAAAGAAGGAAATTTTATCTCTCTATCTTCTCTCTGCTCTTTCCCTCTCTGACCCCTTGTTTGTCATCTTCTCTCCTATAAAAACACAACTTGCCGACCTCCCAACTCCCCTCACAACTCGACATCTTTCTACCTTCCAAAGACTCCTTTTTTTCCCTTCCGTGTTGTTGTTGTTGTCGCAAGGGACTTGGTTAAAACCCAGATCTTGATTAGCTTTCATCACCAGCAGAGAGATTTTCTAGAAAGCCAGAAAGGAGAGAGAGAATTCTGGGATTTGTTGTGTGAGCTCGGAACTGCGAAGTTTGATCCAAGTTAGGGAAGGCGTTTCGAGAAAGCTTTGATCTTGAAGGGTTTGAGCGGTGAGACGAAAGCAAAAGATGGGAAGCGGTGAAGGTGGTTATGAGAAAGATCTGAACTTGGAGGCCACCGAGCTCAGGTTGGGCTTGCCCGGCACAACTTCATCAGCAGCAGCACCGGATCAAGAGCCCGAGGCTAGGCAGGCGAGGAACAATAAGAGGTCGTTGGTTGACAGGTGCGAGGAGGAGGCCTCGAAGGATGCTTCTCGGGCTCTTCAAAAGGACCATGACTCTGCTCCGTCTTCAAAGTATGAGTTTTTTTTTTCAACCCTTTTGTCTATGGTTCCTTTTAGTACTTCTTTTGTTATGGGCATGAGCTAATTTTCTTGACGTGAATGTTTGCAGAGCACAAATAGTTGGGTGGCCACCAATCAGGTCTTACAGGAAGAACAACCTCCAGACGAAGAAGACCGAGGCTGAAACATCTTCATCCGGGATTTATGTCAAGGTGAGCATGGATGGAGCACCCTACCTCAGGAAGATTGACCTCAATGTCTACAAGGGGTACTCAGATCTCCTCAAGGCCTTGGAGAACATGTTCAAGTTCACCATTGGTAAGTTCTTGTCTAACCCTTTATTTATTTCTTTCTTTTGGATCTGAATCTCTCGTTGTGTTAAAAGTTTTCATGTTATTGAATCATGGGATGTTAATGTTGGGTTTTTGTGATCTTGTGTTTCAGGGGAATATTCAGAGAGAGAAGGATACAAGGGGTCAGAATTTGCACCCACTTATGAGGACAAGGATGGTGACTGGATGCTTGTGGGAGATGTTCCGTGGGAGATGTTCATGACATCTTGCAAGAGGCTGAGAATCATGAGAGGATCTGAAGCTAGAGGCCTGGGATGTGCTGTATGAGGTCAACCCCATCAAAGCACCCTAGAAAAAGAAAAGAAAAAAATGTGAAGGAAGATTATAGCCAGAGGGAGAGATTTTCAGTTTGGGTGTGTTCATGAAGGATTTTGTGATCTTTAGACATTGGTGATCTCCTGGGGCTGGTCTTCACCAAGGTTGGAGTGATGGGTCTTCCAGAGATATATGATTCAAAAAAAAAAAAGAGAAAGAGAGAGAGAAGCATAGTGAGTTAGCTGTGCATTTCTGTAAAATTTGAAGCAGTATTGTATGGTGGCTTGAGCATATGTTATGCCAATATACCATTTTCTAGCTATCCATGTCAGGGAAAAAAATTGCATACAGAGATATTTTTTGCTTGATTTGTCTGTATAGAGGAGAAGTTATTAGAGTTTATAAGTTAATGTACTTT
The DNA here is from genome assembly GCA_014182735.1 of Corymbia maculata. Lineage (NCBI taxonomy): Eukaryota > Viridiplantae > Streptophyta > Magnoliopsida > Myrtales > Myrtaceae > Corymbia > Corymbia maculata. The sequence goes on from CM024689.1 coordinate 28,125,262, forward strand.
TCAGTTCATACAAGTTCACACTTTAAGCATAAAGAGAAGAACATAAATTTTGTTTTGCTTTTCTTATTTTCGAAATTTCAACATGAGATATAGGTGATCTAATTGAATCCATATCAATTTCCTTTGCTTTTGTTCTTGGACTTTAAACTCAAAACTTCAGCAGCTCCAGATCTGACACTGATGGACATAGATCTGTAGCGGGATTACGAAAAATTTGACCCTTTAGCTAAAGGTTCTAATTACCTGGATCTGAGTTAAGAGAAGATTGAGCAATCTGGCAAGAAGCAGATTTATAAGAAGCTCACTATGTTATTAGCTGCCTTCATCTGAACGAATTTGCAGTTTCTTCTTCCATCTTTATTGTCAATTCCATTCCAAAAAATTTCCCCATTAATAGAAGCTTGAAATATGATGAAGATCTTGGTATCCGCAAAAATTGGACACAGATTATCGTTCGGTCAAAATGTCCACTTTGCAATTATGTGATCTGAATGTCTTATGTTTGCATGTTTCTTCAACCAAGGATTGACGCTTTTTGAAGGGATCAGGCGGGCTGAAGACATGATAACCCTAATTGACGCTATGAATGTATGGATTTTTTTATTTTTTTGGGTCTGAATGAATGGATGGATTGACACACCATGTATACTTGGAATTTCATCTGAATTAAAATTTACTTGGACGATACCTTAAGTCAGTTACAAGAGAGGACAGCTAGTTCTTTGGCCTCATGAAGCAACGCCTGAGACAACCTCATATGAACATTGACCACCTCTTTTCTTCTTCTTTTCATACTCTTGCGAAAAAGAAAATGCAAATTTTGTTAAGGGCAAGACCACCACTTGAAAGCCTAATTGCACAAATATCTCCAGGTAAAATCTTCAAACAAGACAAACTTTAGATACGACGTTATTGCTAGAATGAAAATGAAAGTATTTTGATGAAAGAACGCATCAGAAGCACTCGTTAAGTAATCAAACTAAAGTATTTGGTATACTATCTTTCTTCTTCTTTCGTCTTTCAATAATATGGGGATTAAGGGTTTCGGAAATTAAGCTATTTCTTATTAATTAAAATTGCATAACCATTTTTCTATGTTTGATTCCATTCAAATTGAAAGCACATGCACTCGATGCTGCTTGTCTGTGAATGCGCATCATAGGGAGGCAATGTCTCCAACTTTTTCACAATACCTTTCGGCATGTTTATCTTGATTTGGCTGCCTCCTCATAAGAAATCATTTGTTCTAGATTTAGTTGTCCTCAGTATCTTTCTCCACCAAGCATCAACCCCAGACAATGCCGCCTGAAAATCATCATCAAGTTAATCAAAAAAAAAAAAATCCCATGGGTTAAGCCAAGATATTTATCGAGCAGACCGAAGATTTTTAGGGCTTCGTGCACGCTGTTTCTTGACTGATTATCAGTTTTCATCGAATTTAATCAGCTGGGTGTGTCCCAAAACATGAAAAGGGAGTAGAAAACAAGCCTATTATAAGGGGGAAGTTCATGTACATGTACTGAAAAGAGACCTCGCGCAGCATAAAGAAGATATAAAAATTTCTAGTGTTCCCTAAAGTACTGTATTTTTTATATGTACCTTCACACTGTGATGTATGGCATTCCATGTGAACGTTACTTTTGAGACAAGATTCATTGAATTGGAGTTCCATCTAAGGACTGGATTTATGTCTCCATGAGGTGACACAATGACACATGAACTCTGTCTACAATGCCATCTGCCGAAGGTTACTTATAATATATGAACACGGACTAAATGTAAAGTTTGATTTACAAAAACTTTATGCTAGGTACGCATGACCCGTACTTGTTCTCGATTCGAAAGATTCGGTTTTACCTCTTCAAAATCACTACACCTTACCGATATTGAAATTGCGTGAACCAAATCTCTACACGGGTCATGTACAATGCATGTTTTGGTTCCCTCTTTCAATTCAAGAGGAGGTGGCTTCTTCATCACATTGATGGTGCATCATATTAAAGCAAGATCCGACAGGTTCCGAATATCTTCCCTAGAAAAGTCAGATAAATGTTGGCCATTTTTCGATGGCCAGTCGAGGGTTTAGGAACAGATCATGTGACTTAACCCAAACATGTCATAGGCTCAAACCGTGTTCAAGAAAGCATATGAACATGCCATGTTTCAGAATCAATCAGCTTCAATTAATCATTAATCTTGTTCGAGTTTACTCTTGGTTTTCTAGGATTCTTTAAAGGGGAAACAAGAATCAGGTAGGCAGAAGAATAACTCGGATTATGTTAAGTCCAGAGTCGGTGAGCATGATTATGGCCGTAAGCTTCGTTCGACAGATTGAATACATTCCTAATAATGCAATTGGCGATGACAGCAGAAGTTTTCCATGTCCTAGATTGAACCATGCCCTGGCAGAACTGGTGGCTATAATAAAAGTACAGAAGAGAATAGCTCTAATACTTGGACAACTCTCCTGCCACATTGTCTTGACTTGAGGCACGTCCAGGACATGGAGTAGAAAAAGGAAGAGTTAAATTAAAATACGGCAACTGGTATAGTTTGAGCTACTATCACTGAGATATTCACCCTGTGATTGGTAACATTGTATCGGAACTAAGTTTCGATGCTTGGTTGCCAGTTAAATATTTCAGTTCGTTTTGAACTCCACCACACGTTCTTCGGAGAGTTTTTACTTGGGCTTACATGTGAAACAACGTGCTAATGTATCCCACGTCCCTCAAATATAAGATCCACTGTTTATAATGTAGTTCCAAACCTGTCCTTTCTATTCACCTAATTGAGTAAGTTTTTTAAGTTGAAAGAACATCGCACAATCGAATTATATATTAAGAAATAAAATAATGGAACATTTTTTTTTTCTTTGGAGTAAGATAGGAATACTAAAGAGTACTATTGGAATAATTTCAAATACTAGTGACTATCTTTTAGGTTTATTTTATGAAGGTTCATTTTTAATAAAGATGCCAAAAGTTAATTAGTATACATTTATATCCCTCCTCGAATAAAGAGTAAGGTGTATATTACAGACAATCATATTAAGAAATATAAAAATTTCTGTCTAATTATTAATCAAATAAAGTACTTAAGAGAAAATTCGATGTATATAAGAAGGAAGAGTAGATATTAAAACCGGAATAACAAGGGAAAAAAGAAGAAGCCTTCAAATTTTACAAACCCTAGATAAGCGACAAACGTAGTACGTTGATTCTCTGTTTATTGCCGTCTTCACGAGGGAATTGGTCAAAAACTGGTGTCTCAGGCAATGCAAGAAAGGGCTCGAAAAGACTCTTTGTAGGCCCGCTTTGTTCCCACTTAAATGGACATAATAGGGCCATTTGCAATTAGTAATGATTTGAAAGCTTGAAACCAAATGTTCACGTTGCCCTATTAGTAACAGATGACACATGACATCGATGTGATAAATTACAAGTGAAGAAAGAAAAGGAATGACGTACTGCTTGTGAAAGCTGCACAGCCCTTGTAGTGCTTTAGCCCTATCCTTTCTGAAATTTACCAACCATAAATCCTAAAACCAACGTATGCAAATGTTTAAACCACGATCAGCTCCGAAAGGATCAATGGAGGAAAATGTTTTCCACAAAAGTCATTTTCCAAAAAAAATGACTGGTTTTTAGTCGTTCGGTGGTGGAACTTGCAAGTCACAAGGAAAAAGCTTTTTGATGCTTAGATCTCACTTTCAAAAATTATTCTCTCTATTATAATCATAACCTATCCCTAATGTAAGAGACTGAATTGATATCAAAATCCTCGTGTGAGATATTACAATGCATGAAGTATAATTTTTTTTAATCAAAATAAAGCAACCAAAAAATGGATTATGCAACTAATTAATAAACTTAATCTCTTGTTGCTCATAAAACTTCACATGAGAATGGTTCTTCATTCCAAAGATCAGTCAAAGAGTGATCCCATAGTAGACATCAAAACTAGAAAAGAAGAAGAAGAAGAGAGCAATGGAAAAGAGATGTCATCGAAGAATTAAAGACAAGAACATCCTAAATTGGTATTTTTCACGAACCCTTTTTATACTATTCTTCAACTATGTGAGTCACATGGCCAAGTGAAAAATAATATAATCAATGATGATTTAGTTCAACAGGCCTATGATAAATTATATGCTTATATATGATTGAAGCTAAAATTATAGATCGATTTGAAGAGAAGCTGAAACTGCTTGAGAATTTGCTATGAAGAGAAGAAACGCCATGAAGGGTACCCGAGAGAGAGAGATCATGGCGAAACTCTGTGTGAGTGTGCATGTGAAAAATGCTTTTAAGAAAAAGATTTCTTCTTTATGGGATGGAGAAATTATTTTCCTCAATTTTAAGTATGGTTGTTTTTTTTCACCAGAAAGTATTCTCCATTGATTATCTAGTGGCCACATTTCTCATATCGGAAGGGTGTTGGGGAGTTCAATTTCTCATCTTCTCAGGGGTAGAGATGTTAAGTTTTAAATGTGGGTTTAGACTCTTACACTCCGCAAATAAGCAAGGAATAAATCTAGCTAATTAAAAGTTAAGAGTAGGATTGACAAAAAAAAGAAAAACTAAATGTGTGAAATTTTGGAAAATCCTTTCTTAGAATCATTTTCATGAAAACAAACACGCCCTAAGATTCAATGGTTATTCGCCCCATTTATTCAATTTGCATGTAAATTATTGCTCTTCTTATTTAGCTAACTTTTAACTCCACACGCGTTCTTCGAACAGTTTTTACTTGTGCTTACATGTGAAAAGACATATTGATATCTCTAACGTTGGTGAAATATGAGTTTACAATTTATAATATCATTTGCATATGTGTCATCTCTATTCACCTAATTGAGTAAGGTTTTTAAACTGAACATTCTCATAGGTATTACAAAAACCGACTGAAGAAGCTCAAGCCATCTGTACGTTAGCAACTTAAGAAGCTATATGAGATTCATCATCTCATTACCTTACACTTACCCTATTACTAAGCATAAAAGCCAGAATCCTAATAGAGGGGGCGAAATGTTCAACATACTATATTTGTTATTGTTGCTCGTAGGGGAGAACATCACATTGAGAGTTATTATGGAAATAATTCTAAACATTAGTGACATCTTTTTCATACCTTCAAAGACGTCAAAAGTCAATTATTATAATTAGATTTCACCTAAAATAACAAATTCATGTTATCAGAGGCGTAAATAATAAATAATCAAATTAAGAAATGAACATTTCGACAGATGTAAGAAGGGAATGTAAGTAGTAAAATTAGGATGAACAAGCAAAAGAGAATATAGATCAACACAAAAATAATAATAATAATAAATCAGAAAGGTGGGACTTAGCCAGCTCATTGAACTTGGGAAGTGGGTAGGCAAAGTATACAGAGAAGCTCGGCAGAAGCTTAGATAATTTAATTTAATTTAATTTAATTTTTGCTTATTATGCTGAGTTGCAAGGGACTGGAGGAAGGCTGAGCATATTGCACCATAAGCACACGGCTTTAATTTAATTTAACATTATACTAACTTCATACCCTAACTATTAACACTGCTGTGAAATGTGACCACTGATTTTGCACCCGCGATTTTTCACCATTAGGTGAGTCCAACGGATGCTCTTTTTCCCTTTTACTTTCATTTTTTCGCTTTTAAGATGTAGAACTTTATAAACTAAAGATAAAGGACGAGCGTAGTACATTGATTCTCCTCAGTCCATTATCGCATTGATTATGAAGGAATTTGGTCAAAACTTGGCCGAAAAGAGCTCGGAACATCAATCAGGACTACGGCCCATCAATCAGACTACCAGTCGAGGACTCCATGTAGGCCCGTTTTGTTCCCACTTCAATAGACATAAAAAGCGATTCACAATTAGTAAGGACATTGAAATTTCGAATCCGATGCGTGAATTGACCCAGTAAATAACACATAACATCAATGTGATAAATAACGAGCACCCAAATGTCAAACTAAATTAAAGATAGAAAGGGATTGATGTATTACTACTCATGACAAACGGAACCCTTGCATTTTGGGCACTAGCTGCTTCATGAAGGTCCTTCCCGAATATAAAGCATGTCGTTTGAAGGTACTCATCCTTGATTATATCAAAGTTGCGTCGATGAATGACATTAGAGCTAGTAGACCTACCGGTTCAAAGATCTTACAAAAACTTTCTCATTCTACGCTTCTTTTTCTTTTCCTTTATTTCATAAATCCTAATTGCACCATATGCACAAATCTAAAATATTATCAGCCCCGAAAGGACTGAGACTGCTGTATTGAAGAATGCAGACATTATAGGCAGAGAAGATCAGCCCTCAATGTTTTTTCTCCTGTAGGAAAGAGAAAAAGGAGAGCACATTTGATGGGCTGACTGGCACAAACTATTGGAGGAATTTGTGTTGAAGCCTGAGAAGAGAGATGAGAACAGGCATGTATTGCACTTGCACAATAGCATACTCCGTGCAAATCCCACTTATAAGCGAGAAGTTCTCAACTAGTAATAGATGCACCTTGGTTACTACTTCATTGGCCGAGTAATTGCCCAATGTGCAAAGATTGGCAGACTAATTAGAGCTTCGAAGTGCAAAGAAATTCCTCATCTCGGTCCAGCTACATTTCGGTTTCGAAAAAGTCAACTTCAGAAGGTGACCGCAGTAGGATGACAGTTGAACTATAGAAGCAGAATGTCACCATAAAAAAGGCTACTGAGAGCTTTCCAAAAATCCAATTAGCTCAGAAACCGCTATCCACCAATTACCGTAAGGAAACATTTCCACCTAAATAGCGATTCGAGCATTGAACAGAGTAAATTCCACCATGATATCTAAGGCAGGAACAAAAAATTACAAGAGGGGGATGAAAAACAGCTTCAAGATTCAAGGAGTTAAAGATAAACAGAATAGACAATGGTGAGTACAAGCCCCATGATTATCTATGCTAAAAAAGATATTGAAATACTGACAATCAAGGAGAATGAATAACAAACCTAGCATACAACACCCTATATCACCTGATTGCCAAGCCTATATTCCAGTTAGTCCACCTATATCATGCCTGCAAGAGAAATAACAAGAAAGTCACCTATTTGCAGAAGCCAACAAAAAAAGTAGGTCTTTTCATTTCTCATTCAGGAGAAGACATATTTTGATCACCTCTGGAAGGCATGCATAAACAGACATCCTAATTTTTCAGAGATTACATAAATCATTCCAAACAGAGTCCAGGACTGCCGCTAACAAGAATATTGCATAGATAACTTCAATCCAAACAAGGTATGCCATTACTCAGTTCAATAGCAGCGATCTCTACAAGAATTACAAACCTTAAACACCCCTCCTTGGACATTTCCCCAGCCTTGCAGTTAATCTTTTAGCTAGACCCAAAAGAGAATGCAATCCTTTCATAATCTTCATATTATAATCAAAACTAATTGGACAGCAGTGAACCTTGGTCAACTTCCGTAGTGCAATACAAAATTGTCTGTCAAGCTATGAATTTTGGTCAATCTCCGTATTGCAACCCAAATGTCACATTGATTGGCCATGAGTAATCATTATATTCAGAATCAAATTATGTTATCGTAAAATCATTTTATGGGTCAGAAAATGGTTGCCCAATTCAAGATGCTGTAGCCACTTAAAACTAACTTTTTCCATAATCATTTACACTGCCGAGTGTAATAGGATTGTAATGGCCCAGTAGAGCAAATAAGTAATGCTGACAAAAACATTAATGCAGTTATGATCCTGCTACGCAGGGAAGGAAAAAAAATCTCATTTTCCCATTAGATAATAAATTTTCATTTTGAATTAGACTCGCGATCTCTAGCTACATCTCACTACGAATGGCAAAAAGATCTAATATCATAATGACTTCATCTGGACGTCATTACCATCTATCCTCATATTAGATTTGTAACAGTGAATAGTGAGATCACAAAACTAATAAAGAGTAAATTTTCCATCCATGCAATGCCATAGACGGCTAATCACACAACAAGACATTTAAACATCAAAGAAGCATCTTTGTGGTGCAATGGCAATCTGCACTGTAGTCATAATCAACTGTAACATACCTGTTGTTTTCTCTTCTTTGGCCTTCTTTTTCTTCGAGGTTTATGAGCATCAGAATTTGAACTCAAGTTACTACTAAGACCAGTCCTTGAGTTTGAGGATCCCCTTGCATGAAAAGATCTGCTTGTGCTGTTTGATGTGTTGCTTGATGTTGATACTTCAGCTCGTCGAACAGATTGATTTGTGCTTGATGTAGAGCCAAACCTTGATTTACCATGAACGGATGCTGAAAATGACTTGTTTGATGGCCTTGGAGGAGGCATTAAAGCTCGAGCAGAAACCTGACTCTATAGAAGTAACATTTAGTGTGAAGAAAAACAAGAGCTTGCGGGCATTAGATGCATTTTTTGGTCCATTGCTCAGACATAATACCTGATTTTTTTCATCACTCGACATACCAGAAGCTGCTTTCCCTGAAGCACTAGAAGCCTGCTCCCTAAATAGAGACAAACTTATTTTCTTTGGACATTGTTGACAGGCAACTTGAAAAGAGTCATTAAGCAGCTAGAAAGCTAATGGAAACACAAATTCAAGGAAAAAAAACATACATAAGAAAAACTAAACTCTTGCACAACAAAGAGATCGCAGCTTCAAAGGAAAGGCCCAAACCATGAGAAATAGATATTGCTTCTTAGCTACAAATTTTGCTATTCATCAATCTATTGTTTGGAAGTAACTTGTCCATTTCACTACAGGACTTCCTACATCTTAATATTACCCACAGAATGGCAATCAGATCTCATCAAAAGAAAATAAAGCACATCAGATTGATGACAAGCTTGAAACTCTAAAATCCCCAAAAATAGCATGCAAGTTCATAACTATGGTTAGTACCTCAAACTTTTATCTGTCCATTCATCATCTGCATTAGCTTCATCACTTGAACTTCCAGCAAGGAAGAAATCATCTTCACTTAGATCCAAAAGTCCATCGTCCTCACTTCCAGTCTCTGCCAAAATTGTTCCACATATGTGCCAAAAACCAGGACAGGTGTCCCAACATTAGATCATCACTCAGGACATAAAAGCATATTCTACTGGCCTACTGACAGAAAGGACAAGTTTTTAGATGTTAGAAAGTTAAGACTTATACTACTTCTACAGAAAATCATTACTTTGTACATCATGTTGCTTGAGATCTTTGCAAAACAAACACTGGTTCATTGAATTAGTAAACAAACCCATGGCTGATATATATGGAACAAGCAACTGAAACTGGGAAACGAAGATATTTAGAGTAATTACTGTATACAAGAATTAGAGAATCAATGGCTTCCAGATAAAGGGGAAAAGTCTTCAGCTCAATATATGGAGGCATACCTATTATAGACTTTATGATCAGATATATTTTCAACATCTAGTAGATGATGACCAACCTAAAAGTTTATTAAGCGAAAGGAATGACCAAAACAACTATACCTTCCAAATCTTTCCCACTGGCTGCAGCAGCAATTAAGTTAGCTTTTATCTGCTTACGCAATCCATTTCTCCTATCAACCATGTCTGAATCATCACCTCCAGAGAATAAAGATACATACTTCTCTGTCTTGGGAAAGAACTGCAGATAAAATAAGAAAAGTAAAAAGCATGGAGTTTTGGCTTTAGGGCAATATTTGATATTAAACAAAGCACTGCAACATGCAAACAACTCTTGTGCATAAGCAAGATGAACAAAACAAAACAACAAAAACAAATGCCACTCAGCATCAAACTTAAAAGAAGAAATGCACACTTCCACAGCATCAATTCCAACTCACCCTGACATATTCAAGATCTTCTTTCAATTTAGATAGCTGTTGAGCAATTGTAGCATCTTGTTCTGGACCAGATAAAGTGCGCTGCATTTTCTCTAACCGTCTTATTCTTCTTTCTATCTTTCTTCTCTCTGTTCAATGAAAGATAAACTTGATAAGCCAATAAAAAAGATCAGAAAATTCAGAAGAGATGTTGTGTGAGCATGGGAAATGGTACATATGAGGTTCAGACTAACCAAAAAATTTAATCTTTCTATCTCGTAGGAATATCTTTTTCTCAACAGCTAGACGAGTATGGATCTCCTGCTGCTTCTTGAGTCCTTCTAACTTCTTTTCCTGTGCCTCTCTCACTTCAGGAGGAAGATCCTTTGTGAAGAAGAACCATAACGTCAATATCATCATGCAACACGAATACATTTCGATAAAGCATCAAAACATAAAAGGGAATAACAGAAAATAGGTCATTGAACAGTTCTGATGCAAAAATACAGAAATGACAAGGTTTAAACAACATAGGTAGAATAGCACAAATCATCCCTAGAGCTTGGTCATTGATATGTCAAGCATGTAGATCCCAAAGTTTCTAATTTAGCTTTATTATAGCTTTATTTTAAGCCCATGAGCTCAATTCCAGTCGAGCACACTGTGTGTCTTCCACAAAACAAGGCCTTTATAGAGGCACTTTAAGCACTAACCGAAAACCAACGTTACTAAGGGGTTGGCATCTCAAAATTGTCAAGATTTTCCCTGATTGAAAAGCCTCAAAATTTTCAGCAATCCATTTCTTTATCTCCAGAAATAAAGCTAACTTAGCAATATCGTCTGCTTATTTCTATCAAACAACTAGAATCAAAGCCATGACCCCTAATTGGTAGACTAGCAGCTTGATTGTTTTTTGACAGACATAGGAAATTATCTTATCCAATTGTGCCAATTTCTAGCAATATAGGAGTGAAAAGACTAAAGGGAAAGAATTTCTGATGACTCTTAAAGGGACTAAGTTGTCAAGCTGTTGGCTTTATCTTAATCACTAAAGCATTCTTAGAAATGGCTAGTGCAAGACACATTGGTTTTTCAAGTAGATAATACAACCATGAGTGGGCAGTTCTAATATATGGAATCCTAGTCCTACAATTTCTCCTAACATTAAAATGACACTAACACTGAAAGTAACGGCACAAAACATATCACTTGAACTACAGTCATTACAACAGAAGCATGATATGTAAACCAAATAGATGTGAATAGTGTACATCTCTTCAAACATTTCAAAGGCATGTCCTCGTTGAATCATAAGTACCTAACACAACCTTCAGGGATAACATTCATCCAATTTACAAGGAGACTTTGCCAATTCCATAGAGCTCATAGAAAATCTTCCCTACGTTATGCTACCTAAGTTTTAATCAGATGAACCATCATTCTCACGGAAGTGCCAGATAAAATCAACTACATACTCAAACTAGAAAATGCTTTGGCTGATTAAGTCCACCCAATAATTCCTGATTCTCTGAAGCGTTGCTTCTCACGGGCTTCATGCCTGAAGGAAATGGGTTTTAGCCGAACACTCGAGCGAAACCAGACTCCGACGGTTTCATCCATTTTCACTCGAAACAAGCAGCAATGACATGCATCCATCAGAATCCGGGCATTCACTCCACAGGGCATAATCAACTAAAACATAAACTTTGATCGTTACTGAATAGCCAGACAACCCACACAATCAGAAAAAGAGGCTATTCCTTCTTAAGGCTAAATTTCATGATACGAAACCCCCCCTCCACCCATACCAGCAGAATCCGACTTCAATCCAATCCACAGGAACAAGAAGCCTAGCTCGAAAGGCCAACTACCATCGAACGAACACGCGAGAGACTCGAAGTGGGAAAGAGCATCCAATCGGCGAAGCGAAGGGCGGAACGCGAATACCTTGCGGAGCATCCGCTCGACGCTTCGAATCTGGTTCTTGAGCGAGACGGCCTTCGGCTTCTTCTCGACCGCCGGCGCCTTCGACCGGCGGCCGGCGGGCTTGACCCGCCGCTTGCCGTATCCGCCGTGCGCCATTGATTATCCGATTGCACGGAGAGAGGGGAGAGACCGATGCTTATGTGCGGGGTTAGCTCTCAGCCTGTAGCCGAAGATCCGGATCCGGATCCGGCCCGGTAAGTTCGGATCGGGTTTTCGGGTGAGATCCAAGACCCATATTCCTCCTTCGGGCCCACTCATCAAATCTCTTCAGCGGGCCGAGCTCGGTTTCGGGCTCGAGGCCCAAAAACACTGAAAAGCCCGGGACGGAAGTGAGAGTAAACGAAAAATCTTTGGGATCGAAAAAGAAATATTATTAATAAATTTACCATGCAAAAAAAAAAGGGCGTTTCTCAAAAATAGAATCGAGAGATCTTTAATTAATTTTTTTTTTTGTGGAACCACGGTTATTTTAATTTTTACCAAGTTCCTATTCAACATATTTTCCTTAAATTGTTTGGTCTGGCGTCATTCATTCTCCAATTTATGATTATTTATTGAAATACATGATTGTTTTTTTGGGGACAATTGAGACGAGAGAGAAGTACAATTCCGTAAAAAAAATGTTCTAAATTGAACTGAATTAATAATAAATAAAGGGTATTTTTTTGACTAGCATTGCCATTATCGATTTGCTTTAAGTTTGGATATAAGTTTTTATGGACGAGAAGTATTGGTTTGTATTTGAACTACACCGCAAACCAAATTAAATTAAATTGTGTTAATATATTGGATAAAAGCCATCAAAAACCTAAAACTTTGCCATTTCTAACACATCCTCTCTTCATAACGTCAAAAACCATAAATTTATACCTATTAACACATTTATTCAAATTTGTACAATGTGACATATATACCCAATTTTTTTTTTTATGTAATTCTAGAAACCCCAAACTTATATCTGTGTGACAAATTTACCCCAAAAATTTAGCGTCACGAAATTTTTTTTGGATTTTTGTGTTGATATATCACATAAGATAAGTTTGGGATTTAGTTTGGAGTAAATGTATCACATGAGTATAAGTTTGAGATTTTTAATATCACAAAAAAAGTTTGGAATAAATGTATCACAATTGGCAAAGTTTAAAGTTTTTTTTTTTGTGACTTTCTGTCATGACCTAACCCTCGAGTCCACAACAACCCATATTTCACTTGAAGTCATTTGATTTGTGACTCATCATGATTCGTTGCCGACCATTCATTTTTAACTTTCGAATTATGCGCATGTGGAAACAATTCGTACTCCACCCAATCAACAACAACAGCAGGGATAGCAAAAAGACGCATATCAAACAAACACTACTTTTATTTATTTACTGAAGTTACCCTGAGGAAAGCAATATGTACACACCTTACCTTGGGCTCTTTTTCTTGCAGGCCTACACAAAAAGGGACTAGGCCAAGTAACTTACTTCTACCACCATCTACAATGGTTAGTTCAAAAAGTAGGCTTTAGACGCCTATATGAAAAACTAATCCAAGTCTTCCTCCGAATCCTCCTCTAGGTCCTCCTCCTCGGTAGTCGAGTCCTCTACAGAACTGTCAGGGACGTTGACGGCCATGGGGTCCCAAACCTCATGAGTGGGACTATCAGAAAGGGGCCTGTCAAATCCCCTAATGAAACCAAATAGCTCATTGTCCTGTCACATGTATCAAGCTTTGAAAAGATGTGGAGTCCACCTAATCAAGCTCTCGTCCACCCAGATAGTGGTGACATGGAGCTCATAGACAAAAGGCTGATCGGGAGCAAGATGCGGTGTAACCTCGGTGTCCATGTCCATTGGGACCCCGAACCACACTGGGAGGTGTGCCATGCTAAGGTCCTGGAAATTGTTATACAATAACTAGTGAGATAAATCTTAGTAAGTTAATAACCTAAAGTTGCAATAGCAGTAGCAAGATTCAAAGGTAGCAATAACCAGAAGCATAAACGGGGGAAACAGAGGAAGACAGTAGCAGAAAAATGGAGGAAATGAAGGGGAAAAGAAGAAAAGGAGAGAGAGGGAGGGAGCTGATGTGTGGCTGAGAGAGAGGGTAGAAAGAGAGGAGAGAGAAAAGTCTAACTTGAATGGCAAGTTAGGTTAAGCCAACCCAAACCATGGTCACTTTTTGACCAAAAGATTCACTAAGGTTAAAGGCTTCCAAAACTCAACCTTCTAAAAGACAAGGGCAAAATGGGAATTTCACCAATCCTATGGGCCCTAGGTGGCCAGCCCTTATGGTTGAAAAGTCCAATGGGCCTACAATTGGGCTCATTTCCCGCGGCTCACTTTTCTTGACTTGATATCCCTTTTTCGGATTTTTCCGATCTTACCATAAAATATTGAGGATCAATGAGGCAACGTCCAAATAATTATTCGTGAGGTCCTTACAATTTTGATACCCGAAATCGAATTAAAATCCGCCGATTACGACTCTAGCACGACCTAAACTACCGGACATCTTTTAGGATTTTTACGTGAAATTGACTCATGGTCGAATAATTTCAATCCACGTTCGGTTCCTTAAATCCTCAAGCAACCTTCAATTGTCATGTAATCTCGAGGAAAAAATTTCTTATCCCACATACAAAGTCATAAAGGAAATCAGTTTATCTTTGATTATCGTGAATATCGAGGTCATGTGAATTCACCCTCAATCTAGCTTCATACTCTTCTATAATCGATTTATTTCTGTTCACTAATTGCTTTGTAAGGGCATGGTATTGTCCCTCTTCGATCCTTATGGTCGAGAGGTAAATCCCAAATCAAATTCCCTAGCCTTACACATATTAATCCTTAATTACATTTTCGAATGTGTTAGTTACCATTGAGTGATCAATTCAAGACAGTTGTAGCTAACATGCATCGAGAATTAACTCTTTTTATTAATCTCAAAATAGGTAGAAATTTCAGGACGTTACACTTTCTTTAAATATATTCGCTTACTACATATGCATATCATCAAACCCCCAAATAAAAACTATCTAGTAGCATTCTCTATAGCTCATGCTACTCAAATTTGTTTATCCGCATCGGAATATAAGCAAGTAGATCCGACGAGGACATCTCTTTCTCTTTCTCTCTCTCTTCTTGCCAAAACTTGAGCATCAACTGATAATCCATCCTCTAAGATATCAATGATGTCATCGCTCTTGCACATGGTGTACACTATGTCCACTATGATCAGCCTCTTCAACAGGTCCAGATTAAAGCATGAGTTCGCGACACATCACACTGGCAACGGTGTCCATCAAGCATGACAAGTCGGCTACCAGGTGCTCATCCATCCACCTCCTCAGCCTCCTAGCCTTTCCCAACCTCCTCGCCACTACTTCCGCTAGAGGCCTCGACCATACCGACCCGCATCACTCTCCCCTCCTCATCCATCGCCTCTCCCCTATGACCAGCTCGAGCAGGATAGCCTTGCATAGAACACATCCCTCCTCATTGACACAACCCTAGGCCAATGTAGCCCTCGAGTGGTCACAAGTGCATGCTGGCAACGTTTTTGAACTTTCGAAGTTGGTGATCTTGGACCACATGTTTGAGTCCAGCAAGATTTTGTTGTTTTTAATATACTCATGAACTGTTAGAATATTTAAATATTAATCATTACTTCATCTAATAACTTAAATTTTTAGAACAGTTGACATTAGTTCCATAGAATCTTGCACATTATCAAAGTTAAAATGCCATGGGTTCAAATTTTTCCATGCCTCTATTTACCTTCCTAATTGCATGTTCTTGCACTTTAAACTTAGGCCCAAGTCTAGCCTACCCCTATGCATGAGGGGACTAGCCACTAGGAGTGATTGGTCCCCGGTCTGATTCGATTTCAAGGTGAACCCACGAACTGGACTAGGAGGACCGGTTCCCAATTTATGGGATCAAGGACCAGATTGTTAGGATTGGAGTAGGGAATTTGACCAATTGACCAGTCCAATCCAATGGAACTGATCAATTTGCTCATAATTTCATCCAATCAACCTTTTCGATAAAAGAAAATAAGTTATCTTTTAGCAACAAAATTTCTTGATATAGACATGCCATGATCTCATAACTTCTACTCGAGGAAGACAAATAGAGGGAAATTGGGAAAGTTAGGGTTTGTTAAGAAATGACAAATAAATAAATAAATAAATATGTATATTGTTAGTTTGGTCTAGTCTGTCTAGTTCCCATCCTGGAACTAGAAATCGGACCAACTGACCATTGGTTCCAAAAATAAGAACCAACAAACAAACTGCCATCCAATCGGCTAGTCCGGTCCGATCCAATCTGAGTGGTTCCCTGTTTGGGCAATTCCCATTGCACATCCCTACTAGCCATTGGGGTCATGGGCTTGGCCATCGAGCTCCCATGAAAATTGGGTACTCAAGATAGGTTGTTGGGGTTTGAAATAGGGGTGTGCCATAGGAACCGCCCAAATTAGATCGAACTGGCTAGTTTTTGGCAGTTCTCATAATCAACAATCCGGTTCTTGGTTCCCATTCTTAGAGTTGGTGGCCGGTCGATCCGGTAGTTTTTAATATATATATTTTAAATTTCTTGAGAATTTGAAAAAAAATTTATGAGTCTTAGGAAAACATAATTACATGTAGATTAAAATGATGAATCAATAAAGCAATGTATAAACAAAGTTGATTGTCTTTAATAACGTACTATTATATTAACAATTTTTTTCTTGGAAAAGAAAAGTTACCAGTTCCATCAGACCAATTAGTCAGTCTAGTTCCCGATTCTAAAACCAGCCGGTCCAGTTCACTGTTCTAGAATTTGGAAACCGATCTTCCCGGTCTGGTTCTCGGTTCCACTTTGGAACATGACCAGACTAGGAACCGATCACCTCTAATTTGAGGCTCGCCTTAGGGGACGCAAGAGTGGGCATCAATGAGCAAATAAGCCCAACACCCTGTAGCTACACCTGAGATCCCCACAAATGAGTGAAATCCTTAACATCAAGCCCAAGATCTCGAGACTTCGACAAACATGCCCCAATCCCCAATGGCCAAGTTCGAGTCCCCAAGTATAGACCTAGGCCCCAACACTCGAATCTAGGACTATCTAGTTGTTCTCGAGACTTTTTTCTCAAAGGATGTGTTTCATCATTTTCCTCTAATAAGCACAAGAAAACAACTTTTACATTATTTGTAAAATACAACTACAAAATAAGTTTTTTTTTTAAATTGAATAAAAATTTTATACAATAATCGGAATTTTGTGAGGTAGATGCACACCATTAGGCTCATTAATAGATAACATGATTTGTCTTTTAGTTCATATATTTCTTACACAGCCAACTTTAACTAATTAATATTAGTTAATGAGCCAAATGGTGCACATCTGCCTCACAAAACTTTAATTATTTCATGGAAAATGAAATTTATCAAAGTGTATAAAAAACTTATTTTGTAATTCTCTTATGCAAATAACATAAAAGTCTAGACAATAAAACAAAAGTATAATATAATCATCATAAATTTATAATAATACATGCATTGCGACACTAAGACCAAGAAAAATGCTAGTGGAAAAATTGAGTAATTCATACCCAACCAATCAGCATACCACAACATGCATAAGGAAGATTTGAAAAGCAAACGAACATTACTAATCTGGTCATGTTCAATTCGTATAGCTTAAAATGAAAATTTTCTCTCCATGTAGGGCAAATCAAAAAGATGCCTAATATCACAAATTATAAAATTATTATAGAGGATTCATCGAAGACAAGACGTGACGAAAAAACTTATTTTCAGTCCTTAACTTGAGATCAAAATTCATTTTAAATCCGGTACTTCTGATTTGCCAAAATTGGATCATCAACAAAATGCCTCTCACTAAAGGGTGTATCTTAAGATTAACTCTCCTCTCTTGATTGCAGAGCTTCCCCCTACCCTCAATAGTGGTAGTTTCACCTTTCCCTTTAACCCCACCCCACCCCTCACAAAACTCCCCTTCTCCTAAATCATCTCCCATGCTCATTCCTCTCCTGACTATAGTGGATTGGAATTTGCTCTGGGAAGTGCTTCCTTAAAGTGGTGATTTACTATTTCCCTTAAACCCTGCCTTCCACTAAACACTATTTTAATCTTAATTTTTTTTTTCACCTCTGCTGATCACTCATTTCCTCTTGGCTGTGATGGATAAGGAGCATGTTTTGGGCTTTTGCCTCTTCGCCATGGGGATGTACTTCTCGACTCTCACAATGGGATGGTCTCTGATTAGCGTGCTGGATTTTGAGATGGGATGGTTTCTTTGGGTATCTCAATGGTTGTTTCTGTACTAATAAAAGGCGTTGGTAATAGCCTAGTGGTGGAGGAGATTACCTAGGGGGAAGTATGCCTGGTAATCGTTCGATAATATCACTGAATGAGAGAAAAATGTTTTAGATGATTTTCAACTACCCTACAATGGATGTTTCTCTGCAACTATTAAGTGGGGAGTTGTCTACTTCAAAATGCCTAGTAGCATTTGATCGTTGTGAGAGTTTCCTTGGCAACATATTTCTGAACCTCCCTCTGCGCTCGGCATTGGGGTAGGAGTTCTGTGTTGACCTCGGCTCGTAGGGCTCAAAGCTATCCCCCTTGTTTGGGATTCCAATGGAGGAGGACAAAGGTTATAAGTCTCAATTAGCTGCACTCTGTAGTAAGTTGGGCGACTTATGGTCAGAGAGTGACTTAGTAGTAATTGATAGAGCGGTTCCGATAGTGAGAATACAAGAATGTTAGTTGACTATGCTTGGGCAACTGTTCTCAAATCTGAATATTAACTTTCAAGCCTTCCAAAGCACTATGAAAAAAGCATAAAGAGTTGACTCAGTTAATATTACTCAGGCAAACCGGAGAACTTTTGCCTTTGCTTTCAAAATGGAGTTTGAGTTGAAAAGGGTCTTAGAGACTGGACCTTAGTCTTTCTCTAGCAACCTAGTGGTGCTCAAACCATTTATACCGAATGTCTCACTTCCAAACTATGAGTTCACACATTGTGATTTATGGGTCCAAGTGCATGGTTTGCCTAGGAATTGTATATCAGAAGACTCCATTAGGAGAATTGTAGTAGCGGCTAGCTTTGTCTTTGATGTCAAAACTAAGCCATTTCCAACCTTCTTAAACGGAAAAGCCAAAGTAAAAATTGACTTAGCAGCCCCTTTGAAACTTGGAACGGTAGCAAGCTATGGAGGGAGGAAACTTTGGGTTGACTTTCGATATAAGAGGTTACCACATTTCTACTATGCTTGTGGTTGTATAGTGTATAACGCCAAGTTTTGCAAAGTCAAGCAATGTGTTGAGAATACACTTGAAACAGACATCCTTAGATGCTTTGGACTTTGGCTCCGTGCTAAAGCGAGAGAGTGGAGCCCTCTATGGAAATCATTCCATGCAAAGCTTGGGAATGTTGATATGGATGAGGAGAGTGTCTTTGAAACTCCCATTCCTTCACTTTAGCTGGTGCCTTTTGAATTGTGAGGCAAAAATCCACTACATCCAAGCAATGAGAAGATGATCAAGGAGCTAAGTATGCCCGTTGATTTTAATCTAGAAGCAAGAGGAGCAAGAGTTAGTGGCTCCAAAGAAGGAATCCGACAACATTTTTTGATGATCAAAGCTTTAGTCTCTACCATAAGGATAGAAGAGAGCTCTTTTGGTCATCAAAAGACAAGGAATAAAAGAAAGAAATGAGCAAAGCAGCAAGACTCAAAGAAGGTCTTGTCTTTGATAAACCCAACCATTAGAGACCCCAATCCAAGTTCTGATTGATCCTCAAGTACGGGCTTTGTTGGCTAGCCCTAATAAACCACCAGGCTCCCCATGAAAATCTTAAGTTGGAATTGGTAGGAGTTGGGCACACCCCTACCAATCCAAGAGCTATGTGTCTTTGTGGCACGTGAGAGGGTCGACATTATTTTTTGATGGAAACAAAGAACAAAGAAGAGGTGCTCCTAAGACTGAAGAGATAACTTAGCTTCCAGTTTTGGGAAGTAGTAAACCCAACAGGCATCGTTGGGGGGCTAGCTGTATCATGGATTGATTTGGTATCTATAAAGGTGGTAAGTGCCTCATTGGAGATAATTGACCTAATTTGCTTGGAGATAGGAAACTAGAACTAGATGAGAATCACTTTTGTTTACACCACAATAATATACCAAGAAAGGCTCAAATTGTGGGGGATGTTGTGGCTAGTTAGCCAAGCAAACCACTTTTCGTGGATTTGTTTAGGAGATTTTAATGAGATTTTGTACCCGTGGGAAAATATTGGAGGATATATGGTGGATCATCATAGGTTAACTGATTTTCAAGACTTCCTTAATAAATGTTTCCTTATGGATGTAGAGAGCAAGGGTTGTGCCTTTATATGGGCAAACAATAGGGATGGGGAAGCAAACGTGAAAGAGTGACTTGATAGAGTTTTATGCAATGTGAAGTGGAGAGTAATATACCCAAATGCAAAAGTTTTTGTCCTTCCAGTAGTCGGATTAGATCATTGTCCCCTATTGCTTTCACTATTAGTAGCAACCACAAAGGTTGTATCTTTGGTAATTTAAATGAACCAGGCTCGTGGTAACTTGGACTGGAAACAAATTGTCTAATAAGGATCACTAATGTAAAACTAAAGATAAACCTAAATAATGAAGAATGATATATTGATAAATGAGTTCAAATTGAGAAATTGCACGAGTGTTTGTTTTATTACGGATCCTTTAGAATTGATCCAATATGATCTTATATAGCCTTGTACAAAACAAGACTGTCGACTTGCAATAATTTTTGAATTACAAACTCTAAGTGCCCCCAGGATTTTAGACTTCACACTAATTGTCTTCAATTGCATGTTCTTTGTCAAAAAAAAAAAATACATGTTCTTATTCGCAAGCTGTTATACTTTCCGAAATATCTTTTGAGTTCTTTCTTATTCCAATACTCCTTTGCGATCTTCATTACTTTGCTAAAGTGCAATCGACCACTCATCATCTTATATTGATAACTGTCTTTGTCAACCGCTCTTCATCTATAACATCATTGGTCATATAACACCAATTTGCATTAGTTACTTGTCGATTTGTGATTGTGCTCATTGATAGCTCCGTCGACAGCTCAAGTCCACTGTCACATGGATCACCAAAAGCTCTATTCATGCCAAGATCTAGCAAGGACCACCCTCGCCCAGAGACAAAGGCCGCGATGCCCTCATCGGCCACAATGAAGCAATATGGTTCTCTTTTCCTTTTTTTTTTTTCCGCCTTGAGAAGCATTCACTTGGTGCTTTAAATCTGGTTCTTGAGAGACGGCCTCAACTTCTTCTATAACCTTGGTGACTTTGATCGGTAGCCAGTGGCTGGACCCTTTGATTGTTGTATTCATCATGTATGGATAAGACAGTCATGTATGGGGTTAGCTTATTTTTGAAGACTTAGTGAAGAAGACGGCATTCAATATCGGCGAGATGAGAAGAGGTTTTTCATATCGCACATTCATTCATGGGCTCAGATCGCTCTCGAAGATGGGCGTTGCTCTAGTGAAACTTCTGGTCTTTCAGCCTGGCGATATCTCGGGACAAGCCCATGACTATTACTAAGCCAATTTTGAAAGCAACTAACACCAAAAGTTATTAGTGTTAAATAGATCCATCAAATAGATGAGTTGAGTTGAAAATGACCCAATACAAATTGACCCATTTTCATTTAACACAAATCTAGTGAGCCATACGCAACTCAACTCATACCCGACTCAACTCATAGTATTAAAATATTTTTATATATAACCAAATCTAGGAAAATTCATATCTAAATTGAGGTGAAAACACGAAGTGATGGAGTGTGATATGGAGCAAGGGTGAGAGAGAGAGTCATAGAAATGAGTAAGGTCTAAATAAGTTAAAAACCTATTTAACACTCATATTATTTTTTGTCTTACCTTGCTAAACTATTTATAATCCATTTACATAATATAACTAACTTATATAATAACCTAGCCCATTAAATATGAGTATGGGTCTATGATCCATTTTGATTAGTCTAGTGCTAAGTTAATTATTCACGTTTAACTTGCAATTTTACATAAAATAAAAATCAAAATGGATATTTCTCACAAACTCTCACCTAATAATTGCATTTTGTTTGGAGGATTGGTTCTTCGGCCATGCACTCACACTAGCATGTAGAGGAAGAAAGGCTTCCCAAATTCCTTTCATGTTGGCTAGACCTGCCATTTATCAAAAGCAAAAGCTTGATTTGGTCTACCCAGCCCACAGTTTCCATGTGTCCCAATTCAATATCTGACTTCTACACCCACTATCTTCTCCCTTATTCACCAGATCTAGCAACTTCCAACACCAAATTATGCCCGTCCATTTTCCTCTTAATAAAGTATTGAGCTTTGCTCATAGAACAATGCCATCATTGATTGAAAATGACGGTGCAACTGTTGATAGTTTGTTAAAGATGTCTCGTTCCACATCAAAACAATGTGAGTGTGTAGGTCAATATATAAGTGTGAAAGTCTTTTAATCTTACAATTGAAAATCATGAGCTAAGTGAGTTGGAATTTACAGTTATGACACTTTATGCACTTTATTATTCAATTGTGGAACTTACAATTGTGGCACTTTATGCACTTTATTATTCAATTGTTACTTTTGAGAGTTCTTGGACAAATACCAAAATTGTTATATGGTACTGACTTTATTGTATCTTAGTATTTTTGTCAATAATTATTAGTAGGCATGTAATTCCTTAAAGACAATGGGTGAATATGGTTTAACATTGCAAATGGGTTTTGGATGTAATGCAAATGCTAAAACCTAAACCCCTTTCAAGAAATGCAAATTGTGTTTGGTAAAAACTTTTTTTAAATGAACTTTAGGTTGAAGTAGTGTTTTGGGAAAAAGAAAATCTTTTGCAATGGTTGCTCACTATACTTTTATATATATATATATAAAAAGACCTCAAGCCTTTCACCGGAGCTAGTGAATGGCTATAGACACTGATGTGCCAGATCTGGCTCCATTGGTCGCTGACTAAGGTCACTTAACCTAGGGTGACCTCCAACGAGGGTTGTTTGACCCAAGCAGTGCTCAACATAGGCAATCGTTGCTTGAGGTCGCATGACCTCGGATGACCCTTGGTGAGGGTTGTGCGCCCCGAGTGGCACGCGACACAGGCGACCACTACTTAGGTCACAAGCACCTAGGTCAGGTGCCCCAAGTGAGCACTATCGAAGTCGTGTGACCCTTGCTTGCCCCTCACTAGCCGCCCTCTTGCGAAGAAGATGAAAAGTTACAAGGAGAGGCAAAATCGGAAAACTAACGAATTAGTGAGGGTAGTTTTGGAAGGAAAAACATTATTTTAATCCTAGTTTCAGCATTCCACAAATATTATTTCGAAATGCTAGGTGGAAGTAACACTGGACTTTCAGCATTCCTAAGGCTGGCATTTAGCTAGAAGCTATTTTAAATTGCTTGCCAAATGCTCCAGCATTTCCCCAAGGGACTTTGAAGGTTGAAAGCCTCTTGAGAAAGTGAAACCAAACGAACCCAAAATATTCATGTCTCAAAGTATGATTTGTCATTTCCAATCTTTTTCTAACAATAATTTCACCCACAAACTTTCACGTCAAGAAGAACTGGCTCAACTGGCATTGGCTCTTGGAACCAAGATGTGTTCCTTAATCGAGATTTGTTTTTTGATGTGTATGTGCTCCCCTTGACCAGGTGCGTTCCTTGATGTGATGGGCTCCCCTTGACAATAATGTGTTCCTTGGTGCGTTTGTATTCTTTGGTAAGAAAAGAATAACAAAAGTGCTATAACTTTTATATGGTATTCACTTGAGTCTCACAACCTTTTTTCTTGCTCACTTAAGTACTACATCGGAATAAAATCAATCATTTGATTATCATCCTACATGGACTATTTACTTGATTTTCCATTCTAACATAGTATCTTAAAAATAAATAGAAGTCCTACATGGATTTTTATTTTTTATTTATTTTTAATTTCTTATATTATATTTTTCTTTAGTGTTTTTTCCCCTATGTTGACAAGGTCGCCAACCACCCTTGTTGGTCGTGAAAGCCTTGCCTAGACTAGGCAAGGCCATCGCCAATTGTAGGCCTTCGCAGCCCCACTGATTATGGGCAAAGTGATCCTCACCTAGTATGGTGAAGGCCTTTACACCCTCGCTTGTGGTCAACAAGGCTATGAAGGCCTTCGCCAACGACCAATGGGATTGCAAAGGCCTTGCCTAGGGCCATGGTGATTTCGCAGTCATGGGCTAAGGCAAGAAGGCTCTCGCTAGATCTTCACGGCCACACTAGTGACTCTCATTGGCATGGAAAAAAGGAAAATCAAACCACACAATTCAAAAAAAATAAAAATAAAAATATTTAAATACTTGATTCCTCCCAGAAGGAAATGGTGTTGAGGCATCAACGGAGTGTTGAGGTCAAGGAAAAAGTGTTGTTTAGCAATCGAAAAATAGCAATTCAGCAATTGATGTTGAGGCTTGTTGAGATTCACATCACTTCTTCGAGGTCAAGGAGAAAGTGTTGTTGAGCAGTTTGAAAAACAAAGCTCAACACCATCATCTCACGAGTAAAAAGTGACCAGTAAGGTTTTTGACTTCGCAAGGTGACCCAATCATTCGGTTTTATCAGAAAAAGTGGCCGAATCGTTCGGTTCTATTTAATAAAGTGACCATCAAGGTTTAGAAAAATTTCGATATGCGGATCCTTAGAGTGCCAAAACTTGACACAAGAAGACACTTAAGTGCTAAAATCTAAGCAAAAATGATCAGTTAAGTGCCAATGGCGAAAAAAATCCAACTAAATTGCCACGTCATTTTTTGGTGATTTTATTTGCTGATGGATTTTTTTTTCAAAATAAAATATCCACATGACAATTTTAAGAAAAAAATTGTTTAAGTTAGAAAAAAAAAATTAAAATAAATTTTATTTATTTTTTTAAAAAAGGGGGGAAGGGGAGGGTTCAGGCAAGGGCTATGTAGCCCTCGCTGCCACCGCCATCACCGCCCCACCATTGCCAGGAAGGGTTGGCGACGGTGGGCAAGAGTCAACCGAGGTTGCTGGGCCCTGAAGGCCCTTGCCTAACCAAGCTAAGGGCTGCCACCCGCCTAGCTAAGGTCGCCTAGCTAGGCGGCTGGCAACCGGCAGCCCTTAGCCCGGCTGGGCAAGGGCGGCGACCCTTGCCACTAGCCGGGGCTCGGTGACCCCAACCGACCTTCGCCCACCGTTGCCGGCCCTCCCCGGCAACGACGGCAATGGCAGCGAGGGGTTGTGCAACCCTCACCCGATCCTCCCCTTCCTCCTTTTTTTTTTTTTTTTAATTAAATCAATTTTATAATAATTATCTTAAAGTTATTTAACATTATTTAATTAATACATTTTTTAAATGCTACGTTAGTACAAAAACAATGTTATTTTGGCTGACTTAGCTTCCGGTGAGTCACGTAAGCGATTTATATTATTAAAATAAGCCACGTTGAATTTTCGACAGCTTTCGCCAGAGTTGATACTTGAGTGATCCATTTTTTTTAAAAAATGGCATTTAAGTGTATATTTTGTAACTTTTGGCACTTAAGTGTCCCCTCATGCCAAGTTTTGGCACTTGGGCTATACTTCTGTCGAAAAATTTCCTACTGGCATCTTTTCTGCTAGGTTAATTTTTTTGTGCCACTTTTTGGATGGCCAGCAACGGCTCGTGCATAAATTTTGCGAACCATCCCCTTCCTTCTCTCTCTCTCTCCACTCTGGCTTAATTTTCTTTTCATTTCTTCCCATTCTGCACAAGTAGAGTTGTCAAAACCAAATCGAAATAGAAACCGATCCAAATTTTTGTATATTTTCGGTTCAGTTTGGATAATAAAAAATAATTTTTTTTATTGGTTCAATTCGGCTAATCAAACCAAATTGAAAATTGTCCATCTTCTTATTATTACAGTCTCCACAATATCTCTCATTTTTCACTCAATTTAATATTTCAAAAAAGAAAACCAAAAAATCAATTCAAACCGAACCGTGTATTCAATTTGGGACACAATTCAATTCAAAGCTAATGTATACTCAAATGGTTTGGTTAAGTTCGAGTTTCCTGAAATCTGAACCGAATCATTGATACCCCTATAACATAGTTCCCATTGCACTTTCAAAGTCTCTTTTCTCACTTTCTTCTCTTCGCCACTAGACTTGTAGCCAGAAAATCTAGACTGGCCCGGTCAAGTTGGTTCGGGTTTCCGAGTGCGGTCCTAGACCCATAATTCTCCTTCAGGCCTCCTCCTCAAATCTTTTCAGCGGGTCGAGCTCTATTTTTGGGCTCAAGGCCAAAATGCTTCACAAGCTTGATTTTTGAGTCAAATGATGTGCATATTCTTCACAATACGCGATTATTTCATGAAAAATAAATTGTATTGAAATGTTAAAAAAAACTTATTCTGTAATTATATTATGCAAATAATATGAAAGTCTAGACATTAAAACAAATTATAATATAATCATCATAAATTCATAACAATACGTGCATCGCAACAATAAGCCTATCACGAGATGCATAAGGAAGATACTACATGCAAACGATCATTGCTAATCAAGTCATGTTCAATCCCTATAGCTCAAAATGAAAATTTGCAAAAAATAGTTAAAAAAGCGCAAGAACTGACGATGATTTTCTCCCCATGTAAGGCAAATTGGAAAGCCGCCCAATATCGCAAATTATCAAATTACCATAGAGGATTCATCGAAGACAAAGACGCAACGAAAATGCTTAATTTCAGTCCTTTACTTTCATTATAATTCTTGTACTTCTAATTCGTCAATATTGGATCATTGACGAAATATCTCTCATTAAAGGTTGGATCTTTGGTTTTTTAGATAAATGGAGTTTCATGGTGATTTGGACTAAAAACGGATTGCGTAACAAGGATCACCAAGGTAAATCAAAAGATAAACCGAAAGAGTAAAGAATGGTAGATTGATAAATGAATACAATTGAGAAATTGCACAAGTGTTGTTTTATTACAAATCATTTACAACTTATTCACTCTGATCTTATATAGAAGAGAATTACCAAAAAAAAGTCATAAATCTATTGTAATTGTGTTAATTAAATTCTAAACTTTTTTTGGCCAATTCACTCATAAACCTTTTGTAATTGTATCGATTTAGTGCATCCGGCCAATTTTGACAAACCGGCACCGATGTGAACAATTTTTAATAATATTTTATTTTTTTCAAATTGTTTATTTTTTTTTCCTTTTCCTTTGCTTTTTTCTTTTCTTCCTTCTTTACTTTTTCTCCACAGTGGCCAGTGAGGCTTGCAACCCTCACCCAGCCTCAACATGGCCTTAGGGGATGTGAGCGAGGCCATATTTGCTAGCCACTAGTGAAGGCAACTGTGGCCTCATTAGCTGTGGGTGAGGCCGCCTTCACTAGTGGTGGGGGAGGCCACCATGAGGTTGGCCTCGTGCAAATTTGGGCGAGGGTCACAACCCTTACTGACAGCTGGTGAGGGCTCGTGGCCCTTTCCTTGAGGTCGAGGAAAATAAGGAAGCAAAGAAAAAAGAAAGGGAAAACGGAAAAGAAAAATATTTTTTGAAAACTAAGAAATATTATTAAAAATTATCCACGTCGGTGTTGCTCAGCTAAAATTTGCTAAATGGACTAAACTGACACAATAGCAAAATGTTTAGGACTATGTTGGCAAAAATAATTATTCAGAACTAAATTTGCACAATTATAATCTAACTTTTTTAGTCATTTTCCCTCTTATATATTAGGAAGCACGAACACTCTTCAGAGGCCTTATGCACGAACACTTCTTGGAGGCATCCGTGTTGTTTTAGATACTCTGACACGTGTTTGACATGCTCTAACACACAGTTAACTCTTCCTGACATGCAAGCCCAAAATTCTGACTTGTGATTTGACACACATGGAGTCAATTGAGGAATTTTGACAGCTTCAGCCATGTGCTGCCATAAAGGTGGTGGGGATTGGTGTTCTTGAGGGAGGTGGAGGACTCGTGAGAGTGGTGGATGGGGGAGCAATGGGACTACTGGTGGGTTGGGGAGCCCACGGGGCTAGAGCTGTAGGACATCTTCTTGGCATCTCAGTAGGAGGGGCTCTAGATATATTATAGGGACTGACGTGGGGACCACGGCGGCGACGAGGCAGTGTCGATGCTCGCCACCTCCAATTCCAACTTAGCATGAATTGCGAGAGGCATGGTGGGTTTTCTAGAGCGGCTCTGTAGGTGTGAGGCAAGAGAGAATCGCTGAGGAAGGTGATGGATTGATTTTTCTTTTCCTTTTTTTTTTAGGGAGGAGGGGAGAATATTTTTCTTTTTGTCAAAAAGGAAGGAGGGTGATTCAATTTTAAAAAAGGAAGTGACAGCTAATAGGTGAGTGCGGGCGATGGACTGATTTTTCTTTTCCATATTTTTTTTAGGAGGGAGGAGGGGAGGTGATTTCAATTTTCAAGAAAGGAAGTGAAGTGGATATTGGGTAAGAAATGAGAGCTAAATATATGGGTGGGCCTAAAACGTAATTATAGGAATTTAAAACACTGAATGTTGGATAAATGATAAATTTTGATCACTCTAAAATATCATAGATTTGTTAGAATAAGTTGACTCTAGTTTCTTATTAGTCATTGATTTCGTCGTTAACTTTTGTTAAAGTCATAAACATGTCCTCAAACATGGGTACGTATTTCCTTAAATATGTCTTTTCAATTTCCTAAGAATAAATTTATTAATGTTAGTAGTTTAAATTCATTCTAGGTTCTTTATCTATTAATTAGTAAAAATGATAATTTGTCATGTATATATAAAACTATATAATATACAACGTGTCCCAATGTATCGGAATTTTTTATTTTTTGAGAAATAACGTGTCAACATGTCGTGTCATGTTATGTCGCGTGTCGGTATTGGTGTTACTTATCTTATATACTCTTGTGCAAAAAATAACCATTGACATGTTTTTTTTTTTAAATTACAAACTGTAACTTATTCCCAAGCGGTTATGCTCCCCGAGATATCTTTTAAGTTCGCTCCTATTCAAATATTCCTTTGTGATCTTCATTACTTTGCTAAAGTGCAATCCACAACTCGTCATCTTATATTGATAACTGTCTAAGTCAACCACTCTTTATCTATAACATTGTTAGTAAGAAAACACTGATTTTGCATTGGTTAATTGTCAATTTGCGATTGTGCTCATTGATTGCTTAGTCCATAGCTCAACTCCAACGTCACACTAATCCCCAAAGACTCATCTTAACTCCTATGTCATGTCCAGATCTAGCGAGGGTCGCCCTTGGTCAGACACAAGAATTGCGACACCCTATCGTGGCCTAGATATGGGTGAGGCACTATGAGCAGGGCATCGCAGCCCTTTCCCAAGCCTTGACCAACAACCCCAACTAAAGAAAAGAAAAAATCAGAATTAAAAAATAAAAATTACAAGTTCACTTTAGTATAGGTTGCATCACATAGGGCAGCTAGTGATTTCTAGTCAAAATTGGTTGAAATAACTAAATTAGCAAATTGTAAAAAGATTTAGGACTAAATTGATCAAAGTAAAAATTTTAAATTAGCCAAATTGAAAAGTTTATAACTAAATTGACATATATATAATACATTTACAGCTTTTTTGGTAATGGTCCTGACATTTCATAGTATGGTGATCAAAATGACTTCTTCATTCAAAGTGCATAGAACAAAGATGGTACACTACAAGTTTAACAAATAGAGACCTAACTAAAAAAATAAGTAAAGCAAAACTATGATGTACATCAGGAAACTAAGGGTCTGTTTGTTAACTGGCCAAATAGTGTTTGATTTTGTTATTTTATTCTCAAGAATATATTTAGTACAGAAATTCGTTTGTTAAAATTTTTGTTCCTAGGAATAAATTTGTTCTCTAGAATAGACTTTGAACAAAATCAAGGATAAAAAAACAATTTTAAGAATCAGTTGTTTTCTTCTCTTCTCTTTATCTTTCCTTTTCTTCTTCTTCTTCTTCCTTTCTACCTACTACCGCCCCATCACTGCCCGCTAACCATCGTCGTTAGTGCTAGCAATGGCCGGTGAGAGGCTAGACAAGCCTCTGATGAGCTCATTGTAGCCTCGCCAAGCTAGGGCAAGGTCCAGTGAGCTTGCTTGAGGTTAGCCTAGCCACCAGTGAGCTTAGTCTCGCAGATCTAGGCAAAGCCAAGCCTTACCGATGGCCAAGTGAGCTTTGCCTAACCTGGGAACCTTACTAGGCCACTAGTGAGGTTTGACCACCCTTAGGCAACGCAAGGTTAGCCTCACGTCAGCTAGCAAGGTCAAATCTCACCCAACCACGAGCAAGGCTCAACCTCACTTATATCTATGAGGCCGAGCCTTGCCAAGCCTCGCCCAGCTACTCGCTAGCCATAGGTGGCGATGGCATCGACCAGCCACAAAAGGAGGAGGAAGAAGAGAAAAGAAAAAAATAAAAAGAAATAAAAGTATTAAAAAATTAGAAGAAAAAAAAATTAAGAGCTTTACTAAACGTATTTCTATCCCGGGAATACAAATTTTAGACAATTACAAAATGCTTTCAAATATTCAAAAATTGTTCCCGATAATAGAATAAAAAAGAATTATTTCTAATCAAAAATTGTTTCTAGAAATAAAATGGTTATCATTCGCATCCTAAAAGCATGATTTCCGTAATTCACAACAATATGATTCTCTTTTCCTTTCCTATTTTTTTTTTCCCTTGTGAAGCATTTGCTTGGTGCTTTGAATCTGGTTCTTGAGATAAACAGCCCTTTGGCTTCTTCTCCAATCTCGACGACTTCGATCAGTGACCCGTGGCTGGACCCTTCGCTTGTCGTATCTGTCATGTGCCGTGATTATTCCATTGTGGAGGGAGAAAGAGGAGAGAGATGCCTATGTAAGGGGTTAGCTTAACATTTTTGAAGAATTATTTGAAGATGGAATTTAATCTCGGCAACATAAGAAGAGGTTTCTCATATCGCACGGTCATTCAAAGGCCCAAATCCCTCTTGAAGCAAGGCCTTGCTCTGGTGAAACTTTCGATCTGTCAGTGTGGAGATGTCTTGGGACAAGCCCATGAATATAACTTAATCAGTTTTGAAAACAACTAACATCAAAAGTTATTATTGCTAAGTAGACCATCAAACAAGCAGGTCGGGTTGAAAATGGTCCAACCTAAATTAATCTATTTTCATGCAATACAAATCTAGTGATCTATATCTGATTCAACTCATACCTAACTCAATTTATATTACTAAAATACTTCTATACTCATATCCAAACTAGGTGAGAGCACAAAGTAAGCAAATGTAATATTATTGAGTGAGGGCAAAAGAGAGTAAAGAGAGTCATAGAGAAAGGTTAGGTCTAAATAAGTTATAACTCATTCGAAACCTATAATATTCTGGCTTTTATCACTCTAAACTTATTTATAACTTATTTACAGAATGTGGCTAACTCATATAATAACGGAACTCATCAAATATGATTTAAGAAATTAGTTTATGACTCATTTTGATAGATCTAGCGCTAAGCTAATTATTCACATTTAACTTTCAATTTTATATAAAATAAAACTCAAAATGGATATTTTACTCTCAAACTTTCACCTAATAACTGCATTTTATTAGGATGATTGCGTCTTCGGCCATGCCTGCACACAAGCACACAGAGGAAGAAAGGGCTTTCAAATTCCTTTCATGTTGGCTGGGCCTACAAATCCAGCCCATCTATCAAAGCTAAGGCTTGATTTGTTCTACACGGCCCACAGTTTCTACGTGCTCCAGTTCGAGCATCTGCCTTGTTCACCAACCATCTTCTCCCTTATTCACAGATCTACCAACTTCTAACACCCAATCCCGGACCGTCCATTTCTCTCTTATTGAGCAATGCACATAGCACCGTTATTGATTGAAAATGACGATGTAATTGTTAATAGTTTATTTGTAAAATAAATTAAGAAGTATATTGTCTCATGTTGAAAAGATGTGAGTGTATGGATCAATATATAAGTATGGAAATTTTCTAACCCTAAAATTGAAAATCATGAGTTAAATGGGCTAGAACCTATAGTATTTGTATGTGAGTACACGATCATTAAGTTTGCATACTTGTGGAGAATTTGTTGAAGGAATATCATATTAAATTCTCATTTTGAGATTTTGTTATATTCTGGAGATTTTTGCTTGTTGCCATTAATAACTTTATGGAGTAAACAATTCTTTAAAATTAATATATTCTATCATCAAAGTGAAATTGTTGAACACAGCTGAATGTGAGTGATGCAGAAAAACTAACATAGCCTTTTAATGAAAAAAATGAATATTTTGAAAAATGAAAATGAACATCTTAAAAAAGCACTTTTGGATTGATGTGACTTGAGAAGGACTTGGAAATACGCACCACTTCACCTGGAGTTGAGAAGGACTTGGAGTTCCAAGTGACTTGGAAGAAATTAAAGAAAGCCTAAAATAAGAAGAACGGAGATGGCAAAAGGGTTCACGGTTGGCGAAAGGTAGTTGTAGAGGAGCGGCTGTGAAAGGGCGATTCTTCCGAAGCGGATTCAATACTTGTATCTTCCGACCTCCTCCCTTTGGCTAACTTCGGAAATGAAAGAAGTTTATCGAAAGCCCTTGGTACTGGGAACTCTATGTCCTTCTCAACTCCAGATGAAGTCCTTCTGTGTCCTTTTCAAGTCCCATCCATCCAACGACTTATATACTGCCCTTCAGCTCCTCCAAGGGAGCATCACCATCGCACCACACCATTTCCTTGAAAGAATAGAAGTGTTTGATTATTGATCTCAACGTTTCATTGTACATATAGATATTATAAATAATACATTTTGTATGGAAACAAAATAACAATGAAAAATAATAAATAAAGAGATTACAATATTACAAAAGTTATCAATTCTTTAATTTTGGCATCTTAAAGAATCAGCAAATTGATTCTGACACCTCCGATTGATTTTGACATCTCTGATTAATTCAGATCCTTCGATATTTCTAGATCCTTCTTCCTTGATTGCTAAATCAGTGCCTTTACTCCCCCTCAAATTGGGAGTTGGAGAATCCCAAATTCCCAATTTGCGACATAAGTTTCCAAAAGCTTTTCTAGACAATGGCTTTGTAAATAGATCCGCAATTTGATGCACGAGACGGAACATACTTAGTCACAAGTGTTCCAAGAGCCACTTTTTCTCGCACATAATGATAATCTAATTCAATATGTTTAGTTCTTGCATGGAACACTGGATTAACTGACATATAAAGTGCACTGATATTATCACAAAATAATATTGGTGGATTAGAGAAATGAATACCCAAATCTCGCAAAAGGAATGATATCCACGTAATCTCTGCAGCCGTTGATGCCATTGCACGATACTTTGCCTCAGCACTAGATCGAGCAACTATTCGTTGCTTCTTAGCACTCCATGATATACAATTGCTTCCTAAGAAGGTACAAAATCCAGTAGTTGATCGTCGAGTCAAGCGACAACCTGCCCAATCCGCATCACAAAAGGCATACAAGTCCAATGTTGACTTGGACAAGATTTTCATACCTCGATATGTTGTGCCTTTGACATAACATAAAATGCGCTTTACAATTTGAAAATGACTCACGGTAGGTTGATGCATGAATTGACAAACAAAATTGACTGCATATGAAATATTTGGCCTTGTAATAGTGAGATATTGAAGAGCTCCGACGATACTTCGATATAAGGTAGGATCCGAAAATAATCTTGCATCCATATAAGAATAAGAACTAGCAGCCATAGGGGTGGAAATTGGCTTGCAGCCCTCCATTTGTGCACATTTAAGGATTGACAAAGCATATTGCTATTGGCACAAATAAAGACCCCCGGAGAACATCCTAACCTCCACTCCGAGAAAATAATGTAACTGACCCATATCCTTCATCGCGAATTCATTGCTTAATGTAGAGATGAACTCATTAAGCAATTTTGGATCATCACCTATAACAATCATGTCATCTACATATAAAAGTAGAGCTAAAATACCACCACCTGATTTTCTAATAAATAAAGAAGGATCTGCAATGCTGCAAAAGAAACCAGATGCCAAAAGAAATGAGCTAAAGCGATCAAACTATGCTCTCGGTGCTTGCTTAAGGCCATACAAAGCTCTTTCCAATTTGCAAACATAAGACGGATGATTTTTGTCCTCAAAACCTGGCGGTTGCTCCATATAAACAAGTTGTGATAGAAAACCATGTAAGAAGGCATTTTTCACGTCTAATTGTTTGATAGCCCAACCTTTAATAGTAGCTATGGTGAGGATTGTCCTTATACTTCCTGGTCGAACAACTAGCGAGAAAGTCTTCAGAAAGTCTACTCCTGCTACTTGAGTATATCCCTTGGCGACCAATCTTGCTTTTAATCTTTCTAATGTACCATTAGCTTTTAACTTAGACTTAAAAACCCATTTACATCCCACAATATTAGTATTTGAAGGACGTGGGACAAGAGTCCAAGTTTTATTCTAATGCAATGCCTCGAGTTTCTCTTTCATTGCCACCGACCATCCTGGATGTTTCAAAGTAGAACGTACATTATGTGGCTCCTTCGGTATAGAATCCATCATATGTAGATTGGCATGTTTTGGATTAGGCTTCACAATACCAGCACATGCTCGTGTAATCATTGAATGATTTGGAGTGGGTGAACATACTATTGAAGAATCAGTAAGGGCATCCATAGAGGAATCTTCAGTTGCTAAATTGCATGGAGAATTAATTGGAGCACTTGATGAGTCACCAATTTCAACATGATTTTCATGAACATGTGATTCACCTCCATCAACGTTATCTTTAGGAGAAGTATCATGAGTAGCAGAATTTAATAAGTCATCATGCGGTTGATCAGAAAACGCACCTTGTTGCAAATATAAAGGTGAAAATTCCGATTTTGACGCCGTCGTGTCTTGATTTGGCCAGCTTATAAATTCAGATATCCCTGCCTTATCACTTTGATCCTAAAATAATGAACTGGGTACAAGATAGGGAAATATAGTCTCATAAAAAACAACATGTCGTGAAATATATATTCGACCAGTTGGAGGATAAAGACATCGATATCCCTTATGACGATCACTATAACTGAGAAAAACACATGGCAACGATCGAGCATCAAACTTTTTTTTGGTGTAATCCCTAAGATAAGGGAAGCATCTACAACCAAAAATTCGCAAAGAATTATAATCTGGTTTTCTGCCAAATAAGAGTTCATATGGTGATTTCATGCCCAACACCCTTGTGGAAGCCAATTCAAGAGAAAAACTGATGTTTGAAAGGCTTCGACCCAGAATTTTTTAGGAATTCCACTTTGATGAAGCATAGTCAAGCCAATTTCACATATGTGCCTATGTTTTCGCTCGGCAACTCCATTCTGCTCCGGAGTATTCGAGCAAGATACTTGATTAATAACGCCATTTTTTTGCAAATGAAGTATGAAATCTGCTCGATTGAACTCTCCTCCTCCATCAAATTGAAAGATTTTAATATACCCTCCAATTTGTCTTTCAAAATATTTCTCAAAATTGAGAAAACATGCAAAAAAGTCAGATTTTTGCCGTAATGGAAATAACCAAGTATATCGTGTATAATCATCCACAAAACAAACATAATACTGAAACCTTTGAAATGAGATTATCGGAGCTTTTCCCCACAAATTACAATATATCTTTTCAAAAGGCTTAGTAGTATTAGATTTGGAAGGAAAAAAATGAAGTTTAGATGCTCGACCCATTTGACAACTACTACATATTGTAGTAGTTTTATTCCAAGCAGTAACAATAATATCGCCTTTATTTTGCAGATGACGAATTGTTGTTGATTGTGGATGTCCCAATCTTTGATGCCAAGTACTTTCATCAGCTTTCCTGAATCGATTTGAAAATAGTACTTCTTTCGGTGCCTTCAAGGTATATAGATTACCTTCACGGTTTCCAACTGTCAGAACATTTCCCGTTTTCCTATCCTTTATCACAAAACCAGTGGCAGAAAACTCAAAATTCAGAGGATAGTCAGTTGTAAATTGGCTCACTGATAATAAATTCTTTTTCATCTGAGGAACAAGTAGAACATTTTTTAAGTCAATGTTCTTTTCACCCAAATTAATATGAGCATCACCGATATGGGAAATTTTGAGCAAATCACCATTACCAACCATTACACTATCTTTCCCAATATATGGTCGTAAGTTGAAAAGATTACCTTCACTTCCAGTCATGTGATTTGAAGCTCCAGTATCAGTGAACCATTCTGAATCTTGATTATCTCCAACAGTAAGTGCAGCAAATACCTTTGGCACATTAGATGGGAGGAAATATTGATTAAATCGATTAAAGCAATCTAAAGCAGTATGTCCTTGCTTGTTACAAATTTGACAAGAAACGACTTTGTCTGTTCCTTTCACAAGTTTCTTGGTCTTGCTTTGATTGAATTGTGGCTTGTGACCCTGCAAATGCATAAAATTAGCCCGAGAATTTTTCATTCTGGGACCATTGTGAGAAAACCCCATTCCATGTGAAGAAAATAATTGTTGTTGTAATGTTGGAATTGTTTTCCCTTTTTGCTGCTCTTAATATTACTTCTTTGACCAAAGAAAGCCGTCCCATGTTGAATTGCATGGGAACTTTTATTTGTGAGGCTATTCGTGAAGAGAAGAGAAATTATTTCTATAACATTTTTGGATTTGTAGAAAAATTGAAACTTCACATTCCTCGGATACCTTGGCAAAAATATTTTGTAAACTTAACCACACCTTAGCAGATGTCTTCAAGTCTACTACTTGAGCAAGAACTTCTTCTGAAAGTGTTGCAATGATCCATCCCCGCAAAAGGCGATCTGACCTTCTCCATTGTAAAAACTCTGGATTTGTCACTTCCTTTGAGGCACTAACTTCATTTCCGGTCTCAGAGGGGGTGACTATTGTTGGACTTGGCATCTGGTATTCACCATCAATGAAACCTACCAGATCTTGACTTTCAATTAGTGCAAGCATCTAGGCTCTCCAACAAGAATAATTTGTCTGTGTCAGTTTCAGTGACACAAAATTGCTAATGTTTAGAGATGAAGGGTATGGGTATTTAGGATTGGTGGAAGCTATGTGACACAAAATTGCTTTCTATAATGTTTAGAGATGAAGGGTATGGGTATTTAGGATTGGTGGAAGCTATGGCTAAGGATCAATTTCTATTAAAGAAATCTGGCTCTCCAACAAGAATAATTTGTCGATACCGATACCATGAAAGAATAGAAGTGTTTGATTATTGATCTCAACGTGCTATTGTTGAGATGACTTCCATTGTATATATAGATATTACAAATAATACATTTTGTATGGAAACAAAATAACAATGGAAAATAATAAAGAAAGATATTACAATATTACAAAAGTTATCAATCATTTAATTTTGGCATCTCAAAGGATTAGCAGATTGATTCTGACACCTCCGATTGATTCTGACATCTCTGATTGATTCAAATCCTTCGATATCTCTATATCTTTCTTCCTTGATTGCTAAATCAGTGCCTTTACTCCCTCCCTCTCTCTCTCCCTCTCTCTCTCTCCAGAGAGTGTGTTTCAGATTTCTGTCCAAACACCCGAAGAAGGAAACAAGAATGGCGTTGCCAGTGGAGAGAACCGCCAGCGGCCACGAGTACAAGGTCAAGAATGTGTTTCAGATTTCTGTCCAAACACCCGAAGAAGGAAACAAGAATGGCGTTGCCAGTGGAGAGAACCGCCAGCGGCCACGAGTACAAGGTCAAGGACATGTCGCAGGCCAACTTTGGCCACGGCGAGATTGAGCTCGTGGAGGTCCAAATGCACGCCCTCGTGTCCTTGCACTCCAAGTTCGGCCCCTCGCAACCCCTCAAGTGTGCAAGAATCACCTGCTCCCTCCACGTGACCACCCAGACTGCCGTCCTCATCGAGACCCTCACCGCCCTTGGCGCCGAGGTTCACTGTTGCTCGTGCAGCACCTTCTCCACCCAGGACCACGTGGCAGCCGCCATCGCCTGTGACTCTGCCGTTTTCGCCTGGAAGGGCGAGACGCCCCAGCAGTACTAAAGGTGCATAAAGCGGGCCCTTGACTGGGGCCTTGGCGGTGGCCCCGACCTCATCGTCGGAACGGGGGCGATGCCATCCTCCTCATCCATGAGGGCATCAAGGCAGAGGAGGTCTACGAGAGCACCGGGAATCTCCTTGACCCGACATCCACTGACGACACCGAGTTCCAGATCGTGCTGACCATGATCAGGGACGGGTTGAAGACCGATCCGAAGAGGTATCGCAAGATGAAGGAGAGACTCATCGGAGTCTCCGAGGCGACCCCCATTAGACTCGAGAGATTGTTCCGTATGCAGGCCAATGGGACTCTCTTATTCCCTGCTATTAATGTCAACGAATATTTCACCAAGACCAAGGTACTAACGAAGAATCTAGTCACTCCAGTTATATATACTTTGAGTAGAGTCACCAGTAGCTCCATTTAAGTCCTTCTTGGAAATGTGCTCTTGCATGAAACAGTTTCAAAATGGTGGTATTTGCGGAAGCTTGTGTTTGTGTGTGGAATATGGCTATGAAATAAGGATGTATTTTTTAGAGAGTTATTCGGCAAAGGAAACACAAGGGAAAATAGGAATACTTCTATCATTTGGTGGGTAATACAAGGTTAAGGAGCTGAAGTTGGTCTGTTGGGTGAGTATTAAATGGACGTCTACCTAGCCTATTTATAAGCATGCATCACCGACTTCCCATGCAAAAATCTTTGGTCAAAAGTCAGATTTTTTTTCTGCTCTCATCTCTATCATTTGCAGACATAATTATCATGGATTCTTCTGCAAAATTAGTGGACTCTAGCCACCTAAGTGATAGATAATTTGTAGGATTTTTCTAGACTTTCCTTCGCAAAAGTTTTTTTTTTTTTTTTGGTAAGGTTTTCCTTCGCAAAAGTTTTTATTAGATAATTCTAAAAATTGTATCAATATTTTAACACTCCTCCTTGATCCGATTTTGTGATACTCCAAGCATTCTTCGTAACATCTCAAACTTGGCTAATGGTAGTGCTTTAGTAAATATGTCAGCGACTTGATCCTCATTCTTGCAATATTTAAGCTCAATCTCTCCATTGCTTTGCACCTCTCGTATGAAGTGATATTTGATGTCAACATGTTTAGTTCTTCCATTGAAAACTGGATTATTTGAATGGCAATTGCAACTTGTTGTCGCAAAGTATTGGAGTTGGTTCCGTTTGTGCTTCTTTGATGTCTTCTAGAATTCTTCAAAGCCATATTGCCTACTTGGTGGTCATAGCGGCTGCAACATATTCAGCTTCTGCAATAGACTGTGCCACCGAGTCTTGTTTTTTGGATGCTCATGAGTATATTCCAGACCCCAATGTGAATGCATAACTAGTAGTACTCCTTTTGTTATCAACTGATCCTGCCCAGTCACTATCAGTATAGCCGATGAGCTTGGCGCTTGCACTTGGCTAATACCAAATGCTATAGTCTGTTGTTCATCATAAGTATCTGAGAATTCTTTTGGCAGCTCCAAGATGAATTTGACTCAAACTTTGCATGGACTGTGATAGTAGACTTGTTGTGTACATAATGTCCGATCCGCGGTGAGACATAGTAGACTACCAATTAGACTTCTGTAGAGGGAAGTGTCAACTTTTACAGCTCCATCTTCCTTTAGTAGCTTCTCATTTGTCACAAGTGGTGTCGCAACTATTTTGCAATAGTTAATCTTAAATTTCTTTAGGAGGTTATCGGTATATTTCTTCAGCGAGATAAAGACTCTTTCGTTCTAGTCAATCACGATGCCAAGGAAGTAGTATATCAAGCCCAAGCCCGTCATCTCGAATGTCTTCATCATTTCTTCTTTGAATTCTTGAATCGTCAGTTTATTGTTCCCTGTAAATATGAGATCATCTACAAACAAAGAGACAATGAGTGTGTCGGACTTACCATGGGTCTTGATGTAGAGCGTTGGCTCGCTCATGCTCCTCCTAAATCCTTGCTTGGTGAATTATTCGTCTATTCTACTATGCCACGTTCGCAGTGCTTGTTTTAACCCATAAAGAGCTTTTTTTAGCTTTAGAACCTTTTCTTCTTGCCCTCTGACAATAAAACCTCATAGTTGTTCCTCATATATTTCTTCTTGAAGATATCCATTTAGAAATGTTGATTTTACATCTAATTGATAGATCCTCCATTCTTTTTCGTGCTGCTAGGGCTATAAGTGCCTGAATAGTATCAAGGTGAGCAACCAGAGTGAAAGTTTCAGCATGGTTGATACCTGGTTGTTGCAAGTATCCTTTTGCCATAAGCCTTGCTTTATGCTTCTGGATGGATCCATTTCTCAATCATTTTGATCTCTTCTTCTATGGCTTTAATCCAAACTTCTTATTCGTAGTTTTATGGTTCTAAAGCAGCAAAGTTGCATGTGTCATAAATTCTTCAAAGGGTTTTTACCCTTAGTATTGGAGACTCTAGAGGAGATTCTTCTTGTGTCACTCTTGGAGAGGTTGGTGGAGTTACGCTATGAGTGGTGGAATCTTGCACTTCTCCTTGTTCTTGTGTTGTTGACTCCTCTTGAGCAAGTGGTGTGTCTGGCTAAATAGCATACTTTTTTTCAATCTTCTCATCTTCCTAATGAGGCGGCATTCTCATTGAGCTTGACATCTCGACTGATCACAAGCTTCTTAGTCCTTAAGTTGTAAACCCGATAGCCTTTCGATTAATCATTGTAACTAAGGAATATTCCCTTTTCTGTCTTCTCATCGAGCTTACTCCTCTTGAGAGCAAGAATGTGGACGTAGCATATAAAGCCAAACACCTTGAGATGCTTGCTGAAGGCTTCCATCTGCTCCATGCTTCAACTAGAGTTTTATTTTGGACTGCTTTAGTTGGACACCTATTTAAGATGTATACAGCCACGTAGACTGCTTCTACCCATAATGTGTTAGGAAGGCCTTTCTCCTTTAGCATGGACCTTGCCATCTCCATGACAATTCTATTCTTCCTTTCCACTATTTCATTTTGTTATGGGGCATACCAACAGTTAGTTGATGATGAACTCCTTCATCTTCATAGAATTTATTGAACTCTCTTGAGTTGTATTAAGTGCCTTTGTCGCTCCTTAGGACTTTGATTCTTTGGTCACTTTGATTCTCAATGTGGTTCTTGAATCTTCTAAAGATAGAGAACACCTCTAATCTTACTCGAAGAAAGTAGACCCACGCCATTCTTGTGTAGTCGTTAATGAATAGGATGAAATATTTATTCTGACTGAGTGTGGGGGTCCTCATTGGACCACATACATCAGTATGGACTAGCTCTAATGGCTTCTAAGCTCTCCATGCACGGAAAAATGCCTTTGTTGTTTTCCAAGGAGGCATCCTTCACAAACATTTGAAATTTTTGAAATAGTTAGAAAGTCTCTCATCGTATTTTTCTGACGAGGAGTTTTTAGCCTAGCGAAGTTGAAGTGGCCAAATCTTTGATGCCATAGCCATGAATCATCAAGTTGAGCTTTCATGTGCTATATCTTTGATATATTTCCATTGAATAGAAAATTTCTTATTCTCAATCTTAACAGAGGCAATGATGTTTTTATATTTATCATAGATAATGTAGGCATCTCCTCAAAGTTTAGAGAATACCCACTTTGAATCATATGGCCCACGCTCAAGAGATTTTGTGCTAGACTGGGAACTAGATATATATTATGAATATATTTTGGTCCTTTTTTTGTTTCCACGGATGGTGCCTTTTCCTTTGACGTCAACTAATGCATCATTGCCCAATTTTACTTGGGAATTCATTGACTTATCAATATCGACGAATATAGATTCATCCCCTGTC
Organism: Corymbia maculata; assembly: GCA_014182735.1. Classification (NCBI taxonomy): domain Eukaryota; kingdom Viridiplantae; phylum Streptophyta; class Magnoliopsida; order Myrtales; family Myrtaceae; genus Corymbia; species Corymbia maculata. Next base: position 28,167,050 of record CM024689.1, read on the forward strand.
ATATGATTGCTACACCCACTATCAATATACCATGTATCATTTTTCTTATCATTTGTTGCTTGGCCTGCGTAGAATGTATCACTTTCCTTTTTATCAACATAGTTGGCTCAATTATTTGTTTTCGAGCGACAATCTTTTTCTATGTGGCCATATCTTTTACAAAAGCAGCATTGTGGCTTATCTTTAAACCAACAATCCTTCTCCAAATGATTTGTTTTTTTGCAAATGCCACAAGGTGGATACTTTTCCCTTTGTGTTGTTTCTCCTCCCTTTTTTATTTTTCCACGAACTCCTTCCACCGTTTTTAGATTGACGAGACTGTACATTGAAAGGCACTTTCAATTGAATCTTCATCTTGTGCCATCAGTCTTTTCTCATGTGCTTCTAGCGAGCCAATTAATTCACTCACTGATAGAGTCACCAAGTCCTTAGTTCCTTCTATAGTTGTCACAATAGAATTGTATTTTTTAGTAAGTGACACCAATATTTTTTCTACAACCCTTTGATCAGTGATCTCATCTCCATTGGCTCTCATTTGATTAACTAGTTCCTTTAATTTTCCACATTATTCTTGGACGTTCTCATAATTTTTCATTTTAGAATTCTCAAAATCTCTTCTTAAAATTTGAAGCCGAATAATATGCATCTTTTCTTATCCTTGAAATTCTTCTCGAAGTATCTCCCATGCTCCCTTTGTAGTCTTTGCTCAAATTATTCTTAGAAATATTGTTTCCGAACGTGCTTGTTGAATAAAATAAAGTGCCCTTTCATCCTTTTGCAATTGATCCTTCAGAACACTTGTACCTTCTTGTGGAGCCTCATAACCCTTTTCCACAATATCCCATAGGTCTTGGGCCATCAAGAAGGTAATCATTTTGATACTCCAAAAATCATAGTTATTCCCATCAAAAATAGGAATGGGAAATGAGGATGAGTTAGAGTTGGCCATAGTTTAGTTGTTGGAAATTTGGATGGGTAGTTTTAGAAATAGACGGTTAGGACAAACACCCAATACCAACCAAAAACCTAGCTCTAATACCACCGTTGGTATTTGCGGAAGTGTGTGTTTGTGTGTGTGGAATATGAATAGGAAATAAGGATGTATTTTTGAGAGAGTTATTCGGCGAATGAAGTACAAGGGAAAAATAGGAAAACTTCTATTATTTGGTGGGTAATACAAGGAGAAGGAGCCGAAGTTGGTCTGTTGGGTGGGTATTGAAATGGACATCCACCTAGCCTATTTATAGGTGTGCATCACTGACTTCACATGCAAAACTCTGGTCAAAAGTCTGATTTTTTTGCTGCTCTCATCTCTGCCCTTTGCAGAAATAATTATCATGGATTATTCTACAAAATTAGTGGACTCTAGCCACCTAAGTGATAGATAATTTGTAGGATTTTTCTAGACTTTCCTAACAAAAGTTCATACTAGATAATTCTAGAAATTGGATCAATATTTTAACACAAAACTTATGTGGTTGCCGCCCCTCTGAGCCTGACAGTCTAATGACGGCCACTGACCTCATGATCGCTGGGAAAGTTGCTGTGGTCTGTGGATATGGAGACGTCGGCAAGGATGGCGCTGCTGTCCTCAAGGAGGCTGGTACTCGTGTCATTGTGACCGAGATAGATCCCATCCGCGCTCTCCAAGCTGTCCATGAGGGTATGCAGGTCCTAACCCTCGAGGATGTTGTTTCCCAGGCCGACAACTTTGTCGTCACCGCCGGTGGCAGAAAGGGCATTGTCATGGTCGATCACATGAGGAAGATGAACAACGTCATCGTCTGCAACATCGGTCCCTCTAATAACACGATCGACATGCCCGGCCTCAAGACCTTCCCAGGCGTGAAGCGCATCAACACCGATACCCAGATGGACAGGTGGGTCTTCCCCGACACCAAGTCGGGCATCATTGTGTTGGCGGAGGGACGCCTCATGAACTTGGGCCGTGCCACTGGCCACCCTAGCCTCGCGATGTCCTCCTGGTCCTTCATAAACCACGCGATTGGGCAGCTCGAGCTGTGGATGGAAAGGGAGACGGGCAAGTATGAGAAGAAGGTCTACGCCTTGCCCGAGCATTTGGACGAGGAGGTGGCGGCTCTGCACCTCGGCAATCTCGGCGCTAAGCTCACCAAGCTTAGCAAGGAGCATGCCGACTAAAGAGTGTCCCCGCTGATTAATGGTGGAGACTCAGGTGGGCCGAGGATGAAGTTGAGAGAGAGAGAGAGTATCAAGATCAGGTCCAAATCTTATTAGTAAAGTAAGGAGGATCAATGTGAATAAGCCTTCCGGTCGGGCCTAGTCGAGTTTCAATCCTTTCTTTTTTCTATTTTTCGGAACTTATTTAGATTGTTTTGTTGCTGCTATTGAATAAAACAATAACTTCATCCACTTCTCACTTAAGAAGCACCGACACTCTTCGAGAGCCTTCGTGTCGTGTCAGACATTTGGACACGTGTCCGACATTATCTAACACTCTTCAACATTCGGTCAACATGTTCAGAAAATCTAACACTTGATCAACTTTTCCCGACACTCGTGTTGGAATTCTGAGATGTGATTTCGACATGTAAGAGGTCAATTTTAAAATTTTCAATAAATGATAGGTCAAAATGTAAATATATAAATAATAATAATAAATGGGAAAGATGAAAACCCTAATCTTCTCTTTTCTTTTAATTTAACTTTCTGTGGACACAATTCACCTACTCAAAAAAAAAAAAATTCCTATTTTCTTCCAACATGCTTTGACACAAGAGTTTAGAATGTGTATTGATTTTTTTTTTTTTTCAAGTTTTATGGATTGTTGAAGTTGAGCTAAATTTGTTAAATTGAAACAATGAATGATACTAACAAATAGTAAATTAATGTTTTTAGTGTAGATTCAATCTATACTAATTTTTTATTATTCATTTATTTATTTGTGAATTTGAATCAAATTAATTTCATTAAAATAATTATAAAAATAATAATTTATCATGAATACATTAAAATATATATTTAATAAACAATGTGTCCCAATATGTTGAAATTCTTTATTTTTGAGAAACAACATATCGACGTATCGTGCCGCATGTCGCGTGTCTATGTCGGTGCTACTTAGCTTCTCACATATCCCTTATTCATGTTAGTAGACTTGATAAAATAAACTCACCTCGGCCTCAACAATTATTAAAGCTTAAAGGCGCCGACTATTATTAGTGAACAATTATTAAAAAGAAAAAAGAAAAAACCCGAGCCTCGCCCGAACAAAACCCGACCTGATGTTTGGATCAAGTCTCCTTCCGGTTTGAACGATAAGAGAAAAATCAGACATCGTGGACGATTCGATTCTGAAACACATCAAAGAAACCCTACGCCGCTCCCAAATTTGCGTGCCAAGCAAGCCAAGTCAGGGAAGCCCAACCCATGAGGAAAAGATATCGGTTTGATGACATCGTCTAATTCAATTTGATCAAAAATGGATCAGGCCATAACCAAAAGCAACCGTACTTTATATTAGTGCTATTTACTTTGTTTGTTGGAGTCATAGGAATTCCCTTTGCTTTTAATCAAGAAGTAATTCATTTGGATATATTATCTAAATTTTTAAATCCATCCATAAACATTTTACATCCGAACTCAAATAATTTTGTGGATTGGTATGAATTTGTGAAAAATGCAGGTTCTTCTATCAGCATAGCTTTTTTCCTAATGTTTATAGTGTCTTTTTTATATAAGCTTATTTATTCATCTTTACAAAATTTAAACTTACTAAATTCTTTTTTTAAAAGAGGTCCTAATAGAATTTTAGGGGACGGTATAAGAAAGCGATGGTTTTATACTAATGGGGCCAACCCCTTTTCTATGAGGTAGGTAGGTCAAATTGCTTTATTGTTGAGGAATGGAGCAAAGGACTATGTGATGGTGGTTTTCTCTGCTCATCTTTCTAAGAAAAGCAATAAGAAAGAGCCCTGGAAAAGAGGTGTTAGAAATGAATCGAAAAACCAAAATGAAATTAAAACCGATCAGAATTTTTGTACATTTTCGATTTGGATCGGACAATGAAAAAATAATTGTATTTTTATTCCGATACAAATAGTTTTGGTCAATTCAGTTAACCGAACCGAATTGAAGATTGTCCATCTTCTTAATATTACAACTTCCAAAATATCTCTCCTTTTTTTATTAAGCCTATTTTTAATATTTCAAAAAAAAATCGAAAAATCAATCCAAACCAAACCGATCACAAACACCGTTCAGTTCAAAGCTAATATACATCCGAACGGTCAGGTGAATTTTAGGCACTTCTCCTTTCGGGGGTTGCGACAGAGGGCGAGAGAAAAGGGCGGGGAAAGAGTAAAGAAAACGAGGGGAATCTTTCTCCCTCTCCCCGGCCTGCTTTTGGGGCTGTAGTTGACCATTGACTCCGCCTGTCTTTCTGTCTTTGCGTTCGTACGTTACGAAATGAGAGAGCATATGTTAAGATATCGATTGCTGATATGCGGGCGATATACTTTTACTTTTTCGATTGTACTGATATACCTATCATAAATTTATCATTAATTAGTTTCAGTTAAAATTTACTATCAATTTACCCATAGATCATGATTATACCAATTTCGAGTTTCATCCTATGTTTGTCATATATGTATATCAGTTTGTGATTTTCTTAATCGCAAGTAGTTATACACTTTGAAATATATTTTGAGTTTGCTCTTATTTAAATGTTCTTTTGCGATTTTCATTACTTTAATAAAGTGCAATTGACCGATCATTATTTTATATTGATACCTGTCTTAGTCAACCACTCTTTATCTATAACGTCTTTGGTCACGTGACATCAACTTGCATTGATTACTTGTCAATTCACTATTGTGCTCATTGATTGCTTTGTCAACAACTCAAATCCATCATCGCACGATCCCCAAAAACTCAACTCCTACATCATGCCCAGATCTAGTAAGGGTCGCCCTTCTCAGACACAAGGATTGCGACACCCTGTCCTGGCCTAGATATGGGTGAGGGGCTATGAGCCCTCGTTGTGGCCAAGAGGGCATTGCAGCGTTTTCCCAAGCCTTGACCGGCAACCACAGCTAAAAAAGAAAAAAAACAAATTCGGAATTAAAAAAAAAAAAAACTACAAGTCATGTTAGTATATGTCGTGCCATATAAGACAATTAGTGATTTCTAATCAAAATTAATCAAAATAAGTAAACTGGCAAATTGTCAAAAAATTTAAGACTAAATTAGTCAAAGTAAATAGTTTAAATTAATCAAACTGAAAAGTTTAGGACTAAATTGATATTTATTCAAAAGATTTATGACTTTACTGGTGATTGTCCCGACATTTTATAGTATAATGATCAAAATGACTTTTCCATTGAAAGTACGTAGAGCAAAGATGGCACACTACAAGTTTAACAAACGGAGACCTAACTAAAAGTAAAAACATAATATACGTCAAGAAACTAAAAGCATGATTTTCGTAAGTCACGGAAATATGGTTCTCTTTTCCATTTTCCCCCCTTGCAAAGCATTCGATCAGTGCTTCCAATTTGGTTCTTGAGATAAAAACGTAATGATTACACAAACTTCATTTACATAAAAAACATAATGATTACACAAACTTCATCTACATAAAAATCACATTATTTGATTAATATTATTATGTGAAATAAAAGGTATATAATTGATGTAATGATAGTTATGTAAACTTGATAATGCATGTCTACATACCACATTAAAAAACAGTTCATATTGTAACAATCAGCGTGATATTAATTTCCTACTACAGGGTACAATTATCTAAATTTCCATATCATAGTCGGATATGATGGAGTGCGTAATGTAATGATTATATTAACTACTGATTATACCAAATGATGCTCAAAGTGCTACGGATCCGTACTTCAATTATATTATCATTTATTTAATTGATAATTTTTAATATAACCTCATAATATATTATCAAATTTGATCTTCAATCGTAGATTAATTATTACATAATAGGGAAACAGTCATATATTAACTTGTAATTTCTTCATAATACATATTAAATTTCACCGGTAACGATTTTGAAAGGGCCAGAGGGGGCTTTGTTTAGTTTACAGCTCAGATGGACTCGTCTTCCGCTGCATGGCCCCTCCCAACCACTCTCTCTCTCTCTCTCTCTCTCTCTCTCTCTCTTCCCTGTACCTGCCTGATTTCAGAAGCTTTTCCTCCATTGTTCTTCCGAGATCCAAGTCATTCAGCTCAAGTTGACAGCAGAAATGGAAACCCATCTCTCTGATCTCTGTGATTAATTCATTCACAAGCTCTCTCCACTTCTTTAGTAATAGTAATATCCCCCTCCTCCAAAGTCTCCAATCCCTTCCCGTATCCATATGTATTTTTTTTCATGAGTTTCCATTTTTCATCTCCTCTCCCTCGCCTCCCATAACCACAGAGAGAGAGAGAGAGAGAGAGAGCTATTTATGGAAAAGAGAGAGAGAGGGAGAGCTATTTATGGAAAAGAGAGAGAGAGGGAGAGCTATTTATGGAAAAAAAGGTCTTCTGCGCAGGAGTATTTAACATATGGCACGACATCCAAATTGATGAACGCTCGTAAGCGAAAAATAAAAGAATGGCGCTTATATGCAGTCGATGGTTTAGAGAATCTTCCAAAAGAAAGAATATGGAGTACAAAAGACTACATAGCTTACTCAGATTCCAATGGTTGGAAGATGTTCAGCGGATTAACATTTCATTCCTCAAAGCAAGATAAAAGAAAAAAAAAAGGGACATGGATGCTTTTGCACTATCAGCGGATTCTGGTAATCAGAACAATCAGAAGAAAGAAGGCGAGGAAGACGAAAGGTAGAAAAGTATGTACAGGAAAATCTTGAATGACAGATTCCCATATATTTCCATGTAGAAATTATTATATATATGAGAGAGAAGCTCATGTTATAATTACATGTCTGTGTGCTTCCCATCTTCTCCTACAATAACTTCGCACCCCATCTTATGCAAAGTCAGAACCACCTCCACCAAAAAAAAAAAAAAAAAAACAAGAGAGAGAGAAAGGGAGTCTCTGCTTCACATGAGAACGATAGTAAGAGAGCTAAAGAAGCTATGGGCATAACCTATAATCGCAACGACAACCACCAGATTTCCTATCCTCGTAATCATCAACATCCCTCAAAAACATCAATCATCATATACACAAGGGAGCGAAACCCAACAAAGAAAGAGCAAAAAGAACTAACGGCCATATAGTAATCTAAAACGGAAGAAGAACGAGGACATCAAGACTACATCTCCTGTTTCCAACAATATCATCATCATCATCACCGGCTTCATCTTCTCTCTTCTCCTTCTTCTTGTTCTTGATTTTCTTGCGACTGATCAAGGCTTGAAGAGCTTGTTCCCGCATTTGCAAAACCAAACCTCGGGGTAGTACTCGGCCTGCAACCCCACGCGGGGGTGAATCGGCACGCGCTCCGCCTTGCACGGCTTGCACCACCCGCACTTGCCCTTGCACTTCGGGGGCGAAGATCCCGGCCCCGCCAGGAGACGCCTCCCAGCCGGCGGCTCTGCCGGCGGCTCTGCCAGCGGGCAAGAATTGTGGGTGATCCTGTGGTTACTGGCGGCGGTGGCCCTCGGGCTCTTGTTGGTCCCCGCCGCCGTCATCATGGCCTGTCGCGTGACGGAGATGGCTGCGGCCGCGGAGACTAACAGCAAGAAGGTGAGGACCGTCAGGGTGGCCGCCGAGGGATACCGGTGGTGGCGCGGCACGCTCATGCCGATGCAGAGATGCCCAGGTCGGCGGTGGAGAGAGAGCGAGAGGAGAGCGAAAGAGGGAGAGAGGACAGGCTGTCGTCGGAGGTTGAAGACAGGCTGTTGTGGTGGAGGGGTGTTTATTGCAGAGCGAGCCTGCGCTTCCATGTTGTGGGAATTGAGGTCAAAGAGAACGAGAAGAGGAGACGCATCCTCGTCATCATCATCAAAAGATACCGTAGAATTATCTTACCGTGATTATTTGAAATCTTAATGCAATCATATATCTTATCTCATCGGTCGTTTTATTCAATTTTTGGGTTGTGCTATCTTAACCAATAGAGTAGAGTAGATTTAGAAAATATAAATATAAATGGTGCATAAATATGTACCTTGAGCATATAAGATAGAATTGAACCGGCTTTGTCCTTATTCAAAAAATAATACTAGGGATGATCAAGAAACGAGAAGGAAGAAAATAGCCCTGAAAACCCTAGAAACGAGAACGAGGTTTAGAGAGAGAGAGAGAGGGAGAGATGAATCCTCGTAGCTCGTGTCAGTGGGGCCTACGGGGGAGACCTGACTGATTGATTGATAGATTTTATTTTTGGGTTGTACCATCCCTAATCTATAGGAGTAGAGTTAGGAAAATAATTACGAATGGTATAGAAATAAGGACATTGATAATAAAAGATAGAATTGAATCGGGAATTTTTCATTTTGTCTTTTTTCAAAATATAGTACTGCTGATGATCAAGAAACGAGAAGGAAGAAATGACCCTAAAAACAAGAACGAGGCTTAGAGAGAGAGAGAGAGAGAGAGAGATGAATTCTTGTAGCTGGTGCAAGTGGAGCTACGGGGGCACCTCGGTGATTTTTACCTTATTTACTCACGGTGCTATCCTCCTCCCTTATTCTCTTTCTGCCCATGTTTTAACATTTTGTACCGCCTCTCTAATCCTCTATATCAGTTTTCTACTTTTTCCCCTTTCCTTTTTTTCTGTAAATTCACTAGTATTGCTAGAAAAAACAAGCCAATGAAAAATATTTTCTTTATAAATAATAGTGATTGTTCAAAAGTAAAATTTTACTTTCTTTTTCATCGAAACTTATAATTTTTTTTAATTTTAAAGATTCGTGAAAAATTATATATAAATTTACATGTTTAGTCATCGGCGTCTACCACTTGTAAAAGTTTTAAGTGCTTTCGAATAGAAAAATATTCATATGCACGGACCGCAACATGCTTTGAACACAAAATAAAATGTAAAATAAAAGTGACACAGAAAAATGAATCCATCACCCAATCCGTAAAATTGACCTGAAAGTTTTTTGGCCGGTTGATGTTGCTTTCACTAGGTTCATCTTTCCATGTCAATTTTAGGATGGGCGTCAACGGCTCAAGTATTTAAATACCTGAGCACCATCTCCTACCTTCGTCGCCGGAAGATCACTCCTTTGACAATGTGTCATGCTTATCTTTGCCCTTCAAACCTTTCATATCATATCTATCTATATGTTGTCTTGAATTTTGTGGTTTTGAAGCAAATTATAACACAGAGTTTACCAGGAATAAGCACTCGATAGTTGGATTTACCCCAGGAATGAGCACTTGATAGTTGGATTCACCATGTATCTGGAATTAACTCTAATGACTATATTTTATTTTATTTTTGACAACACAAGCACATATATGATCTATGAATTCGACAATATTATCGTGAAATAATAATGCGCATGAAGTGTGAAGTAGAACGATTAATCACAACGCACATCTGCAGTCAACTCCATTGGCTCTATTTTTCTTTTTCTCCGGTTTCATCTGAAAATGAGTGCTTTCAATGCAAGAAAGATTTTAGGGCAACAAGGAAAATATAGTGTAAGAACTTGAGACTACCATTGTGTAATATTGTATGTTTTGGGCCGAGACTCGCATAGCTTTAAAACGCGTTACATAGAGTAGAGAAACCAAGTCTTATAAACTAGTCCAGAATTCCCCCCTAAGCGATATAGGACAAGAGACATGTCCTCCCCTTCCTTGCGCACATCCAAGGATTGAGGCGCGGATGCACCGCCATCTCTCCTTCCTGTGCACCGTCGCCTAGGCTGTCATATTCTCCCCCTTTCGAGCACAACGTCCTCGTTGTGGCCCCACATGCGATCGGGAGTCGACTTTGATGCCATTTGTAAGGACCCAGGATTATCACTGTGTAATATTGTCCGCTCTAGGCCGAGACCCGCACAACTTTAAAACGTGTTTCACACATGCTTCCGCTATACTGAGAACAAAGCATTAAGGGTGACTCGATTGGGATGGCAATGCATTCGCGCCAGTGTGAGGCCCAAAGAGGGATGGTAGTGCGACTGTGCCTCTACCCCAGACAATGCGTTTTAACAATATTACACGGTAGTAGTTCTAGGTCCTTACATATAGAAAGTTCAAGAATCTTAAGATATGAACAATTATATGCCGATGTTTATTACAAAATATATAAATAGAAAATAAATAAGGGAAATTATTAGAACAGCACCTTCAATGATTCCCGGCAAAGCGCATTTTTCCCAAATGCACGTAGATTCTTGTAGTAAAATGACAACCCGCCAAGTTTTATTCATTTATTTCAAAAAAATTTGTCCATCTTTTTGGACATCTGGAAAGAAAAAATTACAATTCAATGAGGGAAACAAAGTATTTCACCCTAACAGTGGGAGAATTGCCGAAAAAGTCCTAAACCTATTGCAGTTGTGCCAATTCAGTCCTAAACCTTTTTTTTTGACCGATTCAGTCCTAAACCTTTTGCGACAGCGTTGAGTCCATCCGGCCAAATTTGGCCGGCTGAGCCGACGTGGGCGTCGGCCGGCGCCGGCGACAATTTTTTAATAATTTTTATTATTTTTTGATTTTTTTCGAATTTTTTATTGTTTTTTTTTAATTTTTCTTTTTTTTTTTCTCCCCTCCCCTCCCCCCCGCCGGCGGCAGTGGCGGCCAGCGCCGACGAGGCTGCCGGCCACCGCGCGAGGGCCGCGGAGCCCTCACCGGCGACCTCGCCCGGACTCGCCCTGACACTGGGGCCGCCGGCGAGGGTCGCGGCCCGCCGCCCGGATCTGGCGAGGCGGCTTCGCCCGGATCTGGCGAGGCCGGCCGCGGCGAGGCGCCTTCGGCCCTATCCGGGTGCCGGCCGCGGCGAGGCGGCTTCGCCCAGATCTGGGCGAGGCCGGCCGGGCGAGGCGCTCGCCCGGATCCGGGCGAGGCCGGCCGCGGCGAGGCGCCGCCCGCATTCGGCGAGGCCGGCCGCGGCGAGGCGGCCTCGCCATGGCTCGGCCGGGCGGCGCGGCCTCGCCGCGGCGGGTGAGGCCATGGCGAGGCCGCCTCGCCGCGGCCCCCCTGTGCCTCGCCCGGTGCGGCGAGGCCGCCGGCGAGGGTGGCTGGTCCGACGGGGCCGCGACCCTCGGCTGGCCGCCGCGAGGGCCTCGCGGCCCTCGCGCAGCTGGGCCGGCGGCCTCGTCGGAGCTGGCCGGCCACGCCGCCGGCGTGGGGAGGAGGGGGAGAAAAAAAAGAAAAGAAAATAAAATAAAAATAATTAAAAAATTCGGAAAAAAATCAAAAATAATAAAAAATTGTCGCCGGGCGCGCCGGCGTCCACGTCGGCTCCGGCCAGCCAAATTTGGCCGGATGGACTCAACTGGCACAATCGCAAAAGGTTTAGGACTAAATCGGTCAAAAAAAAGGTTTAGGACTAAATTGGCACAACTGCAATAGGTTTAGGACTTTTTCGGCAATTCTCCCCCCTAACAGTAACCAACCTTACTGCAGTAATAGTATTGACAATCAAACTGAAAATCCCCTCGTAAAGAAGCCTGCATCATTCGGGTCGGGAACGGATCCTTCCCGGCATTGCCCGAGAGCGGCACAGGGGGCAGGGGCCGGCTGGACCATCAACACGACGTAGCATGCCGTCTCCGAAAGCATCATTCCCTCCGGTATGGTGAAATGGAAATTTCGCTCCGGTAGGACATCGCTGAAAAGGTAGGGATTTTGAAACAAGCCCTGCATTTGATGATGATCGTAAATGTGATCGTTGGCATGGACCTGGTGATCATACATATGGCTTGATCTTCTCATCGCGTCCCCTTTCATCACGACCAGCCTCGCCTCGGCCACCTCGAGCTTGTGCCCCATGGAACTCAGTAGCCCCTTCAGGTCCTCTTCAGAGAGGCCCTCAATCTGCGCCTCTGAGATCGGATACTTGGCCTCATGGTTCGCCATCCGGGCCTCGGCGAGCTCTGCATCAACCTTCCTCTTCCGGCTCGCAAAGAACTCAGGCAGCACGACTGTCCTCTTGGCACGACGGTCCGCCCCCTTCTCATGTATTGCTCGATGATGCGCTTAACCTTCTCGGGGCTCACGGGCCAGATCTCGGGCTTGGTGGCAGTGGCAGATCCTGCGGGGCCATAGATAGATGTGTCAATATAGGTCATAAACCCATATTATGACTCTCTTTTAGTTAAATAGATCAAATATGGGTCAAGTGAAAGTTAAATATTGGTCAAATATGGGTTAAGTGAAAGTTAAATATGAGTCAAATATGGGTCAAGTGAAACTTAAATATGGGTCAAATATGGGTTGAGTGAGTTATTAAGTACACCCATCATCTCTCTCCTTACATCCCCTCCTTTATGCGTTCTCGTCCTCCGTTGCGGATTCGATGAGGTTCACTCAACAATAATTAAAAAATCTATTTTTTAAAAAAATTATTTTCCTCCAACTATCTCAATTTATAGGTATCCACATATTTTTATTTACTAATTCTTTATTATTTAATTTACTTTATAAATTTGATGTGAATTTTTTATTCAAATAATTTATATGTGAAACGTTTAAAGTAGACTAAATAAGTGAGAATAGATTTTCTTAAATTAAGTTAAATATTAATATGTGTTGGTAATATGGGTCGGGTATGGGTCGAGTCGGGTATGAGTCATTAAATTTACATTGCATGAAAATGGATCAAAACGGGTTAAATGGGTCGATGTGGGTTGGACCATTTTTTACCCGACCCGATCCACCCATTTGACACCCCTAGCCATAGATGATCATGCACGCGTCGACGCCACACTGTGGTGAGCTCTTGGGCCTTCTTCATCATGCCCTTCTTCCTCTTTTCGTAGGAGCTTCTACGTGCTTTCTCATTGGGGATAAGCTCTAAAGCTAATCTGCGACGACCCATGTCTCCAAGTCTTTGATTTTTGTGTATGGATCCTGCGACAAAATAGAAACGGCAACGGTCAGAAAAGAAAATTTGACCTATACAGATTAAAGCAAGAGTTCTTGCTAACAGGGAGACAAGAAAAAAGATTACTATGTGATCTTGTTTGAAAGATACTATGAAAGTCAATCTCACACCATGGCTTCAAAAGATATTTTCCCTCTTTTTGGGTATTAAAAATCAGAATCCTTAAAAGGATCTTGATTTTCTGAAGAGTAATTGGAAAAACCCAGAGCAGACACCAACAGAGGAGAACTCCACAACATTCAACCAGAAGAATCCTCAGGAAAGAATGAACATGAGAGCCGAGGCGAATACTGCTACTCTGGAGAAGACCTACCAGCGAATCATTCAGAGATGAATCGAAGCTGCACAAATATGCTAAGATGGCATTGGCTGATCGTATCATAGAGTTGTGGACTAAACGACCCTGCAGGAGGGTCTTGAAAGAAGTGTAAGACATTTGCAATTCCTATGTCGGCAACTCAGCAAGCAAGCAAAATTTAATCTTTGCTCTCCATACTAGAAGTTGGAGTGGCGTGCTCAGAAGAATCCTCAGGAAAGAATGAACATGAGAGCCGTTGTAGTGAATTTGCTTTCAATTTGAGATGAATATATCTTGGAACTGAAGTGCGTGGAAGCTCCTGACATGGATAATGCCAATTTGATTATTCCTAATTCACAATTGCAAATCTTCACATCCCAAAGTCCTGTTATGAATCCTGGGGTTCCGGTTTTTGCTTTTATTTATTTATTTATATATCGTTTACAAATTCGTCTTCTTTCGGAAAGGTCTTTGCCAAGTGTGCTTGCCTGCCAGTAGGGGTGTCAACAGGTTAGGTTGGGTTGGGTCTTAATGTTACCCGACCCGACCCGAACAATAAGGGTCATGTCATTTGACCCGACCCGATCCGAAATGCATAAAACATGAAACAAAAAAAAATGGGTCGATTCATGTCGGGTTGGACTTCGGGTTTTTTAATAAAAAATGTTACAAAGGGAATTCGAAATGCTTTTACGTGACACCGCGAGATCTTGTCCAATCTGTTCGTAAACATCTCCGCAGATAGATAATATTTTAATAAAAAATATGACAAAGGAAATTCGAAATACTCTTACGTGACTCTACGAGACTTTCGTCCAACCTGTCTGTGAATATCTCCGTAGAGAGATAATTTTTTAATAAAAATATGATAAAGGGAATTCAAAATGTTCTTACGTGACGCCATGAGGTCTCGTCCAATTCGTCCGTGAATTCGAAATGCTCTTATGTGACGCCACGATATATCGTCCAACTCATCCATGAAAATCTCCGTAAACAGATAATTTTTTTAATAAAAAATATGACAAAGGGAATTCGAAATATTTTTACGTGACGCCGTGAGGCCTTGTCCAACCCATTCGTGAACATCTTTGCAGACAGATAATTTTTTAATAAAAAATATGACAAAGGACATTCGAAATGCCCTTATGTGACAACATGAGGCATCGTCCAACCTGTCCGTGAATATCTCCGCAGACAAATAATACTTCCTCCTCTAAAGTTTTGCATCGGCCGCGAAAAGACACAAATCATATGGAAGATGGGGAGAGAGAGAGTGGGGGGGAGGGAGAGAGGGAGAGAGATTGATGGAGGTCGACCTGAGGGGCGACGACAACGAACCAGTGAAATGAGACGTGCTAGATGAGTTACGAGTAGAAGGAGTTGTAGATGAGATAGTTTGGGTGGGTGTGTTTAGGTTGAAGCTTTTAATGTGTTTGGGTGGAACAATGTTCCGATCCTAACTTGACCCAAAACATGTATTCTATTTGTGTTTATAATTATTACCTGAATAGTATTAAGACCTGAAACATGTATTATACTTATTTCGTGTTCGGATCGTGTTCAGGTCATGTTTGGATTGAGTTGGATGGGTTTTTTAGACACTCTGACTTGCCAGGTCCAGGTGGTCATCTTGTTACAAGTGCATCTTATGTCGATTAGTATTAACATCATGGGTAGTATTATCTTTGATACTGGAAAAATAGAAAACCCGTTTGGCCGCACCTCTGTTGCTTGGAAAGAGCTAAGCTCAAATTAGGGTCTAAGCTTGTAATAGCCTTAAAAGAAAAAAGAATGGACCACTACCTGTTGTCGGTTCGGGTTGTATGCAGGGTCAGGTGATGATAAACATGTTCCTCCCATGTTTTGGGTTGGGTTTTGTGAAAATCTAGTCTGAACTATTGACATCCCTAGAGCTCACGAAGCTTATTGATTATCTCTTCTTCTTTTTTTGGTAAGGTAAGCTTGTATATAAATATAAACACCACTGTACAACCTAAGAAGATAATGGCACCTATTTATACTCAAATAACAAGAGCTACTGAGTGGAAATGTGCCAGAATCCGATCAAATCTACACTTGAGCTACAACGAAAGCCACAAAGGATATTAATCAACAAAAACAGAGGCTTCAAATCCCTAAGTTCTTTGTAGCCTTCTATTAACTATATTATCTTGAACCTTCGGCCCTGCAGCCACTTTGTCTTTGACAGATTTGATAATACGGTGCTTCATAGAAGGAAGGGACACCACTTTGCCCCGAAATAGGGCGTCATTTCGAGCACTCCATATAATATAACATAGTGCTCCAAAAGAAAACCTAAGTATCTCTTTTTGGAAACCTCGGCCAGTCAAATTCCTACAAGCCCACTCAAGTGTATTGTTCCATGATCCTCCAGGCCAGGCCAAATTACACTTCCCCGCCCAAAAACAACCATCTCATGCGTTAATATACAACCAAAAAACAAATGATCAATGGAGTCCGGCCTACTCTTACAGAAAAGACAAACGGCACCAACAATCCTGCCAATGGATAATAAGAGCACTTGTGTTGGGAGACGGTGCCTAGTAATCAATCATAGCAAGAATTGGTGCCTCGGCACCATGGTTTTGCTCCACACGAAAGAAGACCAATTTACTCGCATAGATCGACTCCTGATTATATCCCAAGCCGACATCAAAGAAAACTCACCCGAGGGGTGCGGTAACCAAGTAAGCACGTCTAGCCTGTCATTAAGAATAGGAGTCGGATATGGCCAGCTTTGTATTTGCTAAAGGACGGCAGTTCCAGCTGGAGAGAAGAGATTCAACACCGAAGCTTCCCTAGTAAGGCCGGATTGATAGATGTAAGAGTTGGAGAAGAAGTGATTTAACGGATCACGAGGGTGCCAAGGATCAAACCAAAGCGAGACATTGCCTCCATTGCCAACCCACCATCTCACAAGAGGCGGGAATGTAGCTCTCAACTGAAGAATTTTCCTCCAGGCCCAGGAACAGTAAGTAGGTGTGGTGGTAGTCCAAAAGTTTGTGTTTTTTAAAAAAGTGGAATGGATCCATTTGTACTAGAGGGATTCCTTGTCTGTAAACAAAATCCAAACATGTTTCATCATGGCAGCTCGATTATTCTCTTGAAGCTTCCTCACCCCAAGTCCACTTTCAACCTTTGGCAAGCACACATGATCCCATGCTACCTTCGCTCCTCCAGAGCCTAGAGAAGGGCCATTCCACAAAAATTGTCGACATATTTGTTCAATTTTCTTCAGGACCGAGCTTGGTAAGATAAAGATACTAGCCCAGTAAACTTGAATGGCATGGAGGACCGACTTAATAAGAACTAGCCGTCCAGCAAAAGATAGAAAGCGATGAGTCCAAGACTAGACACGGTTTGTAAGGAGACTCACCAGGGCAACACAATCCGCTTTGGCCATCCTCTTTGTGATAATTGGAACCCCTAGGTATCTGACTGGCAGCGTGCCTAGTTGAAATCCCCAAATTTGGATGATATGATTCCGAGCTTCTGCAGAGCTGTTGCGACCTCCTACTCCGCGTCCGGAGGCTAATGGCTTGGCTGAACACCTCTCATCAGGGCTTCACGGGCTCTCCCAAACCCACCAATTCACGACTTAAGGTTCGAGTTTTTAATCCGCAATTCAAATTCATTTAAAAAGGAGTCGCCACTAATCAATTTGGGGTGGATCGATTAGAAATCCAAGTAAAATATCGGGAGAAATATTTTACTCCTGCGCAACCAGAGAAATTAGGATCGGGGACTTGATTACACTAGTTAATCACTAATGCCCTTTCGGTACCTAATCTTGTTTAAATCCTCAAATTTGATATTTTTGCATTTTTCAAGGATTTTTCATGCACTGTTGAAACAAACATTTTTTAGCCTTTTTCTGATTTTTTTTTTTTTTTTTGAATAAAGACATTTTGGGATTTTTCTTGGCTTTTTGCAAAACATGAAATATTTTTGGATTTTTGCTGTTTTTTCTGAAAAATATAAAATATTTTTCGATTTTCGATTTTTTTTTTTAAATAAAAACTATTTTTTGGATTTTCTGATATTTTTGGAAATTATAAACTAATTTTCTAGGTCTTCTGATTTTTTGGAAAATAAAACATGTATTTTTTGTTTTTTTTTTATTTTCGGAAAAACATTTTTTAATTTTTAATTTTTTAAAATAATAATATTATATTATACAATAAATGGACCCGGGTCGGGGCCGACCCGGTACACTGGTCCAGGCCACATCTCCCCCACCGGCTGGGCCTGATTCGCGGGCCCAGCCCAACTCAGACATAAGCCCGGTAAAAAAAACAAAATAAGCCTTGCCCAAGTCCAGAAATGAATAAAAGGGCCCAATGGCTTTGTCGAGGCCCAACGGCCAAATCCAGCCGGCCCGAATACCCGAACCCTACCCAGTTGGTGCCTCCACCCGACCCGGCTCGCGGCCTCACCCGACCCGGCACGCGGCCTCCCCCGCTCTCACGTCCGACTCCTCGCGGCTGCTCTCGCCGCGACGAAGACTGCCCCGGCGAAGGGCACGTCCGTGAGTCAACTGGCAGGAGACGCGTCCGAGGACGGCCGCGATGCCGCCGGTCGACGCTTTCGGAAAACGGCTCATGCCGCAGACAGCAAATCAGTAGGAGGGGGGCGACGACGGCCGGAGTTCACGGCCATAGCTGGCCGCATCGGCCGGACAGCCGTGAACTCCGGCCCAGCACGCCCAAAACAGGGCAGAAACGGGATCGAAGCTTACCGGAGCTTCGACGCGAGAAAGGAGGCACGGCGGCGGGTCGTCGGCCGTGATTCAACGGTGGTGGACAGCGGTCTCTCTCTCTCCCTCGCAGATCTTGCTTTCAGTTTTCTTTCTCTCCTCCCCTCATCTCAGATCTGCCCTCCCCTGCAGCTCTCTCCCTCACGGATCTCTCTGCCCTCAGATCTCTCTCTGTTTTTCGCTCTCGGCTCCCTTTGGTGCTCGCTCACTCTTTGGACTTCCCGGATGTCTCTCCGAGGAAGGCCGCTGAGCTCGCTCCGCCACTCGCCTCTCTTCTCCCTCTTAGATCTCTCTCTGCAGATCTCTCTCTAACTCTCTCTTTTTCGTTGCTTGCTTTGTTCTCCTTCGATCGACCCCTCTATTCATAGGCGAGGAGCCCGGTCGACGGAGGTACTCCGACCGGCGGTCCTCGGCGCCCAGCCGGGCTCTCCCTCGGCCGAACCGGCGTGACCTCGGCCGCCCGCGTGCTCCGCCACTTGCTTCGCATTGAAGACGAGTCACATCCATCCGGGTCTCCCGCCGGTCTTCGCGCTGCTCCACTAGACGACATTAATGGCGCGTGCGAGGAGTCCCCATCCGTCGCCGGCCTCCTCGTCTGCTCTGCTCTGCTGTTGCTCGCCTGCAGGGAAGAAGAAGAAGGCAAGAAGAAGAAGGAGGATGGGGCCGGGCCAAGGAAAATCAAAAGGGAAATGGGCCCGAATGGGCCTGGACCCAAGTGGAAGAAAAGAATGGGGAAGACGGGCCTGGGCCCGCGTGGATAAGAGAAAAAAGAAGAAGAAAGGGGCTAGGCGTGAAAGCCCAGCCCTTCCATGGGCTTCTCTCCCTTTTTTTTTTCTTTTTTTCTTTTTCTTTTTAAATAATGATAATAAAATTATAAAAATAAAATTAATATATGCAAACGACATTAGTATCCAGGTTATGTGAGAATCATTTTTGTTAGGGTCAAATTGAACCCTAATTTTCTATGCAATTTAAATTTAAACACTTAGTCAAAATTTAGGTGTTAACAAGAGCCCCCCGCTAAAAATACCTCACTTTTGTTGAGGTTCGGGCGAAGACCGCTCCAAGAGGAAAATAGAAGGAGGCTCTCCTTAAGATGTAAGCAAGAAGTCGTAGAAACTTCACAGAAGAGGAAGATATCATCTGCAAAGAATACATGGGACAGCCTAGTCGATTTACATCTCCAGAAAAACTTAAAGTTTGGGTTCCGAGCTTGCCTAGAGATAATGCCTGACAAAACCTCCATGGCCAGGGTGAAGAGATATGGAGACATGGGGTCCCCTTGCCTTAGTCCCCTCCCACTCGGGAAAAACCCATGAAGTTCTCCATTAATGACAATGGAAAATCTAGGAGTCCAGACACATATCACAATACGCTCTATTAGCCAAAGAGGAAATCCAAAATCTTTCAAGGTTAGTTCCAGAAAATCCCAATCAAGGGTGTCATAGGCTTTCTGAAAATCAACCTTAACTGCACATTTAGGGAGGTAAGGTTCCACATGAAACCCACTAAATAACTCCTGAGCTAATAAGATATTATTACTGATATGCCTGCCTTTGACAAATGCACTTTGGAAAAGGCCAACTAGAGAGGGGGTAACCGCAGCAACTCTATCAGCAATAATTTTAGTGATACATTTATAAACAGTATTATAGCACGCTATCGGCCTGAAGTCCCTGACAGCAAAAGCATTAGGAACTTTGGGAATAAGAGTAAGGATGGTATTGTTGACCTCCCTTAACAATCTTCCAATGTTAAAAAAATTCATAACAGCATCAATCATTGCTTGACCTACCACATCCCAATTCTTTTTGAAGAAATCCGAGTTAAAACCATCCAGGCCCGGGGCTTTATTACTCGCAAGAGAGAGCATTGCATTCTGAACTTCAGCAGGAGTAATGGGACTAGCTTATTGATTATCTCGAGTTAGTGCTATTTCTAGAATTCCAGCTTGACTCGTAAAGACAGTCGAAATACTCGAGTTTTACTATGGTTGGGTTTTGTTTCCTCCAACAGGTAACTTTTGGTTGATTTTTATATTAGATAGTGATCACTGAATATGACAATGTCATGAAGACTTGCTCATCTGCTATTATAATAATTTCGACAAAGGTACAGGAACCATATGACTATGGAGTTTTTTTGTTTATTATTTGTGATTAGTTGGATTAATATCATGAAAAATTCTAAATTGATACACTTGTATTAATTTACCTTGAACTAACTATTTGACTATAAAAAATTTCAAATAGGTATACTCGTGACAAATTTACTTCAAATTAATTTTTTGACTACCAAAAGTTTAATACTGGTATATTTATGAATACCCAATCTTTTTTCTTCCTACACACTCTATCTATGTATATAACATAATATAATTAGAGTTTATGTTAATTATAAGCAAACTTAGTTGTATTGTTTACATAATGATTACACAATATTAGATGCTCACTATATCATAGTCAGATATGATGTAATGCGTAATGTAATGATTATCTTAACTTTTAATTATATCAAATGATGCTCAAGGTGTTATGAATTCGTACTTCAATTTTATTATTAATTATGTAATTAATAATTTTTAATGCAACCTCATAATATATGATCAAATTTGAACTTTAATCGTAGATTAATTATTATATTACAGGGAACAATCATATATTAACTTGTAATTTTTTTTATAATACATATTGGATTTCACCAGTGTTAGGCCAAAGGGGGCTTGTTTAGTTTATAGCTTAGACGGACTCGTCTTCCGATGCATGGCCCCTCCCAGTGACTCTCTCTGTTTTTCATGTTTCCAAACTTTCATGAGTTTACTTCGTTAAAGATGATGAGTCAACAAAAAAACGTTTACAAACAAACAAAACTCCCATACTTAAAATTAGAAAAACGAAATATCATTTTTAAATTGAGAAAATCATTTTTTCAAGCAGAAAATAATTTGTCTCCTACAAAATAGTCAAATCCCTTAACAAATGTTTTACTTCTTCGCCTTTTCAGCACGCATCATTTCTAGCGAAATAGAAACATTTAAAAATGCTTCTAGTTACATTTTATTTAGCATAACACAAAATAAATAAAAAATAATTATTTTTCTTTAAAATAATTTTCACGGAAAACATTTTTTTTTTATATAGTTTAACGTAATACGAAGGGGAAGGACCCTTCTCTACGGGGGTAGAAAAATCATGATAAGGATTGTCGAAATTAAATGGCCCTATTTTTTTTTTATATAAAATTTATCATTAAGGGCAAATATTGGGTGCTGAAGAGTGCCACGTAGGATTTGCACAAATCCATTCGCTATTACCACGTGTACCCGGCTGCTCCAACCCCCCTCCCCACCTTCTCCTCAGGCTTCACCAGAAAGTTCGAGTTTTTCCTCTTTCCTTTCTTCTCGCTCTCTCTTCCTTCGGCTGGAAAATCCGTCGTAGCCTGGTCAAGTTGGTTCGGGTCCAAATTTTCGGGTGCCATCCTAGATCCCTTTCCCTTTCGGGCCTAATCCTCAAATCTTTTTAGTGGATCGAGCTCGATTTTTGAGCTCGAGGCCGGAATATATGACGAGCACGGAATGGCGCTTCTTGACATAGAATATATATAATTAAATAGGAAGAAGTATTGATTTTCCCAACTTACAACTATTTATCAAGTCTCATAGATGTTTTTTTCTTTGGACGATAGAGATGAAAAGGTACAATGTCCCCCAAAGATCAAATTGATAACAAATAAAGCATGTTCATTATATATAAATACAATTAAATAGGAAGAAGTATTGGTTTGTATTTAAACTGCATCGTGAACTAAATTTAAATCAAACCATGCTAAAGTATTTCCTGAATACATCATATGCATATTATCACCCCAACATTTAAAAAACTCAATTTTTTTAATAAATAAAAAGAAAAAATAATAAGAAAAAGAAAAAAAGATGTTTAGTGAAAAAAAGTGCTTGATTTAGAGATGAAAGAAAGAAGATTGATCTTTACCAAAAAAAGAAAGAGAAAGAAGATCGAAAATGTTTTTTGCTTTCTGAAAAACAAAAAACATGTTCCCCACTTTTGAAGTAGCTTTTTTCTATTGGCGGAAAATGTTTTCCTTAATTAGTTTATTTTCTGTTAATTGAATGTCGGAAAATCTGAAAAATGTTCCTTTTGAAATTATTATTCATGAAACAAACAATTCCTTAGAGATCGCTAAGGTTGAATCAAGCTTATAACATGTGCTTATATTACTGAATGCATTATCATTTAAGAGAAGGGCTATCACATTCTGATGCAAGGCAAATCAAATTTCTTAGAATCAATATGTCTTTTAATATTTTGAAAATATTTTCCTTTTTCTCTGACATTTAGGAAACAACGACATAAATCCAAAACAATCTGCATTAAGCATGGACTATGGTAATCATTGCTCAAGCATGGACAGAGGACTGGCCAGAGACGACGCTTGAGAACAATAAACTGAGTCAAAGAATGTTCAGGTCACACGATGAAGATACGGTTTTAAACATTCGACCTATATACATTTCATGTAAATTGCTCATCATGAATTAAATTCTTCCATTTTGCATAATACAAGTATTCTAAAATTTAAAATGAACCACCCCTCAAAAAAAAAAAAATCAAGAGTGACAAATTTCTACTGAATCTGAAACACCAAATGAACGTCAGCTCCAGCTCCAAGGATGAATCTTGATTTAGTTAAACAAAGATAGAACCTCATCATCGGATGAAACCCACATCAGATATCAGAAATCGCTATTGGGTTTCAGCATGTAAGTGGGCATGTGTAGCTACAGAAAATCTTAGATTGAACCCAGAAGCAAAGATTGGATACACTTCCTCCATCCCAAAACAAAGCATCAATTTTCTACACTCTAAATCAGATACCAAATTCATCTCTCGGTGGCGTGGCGATACTTAGAGATGAGTTCCTGCATTATTCGAGGAGAGGGAGAGATGAATATGATTTCCTCAGCTTTTTATTTTTATTTTAGGAACTTACTCATTTATTATTATTATTATTATTATTTGGTCAAAACTTGCTCATTTGTTTGTTGACTGGCAAATTTCGAGTGGTTTCGGCAGCCGCTTCTAATTGCGATTTTGCTTTGTTCTCCAAATTGAAGGTTGAGCACGGAAGGATTAAGAACTTTTGAGGGTGCTTTAATGACTCCTTTAGCTGTGGTAGGTTATCTAAGTCTTCCAGGGAAGCTAGAGTTGACAAAAGTATTTCGTCTAATTTATAGACTTCAGAATCGGGCATCATGCGTTTGTTGTTCTCCTTCTGAGCTCGTTTGAGTCATTTCTAAGATGTTGATGAATTGTGTGGTTTGGATTTTTGCACGACAAGTTGGGGGTACATGAAAACGGTGGAATCTTGTCGTGTAGATGCTTGAGCTGAGTCGACGTATATAAAAATTCCCATTTTCCTGCCCAGGGAAACGTGTCTGTGCTTGGCATTCACTAATTCTTGAATTGTTTCAAGTTGAGCTGACTGATGTTATTTTATTTTGAGGTCAGATGCACGATTATGTGTCTATTTACTCGCGCATGTAGAGTGATTTGAAGACTCCTTGCCCTCTAAGTAGCTGAATACTTCTATTTCATAGGGCAGCAATTTGGGGGAACAGAACCCTTTGTGATGTCAATTTTATCCAGTGTTTTCAAGAAGTTGTTCTGAATCATAGGAGAGAGGTCTTGTTTTCACGAAGTTGTGCAGAGTTAATAGTTCAGCATGTATAGACGTGCTCGTCGGAAGTTTATAATCTCACTCGTTATTGTGGTTTTGTTATCCTGAAAGTTGCTGGACTACATAGTGCTTTTCTAGTTGTTTATGACTTTCATTGGCAGGACTCCATTGCAAAGTATCCTGCCCCTTAGGCGATCTTTTCTAGTTATTTGTCAAGAGGCTGTATAAGACTACAGCTTCGATGTTACATTGTCCTTTTGTTATTGTATTGTAGAGGAAAATTGGTCTGGCACATTTTATCTGATTGTAATAATAATTTGCAGGTTTCAAGTATCACAAATGGAAACGTTGCAAGATGCCTGCACTGAGGTATCTTAGGTCCTCAAATAGAAGGAGGAAATCCATCATGTGGAATCACTTTAAAAGGATTCCTTGTGCAGACAAGAGCATTAGAAGCTATGCCTGTCTCAACTATAGCATCAGAGGCCGCATTTAGTATATGAACTTGTGAGCTTGATGTGTTGTAGCTTTTTGACCCCAAATATGGCGAGTGAAGGCTCTTATATATGCTTAAGATTGACTACGATCTGCACCACTTTTACTTTCAATTGAGGACTTGGAAGAACTCGAAAATTTTGAATTGGGTGAAAAAGTATTTTTATAGAATATTTACACCATTCTATACTACAATGGATAATTAAGTTGTCATTTTGATTGTGAATTTAAAGTAGATTTGACAATTATGACCATGAAGCCAAACTTGGTATTGATTTCTCTTGATGATCGATGAAGTTGGAGATTGCGAATTTACTTCTACATATTCTGTATTAGGTGTTTAGTGATTGCTGTCTTCTTCATTTCCTACTTGCAGATTGACCTTATTGAGCAAGAAAACCATTGGTGTTTCTAGGTGTGCTCTATTTCTGTTAGTAGTCCTTGGTGCATGTTCAGAGTTTTCTATTTTCTTTTTACCTTTCTAAATTGACTGGGGACCGGAATGTTAGAAAAATATCTTAGACTCTCATTCCTTTGCTTCTGTCTTCTTTTTTCCTGTCGAACCTTGCTTCTGTTATAGATTGTAGTTGCATGGAGAAATGGAACCTAATAGTAAGTTCTCTCGTGCACGGAAATCTTTGTAGTGTAATCTCACATGCACAGAGAACTCCGCATTTTATGTATCAGGCATTTAGTGATTGTTGTCTTCTTCATTTCCCACTTGCAAGTCTAGTAACACTGCTTCCTTGTATATCTTAGTAACCTTCACCAGAAATGTCTAGATTTATATTACTTATTTCTGCGCGCGGTCGATTACTCTCTTCTTGTTCCTCTGTGTAAATTTACCCACCCAATAACCAAATCCTATTGAGAGGTATCCAGTGTTCATGTTCGTAGCCAATACATCTATCCTTAGAGGGAAAATGTCTCTACATTATGCTCCATTTTGTTTCACGGAAAATAACTTTTAGGAAAACGTTTTCCGAATTTTCCGATATTTGTTTTACAGAAAATAAATTCATTAGGAAAAATATTTTCCATGAAGGAAAAATAATCTTCTAAAGTGAGGGAAAATGTTTTCTACTTTTTAAGTTGGGGAAAATATTTTCTACACTCACTCTTTCTTATCTCGCACCCCCTATTAGCTTCTTTCTTTCTATTTTTTAAATTAATTTTTTATTTTTAAAAAATTCAAAAATTTTGTTATTGTTTAATAAAATCCATTTTTTTATTATTTTTTTTCTTTCTTTCCTTCTTTTTGCTCTTTTCCTTTTTCAGCCGGTCGCCGGCCATGGTGACGACCGATGATCGCCGATAGGCAAGTTGAGCTTGCCGGCGAGTTGTAAGCTTGCCGATCGGCGTCACTAGAGGCAGTGAGGCTCAGGCCTCGCCGAATGGACAATGCCTAAGCCTCACGACCTCTGGCGATGCTCAAGCGTCATTGATCCGCGAGGCCCAAGCCTTCTTGGTGAGCCGATTGGGTGAGCTCACCGAGGTAGGCAAGCCTCAAGCCTCACCGGTGAGGCGAGCTCAAGGCTCACCGGTGGCTAGTCATCGGCTGTCGTTGTGATCAATGACTAGCCAAGGAGGAAGAGAACACAGAAAAAAAAATCGATTTTTAAAAATAAAATAATTAATTAAAAATCTATTTTAAAAAATAAAATAATAATAATAAAATTATTGAAAAAGAGTGTATAAAGGAAAATATTTTCCTTAGCAAACAGCAAAAAATATTTTCCACTTCATTTTTAAGTTTCATTTGAATGTTGGAAAATAATTATGTTTTCCTGGAAAATAGTTTTCTGAAAAATATTTTTCAAAAACACCACATTTTCCATGAAACTAATAGAGCCTTAATCTACAATACTTTTCAACTTGGGGGCAAAACGGTTTTTCCACTGTGTGACTGATAATCTGCTGTGACTCGGAGCCAAGCGATGTTCTTTTCGATAATGAAATGACTGCCTACGTAAGTCCTTCTGGTTTGGCAAGGCTGGTGTCAAGGTTGGATAAAGATCATGTGAATCAATTTAGCTCGCTTGGTATCAAGGGTACCACAGGCTGCTCCAGGTACGATTCATCATGAATTTGCTTGTAGTGATATTGTGATATAGAGCATACAGAGGATGATAGTACTCGTGTTTAATAGGAATGGCGGGCATGGGAGCTGAGCTGTCTAGTCTCAAAGACATGTTCAGCTAAGGAATATTCTTGCTTCGGAGAAGACCTACTGGCGAATTATTCAGAGATGAATTGAAGCTGCACAAGTATGCTAAGATGGCGTTGCCTGATTGTGTCCTAGAGTTAATGGACCGAACGACCCTGCAGGAGGTCTTGCAAGAAGTATTAGACAATTGCAATTCCTGTCTCGGCAACCGAGAAAGCAAGCAAAACGATCTTTGCTCTCCGTACTAGACGTTGGTGTGGCGTGCTCGGGAGAATCCTCAAGAAAGAATGAACATGAGAGCTGTTGGAGTGAATTTGCTTTCAATCTTAGATGAATGTATCTTGGAACTGAAGTGCATGGAAGCTCCTGATTTGGATAATGCCAATTTAAGCGTTCCTTATTCACAACTGCAAATCTTGACAGCCCAAATTCCACCATGTGATAGGGGTGGGTGCAATGGACCGTCTCGAAAACCATTCGGACCAGTTGATACGGTTTAGGTCTTGAGAATGTCGATCTAGTTTCCAATTCCTAAAAGTTGAATCAGTGTCCGAATGGTTTGGTTCCCGGTTCCAAGAGGAAACCGGACCAAACCGATTACATATATCTTTTTTTAAATATTTCTTCAAAAAAATTAACAAAATGTTAACTAAACACTATCTCATTCAATGGTATCACGAGTTATGATACAATAGTTCTTTACTCATCATTGCTTTTAATATCATGAGATTTGTCACTCTCTCTCATTGTGTATGGTCATTATTTAATGAGGAAAAAAAAAAGCGATTGGTTCCATTGGACTAGACCAAAACCAACAATATGGTCCGGTTCCCGGTTCTAGGATCAAATGGTCCACTCCTTGGTCCCCAAAATTGGGAACCAATCCTCTTAGTCTAGTTATCGATTCCACTTTGGGACTAGATCAAATTAAGAATCGATCACCCCTATTATGTGATAAAGTCCTGGAATTCCAATTTTTGCTTTTATATTGTTTAAAAATTTGTCTCCTTTTGGAAAGAAAGTCTTTGTTGAGTGTGATTGTCGGGTGGTCATTTTATTACAAGTGAATCTTATGTTGATTAATAATTAGCATCATGTGGAGTATTACCTTTGATTGGTTGGGTTTTGTTGACTTGAAAAGGTTATTTTTGGTTAATTTTTATATTAGTTGGTGATCGCTGAAAGTGATAATGCCATGAAGACTTCCTCACTTTGTGAGTCCTAAAATTCCTACCCATTTTGAGATAAATAAAAAGGTTTATTTGTCGATATATTATTTGTCACGACTACTCTGAATTGATCACTTAAGAGTAACTAACCTATTCGAAAAGGTAATTAGGGATTGATACACGTAAGGTTAGGGAATTAACTCCGAGAAATGCCTTTTGACCATAAAGATCTAAGCGGAACAATATCATGTCTTTACAAATCAATTAGTGAACGGAAATAAATCAATTACGCGAAGGTACAAGGTTGGACGCATGTGATTTCACGTGACCTCAATATGGACAATAATAACCGATAAATTGATTTCATTTTTGACTTTGTACTTGGGATGAGTAATTGATTCCTTAAGATCACATGACAACCAAGAGTTGCTTGGGGATTGAAGAGACCCAAACGTGGATTGAAAATTTTCAATCACAAGCTGATTTCGCGTGAAAACCCTAAAAGCTGCATAATAGTTTAAGTCGTATTAAAGTCGTAATTGACGGATTTCAACCCTAATTTTCAATCCGATTTCGAGTATCAAACTTTCAAGGACTTCAGGACTAACCTAAACAACATTGCCTCATTTATTCTCAAATTTATTGAAAAATTGGAAATTTTCGAAAAAATGGATAACGGACCGAGAAAATTGGGCCACGGGAAGTGGGCCCAATCGAAGGCCCATTGGACCTTTCGAGCCACAAGGGCCCATGGGACAAGTGAAATTCCCATTTTGCCCTTGGCTTCTAAAAGATTAGTTTGTGTGGCCACAAATCATAGTTAAACCTTTGGACAAATATTAACCTTAATTAAGAAAGTCAAAATCAAATTATCCACCTCCAAAATCTCTCTCTCTCTCTCTCTCTCACAACCCTCAGCCCCTCTCTCTGTTTTTCTCTCTTTTCCCCCTCATTTCCTCTATTTTCTATTCTGTTTTTTTTTTTTTATGTTTTTATTACCGATTGCTACTATTATTGCTTCGTTTGTTGCTGCTATTTCCACTTTGGTTGTTGCTATTTCTACTATTGGTTGCTATCGGTTTTTGATGTTTCTGCTGCCATTTGCTACTACCGTGGCTACGGGTCTCTGTTGCTGCTAGCTGGAGCTATTGGCCATCGTCTAGGATGCAGCCAGCCACGGCCAACCGTTGTTTTCCTCTGTTCAGTGCTTGTTGAGTTTTGGCTACCATCTGTCATCCATTGTCATTCCCAAGCAAGGCCCTCGTTGTTCTCGCCGCCACCATCGTCCCAATCTTGTTGGATTTGACTAATTGTGAATTAATTTCATAATCCTTGATTAGCATATTAAACTCCATTATGGGTGATTAGTTTAAAACTAATCCTATTTTGTGCTACTAATGATTAGTGATTAGTGTTAAATTTGTCTGGTTAATATTGTTTAGTGCTAAACTATGATATTAACCTTGATTAGAAGTTGAGTTAATTAACTATAGTTAGATTAATTTACTACGGTTAAATAAAGTAACCTCGGTTAGGTTAATTAACTGTAGTTGAATAAAGTAACCTCAATTGAGTTAATTAACTATAGTTGAATAAAGTAACCCTAATTGAATAAAGTAACCATAGTTAATAAATCATGGCTAGTATATGGTTAGGTTAATAAACTATGGCTAGTTAGTTACCATGGTTTGCATGTGGTTAGGTTTAGTTAACCATGGTTAGTAATAATTATTATTATTAATTATTTTCGGAATTATTTATTATTATTTTTGGGTAATAATTATTTATTTATTTTTGGATGATAATTAATTAATTAGTTATGGATAATTAATCATTTTTGGATATTTATTAATTATTATTGGGTAATTATTAATTAGACATTTGTGGAATAAAGAATTAATTCAAGAAGTAAATAATTAATTATTTGTGTTAGTAATTGATTATTTTTGGTGGATTATATCGTGTACTTTTCTCATGTGGATTATATATCGAATATGTATATATGTTGTCTTTGATAATTGAGGCATGAATAATATTGTTTAAGATGTACTCGGTGAAGTAAATTTGTGGGACTGTGGAATAAAGAATTAATTCCAAGAAGTAAATAATTAAATTATTTGTGTTAGTAATTGATTATTTTTGGTGGATTATATTTTGTACTTTCCTTATGTGGATTATATATCGATTATGTATATATGTTGTCTTTGATAATTGAGGCATGGATGACATTGTTTAAGATGTACTTGGTGGAGTAAATTTGTGGGACTGTGGTTATGAATTATGGTTGATATGTTCAGCATATCCATGTGACCACATGTGAAATGCATTGTATTCGTGTAACCATGTGTAGAATATTTACATGTAAAGAATTGTAGTGAATCAATGTGTGCAAGCACGGATTATACCTGCATTGGCCAAAGTGGAAGATAATGAAATAACTATGAGTGATTGGTGTTCTTGTGTGGTCACATAAAAGCCCATCATCCAGTGGGGGATATGTGGTTGACGAAGTCCATTTTATCAAAATACCCGACGAGAGTCTAGATATAGGTCGTGGTAGAGGCTAGGTCTATGCTCCTTCGGGAATGCCATCTAGGTTGGAGATCTGAATTGAGCACGTGGAACGATGGCTGGTTAAGCCAGTAAACTACCAACTCGTGTATTGAAAGTAAATTCCCCCAAAGTTGTTAATAATTGAAATACGAGTGAATGCATGGTACATAGGAAAGCCTGAAAGGTGTTTTGATTGTTTGATGTATTTGTTGCATTGAGGTAGGCATATAATAAACTGTATTATTTAAGTTGTGTGTGCCAAGAGCGAGGTAAAGATATATGTGATTGTAACTGTTAATTGTTAATGATTGCATAGGAGTTATGGTCTAATTGTGCGCCAGATAATGGTTGAATGGGTGTTTCTGCTTCCAATTTGCTCCAAGCAAATAGAATAGCTTAATCATGGCTTGGAGGTTGTGTCAGAAGGTACAGTTAGGCCTTAATAGGGACTACTTATCGGTCACCAAGTTCCTTTTCAAACTGTGAACTTAGACCATAACAACTGTCCATTGAAAATGCTGGTTGGGAATACAGAACTCGGTTTTGGGTCTGTCACCCGAGGCGAATAGGTCTCCTAATCGAGGCTTAGGTTATTAATTTACTAAGATTTTATCTCACTGGTTATTGTATCACAATTTTCCAGTCTGTAGGATAGAGAATCGACAGATAGTGCGATTCGTTGTTATGTTTTGAAAGGAGTAGATTAACCCTATAGGAAGTTACCTGTTGTAAGGACCCATACATGTAAACTTCCTAGATTAATCTCAGTAAATAAATAAAGTGGTGCTTTCGCTATTGATGATGTGTCTTTCTACTAGTCATGCTATTATTGTTGTCTGGTGGAGTTTGAATTATTTTCACATGTGCATAACTCGAAAGTTAATAATGAATGGTCGACGACACATCCTAAGACGTCGTAATCAAATGACCGCAAGTGAAATATGGTTATTGCGGGCTCGAGGGTCAAATTGTGACACATCTACTATTGTAGTAATTATGGGGGGAGGTATGGGAAACCATACGACTTTATAGAGATTCTTTTTTTCTTATTTGTAGGAAATCATGGCCGGAATAGCGGTCCAAAGCCATGAAATTTGGGTACGGGCCTTTTCGAAATTAAATGACCTTTTTATTTATTTATTATTTCTCGTTAAGGGTAGGTATGGGGTGCTCAACGACATCCACGATTTACACAAATCCATTCATCACTTCCACGTGTACCCAAGTGGCCCCCACTCGAAAGTTTCTTTTCCTTTTCTTCACGCTCTCTCTTCTCACTATCTTTTTTTTTGCCACCTAACATGTGACTCGAAAATCCGAGCCAACCTGGTCAAGTTGGTTTGAGTTTCCAGGTGCGATCCTAGACCCATTTCTCACTCGGGCCTAATCCTCAAATCTTTTCAATGGGTTGAGCTCAATATTTGGGCTCGAGGCCAGAATATATCACAAGCTCAGAATGGTACTTCTCGATATATATATCATCAATTTAATCTTGCTTTTGGAGAATATATAGCTAGTTTAATTTAACCAACTTCCTATTTGACATATTTCTCTTTGAATCGTTTAGTCTGAGCGTGATTTTTCAACTCATGATTATTTATCAAATCTCATAAATGTTTTTTCTTTGAACAATAGAGATGAAAGGTATAATTTCTCTCCAAAAATCAAATTGATAGTATATAAATACAACTAAATAGGAAGTATTGTTTTGTATTTAAACTGCACCACGAACCAAATTTAATCAAACCATGCTAATGCATTTCCTAAATATAGCAAATACATATTATCACCCGAAAAAACTACTCACTTTTTTAATAGCCTATGATAGTACATTCACTATGGCTCAATCTATTCAAATTGATCTATTCGCATTGTAATATAAGCAAATAGATCCAACCATGACATCTATCTCCCCCTCACCTTGCCAAAACTTGAGCATCAGTCGATAATCCGTCCTCAGAGATATCAAAGATGCCATCGCTCTTGAACACGATGTACACTATGTCCACCAAGCTTGGCCTCTTTGACAAATCTTGATTCAGGGACGACATTGTGACGCTCGCCACGCACTCCATTAAGCACGTTGAGTCCGCTACAAGGCCTTCCTCCATCCACCCCGCTCAGCCTTCTTGATCTCCTCGTTGTTGTGCCTCTCTTAAGGCCTCAGCGGTACCAACCCACATCACCCTCCCCTCCTCGTCCCATTGCCTCCCTTCCTAAGAACAACTCAAGCAGGATGACCTCGAGCGAGAACACGTCCATCCTCATGGGCACAACCCTGTTGGACCAGAACCACGGGGCAATGTAGCCCTAGGTACCCACGATGTACATGTTGATGGGCCTTGCAGCCCAACTTTTTATTTTATTTTATCCTACTTTAACTTTTAATTCACTTTTAGATTTTTGCCCTACCTTATTGCATTGGGAGTTGAAATTCACATATGAAGTTAATTATTCCCATTCCAACCCTCTAATAAGATGCGAATTTAAACCTCATACCTCCCTCTTCTCATATAAGAAGGGTGGTCATTAGAGCAAATTACACTAATTTATAGTCCGAATTTGGCAATCTTAAACCTGTAGGAATTGAGTACCTAATTCTAGCCACCAAGGTTCCAAGCTCAATCTTGGGGACTTAAGCATAGGGAGGAGCCGTTGAGGCCGGGAGCCCACTCTTGCACCCAAGGCCTCAATGACTCAACCTTGCTCCCCAAAGTTGATCCAAAGATCTATTAGGACCTAACTTTTCTATCCGGAGGAAAAAGAGATAGGTTTAAGGGTATTATTTAATGGACAAGCCTATGGCCCATGATTAGGCACGGGCTCTCCCAAACTCATACCTCATGCGACATTGGAGTGTCTGTATTGATGATAGAAGAATTTTCTAATAAAGAGTCACTACTAGCCTATTGGGGTATATTAGAAATCAAGTGAGGTATATGAATTTACCTCACTTCCTACGTTACCAAAGAATTTAATGTCGGAGACTTGGTTATATTAGTCAATCAATTAGTGCCATTTCAGTACCTAATCTTGTTCAAATAAAAAATAAATTTTTCAGACAATCTAACTTGATTTTAAACCTATCCATTAACAAGTGAAATGATTATGCGGATGTGCAATTACTAAAATAACAATCAACGACCAAGAAATTATTAAATAAATTGCAAGATAAAGCAAGTATCTAGCAAGAAATAAATAAATCCTAATCCTAACCAAACTAGAGGCAAATGACAATTAGTCAAATATATTTTTCTTTAAGAATAAATGGAACCTTAAGATAGAGCCCTAGAGACTTGTTCAATTGAGTACAATTTTCACCAAGGATTTTCGCACATTTAAAGAGAAGACTACCCAAAAAGACTTTTAAAGCCATTTCCAAGGAATTAAAGTTTTTCTGAATTTTCTTGGTTTTTTAAGGAATTTTTAGGATATTTTTAATATTTTCTGAGTTTTCTAAGAAAATAATTTTATTTTTCGAATTTTTTTATTTTTATGGATTTTTCTGAATTTTTGATATTTCTTCAGGCTTATCTGAATTTTCAAAAAAAAAATAGAAAAGGAATTCGGACCAGGTCAAGAGACCCGGCCCGATTAAACCGACCCGGACCCATCGTTCTGGGCTGGACTAATGGTTGGGCCGCCCTAAGGCCCAATCGAAATCAACCAAGATAACCCACGAAGATTTTTTTTAACAAAAGGCCCATTTCCAATTTCTATCCTCAGCCCAATATTCCCAGCCCACAAAAAATGTAGCCCATTTCCTATTTCTATTTTTTGTCTTTTTTCTTTTTGTCATTATTATTTTTTGTTTTTTTTCCCTATTTCGTCCTCTTCTGCCCATCTTCTCCTTCTTCTTCTCTTCTGCGTCTTCTTCTTGCCCGAAGCTCACCCAAACAACGCTCACGCCCGAACCAGCTCCACCACCACGAGGGACCCTCACCGGCGCTTGGGGCGGCCGCCAGGCCACCGTCCGGGGTCGTTTTTTCGGTCCGGCAGACGCCAGCCACCGTTGGCACCCCCTCACGGCTGAGCCGACCGAACGGCCACCCAAGCTCATAACTTAGGCCTCGACACCCCTACTGGCCAGAAACGATTCCACAACGACGCTTCTCCGGCGTTGATTTGATCAAAGAATGAGGCACCGACGGCCAAATACGCAGCAACTACGTCGAGGACTGACATTCCCAACCAGAACTTTCAGATCTTGTCTAGGCATTATATCGAACAGTTGGGGCGCCTACTACGACGACGGAGTTTGGGCTCAACTGAAGCTTAAACCCTCACCAGGAATCTCGAAGCACAACGTTCAAGACACACAACAAACAGAGGAAGGATTGAAGGAGCCGGAGTTCGCGCAAGCCGGTTGACCGAGAGCTCCAGCCCGGCGCGCCGGTGCCCAAACCAGAACAAGAAACAGGGCAAGGCTTACCGGTTCGGCTCAGGCGAGGTAGCACGGCGGCGAGTAGTTGGTCTCGGTTCAGGCATGGCTACCGGCGGTCTTTCTCTCCCGCTCGCCTCACTCGCTCGACTCCACCGCTCTCTCTCTTTCTCCCGGATCTCTCCCTCGAAAAAATCCCCTCGAACCGAGTCCTCCTCTCTCCTTTGAAGCCCGGCCAGCAGGCGCGCATGGCCCCTGCCACCGCCGGCCGTCCTGCCGGCCTGCCCCTGACCGCCAGCCTTGGTCGCCGCTGAGGTTCCTGTCTCTGGACCTCCTCCCTTTTCAGAAGGCGTGAGCTGCGCGAAGGGAAGGAAGAACAGAAGGCGTGCGGGAGGAAAGAAGGAGCCGGGCTTGGTTGTCTCTAGCCCGGCCCCGTTTCTTTTCAGTTTTTTTCTTAAATTTTTTAATAAAGATTTTTCAATTTTTCAATAAAAGGATATTTTAATAATTAGTACTAATAATGCAAACTTTCCTAATGTCTATATGTGATGCGATTTAATGGATATTATTTTTGCTAGGGATTAAAAAATTAACCCATAATTTTTATGCAATTAATAAACGATTAAATGGTCATCAAAATTTAAGTGTCAAAACACTCTTGCACCCATGACCATGTCCCCATCAGCCATGCTTAGGACACTAGTGAATGTGCCTTCGTCCCCGATGGTTAAGCCCAAGTCCTTGAGGATGAGCCTGGGACCTCGACACCCACACCAGAGTCATTGGCGTTCTTTGGCTAAGTTATAGTTCATATTCAATTTGAAATTCCACATGAAAGAGAAAATGATTGCATGTTAATTTTTGATTTACTGTGAGAATAACAATTTATTATGAATTAAAAAATATCAAATATCAAATAGCAAATAACTATAAATTTGTGAGATCCATTCCTTCAAAAATTTGTAATTCATAACAAATTGTTATTCTTATGGTAGTCAAAATACTATTATACTAACAAAACCCTATATAAGATAAAACTTAAAATGGATATTTTATGCTAATGGTATGTTTGGTAACCATTTCGTTCCCAAGAACAATTTATATTAAGAAATGATTTTTTTTTTTTTACTTTGTTCCCTAGATAAGTTTTTGGATATTTGAAGGTGTTTGGTAACTATTTAAAATTTATATTTTTAGAATAGAAATGCATTTGATAAGAATCTTAAAATCTTTTATGACTTAAAGTTTTTTTTTTTTAATTTTTAATACTTTTATTATATATTTTTCTATATTTTTCCCTTTTCTTTTCTTTTTTTCATTTCCTTCTCCTTCAACCTTTAGTTGGCCACTGGCCATTGACCTCGGGATGGTCGGCGATCGGGCAAATGAGGTGTGAGGCCAACCTCGTGGTGGCTAGGCGAGGTCCAACTTGCTTGCGGTTGGGTGAGGCTCAGCCTTGCCTTGGCTAGGCGAGCCCAGTCGTTGGCAAGGCTTGGCCAATGAGGCTTGGCCATCATTTGGCCAGTCACTGGTCATCCTGAGGTTAGCGACTTGCTGAACATTGAAGAAGAAGAAAAGAAAAAGAAAGAAGAATGGGAATTGATTCTAGAATTATTCTCATGAATAAAAAAGTAACTTTTTTCATTTTATTTCTTGATTCTATTTCAAATTTATTTTCAGGAACAAAAAATTTATTAAACAAATTATATTCTTTTTGTTTCCAGGAACAAAAGAACAAAATTAGTTACTATTAGGCAAGTTAACAAACATGCCCTAAAACTTTCCCCTAATAATTGAATTTCATTAGGATGATTGCGTTTTCGGCCACGCACACACAAAAGCATCCTGACGAACAAAGGCTTTGAAATGCCTTTCACGCTGGCCGGGCCTACAAGTCCAGCCCATCAATCAAAGCTGTGGCTTGATCTGTTCTATAAGGCCCACAGTTTCTGCGTGCTCCAGTTCCAACATCGGCCTTCTACGCCAACTATCTTCTCCCTTGTTCACCAGATCTACGAAATTCCAACACCAAATCCCGACTGTGCATTTCTCTCTTGATATAGTGTGGAGCAATGCTCGTAGAACGATGCCATTATTGATTTAAAATGACGGTGCATTATTTGTTCGTAAAATAAGTTAAGAGGTGCACTATCCTTTGTGTGTGGGCCAATATATAATATGGAAGTCTTCTAACCTTACGCTTTTAGATTATGGGCCAAGTGGGTTAAATTGGACCAATGGTATTTGCAAGCAGTTGCGTGTTCAATTAGAAACTTTGTTGCATCTTGGGGATGTGACTGTGTTGTATCTTGGACCGGGGATGTGATA
This sequence comes from Corymbia maculata, assembly GCA_014182735.1. Taxonomy (NCBI): domain Eukaryota; kingdom Viridiplantae; phylum Streptophyta; class Magnoliopsida; order Myrtales; family Myrtaceae; genus Corymbia; species Corymbia maculata. Next base: position 28,203,946 of record CM024689.1, read on the forward strand.
TTAAAGTGGGATCAGCTCATGAACTGGGGATGACTTTATTGGTCAAGTGACTTTGTTATATCTTGGAGTGGGGATGTGTTATTGAAGTGGGACCAGTTCATGAACCAAAGATGTGACTTTGTTGTATCCTAAGTTGGGGATGTGAAATTGAAGTGGCACCAACTCATGAACCGGGAATGTGATTTTGCTGGCAAAGCAACTTTCTTGTATCTTGGATCAGGAATGTGATATTGAAGTGGGACCAGCTCATGAACCAGAGATGTGACTTTGTTGAATCTTGAGTCGAGGATATGCTATTGAAGCGGGACCAGCTCATGAACCGGGGATGTGACTTTGTTCATAAAGTGACTTTGTTATATCTTGGACTGGGGATGTAATATTGGAGTGGGACCAACTCATGAACCGGAGATGTGACTTTGTTGAGTCGCGGATATGCTATTGAAGTGGGACCAGCTCATGAACCGGGGATGTGACTTTGTTATATCTTGGATTGGGGATGTAATATTGAAGTGGGACCAACTCATGAACCGGAGATGTGACTTTGTTGAGTCAAGCATATGCTATTGAAGTGGGACCAGCTCATGAACCGGGGATGTGATTTTGTTCGTAAAGTGACTTTGTTATATCTTGGACTAGGGATGTAATATTGGAGTGGGACCAACTCATGAACCGGAGATGTGACTTTGTTGAGTCGAGGATATGCTATTGAAGTGGGACCAGCTCATGAACCGGGGATGTGACTTTGTTCGTAAAGTGACTTTGTTATATCTTGGACTAGGGATGTAATATTGGAGTGGGACCAACTCATGAACCGGAGACGTGACTTTGTTGTATCCTAAGCCGGGGATGTGATATTGAAATGGGAAAAGTTCATGAACCGGGGATGTGACTTTGTTTGTAAAGTGACTTTGTTATATCTTGGACTGGGGATGTAATACTGGAGTGGGACCAACTCATGAACCGGAGACGTGACTTTGTTGTATCCTAAGCCGGGGATGTGATATTGAAATGGGAAAAGTTCATGAACCGGGGATGTGACTTTGTTTGTAAAGTGACTTTGTTATATCTTGGACTGGGGATGTAATATTGGAGTGGGACCAACTCACCGGAGACGTGACTTTGTTGTATCCTAAGCTGGGGATGTGATATTGAAGTGGGAAAAGCTCATGAACCGGGGATGTGACTTTGTTCGTAAAGTGACTTTGTTATAAATTGGACTGGGGATCAACTCATGAACCAGAGATGTGAATTTGTTGTATCCTAATTTGAGGATGTGTTATTGAAGTAGAATGACCTCGCGAAAAATTAACAAAATGTGAACTAAATATTATCTCATTTAATGGTATCACGAGTTACAATATAATAATTCTTTACTTGTCATTGCTTCCGTTAATATCATAAGATTTGTCACTCTATTTCATTATACATAGTCAATCTTTAATGGAAAAAAAAAAAAAAAAAAAAAAGCACAATCGGCTCCATTGGACCAGATTGGAACCGACAATACGGTCCGGTTTCTGGTCTTAGCAAACGGTCCTCTCCTCAATGTGACTTTGTTATATCCTGAGTTGGGGATGTGATATTGAAGTGGGACCACCTCACGAGCTAGGGATGTGACTTTGTTGGTAAAGTGACTTTGTTGTATTCTGGATCAGGGGATGTGATATTGGACAAGCTCATGAACCAGGGACGTAACTTCGTTGGTAATGTGACTTTGTTGTTTTATGGACCGGGATGTGATATTGAAGTGGGAGCAGGTCAAGTAGTATATAATGGAACACATCCCCATCCCAGGACACGGCTCATGTATTTTTGTCCCTCGACCCCATCTCCTTCCTTCTCTCTCCATCCACGGAGTGTCTCATATTTCTGTCTAAAACACCTGACGAAGGAGAAAAGAATGGCGTTTCAATTGGAGAGAACCCCCAGCGGCCGCGAGTACAAGGTCAAGGACATGTCGCAAGCCGGCTTTGGCCGCCTCGAGATCAAGCTTGCGGAGGTTGAAATGCCCAGCCTCATGGCCTGCCGCTCTGAGTTTGGCCCTTCGCAGCCCCTCGAGGGCGTGAGAATCACTGGCTCCATCCACATGACTATCCAGACTGCTGTTCTCATCGAGACCCTCACTGCCCTCGGCGCTGAGGTCCGCTGGTGCTCAGGCCACATTTTCTCCACCCAGGACCATGCTGCAGCCGCCATCGCCCGTGACTCTGCTGCTGTCTTCGCCTGGAAGGGTGAGACCCCCCAGGAGTACTGGAGGTCCATCGAGTGGGCCCTCGACTGGGGCCCTGACGGTGGCCCTGACCTCATCGTCGATGATGGGGGCGACGCCATCCTCCTCATCCATCAGGGCATCCAGGCGGAGGAGGCCTATGAGAACAACGGGAATCTCCCTGACCCGGCGTCCACTGACAACGCGGAGTTGCAGATCGTGCTGACCATAATCAGGGATGGGATGGAGACCGATCCGAAGAGGTATCACAAGATAAAGGACAGACTCATCGGAGCCTCCGAGTCGACTGCCACTGCTGTCCAGAGGTTGTACCGGATGCAGGCCAATGCAACTCTTTTATTCCCCGTTATTAATGTCAACGACTCTGTCATCAAGACTAAGGTACTAATCTAGTCACTCCACTTATATATTTTGAGTAGAGTCACGAGTAGCTCCATTTAATCCCTTCTTGGACAGTGCTCTTGCATGAGACAGTTTCAAAACTTGTGCGGTTGCCGCCCCTCTGGGCCGGACGGTCAAATGATGGCCACTGACCTCAAGATCGCTGGAAAAGTTGCTGTGGTCTGTGGATATGGAGACGTGGGCAAGGACCACGCTGCTGCCCTCAAGAAGGCTGGAGCTTTTGTCATTGTGACCGAGATCGATCCCATCCGCGCTCTCCAAGCTCTCATGGAAGGTATCCTGGTCCTAACCCTCGAGGATGTTATCTCCGAGGCCGACATCTTTGTCGTCACTGCAGGCGGCAGCAAGGGCATCGTCACGGTCAACCACATGAGGAAGATGAAGAACAACGCCATCATCTGCAACATTGGTTCCTCTGATAACGCGATTGACATGCTCGGCCTCGAGACATTCCCAGGCATGAAGCGCATCACCTTCAATCCCCAGACGGATAGGTGGGTCTTCCCCGACACCCAGTCGGGTGTCATTGTGTTGGCGGAGGGACACCTCGTGAACTTGGGTCGCACCAGCGGCCACCCTATGCCGATGACGTCCTCCTGCTCCTTTGCGAACCAGGTGATGGCGCAGCTAGAGCTGTGGATGGAAAGGAACACAGGTAAGTATGAGAAGAAGGTCTACGCCTTGCCCAAGCACCTGGACGAGAAGGTGGCGGCTCTCCACCTCGGCAAGCTCGGCGCTAAGCTTACCAAGCTTAGCAAGGAGCATGCCGACTGAAGAGTGTCCCCGCTGACTAATGGTGGAGACTAAGGTGGGCCAAGGATGAAGTTTGGAGAGGGAGAGAGAGTAATACAAGGTCCAAAGCTTATTAGTAAAGTAAGGGGAGTCAATGGGTCGAGTTGGGTATCATTCCGATCGGGCAAGTCGAGTTTCAGTACTTTTTTTTTTTGGGGGGCGGGTCATCTATATTGTTTTGTTGCTGCTATCGAATAAAATAATACCTTCATCCACTTCTCATGTATCCTTAATATATTATATTAGAGGTGTTGATAAAATAAACTCCCCTCCGCCTCAACAATTCTCGAAGCTGAAAGGCATCAGTATTATTAGCGGACAATTATTAAAATGAAAAAAAGGAAAAACCCGACCCAACCTGATGTCGGATCGAGTCTCCTTCTGGTTCTAATAATAAGAGAAAAATCGGAAATCAAAGAAACCCTACACTTTCGCCCCCAAATTTGCGGGCCAAGCAAGCCAAGTCAGGGAAGATCAACGCGTGAGGAAACGATATCAGTTTGACGACATCGTCCAATTCAATTTGATCAAGATGGATCAGCCCAGAACCAAAAGCAATCGCGCACCTAAATAACGACATAGAAAGAATTGGTTTTATACTAATGGGGCCAACCCCTTTTCTATGAGGTTGGTAGGTTGAATTGACTCACTCAGCCTGAGAACATTCTCTTTTGTTTGGATGATAAATTGCTATATTGTTGAGGAATGGAGCAAAGCACCATGAAACGGTTGTTCTCTCTGCTTATCTTTTTAAGAAAAGCAATAAAAAGAGCCATAAAAAAAGTATCGAGACCGGGCATCGTAGTTTCAATCATCGTCTCCTAAATCTTGAAGATCTCTCCTTCCCAAATCCCATATCAACAAACGAATGAAACGTAAATATTTTCTTTGAAAATGCTTTCTTTGAAAAATATTTTTCTTTATCTTGAAATTTGACGCTAATTCGATCACACCATTAATTTGTAAAATTTTTGGGTGCTTAATGAGTGCTGCGTAGAATGTACACAGATCCATTCACCATTGCCATGTTTACTCAATGGGTCCCCACTCTGGCTTAATTAGAAACTTCAAGTTTCTTTCCGTTTCTTCCCAGTTCCCACTTGGCATGAGCAGGGGTGTTAGAACCAAACTAAACTGGGAACCGATATGAACTTTTGTACATTTTCAGTTTAAATCCGATAATGAAAATATAATCATATTTTTTATTATGATTTAGATAGTTTTGGTCAATTTGGTTAACTGAACCAAATTAAATATTGTCCATCTTCTTAATATTATAATTTCTACAATATCTCTCCTTTTTTGCTAAGTCTATATTTCATATTTCAAGAAAGAAAACCAAAAAATCATTGGTCATAGAACACTGATTTGCATTGGTTACTTGTCACTTCGCAATTGTGCTCATTGATTGCTTGGTCGACAGCTCAAGTATAACGTCGCACTGATCCCCAAAAGCTCAACTTAACTCCTATGTCATGCCTATATCTAGTAAGGGCCACCCTCGCTCAAACACGAGAGTTGTGACACCCTATCTTAACCCAGATATGGGTGAGGGGTTGTGAGCCTTCACTGTGGTCAATGAAGGCATCATAGCCCTTTCCCAAGCCTTGACCAGTAGCCCTAGCTAAAGAAAAGAAGAAAAAGGATAGGAAAAAAAAGAAAAAACATTGGATTTAAAAAAAAAAAATTACAAATTCATGTTAGTACAAGTTGTGCCATACAAGACAGCTAGCAATTTCTAGTCTAAATTAGCTGAAGTGATTAAATTGACAAATTATCAAAAAATTTATGATTAAATTAAACTTTTTTCTTTGATATTCATATAATAGGTTTATAATTTTTTTGGTATCTATCCCCACATTTACAGCAAGGAGCACGCCAACTAAAGAGTTTCCCTATTTAGAGATTTTTTCCCGAGATAAGAAAGGTACTGCGGAGGGTCTAGTAGGGAGAGCCGTCCATCGATGAAAGTTTGGAAGGCCTGTAGAATATATATATATGCACATGCATGACTTGGTCATAACTTATAATGGAAGGTTTCCCAGCTATAAATAGAAAAAAGAAAAAGAGAAGTAATATAAACTCTCGTCGGCCTCAATTATTTCTCAAGCTGGAAGGCGAGGCGAGGCGATAACTGTAGTTAGTCTTTTTTGTTTTTTTTTTTTGGTCAGAAGAGACGACTGTCATCAGACGATTATTTAACCCCAAAAAAAAAAAAAAAAATCCAGTTCGGATGATACGAGAAAATTCCGGAAGTCACAGACGATTCGGTTCCGAAACCGTTTCGGCGAAACGCATCGAAAAACACTAGGCCTCTCCCTGCCCAAACTCTTTCTCTCTGTTTTCGCGATTTCGTCGCTCGGGAGAAAGTTCAGAGCGTCTTCAAGGCTCCATCGAATTGCCTGTGGAGCGTTAGATTTGCTATGTCGGAAGATTTGTGTCCACGTCGAAATGCTCGTATTGTTTTTTTTTTTTGGTCGAAAAAATGCTCGTATTGTTCATCGGTTGTGTTCCGTGCAATGTTCATTCCGCAGAGGGAAAAGGTGCATGAAATCATGAACGTAGGCGTGCTGAAAGAGAACCCTTCTCTTGGTGGCGTGGCGTGGCGATACTCAGAGAAATTTTCTATTTTGCCTCCGGATCGAATGCTGAGTATGGAAGAATTGAGTGTTTTAAGAATTTTCGGGGGTGCTTAATGACCCCTCTAGCTGGGTTGGGTTATCTGCATCTTACAGGGAAGCTAGAGTTGAGAAAAGTATCCATCTCGTCTAGTGTATGAACTTTCGAATCAGACATCATGCGTTTGTTGCTCTCCCTCTGAATTCGTTTGAGTCATTTCTAAGATGTTGATGAATTGCGTGGTTTGGATTTTGCACGACAAGTTCGGGGGTGCATGCTTAGGTGGAATCGTGTCGTGTAGATGCTTGAGTTCTTGAATTGTTTCAATGGGGAGCGAGCTGGAGTTATTTTATTTCGAGGTTGGATTCTTCATCGGTGATCGATTATGTGTTTATTTGCGTGCACATGTTGAGCGGTTTGCAGCCTCTGTGCTCTCTAAGTAGCTGAATACTACTATATCACGTAGGGCAGCAATCTGGAGAACAGAACCCTTTGTGATGTCAATTGTTTCCGGTGTTTTCAAGATGTTCTGCAGAGTCATAGGAAAGAGGCCTTGTTTTCAAGAAGTTGTGTTCAGCATGTATAGATGTGCCTGTCATAAGTTTATAATCTCACTTATTATAGTGGTTTTGTTATGCTGAAAGTTGCGGGACTACAGCTTACATGCTACACGTAGCTTTTCTAGTTATTTGTCAAGAGGGTATAGAGGACTACAGTTTACATATTACATTGTGTCTTTTTATTTGATTGTAGAGGAAAATTGGTTTGGCACATTATATTTGATTATAATGATAACTTGTGGGTTCCAAGTTTTGTAGATTGAAGGATTGCAAAATGTCTACAATGAAGAATCTTAGTGCCACAAATAGAAGGAGGAGATCCATTTTGCAGGATCACTTTGGAAGGATTCCTTGTGCAAACAAGAGCAGTAGAGTCTATGCCCATCTTGAGTATAGTATTAGAGGCTACATTTAGCACAGGAGGTTGTGTGCTTGACGTGTTTTGTAGCTTTTTGAACCCGAGTATGGTGGAGGCTCGTATATGTGCTCAAGATTGGCTAGGATATGCACCACTTTTGCTTTCAATTGAGGACTTAGAAGAAGTCAAAATTTTTGAGTTCAGTGAGAAAGCATTTTTATAGAAGATTTAAACCCTTCAAATGACAAAGGATATTTCAGTTCTCATTTTCATTGTGAAATTAATGCAAAGTTGTTAACTACGACCATGGAGCTGAACTCAATATTGGTTCCTCGTGACAATTGACGAAGTTGGAGATTGGTACTTGTCAAACCGATACTCATTTTTATTGCGAATTTACCCTCTCAATATTCTGTGTCAAGCGTTTAGTAATGGTTGTCTTCTTCATTTCCTGCTTGCAGGTTGTCCTCTGTTGAGCAAGAAAACCAATGGTGTTTTGGGGTGTGCTCTGTTTCTATTAGTAGTCCTTGCTACTACTTCTTCTCCTTCTCCTTCTCCTTCTCCTCCTTCTTCTCCTTCTTCTTCTTCTTCTTCACACTGCTTACTTGTATATCTCAGTAGCCTTCACCAGAAATGCTAGATTATACTACTTAATTCTTTGCACAGTCAATTACTCTCTTCTTGTTCTTCTCTGTAAATTTACCCTTCTGATAGTGAAAATCCTCTTGAGAGGTCTCCAACGTTCATGTTAGCAATGAATACATCCAATGTTCAGATGCTCTAGAGTAAGAATGTCTCTACATTAATTTACATTGCTTTTCAATGTGGGGGTAAACAGTTTTCCCACTGTGTGACTGATAATCTGCTGTGACCGGCAGCCAAGCAATGTTCTTCTCGATAATGAAATGACTGCTCATGTAAGCGATTCAGGTTTGGCAAGGCTGGTGTCAAGATTGTGTAATGATCATGCGAGTCAATTTAGCTCGCTTGGTATCAAGGGTACCACAGGATATGCAGCTCCAAGTACGATTCATCATGAATTTGCTTCTAGTGATATTGTGACACAGGGGTGACAGTATTAGTGTTTAATAGGAACGGCAGGCATGGGGGCCAAGCTATCTACTCTCAGAGACCTGTACAGCTAAGGAGCACTCTTGCTCAGGAGAAGATCTGCCGGCCATCATTCGGAGATAAATTGAAGCCGCACAATTGTGCTAAGATGGCATTGCCTGGTTGTGTCGTAGAGTTATGGACGGAATGACCTGCAGGATGTGTTGTAAGAATTATAAGACATTTGCAATTCCTATCTCGGCAACTCAGCAAGCAAGCAAAACTGAATCTTTGCTCTCTGTACTAAAAGTTGGAGTGGCGTGCTCAGAAGAATCCTCAAGAAAGACTGAACACGAGAGCCGTTGTAGTGAATTTGCTTTCAATCTGAGATGAATGTATCCTAGAACCGAAGCGCATGGAAGCTCCCGACATGGATAATGCCAATTTCAGCGTTCCTCATTCCCAGCTGCAACTCTTCACATCCCAAATTCCAACTTGTGATGAAGTCCTCGAATTCCAATTTTCTGCTTTTTAATTTTTTAAAATTTGTCTCTTTTTGGAGAGTCTTTGTTGAGTGTGATTTTCAGGTGGCCATCTTGTTACAAGTGAATCTTATGTTGATTAGTTTTAGCATCATGTGTAGTAAGTCATAATAGTTTTATCGTCTTATATAAAAAGTATAAAATGATGAGAAAGGTATAGACATTTGAACAGTCTGAGGTGGGAGTAATGTACCGAATTGGATTAAGAATAAACCTAGTGTTTGAACGCAAGAAACAAATTATACTTTCCAAAAATTGTCGACTAAATATATATATATATATCTAATTTTTGACAGCTGAGTTTCGTGTTTCATTTGATAGTGAAAATATGAATTCCTAAGCTCATTTGAAGTAATTAGGGGGTTAAAATAGTTTCTGAGTTTTAGCAGGAAAGTTAAATTAATAAGTAATCTTTTATTTGACATAAACTAAACTAAAACAGGCAAAAAAAGATTGATGCCCCTTATTATATTGAATTTCTTATTCAAATTTATCCTATTGCTATTGGCTTTTGTTTACCGTCACTGCATCTTCTTTTGAGGAAAAGCAACCTTTTTTTTCTTTTTCTAATTGAGAAACAAGGCTTTTGCCGTCTCCAAAGCACGCGTTTCACTCGTTACTACTGTTTGCTTTTTGTGGAATATTTGTCAACCACCAAAGAAAAAGCCAGCAATTTTGCAGGAAAAAAAGGCGAAATTGAAATTAGTTATTTATACAGTCAAAGGGCGAGGGAGAAAGGGAAGGATGCATCACGCGACACGATGATGAGCCACAGTGACAGGCGAAGGTTCCTTCCCTTCCTTCCCCCTCTTTCACTTTCTCTCTTGCGGCACCCAAATCCAGTCGCCATTTCCACGTGTACCCAACTGTCATCAGAAACTCGCAAGCCTTTTGCTTCCTTTTGAAAAAATTATAAAAAAATCTTAAATCTATTATAATTTTTTTTTCAATTCAATCAGAAACCTTTTATAATAATATAAATTCAGTTCATTAGACTAATTTTAGCCGATCAATGCTAACATAAATAATTTTTGATAATATTTTATCTTTTGAATTTTTGTTATCAATGTTTTATTTTCTTTTTCCTCTTTTCTCTCTTTTTTTCCTTTTTTTCCTTCCTTCCAACAAGCGGTTAGAGGTGAAGGCTGATCGCTAAGGCAAGTGGCTAGTGGTGAGCTGAGCAAAGGCAAGCTCACCCAGCCACTTGTGAGGCAAGCCATTGCTAGTGGATCAACAAGCTTGACCTCATCATCACTAAGCAAGGCGAGCCTATCCGAAAAACAGTGAGGTGAGCCTTGCTAGGGGTAGGTGAGGTTGAGCTCGCCCAACCACTGGCAAGACAAGCCATCGCCAAATAAAAAAATTAATGAAAACTTTCAAAAGAAAAAATATTATTAAAAAATTATCTACGACAGTGTCTGCTAGACAACAATGCCAATCAATATCCACGTCAGCGCCCATCGATAAAATTTGGCCAAATGAATTCAATTGACACAATTACAAAAAATTAAAGACTCAATTGGCAAAAAAATAAGTTTATAATTGAATCGACACAATTGTAATAGGTTTTGGATTTTTTTGATAATTTTCACCTTTCTTTCCTTCAACACCAGACTAGCAGATTGAAAATCCGGACTGCCTTGGTCAAGTTGGTTTGGATTTATCCTAGACCCATTTCTCCCTTGGGCCTACTCCTCAAATCTTTTCAGTGGGTCGAGCTCCATGTTTGGGCTTGAGGCTGAAATACATCACGAGTCGGATCGGTGCTTCTTGATGTAGAACATATATATAGATTACAAATTTAATCCTGCTTTTAGAGGATATATAGTCAGTTTAACTTTACCAACTCCCTATTCGACTTAATTTTCTTTAAATCATTTGGTCTAAGAGTGCAACTTATGACTATATATCAAATCTCATTATTCTTTAAATGATAGAGATTAAAAGTATGTTCCTTGTATATAAATATAATTAAGTAGGATGGTATAGTAGCCTTTTGTACTTGAGGCAAGAAGGTGGAACTCGAACGAGCTTTTGCTAGGTTGGCTTGTGTTTCGCACAAGTCTTGTAATCAATTGACCAACCTAATACCCCTTAGCGCACACAAGGTGTAGGACCATGACATTCTTGTTGCCAATCGACAATGATGGTTTGTGAATTCTCATTTCAAGGTTATATCCAATGATGTTGATGTTGAGCCTCGCTAGAGGCCAACGAGGTTGTCCTATTGCCGAGGTCCAATGGCACCCTAGAGGAAGAAGAGAAAAAGGAAAGAGAAAAGAGAAAAAGGAAAGAAAGTAAATAAATAATTTGAAAAATTATTAAAAATTATTTATGTGAGCGTTGACCATACAACGTAGGATGACCAACATCCATATAAGTGATTTTCAGTCAAAAATGGCTAGATTGACTGAATTTACACAAATACAAAAGGTTTATGACTCAATTAACAAAAGTTTAGAAATATTTAGTACAATTCCAATAAATTTAGATTTTTTTTTGATAATTCTCCAATTTGGAAAACTAGTGACACAACATCGGAAGGAAGCTATTGGTGCTAAGTTATTAAATCACATTTATCTTGAAAATTTACATAAAAGAAAATTCAAAATGGTTATTCTGCTCTCAAACTTTCACCTAATAATCGAATTTCATTAAGATTATTGCGTCTTCGGCCATGCACGCGCAAAGCACGCGGATTCCTTTCATGTTGGCCGGGCCTACAAATCCAGCCCATCTATCAAAGTTAAGGCTTGATTTGTTCTACAAAGCCCACAGTTTCTGCGTGCTCCAGTTTCAGCATCCGCCTTGTACGCCAACCATCTTCTCCCTTAGTCACACGTCTACCAACTTCCAACACCAAATCCCAGAACCGTCCATTTCTCTCTTATTGAGCAATGCTCGTAGAACCGTTATTGATTGAAAATGACGATGCAATTGTTAATAGTTTGTTTGTAAACTAAATTAACAAATGTCTTATCCCATGTTAAAAAGATGTGAGTGTATGGATCAATATATAAATATGTAAATCTTCTAACCTTACAATTGAAAATCATGAGTTAAATGGGCTGGAACCTATAGTATTTGTGTGTGAGTGTGCACGATCATTAAGTTTGCTTGCTTGTGGAGAATTTGTTGGAGAAAATATCATATTAAATTCTCATTTTGAGATTTTGTTATATTATGGAGATTTTTGCCTATTGCCATTAATAATTTTATGGGGGTAACAATTCTTTAAAATTAACATATTCAATCATCAAAGTGACATTGCTGAACGCAGTTGAAAGTGAGTGACATAGAAAAATGAACATAGCCTTTTAATGAAAAAAATGAATATCTTGAAAAGTGAAAATGAACATCTTGAAAAGCACTTTTGACTTGGAGGACCTGAAAGGTGGTGTATATATGTAGTTCTTGAATTGATGTGACTTGTAAATTACTTTACCTGTTGAAAATGGTTATGTGCGGATGGATCCAAAATTCAAGACTCAAGACGAGGCCTCGTCTTGCAAATAGTTGCGGATGGATCCAAAATTCAAGACTCAAGACGAGGCCTCGTCTTGCAAATAAATAACCATTTTCAACAGGTAAAGTAATTTACAAGTCACATCAATTCAAGAACTATATAAATAGGAGCTGCAGGGAGCATCACAATCCCACCATACCATCTCCTTCCTTCGCTCGCTCTCTCCCTTTCCCCTCCCCACAGATTGTTGTTTCAGACCGCTGTCAAAAAACCCCAAGAAGTGAAAAGAATGGCGTTGCCAGTGGAGAGCACCGCCAGCGGCCGCGAGTACAAGGTCAAGGACATGTCGCAGGCCAACTTTGGCCGCCACGAGATTGAGCTCGTGGAGGTCCAAATGCCAGCCCTCATGTCCTTCCGCTCCAAGTTCGGTCCCTCACAGCCCCTCAAGGGTGCAAGAATCACCTGCTCCCTCCCTGTGACCACCCAGACCGCCGTCCTCATCGAGACCCTCACCGCCCTCGGCGCCGAGGTCCGCTGGTGCTCGTGCAGCACCTTCTCCACCCAGGACCACGTGGCAGCCGCCATCGCCCGTGACTCCGCTGCCGTTTTCACCTGGAAGGACGAGACCCCCCAGGAGTACTGGAGGTGCATGAGGCGGGCCCTCGACTGGGGCCTTGGCCGTGGCCCCGACCTCATCGTCGGCAACGGGGGCGACGCCATCCTCCTCATCCATGAGGGCGTCAAGGCGGAGGAGGCCTACGAGAACACCAGGAATCTCCCCGACCCGGCGTCCACCGGCGACACCGAGCTCCAGATCGTGCTGACCATAATCAGGGACGGGTTGAAGACAGATCCGAAGAGGTATCGCAAGATGAAGGAGAGACTCGTCGGAGTCTCCGAGGCGACCCCAACTGGACTCGAGAGACTCTACCGGATGCAGGCCAATGGGACTCTCTTATTCCCTGCTATCAATGTCAACGGATGTGTCGCCACGACCAAGGTACTAATAAAGAATCTAGTCCCTCCAGTTATATATAATTTGAGTAGAGTCACCAGTAGCTCCATTTAATTCCTTCTTGGATCAGTGCTCTTGCATGAAACAGTTTCAGAACTTATGCGATTGCCGCCCCTCCGGGCCTGACGGTCTAATGATGGCCACCGACCTCATGATCGCTGGAAAAGTTGTTGTGGTCTGTGGTTATGGAGACGTCGGCAAGGATAGCACTGCTGCCCTCAAGAAGGCTGGTGCTCGTGTCATTGTGACCGAGAGCGATCCTATCCGCGCACTCCAAGCTGTCAATGAAGGTATGCAAGTCCTAACCCTCGAGGATGTTGTTTCCAAGGCCGACATTTTTGTCGTCACCGCCCGTGGTAGAAAGGGCATTGTCATGGTCGACCACATGAGGAAGATGAAGAACAACGCCATCGTCTGCAACATCGGTCATTCTGATAACGCGATCGACATGCCCGGCCTCGAGACTTTCCCAGGCGTGGAGCGCATCACCTTCAATCCCCAGACGGACAGGTGGGTCTTCCCCGACACCAAGTCGGGCATCATTGTGTTGGCGGAGGGACGCCTCATGAACTTGGGCATCGGCCACCCTAGCCTCGCGACGTCCTCCTGCTCCTTCGCGAACCACGCGATGGCGCAGCTAGAGCTGTGGAGGGAAAGGGACACAGGCAAGTATGAGAAGAAGGTCTACGCCTTGCCCAAGCACCTGGACGAGGAGGTGGCGGCTCTTCACCTCGGCAAGCTCGGCGCTAAACTCACAAAGGTTAGCAAGGAGCATAGCAAGGAGCATGCCGACTAGATCAGCGTCGCCCGTTATAGGGTTATTCTAGGTATGATTTGGTATATTCCGAGAGGAGAAAGGGGGACTGATGACTCGGCGAGACAAAGATGGGCCATGGATGACGTTCGGAAGTCATGTATTTGAGAATGTGTCCAAATTTTTATTTCCAGATGTTAAAAAAATTTTGAAAGTAAAATAAAATGCTCACGGCATCAATGATTTTATATAAAAAGAAAAAGAAAAAAACCCAAACCCAGCCGAATAAAACCCGACCCGATGTTTGGATCAGGTCTCCCTCTTCCTCGGACTCCATTGAATTCGAATCGCTCTCCCTCTCTCTCTCAAGTTGACGTTTCTTCCAAGGTTCCATCTCAGATTCGCTCTTTTTCACGTTTTCGTTGGTCGGGAGATAAGTTCAGAGCGTCTTCAAGGCTCCATCGCATCGGGTTTTGCCTGTCGAGCGTTAATTTTGCTACGTCGGATGGACGTGCTGTCCTTCTCGTGCCTAAGTTGTAGGATCGTGTCAACATGGAAATGCTCGTAGTGTTCATCAGTTGTGTTCTGTGCAAATATTCAATTGGCAGAGGGAATAGGTGCATGAAATCTTGAACAGAGGCGTGGATACTCAGAGCCTGCACCATGCGAGGAGAGGGAGAGATGAATATGATCTCCTCAGCTTCTTCGTTTTAGGAATTTCCTCATTTGAAAGGCCTGTAGAATTAACACTTGGTACTTATCTTATAATGGAAAGGTTCTCAGCTATGAAATAAAGTCCCGTCGGCCTCAATGATTCTCAGACCAGAGCTGGAAGGCGACGACTGTTGTTAGTCTTTTTGTCTTTTTTTTAGGGGTCGGAAGCGACGACTGTTTGTTAGACGATTATTTAACCCAAAAAAAGCCGAAACATATATTTATGTATATAATGTGTAAGAGAATGTGTATAATACCTGGTCCAAATCTTAATACTAAAGGTAAGGGTGTCAATGGGTCGGATTGGGTATCTAAGATACTTGAACTAAATCGAAAATAAATGGAGATGTGTTTTACCTAACTCGACCCAATACTCGAAACACTTGTATCCCAAGCCTTCAGATCAAGTTTCGGTGCTCATTTTTTTTTAGGAACCTATTTGTATTGCGTTTTTGTTGCTATCATATAAAATAGTAATTTCATCCACTTTTCACATATCCTTTATTTTATATTAGTAGACTTGATAAAATAAATTTGCCTCAACCTCAACAATTCTCAAAGCTGAAAGGCACCGATTATTATTAGTGCAAAATTATTAAAAAGAAAAAAGAAAAAAACCCGAGCCTCGCCCGAACAGAACCTGACCTGATGTTCGGACCAAGTCTTTTTCCGGTTCAAATAATAAGAGAAAAATCAGACATTATGGACGATTCAGTTCCGAAACACATCAAAGAAACCCTACGCTTTCACTCCCAAATTTGCGTGCCAAGCAAGCCAAGTCATGGAAGACCAACGCGTAAGGAAAAGGTATCAATTTGACCACATCGTCCAATTCAATTGTATCAAAGATGGATCAGCCCATGACCAAAAGCAATGGCGTCCCTAAATAACAGCATAGAAAGAACTGGTTTAATACTAATGGGGCCAGCCCTTTTATACGAGATAGGTAGGTCGAGTTGCTTTATTGTTAAGGAATGGAGCAAAGCACTATGTGACGGTTGTTCTCTCTGCTTATCTTTCCAAGAAAAGCAAAAAAAGAGCCCTGGAAAAAGCATCGACACTGGGGATTGGAATCTTAATCATCGTCTCCCAAATCGTGAAGATCTTAACCCTCCCAATTCCCATATCACCGAACGAATGAAACGTGACTATTTTCTTTGAAAATACTTTCCCTATAAATATTTTTCTTTATCTTGAAATTTTACTTGAAATGATCACACCATTAATTTGAAAAATTATTGGGTCCTCAACGAGTGCCACATAAGATTTACGCAGATCCATTCACCGTTGCCATGTGTACCTAGTGGGTCCCCACTCTGGCTTCATTAGAAACTACAAGTTTCTTTTTTTTCTTCCCACTTTGCACAATAGGATGTTAGAATCGAACCGGAAAATCGAACTGAAATCAGAATCGATCCGAATTTTTGTACATTTTCGGTTGGGATTAAATAATGAAAAAATAATCGTATTTTTATTCCGATTCATATAGTTTTGGTCGGTTTGGTTAATTGAATCGAATTGAAAATTGTCCATCTTCTTAACATTACAATTTCCACAATATCTCTTCTTTTTTATTAAATCTATTTTTAATATTTCAAAAAAAAAAACCATCGATCCAAACCGAACCGAGTATGAACACGGTTGAGTTCAAAGTTGACGTATCACCAAACGGTTCAGTGAATGCCAGGCACTTCTTCTCCTTTCAGGGGTGGTTGCGACGGAGGGCAAGAGAAAAGGGTGGGGGAAAGAGGACAGAAAACGCGAGGAAGCTTCCTCCCCCTCCCCGGCTTGTTATGGAACGAGAGCGAACGTATGCTATGTTAAGATATCTATTGTTGACATGCGGGCGAGATACTTTTAACTTTTCCTCTTCGACTGGTATGCCTATCATAAGTTTATTCTTAATTAGTTTCGATTAAAATTTACCGTCAAATTACTAACTTAAAAGACACACAATAGATGACGATTATACTAGTTTTGGATTTCATCCTATGTTTGTTCCATAGGTATACCAATTTGTGATTTTTCGTAATATTAATTTAATTTAACAAAAATTGACCGTTATTTTTTGAATTACAAACTCTAACTGCTCTCGGGATTCTAGACTTCACACTGATTGTCTTCAATTGCATGTCTTTGACCCAAAAAAAGATATCTTATTCACAAGTGGTTATACTCTTTGAGAACCAAAAGTAATTGCGCACCTAAATAACGAACTAGAAAGAATTGGTCTTATACTAATCGGGCCAACCCGTTTTCTAACGAGGTAGGTAATCTCTTTGCTTATCTCTTCAAGAAAAGCAATAAAAAAAGCCCTGGAAAAAGTATCAAGACTAGGGATCGTAGTCTCAATCATCGTCTCCCAAATTGTGAAGATCTCTCCCTCCCAAATCCCAAATCACCAAACGAATGAAACGAGACTATTTTCTTTGAAAATGCTTTCCATGAAAAATATTTTTCTTTATCTTGAAATTTTATGCAAAATGTTCACACCATTAATTTGAAAAATTATTGGGTACTCAATGAGTGCCACGTGGGATTTACACAAATCCATTTACGGTTGCCATGTGTGGTGACAAGTCCTCACTCTAGTTTTATAAGAAACTTCAAGTTTCTTTTTGTTTCTTCCCACTCTACACGAGTAGGGGTGTCAGAATCAAACCCGAAAATCGAACTGAAGTCAAAACCAATCTGAATTTTCGTACATTTTCGATTTGGATCGGATAATGAAAAAATAATCGTATTTGTTGTTTTGATTCAAATAGCTTTGTCGAATTCGGTTAATCGAACCAAATCGAAGATTGCCCATTTTCTTAATATTACAATTGCCACAATATCTTTCATTTTTCACTAAACCTATATGAGAATTCAGTTTGGGACATGGTTCAATTCAAAGCTAATGTATACCCAAACGGTTCGGTGAATTCTAGATACTTCTAGTTTCAGAGGTTGCGATGGAGGCCAAGAGAGAAAGGTGGGGAAAGAGGGGAGAACGAGAGAAATCTTTACCCCATTTAGGTTGTAGTTGACCATTGACTCCGCCATTGCCTTACCGTCTTCGCTTTTGTACATTACGAAACGAGATCGAGCGTATCTTACGTTAAGACATCAATTGCTGATATGCGGGTGCGATACTTTTTAGTCTTCTTATCCTATCACAAATTTACCCTTAATAGTTCCGGTTAAAGTTTACGGTTAAATTACTAAATTTAAAAACACATGACAATTGACGATTATACTAGTTTTAGGTTTTATCCTATATTTGTCATGCATGTATATAAGTTTGTGATTTTTTGTAGTATTAATCCAACTTAACCAGAACTGATGATTATTTTTTGAATCACAAACTTTAACTATTTCTAGGATTCTAAATTTCACACTGATTGTCTTAAACTACATGTTCTTTGACCGAAAGAAAAAAAATTCTTATTCGCAAGTGATCATACATTCGATATATCTTTTGAGTTTGCTCTTATTCAAATATTTCTTTGTGATTTTCATTACTTTAATAAAGTGCAATTGACCGGTCGTCATTTTATATTGATTTTCGTAAGTCACGGCAATACGGTTCTCTTTTTCATTTTTTCTTTCTTGCAAAGCATTTGATCGGTGCTTCGAATTTGGTTCTTGAGATAGACAGGCCTTCGGCTTCATCTCCAATCCTGGCGGCTTTGATGGGCGACAGGTGGCTGGACCAGATCTTATCAGTTTCCAGCTGTAAATAAAAATTTTGAATGTGAAATAAAATGCTCTGGCCTCAATGATTTTGTATAAAAAGAAAAGAAAAAACCCAAACCCGGCAGAATAAAATCGGACCCGATGTTCGGACCAGGCCTCCCTCTTCCTCGGACTCCATCGAATTCAAATCGCTCTCCCTCTTTCTCTCTCTCTTTCTCTCAAGTTGAAGCGTCGTCCAACGTTCCATCTCCGATTCATTCTTTTTCTCGATTTCGTCGCTCAGGAGATCAGTTCAGAGCGTCTTCAAGGATCCATGGCATTGGGTCCTGCCTGTCGAGCGTTAATTTTGCTATGTCAGATGGACGGTACTGTCTTTCTTGTGCCTAAGTTGTAGGACGTGTCGACATCGAAATGCTTCTAGTGTTCTCAGAGCTGTTCTGTGCAAATATTCGTTTGGCAGAGGAAATAGAGCATGAAATCATGCACAGAAGCGTGGTGGCGATATTCAGAGATGAGTTTCTGTCGGAGATGAATATGACCTCCTTGGCTTTTATGTTTTAGCAACTTATTCAATTGTTGACCGGCAAATTTTGGGTGGTTTTTGGCAGCCCCTTTTAACAGCTATTTTGCTTTCGGATTGAATGTTGAGTATGGAAGGATTGAGAGTTTTAAGAATATTTTAGGATGCTTAATTACTCCTCTTGCTGTGTTGGGTTATCTGCATCTTACAGGGAAGCTACAGTTAAGAAAAGCATCTTGTCTAGTGTATGAACTTTCGAATCGGACATCATGCGTCTGTTGTTTTCCTTCTGAGCTCATTTGAGTCTTGTTAATGAATTGCGTGGTTTGGATTTTCACACGACAAGTTCGGGGGTAAGTTCATAGCGTGGAATCATGTCGTGTAGATGCTTGAGTTCTTGCCCAGGGAAATGTGTCTGTACTTGTCATTTACTAGTTCTTTAATTGTTTCAAGGGGAGCTAACTGGAGTTATTTCTATTTCGAGGTTGGATTCTTCATGGGTGCACGATTATGCGTTTATTTGCTTGCACATGTAAAGCGGTTTGAAGCCTCTGTGCCCTCTCAGTAGCTGAATACTACTATATTCAAGATGTTCTGCAGAGTCATAGGAGAGAGGCCTTGTTTGCAAGAAGTTGTGCCGAGTTAATAGTCCAGCATGTATTGCTTGTCATTAGTTTACAATCTCGCTCGTTATAGTGGTTTTGTTATCCTGAAAGTTGCAGGACTACACGGTGCTTTTCAAGTTATTTATGACATTCACTGGCAGGACTCCATGACAAAGAGTCCTGTCACTAAGGCGAGTTTTTCTAGTTATTTATCAAGAGGCTGCAGAAAACTACAGCTTCCATATTGCATTGTCCTTTTGTCATTGTATTGTGAAGGAAAATTGGTCTGGCTCATTTTATCTGATTGTAATAATAATTTGCAGGTTTCAAGCGTCACAGATTGAAGGATCGTAAGATGCCTGCGATGAGGGATCTCAGTGCCACATATAGAAGGATAAGGACCGTCGTGTGGGATTACTTTAAAAGGATTCCTTGTGCAGACAAGAGCATTAGAGGGTGCGCCTGTCTTGACTATAGCATAGAGGCTGCATTTAGCATAGGAAGCTGTGAGCTTAATGTGTTTCATATCTTGTTGACCCCAAGTATGGTGGGTGAAATCTATTAAATGTGCTTGTGATTGGCTACGAGCTGCACCACTTTTACTTTCGATTGAGGATGGACTTAGAAAAACTCGAAAATTTTGAGTTAGGTGATTTTTCTTTTTATAGAGTACTTACAACATTATATATTACAATGAATACTTAAAGTTCTTATTTTTATTGTGAATTTAATGCAGAGTTATCAACTACGTATATGGAATCGAACTCGTTATTGGTGTTGAGATCGGTACTTATCAAACCGATTTCTCATTTTTACTGCGAATTTACTCTCTTCATATTCTGTATCAGGCATTTAGTGATGGCTGTCTTCTTTATTCCCAACTTGCAGGTTGACCTTCGTTGAGCAAGAAAACCAATGGTGTTGAGCATACAGATGTGGACAAAACGACCCTGCAGGAAGGTCTTGGAAGAAGAATTGGACACTTGCATTCGTTTAGGGATATTTTTCTGAAAGGAGAAAAATACTATGGTGGGTTGAACATATATATATATTGATTCATGTATGACTTGATCTTAATCTTATAATGAAAGGTTTACCAGCTATAAATAATAATAAAAAATAGAAAGTAAAATAAACTCCCGTCGGCCTCTATAATTCTCAAAGCTGCGAGGCGATGACTGTGGTTAGTCTTTTTTTGGCTTTTACTGTTATCAGACAATTATTTAAACCCAAAAAATAAAAATAAAAATCGAATATGGTGGACGGTTCAACTCCGAAACACATCAAAGAAACGCTACGCTTTCGCTCCCAAATTTGCGTGCCAAGCAAGCCAAGCCAGGGAGGACCAACGCGCGAGGAAAATATTGGTTTTATACTAATGGCACCAACCCTTTTTCTACGAGTTAGGTAAGTCGAATTGTTTTATTGTTGAGGAATGGAGCAAAGCACCATGTAACTCTTGTTCTCTCTGCCTTATCTTTTTAAGAAAAGCAAAAAAAAAAAAAACCCTGAAAAAGTATCTCAATCATCATATGCCAAATCATGAAAATCTCTCCCTTCCAAATCCCATATCGCCAAACGAATGAAATGAGACTATTTTCTTTGAAAATGATTTTCGTGAAAATATTATATTATTTTTTGAAATTTTACGTGAAATAATCACACCATTAATTTGAAAAATTATTGAGTGTTCAACGAGTGCTTTATAGGATTTACACAAATCCATTCACCATTGCCATGTGTCTTGGATGGGACCCTACTCTGGCTTCATTAGAAACTTCAAGTTTCTTTTCATTTCTTCACAGTCTACACAAGTTGGGGTGTTGGAGCTGAACCGGAGAATCGAACTGAAATTGGAACCGATCTGAATTTTCATACTTTTTCAGTTTGGACCGGAGAATGAAAAAATAATCGCATTTTTTTTATTTCAATTTAGATAGTTTTGGTCGATTTGGTTAGTTGAATCAAATTGAAGATTGTTGATCTTCTTAATGTTGCAATTTCCACAATGTCTCTTAGTTTTTACTAAACCTATCCGAGCATTCGGTTTGCGACATTCAAAGCTAATGTGTACCGAGCATTCGGTTTTCTTTCCTCCAGGCTAGAGAAAAAGGCGCCGGGGGCGCCGGGGGGGGAGAGGAGGAAAGAAAACGAGAGGAATCTTTACCCCACTTGGTCGTAGTTGACCATTGACTCCGCCACTGTCTTTCTGCCTTCGCGTTCGTCCGTTACAAAACGAGAGCGAGCATATCGTACATTAAGACATCGATCGCTGATACTCAAGTGAGATACTTTTTACTCTTCTTATTCGACTAGTACATCCATTATAAATTTATTTTTAATTAATTCTAATTAAAATTTATCGCTAAATTACTGAGTTAGAAGATATGTGATAATTGACGATTATACTAATTTTGAGTTTCATCCTATATTTATCACACATGTATACCGATTTGTGATTTTTCTTGATATTAATCTAATTTAACCAAAACTAACGATTATTTTTTGAATTACAAACTCTAACTACTTTCGGGATTCTAAATTTCACACTAATTGTCTTAAATCGCATGTTCTTTGACCAAAAAAAAAAATTTCTTATTCACAAGTGATTATACTCTCTGGTATATCTTTTGAGTTTGCTCTTATTCAAATATTTATTGGCGATTTTCATTAATTTAATAAAGTGCAATTGACCAGCTGTCATTTTATATTGATAACTATCTTAGTCAACCACTCTTCATCTATAACATCATTGGTCGCAAGACATCAACTTGCATTGGTTACTTGTTGATCCGCTATTGTGCTCATTAATTGCTTTGTCAGCAGCTCAAGTCCATGGTTGCACCAATCCCAAAAACTCAAAAAAACTCATACATTATATTCATATCTAGCAAGAGTCACCCTTCTCAAACATGAGGGTCGCGACACCCTATCCTGGCCCAAATATGGGTGAGGGGCTGCGAGCCCTCGTTCTTTTCCCAAGCCATGGCCAGCAACCATAGTTAAAGAAAACAAACAAATTTGAAAAAAAAAAAAAACTACAAGTCCATGATCGTACAGGCTGTGCCACATAATAATCGAATTTCATTAATTATTGCCTCTTCGGCCATTAACACGCACGAGCATGCAGAGGAGGAAAAGGCTTCAAGTCCGTTGAGACAAATCCAGCCCATTTATCAAAGCTGAGGCTTGATTTGTTCTACACGGCCCGCAGTTTCTGCGTGCTCCAGTTCCTGCGTCCGCCTTCTAGGCCGACTGTCTTCTCCCTTATTCACCGGTTCCACCAACTTGCAACACCAAATCCCAACCGTCCATTTCTCTCTCAATAAAGTTTTCACCATGTTTGTAGAAAGGTGCCGTTATTAGTTCAAAATTACGGTCGATTGTTAACGGTTCATTTGTAAAATAAATTAAAAGGTTTCTTATTCCATATTGAAACTATGTGAGTATCTGGGCCAATATATAAGTGTGAAAGTCTTTTAATCTTATAATTGAAAATCATGGGCTAAATGGGTTAGAACACATTATATTCTTATTTTGAGATTTTGTTAGCCATAGTGGAAGTGACACCAGTGATAAGTGATCGGTTTTATTTTTGCTAGTAACTATCAGCCCCAATGCAAGTGACCTTACTGAAAGTGACATTGTGAATCCTCAAGGCGACCTAATTAAAATGACTAGCATTTTTCTTACTGATCAGTAAAATCTATTGAAAAAAAAAAGTATAGAAAATCCATTTTATGGTAAAAAATTCATTCATTTCAGTTATTTCCGAGGATTCACATTGTCACTTTCAGCTGTGGGCCTATTGCCACACGAAAATGCGTAGGATTCTTTCAGCGGTGGGCCATTGCAACCGCGAAAGTTAAGGGGTAATGTTGTAATACCGCGGAAAGTTAAGGGATAATGTTTAATACCGCGGAAAGTTAAGGGGTAATGTAGTTAAGGGGTAATGTTGTAATAAGAACGTTACAACATTACCCCTTAACTTTCCGCGGTTGCAATGCCCCACCGCTGAAAGGGGTAATGTTGTAATGTTAAGAATAGGCCGACACTGAAAGTGACATTGTGAATCCTCCTCATGTGCAGAACGGCTTAAAGTATTTAATCCCTCGATGCCATCTCCTTCCTTCGCTCAACCCTCAACTCCATCTCCTACCTTCTCTCTCCACAGAGTGTGTTTCAGATTTCTGTCCAAACACCTGAAGAAGGAAACAAGAATGGCGTTGTCAGTGGAGAGAACTGCCACCGGCCGCGAGTACAAGGTCAAGGACATATCGCAGGCCCACTTCGGCCGCCTCTTGATCGAGCTCGCGGAGTCCCGAATGCCCGCCCTCATGTCCTGCCGCTCTGAGTTCGGCCCCGTGAAGCCCCTCAAGGGCGTGAGAATCACTGGCTCCCTCCACATGACCATCCCGACCGCTGTCCTCATCGAGACCCTCACTGCCCTCGGTGCCGAGGTCCGCTGGTCTTCAAGCAACGCCTTCTCCACCCAGGACGAAGCTGCGGCCGCCGTCGCCCGCGACTCTGCTGCCGTCTTCGCCTGGAAGGGCGAGACCCGCCAAGAGTACTGGTGGTGCACCGAGCGGGCCCTCGACTGGGGCCCCGGCAGTGGCCCCGACCTCATCGTTGATGACGGTGGCGACGCCATCCTTCTCATCCACGAGGGCATCAAGGCGGAGGAGGCCTACGAGAGCACTGGACACCTCCCCGACCCGGCATCCTTTGACGACCCTGAGTTGCAGATCGTGCTGACCATAATCAGGGATGGGATGGAGACCGATCCGAAGAGGTATCACAAGATGAAGGAAAGACTCATCGGAGTCTCCGAGGGGAACGCCACTGCTGTCGAGAGATTGTACCGGATGCAGGCCAACGGAAGTCTCTTATTCCCTACTATTAATGTCAATGACTCAGTCACCAAGACCAAGGTAGAATCTAACCGCTCCAGTTATATAATATGAGTAGAGTGATGTGCAGCTCGGTTTAATCCCTTCTTGGAACAGTGCTCTTGCATGAGACAGTTTCAACACTTGTGCGGTTGCTGCCCCTCCGGGCCTGACGGTCGAATGACGGCCACCGACCTCGAGATCGCTGGAAAAGTTGCTGTGGTCTGTGGTTATGGAGACGTGGGCAAGGACCGCGCTGCTGCCCTCAAGGAGGCCGGTGCTTGTGTCATTGTGACCGAAATCGATCCCATCTGCGCTCTCCAAGCTCTCATGGAAGGTATCATGGTCCTAACCCTGGAGGATGTTGTCTCCGAGGCCGACATCTTTGTCGTCACTGCGGGCGGCAGCAAGGGCATCATCACGGTTGACCACATGAGGAAGATGAAGAACAACGCCATCGTCTGCAACATCGGTCCCTCTGATAACGCGATCGACATGCCTGGCCTCGAGACCTTCCCGGGTGTGAAGCGCATCACCTTCAATCCCCAAACGGACAGGTGGGTCTTCCCCGACACCAAGTCGGGCGTCATTGTCTTGGCAGAAGGACGCCTCATGAAGTTGGGTTGCGCCACCAGGCAAGCTAGCCCGGTGACGTCCGCCTGCTCCTTCACGAACCAGGTGATGGCCCAGCTAGAGCTGTGGATGGAAAGGGAGACGGGCAAGTATGAGAAGAAGGTCTACGCCTTGCCCAAGCATGTGAATGAGAAGGTGGCGGATCTGCACCTCGGCAAGCTCGGCGCTAGGCTCACCAAGCTCAGCAAGGAGCACGCCGACTAAAGAGTTTCCTATTTAGCGATATTTTTCCGAGAGTAGAAACGTACTAATATGGAGGGTCTAGGGCGGGTCGTGTATGAAAGTTTGGAAGGCCTTTAGAATAAATAAATATATATATATAAGAGAATGCATGCATGTATGACTTGGTCATAACTTGTAATGGAAGATTTCCCAGCTATAAATAAATAAAAAATAGAAAGCAAAATAAACTCCCGTCGGCCTCAATTATTTCTCAAAGCTGTAAGGCGAGGCGATGACTGTTGTTAGTCTTTTTTCTTTTCTTTTTAGGGTCAGAAGCGACGACTGTTATTAGACGATTATTAACCAAAAAAAAAAAAAACCCCGCCCGAACAACACCCGACCCGATGTTTCGGATCAGGTCACCTTCCGGTTCGGATGAAACGAGAAAATTTCGGAAATCGCGAACGATTCGGTTACGAAACACCTCGAAAAACACTAGGCCTCTCCCTTCCCAAACTCTTCCTCTCTGTTTTCGCGATTTCGTCGCTCGGGAGACAGGTGCAGAGCGTTTTGAAGGCTCCGTCGAATCGGATTCTGCCTGCGGAGCGTTAGATTTGCTATGTCGGAAGATTTGTGTCCACGTCGAAATGCTCGTATTGTTCATCGGTTGTGTTCCGTGCAATGTTCATTCCGCAGAGGGAAAAGGTGCATGAAATCATGAACACAGGCGTGGTGAAAGAGAATCCTTCTCTTGGTGGCGTGGCGTGGCGATACTCAGAGAAATTTGCTATTTTGCCTTCGGATCGAATGCTCAGTATGGAAGAATTGAGAGTTTTAAGAATTTTCGGGGGTGCTTAATGATCCGTCTAGCTGGGTTGGCTTATCTGCATCTTACAGGGAAGCTAGAGTTGAGAAAAGTATCCATGTCGTCTAGTGTGTGGACTTTCGAATCGGACATCACGCGTTTGTTGCTCTCCTTCTGAATTCGTTTGAGTCATTTCTAAGATGTTGATGAATTGCGTGGTTTGGATTTTGCACGACAAAGTTTGGGGGTACATGCTTAGGGTGGAATCGTGTCTGTGCTTGGCGTTTACTAGTTCTTGAATTGTTTCAATGGGGGAGCGAACTGGAGTTATTTTATTTCGAGGTTGGATTCTTCATCGGTGATCGATTATGTGTTTATTTGCTTGCACATGTAGAGCGGTTTGCAGCCTCTGTGCTCTCTAAGTAGCTGAATACTACTATATCACGTAGGGCAGCAATCCGGAGAACAGAATCCTTTGTGATGTCAATTGTTTCCGGTGTTTTCAAGATGTTCTGCAGAGTCAATAGGAGAGAGGCCTTGTTTTCAAGAAGTTGTGTTCAGCATGTATAGATGTCCTTGTCATAAGTTTATAACCTCACTGATTATAGTGGTTTTGTTATCCTGAAAGTTGCAGGACTACAGCTTACATGCTACACGTAGCTTTTCTAGTTATTTGTCAAGAGGGTATAGAGGACTACAGTTTACATATTACATTGTGTCTTTTTATTTGATTGTAGAGGAAAATTGGTTTGGCACATTATATCTGATTATAATGATGACTTGCGGGTTCCAAGTTTCGTAGATTGAAGGATTGCAAAATGTCTACAATGAGGAATCTTAGTGCCACAAATAGAAGGAGGAGATCCGTTTTGCAGGATCACTTTGGAAGGATTCCTTGTGCAAACAAGAGCATTAGAGTCTGTGCCCATCTTGAGTATAGTATTATAGGCTGCATTTAGCATAGGAGGTTATGTGCTTGATGTGTTTTGTAGCTTATACTTAGGAGGCTCGTATATGTGCTTAAGATTGGCTATGATTTGCACCACTTTCACTTTCAATTGAGGACTTAGAAGAACTCGAAATTTTTGAGTTCAGTGAGAAAGCATTTTTATAGAATATTTAAATCCTTTCAAATGACAAAGGATATTTCAGTTCTCATTTTCATTGTGAAATTAATATAGAGTTGTTAACTACGACCATGGAGCTGAACTCGATATTGGTTCCTCGTGACAATTGACAAAGTTGGAGATTGGTACTTGTCAAACCGATACTCATTTTTATTGCGAATTTACCCTCTTAATCTTCTGTATCAGGCGTTTAGTAATGGCTGTCTTTTTCATTTCCTGCTTGCAGGTTGACCTCCGTTGAGCAAGAAAACCAATGGTGTTTCGGGGTGTGTTCTGTTTCTATTAGTAATCCTTGCTGCATGTTCAGAGTTTTCATTTTTCTTTTTACCTTTCTAAATTGACTGGGGACTGGAACGTTAAAAAAATATCTTCTTAGAGACTCATTCCTTGCTTCTGTCTTCTTCTTCTTCTTCTTCTGTTTTCGGTTGAACCTTCCTTCTGTTATAGATTGGAGTTGCATGGAAAGATGGAACCTAATAGTAAGTTCTCTCATGCACGGAAATCTTTGTAGTGTAATCTCACATGCACGGAGAACTTCACATTTTATGTATCAGGCATTTAGTGATTATTGTCTACTTCATTTCCTACTTGCTGGTCTTCTAGTAACACTGCTTACTTGTATATCTCAGTAGCCTTCACCAGAAATGCTAGATTATACTACTTATTTCTTTGCGTGGTCAATTACTCTCTTCTTGTTCTTCTCTGTAAATCTACCCATCCGATAGTGAAAATCCTCTCAAGAGGTATCCGATGTTCATGTTCGCAACCAATACATCCAATGTTCGAATGCTCTAGAGTGAGAATGTCTCCACATTAATCTACATTGGTTTTCAATGTGGAGGTAAACAGTTTTTCCACCGTGTGACTGATAATCTACTGTGACCGGGAGCCAAGCAATGTTCTTCTCGATAATGAAATGACTGCTCATGTAAGCGACTCAGGTTTGGCAAGGCTGGTGTCAAGGTTGTGTAATGATCATGTGAGTCAATTTAGCTCACTCGGTATCAAGGGTACCACAGGATATAAAGCTCCAGGTACGATTCATCATGAATTTGCTTCTAGTGATATTCTGACACGGAGGGGCGAGAGTATTAGTGTTTAATCGGAACGGCAGGCATGGGAGCCAAGCTATCTACTCTCAGAGACATGTACAGCTAAGGAACACTCTTGCTCGGGAGAAGATCTACCAGCAAATCATTCGGAGATAAATTGAAGCCGCACAATTATGCTAAGATGGCATTGCCTGGTTGTGTCGTAGAGTTAGGGACCGAACGACCTGCAGGATGTCTTGGAAGAATTATAAGACATTTGCAATTCCTATCTCGGCAACTCAGCAAGCAAGCAAAACTGAATCTTTGCTCTCTGTACTAAAAAAGTGGGAGTGTCGTGCTCAGAAGAATCCTCAAGAAAGAATGAACACGAGAGCTGTTGTAGTGAATTTGCTTTCAATCTGAGATGAATGTATCCTGGAACCGAAGCGCATGGAAGCTCCCGACATGGATAATGCCAATTTCAGCGTTCCTCATTAACAGCTGCAACTCTTCACATCCCAAATTCCACCTTGTGATGTTCTCGAATTCCGGTTTTTAGCTTTTTAATTTTTTAAAATTTGTCTCCTTTTGGAGAGAGTCTCTGTTGAGTGTGTGATTGTCAGGTGGTCATCTTGTTGCAAGTGAATCTTATGTTGATAAGTTTTAGCATCATGGGTAGTAAGTCATGATAGTTTTATCGTCTTATATAAAAAGTATAAGATGATGAGAAGTGTATAGAAATTTAAACAGTATGAGCTGGGAGTAATGTACCGAACCGGATTGAGAATAAACCAATAGTTTGAACGCAAGAAACAAATAATACTTTCCCTGAAAATTGTCGACTAAAAATTTTCAAGAGATATTTTTATTTTATTTTTTTATCTTTTGGCAATTGAGCTTTGCGTTTCATTTGATAGTGAAAATATGAACTCCTAAGCTCATTTGAAGAAATTTGGGGGGGTGTTCATAGTTTTTTAACATTAAAATGGTTTCTGGGTTTTAGCAGGAAAGTTAAATTAATAAGTAACTCTTTTATTTGACATAAACCAAACTAAAACAGGCAAAATAAAAGACTGATACCCCTTATTATATCGAATTTCTTATTCAAATTTATCCTATTGCTATTAGCTTTTGTTTTGTCTCAATGCTGTCACTGCTTCTTCTTTCGAAGAAAAGCAACCTCTTTTTCTTTTTCCAATTGAGAAACAAGGCTTTTGCCGGCTCCAAGCACGCGTTTCACCCGTTACTACTGTTTGCTTTTTGTGTTTTGTGGAATATTTTTCAACCAGCTAAGCTGACTTTTGGGGAAGAAAAAGCCAGCAATTTTGCAGGAAAAAAAGGCGAAATTGAAATTAGTTATTTATATAGTCAAAGGGAAAGCGAGAGGGGGAGGACGAAGAATGAGAATCGAGTGCATTTGGTTAGACATTTTGAAAGTCTCTTGGAGCTTGAAAGCCCTTTGAGAAAAATTTAGGATGTTTGGCAACAACTTCCCAAGGAGTTTTAGATTGAAAGTTGGCATTGGGAATGCTGAGAGGCTCTGTTAATGAAACTTTGTAGAGTTCTTTTTTTGTCCTAAAAACTCATTAGAATTCCAAGTTTACCCTTTTTTTAAAAGAACAAAACCTAGAGTTCGTTTCTCTCCCTTCTCTCTTGTCGTGACTGCCGCTTGCTCCCCTTGCGTCTGCTACCTCACGACTACTTCCCTTGCGTCTGCTCTCTTGCTCGATAGCTCCCCTTTGCTAGCAACTACTCCTCTGCAGGTTCAGTCTCTCCTTCGTCTCATTTGTGGGTTTTCTTTTTCACCTTTTTTGGGGGTGAATTTGCTTGCTTATGGGAGAATCTGTGAGCCTGGTCTTTGGGCCGTTGCTGGTTGTGCCCAGATTTTGTTGTCGTAGTGTCGGAAAGATTCACAATTTGTTGATAGAGCCACGTGAGCTTGGGTTCATTAGTGTCGGATGCTCTTCGGCTTTTTATTTCGTTTTTATGTATATAATGTGTAAGAGAATGTGTATAATACCCGGTCCAACTCTTAATACTAAAGATAAGGGTGTCGATGGGTCGGATTGGGTATCGATGGGTCGGATTGGGTATCTAAGATACCTGAACTGAATCGAAACAAATGGAGATGTGTTTTACCTTACTCGACCCAATACTCGAAACACTTGTATCCCAAGCCTTCAAATCAAGTTTCGGTGCTCTCTTTTTTTTCGGAACGTATTTGTATTGTGTTGTTGTTGCTATCATATAAAATAGTAATTTCATCCACTTTTCACATATCCTTTATTTTATTTTAGTAGACTTGATAAAATTAAATTGCCTCAACCTCAAGAATTCCCAAAGCTGAAAGGCGACGATTATTATTAGTGCAAAATTATTAAAAAGAAAAAAGAAAAAGCCTGAGCCTCGCCCAAACAGAACCCGACCTGATGTTTGGACCAAGTCTTTTTCCGGTTCAAATAATTAGAGAAAAATCGGACATTATGGACGATTCAATTCCGGAACACATCACAGAAACCCTAGGCTTTCGCTCTCAAATTTGCGTGCCAAGCAAGCCAAGCCAGGGAAGACCAACGCGTAAGGAATTTGGTACCAATTTGACTACATCGCCCAATTCAATTGTAACAATGATGGATCAGCCCTATGTGCGTTGAGTTGCTTTATTGTTAAGGAATGGAGCAAAGCATCCACTGGGGATCGGAATCTTAATCATCGTCTCCCAAATCCCGAAGATCTTAACCCTCCCAATTCCCAGATCGCCGAACGAATTTTCTTTGAAAATGCTTTCTGTAAAAAATATTCTTCTTTATCTTAAAATTTTACGTGAAATGATCACACCATAATTTGAAAAATTATTGGGTCCTCAATGAGTGCCACGTAGGATTTACACGGATCCATTCACCATTACCATATGTACCCAACGAGTCTTCACCCTGGCTTCATTAGAAACTTCAAGTTTCTTTTCGTTTCTTCCGACTCTACTAAAGTAAGGATCTCAGAACCAAACCGGAAAATCGAATTGAAACCGGAATCGATCCGAATTTTTGTACATTTTCAGTTGCGATTAAATAAAAAAAAAATCATATCTTTTATTCCGATTCATATAGTTTTGGTTAGTTTGGTTAACTGAATTGAATTGAAAATTGCCCATCTTCTTAACATTACAATTTCCACGATCTCTCTTCTTCTTTACTAAATCTATTTTTAATATTTCAAAAGAGAAAACCATCAATCCAAACTGAACCGAGTATGAACACGGTTCAGTTCAAAGTTGACGTATCACCAAACGGTTCGGTGAATGCCAGGCACTTCTTCTCCTTTCGGGGTTTGCAACGGAGGGGAAGAGAAAAGGGTGGGGAAAGAGGACAGAAAACTAGAGGAAGCTTCCTCCCCCTCCCCGGCCTGCTTTTGGGCCGTAGTTGACCATTGACTCTGCCACTGTCTTTCTGCCTTCGTGTTTATACGTTACGGAACAAGCGCGAGCGTATGCTATGTTAAGATATCGATTGTTGACATGCGGGCAAGATACTTTTAACTTTTCCTCGTTGACTGGTATGCCTGTCATAAATTTATTCTTAATTAATTTCAATTAAAATTTACCATCAAATAATTGAGTTAAAAGATACAAGATAGATGACGATTATACTAGTTTTGGGTTTCATCCCATGTATGTCAATAGATATATCAATTTGTGATTTTTCGTGACATTAATCTAATTTAACAAAAATTGACCGTTATTTTTTGAATTACAAACTCTAACTGCTCTCGGGATTCTAGATTTCACACTGATTGTCTGCAATTACATGTCTTTCACCCCAAAAAAAGAATCTTATTTGCAAGTGGTTATACTCTTTGAGAACCAAAAAGCAATTGCGCACCTAAATAACGACCTAGAAAGAATTGGTCTTATACTAATCGGGCCAACCCGATTTCTACGAGGTAGGTAAGTCAAATTGGCTCACTCAGCCTAAGAACAATCTCTTTGCTTATCTCTTCAAGAAAAGCAATAAAAGAGCCTCGAAAAAGTATCATGACAGGGGATCGTAGTCTTAATCATCGTCTCCCAAATTGTGAAGATCTCTCCCTCCCAAATTCCAAATCACCAAACGAATGGAATGAGAATAGTTTCTTTGAAAATACTTTCCATGAAAAGTATTTTTCTTTATTTTGAAATTTTACCCAAAATGGTCACACCATTAATTTGAAAAATTATTGGGTACTCAATGAGTGCCACGTAGAATCCTTTCACCTTTGCCATGTGTACCCATAGGTCCTCACTTTGGTTTTATTAGAAACTTCAAGTTTCTTTTCGTTTCTTCCCACTCTACACGAGTAGGGGCTTCAGAAACAGAATCGGAAAATCGAATTGAAGTCAAAACAAATCCAAATTTTCATATATTTTCGATTTGGATTTGATAATGAAAAATAATCATATTTGTTTTTTTGACTCAAATAGTTTTGTCGATTTGGTTAACTAAATCGAATCGAAGATTGCCCATTTTCTTAATATTACAATTTCCACATATCTTTCATTTTTCACTAAACCTATATGAGAATTCGGTTTGGGACATGGTTCGATTCAAAGCTAATGTATACCCAAACGGTTGGGTGAATTCCAGACACTTCTAGTTTCGGGGGTTGCGATGGAGGGCAAGAGAGAAAGGTGGGAAAGAGGAGAGAACGAGAGGAATCTTTACCCCATTTGTGCCGTAGTTGACCATTGCCTCTGCCACTGCCTTACCGTCTCCACTTTCGTAAGTTATGAAACGAGAGCGAGTGTATCTTACGTTAAGACATCAATTGCTGATTTGCGGGTGAGATACTTTTTACTCTTCTTATCCTATCACAATTTTACCCTTTATAGTTTTGGTTAAAGTTTACCGTTAAATTACTAAGTTCGAACACGTGGCAGTTAACGATTATACAGTTTCGGGTTGCATCCTAAGTTTGTCACACATGTATATCAATTTGTATTTTTTGTAGTATGGATCCAATTTAACCAAAACTTATGATTATTTTTTGAATCACAGACTCTAACTGTTTCTGGGATTCTAAATTTCACATTTATTGTCTTAAATTGCATGTTCTTTGACCTAAAGAAAAAAATTTCTTAGTCGCAAGTGATTATACTTTTCAAGATATCTTTTGATTCGCTCTTTTTCAAATATTCCTTTGTGATTTTCGTTACTTTAATAAAGTGCAATTGACCGATCGTCATTTTATATTGATAACCGTGTTAGTCAACCACTCTTCATCTACAACATCATTGGTCACATAACATCAACTCGGATTGTTTGCTTGTCGATTTGCTATTGTGCTCATTGATTGCTTAGTCAATAGCTCAAGTCCATTGTCGCTCCGATCCCCAAAATTCAACTTAACTCCTATATCATGCCTAGATCTAGCAAGGGTTGCCCTTATCAAATACGAGGGTCGTGACACTCTGTCGAGGGGCTGCAAGCCCTCATTGTGGCCGATGAGGGCATCATGCCTCTTTCCAAGCCTTGACCGACTCTTTCCAAGCCTTGACCGACAACCACGGCTAAAGAAAACAAACAAATTCGGAATTAAAAAAAAAAAAGACTTCAAGTCCATGTTGGTATAGGTCGAACCACATAGGATAGTTAGCAATTTACAATCAAAATTTGCCAAAATAAC
Organism: Corymbia maculata; assembly: GCA_014182735.1. Classification (NCBI taxonomy): domain Eukaryota; kingdom Viridiplantae; phylum Streptophyta; class Magnoliopsida; order Myrtales; family Myrtaceae; genus Corymbia; species Corymbia maculata. The sequence continues at coordinate 28,237,556 of CM024689.1, forward strand.
TAAATTAGCAAATTATTAAAAGATTTAAAACTAAATCAGTCAAAGTGAATAGTTTAAATAGGTCAAACTGAAAAGTTTAGGACTAAATTGACATTTATACAATAAATTTATGGCTTTGTTGGCAATTATCCTAACATTTCATAGTATAATGATCAAAATGACTTTTTCAATTAAAGTAGATAGAACAAAGATGGCACACTACAAGTTTAACAAACGGAGACCTAACTAAAAGTAGAAACATAATATATGTCAAGAAACTAAAAGCATGATTTTCGTAAGTCACGGCAATACGGTTCTCTTTTCCATTTTTTCTCCCTTGCAAAGCATTCGATCAGTGCTTCGAATTTGGTTCTTGAGATAGACGGCCTTTGGCTTCATCTCCAATCCTGGCGGCTTTGATGGGCGACAGTTGGCTGGACCCTTCACTCCTCGCATCCGTCACGTGCCGTGCTTATCCCATTGAGAAGAGAGAGAGAGAGAGAGAAATGCCCATGTACGGGGTTAGCTTAACATTTTTGTAGAATTAGTGAAGAAGACAGAATTCGATCTCAGCGAGATAGGAAGGGGTTTCTCATATCGCGGTATCATTCATGGGCTCAAATCTCTCTCGAAGCTGGGCCTTGCTCTGGTGAAACTTCTGATCTGTTAGTCTGGAGATGTCTCGGGACAAGCCCATGATTATTACTTAATTGGTTTTGAAAACAAATAACATCAAAAAGTTATTATTGCTAAATAGACCGTCAAACAGGCAAGTCGGGTCGAAAATAATACAATTCAAATTGATCCAATTTCGAGCAATGCAATTTTAATGACATATATTCGGTTCAACTCATATCTAGCTCAACCCATATTACTTGTTAGAGATGATTTGTATAACTCCACCATGTGATGAAGTCCTGGAATTCCAGTTTTTTGCTTTTTTATCGTTTCCAAATTTGTCTCCTTTTGGAAGGAAAGTCTTTGTTGAGTGTGATTGTCGGGTGGTCATCTTGTTACAAGAGAATCTTATGTGTATAAACATCATGTAAATTATTATCTTTGATTCTGGAAAAAGAGAAACCGTTTGACCGCACCTCTGTTGCTTGGAAAGAGCTAAGCTCAAATTAGGTTATAAGTTTGTAATGGCCTGAAAAACAAAAGAATTGACCAGAACCGTGCTGTAGGTTCGGGTTGTATGCAGGGTGGGGTCATACTAAACATGTTCCCTTCACGTTTTGGGTTGGATTTGGTGAAATCTAGTCTGAATCATTGACACTTCTAGAGCTCACAAAACTTATTGATCCAACTCGAGCTAGTGCTATTTCTAGCATTTAATTTCCATCTTGACTTGTGAAGCAAGTCGAAATGCTCTAGTGTTACTCAACTGGTTGGATTGACTTGAAAACGTTATTTTTGGTTAATTTTTATATCAAATCGTGATCGCTGAATATGACAACGCCATGAAGACTTGCTTATCTATCGTTGTAGTGATTATGAGGAAGGTACAAGGAATCATATGACTTTATAGAGTTTCTTGTTTCTTATTTGTGGGAAAATCATGACCAAGATAGTGAGACAGCTATGAAACTTGGCTCCGGGTTTTTTGTCGAAATTAAATGGCCTCTTTTAATTATTTATTATTTCTCATTAAGGGCAAATATTTGGTGCTTGACAAGTACAAGATAGGATTTACACAAATTCATTTGCCATTTCCACATTTACCCAACTAGACCATTTGGAATACGTCGATTCTAGATTTTAAGGTATATAAGATAAGTTTCGGGTTCTGTCTTAATGGGTAGGTTCCAAGCTTGAGGTTAGTGGAACATGGAATCTATAACTTAAAATCTAGAATAAGTTTTTATGTTTTTGTTAATTTATCTTTTTACACAATCCTATGGTATTACAAAACGTTTAATGATGAGTGTATAATCTAAAACCACCAGTTTCAGCTTTTATTTTATGACTGAAACTTTTAATTTCTTAATGCTTCATACTTTTTTGCGTGTGTTTAATATAAGTTATAATCAATGAATTGTAACAGTAAATAGTGATCATTAAATGTACTAATCCACTACAATCATTTAATTAATAGTACATGTGGAACCTAGATAGACCTTGGATTTGACCTTGAAACTTGTGATAGAATAGCTTTTAAGTTTTAGGATATGCATAATAGGTTCAAGATTCCAAAAAATTAGAAACATATTCTAATTAGTAGGTTTCAAGTAAAATTTATATAGAACTTAGTACACTTTCTTTTCTTTACCACTAGACTTGTAGCTCGAAAATCCACACCGTATCGACTTGGTCAAGTCGGTTCGGGTTTCCAAGTGCAACCCTATACTCATTTCTCCTTTGGGCCTACTTCTCAAATCTCTCCAGTAGGCCGATCTCAATTGTTTGGGCTCACGTTCGGAATATCACAAGCTCGGAATGGTGCTTCTTGACATAGAATGTACATATAGAGATCATCAATTTATTCCCGCTTTTGGAGGATATATAGTTAGTTTAAAGTTTAGCAACTTCTTATTCGAACACATTTTTCTTTATATCGTTTGGTCCGAGCGTGATTTTTTCCAACTCATGACTATAAATCAAGTCTTATAAATAGAGATGAAAAGGTACAATTCCCCTTCCCCCCTCCCCCAAAACATCAAATTGATAATAAATAAAGCATATTTCTTGCATATAAATATAATTAAATATAAAGTATTGATTTGTATTGAAACTGCATCACGAACCAAATAAAATCAAACCATGCTAAAGCATTTCCTGAATACATCATATACATATTATCACCCCAAAAAAATATATTTATCACTATTGCTCATCTATTCACATTTATTTATATACATTGCAATATTAGCAAATAGATCTAACCATGGCCTCTCTCTCTCTCTCTCTCTCATCTTGCCAAAACTTGAGCATCAGCCGACAGTCCGTCCTCGGAGATATCGAAGATGTCGTCGCTCTTGCACAGGGCGTACACTATTTCCACCATGCTCGGCCTCTTCGACGGGTCCCGGTTCAGGCACGAGATCCCGACGCTCACCACGCTCGCCACGCTCTCCACCGAGCACGACGAGTCCTTCACCAGGGCCTCGTCCATCCACCCCCTCAGCCTCTCGTCCCTCCCGATCTCCTCCGCGCTCCTCCCCCCGAACGCCTCGACCGCGGCGGCCCACATCACCCTCCCCTCCTCGTCGGTCGCCTCCTTCCCCGAGACCAGCTCGAGCAGGACGACCCCGAAGGAGAACACGTCCATCCTCGTGGACACGACCCCGTCGGCGAGGTACTCGGGGGCGATGTAGCCCTGGGTGCCCACGATGTGCATGGTGATGGCGTTGCAGCCCGACTTGGCGAGGCCGAAGTTGGCGATCTTGGCCCGCATGTTGGCGTCGAGCAGGATGTTGCTGCTCTTGATGTCCTTGTGGACGACCCGGGGGCGGGTGTGCTCGTGGATGTACTGGAGGCCGTTGGCCACGTCGACGCCGATGCGCAGCCGGGTCCTCCAGTCCAGCCGCCCCCGGTGGCCGGACTCGTGGAGCCACGAGTGGAGCGACCCGCTCGCGACGAACTCGTAGACGAGGTAGCAGTTGGCGTCCTCCGGGTCGATGCAGAACCCCTCCAGCCTCACCAGATTCCCATGGTTCACCTTCAAAAAAACGAAACAAGGGACGTTACATTCTGATGCGAAGGCAGATCAAATGTCTTAGAATCATGATGTCTTGTTAACTATTTTGAAAATCTTTTTGTAATCAATGAAAAATCTATACACAAATTTAAGACTATGGTTTCCTTTCTATCAAATCATGCGTCTCACCATTTTCTCGTAACGAATATAAAAAAACCCACTTTCATATCATAATAAAAATAACTAGAAAATAAGTATTTTTTTTTCTTAAAATATTTTCAACAAAGATTATTTTCCCAGAAAATACCCGGGCTTTTGTAAGCGAGATGCGCACCCTTTTGGCTCATTAATACTAAACGTAAAGCGCCTTTCGGCGATTTGTCTTTTAGTTCAATTATTAATCCCACAGCCGACCTCAACTGTTTTGGGAATCGTAATCATACACGCATCGCGACAATAGTAACCATCGAAATTTATATTAAAGTGGGAAAATCGGGTAGGTTCGTGCCCAGGCAATCAGGCAACCACCACATGATGCATAAGGAAGATTTGTTATATAAATTTCACCGCAAAAAAGCACGAATTACGTATAAAAAAAAGCAGGCAAAATAAAGTAACAATACCGAGTTATGTTCAATTTCGACAGCTTAAATTGAAAATCTAGACAAATAATTAAAATAGCTCGAGGAAGGACATTAAATCAAAATTCATATTAATTGATGCGCATCAAAATTATTTATGTATGTTTTCACAATTTAGTTGTGAAATATGAATTCTGACGTCATAAATCCTCCGGTTGGATCTACCCAAATCGATTTTATCCTAAGTGGAAAATGATGGTCCCATCTCATGGTGCAGGGATGGAAAAGACTTTTCATTCAAAGCACAAAGACCGAAGGGTATACTTAATGGGAGGAACAGCTCAACTCACCTAAACCACCTAAACCACACGTAACTAATTGGAAAATCGAATAAATCTAATTCGAAAATAGAATGCAATGAGTCCCTGAATAATCAATTTTTTTTTATGGTCGACTTAATATTGGAGTCCCTATCCGTCCCGTCACTATCGTACAAGTTGTATAATATTTGTCCAATTTTCAAAACGATTATTCTAATTCATATATCCATCAGACAAAATTTTAAAAAATAATAATAATCAATTTTTATTATATGGTCGTTTTAATAATGGAGTCCTTATCCGTCCCGTCACTATTGTACAAGTTGTATACAAATTTTCCCATTTTCGAAACGAGTATTCAAATTCATATATCATTTGGACAAAATAAAAATAAAACTAATAATATTAATAAAAAAGCAAAGACAAAAGCGGCATGTGAATGCATGTGCGGTGTTTCCATTTGGTCTTTCCAGTGGTATCACCATCCAAGAACAAGGGTCACTTATGTATTGCACCTAATAATTAAAAAATGAATTAAAAAAAGATTAAACTTCATTCAGATTCCAAAGTCATAATTACCGGCCCCGCCAACCTAATTTGACCCGACCCCTCGCAATTTAGATGAGCATTTTCCGGCCAAACATAAGCACTTGGGAACGAAAAACAAATTACTTATTATAAAAAAAAAAAGATAAAATAAGTTTATGAAATAATCAAATATTATTTTTCAAGATTTTCGCCATTTTGATTAATTAATTAGTGCGTTAAGGAGCTGTCATTAGCACTCTCGTGTCGACAAAAGTCACGCCCGCCCACTTGTAAGAACTTTGCCTCTGGATAACGCCGTTTGAAAAGTCAGCGGGCTGTCGTTTTTACATGCTTTTGCAATTTCTTTTCCTCTTTTTTTTTTTGGCTTTAGAATGCATCACAAAAAGTCACTTCTATGAGAAAAATATAGATATTTTTAAAAAAAATAGGTTTTAAAGATTATTTGAACAGAATGGATACCCACGTAAATCCTTTGAAGATTTTGGAAAAAAGAAATAGGTTTTTTGTTGTCTAATTTGCTAAAGAAAAAGATTTTGAATGTCCAAAAAGCACTTTGAACTTGTCCTTTCATTGTTAATAAACTTCAGGCATGCCCCGTGAATAGAACCATTGCATTAACATCGTACAATCAAATCTGATCTCTGACTAATAACAATACTCCTTAGTGATCTGGCCACTAATCTAGTAAAAATAAAATAAATTCAGGTAATCAATATAAGTCACGGTCGTTAATGAGACTGACATTAGCCATTTTTTCTTTGTTGATCACACAAAATTAACCTCATTACATCCGAATTAAACCCTAGCTAATAACAATACTCTTTAGTGATCCGGCCACTAATCTAGGGAAAATAATATAAAAGCAGGTCTACGATATTTCATTAAGTGGGTCAACGTAAGTCATGGTCACTAATTAGACCGACATTAGCCATTTTTCCTAAATAGATCACACAAAATTAATCTTATTACGTTCGAATTAAACCCAAAAAAAAAACCAACGTCCCATTTTACTAACCATGTCATGCAATTCAGCACAAATTTCACTTTAAGATACCGTTATCACCATTTCCAACTCATTCCAGGTGCACACAACAAAGATAACACGTGAAAAATTGGTAATACAGAAGTCAGACTAGAGAACCAATCGATTGAAAGAGACAGATAACCGAGAGATTAGGGAAGGGGGACCGCTTACCTTCTGCAGAATCTTGAGCTCCTCGTAGGCGTTCCACTTCATCTTCTTGATGGCGAACACCTCGCCGTCGACGCAGCCCTTGTACACCGACCCCTGGATCAGGCACTTGGAGCTGAACCCTTCCGTCGCCTCCTTGATCTCGTCGATCCCGAACACCCGGTACTTGTCCAGGCAGTCCGTCACGTCGGCCAGCAGGTTCACCTCCATCTCCCGCGACCCTTTCTCGCCGTACGCCTGCGGCTTCTCGCCGACTCCCTCCAGACCGCCCGCCCCCCTCTTCTGGCTCGATCTCTCTCTGTGTACCCAGAACGCGATCGCCAGAATCAGGAGCACCCCGAGAACTCCGATCCCGATGGCCAGCCCCAAGATTACCCCCGTTCTTTCCTTTTTCACGGACGCCGTGGGGGCGGGGGCGGCGGCGGTGACGATGGGTTGGGTCAGATTCGGGAGCTTGGAGACGGGCACGAAGAGGGTCTCGGTAGGTTTGGTGTTGTTGCCATTGATGTCCACGATGCTCTGTTCTTGGACCCCGAATCTGGAAGCGACGCTCGAGAGGTTGTCGCTGGCCTGTAGCACATAGGAGACCAGGTAATTGGACCCGCCGGACGTCACGCTCTGGTTCGGGCACTTGCAGAAGATGGGCATCACCACGTCGACCCCGATGGTCAGGTTCGTGGGGACCAACTCGGGGTTCACGACCTCGACCGACTGGTACGAGGTGAGGTTCTCGAAGACCCCGGTGGAGACGCCGTAGAAGGTGTCGCCGGCGCGGATGGTGTAGTTGATGTTGGCGCTGGAGATGTTGCTAGTGCCGTTGGTGGGGTTGCAGGAGCAGGTCAGGGGGACGAAGAGGGGCTGGTCGGCGATGAGGGGGGCGGACAGGGCGGTGGTGGAGATGTTGCTGGGGTCGGCGATCATGAGGCGGCTGACGCCGAAGAGGTCGCCGATGGAGGCGAGGTCGCTGTAGTTCGCGACGAGGCCGCCCCGGTAGAAGGCGTAGGTCCGGCACGGGTACTCGGTCTGGTTCGCCGTGCAGGAGTAGCCGGTGGTGTTGGGCTGGGCGTGCGAGCGGTGGAGGAAGAGGACGATGAAGATGAAGAGGAGGAGAGAGGAGTGATGGAGCTTGGTCGTCATTTTTTCTTTTTTTTTGGCTCTTTGTTTTGGAGGCTTTTGGTCACGTTTGGGAGGGAGGGGTTTATATGCAGGAGAATTCCTCTGTCGAGTTTTTCAAAGGGCCTTTTTCCTCGGATTGATGTTTCAACTGGCCATCATGAATTGAGTGGTCTAATTTGAAACTACCACACTTAAAATTACATTTCATATCACCAAAAATGTCAACTTGACATATATGATAAACTTACCTAAATTGGTACATTTGTAATTTTAAATTAATTTTTTGATCATAAAAAACTCCAAACTGATAAATTTGTAATAAATTTACTATCTGTTAGTTTCAGTCAAATTGGATTAATATCACAAAAAAACACAAGTTGGTACACCTATAACAAACGAAGGATAAAACATTAAACCGATATACTTATCAGTTGTCAAATATCATTCAACTCAATAATTTGATAGTAAAATTTAATGGAAAACTAACATAGGATAAATTTATCACGGAGGTACCAGTTTAAGATTTTTGAGATAAATTTGGTATATATATATATATATATATATATATATATCAATTTAAAAAAAATTGTGATATTAATCTTTAAATTATGTGCCTGTCCAATAATATTGAGATTATGTACACATGAGGACATATAAGATCCAGCCAACACAACAAGGTTCAACATTTAAGCTTATGTCTACTTAATTATGCAAGGCTTAGCATCCGCAGTTTCAACTTTTCGAGTTCAAACCATTTAACTCCAATTTATATAAGTTGGTGCATTTGTGTATGTAGATGCGATTAGAATAAGTTTTCCAGATCTAGAAAGAGAAAGGGAAAGTTGGAATTGAGAATTGTCAAGATGTCAGTCGAAAATTGACAAGTGGGTATGGACATCAATGTTGTGGGTCGAGTCAAGATGAGGTTTTCGGAACAATGGATGTGGTCACGGACCCTTTCACATCGGCGAATGATATTGATTTTGGATAGGCAGGTGAAGGAGGGAGTCACGTGGCTCCAATGGCATCCTCTCTTTGACTGAGGGCCAACTGGAGTCAGGATCACTAAGCCCTTGGAAGGCTATCAGTTGGATGATCGGCTAGATATTTGTTCGCCCGATTTCAAGGGGAAGAAGAGCTTGAATATTCGAGTATCTTGTTGAGTCGAGATCTGAGTAGTCCGTACTTAACTTGATAGGATTATGAAATTAGTGGAGGCTTTTACTTTAAAAAATATGTTATATGTATGTACATAATATATATCCGTATAAGTGTTGAGAAAATATTTAAAACTTATTTGAATAGAGCTCGATCGAGGTGTTCGTTGGGCAGGGATGGATAGGGCCCACATGTCGAGACTAATGCTTTTACGGGTCAGTGTAGTTCATGGCGAGGTGCCTTGGTAGAAGGCGTAGGTCCGGCATGGGTAGCCGGTGGTGTCAGGTTGGGCGTGCAAGTGGGAAAGGGAGAGGTCGACGAGGAAGAAGAGGAGGAGGGGAGAGGACCGGCGGAGTTCGGTCGTCATTTTCTTTCTAAACGCTTTGTCTTGGATGATTTTTGACATGTTTTGAGTTTTTCAAGGGTCTTTTCGTTGGACCGGCATTTGAACTTGTCCATCATGAATTGAGTTGAGTCAATTTCAAACTATCATAATTATAATTAGGATTAATATCATAAAAATTTTGAAATTGGTACATTTATGATAATTTATCCTAAATCGATACATCTACGATAAATTTATCACAAAATAGTATATCTGTAACTATTTTCCTTCGTTAGTTTTTATTAAATTGGATAAATACTACAAAACTATTTGTTGATAAAGCTTATGTCTATTTACTAATGCAGAGCTTGTCATTCATAGTTCTAACTTTCGAGCTCAAATCATTTTGTAAGGCTGAGATGAAATTATGAATCCAATTTAAGTCGGCATATACTTGTAAGTAGATGTGATTGGAATAAATTTGTCTAGATCTAGAAGGAGAAACGGAAAGTGGGATTTGAGATTGGTCAAGATGAAAGTGGAGAATTGGGAAATTTGGAGATGGGCATCGATGTCGTGGGTCGAGTCCACATAAGGTTTTCGGAACAATGGATGGAGGGTCACGGAATTCCCCTTAGTACTTTCACATTGGTGGCTGGCTTTGGCTTTGACTTTTCCATAGGCAGGTGAAGACGTCACGGGGGAGCCACGTGGGCTCCATCCGACGGCATTCTCTCTTTGAACATGGACCGAATGGAGTCCAAGTCAACAAGCCCTCGATAGCCTGTCGGTTCGACGGATTACTAGAGGAGTTTGAATTGTTCGCCTAATTTCGAGGTTCTTGTCCAGTCGAGATGGAGATAGTGAATTCTCAACTTGATGGGTTTATGAAATTAGTCGAGTTTCTATCATTACTTTTAAAAACATTCTGTTGTGTGTGTATGCATCTGGTATATGTGCGTAAAGGCTGAGCACATATTTGAATTTATAAGACTAGAATTCAATCAAGGTGCCTGTTGGGCAGGCATGAATAGGACACAGATGTCGTACTCAAAGCTTTGTCTGGATGAGCTTATAACATACAATTAACATGGAAATGCTATAATTTGAGCGGGCGGGGTTTTCTCATCTAAGGACGTTGCCTTAGTGGAAAGAACCAAGAGAAAAGTGATAACTTGGAAATTTGGAACAAGGCATAAAGATCGGAGAGAGAACCTATTGAAATGCAAATACTTTTTGTTTAGGTTTAACTACAAATATGAAGTTCACCACCTTTTATAGTGATCGGACAACGAACATTAATTGAAAAATAAATAAATGCATAAATGCACACTGACAAAGTCATATAAAAGACACCCGATAAATGCACTTGGAGATAGGCTTGGACTCTTCAATGAGCTTTCCCAGCTTTTTTTCATTAAATGCTTGTAGCTTTTTTCGTCTTCAATCTTTTTCGAGCGCCTGCCACGAGTCATGTATCGCTGGTTCGTTTTCTTCCTTTTTCCGACACCCACCATTAATCGAGGCTTCTTCTTTTCTTTTCTTTTTTGAAAAATACCGTCGACCAATCCAGTAACCCACTTGCTCAAATTCAACAATAAATTTTATACTATTCTAACTTGCCCAAATCTGTCTCTTCTTCTTTAGCTCGAGTTGATTTATGAAGTTGAGCTTCAATTTTTTGATTTTCTAATGGAACCAAGTTCAAACAAAAAATTGAGTATATGATGGAGATCGAGTCCAGATTCAACTCGACTTGACTAGATTAAATCCCTACTCTTGACCACTGTAATAACTCTGTTAGTGCATACGAAATTGAGTCCTCTCCTGTCTATTCATAGCCTATAGGTCAAAAGTTTATAAACAACATGTTTAGAATAAATAAGTGATTGAGGTTTCGATCATTTGACGGAAATGAATGAATTGAAAAATATTTTTGAAAAATGATCGCTTTATTGTTTACACAAATGAATAAATGAAAATTTATTTCGTCATCTAAGAAAATATTTGACTTAAACTATTATTGATAGTGAAAATATTTTTCGTCGATTAATTATTTTAAGCGATATAAGGCGATTACTTTTTAAAAAAAAAAATTTCCAACTCATTAATTCACACAAATTTTGTTGCTCTCTAAGTATTTACTTTTCATGTGGTGTCTGTGATTAGTATTGGCAAATGAAAATGTTTCAATTGCAACTGTAACAATTTTACATGTTGAAACAAATCTAAAATACGCCACATGGCTAAAGTCCATATCAGCCTACGATAAGGCCTTATCTTGTGAGACTTTGAAAGAGGCTAAATTTCGTATATTTATTATTTAAATTCATTTTTCTAAGTCAAGTCAATGAATATTATGGGCGTTTGATGACCACGTTCAAATGATGAAAATAAACTTTTCAACGCTAGTGTTCGTTTGCTTTAAAAAAAAAAAAAACCTTTGAAAAACTTTTTCCAACTTTCCACGGTATTTGGTGACGACTAATCGGTATGCAGAAGACTTTTTCCATGAACTAAAAATAATAAAGTTAGATTGGGGAAAATGACTTTCTCTTTTGGAAAGAAGGAAATCACTTCCCTAAATTACCAAATGAATGAGAGCTAACCATTTTCTTTTTTCTATGGAAAGTAATTTTCTTTTATAATGATTTTTTCAGTGAAATAAAGGCACCCCTAATGTCATTAAGTGCATTTGATAACCTTCAATTGCATGTAGCTTAATAAAAAAAAATTCCTTCTCTAAATAACCAAACAAATGAAAACTAACCATATTCTTTTTTCTATGAAAAATATGATCTTTTATCATGAATTTTTCCATGAAACAAATGCACCCTCAATGTCATTAAGAGTGTTCGATAGCTTTCAACTGCATGCAACTTAACAAATTTATTTTAAGCCAAAAACCACTTGATGACGTTAAGTAAGGTAGGACTTTCATAAAATATCCGATGGAGATTATAATCTTATCGACTGTATTATCACAACCTTCAAATAATATAGTTGTTATGAAAAGAAGGGTTCACTTAATTGGTTAAGTTATAAAATATCCAATGGAAATTAAATCCTTATTAATTATATCCTCAAATTCCAATAATTTTCACTCTTCCATGTTTGGTAGGGGAGCTAATAAATTTTATCGATCGATTTTTATCTATTATCCAGCCAATTTTTTTATTTACATTTCTTAGTATCTCATTTACTCTGCCTTCATCATTGACAGATTATTTATGTATAGATTTCCTTTCATCATTAACGTGGAACTCTCAAATTCAACAGGCAGTTCCTACCGCCAAATGAACATACGACTTTGCCGCCATGAAAATACAACAGTAATCTTACTTGTCTTGATTAGACCAGTTTTGAATTGGATGACAAAGATTGATTCTCCCACTGAGCAGAAAGAAACTTTCTTGTCTGCGTCTCGTGCGGGGCATGGCGAGATTAGTGGAAGTCACCGTACGCGTCGAAGCAAGCTTCCTCCTGCACGGCACGGCGAGCTCGCTGCATTCTTGATTGAGGGTGCGTTCAGGAGGGTTTTGACTCCATGACTCTGCATCTAGACACAAAGAATTTGATTTCAAGGACTTTCACTTCATCTAAATATTGTTTGGCAACCAATGTAAAACATGCTTTAGCAAGAAACTGGTAAAATGAGAAATAAAATAAATGGTAAACAAAATTGAGAGAGCAATTTCAAGTGACGCAATCCTCACCGTAAATATAACTTAGAGAGCAAGGCCTTGCCACCTTAGGTATTGTAATGCCGAAGACACATGACCCTAGGCAAGGTGTCACCACTGCACAATGCACTGGCATCCGAGCAACAATCTAGATCTCACGAGGTGAGACCATTCGGCTAGATTTGAAGGTGTGACTCTTGCAAGTGTCGGTCAAATTATGGAATTTGACTTGCGTAACCTTTGCCTTTAGTGAAAACCCTTACCAGTGTGGCTCAACTGTCGGCAAGGTTTGCCAACCTCCTTCGTGAAGCTTCCTAGCCTCGATTGACCATAGCTTTCTCTATCTCTTGTGTAGGTAAAATGCTCTCCCAAATGCATCCAAAGAGTGGCTATATATTAGCAACTACATATTCAAGTTTACTCGAGCAGGCACTAGAAGGCAAATTAGTTATTGTACTAGTTTATGTGAATGATCTCATTGCTATCATTAGAAATGATGAAAGGAAAATTCACTTGTTATGAGAGGAGGCATCAAAACGAGTCAGAAACTCACTTTTAACTCATACTTAGTGACCCACTAGCCATGCTGCCCAATGGTAAGGAAATTGGGCAGAGCAGGGCAAGAAAATTTATTTTCAAATGTGGGATTCCACAATTTCAAAGAGGGGGTTTAAAGTAGGACAAATAAAAAAAGTCTTATATTTAGTAGACAAAAATGGGCTTTTCCTTTTGCCCACTTTCCCTGAATCAACAAACAAATAAAAATTGACCATATTTCTGAAAAATGATTTTCATGAAAGTATTTTTCTTTATTATGAAATTTTCAATAAAACAAATACACTTTTAGTCCTCGTTTGTTTTGTAAAAAATGTAATATTTATATAAAATGGTTTTCATGACTACATTTTACATTTTATGGTATTCAAATGAGAAGAAAAATATTTTCCATCATTTAGAAAGGAAAATGTTTTTTTTCCTAAATAGACATGCATTATTTTTCAATTTTTGGTCTTGAGCCTAGCCTTTGCGAACCCGAGTCTACAGGCCACTTGACTCTGCAAAAACTATTTCACTGATGAAGAGTCACTAATTTCCAATCCTCTAATCGAAATGAAGAACTATTCGAAAGACTAACAAAGGGAAAAAAGAAAATTATCAACAGCAATTCAGTCTTCAGGCGACTTTAAAATCGACATCCAACAGGCAAATCGAATATAGTACACAAATTCTCTTCGCTTCACTCTCTAAACAACAAGTCCAAAAGAACCAAAGAGGAAGAAAAAGTAATCGCCAAGAATCAAACCGTAAAGGTGAAATTCGGAGAAGAAGGTGATGAACAGTGAGGGGCCTCACTGCTCTTCTTTCCCTTTCAATTATCCAGTGAAATCTGTTGGGAGTAAGACCGCTGTGGAGGGGCTCGATGCGAAGTTGTTCTTGAAGCCGATGTGACAGTTGCTGCGCAAGACCGAGTCGATGCAGAGAGAGCCAAGGAAGAAGATTGAGTCGCCAGTCAAGGCCGACTCCATTGCAATTGAGTTGAGGTTGATTGTGACCGATTCAATATTGTCGAGTTCAAATTTGGGCTTGGTTCATCAAATTCAACTTCATTGAGCTCAGATGTAACCTCGTCTTCGGATGACCCTAGATCTTGGGTTACTCGAGCCCCGCAACACCCTAACAGGGACAAGGAGTTGAGGACGTGGAGGGGTTGTTGGAGGTTGTGGTGCAGCTCAGAGGTCTGGATGGTGATGGGTGAGTGCCAGTGAAGCTATGGCCGAGGAGTCTGTGCACATGAATACGAGTAGTATCGAAGGTGCAAAAGGGAGAGGAGAAGTCTTGGCGTGAGAAAGACGGGAAAATGATTTTTTTTTTTTAAAGGAAATCATTTTCCCCAATTTTAGAAGGATATTTTCCATTGATCGGAAAATATTTTTCGCGAAATAAACATAATGTCAATATCATTAAGTGCATTCAACAACACACGACTTAATGAGTTTTTTTTAAACCAAAAACCACTTGATGACGGTAATTAATGTAGGACTTTATTAATTGGTTAAGTTATAAAATGATGGAAATTAAAACCTTATCAATTATATTATCAAAAACCTTCAAATAATATAATTGGTAAGTAAGGAAGGGTTTACTTTACTGGTTAGGTTATAAAATATCCAATGGAAATTAAATTCTTATTAATTATATTCTCAAAACCTTTCAATAATATTCACTCTTCCACTTCGCAGAAAGAAACCTTAAATTCAACGGAATGCCGAATCGTCAAATAAACCACGACGTCGCAGCATTACAATTACAACAATCTTATTTGTCTGGACTAGAACAACTTTGGATTGGACGACAGTGATTGATTCTTCTCCCACTTCGCAGAAAGAAAACTTCTCATTTGCATCTCGTGTGGGGCACGGCGAGATTGAGAAAAAGGCACTGTAGACATCGAAGCAAGCACATCATGCACGGTATGGCATAATTGTCGGACTCTTGATTAAGCGTACATTTTAGAGAGTTTTGACTTTATAACTTTGCATCTAGACAAAAAAAGAATTGATTTCAAGGATTTTCACTTAATGCAAACATTGTTTGGTGACTAATAAAAAACATACCTTGAAAAACAACTAGTAAAATGAGAAATAAAATGAATGATTAAGAAAATTGAGAGAGCAACCTCAAGTCACATAATCCTCATTGTAAATACAATTGAGAGAGTAAGGTCTTGTGACTTTAGGTAATGCGACACTAATGCTGCGTGACCCTAGGCAAGGTGCTAGCCTTGCATGATGTACCGGCATCGAAGTAATAAGCCAGATCTTGCAAGATGAGACCACTTAACTAGATCTCAAAAGTATGACTCTCGCAAGTGTCAATGAAATCACGGAATTTGACTCACATAACCTTCAATAAAGCCTTGATGGCAAGGCTCAACCCTCGACAAAGCTTGCCAGCCTCCTCCGTGAAGCTTCCTAGCCATGATTAACCTTGGCTTTCTCTCTGTCTCTTGTGCCGATCGGGTGCAAGAAAAGTTCAAAAAGGAGGGGTAAAGCATAAATTTTAATGTATTAATGAGGGTAAGATTGAAAAAAAAACTTCATTAAACGCCTTAAGTTGCAATTAAAAAATGCTAAAATCCAATGCAAGGGGCTTGCTTTGAGTTTTGAGCATCTTTGAAGAACTCTACAACAAAATCTTTGAAATTGTGCTATGAAACACCAAAACTTCGATTCAAGAGCCTTTGTAAATGCTTTTTCAGTCGTATCAGAAGAGTAGCTACACATTAAAAAATGGATATTCATGTTTACTTGTGAAGGCACTAGAATGTAAATTAGTAATTGCATTAGTTTATGTAAATGATCTCATCACTGCCATCAGATGATGAAATGAAAATTCACCCGTCCCAAGACAATGGCGTCCAATGGATCATAAACTCACTTTTCAACTCATATTTAGTGACCCACTAAATACATGGCCCCATCATAAGGGAATTGAGTGCAGTGAGGAAATTTAGTTTCAGTTGTTGGGTTCAGCTTCCATATTCAGCAAAGTGGTAGACTAAAGGTACGAATGAAAAGATAGTTAGGCTACATTTGGCGAATCAGATAAAATTTCGAATAGGATAATTTTTATCCTATTTAGTGTGGGTTGAGTCAAGATAAGGTTTTTGGAACAATGGAGCGGTCACGGAATTCCCCTTAGCCCTTGCACATCGGTGAATGATCTTGATTTTTGATAGGCAGGTGAAGGAGGGAGTCACGTGGCTCCAATTGGCATCCTCTCTTTGACTAGGGGCCAACTGGAGTCAAAATCACTAAGCCCTTGGTAGGCTCTCAGTTGGATAATCGGCTAGACATCTGTTCGCCCGATTTCAAGGGGAAGAAAAGCTTGAATATTCGAGTATCTTGTCGAGTCGAGATCTGAAGTAGTCCATAGGATTATGAAATTAGTGGGGTGTTTATTATTACTTTCAAAAATATGTATGTATGTACATAATATATATCGTGTTGAGAAAATATTTGAAACTTATTAGAATAGAGTTCGATCAAGGTGTTTGTTGTGCAGGGATGGGTAGGGCACAGATGTCGAGACTAATGCTTTGCCTAGATGAGCTTTGTAACTATTGAAGTTTGGGTGGGCCAGGTTTTTTCGTGATAGGGCTTTGCTCAAATTTGCACATTTATCTTTGGCGTCTCACAGGCATGGACGGAGCGAGAAGGTCACCGGTCGGTTGATCACCTCTAGAGCTCGAGCTCAAGTCGTTATACGAAGTCGAGCTTGAATATCTTGATTTTTTGTTGGAACCAAGTTCAAACAACAAATTTAGAACTTAACTGAGATTAAGTCGAGTTTAGAGTATTTAGTATGCAACCGCTAGTTGAGCTGGAGATATATACTGTATTGACTCGACTTGACTAGATGAGACCCCTATCATTGACCACCATAGTAACTTTATTAGTGCCTGTGAAGTTGAGTCCTCATCTAGCTAGTTATAGGTCAAAAATTGGGATATGATCAGTAGAAGTTCTAAAACTTGTCAGGATAGTGCAATTAAATCCTAAAACTTATAAAAAGTGCAATCGAGTCCAAAAAATTGTCATGTTGGTTCATTTGAGTCATTCCATTAATGGTGTTAACAGAAAAAGCGACGTGGCATTTTAAATTATTTTTTAATGCCACATCAGCATTTTAAATTATTATTTTATTCAATCTTATTTTAATTAAATTAAAAAACTGAAAAAGAAAACCTAAAATTTTATTTAAAAAAAATAACTAAAAAATTATTATTTTATTCAACCGCCACCGCTGTTGCCCATCGTCGGAAGAGCCAGCGCCAATGGCCCTGGGCGAGGGTGGCTGACCCTTGCTTGCGCCCAGGTGAGGGCCGGCGACCTGCACTTGCACCCAAATCTAATGCACGCCGGCCCTCACGGGGGGCCGGTGACCATCGCTTGCCCTAGGCGAGGCGTTGCAAGCCCCGGGCGAGCCTCGTCGAGAGCCTATGACGCCTTGCCTAGGGCGGGCGATGGTCGCCGGCCCCCCATGAGGGCTGACATGCCCGGATCCGGCGCCCTCATGCTCGCCGACCCTCACCGGTGCCGGCGAGGACTCCCCCTCGCTAGGCGATGGTCGTCACGCGCCCCCCCCCCACCCAAACGAGGGCCGACCTCGGCCCTTCCAGCATGGGTGGCGGCGACGGCTAAAGGAGTCTTCACCGGCACTTTTTTTTTTCCAGTTTTATTTTTTAATAAAAAAAAAAAATTTGTTTTTTTTAATCTAATTTAAAAATAATTGAATAAAAAAGCCATATGGAAAAAATTACTTTAAAATGCCACGTGGAAAATAAAAATAAAAATAAAATGCCACGTCAGTATTTCCGTTAGTCTAAATTGACGGTGTTAACGGAAGGACTCAAATGAACCAACATGACAAGTTTTAGAACTCGATTGCAATTTTTGCAAATTTTAGAACTCAATTGCACTATCCTGACAAGTTTTAGGACTTCTGCTGAACATATCCCGTCAAAAATTTATAAAGAGCATGATATACACAAATTTCAAGTAAGTAAGGTTTTGTTAGTTTGGCAAAAATAAATAATTTGAAAAAACATTTTAAAAAAACAAGATCGCTTATATGAACCCATATTCAATGGGAAGGGTCACATTTGAGTTAGTTAAAATTGAATAAATAAATTGTAATGGGTTTAGGTGAAAAACCCACCAGCGGACTGGTCTGGTTCGGGCACTTGCAAAAGATTAGGAATACAAAGTCGACCACGATGGTCAGGTTCGTGGGGACCAAGTCGGGATTCACAGCCTCGACTGACTGGTATGATGCGAGGTTCACACAGGGCCCGGTGGAGATGGCGTGGAAGGCGTCGCCACCTTGGATGGTGTAGGTGGTGTTGGCGTTGGAGATATTGCTGGCGCCGTTGGTGGGGTTGCAAGAGCAAGTTAGGGGGATGAACGGGAGCTGGTCGGCGACGAGAGGCAAGGACAGAGCGGAGGTTGAGATGTTGTTGGGGTCGACGATCATGAGGCGGCTGACGCCAAAGAGGTCACCGATGGAGGCGAGGTCAGTGCAGTTCATGGCGAGGCGCCCTGGTGGAAGGCATAGGTCCGACACAGGTAGCCGATGATGACGTCAGGTTGGGCGTGCGAGTGGGAAAGGAAGAGGCCGACGAGGAAGAAGAGGAGGAGGGGAGAGGACTGGCGGAGTTTGGTCGTCATTTTCTTTCTAAACGCTTTGTCTTGGATGCTTTTTGACATGTTTTGAGTTTTTCAAGGGTCTTTTCCCTGGACTGGCATTTGAACTTGTCCATCATGAATTGAGTTGAGTCAATTTCGAACTTTTATAAGTATAATCATAATTAATATCGTAAAAAATCTCAAATTGATATACTTATGATAATTCATCCCAAAATGATATATTTGTGACTATTTACCTTCCGTTAGTTTTTATTAAATTGGATAAATACTATAAAAAACCATAAATCGGTGCATTTATGATAAATTTATCCTAAACTATTTGTTGATAAAGCTTATGCCTACTTACTTATGCAGAGCTTGACATTCATAGTTCTAACTTTTGAGTTAAAATCATTTTGTAAGGCTGAGATGAAATTAGGAATCCAATTTAAGTTGGCCACTAATCTAGGAAAAATAAAATAAATTTAGGCAGTCAATATAAGTTACGGTCATTAATCAGACAGACATTAGCCATTTTTTCTAAGTAGATCACACAAAATTAATCTCATTACATCCAAATTAAACCCTGGCTAATAACAATACTCTTTAGTGATCCGGCCACTAATCTAGGGAAAATAAAATAAAAGCAAGTCTACGATATTTCATTAAGTGGGTCAACGTAAGTCATGGTCATTAATCAGACCAACATTAGCCATTTTTCCTAAATATATCACACGAAATTAATCTCATTACGTTAGAATTAAACCCATTTTAACCCCACCTCAAAAAAACATGTCCCGTTTTATTAACCATGTCATGCAATTCAGCACAATTTTAAAATTGACATACCATTATCACCATTTCCAACTCATTCCAAGTGCAAACAACAAAGATAACATGTGAAAAATTGGTAATACAGAAGTCAGAGCAGAAAATGAATCGATGGAAAGAGAGAGATAACCAAGACATTAGGGAAGGGGGACTGCTTACCTTCTGCAGAATCTTGAGCTCCTCGTAGGCGTTCCACTTCATCTTCTTGATGGCGAACACCTCGTCGTCGACGCAGCCCTTGTACACCGACCCCTGGATCAGGCACTTGGAGCTGAACCCTTTCGTCGCCTTCTTGATCTCGTTGATCCTGAACAACCAGTACTGTTGGAAATTTCCTATAATGGGCTTACATTAATTAATTAATTTTTTATTTTAAATAATCGGGTTAATGGATATTCCAATATATATTAAACCCTTAAGTGATCTTATCGAATTGGATTTTGGCATCTATTAATAACGAGCCTAGATGAGCAGTAAAATGTATGCAATTGTGTTTAATTGAAACCCATAATGGGAGGGGCCTAGTTAACGCAATATTGATTATAGGTTATACTTATTAGTCGCTTGAATCCTATTAAAGCTGTTACACTGAAATAAGTCATAGAGAGGAAGATCTGGTATTATTGTCAGTTTGATCTATTTTTCTGAGAGTGAAGTTATGGCTCAAATAGGTACGTTTTAATTCCGTTGTGCGTATCGATTTCAGTGTTTTACATTTATATATGGATATGGTTGTTCATGATTAATTAGTTATTTATGTAGATAATTTCTACATATGGTATTATAGCAGGTCATATATGATTGTAAAACCAAATTTTTTTTTAACAAATCCGATTTTGATGTTTATCGTGTTTGTTCCTTTTAGTTTTGAACTTTTGTCAATTTGTGATTCACAATTTCTTATGCGACTTTAGTCAATCAAAGTATTTTTTTTGGTCAAATCAAATCAAAGTACTTATTAAATAGGTAAAAATAATGCATTAGAATGGAAGAGATAAGCTATGATGATGATATGTTTGATTTCTTGGATAATCATTGTTCAGCAATTTCAGATCTATGATGGACCTCTCTGTGCATATGTTTGGAAACAAGCTAGTAAACAAGCTTTTTAGTCTTTGATGTATTCATAACATTCGAAGTGGACTTAAAGAGATTTCCAAAGAGCCATAGAACACCCTGATCCAGTGTCGGTTTCTATCTAAAATCATTGTTCAAAATCAGTTCAGTAATCTGTAATAATGTTTTGTTTAGTTCTGATATGCACATTGTTCGCCTGTTGCTTTTATCGATTTTTTTCCAATTTCTATGTTGAGATCTATAGGTTAACTCCTTCATGAAAAATGTTCATATAGGTCTTAACTTCGACATATAATTTTTTTGGATTTTTTGGAGCATGATTAGTGGGTGAAAACCTTATGCATAGATCAATCGATTTTGAAACTTTAGAGCTTTTGTTTAAAATGTTCCCACCATATATAATGTGTATAATTTCATTGAGTATTGAGTGAAAAAAGTTCTCTCCTTTTCCAAGTTGTTGCGCTTGTTTACTACTCTTTTCGCTTCACTTATAACTGAAGTGGTTGTGCTTGTCAAGACAATTTGTTTAGTGCTTATTGCTTCCTCCATTGCTTCTTGCAAAGTTTTTGAGTTTATATGTCACAGCACCTTTTGTGAATAGGGTCTTCCTTTGAATTGGATGAGAACCTGTTGTTATGGCAAACTCAACATGGTTTCTGTGAATGTCAATTTTTTGTTCTTTGCTTGGAGTTTTTTCTTTGGTGCTAGGAAGAGTGTAACGTGGCGAATTAACAGGCTGAATTTTCTCAGTATTGATGATTTTTTTTTTTTTTTGGGTTTTCAATAATAGTGCAACTTCAGCTTCTCTCCATCTAGGCTTGATGTAATCTTTGGCAACAGATTATTAAGCAAATTGCCCATCGTTTTATCTTTTGGCATGGAACCAATGCAATCATTAAAATCCTGTAGTAGTACAGGTTTTATTGAACTAGAAGTTTCTTGAGCAATATTGCCCAGCTCTTCCTCTTTCAGAGTGAAACCAACTTACCATTATTACCACTCTTCAGCTATCCGAAAGCAACTTTCCTCTTAAGTTAAAAAAAAAAATCCAATTTTGCAAACTCTACCCTCTTTTTTATCACGTATGTGCTGATTTTATTATATTCATGGGGATATTTATGTATTGAATTTGGTTTGGGGCCTATGTGATGCTGATCTCGTAAATACTATAAGGACATGCAAATTTAACAAAATCATTAAGAAGGAAATTCCTTCCATTGTTGTCTTCTATTGAATGATGTATTTAGAAATTGTTACATGAGTATTGTTATATAAGCTAAGTTTTTGGGCTCAAAATTGAGAAAACCAAATTTTTGGCTATGGATGTTAGATGCAAAACTTTGAAGCTTGAATATGGATGATTTAGTTCGATTTTTCTTCCATTAATTTTTCTTGGATTTTGATTGGATGCAACATTGTCTTTGTTATACGTGAATTCACTTTCTGAATTTTGTTGAACTCACGGTCAAGAGAAGGGAAAGTCCAAGTCGGACTTGTTCACCAAATTATATGTTTTCCTATTCCAAGTTGTAGTTGGTCTTTGCAAGTATTATTTTTGGCAATTTTGGCTTTAATCTAGTGTGATGATTTCTAAATCGTTGGTACTTGAGTTGGCTAAAACCGTTTCCTACAATTTGATGGAGGAAATTTTGCAATCAAATTAGAGCTATGGATTTGCTATTGGGAGATGCATCCTCTGTTTTTGTGTTTCGAATACTAGTGGTTGATATAAATGCTTCTAAGCTTACGCAAGATGGAATTAATGCACTAATCAAATGTCCTAATTAGTCCCGGTATGTTTGAGGAGTGGGGAAATATGCTTTTCTCTCTTTGTGGTTATTGTCTAGTTGATTTTTTTTATTTATTGACATGAATGACGGAATGTTTTTGATGTATCAGGCATATATGTGATGAAATCCTCAGGTTTTGGATTGAGGTAATTATATTCGGATGAGGATTTCGTGTTTGCTTCCTTTTTTTTGGGTACATGTTTGCGTAGATTGTACTTAGAATGACGTATGTATGGGCAGGAGCTTAGCTCCTGTGGGGCAGGCCCATGTGAAGGCTTGGGTCGTGCAAGTCCTAGAGCGTTAGAGCCCATTTCAATTTTTTTTAATATGCCTAATTTTTAATTTACGATTTTTTGGTATGGTAAATTTTGATTTTGGCATATTTAAATATTTATTTGGAATTATTTATTTTTATCCATATTTAATTCCATGAAAAATAATTTTGTACCTATTTTTCTAATTTTTAATTTATGAAAATTTATTATAGGGTATGAGGGATAGGATGACAATATTCACTTTCCCTAATTTAGCATAAATTATCTATACTTTCTTAATTTAGTTTAACTAGATAATCTTATATACTTAAGAAATAGGCACATAAAATTGTGGCAAAAATTATTGATTGATATATGCAATATGATCTTGGGAAGCACATGTTATAAAGTGCTTCATATTGTTTGATGAATTTTTGGGTATTGATTAAATGGAAAATTATTTACAAATTGTTAAAGTTTGTAAATTGTTGAAGTTCCTTTTTATTATATACAATCAACTCAACTGCCCAAAAGGGGTTATTGTGTATATTAATTTAAAATTGCATGAAGATAAATTCCAAAATTAAAAGATGGGGATGTATGACTCAAAAATATTTATTTGTCCAAAGGGGATAAATTTTTGAAAGTTATGTGCAATTCTCCTTCATATTGATATATTAGAGATAATTGATGAGGATGAGTGACTCAAAAGATTTATTTGCCTAAAGGGGATAAATTTTGAAAATTATATATAATTTCCCTCTATGTTGAGATAATGGAGATGTATAATTTAAATGATTTATCTGTTCAAAGGGGATGGATCTTTGAAGATTATATGTAATTCTCATTATTGTCTCTATATATATTTTGATATCATGAAAATGTATAATTTAAAGGATTTATCTGCCCAAAGGAGATGGATCATTGACAATTGAAAAATAATTGTGCATTATACACTCTACCCAAATGGGAGTTTGTAATGTGTTAATTATTTTGTTGAATTGCTCATTGCCCATAATTGATCTTATTGCATTATATGTGATAATACAACGGCCGTGTTTTATTTTAAGAATGACAAGATTATCAATGCATCCAAACACATGGAGATCAAATATTATACTGTTAAGGATTTGGTCAAAAAAGGAGATATTATGATTGAAAATATTAAAACTAAATCTATGTTAGCTGATCCTCTAACAAAAGATTTATGACCCATTTTGTTTAAAGAACATGTAAAGAATATGGGTGTTTTAGACTCTTTTAATTTCTTTTGTTAGTGGGAGCTATATAGTTTGTATTTTTGGATATTATAGTTATATGGAAACTGATAGTGCTTTTATAATGTCTATTAAAGCATTTACTTTTGATGATCATCACTGTTGATTCTATTATTATCATTTCTTTTGTCGACTGAGAAGTGGAAGTATAGAATAGTATTTTTAGATAAATAGTTTGAAGACGACTGGATGTCACTAATTTTGAGATCTCATGTTGGATTGTGACATAGTTGTGCAATTTCATGTTATTTAGAAATCGCATGAAAGCAATTTAATGTTGTTTAGAAATTGCGTTAATACAGTTTCATGTCGTTGAGAAATTGCATTGAGGACCGATAAGAAATAGTGTATATTTTGATCACATGTTGACACTATTTTTAACTTTACTACTAGGCCCATGATCCATGAAAATATAATATTTATTATATGTGATTAAGGAAGGTCATGTGTTGTGATATTTTCTTAACACATTAATCGACATAGTCCTATAATGAGGTTATATAAGATTAGATTGGTTTTGAGATACCATTGTTGGAATATTATTTTTCAAAATTGTGGCCATATAAAACAAATTTTTAGTTATTAACCCGAGAGTGTCGTTTTCAAATAAAATCGTTTTCAAAATAAAAATAAGTTAATTAATATAGCCTAAATGGGAGAATGTTGGAAATTTCCTATAATGGGCTTATATTAATTAATTGATTTTTTATTTTAAATATATATTAAATTATCTTATTGAATTGGGTTTTGACATCTATTAAGAACGGACCTAGTTAAGCAGCAAATTGTAGGCAAATTATATTTAATTGAAGCCCGTAATGGGAGGGACCCAGTTAACGCGCTATAGATTAGGGTTTGCTAGGTCCCCTCTCTAGCCTATAAAAGGATAGTTATACGTATCAGTCGCTTGAATCCCATTAAACTGTTACACTAAAATAGATCATAGAGAAGGAATCTAAATTGCTTATTACCGTCAGTCTAATCTATTTTTTTTATGGCTCAAATATATACGTTTTAATTCTGTTGTGCATATTGATTTCGGTGTTTTACATTCATATATGAACATGGTTGTTCATGATTAATTAGTTATTTATATACTTGTCTAGGCAGTGCGTCACGTCGGCCAGCAGGTTCACCTCCATCTCCCGCGACCCTTTCTCGCCGTACGCCTGCCGCTTCTCGCCGTCTCCCTCCATATCGCCCGCCCCCCTCTTCTGGCTCAATCTCTCTCTGTGGACCCAGAATGCGATCGCCAGAATCTAGAAGGCCCCGAGAACTCCGATCCCGGTGGCCAGCCCCAAGATGACCCCCGTTCTTTCCTTTTTCACGGACGGCGCGGGGGCGGCGGAGACGATGGGTTGGGTCAGATTCGGGAGCTTAGAGACGGGCACGAAGAGGGTCTCGGTAGGTTTGGTGTTGTTGCCATTGATGTCCACGATGCTCTGTTCTTGGACCCCGAATCTGGAAGCGACGCTCGAGAGGTTGTCGCTGGGCTGGAGCACGTAGGAGACCAGGTAATTGGACCCGCCGGCCGTCACGCTCTGGTTCGGGCACTTGCAGAAGATGGGGATCACCACGTCGACCCCGATGGTCAGGTTCGTGGGGACCAACTCGGGGTTCACGACCTCGACCGACTGGTACGAGGTGAGGTTCTCGAAGGCCCCGGTGGAGACGCCGTAGAAGGTGTCGCCGGCGGGCATGGTGTAGTTGATGTTGGCGCTGGAGATGTTGCTGATGCCGTTGGTGGGGTTGCAGGAGCAAGTCAGGGGGACGAAGAGGGGCTGGTCGGCGACGAGGGGGGCGGACAGGGCGGAGGTGGAGATGTTGCTGGGGTCGGCGATCATGAGGCGGCTGACGCCGAAGAGGTCGCCGATGGAGGCGAGGTCGCTGTAGTTCGCGACGAGGCCGCCCCGGTAGAAGGCGTAGGTCCGGCACGGGTACTCGGTCTGGTTCGCCGTGCAGGAGTAGCCGGTGGTGTTGGGCTGGGCGTGCGAGCGGTGGAGGAAGAGGACAGCGAAGACGAAGAGGAGGAGGAGAGAGGAGTGATGGGGCTTGGTCGTCATTTCTTTTCTTTTTTTTTTGGCTCTTTGTTTTGGGAGGGAGGGGTTTATATAATTCCTCTGTTGAGTTTTTCAAAGGGTCTTTTTCCTCGGATTGATGTTTCGACTGGCCATCGTGAATTGAGTGGTCTAATTTGAAATTACCACAATTAAAATTAGATTATATATCACGAAAAATTTCAATGGCGTGGGTCGATTCCAGATAAGGTTTTCGGAACGATGGCTGGGGTCACGGAATTCCATAGGCAGGTGAAGACGTCACGGGGGAGTCACGTGGGCTCCATCCGATGGCATTCTCTCTTTCACCACGGACCGAATGGAGTACAAGTCACCAAGCGCTCGATAGCCTCTCGGTTCGACTGATTGCTAGAGATTTGTTCACCCGATTTCAAGGGGAAGAGGAGTTTGAATTGTTTGCCAGATTTCGAGGTTCTTGTCGAGTCGAGATGGAGATAGTCAATTCTCAACTTAATGGGTTTAAGAAATTAGTCGAGTTTCTATCATTACTTTCAAAAACATTTTGTTATGTGCACATGCATCTGATATATGTGCGTAAAGGCTGAGAAAATATTTGAATTTATAAGACTAGAGTTCAATCGAGGTGCTTGTTGGGCAGGCATGAAAAGGACACAGATGTTGTACTCAAAGCTTTGTCCGGATGAGCTTATAACATACAATTAACATGGAAATGCTATAATTTGGGCGGGCGGGATTTTCTCATGTAAGAACGTTGCCTTAGTGGAAGGACTCTTCAACGAGCTGCGTAAGGTTTTCTTCATTAAATGCTTGTAGCTTTTTTTGTCTTCAATCTTTTTCGAGCGCCTACCATGAATCATGTATCACTGATTCGTTTTCATCCTTCTTCTGACACCCACCATTAATCGAGGCAATTTTTCTTTTTTTGAAAAATACCGTCAACCAATCAACTAACCAACTTGCTCAAATTTTCAACAATAAATTTTAAACTATTCTAACTTGCCCAAATCTGTCTCTTCTTCTTTAGCTCGAGTTCATTTATGAAGTCGAGCTTGAATTTCTTGATTTTCTAATGGAACCAAGTTCAAACAAAAAATTGAGTATATGATGGAGATCAAGTCCAGTTTCATCTCAATTTGACCAGATTAAACCCCTATTCTTGACCACCGTAATAACTCTATTAGTGCACGTGAAGTTGAGTCCTCTCCTATCTAGTTATAGCCTATAGGTCAAAAGTTTATAAAGAACATGTTTCGAACAAATAAGTGATTAAGGTTTTGATTATTTGACAAATATGAATGAATTGAAAAATATTTTTCAAAAAATGATAGCTTTATTGTTTACAAAAATGAATAAATGAAAAGTTATTTTATCATCTTCAAAAATATTTGAAAATAAACTATTATTGATAGTGAAAATATTTTACATTGATTAATTATATAAGGTGATTACTTTTAAAAAAATTATTTCCAATCATTAATTTACAGAAAATTTTGTTACTCTCTAGGTATTTACTTTTCATGCGGTGTCTGTGATTAGTATTGGCAAATTTAAATGTTTCAATTGTAATTGTAACAATTTTATGTGTTGAAACAAATCTAAGATACGTCACATGGCTAAAGTCCATGTCAGCCTACAATAAGGCCTTATCTTGTGAGACTTTGAAAGAGGCTAAATTTCGTGTATTTATTATCTAAACTCATTTTTCTAAGTCAAGTCAATTACATATTAGAAACTATAAGAGCGCACACTTCTTCCAACGGAACCACACAAGTTGCCATGAATATTATGGCCGTGTTTGATGACCACGTTCAAATGATGAAAATAAACTTTTCAACGCTAGTGTTTGTTTGCTCAAAAAAAGGAAAACCTTTGAAAAACTGTTTCCAACTTTCCACGGTATTTGGTGATGACTAATCGGTATATGGAAAACTTTTTCCATGAATTGAAAATAACAAACTTAGATCGGGGAAAATGACTTTATCTTTAGGGTGCGTTTGTTTCGCGAAAATCGTACCATTTTTGGAAAATATTTTCTAGAAAATCATTTTCATGGAAAATAATTAGTTTTCTCGTGTTTGATGATATGTAATTGAAAATACTTTTAGGCGTTTGGATCGCATTTCAAAAATAATTGAATAATATTTAAACTAACAATTTACACTAGTGTAAAAAAAAGAAGAAGAGAGATTTTGGAGAGTAAAAAAAAATGACAAAGATGATTTAATAAAAAGAGAATGATCTAAATACCTGATAAAGAGGAAAAACGTTTTCCCCTTCCCATACATATGAATTCATTTTCCCAAAATAATACATAATATTTATGTTGACTGGAAAATATTTTCCATTAACCAAATCGTTTTTGGAAAAACAAACAGCGGAAAGTTCGGAAAACACTTTTCGGGAAACTACTTTTATTGAAACAGACGTACTCTTAGACTCCGTTCGTTTCACGGAAAATGTTACTTTTCTGGAAAATATTTTCTAGAAAGCTATTTTCTAGGAAAACGTAATTATTTTCCTGTGTTCGGGTGAAATTTGATTTTGAAGGGGAAAATATTTTCTACTGTTCGCTTGGGAAAATATTTTCCTTTATAAACTCTTTTTAATAATTTTTTATTATTTTATATTTTAAAATCGTTATTTATTATTTTTTGAAATTGATTATTAATTTTTTTTTTTGTTTGTTCTCTCCTTCCTTGGTCGGTTGCTAGCCAACGACTAGCCACACCTTGAGCTCGCCTCGCCGGCGAGGCTTGAGGCTCACCTACCTCTGGCGAGCTCGCCCGATCAGCTCGCCAACGAGGCGAACTCAAGGCAACGATGACCAAGCGTCGCCAATCATTGATTGATTTTTTTTTACCCCATCGGTATGTCCAGTAGAGACTGTCCCTCTTGTTGAGTTTTGGAATAATTTAGATGAAAGTGATAAGGTTTCAACTGGTTTTCTCATCCAGATTGGACGAACATGGGACGAAATTGCAAGTTTCTCCCACAAAATCAGACATTTCGTGATTTTCTACTATAAATTTGTCACGCTTCTAGGAAAATTTGGTTTATGATGAGAACTAGTTCGCTTCCCCACGTATGTTCTCGGTTGGAAGTGGACGTCGGTGTCTTTTTTAGGAATTGAGTAGCGATGGCCGCCTGCATGGCCGCTAAAGCCAACAAGAGGATGCTTGCTGACGCTCAAGCGTCGCCAATCTGTGAGGCCCAAGCCTCGCCACCGTCTAACAAAGCCTGGGCGTCCCTGATCTGGCGAGGCACAAGACTTGCTGCCTTTGGGGACGCTCGAGTGTCGCTGATCTACGATGCCAAATTGGCGAGCTCGACTCGCCTGTCACCGATCGCCAACCATTGTCGTGGCCGACAATCAACCGAAAAAGAAAAACAGCAAAAAGAAAGACAAATATATATATATATATATATATATATATATATATATAAAAATAAAAAATGATTTTATTAAAAAATAACAAAAATATTGAATTTATGAAAGAAAATAAAAGAAAGAAGTAAGGACTAATAGGAGATGTGAGATAGGAGAAAGTGAGTGTGGAAAATGTTTTCCTAACTTGAAAAATGGAAAACATTTTCCCCCACTTTAGAAGACTTTTTTTTCTTTATGGAAAATGTTTTTCCCGATGAATTTATTTTCCATGAAACGAATGTCAGAAAATCTGAAAAACATTTTCCTGAAAGTTATTTTCTGTGAAACGAACGGAGCCTTAAGAAGGAAATCACTTCCCTAAATTACCAAATGAATGAAAGCTAATCATTTTCTTTTTTCTCTAGAAAGTATTTTCTTTTATAATTAAGTGAAATAAAGGCACCCTTAATGTCATTAAGTGCATTTGATAACCTTCAATTGCATGTAGCTTAATAATTTTTTTTCCTTCTCTAGATAACCAAACAAATGAAAACTAACCATATTCTTTTTTCTATGAAAAATATTATCTTTTATCATGAATTTTTCCACGAAACAAATGCACTCTCAATGTCATTAAGAGTGTTCGATGGCTTTCAACTACATGCAACTTAACAAATTTATTTTAAGCCAAAAACCACTTGATGACGTTAAGTAAGGTAGGACTTTCATAAAATATCGGATGGAGATTATAATCTTATCAATTGTATCATCACAACCTCCAAATAATATAGTTGTTAAGAAAAGAAGGGTTCACTTAATTGGTTAAGTTATAAAATATCCAATGGAATTAATTCTTATTAATTATATTCTCAAAACCTTCCAATAATTTTCACTCTTCCATGTTTGGGAGGGGAGCTAATAAATTTTATCGATCGATTTTTATCATTTATCCAGCCAATTTTTTTATTTTCATTTCTTAGTATCTCATTTACTCTGCCTTCATCATTGACAGATTATTTATGTATAGATTGAAGAAATTTCTTAATATGAATAATCAATAAATTAAGAATCAATTCGATCCATACATGATTGTAAAATACCAAGAATCCATATATGTACAGTGGAATTAGAACGTACTTATTTGAGCCATAATCTCGCTTGACAAAAAATAGATCAAACTTGCGGTGTCAGTAATCTATCGGAATGACAGATCTTTCTCTCTATGATCTATTTCGGTATAGCAAATTTTAATAGGATTAAGCAACCGATAGGTATAACCTACTCTTTTATAGGCTAGAGAGGGAACCTAGCAAACTTTAATCAATAGCGTGTCAACTGGGCTTCTCCCATTACGGACTTTAGTTAAACACAATTGCCTACACTTTGCTACTCAATTAGGCCCGTTATTAATAGATGTCAAAACACAATTCAATAAAATCACCTTAGGATTTAAAATATATTGAAATATCCATTAATCCGATTATATAAAATAGAAAATTAATTAATTAATGTAAGCCCATTATAGGAAATTTCCAACATAGATTTCCTTTCACAGCCCATCCCGAATTTTAGTTGGTAAGATTAACGTGGAACTCTCAAATTCAACAGGCAGTTCCTACCGTCAAATAAACATACGACTTTGCCGCCATGAAAATACAACAGTAATCTTACTTGTCTTGATTAGACCAGTTTTGAATTGGATGACAAAGATTGATTCTCCCACTGAGAAGAAAGAAACTTTCTTGTTTGCGTCTCGTGCGGGCCATGGCGAGACTAGTGGAAGGCACCGTACGCGTCGAAGCAAGCTCCTCCTGCACGGCACGGCGAGATCGCCTCATTCTTGATTGAGGGTGCGTTCAGGAGGGTTTTGACTCCATGACTCTGCATCTAGACATAAATAATTTGATTTCAAGGACTTTCACTTCATCTAAATATTGTTTGTTAACCAATATAAAACATACTTTAGCAAGCGACTGGTAAAATGAGAAATAAAATAAATGGTAAACAAAAATGAAAGAGCATTCTCAAGTGACGCAATCCTCACTGTAAATACAATTTAGAGAGTAAGGCCTCACCAACTTAGGTATTGTAATGCCGACAACACATGACCCTAGGCAAGGTGTCACCATTGCACAATGCACCGGCATTCGAGCAACAATCTAGATCTCACGAGGTGAGACCATTCGGCTAGATCTGAAGGTGTGACTCTTGCAAGTGTCAGTCAAATCATGGAATTTGACTTGCGTAACCTTTGCCTTTAGTGAAAACCCTTACCGGTGTGGCTCAACTGTCAGCAAGGTTTGCCAACCTCCTTCTTGAAGCTTCCTAGCCACGATTGACCATAGCTTTCTCTATCTCTCGTGTAGGTTAAATGCTCTCTCAAACGCATCCAAAGAGCAGCTATACATTAGCAACTACATATTCAAGTTTACTCGAGCAAGCACTAGAAGGTAAAATAGTTATCGTGCTAGTTTATGTGAATGATCTCATCGCTATCATTGGAAATGATGAAAGGGAAATTTACCTGTTGTGAGAGGAGACTTCAAAATGAATAATAAACTCACTTTTTAACTCATACTTAATGACCCACTAGACATTCTGCCCAATAGTAAGGAAATTGGGGGGGGGGAGCGAGGCAAGAATATTTATTTTTAAGTGTGGGATTCCACGATTTCAAAGAGGAGGGTTTAGAGTAAGATAGACAAAAAAAATCTCATATTTAATAGACAAAAATGCCATTTCCCTTTTGCCCACTTTCCCTGAATCAATAAACAAATTAAATTTGACCATTTTTCTTAAAAATGATTTCCATGAAAAGTATTTTTCTTTATTATGAAATTTTCAATGAAACAAATGCACTTTTAGTCTCTGTTTGTTTCATAGAAAATGCAATATTTATATAAAATGGTTTTCATGACTACATTTTACATTTTATGGTATTCAAATGAAAAGAAAAATATTTTCCATCACTTAAAAAGGAAAATGTTTTTTTTCCTAAATAGACATGCATTATTTTTCAATTTTTGGTCTTGAGCCTCTGTGAACCCGAGTCTACAGGCCACTTGACTCTGTGAAAACTATTTCACTGATGAAGAGTCACTAATTTCCAATCCTCTAATCGAAATGAGGAACTATTCGAAGGACTAACAAAGGGAAAAAAGAAAATTATCAACAGCAATTCAGTCTTCAGGCGACTTTAAAATCGACATCCAACAGGCAAATCGAATATAGTACATAAATTCTCTTCGCTTCGCTCTCTAAACAACAAGTCCCAAAGAACCAACGAGGAAGAAAAAGTAATCGCCAAAAATCAAACTGTAAAGATGAAATTCGGAGAAGAAGGTGATGAACAGTGAGGGGCCTCACTGCTCTTCTTTCCCTGTCAATTATCCAGTGAAATCTGTTCGGAGCAAGACCGCTGTGGAGGGATCAGATGCGAAGTCGTTCTTGAAGCCGACGTGACAGCTGCTGCGCAAGACCGAGTCGATGCAGAGAGAGCCAAGGAAGAAGATTGAGTCGCCAGTCACGGCCAACTACATTGCAATTGAGTTGAGGTTGATTGTGACCGATTCAATATTGTCGAGTTCGAATTTGGGCTTGGTACATCAAATTCAACATCATTGAGCTCAGATGTAACCTCGTCTTC
Organism: Corymbia maculata; assembly: GCA_014182735.1. Taxonomy (NCBI): domain Eukaryota; kingdom Viridiplantae; phylum Streptophyta; class Magnoliopsida; order Myrtales; family Myrtaceae; genus Corymbia; species Corymbia maculata. Next base: position 28,270,565 of record CM024689.1, read on the forward strand.
GGATGCCCTAGATCTTGGATTACTCGAGCCTTGCGACACCCTAACAGGGACAAGGAGTTGAGGCCGTGGAGGGGTTGTTGGAGGTTGTGGTGCAGCTCAGAGGTCTGGATGGTGATGGGTGAGTGCCAGTGAAGCTATGGCCGAGGAGTCTGTGCACATGAATACGAGTACTAGCGAAGGTGCAAAAGGGAGAGGAGAAGTCTTGGCGTGAGAAAGACGGGAAAATGATTTTTTTTTTTTAAAGGAAATCATTTTCCCCAATTTTAGAAGGATATTTTTCATTGATTGAAAAATACTTTTTTTGACCACTCATTTTCCTAGAAAATATTTTTCACCAAATAAACATAATGTGAATATCATTAAGTGCATTCAACAACACACAACCTAATGAGTTTTTGTTGAGCCAAAAATCACTTGATGATGGTAATTAATGTAGGACTTTATTAATTGGTTAAGTTATAAAATAATGGAAATTAAAACCTTATAAATTATATTATCAAAAACCTTCAAATAATATAATTGGTAAGTAAGAAAGGGTTTACTTTACTGGTTAGGTTATAAAATATCCAATGGAAATTAAATTCTTATTAATTATATTATCAAAACCTTTCAATAATATTCACTCTTCCACTTCGCAGAAAGAAACCTTAAATTCAACGGTATGCCGAACCATCAAATAAGCCACGACTTCGCAGCCTTACAATTACAACAACAATCTTATTTGTCTGTACTAGAACAGCTTTGGATTGGACGACAGTGATTGATTCTTCTCCCACATCGCAGAAAGAAACCTCAAACCTCCTCGTTTGCATCTCGTGCGGGGCACGGCGAGATTGAGAAAAAGGCACTGTAGACATCAAAGCAAGCACCTCGTGCACGGTATGGCATCATTGTCGGACTCTTGATTAAGCGTGCATTTTAAAGAGTTTTGACTTTATAACTTTGCATCTAGACAAAAGGAATTTGATTTCGAGGATTTTCGAGGTACGTACCTCTGGAGTGCCAAAAGTTGGCACAAAGGGACACTTAAGTGCCAAAAGTTACAAAATGTACACTTAAGTGCCAAAATTGGAACAAAATGGATCACTTAAGTGCCAACGGTGAAAAATTCCGGCCAAATTGCCACGTGTCCATTTTCCAGCGATTTCATTTGCTGCCGGAGCATTTTTTTCAAAATAAGAAAGCCACATGGCAATTTTTTTTTTTTAAATTGTCCACGTCAGATTTTTGAAAAATTAAAATCGATTTTATTAAAAAAAAAAAAAAAGGAGGAGGGGATCGGCGAGGGCTGTGCAGCCCTCACCGCCGTCACTGCCCCACCTCGCCGGGAAGGTCGGGGCCCGGCGACCCCGGCCGACCCTCCCCCACCGTCGCCAGCCCTTCCTGGCGAGGTGGGGCGGCGAGGGCTGCCCTCACCGATCCCCTTCTCCCCCCCACCTTTTTTGTTTTAAATACAATTGATTATATAATAATATATTTTTAATTATTTAATATTATTTAATTAATAAATTTTAAATCCACGTCAGTCAAAACGACGTCGTTTTGGCTGATTTTTGGCCGATTCAGTTTCCGGCGAGCCACGTAGGCAAGAAAATTAATAAAAAATTGCCACGTTGGATTTCCGGCAGGGTTCCGACGACTTGGCACTTAAGTGATCCAATTTTTTTTAAAAGTGACACTCAAGTGTACATTTTGTAATTTTTGGCACTTAAGTGTCCCTTCGTGCCAACTTTTGGCACTCCTGTTGTACTTATCTCGAGGATTTTCACTTAATGCAAATACTGTTTGGTGACCAATATAAAACATGCCCTAGAAAACAACTTGTAAAATGAGAAATAAAATGAATGATTAAGAAATTTTAGAGAGCAACCTCAAGCAACATGATCCTCATTGTAAATACAATTGAGAGAGTAAGGTCTCCTGACCTTAGGTAATGCGACATGAACTTTGCTTGACCCTGGGCAAGGTGCCACCCTTGCATGATGCGACGTAATAAGCTAGATCTTTCAAGGTGAGACCACTTGACTAGATCTCAATAAGTGTGGCTCTCGGCAATGCCAATCAAATCATGGAATCTGACTTGCATAACCTTCAATGAACCCTTAATGGCAAGGCTTGACCCTCGGCAAAGCTTGCCAGCCTCCTCCGTGAAGCTTCCTAGCCATGTTTAACCATGGCTTTCTCTCTGTCTCTTGTGCCGATCTGGAGCAAGAAAACTTCAAAAAGGAGGGGTAAAGCATAAATTTTAATATATTAATGAGGGTAAGATTGAAATAAAAAACTTCATTAAACGCCTTAAGTTGTATTTAAAAAATGCTAAAATCCAATGCAAGGGGCTTGCCTCGAGTTCTGAGCATCTTCAAAGAACTCTACAACATAATCTTTAAAATTGTGCTATCAAACGCCAAAACTTTGGTTCAAGAGCCTTTATAAATGCTCTCTCAGTCGCATACGAAGAGTGGCTGCACGTTAAAAACTGCATATTACTGTTTACTTGTGAAGGCACCGGAAGGTAAATTAGTTATTGCGTTGATTTATGTAAATGATCTCATCACTGCCATCAGAAATGATGACATGAAAATTTACTCGTCCAAAGAAAATGGCATCAAATGGGTAATATACTCACTTTTCAACTCGTATTTAGTGACCCATTGAGTGCAATAAAATTCATCCCAAGAGGAAGTTTAGTTTCAAATATTGTGTTCAGCTTCCATACTCAGTAAAGTGGTAGAGTAAAGGTATAAAAGAAAAGATAATTAGGCTGCATTTGGTGAGTCAGATAAAATTCTGGATAGGATAAAATTATCCTATCCAGTGTTTGGAGAGATGTGAAATTTGAATATGACCAGATACAGGTCAGATATAGTTCGAATAAAAAAATCCCACCTAGGGATCAGGATAGACCCAGATAAAATATGTGAAATATTTTTTTTAAAATAATAAGTAAATAAATTTCAGAATATGGGCAAAAGCTTATGCTATCGCTTCACTGCAAAATTTGCCATCTCTTCCCATCATCCCTCTCCCTCTTCTTCGGCCTGTTTCTACTTTGTTCACATCCACGACTACCCCACTACCACACGAAACAGAGCATCACAAGGTCGAGATCGTTCAAGGCCAACTTGACGATTTTGAGGGGTCACCACTGTGTATATGACTGTTACCAGAAATAAGGGCGTAGGAGAAGCCAAGCCACATGAGAAAACCATTAAGGTTCGAAATGAGTGTCCAAAGCTTCGGAAGCATTTCAATGAAGATTTTTCTTTCTTATTTTCACTATTCCTATCACGCCCCTCAAACTCTTGTTTGCAAATTGACACCTTGATATGATAAAGTTATAATTAGCATCAATGAAGAGTTGGTGTCGATGGATTTAAAGATGAAGTGGCCTTCTTTCACGGTAGCTCACGCATGAGCCCCTTTTTGCTCGCCGAACAGGATACAATAGAGGGAAGCTTCCTTCTGTCGTTGGTGAAACGGTGAAGGTGTGAAGAGTGAAGAAGGTCAAAAATTTTCAATTCAAGTTACACTAAACGATATTTTACAATACGGAGAATAATGAAAGGATTTCTAACCCTACTTTATCCTATCTTAGCTTATCCAAATTCAGACGACAAAACGTAGCTTTAGAATATGATAAATAAATAAAAAATTCACATTTAGTAGGCCGAGTCGTAAATGGATCAGTTAAAATTTAAAGAATAAGTTTTCGTGGGTTTAGAATAATAAAGCCCTAACTAGATTTGGGTATTAATAGATCAAATGGGAAAATTCCATAAGCGGTTGGTGAGCCTCAACCTCATTTAATTACTGTACTTATCGGGAACCGAAGACAGCATGTCTAGATACCACCAAAGTTTTTGTGATATATCAACTTTTGCCTCGAATAAAAACATCACCGATGTACGAATGACATCCCACGCAAACCTTATATTATTCTGTCCCCTAATATTTTGCCAAAAAATCTAAAATAACAATATATCTTGCCATTTTTTGCTCCAAGAAAAGCAAACGAAGTCTGCTGATGTTACCGATTGCTTGACAGCACCCAAAAGAATGTATGGTCGACAATCTTCTCCTGCTCCACTCCTCCTCGTCATAAAACTCGAAAAAGAAAAAGAAAAGAAAACATGAGTTGGGTTGGGTGGGGTAGATATTGGGCTTTGGCTTGGGAAAAAAAAAAAGGTGTCAATATAAAATAAATGGACCAATTTAAATGAATCCACTTTTATCATTCAAATTCAATCTAATTTATCTATTTAATAGGTCTATTAGGGATGATTTTTCAGTGGGTTGATTTTCAGTTTATGGAATCGAAAATCGACCCACCTAGTCTTGAATCCACACTGAGACTGGTCCAATTATCAAGTGGGTCTAGAAACCAGCCGCTCATGATTCAGCCACAAACTTGAGTGCAGAGACTACCTTGCATAATTATCAGTCTTGTCCCATCACAGCACTAATAGATAAAATCCAAGTAAAGTGCCTTTGTCCAGCTGATCACTAAGGAACAAAGTGCCTTTGTCCAGGGTAGGCAAATACAAGACAACATCCTAATAGTCCAGGAGGTGCTCCACCAGCTGAGAACAAGGAAGAGACGCAGAAAATTCCAAGCACTCCTAAAACTTGATATGAGAAAGGCGTATGATCGAGTGGAATGGGACTTCTTGAGGGCTTGCATGATTAAAATGGGATTTCGTGAAGTGTGGGTTAACTGGATAATGCAATGTGTTTCAACTGTGACTTTTAGCGTCAAAATTAATGGTCAACCGCAGCCTTTCTTTACTCCTTCAAGGGGACTACGCCAAGGTGACCCACTTTCTCCCTACTTATTCATTCTAATCGCCAATGTCCTATCTCATTTACTACACAAAGCTGTCGAAGATGGAAGTATAAAAGGGATTCGACTGAATAGGGATTGCCCTGTCTTGTCACACCTGATGTTCGCGGATGATTTAATCCTGTTTATGGATGGGAAACTTATTGAAGGCCAGAATATAGCTGCTGTCCTAAATCAGTACTGCCTTTCTTCAGGACAAGCTATTAATTTGAACAAGTCAGGCATATTCTTCAGTAGAGACTGCCCTCACACTTTAAAACAAAATCTAGCGAATGAAATGAGGGTAGCCGAACTAGAAAGAACAGGTAAATACCTGGGAATCCCATCAGACTGGGGTGGGTCAAAAAAGGAAATGTTTGCCTGGATCCTAGCGAGAGTGAATGCTAAACTTGAAGGTTGGAAAGAGAAACTGATGTCAAAAGCTGGTAAGGAAACTCTTATAAAAGCAAAGGTGCAAGCTATTCCACGCTTTGTAATGTCGTGTTTAAAATACCTCTCTCTGTATGTCGTGCTATTGAAAGGAAAATTGCCGACTTTTGGTGGAAAAATAATGACCAACACAGAGGAATACACTGGCGAAGATGGGAGAACTTGAAAGATCGAAAAGCGGCAGGTGGCCTGGGGTTTAGAGACCTAATATCCTTTAATGAAGCTATGCTAGGCAAGCAAGCGTGGAGGCTTACTCAGCAACCTGATTCCCTCTGGAGTCAAGTGTTACGGGGCCTATATTACCCACATAATACTTTCCTACAAGCTGGTAAAGGCAACAAACCATCTTGGGGTTGGCAAAGCCTCATTTCCGGGAGAAACTTCCTAAAATCATCTCTTAGATGGATTGTTGGTAATGGGCAAAAAATCAACATTCGCCAAGACCAATGGTTGTCTAGAGGTGTGATAGGAGGCCCAGCAAACAAGGATGATCCTACCATGGTGGCAGAGCTAATCGAGGAGACTCAAGCAACATGGAAAGAACATACCATTAGAGGGCTTTTCGACCAAGACATAGCAGAAGACATCCTTTCTATACCATTAAGCCATGTTATGCAGGAAGACCATCTAATCTGGACACCCACCAAAACAGGCCACTACACAGTCAAAAGTGCCTATCATACAGGGCGAGAAACACAAAAAAACAGCAAACATAATGAGGCATCATCCTCTTTCCAGCAAACACCAGCACTATGGAAAAGGATTTGGCAAGCAAGTTTACAACCAAAACTCAAACACTTCTTATGGCAGCTCTGTCATAACGCACTTCCCACACGCTCAAACCTAAAAAGGCGGCATATCATACCTGATGACGTGTGCGAGCTGTGTCGGCGCTACCCCGAATCAAGCGAGCATCTTTTCCTGCAATGTTCCCGGACGAAGGCGTTTGGGACAACCCGGAAGTTCAACTCAAAGAGGATTTTCGCAATATAGCACGCATCGAAGCATGGATTACGCAGTTTAATCATAACATCATATCCTTTGAACTACTAACCCAAATTTTATGGCAGATTTGGCGAGCCCGGAACGATTATATCTTCCGGCACACCCGACCCAATCCTCGGCTACTCATAGATGCTGCAATCGCACAAAATCAGAACACCCGAAGGTGGATCAACAGCAACAACAGCAGATCGACAAAAAAACCAGCGGTACCTCTCCATTGGCGACCTCCCGAGCGCGACGCCCTGAAGTGGAACGTGGATGGGTCCTTCGTTGAAGGCACCAGAGATGCAGCGATCGCCGGCATCTGTCGAAATCATGCCGGACAGCTGCTTGACGGGTTCGCGCGTTCGGTAAGAGCAGGTTCAGCAGCCCAAGCTGAGGTAATGGCTGTGCTTGAAACCCTAAGGAGAACAGAGAAGACAAGAGCTGAAGAGGGCTGCCATCGTGAGCTGGAGATTGAGAGCGATCTGCTGGAGTTAAGTTCCCTGATAAGTGCTCCTGCAGATCACTTCAACTGGGATGCACGTGTGTTGATCAGTGAAGCCCAGGCCCATCTGAAAAATCTGCAGCCCATCAAGCTAGTCCATTGCAAACGAGAGGCAAATAAGGTGGCCGATTGGGTTGTGAAAGCCCAACGAAACCGTGCACTACCGGCAAATTGGGTGTGTTATCCTCCATCGACTCTGATGGATTTATTATGTGCTGATATGAGTAACCAAACTGTTCAGACATTTACTTAATGAATGCAATGCATATTTTCGACCAAAAAAAAAAAAAAAAAAAAATCCAAGTAAAATATTCTTAATCGTCGTCTCTCCAGATTAAGAAACGTAATGGACCTTCTCACAGTGCAATTCCTCACGAGGACCACTCAAACTGGGTACTTTTGTGTCGGACTGGAGAGGGACTGAGGACTTACATGAGAGGGAGCGATGGACAGAGGGTGGCATCGAGCTGTGAACGAGAGGGACGGAGCATGGCGTCAAGCCGCGAGCAAGAGGGACCGAGGACAGTGACGGGGGAGGCATGAGGAATGTGACTCGTGAGACTAAGAGTGAGCGTCACCATCGTAAGCAAGAGGCTTGACAGACAGTGAGTTTCGTGAGCGAGGCTCCGAGAGGCGTGATTGAGACTCTAAGAGTGAGCGTGCGAGCGAGAAAGAGGCGTGAGTGAAGACGGGCGATTAAGGTTTTCACTTTTCAACGTGACTGAGAGTGAATTGAAAAGAATGGGCAATTAGTAATTAGGGTTTTGGTTTACAATAATAAGAATTATATAGACAATATATATAGTTGTTTATGTGGATGCGTCCATATCTGAAATTGAAAGCTGGATTAATATTCACCAATTTCAACTTTTAGGAACCTGGAAGCGCCTAAAGCTGGCCAATTCAGTTCGGTTTCTAGTTTGATCTAATTTTTTTCTCACCCCTAAGGTCTATGTATCGGCTTAACTCCAAATGAAGGAGCCTGGTAAGCTCAGAGAAACACTATCCCGAACTTGGAAGACGGTAGAAGAGAATATGGTCTCTGTCTGTGGTAAGAGAAATTGTCAAAGATTGCTCATTGAAAAGCAAAGTGGAAAGAAAAGATTAAAAAAAAAAAAAAAAAGACTCTGAGAAGATGGGAGCTCAATCGATTTTAAAATTGTGGAAAGGCATTCATCTTTATTTGTCTAGGCCAAATAGCCAAAATATACACAAAGTCATTGACGGCAACATACTGAAATCTCTTATCAGAACAAGAACCGAAAGAGTAATTTTGCCCGCGGGTTATGTACAAAACCAATCCATGTTCCTCTAAGGCATTAGTTCAAACCCATCCCCTTCCTTTTCTCTTACAATCAAGCAATGTACCAATGATACGAACACCAACACGTTCTTGCGTCATTCTACTTTTAATATCCTACAACCCGAACCTTCTTGCCTGTTTCAGAATAAAATGTCATACGGGCATAATTCCCGGCATCGCGGATCGGCTTTCTTGCGACTAAGCTTCTCTATCATGTAAGGAATGGTACTCATCCGTCTCGCGTTTCATCCCTCGGATCTCGATCAAGAAACTTCCTCGTCGTGCCACGAGACGACAATGTCCTCAAGCCCGACCTTCCACTCTCCCCAGTGAGCCTCCTCAAACTCGCCGCCACCATCGACCACCACCTTCGCCTCCACCAGCGCCACCTTCTCCACAACCGCCACCACTTCCACCGCCAAGACCAACTTCCCTTTCCCTAAGATGACACTCCTACCCTTCCCTCTCTCCACGCTATACCCTAATCTCCCACCAACCTCCTTCAACTTCCCCATTATCACCTCCATAGATGCATTGGACACGAATCTCCTCTCATTCCTATTGTCTATCTCGAAAAGCCCGGACAAATCGAGACCCGACGACCAGGAAATGATGTCAAACGCGTTTAGGCTCGGACCTACATCGAAGTCGCTACAATCCTTTTCACTGGCTAACAAGTGTTCTATGTCCGAGAAGCTATTGTGGGATTTCAAAGGGAGCGATTTCTTGAACCAAGAAGTGCCTGCCAGAGCTTGCAAGCTCATCCTCGTGCTTGGATTGGGATCGAGAAGCTGATGGATGATGTGCTTCACCGGTTTGGAGATCCAATCGGGGAACCGGTAGTCCCTCTTTTGGATTCTCTTGTACATGGTCACCAGGTTGCTGTCATCGAAGGGCAAGTGACCGCAGAGCAACATGTACAAGATGACGCCACAAGACCATGCGTCCGCCTTGGAACCGTCATAGCCACGCCGGTAAATAACCTGAAGCAGAATCGAAAATGATGAGAGATGTAAACCATTGAACCACTTAGTTCCCAATATAGCAAGGTGTCAGTATCGATACAGTACCTAGTTCATAATAGGGCCTAGGCGACTATAAGATATGCTAATTAGGAGAGATGCAAAACATTATTCGTCTGTTACTGAATAGTTCGAGGCAACTTGATCTACTTTATATGGTAGGGTCCGGGATAGATATTTCTCATTTTGATGCTTTTTAGGTTCAATTATGTGGTATGAAATGATCTCCCATGAAACCAAGTGGAGTCTCTATTAAGTATGCAATACTTCAATTCGATTTATGCCCAAAAGAAGTCGGAAAAGACTACTTGCTGTAATTGTAAACTCATCAATAATGAAAGAAATTTACTGTAGTCCTACAGCTTAAGCTCAGACATGTTATGCACTGTATACACAACCCATAACAAGATTTGTAAGTGTCGTAACCTTGATGTATTGTGTTTTGAAATCGAACTTGTCACCGGCAAAAAAGGAAAACAGATGGAAGAAGATCAGGAGTTTCATTGAGAACAGCTCGACAAGATGAATTCATTCGTTCTAATAGACTAAGGTGACTGATTCTTCTTTAGATCAGAGAAGTTTATACGTATTAACCTTACGTAATTACGTCCCTGTGATGCCCGTCGGTTTCATCGAACACCGACCACATTATACGAAGCGTATTCACGACCTCATACTGGACATTCAACAACTTGACAATCCTCAACTACCTTAAGGTTGACCTGACATCGTACTTAACAAATTCATCAGGGACCACAAACGAACCTCAGGAGCCGTGAAAGCCGGGGTCCCGCAGGCGGTGTGGAGCAGGCCGTCCCGGAGCTGCTCCGGCAGCGCCGACAGCCCGAAGTCCGAGACCTTCAGGTTCCCCTTGTGGTCCAGCAGCAGGTTCTGCGGCTTGACGTCCCGGTGCGCGACCCCGTTCTCGTGGCAGTAGCTGAGCGCCGATACGAGCTGCTGGAAGTAGCGGCGGGCGGCCGGCTCGGTGAACCGGCCGCGGCGGACGATGCGGGAGAAGAGCTCCCCGCCGGCGGCGAGCTCCATGACGAGGTAGATCCGGGACCGGGTGGCCATCACCTCGTGGATCCGGAGGATGTTGGGGTGGGACTGGAGCCGCCGCATGGCGGCGATCTCGCGGAGGATCTGGGACTCGAGGGCGAGCGCGGACTCGTCCTTGTTGATCACCTTGATCGCGACGTGGGTGTTGTCGGCCAGGGACAGGGCCTGGTAGACCTTGGCGAAGCTGCCCCGGCCGAGGAGCCGGCCAAGTTGGTACTTATTCTGAAGGGTCGCGGCGGTGGAGGAGGATCGGGAGGCGGATGCGGGCGGCGGCGGTGGCCGGTCCATGGTGGTTGGGGGAGGAGCGGTTCGGTTGGCGCGAGGGACGGAAGTGTTCTCATGCGGGGAAGAATGTGTGGTGGGGGGTTTGTATTATAAGGGGACCGGTTGGGCAGTTGGGTTTTGTACTGTCAGTCAAATCTAGGAGTGTCTTCTTCCTGGGTTTCCGCAATTGCCCTCGTTGGTGTTGTTTTTCATCAATGAAAATGTCCTTTTCCTAATTTTTCTTTTTTTATCCGAGGAAAAAGAGCACAGTGACATATTTTTCACCAACGATTACTGTGATTAGTGAATTATATACATCAATATTACTCATTTTTAATTGGGTAGATACAAGTAAATCATAAAAATTATCATCAAGGTGTAATTGAATTCTAATGCAATTAACCACATGATTTTTCTCAAGTAACCATCCTTCCCACATAAAAAAGGGAAGGTAAGAAATTTAAATTCCCACATTCTCAAAGGAGTTGAAGTGAAGATTAAGACTAACAAAAAAATATTCTAATGCAATGAAATTCAAAAAATCGTCTAAATGGTGCGATCAAGTTCCTCCATCAGTTCTGTCTAATTTGATTGATAGAAAATGTTGACTCGGCATATTTTAACTTTTTTTTTTTACAAGCGGGCCGATGTGATCCCCACCACATTGGAAATTCATTTTTTTAAAAGACGAAAGTTAAGAAGGGGGAAAAAAGGTAAAAGGTTGATGTTCGCCTTCTCTTTGGTTGAAAGCTCAGCGTTCATCTTCTTGGTCGACATTTTCAGACGTCTTCCTTCCACATCTGCAAGTCCTTCGATAGAGGCTTGAAACCAACCCTTCAAAGGGAAACGAGGAGAAGAAGAAGAAGAAGAGTTTATGGAGTGACTCGGGCGTCATTGACCGGTTCAAGGAGGCGTGCGAGAATGCTGGGGCGGTCTAAAACCGAGATGACGCGACTCCTCATGCCGAATCATGGGACGACATATATGGAGAACAGTTTTGAAAAGTCATAAATTTATTTTATTGGTACAAATTTAGTCATAAACGTTTTTAATTAGATCAATTTAGCTATAATCATTTTTAAATTTCGCCAATTAAATCCATCCAATCAATTCAAATCAGAAATTACTAATGTAAATGTCAGTCATTCTATGTTGTACTATTAACATTGATGTCGGTGTTTTTTTATAATTTTTTAAATATATTTTTATAATTTATTATTTTTTATGAATTTTTTCTTTTCTTCTTTTTTCCTTCTTTTCTCTTTGTTTTTTCTATTGTAGCTAGAGGATCATTGATACCTATCAACAACTACACAAGGCCAAGCTTGCCAATTGTGGGCAAAGGCGAGCATGGCCTCGCCAACTAGAGGTGAGGCCGCCTTAAATTGCGACTAGCTAGGCCATGGCAAGCTCTGGCAACCATTGTCAACAATGGTGAGAAAAAAAAAAAGTAAAGAAAAAAAGAAAAAGAAAATGAGCAAATAATTAAAAATCGTCCATGTTAGTGCCAGTCTGCCAAACGTGCCATGTAGGATGGTTGACCCACATCACACCAATAATTTCTAGTGTAAATTAACCAAATAAACTCAATTACCGAAACATGAAAAATGTTTAACCAAATTTAAAAATTTGTAATTGAATTGTATCAATGTAATAGGTTTATGACTTTTTTGATACTTTTTCGTTAAGACTATGGACATGGACGCTTGTGTACTGGAGTGTTTTGCATGGGCCTCTTATGCCTCCTGCATCCCTCAGCAGAGCAGGACACATCGACGGAGCTCAGGCGGCCATGTCCATGCTCAACGAAAATCAATCGACCATGGCCAAGAGCTCGAAAGAAGCACGAGCTTCTTCTTTCTGTGAATGCTTTCTGTATCTTTTGAGCTAGCGGTAATTTCTTTGAATGCTTATTGCTCACTTCGAGCTTCCGGCCATGTCTGACCAAACTTCATCGAGCTTGCGGCAATGGCGGCTCAAGCTTCTTTCGAGCTCTTGGCCGCAAGCGCTTGACTTTTGTCGAGTGCGGCCATGGCTGCTCTACGTCCGTCGGTCAATGATGCCCTCCGCAGTTCTTCCAATGTAAGTCTTGCATCCGGTGGCTTTGAGCCGTTTATTGGAAAACTTGGAGATGCGAAGAAGAAGAAACACTGATCGTTCAACCAAAGCAAGGTGAACAGTAACTTTTTACCTTTTTTTTCATCTTTAATTTTTTAAAATTTTTTATGAAATATGTCATCATTTTTTATTAATCAAATTGGATGATATTAACGGTGAAATTTAATTGTATCAGTTTGATATGTTTTAGAACTTAATGACAATTTTTAAAAATTATAGCACTCGATTGCACTTTATAATAAGTTTTAAATTTTTTGATACTCCATGTGATTATTCTTTATGAGTAAAATTTATGTTATTGCTATCCCACCACTCAAAAACCGTAACGTGGACAAATTATTATATACTTGCTCACGGGTGAAAATCGATCTTTTTCTTTCATCTATTCTTGATAGGACCGAATTTTCTTCAACCGATTTTCTAATTGGTGGATTATAAATGTGCATCTCAACTTTATACCAAAAGAAATAATTTAAAAAAAGGTGGGCCCAAAACGATGTTGAAAAATACAGCAACCTGCCGAAAAGTACCCCACCAAGCGCAAGTCTCTCTCTCTCTCTCTCTAATAAGCAATTATATGCTTAAAACCAATGTTACATAATTGTTGTCTCTTGCCCCAAACCCAAAGTGTTTTTGTCCACCATTAAGTCCATACATTCACTGGCTGCCTTCTCTAAAATTTGAACACCCAATGTCATCTTGCCTTATTGCTTATTTTTTGTTTTGTTTTGCCTGTCATATTCTAATTATTAACTCATTTTTAAATTGTCATATTTCTTTACAAATTATGAAAGTCGAAATCCACACTTAAAACTAATCGTCCCTATTTTAACCGCCTAAATAGGTAGAAATTCGAACCCCACCTCTTCTTCATTAAGGCTCACTCTAGTTATTGCATTAATTCATTCCTTGAGCTCCATTTGAAGAGATCAGTAATTGACCTTAATAAATCTTTGAACTGCTATGTCTGAACTTTGTAATGTAAAATTCCGGGGGTATTCCCCTAAAGAGGGGGAAGAAAAATGCATCTCCTCAATTAGAGGATTGAGACGTAAGAGATGCGGTCCTGTCAGCCCACTAGGATAATTTGATAGATGGAGGTTGGCCCTAAATGGAGCTATTAGACTCTTATATCGTGGTGAGATACAACCTCACGCACTACCAAGAATCTATGGCACACCCCTGGTTTAAGGAGGAGGATTCAACCTTTGTTGGCTAAACGCCGCCAAGCACATGAAATCAAATGAAATGACGTCTTAGTGAAAAGTACCCCCACTAAGAAATAAAGACCAAAATGACAACGTTATTATACACAAAAGCCAAACACAGTTGAAGCATGACAATATAAGACTATGACGCCAAAGATAAGTTGCGTCAAGTGGGAAATAAATAAAGATATCCCAAACTCTCTCCAATATTTGGAGCAGTAAATCACATGCGAGGAAGCAAAGATATTATTGCATTTCAGCTTTTTCTCTAAATCCACTGGAGCGGAGCAACTTGTCCAATGGACCGTGCCAAAAACATCACCTCAGTCATTAATTGGACACAGCTAATCTGCAGTTACATTCTTAATTTCTCAGATATTTTAGTGACCCACTTTTGCGGCGATATTGATACATAAATATGTCCTATCATGATATTCATAATCATTTCGAGACTCGTTGACAGATGCATTTACAAGCAACCCTAATTTCTCATTTGTTTATTCCACACATCTCTAATTTTTACGGAAGGTAGATGAACTTGAACGTGTTCGACTAAAATTGACATGACGAAGATTTGATTTGCTCAAACTCTACTTTGTCAATAAAATATTCCTTATCACCTTATCTTTGTTTTTAGCTTTATTGTTTTGCAGGTGAACATCTTGGCTTTTGCATGACCTTTATGGTTGGTCATCTTGATCTTTGCACATATGTGTACTGTATCCTGGCCCCACGCTAAATCTCTTTACACTAAAGTAGGGTTCTTTAGTTGAGTGCCGTGCGAGGGCTAGCTGCAATGTTGATTTCTATGTGCATAACCCATCATCGTTATCATCTCGAGTTACCACAAAGTAGCTCGAGGCCACATATCATATCATCCTCCACCTTCTGCAAAGTGTATAAGAAACAAATCGATTCTTCAAAGCATATGAGTTTCCCTCCTAGACCATGGCATTGTAATCCTAAGGGGAAAAAAAATACTCACCCTTTTCGTCGCCGCCAGCACCACTACTCCCACATCTATGGCCACAAAACATCATTAATTTTCTTAAAATTATTAGAAAAAATACCACGAAAAATCTCAAATTACATTCATTGTGATACAAATAAGCCAAACTCTTTTTTTACTTCACCAAAATCCCTAAACTTGTCCACTAGCACACAAATATCCTTAAGTTTTTTTGTGTCACGAAAAATTTGAACTTATACTTGTGGGGCATATATACCCTATATTTCAATTCTATCAAATGTATATTTATCAAACTAATATAAGTTAAAAAATTTACGGTGTTTGTGCCACAATGGGTAAATTTGGGGTTTTTACTTACGCAAATTTTTTTTCAAAGAATTTATATCACAGTGGACATAGTTTAGAGTTTTTTGTGATACATCCTAATTATTAATTGCAAACGTTACCATCTAAGTTAATTTTGAAAATCACTTTATGTATTGTTATTAGGATTAGATATAGAAATAATACAACGCAATGCAATATAAGAAAATTACAAAACCTTGTCGTTTTATGGATATCCTCAATATTTTAAGAAGGGATGACAACAAAAAGAAGAAGAAGGAAAAATCACATATATATAACTATGTACTAACTAATTATGGAAGAAAATTTCTAGCATGTGGAATTTGAAAAGTGAAGTTTGTATTTTTTATTCACAATATGATGGAAATGCAGCCTCATCAATTGTAAGTTTTCTACAACAATTTGGTTTTCCCTATCTTTTTAACGTATAATTAGATCGGTAATCAGTCAAATTAAGAAATTATGAACAGAATTATCTACAAATTGACTTTCCTTAAAAGAGTAATGAAAAAAAAACTCTCTTATAAACAAATTTCTCAAGAGAAGGGAAAAAATAATAGAGCTTTTGCAATCCCACTTGTCAATCATTAGAGATGATTTGGAAACTAGCTTGTTGAGGCTCTATTTAATTAATAAATATTTATAGATATTTTTTTAAAGAATGATTACTTATATTGTTTTAAAAAATGAATGAATAAATTTTTTTATCATTCATAAAATCATTTAGATGATACGTTTTTTTTTTTTTTTTTTTTTAAAAGATATTTTTAAATTTATTCAGTTTATCCGAAATAAATGGAGTCTAAATTTATTTGTGAGAGTACGGCTTGCCCCATTTCCGTAATTTTTAACAGCGAGCTCAACTGCAAGTCGTGCAACCTTTGACCAGTAGGAGCGATCCTGGCCGTCGGATCGGTCGTACGGAGGGCGCGACCTCAGGTGGGCCCTCCTTTCGTGATCGGAATGGACTCCATCGGCGCAGCGTGGAAATGATCGCGCATGATCCTTTTCTTTTTCTTTTTTTAAGAGGTATTTTTTTTTTTAAATTATGAGGTTAGGAGGGAATATAGTTGGGGGATCTACGATTAATTTAATTAACTAGGGCGTCTTTTAGTATAGTACGAATAATACACAATGATAATCTCTAAAATAAGGAACCGCTAGATCCAAGGCATTTTTGTGATCATATATAGACACTCATTTTTTTAATCGTGGATTAGTAAAGCTCGAATTGATAGAACATTTAATTATTAAACCAAACTTTGATATGATAAATTAAACTTTTAAAATAACCATCGGTGGTACAACGAAATCTCATATAATATCAAAATATGAGAACTTGAGTTTAAATCTTTTAAGTTCATATTTACCTCTCCAATGAAATATTACAATAAAGTTTCACACAAATCTTTTGAACAATTCGTAATTTCAGTTCTTCCAAGAAAGCTTGAAAGTTAAAAAAAAAAAAACTTGTATCTTTGAATGTTTTCTCTTCGAAATGATTTTTTTAAAGATATCATCATTGAAAATACTTACTGGCCAATTTGGAAAAATCTAAAAATAAAAAAATTATAAAGCGAGCTAGGTCCATGTGTAATCGATGCACCACGGTCCATAATTTAGCAAGACTTGAGTGGGCTCGTATATGATTTAACAGTCGTGATGTGTCGAATTCGTATAAAACTTATAAACTCTTTAATAAATCAAATCAATTTTATTAAAAGCCACAACATTTCTAGAAATTGGGGCATCTTTTTTTCTTTTTGGTCCTTTGCCCTTACATTTGTTTCCCTTGGTGCTCCCTTCTCCACTTTTAAATAATTTATTTGCTAAAGATTTTGGACCGTCAAAGCATATACTTTAAAAAAACCAAATAATTAAGTTGAAAAACGGGGTTCCGCTGCCGCTTTATAAATAAAAAAATTGTGGCATAAGTAGAGCGCGGAGGAAGCATCACCCTTTTGCTATCATATTATATTAATTATTAAATTGTTTCCCTTGTCTGTTTGCTATGCATATTTTGGTACACCTTAGCATGGGAGCGGAAATGCAATTTCATTATTTTGTCACGTCCGGGCTCACGAAATGACCCACCAATCTCATGGCATGGGAACATCTTTCGCGACTTCCGTCGTATACATAATTAGGTTTTTTTTTTTTTGGGTCGATGTATACATAATTCTTGTGTGGTCAATATATATTTGTGGTGAACGAACGACATGCAGACATCTCAATTGGAAAGAGAAGATTTCTACCTTTGAAAAATATCCTACTCAAAAACAGAAGACGATTTTCATTACGAGGGAAATGATATAAATAGATCTTGAACTTTAGCTCAATTGGCAATATTGTCCCTAAAATTTTAATTTATTCAATGTGATATCTAACCTTTAATATGATGTACAATGTGATCCTTGAATTTTTAAAATGTTCAATGTGATATATGGATTTTGATAGACGACATTGAACATTTTCATATCATTTAAGGACTATAGGGATCATATTGAGCAAATTAAAAGTTCGGGAACTATGTTAAGTAAATTAAAAGTTTATGGGCCACATTACATAATGAATTAAAGTTCATGACATTATCCCTAAACTATGTGCACAAAATAAAATCCGTAGTAGATACATCGTAACATCCTAGCTTCTTCTTCTTCTTCTTCTTTTTACCTTTTTGACAATAGGCGTTATGAATTGTTTTATGACGGGGAAGATCACCAATGCATATAAATCTCGAACCCGCGAAACAACCCGCTAATCTGATAGGCCGATGCATGCATTTCAATTGAAAAGCGAAGATTCTACTACACAAATCATATAATTGTATTCACGGATGTTAGCTTACGCAAAGGGCACATAGGGTCGTGCACATTAAATATGTTAATGACTGGCTTGTCTAATGTCAAACGCTAAGGTCGAGAAATTGAAAGAAGAAAATAAAAATCGATCACTATACCCCACGGTGCTAATGACACGACCCCATGTAATAATTAAGCATTATTGGCGTTCAGCACCTTCTTGAAGGAAAGGTACTTGTTAGGCGGAGATTAAACAAATAGAGAAAACCCTGATAAGGCTCCAAATCCCATGATTGCTATCTGGTTGATTACAGCTTGCGGCTCATTACTAATCGTTAATTAAAATAATTCTTAATAGAACATTCTTTTTGGCATTTCGCGGAGGAGGGGTGGGGGAAGAGGGGACCTCGTCCGCGCCCTCTCGTCTAAAGGCTCCATTCCGATTGGTCTACAGGAAGAAGTCAACGGAAAGGAAGGTTAGATTAGGTACATTGCTAATTTATGTCGCCCTAGTGGAGATTATATGTAATACATAAAATAAGATAAATAGTACCAAGGTTTTCCCTTCAGGAATATGCTGGAAGACATCGGAGAATTCTAGATTTGACCAATTGAGCTTGAGTAGAAAAGCTTCTGAGTTCTTGCTGGGCCCTTCCACGGTCATGTGACCTTGTTGCAGCGCAGGATGTTTTACTTCGGGCAGCAGGTCGAACGTTTGTCTGTAGTTAATGTTAATCATCAAAAGTATATTGGATCACATTTTTTACAAATCTTTTAATATTCTTTTGAAGGAAAATAAGACTTTTCTTGTAATAAAGGAAATCTAGGTGAAGGAAATGATTTTCATTCAGATTTGTTTGGAAGAGAGAGGAAAAATAAGGTGAAGGAATTGAAGCGTGATTTGTTTGGAAAAGGAAAGGAATTGAAAGAAAGAAAAATTATTCGCATAAAATGACTATTTTGTACTTGAGTTTAGAGGAGATATAAGAACATAATTTTTCTAAAAAATAAATTAGTCCACTGTCAAGTTAAATAATTATCTAATTCATTTGATGAGTTTAATTAACTTATCATGCACAGGAGACATGGCAGGCTGCAAAATCCAATTAACTCCTCTCCTCTTTTAGAGATAAGTATTAGGGGTGAGCGGTTCCAGGTTCCTTACAGGTTCTGCTTGGAACCTAGAACCTACCCTCGGGTACAGGGTTCCTCGCTTTTGGAACCCGGAACCTACCCGTCGAAATCGGAACCTAGAACCTACCCTTTTACAGTTCCGGTTACGGTTCCGTGGTCTAACAGGTTCTTTTCTTTTCTTTTTTTCATTTAAGTGGAGCCGGTTCCGATTCTGAAAAAAGAAGAACCGGGAACCAGAACCTCCCTCCCTAAAATCGGGAACCGTGATCATCCCTTTCAACATAGTTTTTATAATGATAATGACGCAATTTCTATGAAGATCTCCCTAAGTCATAAAACAATCATGTCATCGTATTGCAAAGCAAGAGGTACAGCACAAGTCTCACAAATGGTTCCTCTCTCCTTACCGAGACACCACCCTTTTATTAGCCACTCATCCCCGTCAACATCGGCCACCGCCTGCCATAAACTCCGGTGGCTGCGAAACCCTCACCGATTTGACGATACACGGGTTTTTCATACGAATCATCATGGAACCTCGAATATGAATGAATACATAGTGATTCTATAGATAAAAGAGCATGAAAACAAATCGGTTTTCGACTAAAAGTATGAACCCCCTTCGGTTTTCTATAAGGCATTTCATCAAACACTTGGCGGGCATGAATAAACCGAAGGGTTTCCAACTCGAACCGAACTTATGCCGGGACTAGGCTTCCAACTAAACATGGCAGCATGCAAAGGAAATTCAGTGGAGGGACAACAAGGGCCGGGGCTCACGCGAACTGCTCCGCGCGAGCTCCGGCCCTAAGCCTTACAAAAACCAGGTATTCCGGTGAAAAAGGTAAATAAATAAACAAACTAACCTGGTTCGTTCAGTGGTTGCGATGGGCGGCGGTTACTAGGTGGTCCTCCGGCAACAATAGAAGACCCTCTCGAGCCTCCCTCTCGCACTCAAATTCCCAGATCTTTCCCTTCTCTCGGTCGCTCTCCTCTCTTGAAGCTTTTTCACTTGTTTTCTCCCTGTCTTTTTTCAGTCAACACACGTCTCTCTCTCACTTTTATCTCTCGCTTTTTTTTTTTTTTTGTTCTCTCCTTTCTCCTTCCTTTTCTCTCTTGGGCTCTCTCCGATCTCCGCCCCTCGGTCTCTCTCCTTCTCTAGCTCGTTTTTTTTAGCTTTTCTCCGGTCTCCCCCTTCTTTCTTCTCTCGGTTCTCGGTTTCTTTTTCTCCCCCTCCTCCTCCCGATTTTCTCTGAAGAACCTCTCTCGAGTAGCTCCTCCGAAACCGGCCCTTATCCTCGGCAACATGCTTTGCTGCCGTCCGACTTCCCTCGCCATTTGACTTCGCCGACCTAACCCCTGCCGTGTGACCTTCTCCTGCTTTGCTTCCTGCTGACTTTTGCTGCTGCTTGCTTTCCATTTTTTTTTATTTCCCTTCCAGTTCCGGTTCCCGGTTCCGGTTCCGGGAAATGAGGAACCGGGAACCGGAACCGGTCTCCCTAGAACCGGGAACCGAACCGGACCCTCCGGTTCGGTTCTCCTTCCGGTTCTACCCGGAACCGCGCTCACCCCTAATAAGTATCCTTATTTAGTGCAATATTACTTTATTGTTTAGCTACATTTTAAAGTGGATTCTATAGTAACAAGAATTAAGGGTTAGCATGATTTGGATTGGGCCAGTCCAGTGACTAATCTAAGGACCATCATACACAGTATTGGTCCCCAATTTTTGGGACTGAGGATGAATCTTATTGAGTTTGGGACCAAGGACTGGACTGACCCTATAAGTTTAGTCCAACTCAGGACCAATTGATTTTTTTTATTTCATTTTTTGTATTCATTGAAAAGACAAACATATTATTTTAAATTACATATTCATTAATAATGAAATATTGAGTAACCAAATTATAAACACAAGTACATATCGAATATAAATATAAAGTAAGGTAAAAATAGAAATTCCACCTTGCTAAAAGTAACAAACCATAAAAAGAACACATGAAGCGAGAAGAGGCTAGAGGCGAGTGAGGTGGGAGTGAATAGGGTTTCTATTTTTATTGATCAAATTAGGGTTTGGTTTCTTTCTGCTTTCTAATTTATTAGGCAAACTGAATTGTATAAGAAAAAAGAGAACAGAGGATGAGATTTTAGGATTTAAAGTAAACGAAAACAGATAATCTATAATATATAGGATTTGTGTGTGTTGAATTAACCTAAACGCTAAGAATTGAGGATCAATCCACACAGTGCATGGTCCAAGACCAAGGACTAACCAACTTCACTAAGAATCATACTAGGATTAGCCAGGTTGCAAAATTGGTCTAGAGTTAATCTTGGACTGATGCTCACCCCTAACTAGATTGTTCTCACCAATTAAATTGATTAAATGAAGCTAGCTAAAAGTAATAATAAGGAAAGAGATTCTCTTGTGTCTATTTTTCAATCCACAAATTCTAAGTTTTGTGAATTTGTAAATTAATTCATTTACTTCTTTTCCCAGTGAAATAGACTCTCCGGGGACACATAGGGTGTAGATTTGAGGTGAGTACTACTAATGGGCCTACCAATTCTCCACGTGTTCCTCTCACCCTTTCAATGGACCTGCACATTTGTTTCCAACTAAGAAACAAGGACACTTTTCAGGAATTTATACGTTGTGTCGGACATTTTAATACGTGTCTCACATGCGATCAACAATGATTGGAAAATCGGACATGAATTTCTGACCCGCATGAGGTTAATTATAAATTTTTTTATCAAAATGTAAATAATACAAATAATAAAATGGGGAAAAAAGAAAAATCTAATTTTCTTTTTCGACACGTGAGTTCAAGATGTGGATTGCTTGCTTTTTTTTCTTTCTATTTAAATTTTATGGATTATTGAAATGGAGTTGAATTTGTCAAATTGAAACAATGAATGATATTAACAAATGATGAATGTACATTTTTAATGTAAATTTATTCCAGGCTCTTTTTATTATTTGTAAATTTGAATCAAGTTAATTTTAAAATGATAATTTATCTTGTATATATAAAAATTTACATTTAATATACAAGATTTTTCAATGTATTATTCAATGTATTAGAATTCTCTATTTCGTGAGAAATAATGTGTCGACATGTTATATTGTGTGTCAATCCCAGTGCTATTTAGGCTTTCTCCCTCCAATCCAATCTTCACCTAATTTTCTCTTGGCCCTACCAAACAAAAGGGAAGAAGGGTAGGATAAGATGCAAAATTCACGCTATTTCTATAGTTTTAATAAATGGAGAAGGGTCACCCAATTCCTCAAAAAATTTGCAACTTCAAGTCCAATCCACCATTCCCATATAAGAAAAGAAATGTGGGCGTTCAAATCTCCACATTCTCAAGGAGTTTGGGGGTGAGGATGATTTAATTTCAGATATGAGTTTCGACTCTCACACTTTGTAAGAAGGTGGGACAAAAGTCTGAAAGCAAGAGCTAAATTAAGAATAGAGTAGAACCAACAAAAACCAAGTTCAATTTTAATTATTCTCCAAATTTTTTATCTAATAAAAAAAATCTCAATTTTCACTTTAATCCTAAATTTGCGAATGTGTCAAAAAAAAATTGTCTCTAGTTTCTTCAAAATTATCATTATTGAGGCCAATTAGAGGTTCCTTATCATAATCTACATTTTCATCAATACTCTTGCTGTCATAAGGAACAAAAACAGCCTCCTGAAAATCGATAATCTAGAAAAACCTAATGGGGACGGGTGTGTAAATTTAGAACTAAAATGAAAGTTGGATATTTTTTTTTAAACAAAGAAAATTTTGAATCTAAAGTTGGAATGGTTTTTTGGGAATAAGCCCAAAGAAGTGGGTGTAATATCCCTTGCGATAACCATGGAATGCGGCTTGAATTGGTTTAGTCTTATTTAGAGAGGCATAATTACCACATCAATTATAGTACAAATGTCAATTTAGTTCTGAATTTTTGAATTTTGTTGATAGTCTTAAATTTTTACACAAAATTTCAATATAATTCTTCTGGCCAATTGCTAACATGACATCCAATCATCGCTGCTATCTTACATGACACATTAATATGGATAACTTGTGAATTCCCACACCAATGATTTGTCAGAATATTTCCCAAGAACACTACATTCAAATTTAGTCCAAAAATTTAAGATTGTTGAGTAAAATTAAAAAATTTAAACTTAAATTAACATCCATATAATTAGTTTAAGGCCAATTTAATAACTTTTCCATTTGGAGACTACCCATTTTAGCTGGCAACCGTTGTCAAGCCGTACCGTTTGCGATTTGGGAGAAATTTGCATGCGAAATCTGCAATAAATGACCTAAATTTTCCACTCATCACGTCTCGAGACAAACAGGACTTCTGCATGACAGACAAGCTCCATTTATACCCGTTAATACTCTATTACTGTCAAAAGGGTCAGTCTCCAGGAGTCACTTGCGTTCGAACCGACAAGCACGTATCAGTGAGATCTTCTCACCTCTTCAAATTCTGCTTCTGTTCAACTAAATTTAAGCAAATAGAGGAAAAGAAGTCGCACAAAGAAGTTGGCAGAGAATCTCCTTAGTATTTACCAAGTCCACCTTTCAAAAGTTAAAACACAGTTGAGGAAGAAGCAGTAAAAACATCCTAAAGGGACTAGGAGACTCCCCTGAAGAGAGATTCAAGTTCATCATGCATGCCAACAGGAGTACAAGTTGAAACTAGCGTTCCATGGTTCTTCAGTCTTGTTCTCTGGTGAAGGTTTCTCGAAATTGAGATGGTCTACACAGGGAAAAGGTGAGCAAGCCATCACGACCACAAGCATAGATTGTATACATCCTCGACCCTTTCCTTTATTTGCTTCTATTTACTTGATGGGATGGGATGGAATGGAAAGAAGAATGACAGTGACTTCACTAAGAAATTAGAACACGTACAAGCTTATTGTTTCTCACATAGTACAAACAAGTACGCCCTCCGGCTCACATCAGAGAGAAGCTGTTTATTGACTGTTTCTCTTGCGAGCAATCTCTCTCGCCATCTCCCTCAGCTCTTCCGGTGAAGGTGGCCTCGGTCCCTCAGGTGGGTAGACCACATAAGATTTCTTGACAGACAGAAAGGAAACCTCAGAATCATTTTCAGAGCCAGATAGAAGTACAAAAATTTAATCCCCGCATGAATTTAGGAAATAAGACTCAGACTTAAGTGAACGAGTTTAAGAAGATGGATTATCGACAATTTTAAGAAGCACTAACATGTGCATAAACAGCAAAGGTCATCCCAGAATGAATCAGTATTCACACTCAAAAGATAATAGACCACAACTTCTACCATGCAGTATTGCATCACCAGATCAGGAGCAACAAGCAAGTCCTCATGCTCATCATAAATTTCGAAATCAAATTGGTGTCACCTCTGACATTAGCTCACTTTTCACTACTAAAAGAACCACAACACATCCTCAGCCCACAGAATTCATTTAATGAGATAAGGTCAACAGAAGCTTGTGGTCTGTCCAAGATGACTCATTACTGCTCTTGCCATGGAATGAAGTAGCAGCAGGAAGAGTGAATTCTAGCTCTTCAATTAGTTCGTAATTCCATATAAAGTAGCAATAGTCTTCAGTAAAACTGGTAAAAAAGAATCCTTTAATGGATGAAAAGGCTATATAAATCTGGAGAATAAAAAAAAAAGCAGTCTGCCTATCTTGAATAGTTCCTTGGAGAGACGTTACTTGGTAAGAACTTAAGCAGGAAAAAATCATTAGGCTTCAACAAATATGTTGAAAAATCTAGAAACAAGTACAGCAATAAACATTTACAAAACTGAAAGTCCATTTTGAAGAACCCAGCAAAAACCAAAGTTCATGGAAGAGGCACGATGTGGTAGTATAATGGGGCTCATTTTTGGGGGGAACCAAATCGATCCCATACACTGCGTTATAAGGGCACAGACGACTAAGGGGTGTATGCAACCTTACTACTTAGTACAGCGTGCAAAGCAGCGTCCATGGATCAACCCCTTTGCCAAACAATCGTCGAAATATGAGTTCTGTCACCGCATTAGATGGTCATGGTCCCAAATCAGTTATCAATATCCTCAACTACTCATTAATGAGTCAAAGATGCATACGGTACTGTCATTCCTCCCAAATTTAACTTGGAACTCATGCATCCTAGAAGGAAACACAAACAGCTGGAGTAATTGAGAAATTCCATCACAAGAGATTGGATTTAGTCTAGGTTGAACACAGTCATCACGACCCGCCAAATGCTCAAAGAAAGTCCTCAGGGAACCATCAGAAATGATCTAGGTGAAGAGCTGAAAAACTATACGTGGACAGCTCAAAGGGTATCGTCATTTTTTGCAATTCGATACTGAAGACACACAAGCTTGGCAACCAAACAACAAGATAACAAAAACCGTTCTTTGAAATTCGAATAACAGATCCCTTCATCAAGAAGATTGAAATTGAAAAGTTCACAGGGACCTGACTCCCGCATCGAAACAGTCATATTCATCCCGGTTCCATTCCCCACCCAAGATCCCAAAAGCACACAAGACGAGCAATTCGAGGCAATTTTGCAACAAAAAACAGCGATAAACACAGATAGGACCAAAGGGCTGGTGCCCATCATCCTTCAACAGTTGCAACCCATGGGACACAAACCAATTCAGCACCTTTACGATGCGACCGAACTATGTCCGACACGAAAAAAATTCACGGCACAGACAGTTTCAGCCTTCTAAAACCCTAACCCGGGCTAGCAAATCTAGCCGACTGAAAAGAAACGCAACACCCATCATTCAAAATCTCGACATTCGCTCGCATTGATAGGGGCATCAAGAGGGAGAGGGAGAGGAACTCACATTGCCCATGAATTTCTGGAGATTCTTGGAGTTGTTGGCGAAGGCGTACATGAGAACGATCGGGACCGTCACGTAGACGCCGAACTTGGCAATCTCCAGGATACCCTTCGAAGTTCCGATGGACGACATTTTCTCGCCGTAAAGACGGTGAACTTCAGAAAATCCTCCGACAAACGAGGACCCCTGCAATACCCAAAGAGAGAGAGGGGGAGAGAGTCGGATGCGGGAGAAATTTGAGAACAGTCGAGCAAAATGGGCCTAATAAGAAACGAATTGGGGAACACCTCTCGAAAGAGGGATTTTTTTTTTTAACCATTGAAAGCGCATGCAACCATTAGCCCGTGAAAACGGTTAATATTACGGAAAATTCAAAATTTATATAGTTATGATAAATTTATCATTCGTTAATTTCTATTAAATTTTATAATTAAATTATCGAATTTGATGACACGGGATAGTTAATGAATGAATCAGTTTTGGGTTTTATCCTCTATTTGTTACAAAAATACTAGTTTATGATTTTTTTTCATGGTATTAATTCAGTTTAATAAAAATTACCGGTGATTAAATTTATCATAAATGCATAATTTTGAAAGGTTTTTGGTGGTTATAAAATTAATTTGAAGTAAATTTGTCAAAAGTACATAAATTTAATTTAGAATAAATTTGTTATAGTTACGTCAGTTTGGGATTTTTAATGATGATGTAGCTTTTTAACAGGCAATGATGATCAATCATACCCATTGATCTTCACTCTGAATTGGTGATAAAATCAACATGGACAACTATAGTGCTGAAGGACGAACTGGATGATGAGGATGAGATCCTCCTTGAATAGTAGAATGTTTGCATCAGGGGAATAAAACAACCACCCGAAAGGTAACCCGAAAGATCAAATGTGGATACAAGTTAAATACATCTTTGAGGAATTTTCGCGAATGTCTGGAGGGCCGATTGTGACAAGCAGCAGAATGCAAATGTGGTATTTCTAATGGTGAACCAAAAGAAAATAGGCATCTCTGTTGGCTTGAATTCAAGATCAGACTTGAAGCGTCGTGTGTGCGCTTGGTCGCTTGCTTGACGGTTTTGATCACCGTGTCACAGCCCTAGACTACTACTGCCGAGCCCTCAGGTTCATCCGTGACAAGCCTGCACTTGACCAGTCGTAACCACCGAGGACGTTGATGGTGGGGTCGGAAATGGCTGAGGGGCTTAAGTGACAATAGTGGGGCGGAGAGAGAGAGACAAAATGTTTGTGTGCTTTTGTGTGTCAAAGGGAGAGAGGGACCTTGGGTGGCGACGGTGGGGCTAATGTTACGGTTCGTAATTCTCTCGTACTTGTAAACCCTTGAGTGAAGAGTAAGTGATGTAGAGGGGAAAAATATAATTGGTACATGAGAGTGGCTGAGATTAGTACTAGAAGTTCTATGATAGAAATATTATATTACTTAAGAGCTTTGAAAGCGAGACTAATCTCGTGTGCAAATTAATCAAGAGTTGATGCCGTTCTCCTAATGAGGTTATGGTATGCTAGACTAATTATTGAGTCCAAAATGATTTGTTGTCTAACTCGATGGACTATTTACTTGAGCTAAGCTAGACGTGACATGATCTTATATCAGGAAGCTATTTGCTGTATTATTTTCTATACAACTATGTAACAAAGGCTAACTTCATTTATTCGCTCACCAAGTGTCGCACGAGCTATTCTATAGCCAAAGAACTGTCGGCCCATGACAAATGATATCGAAGTAGAATCTTCTAGTAAGTGAGTTGAGTTGGAGAAAACCTATGGTCTATCAAGCATTACGAGGGCGGAGAGTAAATCATCAGGACAAAAGGTGCTTGGACAAAGTGTTGCTCTCAACTAGCCTCTAGGATGGAAATGGGGGCATAAGAAAGGTCTGATTCCTCACTGAATAGGAAAAATGTCCTCGGATCAATTGGTGAATCCCAAGAAGATGTGTTTTCAACAAAGAAAGAAACCTCCATTGGTCTGTTAGGATCAAGAAAAGCTTACTAGGCAAAAGAGGGTGTTGCCAAAAAGTGTAGTTGGCTACAAAATGCCGCACACTTCCTAAGAAAAGCATAGGTGATTAAAGGGGCCTGAATAGCTACAATTGCTTTGTTGAACGAGTGTTGCCATTTGATGTATCATCCAAAGTGGTGGATCAATGGTTAAGGAAACGTAGGCAAGTGACAAAACAGCCCAAAATGAGGGCATTGTGGAATTGTTTGGGGAAAAATGTCATGGTCCGTGATTCTCTTATACTCATGAACCTTTATGAGTGAAGTTTGGGATTATCGAGTGAAGAGTGAGTAATGCAAAAGGAAATAATACAACTGGTCTATAAAAGTGGTGATGGTTGGTGTTATGAGTTCTATGATAGAAAGATCATATTATTGAGGAGCTTTGAACGCGTGGCTAGCCTCCCGTGCACAAATTAGTTGAGAGCTAATGTTGCTCTTCTGATGAGGCTATAACAAACCGAAACTAGTTGTCAAGCTTAGAGTGATATGTTGTCTTACTTGATAGACTAGATGACCGAGCTAAGTTGGGTATGGCACGATCTTATATAAGGCAATCATTTGTTGTATTATTCTCTAGAACAACTATGAACGAAGGCCTAGTTTGTCTACTCAATAGGTGCTGCACCGACTATTCTGCAACTAAAGAACTGTCGATCTATAACATTAGGCTGTATCTTTTGGCAACAAAAAAGCCCATTGCCCTTTGCCTCCTTCTCTTTGGTGACGGAATTATGAATACCGTCACAACTCTTTTTTATCTTGTTAATTTCAAAATTCTTAATTTCATCAATTTTTAATTAATTGAAAAAAAAATCATTGTGGAGAATCTCAGATTAATCAAAGATTTGTATAAACAAAAATGATAAATGGAAGAAACTAAATTAACTAAAAGATTAACTAGCGGGAAAAAATCAATATTGATAACTAGATCAAATATAAGGATTTATTATATTGTACATATGGCACAGTAACAAAATTAAATAAGATGTTTGATGAGAAAAGCAAGAAAAAATTTAAGTAAAATGGCAAAAAATGTAATCAACAAAAGTTCACTTAGACAAAATTAAATAAGATGTTTGATGAGAAAAGCAAGAAAAAATTTAAGTAAAATGGAAAAAAATGTAATCAACAAAAGTTCACTTAGACAAAATTAATCATCATATGAGTTTGCAAATATTTGACAGAATTAAAAAATTGTTAATGTTCAAAATTACTTGATGCAAAAAGAAGAAGAAGAAGAAGATTTCTTGGAAATTTCTCTCTTCAACAAAGCTAATATAGACAGAGGTATATAACCTAAGAATAAAACAAAAAGAAGACATGGTCCCTTTAATAAACATGGCAATATCCACTTAAAATTAGGAAAAAAAGAAGAAGGAAACATGGGATAGAATGCTAAAATTTACTTGGCAAATTTAATAATCTAAAAACATTTAAATGGTCATAACAAATTTTGTAGACTAGCATAATGGGTCTAGAAAATAAAGAAGCCAAAATAAGTTGTTTATGAATGATCAATTATGAACTTATTTACAAACTACTTAAAGCTTAACCCATTTAAGAAACCTCTACTTATAATGACAATTACAACCTACCTAAAACTTATTTTAGGTCAAGTCATATCACATATGGAGAAGTGTCAAGTAAAATTATATAACTTTAATTTGTTTGTTTCTTTTCTTTCTTTTTCCTATGAAGTCCAATAAGGGTTAATTGACCCTTGCTAACACCATGTAAGGGTCGTGAAGCCCTCACCGGAATTGATGAGGGTCATGACCCTCAAACCAGCGGTCCTTGCTTAGTGGCCAGTGAGGGTCCTTGGTACTTACCTGTGACTAGTGGGGGTAAGAGGGTGACTCTTGGCCCTTGCTAGATGCAAAGAAAAAAACAAGAAAAAGAAAGAAATATAAAGCTAAAAAATCATTTATTATTAAAAATTATAAAAATTGCTTACTAGATTTGTATTGCATGGAAGTGATTTAGCAACATAATTTTTTAAAAAATCATAAAAAAATTATCCTAAATTTAGTTAAATATGAAAGTATTTTAGCAATATTGGTTTGGGTTGGAATATAGGTCGAGAAATTTGTATTATGAATAAATGAGTTATAAATGGGCTAGTGGGTCAATTTAAATTGAATTATTTATGACCCAACCAAACTCGGTTTGAACTACCCATTTGATAGGTCTTAAAAGGCAATACATGGAAAGAGCCACTTTATATTCCCTATATGGAAATAAAGTAACCATTCATAGAAGGAAAGTGAATTATTTGAGTCCATCACTTCAAATCTTAAATTTCAATTGGAGGATTAAGGGTAATTTTGTCTCTTTAATGAAAATGGGGTGAAGTTAGTCACGGAAGTGGTAAAAATAGCCCATTAATTGACTTTGAAGTGATTTAGTTTGGTTTAAATTTCAGCAATCAAATGTGCTTTTTCGATAATTATGCAGTGTGCACATGCGAGACAATGAACTATCACGCATGTGGCTAATTGGGTGCTAAAAATCCCACAAACCCGGATCGATATAAAAGTACATTATCAAATGATGTATTTTTTATTGTACAAATTAGTCTTTGAGTTTGGAAAATTGGCCATCTATAAGAGAGCAATGTTTCGTTTTTATTTTTTGCCCTTGTAATAAGTAAGGACCATGTTGAGCTCTAACCAAATAGTCCTAAGAAGAAAATCAACTCCATGATTGCTAAATTCTTTTAACTTAGTCATACTTTGTATCTTGCCATTATAAGGTGAAAATAATTCCGACTCTTGTATGGTAAATTATCGATCAACCTTATGCTTTTTGAAATGTCCGTGCTGCTTCGCACGGCTGATGTAAAATGCAATTCCAAAAGAAAGAAAAGAAAGCGAGTACGTTTTTCTAACCAGCTTTCGATTTTCTACAACGTTACTTTGCGCTTTATAGACTTGGCATTGCTACGAAGTGAGATCAACAAATGATGACGCCGGCAAAAAACACTGCTAACCGTGACATCAACCGTCGCTTTCCCCCCACGAAGAGCAGGGAAACGGGGAGAAGTAGCAACGAACTTTCCCGGATAATCCCCGACCAGTGAAGAAGGAAAAAGACGGAAGTTTCTAGCTGAACGTCCGATGACTTTCCCGGAAAGTGTCGACAACCCTTGGTTTTTTCCCAGATCGAGAAAGAACCAATGAACGAACTGCCTCCCGAACCACGTCGAAACGAAACGGGATCGTCATGAAACACACATTTTTAATATGCATAGACCGGGACTTTTCTCGTCCAAGGAAAGTATTGACTTGGGGCGAAGTCTTCGTTATCAGTGGGGAAACGCCCAGGGAAAGCTATATTTGTGCTCCGTGTTTGCCCATTGCCCACTGCTCGCTGCACGCTCGAGCTTTTCTTCTTCCTTTTTGTGGGAATTTTCCAGGAATGATGGTCGAGTAGTTGCGGAGGCACTGATCTCGCGGGAGGATGTCGGGGGCTTGCGGGGCTCTCTAGAGGTAATTTATGGCATGCGTTAGAAGTGAAATTTGCGATGTTTGGATGTTTGTGTTTGGTTATTTGTGGGAGAGAGATTCATAGTGTTTCTGCATGTGGAATTCGTTCAGCTGAGTACAATGAATACATGGGCTTCGTTGGATTCTCTTCCTTTGTATAATTTACCATTTTGCTGGAGTCATTTGAAGCTCTCTCTCTCTCTCTCTCTCTCTCTCTCTCTCGGGTCTCCCTGTTTTTATGCTTTTGATATTGTGATTGGAATGGAAAAATTAGCTTAAAGAGGGAAGTTGGGAAGTTGGAAAAATTAGTAAAAACTGTCGTGAAGAAAAAATTCGGTGAAAGAAAATCAATCTTCTTGGTTCTCTTCTGGGGATTTTGGGAAGTTGGGTAATTAACAAAGCTATCATTCTGGATATCAGGTGGAGTTTATCTCTAGTCTATGAAAGATTTGGTTAATGTGTATCTCTGTTTCTTTTAGACTTTCTCAGTTTCTTCTCCTTTGCGCACCTCTAGAGCGCGAAATGATGTGTACTACGAAATGGGGGGTTAAAATGGTTGGGGTGGAGACATTTGCATATCATTGTGCTTATGCATTATAAAGGAGGATGAACAGCCTCAATTATCAGACATATTAAGGAACTGCAGTTTATTCAAGTCTATGAAAGATTTGGTCAATTTGTTTCTCTGTTCTTTTAAACTCTCTCAGTTTCTTCTCCTTTGCACACGTCTAGAGGGCGAAATGATATCTACTACGAGATGGGGGGTTAATATGGTTGGCGTGGGGACATTTGCATATCATTGTGCTTATGCATTATAATGGAGGATGAACAGCCTCAATTATCAGACATTCTAAGGAACTGCAGTTTAGTCAAGTCCACTGAGCCGAACCGGTAGCATTACCTGAGGCCGAATATTCACTTTCTTGTGCAAACAGAATATAACACAGTGGTACAAAACTGTTGGGGGATTAAACTAATCAGGAATCTGCGTTGACTGAAAAAAGATGAGCGGAGAATGAATTAATCTGAAAGAGGTCTTTATACTGTGTTGAAAAATGATGATTGATGAAGGAACCTTCATATTTTAATGCCAAAATGAATCAGAAAAACAGAGAGATTGTGAGATGTTCCTCTCTACTATCCTGTGGTCTTGTGGATTTCGTTTAAATTCCTTAAGCCTTTTGTTTATCCCATTTGATCTTTGATTCATCCTAACAGACCATGAAAGGACTTGTTCATAGTGCCATGTTTCCATCAACAAATGGCTGTGCTGAATACTTTCACTGTGTGGAATGGAATGTGACTTGTTATAAATTGCAGGTCATATGGATGCTGCTCAAATCTGAAGATTTCTGATGATGTCGTTGAACATTTGAGCAAGGAAATAATCCTCCATTCTCTTAATCTTAACCATGGCCTTGGAGCTTATTCCTATTGGCACAATCTTGGCTGTGCTGACTAACCAGGTCATCAAAACAGCTCAAGCTGCAAAAGACGTTCTCGTTGAGAAAGATAGTTTCAGAGTCCTGTCGAAACACCTGTTTGACATAGAACCTGTTCTGAAGGAATTACAGCTCCAAGAGTTAAATGACTCGCAAGCTGCTCGGCTAGCACTAGAATCCCTTGAAACCGATGTTAAGAAGGCTAATAGCTTGATCGAGAAGTATAAGAACCGATCCCGGTTTTACTTGTTGGTCAGGTGCAGATACATAGTGAAGGAGGTAGAACAAGTGACGAGGGACATAGGAAGATCCTTGGCTGCCCTATCTCTTGCAAACACTGAAGTCTTGTCTAACATTTCAGATCAGGTAAATAGGCTGCAGAATGAAATGCAGAGAGTGGAACTTGAAACTTCGCATTCTCAGCTCCAAATAATCGACAAGTTAAACCAGGGCATTAAGGACCAAAAACGGGATCAAGGCTTCGCGAATGACATGCTTGAAGAAATAGCGCACGCTGTTGGTGTAAATGTTGAGCCATCTGCAATAAATGAGGAATTGGAAAGTTTCAGGAAGGAAAAGGAAGAAGCTGCACACCGAAAGGAAAAGGCTGAAGAATATTTCTTGCAACAGGTTATTGCGCTGCTCTCTCGGGCAGATGCTGCAATTAATTATGAAGAGTTAAAAACCCGGTATTTGCAAAGATTCCAGGCCATTGTGGGTTATGATGAAAGGGAAAAACAAATCCCTCCACTGAATGCCTTTGTTTGTCCTATAAATCAGACAATAATGGTTGATCCTGTGAGCCTTTGCACTGGTACCACTGGTGAGAGAGCGGCCATCAACGCTTGGCTTGAGTGTGGCGAGAGAACTGATCCTGTAACAGGAGAGGTTCTTCAGGACACTTCTCTGAGGTCAAACCTTCTGCTGAGACAGTCGATAGAAGAATGGAGAGAGCTTAATTACTGTCTAAGAATCAGATGCTGCAAAAGTCACTTGTCATCTGGTTCTGATGAGTTGGTGAAAGAGGCTCTCTGCCAAATTCAAGAACTTGTGAGAGAAGATTCAGTTAACAAGGATTGGATCTTCATAGGAGGGCTGGCAGACATCATTATATCTATTCTAGGGAACTCACACAACAAAGATGTGAAGAGGAAGATACTTATTACCTTAAAGGAGGTCGTGGAAGGGCATGCAAAATGTAAGGTAAGTGACAACGACTTCTGTTAATGGGGATGCTTTTAGTCTATGAAAGGAATTAATTGACATCTGAAAGAAAATCAGGTTGATTTTCCATGAATAATTGGCTTTTACTCCGATTTTTTTTTTTATTGTTTTTGAGGATTTACCATGCTCAAAATTTATGAGTAGTGTATCAGCATTCTTTAATCAGATGCCTATGCTGGTCAGAACTCTTATCTCAATCTCTAGAAGCTATCTAATGCTTTGGATGCACCTGGTTTTCCAGGAACAACTGGTTGAATCCAAAGGTTGGGATTACATCATTCCTTGTTTGGGGCGTGATCCAAGCATCTCAAAAGCAGCTATTGCATTGTTATTCGAGCTAGTGCAAGATAGATCTGGTTGGAATGTGTCTGCATGCGAGAAACTGTCACAGCAGTGCAGCACTATTCTTTTCCTTGTAACACTTTTGAGAGGGCCGGAGATTGAATCGGCAGAGTATGCCAAGAAGATCTTGGATAAGTTGCTCGATGTGGATGAGGAGAACATATCCCGTGCTGCTAGGGCAGGCTGGTACAATCCGCTTGTTGATTGCATAGTTCAAGGTTGATACACTTTATCCACCATCTTCCAATGCTATTGATGCTTGTGGTGTGTGCACTGAATTCCTAGTTTGAATGCCGTTTTTTTTCTTGTGGCTAAATCTGTGGATGCTTCAGAATTGCTGACTGCTTTTGAACCTTATAATTCCTGGTGAAGAAACTCCACGGAGCTCATCACGCAAGTAAAAATAACCCCATACCACATAGTGGATTACAAACACCTGACAAAAGAAAAAATTACACGGTATATAAAAGGTAAAAATTGGGCTATGGAGTGGATTAGTTAGACATCAAATAAAGTTAAGTACACGACTGTAATGCTATTTCCATGTATCTCAAAGTGCAGGCCACTCTAAAGACATAAGACTACACATGAAGAAGAAACATTGTACTCTGTGTAAACAAAGACTAGTTGGAGTGGATTGCGCACGTGTTAATTTGTAGCTACATCATGATAGGCCTGTCTGACATCTTTTATGCTCTTTTTCTATGATGAGTGACGGCACATGTTTATAATTGGCTTTTCATGTTTGTTGGTTACCTGGAATATTGCCAGGTCCACAGTCATCGAGAATGTCGATGGTGAGATCTCTTGTCAATATGGAATTGGTCGATGCAAATCTGGAGATCATTGGTAAGATGGGGGTAATACCACCGTTGCTTGAAATGCTATCGGGCACAGCTGAATCAAAGGAGCTGTCTCTCCGTGCGCTGGTCAAGCTATCAAGTTGCAGAGCCAACAAAGAACTTCTAGCTGCTTCTGATGAGGTCTCTCACATTATGAAACTAATGTTCATGTCCCATGAGCGTCCAGCTATAATAATCAAATGCTGTGAACTCATTGAGAAACTTACTTCTGAAGGAGATGGGATCAAATTCCTTGTTGATGGAAGAGGCGCCCAACTCGAATTAGAACCGATCATAACTGGCATGTTAGCATTTCAACAGAGTGCCAGCTCCTCCCATGTGCGGAGACCAGCCTTGCGTGTGATTCTAGCTATTTGCAACTCTGAACCCGAACTGGTCAAGAAGGCAGTTTTATCTGCAAATGGAATATCCAAAGTCCTTCCACTCATTGATGACTCAGACTCGGAAATCCGTGAAGTTGCAATAAATCTTCTCTTCCTCTTTTCACAGCAGGAGCTGCAAGGAGTTGTTGAGTACCTTCTTAAACCGAGAAGATTGGAGGCCTTAGTGGGGTTTCTTGAGAATGAAGATAAGAGTGATGTGCAGATGGCAGCAGCTGGCTTACTGGCCAATCTTCCAAAATCAGAAGTATCGCTTACTACGAGGCTTATTGAGTTGGATGGAGTTAAAGCGATTGTGAAAGTATTGAGATCGGGAACTATGGAAGCAAAAGAAAATGCCCTTAGCGCACTCTTCAGGTTCACAGACCCCACAAACGTGGACTCACAGCGTATTGTGGTTGAGCAAGGAGTTTATCCTCTGCTAGTAAACTTTCTCCAGGTCGGTTCTGTGACAGCCAAGGCACGAGCAGCAGCTCTCATTGGTAATCTATCATCGAGCACTCCAAGGCTTGTTGTGGCCACTAAACCTAGCTTTTGCTGGTGTTTCAGCGCACGTGTTCCTCTATGCCCGGCCCATGGCAGCAAATGTAGTGTTGCATCCACGTTCTGTCTCCTGGAGGCCAATGCTTTGCCTGATTTAGTCAATCTCTTGCGGATACAGGTTCATGCAACAGCATATGAAGCTATTCAGGCACTTTCCACACTGGTGAAGGAAGGATCTCCCAACAGAGGTGCGAGCGTTCTGCACGAAGCCAATGCAATCAAGCCCATCTTGGAGATCTTGACGTGGGGAATGGATTCACTCAAGGAAGAGGCTTTGGGATTCTTGGAGAAGATTTTCCACTCAAGGGATATAGTGGAACGCTACGGATCAACGGCTAAATTAGTTCTCGTTTGCATGGCTGGCCGGAACACGCACGATGAAAGTCATATCGGGAGGAGGGCCGCCCATGTTTTGTCGCTTTTGGAACGATATTCAAAATCATCGACATCTATCATTCCAGGAATATATGGGTAATCATCATCCTAAGGTCCGGAAAAACTCTGCTGCAATTTATGGTGAATTACCTATGCATTAGCAAAGATTTTCCGGGTCCTTGATGCTCAAGGTACACAGATGGCCCCTTTCACTTGTCTGTAATTATGTAATAACAAAATTTCATAGTTAAGTGAGGATTTAGTATACCAGATTATTATCAGTGTGACATGTTGCCAAGTGCTTTGTTCAAGACAGGATTACTGTGTCCTAGACTAACCAAACATGGTGACCACCGAAATTTTTTCCCAATATATAAGGGAGGCTTGCCGCCTTTGGAATCTTACCATCGCTGCAAGTCAAAATTTCTTTGCATCATTAGTTGAATCAGAACTTCTACTTTTCCAATAACATGGTTTCATTAACAAGTGTTCTTCTGTAGGTAATATTGCTAAAACACTATTGCATCACAAGCTTCTATTAGTAGATGCATTCATGCAAATGATGTTGCCCATGCAACTGTTTCCGCAACAGCCGGCACCTGTTTTTGGTGAAATATTTCCCAACCATGCTTCAATTTTTACTTCCAGATTTGCTTGTTCAATTGGACAAGGGACAGCAGGGCTGAACTTCTTGCGGACATTGGTGAGCATTCTTCGAGGATTCCTGCAAACGAGATAGCTGCATCCATCAAACCATCTAATTTTGGAAAAATACTAGCCATACAAAGTCCTATTCAAATAAAGCTTTCGTCATTGATTTGAGAGTTCTCTGCTTGGCGGACCAACACCCCCGTTATTCTTATTCTCACTACTAATGCAAGTGATAAGTAGCTCTGTCTAACTTTGCTGTCATTTCATTCAAGGTTTCTGAGTACTTGTCCCTCGGCATCTCTGCGGTGGGATGTCATTAAAATGCCGTCGCCAAGCTTCGACAAGTAGGGTCGTTATGCTCGAGCATCCTGCAAAACATGTCCCTTCGTACACTGCATGTTGCAGCAATGGCTGAGGGCATTGGCCCATGTTTTGCATTAGTTGCAGCTTCAAGTTCTTGGACTGTTTCAAGCGATTAGACTACGATGTGTTTATTCATTTAAAGGTTCATTCAGTATTTCTTATTATCACATGCAAGAAAAAATGCTGCATAATAAATTGATATGAACAGTAAAGTAACATCGATTATTTTTTGTTGTCGAGTAGTAAGAGCTTCATTGAAATAAAGTTTCTTTTAGTTTATTTTATGAAAATCCATCATTTCATAAAAGCTTGTCAAAATTAATTATTGCATGAGTGTTTTACTTAAAATAAAAACTTAGTTTTATGAAGGGTTAATACCGCAAAAAACCTTAAATTGGTACACTTGTGATAAATTTACTTTAAACTAATTTTTTAATCATAAAACATCTCAAACTAGTATATTTATAACAAATTTACCCCAAAAGATAAAAAAAAAAATCATAAATTGGTATACTTGTGACAAATTTACTCCAAACTAATTTTTTGACCCCAAAATTGGATTAATATCACAAAAAAACCACAAAACTGGTACAACTGTAATAAACATAAAGTAAAATCTCAAACTAGTATAATAATTAACTATCATGGGTCATTCAACTTAGTAATTTGATAGTAAAATTTAATGAAAACTAGTAGAGGGTAAATTTATCATAAGTGTACAAATTTGGAGTAAATTTATCAAATGTGTACCACTTTGGGGTTTTTTGGTGATAAAAAAAATTAGTTTATAGTAAATTTATCACGTATATACCAATTTAGGGTTTTTCATATTATTAACCATTTAATGAAAGGTTATAAGTTCCTCCTGATTTTGCAAGATATGGACAACCGATGTGTTTCCTATCTGATCATTAATTATAGAAAATAAGACAGACATATTTTAAAAAACTTAAAAAAGAAAAAAAAAATTATTAAAATAGTCTAAGAAAAGCCTGAACCAAATGATACAGCCCTTGGACAAGCAATTCAATGCTGGGCTCAATCAGTACCCGAAATCAGTTGGCCTTTTGGGCTTGTCATAATGAGCCACGAGGAGCCACCGGCCGACCACCCCGCTTGCCCCTCGGCCCTCCCCGCACCGCCTCTGTGGATGGTTGTCTTTTTGTCTTTTTTTTTTTTTTTACTTTTTAAATTATTAAACCCTTTTTGTTAATTTAGGGGTATGAGTGCAAAGGGTCAATCATTTAGAAACCTACGAAACACCATACAAATTTCACGAATTAGCTAAGCTCTGGCCCGAATAAATTGCCCCAATTCAGAGAAGTTTATATATAGACGGTAAGATTTAAATATGCAAACTCCAATTCTTGAGCATGACAATCCCCTTACGTCTTCAAGAAA
The DNA here is from genome assembly GCA_014182735.1 of Corymbia maculata. Classification (NCBI taxonomy): domain Eukaryota; kingdom Viridiplantae; phylum Streptophyta; class Magnoliopsida; order Myrtales; family Myrtaceae; genus Corymbia; species Corymbia maculata. Next base: position 28,309,514 of record CM024689.1, read on the forward strand.
TGCACCGACCTAGAGGTGTTATGATAGAACTGTTTTGAAACCTTCGAACGGTTCTTCCTCGCACTTAAAGCATCCAATGCAAGTTGAGATCGATACTCCGTTTAGCTTATAGCTTTCAAAATCGTCCAGCTGTGATGTCTCAGGGCACATGGATAGCTTCGTTTCTTCTGTTCCCAGCTAAGCGTCCCTCATACGGAGTTTCATAATTGTGATGTGATGTGTTCTGGGCCTCATGGCGGTGCCCTAGAAAAGTATACCCTAACTCGCGTACGGCTAATTGAAAGACAGAAATTATACAAGAACTCGTGTCTTTTATACTTCCAACAAAACAAACCGTATTATAAGTGTGCGCGGAACATAGATCAATCGCAGTGTGTGAGTTATATACCAGATCTCAAACTTTTTAGTAGGGTCCGATGTTATAGTTGTAAAAATTAATCGTATGTAATTGACTCAATTTAGAAAAATAAATGAAAAAATCTCAACGATGCTTATCATGAAAAAAAATTGTAATCTTATTGCTCTTGAAATGTATTGATTTGATATTATAGAATGGGTTTGGATCATGATGAATTGTTTGACTTTTCTCTCAACATGTAGGGTCGACTTAAATGCGAGGGACCTAAGTCAAAAACCTTTGCTCTTCGTTTTCGTACCAATTTTCTAATTGTTCCTTCTTGCAATTGATATGCATATGACTTGAGCGATTGGCTGTTGCACTCGTTTTGTAAGTAACATGCGAGGGCAGCACACAAATAATGACCGCAAGAAACTACAAGGAATCTATACTATAATTTCAAGAAGTTTCGCCCTAATATGTTGTTGGGTGCACTCAAAGCAAAATTTGCGCTCTAAGTAACAGCAGTTGTTTGGATCCTCCTTCCTTCTTCTATATAACTTCATTATGTTCCTTCATGGAGAATTTGTTTCTGCATGAATTAGTACGACAATAATGAGTCCTGATGATTGCGATTTGCTTCCAAGTTTTGCATTTTGAAGGTGGAGAAGGCTCTGTTTGTTTCGTAGGAAATATACTATTTCTAGAGAATATATTCAAAGAAGTCATTTTTCAAGAAAGTAACGGTACTTTTCCGATGTTTGGTTGAAATTTGAAAATGAATTAGAAAATATTTTCCGTTGTTTAGTATGGAAAATCTAATCATGGAGAAAATTATCAAATAATTCAAATTTTTAATTATTTTTTCTTTCTTTTTTTTCCTTTATTTTTGCTTTTTTCTTGGCCGGTCGACAACAAAACACAGGTGCGCTTGAATAACCAAAAGTTATTTGGGCATGTTTGGTAATATTTGTTTCTCTGTTTTTCCGTTTTTCTGTTCTTTTGTTCCATAGAACAAAAAAGAAATAGAAATATATTTGGGTATGACAGTTAATCTTTCTATTTTCCAGAATAGATTAGTAGTCAATGAGTAAATTTACAACATAAACAAAAAGTACAAAAAGTCTAACTTTTTGTTCTCGAGAGTAAAATGAGAAATGAGGTCATTTTAGATAAATAGCGCAGCATAGTTTAATATTAATACTAATCTTTACATAATTGACTTAAAGGCCCAGGTGAGGCCTACATCCGGACTGGGTCTCTTGACCCAATCTAAGTCCCCATTTTTCTAAATGAAAAAATAAGAAATTTAGGAAAAATTTAGAAATTAGATTTTGAGTAAATTTATTAGATTTTTGTGTTAATTCTAGTTTAGGATTAATTTAGCATAAAAAATGTGAAAATATTGTGATGAAAATAAGATTTAAAATTGAATAACCTCTTAGGCTACGTTTTCTAACTATGATAAAATTGGATAAGATAGGATATGAAATCTAAGAGATTTTGCTATATCCTATCCATCATTTGGTGATTATAGTAATAAAATCGGATATATTAATATCAAATCATAAAATATAAATTTTACAATTGGAGATGGTTAAATCTCTCGCGACACTCTTGTCTACTTTATTTTTATTTATTTATGATTTTATTTTACTCTCTTTTTAAATTAATTTATTTTTTATATCGTTCTTCCTCTTCCATCATTCTTTCATAAAATTTTATTAAAAAACTATGCTAATATACCTAAAATATTAAGACACCTAAAATATATAACAAATATATATTTTTATATTGAATGTATATTATAAGATAGAATTAAATTTGAAAATATAAATAAAAATATTAAATTAAAAAATCAAATGGTTATTTTAGGTTATTTTAATTTCTTATATTAGAATTCAAATATTATTTATATTTAAATAAAATTTTAGATTTATTAATTTAACAAGTTTTTTTTTTGAGAAAAATAACTTATTATGAAATTAGAAATCCTATCAACCTTTATCCCATCTCCCCATGAGATAATTTTATCCGGCTTATACCTCATTATATTCAACTTTATCATATTTTGAGTAGATACTAAATGTAGCCTTAGGAAGAATATTAGGTTGCGACAACATGGCAACTTTGCTAAGAGGAGATGTCTTCTTCATAGGCATAGCGTTGTCATGTAAGATCAACACTCTTCTTAACCACCGTCATCTTCAATTATGTTTAATGGAAAATTAGATAGCTCTGAACAGGTCTTTTGCGTTGCTATCAATCTTGTTTTTATAGCAGTTGAATAAGCCCGTGCTTCACGGATTTTTGATTTGCTTGAAGGTTTGACAAGTTTGTGCAAATAAGGGCACCGAACTTTAGTATTGCTTTCATCCTCATTTGTTTCATTTTTGCCTATTCCACCGATCAATGACTGCTCTTCTTTTTATATGCATCTGTTTATTATAATACTCTAAAGGTTTACTATCAACTTTATCATATCGTGACTTATAAACTAGTTGAATTCTTTGCGCCATTTCCAGCCATCCATCTTTATACTATATTGATTAATTAAGTCCTTACAAAAGTCCAGTTTTATCCAAACATAAATTGTCAAGTCTCCATCGATATTTTTATAATTAAATGAAAAAATTATTACCAAGCGCGTTCTTTTGCTCAGAAAACTCATTTAAAAATAAAAATAGAAAAAATTATTTACGAACATAAATTGTTTCTAGGAACAAAAATATTACCAAATGCCTCCTAACATTCCAAGAGGCAATCCATGATCAAATTGAGTATTTTCGAAGTTATCCTAAGCCAGAGGGTCTATCGTTGTATTTTAGGAGGGAAAAAAAGGGGTTCGTGAGATAACGTGAGAGCTCTGTTTCTTGTCTACCCAACAAATGATCACATGAAGTGCGTCTGCGGACATAGATGTCCACACACGAATCTTCGTAACACCATGTAGGTGGGAAGATGGCGGGGGTTTTGTTGAATGAATTCTTGAAAATGCGTCGCAGAAAGGGACCCGCGAGGTCACGTTCACGTCGGGAATTTCGAATTCGCTTTCGAGTTTTTTTCTTAAATTAATTTTTTATTTTATTTTATTTTCCGCTTGTTTTTTCCGGAGGAGTTAATAATAGGAAGGGATGGCTCCTCTCGCGAGGTCAAAGAACACACGTACATGTCAAATTGCCAATGGCCCATCGTACCTGTCCCTCACCAACAACATTGTCCCCCCAACACGAAAATAATTTCTTTCTCTAGTTGGAAAACCTTAAGGAAACTGCAAGAAGCAAGGCTCCGAGTAAGTTTTCAATAAGTTCAAGCTCGACTCGACTTGATTGATCGATTAATAGGAGTCAAGACTCGAGTAAAACTCAAACTCCAGCTCGAATTAGAATGCATTGTTCTAATGATTTCTTTTAACTATCAATTCATAATTATGGTTACTTGTTTGAACTCATGAGTTGATGTTGAGACAAGTATTTTCAAGCTCAAGCCCAAGCTCTACTTACGCTCCTAAACAGAAGGAATATCATCTCGGATGCTACACTTGTGATTTCTAGTCACTTTCCCTAATTCATACGATCAATATCCATCTTGTTGAATGTCGACCCTCGTTCCAATACATCATAACACAACACACCAATAATACCAGGTATGGTAAAACTTCTTGACAGAATTTGTGTAAGTGGGCCAAATTCAGAGCTCAATATAACATTCCGCCACATCTCTTAATGTACCGATCTTGTAATTTGATCATATATTCTTGAAAACGCGACTTTGTGGGAATCATTTCCTCTTAAACGCATAACCTAAGAGTGAGAACACTTATTATTATGGTAACACACTAGGTTTCCATTGTATCAGGCACTTATTCTACCATTACTACACACACATACATATATTATATTGCTTTGATTATGGGGCCATAAGCTGGTTGGGTTGGTCTCAATGGCAATAAATCCGAAAAGTGAGGGAAATAAATTGGACACCCGAACAATACCTGGACAACGCATCCAATATTCACCTAAGTTTTCCTTCCCAAATTGACCGGACAGCGCCTTTCATTTAAGTCTCCAACCTGTATCCTCTCTCCCTATCTCTCTCTCGTCCCTTATTTTTAGGGTCGGCTAGTTTCGCAGCAGTTTTCATTTATTCTGCCATAAATAAATAATTTGAAAAATATTTTTCATTATCAATAATAATTTGCATCTAAACATATTCATCGATGACAAAAATATCTTCATTCATTTCTATTAGTGTATCAGCGACTATTAAAATGTTTTTTAAATCATTTGTTTTTTCGTGGAACAAACGGAGCATTAGGTCGTTTAGAATAGTCTCTATATATTCATTAAGCTTTCTCAAGTAAATTGCTAATGTGCTGTCGCAATTTTGAAGAACTATCCACCGAGCAAATGCATTTGATGATATATCAACTTCGATCGTGGACTTGCTAATAACCGATTATATCGAGAAAACTACGATCACAAGGACTTGCGTAGTTCACCAACATATGATCATCTAATTAGCCCATTTCTTTCTCTAGCAACATAAAGACATAACTTAGACTTAGAACAACGTAAGACAAAAGATGATTTGTAAGTCTCTCCAGACGAGCAAAACCAAGCTCTTGAAAACTCTCAGCCGTAACCTAAACCCTAGATAACAAGTTGCATGGGGATACATTCCAATTTTAGTGACTCCTTAGATCACATGGACGTCTATTACTAAGATTACGTGGAACACATTAGACACACGTTAAATGTGATTCTTGGCATGTGATGAAATCCCCTTATTTATTTGTTGAGGAGGAAATAAGATGGATAGAGTTTTAGTTCGTTTTAGATAAATTTTCGTAATAAAAAAGCTATGTGATCTTGAAATTATATATCTCTAATAAGCTCTTCCATTCAAAATTCGACACGTGTCTTCAAAAAAATAAAGAGGGTATTGATGGTTGGATCCACATGACGAACTTTGAGAGGAGAATGCATCCAAGGACGAAACATGGGTGGTCTTCAAATCATCCAACTCTAGCCATTATGGACCTGTTTGTTTATATGGATTTATCGAAATACATACACATCAGCATTCAGTAATCACGGTTACCCAAAATAATAATAATAATAAGAATAGAAGAAAGAGAGAGAAAAGAGTCGAGCTAGGGTTTTTTATAATTGGTCTTTTATCTTGCTTAGTTCAACAATCTCTTACACGGCCGCCGGTGGTGGCAAAGTTAACTTGCAATAACATAAGATGAGACGCCATTAATTTATACGATAACGTCACGGTATACGAACCGAAATCCACCACATTCCATCAATACCAATTAAAAGTTCGTTGGTGGTAGTTGCATCCTCCCTCCAATCTCTCTCTCTCTCTCTCTCCCTCTCTCTCTCTTTAAATTCACTACGTTTCTGCGAGTCTTTGCGAGGCAGAAGTTATAACTCTTGTACCTTTTTGTGTTTTTGCAGTGGAGAGCGAAATCGCAGCTCCATAGCCTTGTGCTTGGATCTCTCTCCAATGGCTGATCAAGAAAACAAGAACAACCACGACCCTGGGGCGGCGGTGCCGTCTGCACGAGTTTCTGTCGACCCTCCACCGGAAACGAGGCGAAGCACCCACAATCTTCCCAACTTTCTCTTGTCCGTCAGGCTCAAATATGTCAAGCTAGGTTACCATTACTTGATCTCCAACGCCATGTACATCTTCCTCTTGCCGGTCCTCCTTGTGGCCTCGGCCCACATGTCGACGCTCACTGCCGACGACTTCGCCAACCTGTGGGACCAGCTCAAGTTTAACCTTGTTGCCGTCGTCCTCTGCTCGGCCCTCATAGTCTTCCTCATTACCCTCCACTTCATGACCCGGCCGCGGCGGGTCTACCTGGTGGACTTCGCGTGCTACAAGCCCGAGCCGGCCCAGAAGTGCACGCGGGAGGTGTTCATGGAGCGTTCTGCCCTCACGGGGAACTTCACGGCGGAGAACCTCACATTCCAGCGGAAGATCCTCGAGCGTGCCGGGCTGGGCCAGGACACGTACCTGCCCGAGGCCGTGATGCGGGTACCGCCCAACCCGTGCATGGCCGAGGCGAGGAAAGAGGCCGAGACCGTGATGTTCGGGGCGATTGACCAGCTGCTGGCGAAGACTGGGGTCAAGGCCAAGGAAATTGGCATCCTGGTGGTGAATTGTAGCTTGTTTAATCCCACACCTTCGCTCTCCGCCATGGTGGTGAATCACTACAACCTCAGAGGCAACATCCTGAGCTATAATCTTGGTGGGATGGGCTGCAGTGCAGGCTTGATCTCCATAGATTTGGCCAAACAGCTCTTGCAGGTAGGTTGTGATAACCGGATCTCTCTTAACCCCTCATGAATTGAGTGTGTTTTCGAAAGATCTATTTTCGTCGACAGTGCACCTAATAAAAATCCCCGACAATGATTAGCATTGCTTGACTGAAAACACTATATGTCTTAAGCAGGTGCAACCCAACTCTTATGCCCTAGTAGTGAGCATGGAGAACATCACCCTTAACTGGTACTTCGGCAACGAGCGTTCAATGCTCCTCTCGAATTGCCTCTTCCGGATGGGTGGGGCTGCGATCCTCCTCTCGAACCGGTCCACCGACCGACGACGCTCCAAGTACCAGCTTGTCCACACGGTTCGCACCCACAAGGGCGCGGACAACAAATGCTACGGCTGCGTCTTCCAGCGGGAGGATGACACCAAGCGGATCGGGGTCTCACTTTCGAAGGACCTGATGGCCGTGGCTGGGGAAGCCCTCAAGACCAACATAACCACGCTCGGGCCTCTGGTCCTTCCCATGTCCGAGCAGCTCCTGTTCTTTGTCACTCTAGTGGCCCGGAAAGTGTTCCAGATGAAGATCAAGCCTTACATTCCGGACTTCAAGCTCGCCTTCGAGCACTTCTGCATCCATGCTGGAGGCAGGGCAGTGCTCGACGAGCTCGAGAAGAGCCTTGAATTGACCGAGCATCACATGGAGCCCTCAAGGATGACCTTATACAGATTCGGGAACACTTCGAGCAGTTCCTTGTGGTACGAGCTGGCTTACTCCGAGGCTAAGGGGAGGATCAGGAAGGGTGATAGGACATGGCAGATTGCATTTGGGTCTGGGTTCAAGTGCAACAGCGCGGTGTGGTGCGCGCTGAGGACGATCGACCCGGCAAAGGAGAAGAACCCTTGGATGGATGAGATCGACAAGTTCCCTGTTGATGTCCCCAAGGTGGCATCCATCAGTTAAAAGTCCTTGAGAATCATACATGCCTTCATCTTTCAGGGGAGCAGAAAAGGGAGAGAGATGTTTCATTGGGGGGAATCATTAAACAGTAGAAGCCAATTCAATCTCTCAGCACATTTGTTAGAGAAGTTGAAGCCTGATTGATTCTTTTTGTATTATGTCTATTGAGAGGGTGTGCCTGATTTGTGTCATTGAGTGTTGGTTTATATGCATTTGCTGGTTTATTTGCTCCACCACAGTGATGGAGCACATTCTTAACTTCAAAGAGTGAGGGATGTCTGATATGCCTTTCATGCTCAAGATCACTCCATTTATGCAATTGTGATTTCCCAACTGCTTTTGCCGTCTTTTCATGGTTGAAGTCGAAATCGTCTGAGCTCTTCTCTGGACACCCGGCCCTAGAGAAGCGACGGTTGGAAAATCTCTCTAAGTAACTAGTTTTAGATTGCCGAAGCAAGATGGGATGATTACCAAAAAAACCCTAAACCTATTGTACGTGTGTTAATTCAGTTATAAACTTTATAATTTGGCCAATTTAATTCTAAACATTTCAATTATTTGCTGATATAATCCATTCGGTTAATTTTGGCTGAAAATTTCTGATTTGATACTAGTCATCTTATACGACATTCAACAATATTGACATGGACAATTTTTTTTTTAATACTTTTTTCCTATATCTTTTCCTTTTTTTCATTGTGGCTAGCGAGCTTTCAGTGACCCTTATCAGACATTTGACAAGGCCCTACAAGCCCTTACTGGCCACAAGTGAGGACTTGTAGGCCCTTGCCAAATCTGGATAAGAGCAACCTTGCTCGTACCTAGCGAGCCACGAAGGCCTCATGTAGGGCCTTTCTATGCAGCCATGCCATATTTATCAAAATTTACAATAATGGCTAAACTGACAAATTGATAGAATTTATTAAAAGATTTATAAGTAAATCGATCAAATTGAAAATTTTACGAATGAATTGATATTTGTATACAAAATTTAAGATTTGTTTGATAATTTCTTAAAGGGGGATTGCTGAGCAAATGCAAGAAACGTGCGATATGAATCTCTGACATTGCTGAAATGGTCACGCGACATTAATTAGCCGCTCCGTCCTTTTCAGTCATTACCCTATTCGTCGTTTGAGGGTAGGTGGGGTTTGGCCGAGGGAGGAAAGGAGGACCTGTGGTTGTGTTATCGGTAGGAATTTCCTTCAGCCGTTGGCATTAAACTCGTATTATAGCTTTGTCTGCCCAAAAATAGGTCAACTTTCAGAGGGAAATGTACGCGCGGACGGATGGTTTGGTGAGAAAACTTCGATCCCCGGAGATAATGAGCTTTCGTTTAGGCTAAGGTTTGAGTGTCTTGTTAGGTTTACACGAGTGGTTTCAAGGTCACACCTCCTTCGAAGAATCGAAGTCTTCGTTGACCACTCCGGATGTTTGAGGCCAAAAGTACATGCCTTGCATCCTACGTTGATCCACGGAGGCTTTCTTCGATTTCTCAACGATCCCTGTACGGCCAGACATTCATAATCAGTAAAGAAATTTCAATTAAGGGAAAAGCTTTTAAAAACCTCAAATATCATCCATGGTGATATATTTATTTCAATTTCAATTTTTTTATGACACTAAAATTCTCAAATTTGTATTTATGTAACACATTTATCCAAACTTATATAATGTGACATATTTACTTCAAATTTTTTCTTGTGACACCAAAAGTCTCAAACTTGTACTCATGTGACATTTATTTTAAAAATTTGATGTTTTTGGATTTTTTTTGTCATAGAAATTTTTTTAAAGTAAATGTGTTGCATAAATAACTTTTTGTGATTTTTTGGCATCACAAAAAAAATTGAAGTAAATATGTCATATAAATACAAGTTTGAGATTGTTTTGTGTTATAAAAGATAATTTAGGGTAAATGTGTTATAGTGAGTAAAGTTTGAGATTTTTTATGATTTTCACTGTTCAATTAATCATCAGCAAAACATCCTAAAAAAATTATGAAAACCCTAGCCTTTGTCTTTATTCTGGCTCCGCCTTTTCTCATTCTCTTTGCCAAATTTCTCTCACATTTTACAAAGTCTCGTATGCCTAACACGACCACCACGCCACGGGCTGCGGTTTACATTTTCTGTAATACATGTTTTAATGCGGTCACATTGGATAAAGAACCTGCGAGATGTTTGTCAATCACTACATAAAAGCAACAGCTCTCCTTTCCAAAGCTCTCAAATTACTAAAAGAAAGTTGTACCAAACAATTTGTCGGTGGATTAGAATGCGAATTGGTATTGTAATTTATGCTCATAATGCTTGGTCAAGATAAAATATATATGCTCTATTCTTGAATTTGCGTAATTTTGAAATTTCTAGGTTGTATGGTCTCTATAGGATGTTGAATGGGATTACTTTTATTCTGTGATTTAGGGCTTGGCTCAAATTGCTCGATTCATGTTTGGTTTGGACATTCTGCTTATTCTTTGGTTATTTCCCATGAGCAACGGCATGGGAAATAAGGACTTCAGTATGCTTAGCAATATAGCTGCTCAAGAAAAGTGTTCATCAAGATTGAGGCACCACAAGTGCTCATGCAGATACACATACAGATTAGATATTGGCAACTAAACATGAGAATTAACCAAGGATGTGGCATCAGAACAAAGCCAGTAATGTAGACAATCAGACATGGGCACTCAGCCAACTTCAATGCACAGCGAATTGCTACGACAAAGCATATGCTCATTAGCAAGAGACTGTGAAGTAACCAAGGATGCGGCATCAGAATATACCAATCATTTGACTACTGTTTAGCTTAAATATAAGTGCTACTTCTTTCCTACACCCGAAGCTCAGGTCAGCTAGCATTTACTCAACCTTTACTATCCTATCTGTCGCATCATCAAGCCACACTGCTTTACTGCAAATTAAGGGTTAAACTTACATGCCCCATATTCCACGAGCTGCCACCATTTTGTTGTTTGGTTTCGCCGTAAGCTCATATAATATCCTTGCGAATGTGTCTGAATACCTGGCATCCGAAAAAAGTATCTCCGCAAAGGCATTCTCATAAGCTAGCAGTAGGGGCCTGTTCTGTGGCTCGGATACAAGGCTTTCCAGAATCATTGCAGCTTTCCTGCAAATCTCTGGCACTGGATGCGGTGTCTTTATCACTTTAAGTAGTCGATCAATGGCCCTGTAGATTACATTCATTTTGTGAGCCACACAGATGATGTAAAGTTCCATTATTAAGCTTTTCTGATGTGTCTTGTGAAAGGAGACATAGAATTTACCATCGTTCACTGGCGAGCTTCAATCTGCAGTCCATATTAACTTCAGCAAGATTATACAGAGCACCAACAGCAGCAGCTTGTGCATCATGTGTTGGTAAGCTCATGAGATCCACCATACGCTTATGTATCTGCTTTTTTAATTTCCAAACAGATAAAAAGTTTTGTCTTTATGGATAAGGCACAATTAATCACAATATAAGGTAAAGAATAGAGAAGACAAAGTCTCATCAACCTGTGGAACAGAGGGAAGAAGAAAAGGTTCATTATCAGGATTTATAATCAAACGGCCAATCAGTTCCGCAGCTCCACAGTGCCAAGCTCTGACAGGAGATTCCAGCATCCCCAAAATGGCTTGAACTGCACGCTTTTCTCTGTTTGATGAAAAAATTAGAAATGAAACATAAATTACGTAAAGAATATAAAAATAAAAGGCTGGGAAAAGTGCTCACGTTATTTTGATGAATGAAGGCTTATTTGAGCTAAAAATCCGAAGATCCAGCATAGGAGCCAAATTCACAATTGTCTCAAGGGCATTGGTGACAAGTTCTTCATCCTCTGCACGTAGTGTAAACTTTTTAAGGTTTTTAGAACAGATAAGCACAATAAGTAACAGAATGGAAGAGAAAGATGCACAAACAAATCTAGTTTTTCGAAAAGTTAAGATGAAACATTAATAGGAAAAAAGGCAACTAAAAGCAAAACACGCTAGCATGTAAAAATATAAAATTCTTATGCATAAAAGGAACTTGGACATAGCAATCCATCAACTCCTTCATCTCCAACATGTTCACAAAAGCCAGTGTCTCATATAATTGCACATGGTCATGTATTGCAATAATTGAGATGATGCAATTCCACAAGCATCCACAATGATTGACATCATAATCCCAATTGGTTCCACCCTTAGTCAGGGCAAGAGACGTTTGAACCTTAACTTCAGAGGACACACATTTCACATTTTACCAGACCATAATAAAGCAATCAGCAGCCACGCAAGGGAACTTCTACAGTGGCCAAGCATCAATAGCATACAACAGATCCTCCAACAGTTCATTGTGGGATAAATAAATCCAAACAGGCAAGTAAAACTGACACTTAGATATTGTTCCTGAAAGAGCATAATATTTACACATAAATAGATAGATGCATGCACATACATACTTACATACAAACTACATTCGAAGACACTATGGGGATTGCATAGTACCTGTGGTTGAAACAGAGTAACCAAATCTATAATTTATAATGTGTGAAGTAAAGATGGCTCCAACCATGCATAAGTGGTATCATGCTTTTTATTGGACCTCACACTTATCAACACTTAGCAACTGGTCTCTACCAGTTGCTGAGCTGGAATCATGAAAATATTTGAAAAGTATCAAATACAGAAAGCAAGATACAAATTTTAGATGAATGTGAACTGAACACTCTTAATGATAGCTAAACAAATGCCAGAAACCATCCTATCTCTATGTATTACTCCAGCTTCAACACCTTAATCTAATGGAGAAGATTGAATGTCACATCTAGATTATTCAATGCAAAAGAATGGATCAGGAATTTCTGTCTCACATCACAAAAAGATCTATTGGAAAAAGCACATAAGAAACCAGTCAATAATATATCTGATCTTGAATTGTATGATACAGGCTTCCCAAGTTTCAGTCTAAAAGCATGACAGTATGAAGGTGCTACTCGCCCTGACCTTCCACCCGCAAATTTCAAAAAAGCAAAAGAAAAAAGAAACCATGAAAAGGTACCAAGAAAAGGCACCAAGAAAAGGCTTAAGCATATCAACACTGATCCCTTTGCACAAAATTTAAAACAGACATAACCCAAGGGCAAGCTGGCACACTAAAAATATCTCCCCATATGAACTACAAAACTCTCCGAGTTAAGAAACTCCGAGCTGCTAGTTGATGCATCTTTGTTCTCATTGCCAAAAAAATATAAAAAAAATCAAGAGTATCTGATAATTTTTATGCATCTAGACCTGCTATTTGATATCCGTCACACACTAAACAACATCCCATGAAAATGGTAGCTGGGTGTACCGTACCGTCAATGTATCAAACGCAACACCAAAATCAAGCCTAGACAACAGATATTACACAATCATGCTCATTTTATGTTTCTAACAGAAAAAGTAGGATTATTACAAATCTTGTTAACAGTAATATCTTAAGGTAACTTAACAAGACAATCCTAACACTTTGAAAATAAAGAAATTGCATCTGAAAGAATATCTTAGACAAATACAATCCACATGTGATAAGAAGTAATGGGTATGGATTACCAAGCAAGTAATCCCAAAAAGGGAGGAACTTTTACGGCATGGCAACAACTAAAGCAAGAATTATGACATGATATCTCTTCTTCTTCCTTTTTTTCACTTTCTTTTCTTTGAAAATTTTTATTCATATCTTTACACCCATCCTGAATTTCAATGTTCAATCCACTTCTCCCACTCTGACTAAACCAAATGGGGCCTCCTAACTAAACTAGACAGTGCTTTTGGAATTACCATCTACTACAGGACAGAAAAGTTCCACTCTCAAGGATTATCCAACAGAGTAGTGCCAGGAGACATAAAAACAGAGCATCCCAGTTATATCGGCAACAAAACACACCTGTGTCACGGTCCTCTAAGCACTGGAATGCTGTTTCCAAGCAATGCCTGTGTTGTGCCATGATGACTTCATTTTCTGGCATAAAAGAGAAATTGCGAATTACATTTGAAGCAGCAACAGCACACTGTTGTTTTTCTGCTCGCCCTTCATCATCCAGATTAAATAGACCATCTTCATCAGACCACCACTGGGCAGGACGAGGTCTAGTCAGACTTTTTGGCAAAGAAGCTTCTGTCGTGGAAGCACCAGAACCCAATCTGCCAACATCACAATTAGGGAAAAAGAAAACATTACAATTAGAAAGATTTCTGTTGTAGCAGTCATTAACACATATACTCCCACAGACAGGAACAAAATGGCTAGCATGATTGAAATTACCCAGCAGAGCCTAAAGCATCATATTCATTCCCAAACCCTGTTACAACAGAATTTGAGCCTAATGTTCTGACCCTTGGTGTCCTAATAAGTTCCTTTGGAAGAGCTATGTCACGCCAATCATCTATCTGTTTGGCACAACAAAAAGCATTCCTTTTGTCAAGATCAATGGTGTAAGGAAAAGTTGGTCAATCCAGAGGAAAGCTCTGTAAATGAATTAAATGAACACAAATGAAAAAAGAAGACGAGAAAGAAACGTGAAAATAGGTAGACATACAACTTGGAGAAGAGCATCAAGCAAGCCAGGAATTTTGGCAAGAGGAGTAGCATCTTTGCGCATGTCGTCCTTTTCCTTGAATGAGAGCAATGTGAGAGTGTTTAGTGCCCATGTCAATTCACTCTTCAACCCACTCTGAAGAGCCAGAACTATTCTTTTGTTGTTTTGATCTAACAGGAACCAATTACAGTGAATCATCAGAACAAGAGAAGCTAAACTACACAGCTTCACATGAGAAATCTCTCTCAGAATGAAAAGGGAACAGCTACATATTCAAACACATCATGTACTTTCTACTTGACTATCAATGACGAAAACTAAGCAAGGTGTCATAGCCCATCAAAGGGGACAATCCGCAAGAAGAGAGGTCAGACTGCGAAAGGCCAAAGATCACGAATTCGCCATTACCGATGGGTTAAATTACTCACGGCCGTACTAATGCTGTCATTGTAAGCTGAGACAAAGGCTAGGGTTTCCGGAAACTGACCTGCGAAGGAGCTGTGCACCTGCAGAGACGGCCCCAGGAAGGAGGACGGAGAGGCCGCGTCGGCTCCGGCGGCCGCCATGGAGGCAGAGTTGCTGCTTCCGCTGCCGAAAGGGCGGCCTCTCTTCGCCGGCGTCGGCGCGGAGCCGCCGCCGGACCCGCCGGACTTGCTCTGGTCTCGCTTCTGCATCCTCTCTCTCCCCGCCCTCTCTCTCTTTCTCCGTGCGGCAATATGCTTGAAAGTTGAGACGGGCGGATGACCCGATTTGGCAAATTAGATGTGAAATCGGGTCATGGACCATTCTGACCGGATCCGACGACTAAATTTTTTATTTTTTATTTTTGTAAAATCCATCTGAATTTTTACTGACAAATTTGGCGAAACTCCAGGGAATTCACCTGAACTTTGGTACGTCGTATATATTTGTCATCGAAATTTCAACTTTTACAAGTAACCCTGAATTTTAGTTTGTGCACATGGCTTTTAAGGGGTAAAAATATTTTTTTATCTCGCTTTTTGGAAAAATCTCTATTTTTCTCTTAACTGCTGTAAAATGGAAGAAATATAGATAATTAGAGAAAAGTAAATCACCTAAAGTACTAGTAATTGGAAAAAATTAATGTTAATAATATTAAACAATAAAAATTTGTTACATTTATACCCAGTTTAATGTATTTAAATGAGGTATTTTAAGAAAATAATAGACACATATACAAAGGGGTGATAACAAAAATTGGTTACTCATATTTAAAAGGTTAATTAATACGACAAAGGATTTATTAACAAAAGTATTTAAAAGAATTAGTAAAGGAAATGGGGAAGTCAACTCATGAAAGCAGTGACTAACTGAAATTAAAGGTGATATTCTTAAATATTTTTTTATGGATTAATCTTTTTTGCATCAATTAATCATTTAAAAGTACATATTGAGCATTCAATTTTTGTAATTTGACCTTTTTGTTATTGGGGTCATTGTACTTTTGCTTACTTGTGTTTCTTTTTGTAAAAATATCTTGATAGTAATCTCTTTAAAAAAAATGTGCATTGAGTATAAAGACGCCTGTGGAATTTGGTGGAGAGCAAGTCCAAATTTTTGGTCCATTACTATCTCATTTTATCTAATTTACGTTTGGTTAGGTATGACTGTTTAACTAGAGGTAGCCCTTTGTAGAGCGCTAGATAACAAAATGACGTCATGCTTAAAAAATGCTGCAAAACCTATTTAATCGAACGGGATGAGATACCGACAGCTAATTAGTTTTCTCTCTCTTCTTGGTAAGAGCTTGCCCTACCAAATCCTTATTTTCCACTCTTTATCTAAGAAGCACCAATATTCTTCGAAAGCCTTCATGTCGTATTGGATACTTCAACATGTGTCCGACACTTTTGGATACTTTTTGACATTCGGTTAATACATATCGAAAAATCGGACATTTGATCAACTTTCCCCGACACTCATATCGGAATTCCAAGACGTGATTTTGACATCCAGGAAGTCGATTTTAAAAATTTTCTATAAATGATAGATCAAAATATAAATATGTAAATAAATTAGAAAATAGTAAAAATAATAAATGTGGGAAGATGAAACCCTAGTCTTCTCTTCTCTTTTTTTGACTCATACTTCCTGTGACACATAATTCATCCACTTAAGTTTATTTTCTTTTTCCTCTTTTCTTTCAACACGCTTTGGCATTAGAGTCTATAATTTGATTGTTTTTTTTTCTTTCCTCAAAGTTTTACGGATTATTGAAATTGAGTTGAATTTGTTAAATTGAAATAATGAATGATATTTATAAATGGCATATTAATGTTTTTAGTGTAAATTCATTCTAGGCTCTTTTATTATTATTTATTTATTTGTGAATTTCAATCAAATTAATTTGATTGAAATAATCATAAAAATGATAATTTATCATTTATATATATAGAAAGTAACGTGTCTCAATATGTTGAAATTCTCTATTTTTTAAGAAATAACGTGTCAGCGTGTGATGTCGTGTCATGTCATATCGTGTGTCACATGTCCGTGTCGATGCTACTTAAATCCTTGTCATGACTTCTCAACCATTTCCGAGCCATCTCATTGCATGAAATGCTCCTAAAGTCCCCCTCCATCATTGACCTTTCTCCCATCTCCACCCTCTTTCATTCTTGCCTTTCCTATGCTGGAGCAAATACAGGAAAATGGTGTAATTAGTTTATTCTATGGTAAGATTCTTACATCACTAGCAAAATTACATACCCCTGCACTCTCCCTTTGCTAGAACCTACTAGATTAGACCTAAAATTTCCCTTAACCCTAATTTTCTTGGGTAGCCACTTCTATCCCGAAGCTCCCTTCATTCAAATGTCCTTCTTCTTTTGATTTTTCATCAATATGGAAGCAATGCGTAACTATTTGTCTTGGCAGCAAAGGGTGTAGTTGATAGCCAATAGTTTAGGGCCTGTTTGATAACGTGCCAAACAATGTCTAATTTTATTCTTTTGTCCCCCATCATACCAACTATTCTTTTGCTCCCCAGGAACAAAAGTATAATAGAAATTCACTTGATAACTTTTTATTTTTCGGGAATAGATTTGGAACAGATTCAAAAAGTAAAAAGAAATTCATTCTTTATTCTTAGGAGCAATTCTAGAATCAAGTCAAATTCTTTTGTTTTCTCTCTTTTTTTTTCCCTTTTCTTCTGCTTTTTCCTTTAGTTGGTTGCCGGCCTTGGCTATGGTTGGCGACTAGCAGCGAGGCTAAAGAAGAAGAAGAAGTGGGCCATCACCTGTAGTGGGCCTTATGTGACTAAATATTGCTGAGGGGGGATGGTAGTCTCTTGTCTCAAGCCTTAATTCTAAATCTAGCAAGAGATATAATCCCTAGTTCAATCCTTTCCTTTTGTCGTTTGGTTGCATTTAAGTACTTGGGGAGGAAGCAAAGAAAAATAAGTTAGGGGTATCAAACCTCCCAAATAAAAAGAAACAGAGAATGTATCAACTGAGAAATAAGTTTGTTTTAGACAAATCAAATTTGCTAGAGGCACTAGTGTTCGTGGAGGCAAAAGTAAATGAATAGGCTTTGGTGTCTAGCCTAATAAGTTACCCACTCACAAATGAACTTCATAAGTTGAAATTGTGAAGGGCTGAGCAATCCCTTGATAGTCCAGGGACTTCGAGCTTTTATGGCTTGGGATAAGCCCAATGTCATCTTCCTTATGGAGACAAAAAATCAAGTGAACATAGTCCAGAAAATCAGGATAAGACTCAAGTTCTATTGGCATCTAAATTTTGATTATTCCACCAAATCATTCATTAGCATTGCATAATTTCACTTTGCATTATTTTGCATCGCATATGAATATTATGAAGTGTGTCCACATTCAATAAATTTTACCTGAGCTAGCCTCATTGTGCTAGAATTCGAGAAGCCATGAAAGCACTACTAGTTGGCACATGGATTAGCAAATATTCTTGGAATATGCTCGATTATAAATTTCACCCATGATGTGAGAAAAAGGGCAAATAGATTGTGAGAATAAAGACGTTGGAAAGAAATCAATTGGAGAAGAAGTGAATAACTGACTATCTTTGTACCATGGGGTCGCAATATCCACAAGAAGGAAAGAGACTGATCAATTAGGAACCCCAACAAATTTTATGTAATCAACTTTTCCTTAAGCACATTTTGGTAGAACCTTGACTGTAAATCGCATGAGCAATTTGTATGTTGCTCTGGATGAAGATGTTCAGTGATTCCAAAGAAAATTATCCCCACAAATACGAAATGGATTATTATTTTGACACAATTTGAGGATGCAACATTGGGAATGAGGTCGTGGCCAACCAAGAGGAGAAATCAATGGAATATTTTCACTAGAAGATATGGCAGGCGGGAGGCAAAAGATTGAGTGGAGTTTGGAAAGAGAAGAAGATGAAAATGATGATGGATGAATGTGGAAACATTCACGGAAGCATGAAAATGATGATGGATGAATGTTGAAACATTCACGGAAGCATAGGTAAAAGAAGAAAAGGAAAGGGTGCAAGGAAAAAGCTGAAATTTTCCATAGCTGGATTGGGTTTATCCGGAACTCGACCGGATCACCCAAAAAACAAGGTTGGGAACCGGTTCTCGATTAAACCGGTCTGGGAACCGGTTCTAATTTTTGAGAACCGATTGAAACCGGTCCGGGAATAAGGTCTAAGCAAAGACCCACCCAAAACTGTACCGGTTTTGGAACCGGTTTTTACCCTTTTAAAAAAAAATTAAATCGTCTCTCTATATAGTACCTTTGGGTCTCTTTATCTTCGAAGAATTGTTAAAAAAAGAAAACTTATCTTTAAATCAACTTAAGAGATAATTGTTTTGAAAAAATTGTTAAAAATAACTGTTCTCATGCATTGTTTTTCTTTTTTAATAGTCCCACCTTCAACTATTACTATAGTCGTAGGACAAGTACTACAAACTATTGTAATACTAATTAAAGCATTTTCAGTCCAACTCAAAAAAGCTATATTCTTAATAAAAGCTCCATTGCATACACATGAACAAACGCATTAGATCATATTAGAAGTATTTGTGGGAATGAGACTAATATTATATTCATATTTGTTGCTAATGTTTATTTTTTGCTTTGTCTTATAATGTTAGGAGGATTGTGTTGTTATTTTTTCGCTAATCAATGTAAAATTCAAAACCATATAAGACATCAAACAGTTGCAAAACAAGTTCCCCTGAAAATAGTGTTGACCTTGTTCTCAGACCGGAAAAACAGAATTAGGTCCAAAACAGGGCCAAAGGTCGGTGGCTGCCCAGCTAGGGTCGCCTATGCGCATGAAATTTTGTGTATGCTCCATCACTCTTAGGAGACTTGTTTTGGAGGGAAATTCAGCAGGTTAGGCCTTTAATACACTTCCATGGGTTTGAATAGGATCTTGTATCTATGGGAGAAAGTGGCTGGACGTGCGGCTGATAATTATCGCCTCAACTCTGAAATTTTGAACTTTCGCAAGCTAATGAATATAGAAAGTAAAGGACGTGCTTTCACGTCGGGAAACAATAAGGAGGGAGGAGCCTTTATTAAAGAGAGACTTGACAGTGTAATATGGAGTGGAGAGTAATACCCTTCAGCGGAAGAATAGGCTCTTCCAATGGTTGGCTCCGATCATAGTACTCTTTTACTATCTATTTCATCGGACAGTAAAGACGAAGAAGGAATTCAGATTTTAGGCTTTTGGGGCTGAAGATGAAGAATGCGGACGGCTTGCTAGAAGTACTTTGTCCTCCGAGAAGCTGGTTAACAGGGGATTAGTGAGTAAACTCCTTGTGATTAAAAAAGTTCTGTCATTTTGGAGTAGGGAAAAATTCTCAAATGCCTGAAAGCATATTGAAATTATGAAACGGGAACCACGGTTGATTGCAAACTCTCCCACTACTTTTAGTGAAAGGAGAGATCAAAATCTTTGAAAATGGAAATTGACGAGAAATGGAGACATGAAGAAATGTTTTAAGGAATGTGCTCTAGAATAAGTTGGGGGACAAGAATACTAAATTCTTTCATATGACAACAGTCCTAAGGAGGCAGCGAAACAAATTTTCATGCTTAGAGCTGAAACTAGGGATTGATACTCAAAGCTGAACAATTGAAAAACCAGACCCTCCTCTTCTTCAGTAAACTATATTACTTAACCGGCCTGAGATATCTAGATCGTATCTTGAAGAATTGCCAAATTTAGTTGGGTAAATAATAAATCAGCGGTGGACAGCTGATGGGTCAATGGAGGAAGTCAAAGTAGTCGCGCACCAGCTAGTATCAATTAAAGCTCCGCGCCCAGGTGGGTTAAATAATTTGTTTTAGGGCGAAAATGACATAAACAATCTCTGAACTTTACCTTAATATGCAATTTAGTTCCTCAACTTTCAATTTGTTCAATTTAATTCCTAAACTCTAGCCCAATGTGCAATATGGTCCACAAACTTTTAATTTGTTTAATATAATCCCTTAATTTTTGGTACATGTTCAATATAGTCTTTGAACTGTATGAAATTATTTAATGTAGTCTATTTCCATTAATTCAAGATCATGGACTATATTGAATATTTTTATATAATTCTGGGACTATATTGAACATGTTCCAAAAGTTCAAGAATTACATTGAACAAATTAAAAGTTCATGGACTACATTGCATATTAGAGTAAAGTTCAAGGACCAAAATTGAACAAATTGAAAATTTGGAAATCAAATTATACATTTGGTCAAAATTCAGAGATTATATGTGCTATTATCCTTTTTATGAGTAAAATTGAGAGATTTTTCAGCATTGACTTTTCTTTGAAGTACATAATTTCTTCAATTTGGGTTATTTTAATCCATAACTGAAAAACAAACGCGTATCAATCTCATCCCAAAGGTCTTGAATCCAGAAAGATTAGGTCAGTTCAGACCTATCAGTTTATGCATTTTCACTTGTAAGACTATCTTAAAAATTCTGGTGAATAGGTTGAAAGCTTGGCTTCCAGAGCTAATTTCAGTGGAATAAAGTGCTTTTGTCGGCGGTGTTAATGACAGGCGTGTGTTAATGATGAGCACGAGATGACCGAACGTGTGGAGTTCCTATCCTAAGGATACATGACCGTGGCAATATCGCGGAACTTTGATCAGAAGATGTGCTTGGCATGTGAACTTTCCATCATGGAGAGGCCACGCAATTGGCAGGTGCGATGCGTGACCTAAATAAAATACAAATGCAGATGGTCTTTTGTTTAGGGTTAACCCTTACTTTTCTCGGGTATTTAATGATTATATGGAATAGTCAAAATTTAAGGTATTAACAGGGTGCATAATGTAGCCCATGCCACTTCATGGGTCAAGTGAAACATTAACTAGAAATAACTTTTCCTAAGTTTAATGTTATATTTTTCCCTAAATAAATAAAGATAACGAGAGGAAAAAAAACTCGTTCGAACCGTGGGTCATAGAACTGGTTAATTTATTAAATTTGTATTATCGTTTCGATAATGCATTTGTTTGGTGTCAAACATTGCCATGTTTTGTTGAAATCAGCCTTATTTTAGACAAAAATGTACAGAGATAAGGTTTGATGATTGTCGGGTCGTTGAAAGAATTAAATATACTTATTCTATGTTTAATGCATTGCACTTCTTACAACGGCTTGCGACTATTTATTCTGCATAATTTGTTCGAATCCATAAAGTTCATATTTCGCATAATGAAACTCCTCGACATGATGTGATTGGACAGACACATTTGAAATTATGACAAGCTAAGTAAACATTCATGTAAACTGACAGAAAGTGAAGGGGAAGACTTTATTGTGTATTACTGGATATCTCAATGTACAAGTATGAGACTATATTTATAGTACAAAAGGAATCAGAAAAAATATATAGAAAATATTTTGGGATATTGTCTTCCGATTTTATCTTGCTAAATATTCCAACAATATATGGTCACGGATGTAGAGTATCAATTAGAATCATATCAAATCCGTTCTCCAACACTCCCCCTCAAGCTTAGCGGCCTATATATGTCCAGGACACTTAGCTTGCTCAGTAAATACTTGTGTTGTCTTTGACATAAAGGTTTGGTGAAGATGTTAGCAGGTTGTTCCTCAGTTCCAATTCCTTTTGTCATGAGAACTCCTTCTTTGATCTTATCTCAAGTGAAATGGCAATCAACTTCTATATGCTTTGTCCTCTCATGAAAAATTGGGGTTGTTCCTGAGAACTCATTCTTTGATTTATTGCAACTTCTATATGCTTTGTCCTCTCATGAAAAATTGGATTTACTGCCAACTTCAGTGCGGCATCATTGTCACAAAATAATGCAGTTGGCCCATTAACCTGTATCCCAATATCATATAACAGTCCTCGTATCTAGACAATTTCGCAAGTAATTTTCGCCATAGCTCGATACTCTGATTCAGCTGATGATAATGATACGATGGACTGCTTTTTTGTTTTCCACGAGATTAGTGAGTTCCCGAATTTAATGCATAATCCTGTTATAGATCTTCTAGTCATTGGACAAGTAGCATAATCTGTGTCACAGTAAGCTGTCATCTTCATGTTACAATCACGAGATAAGAAAATACCAAGTCCTGGGCACCCTTTCAAGTATTTCACAACCTTCAGAGCTGCATTCATGTGTGACTGTTTTGGGCTATGTATGAACTGACTGAGTATTTGCACTACATAACATATGCCGGGTCTTGTCATGGTGAGATATATTAATTTTCCAACAAGTCGCTGATATCCTGATGGGTCTTGGAGTAATGGATCCTTGATGGATGATGAAGAATTCCGATCATATTCATGAGTGGTTAATTTGACATTCTGCTCGATTGGGATGGCAGCATGTTTGCAACCAGATAATCTTGCTTTTGAAACAATTTCCAAAATGAATTTTCTCTGACTAAGATTAATTCCTTTGTCAGATCGAGCAATTTCAATCCTAAGGAAGTATTTGGGAGGTCCCAAATCTTTGATATGAAAAGTGGAATGCAAGTATTCTTTGAACTTTGCAACATGATAGTCATTATTTACCATGACAAGTATATCATCAACATATATTAGCAAATAAATTGATGAATCCCCTGTAGTCCATGTAAACAAAGCATAATCATGCTCAGAGTGATGAAAACCTGCATTGGTTAATGCAGCTGTGAATTTCGCGTACCATTGTCTAGATGCTTGTTTCAGCCCATAAAGGGATTTGCGCAGATGACATACTCGTGACTCCCCCTATCTGCGTAAACCCGGAGGAAGCTCCATATAAATTTCTTCATCTAGGTCACCATGAAGAAATGCATTGTGGACATCCATTTGATGTAATGACCAATTGCGAATAGCTGCAATAGACAAGAAGGAGCGTATCGTAACTTTTTGGCAACAGGAGAGAAGGTTTCTTGATAATCAAGACCCTCTCTGAGTGAATCCTTTAGCAACTAATCGTGCTTTGTAACGTTCAATGGAACTATCAGCTTTAAACTTTATTTTGTACACCCATTTGCAACCTATCGCTTTCCGATGTGGAGGCAGTGGGACAATGTCCCAAGTGTGGTTGTCCATGAGTGCAATGATTTTTGATTCCATGGTGTGTTGCCAACGTGGATCACGTGCCGCCAACGTGGATCACGTGCCGCCTTGGCGAAGGAGGATGGTTCATGTTCTTCTGATAAACTGCTAATGCAATATGTATGTTCTGGTGATAGCTGACTAAAGGAAACATATGAGGCAATTGGGTATTATGTACCTATTGAACGCATGGCTGAACATATATAATCCTTGGTCCAGGTTGGCGGACGAATATGCCGTTGCGAGCGCTAAGGCTGAGTAGGTAATACTTCTTCTTGTATTGATGATTCAAGTTCCTGAGAAGAACTAGAAATAGCATCTGATGTGGTTGTTGTCGATGGAGATGGAGATTTTTCATCTGCTGTTGCCTCAATGACAGGTGGCATGGAATCCTCCGCAATTTGCATAGAATATTCCGGTGCAAAGGAATATTGTGGTGCTATGGATAGATCTTCATCGAATAAAAAATGTCGCTGGTTGTCTGATGATTGTAGGGTCGGTTCTGAATGCATCATCTCCTTGAAAGGGAAAACATCTTCATGAAAAATAATATCCTTGCTGACAAAGAAATTCCTTGTGGAAATATCCATATCCTTGTATCCCTTCTGAAGAGTGGAATATCCCATGAAAATACATTTAGTGGCACGAGGGTCCATCTTGTCTCGAGGTCTTACCTTCGTCGCATAACATAAACAACCGAATACTCGAAGATGATCATTAACTAGCCTTTTGTTGTAGATCATCTCGAAAGAGTCTTGCCATTTAGAACCCGAGTCGACATACGATTAATCAGATAGGCTGCGGTGATCACACAATCTCCCAAAAAATCTTCAGGAATAGAAGCTTGGTACTTCAACGCACGTGCTACTTCCAAAAGATGTCGATGCTTGCGTTCGACAATCCCATTTTGTTGTGGTGTGTAAGTGCAAGAACTCTCGTGCAATATTCCGTGAGAAGAAAAAAATTCTTTGCAATCAGAAGTAAAAACTCACGACCATTATCTATATGAATGCGTTGCATAGATTTGTTGAATTGATTTCTAATCATGGGAATGAATTTCGATATGTTGGAGAAAACTTGACTCTTCGACTGCATGAGGTATACCCAAGTAGCACGTGAATAATCATCAACGATTGTAAGGAAGAAACAAGACCCATCACGATGAGGAGTGTGATAGGGACCCCAAATGTCCATATGAAGTAAGGAAAAAATTCTATCCGCCCGAGATGTACTCGTTGGAAAGGATATATGAGATTGTTTAGCTAAAGGACAAACTGGACAATTTGGATGAGGAAAACTTGCACTATGACCCAATCGTTGATGAAAAAAGAGATTTTTATTTTTGGTAATTGCATTACATGAAATGCTCTTATTTAAAAATTCCATATCTCCTAAGGAATCAATCCAAAAATATAGCCCTTCATAAACTCTATCCAAGCCCATCAGATTGCCAGTCGAAAAGTCTTGAAAGAAGCAGTTTTCAGAACTGAATATAGCACGGCAAGAATTATCTTCACATACCCTTGATACATATAGGAGATTGAATTCAAAATTAGGAATGTATAGTACATTCTTGAGGATGAATTTTGGATCGAGGTGCACAATACCAATTTTGGTAACATGGGTAATATTTCCATTTGGAAGTCGCACTGATACGGGAGATTGTGATTCTTTGATATGAGAAAAAAATCTTTTGTTGCAAATTATGTGATCATTAGCCCCTGAGTCGATAATCCATGCATCGCTTGAAAAATAACTTTCTTTATGAAGAAGAGTACCTGAAAAACTCGTGTTATTATCGCTGGTCTTCAAATGACTCAGAACTTGTATAATGCTTTGGTACTGCTCTGGAGTAATTGTCTGATGTGCTCTATCAAATTTTTGTGTGGAAATTTGATAGGCAGTAGATTCCTTTTCCTTTTTGTTCCTGTCATTGGGCTTTCCGTGCAATTTCTAGCATGTTTCCACCGTATGGTGTGGACGTTTGCAATATTCACAATATTTATTCTTAATTTTAGAATTTTGGCCACTAACCTTCCCAGATGACGTGGCATGTTTTGGGCCATAGGATCCTTTATAAAATGGGACTGTCGTGGCTTGATAATAGTTGCTAGATTCATTTAATTTGGGCCCTTCAGATCTATCATGTGCATCCCAGCCATTCAAAGGCATCCGCGCGTCCCAACCGTCGGATCTGGCGCCTCCATCCCAACCATGCGATCGTCCCCGCGCATCTCCACCGTTGGATCCTCCGTTTGCATCCCAACCGTCTACCTTAGGGTTGCTTTCTCTTCTGGATGCCGTAGCCAGAGAAGACTCTCCTCTATATATGGTCTCCTTCTTTGAAGCCATGCCGGGCGGAAAAATCGCCAAGCTCACTCCGTCTCCTTCTCGAACATGCTCAGCTGCAGCTATTTTCTAAATTTCCTCTTGCACTACTAGCTGGTAAATCTGTTCAAGCGATGGCGGAGGATCCATCGCAAGGATTTGCGAACGAAACAGTGAGTATGATTCGTTTAGGGTTAGTAAAAATCTTGTTGCCTTTTCTCTTTCCTTCATCTCTTTGTACTGTTTTAACGTGTTTTTAGGGCCCTCGAGTTGTTCTTCAGCCGCTTCAAGCTCATTCCATAGAGCTGATAGGTGATTAAAGTAAGCGATCACACTGAGATTTCCTTGCTTGAGTTTTGAAATTGCTTGTGTGATGGTATACAGTTTGACTTGATCAAGACGGTCGTACATTTCTCGGATATTTTCCCAAAAGCGATGGGAGTCTTCGGTCGGTGGGAGCCCAACAGCGACTTCAACGATAAACAGTTGCCGATCCATGAACGGACAAGTTGATTGCACTTTCGCTAGAGCCTTTGGAACCGTTCTTCGACCGGAAAAGGAATGGTGCCGTCAACAAATCCTTCCTTGTCCTTTGTAACAAGTGCTCGCCGGAGCTCCCGAGCCCATGCGGCATAGTTCTTCGGTCCGGTGAGCTGCAAGTGGATAAGCTAAAGCTCTGGTCTATCATTTGGCGACGTGTACAGGACATCACCTAGTTCGGGGCGACCACCGCCGGTGACTAGAAAGGCGAATGGCAAGAAACCGGGCGGAGGTGCCAGGTTGAAATCGGGTGATGGTGTCGGGTAGGGATTTGTAGATTGACCCGGTCCATGCCCGGTTGGATGACCCGGATTTGTCCGGCGCGCCTCCTCATTTGGGTTGGAATTTGGAGATAAATGGGCCCGCTCATTCCTGTTGGGCCGAGGGCCAAAACTGGCAGTGTTCTCATATCCAGGGGGCCCATATGGGTATTGGGCCCATGCCTCTTGCCACCAACCCATTGGCCTTGGATGGGATACAATGGGACTTGAGGCCACTGACTTGGCCCTGGGACGTAAGTTGGCCCATGAGTAGTGCCAATTGGATTCTGGCCAGAAGAAGAGTTGGAAATCTATTCTTGTGGTTGAATCTCAGCCGAAGGTGAAACAGGAGTAGTGGTTGAGTCGTCTGCCATGATAAAAGGAGTTTTGAATTCCTAATCAGTTTGCTGGTGTGTTTTGCAGGTAGAAATTTGCAACAACACTAACTCAGAAAATAACCGTAGGCAATTCAATGAATGTGGAAGCTAGGTTAGGAAGACTACTCTGATACCATGACAGAAAGTGAAGGGGAAGACTTTATTGTGTATTACTGTATATCTCAATGTACAAGTATGAGACTATATTTATAGTACAAAAGGAATCAGAAAAAATATACATAAAATATTTTGGGATATTGTCTTCCGATTTTATCTTGCTAAATATTCCAACAATATATGGTCACGGATGTAGAGTATCAATTAGAATCATATCAAATCCGTTCTCCAACATAAACAAAATCAAACGGGTGCATAAAAAACCTACTAAACCCTAAACCCCATCAATCTTTGAATCCATGCCTTAGTTGTGGTTGAAGATCCTCTGCCCAGGAGACAACAACCTTTTCGGATCGAACTTAGCTTTGCTCTCTTGAAAAGTCTTCCATTTGGGACCAAAATGCTCCATCCACTCTCTTTCGGTGCCGTAATTTGGGAGGTATCGCTTGAACTTTATACCATTATCTTTACAAAAACGGAGCACCTCCTTGTTTTGAAGCTCACACTCTTGCCAGTCTCCAAACCCACTCGCATGCAAGAACTCGACCGTATAAAAGATATCTTCATCTGGTGTGACAGCAGACATTCTATCATCCCATCTGCAGAAGATCAATAATCAAAATTAAATAAAAGGCTCAATGGTAGCTAAGGTTTAGTGGAGTTTATAATCAAGTCACATTACAATTGATCTTAATCATCCAATTACATTACAATAACTTCCAAGTTTATGCATTTTATGCACTTGACCGGTTTGACTGATTTTCCGACCAACTGATTATGTGGTTTACATGTGACCAATTTTCTGGATATCAAGCCATCTCGAAGACGGCAACGCTTTAACATTTCGTCAAGAAACAAGCCTGGGTTCCGTCAAAGTGCATTGGTTGGAAGAAATCAAATGTCTAGTGCATTTAATTTGATTAAAATCAAAGTTAAGTAATTAGAACTCAGAGTGCCAGACACCGCAAATGTTAAAACTTGGCACGAATAGAAATTTAAATGCCAAAATTGGAGAAGAAAATAATATTTAAGTGTCAATAGTAAGAATTTTCAGTCAAACTTTGACTCTTGACATGGCTTTTTTCAATGACATGATATGGCAATTCTTTTAAAAAAATTATCTGTGTGGCACTATAAGCCCAAAATAACATGATTTTGTCCTCAAATATGATTTTTAATATAAATATTAATTAAATTTAATTAAAAAATTATTTAATTTTTTTAAAAATAAAATAAAATAATTATTTAATTAATAAAATCGGGGGAAAACAATATTATTTTGCACATTGATTGTAGAGTGAGCAATCCGATAAGTCATGTAGACCACTTTAATTATTAAAATAACGCTATGTCGGATTTTTGGGTAGCCTCATTAGTGTTGTCACTTAAGTATCCATTTATGTTAAATTTTAGCACCTGCCCTCATCAACCTTCAACTAACAAAATATATGCCCTAAATAAAAGTGGTGGCTTTCGACCAAAACAAAAACAAAAATAAAAATAAAAAAAATAAAAATAAAAATAAAAGTGGTGGCTAGCTAGAAAACATACTTATCTCTGTTCATAGGGTAAATGAGGACATATCCGGCTGTTATGTTATTTTTGAGAGCAATATTCTTGAAGACGCCTGTGTTGATATCGGCGATGCGAGATTTGGGCACAAATAGGTTGAGCCAGGGATGTGGAACGTTCCAAAGCCCAAGCGGTCGGAGCCTCAGCTCTTCAGCTCGTACTCTATTCAAGAAATCTAGGAAGGCGACATCCTTCTCGAATTTGAACTCCGGGACATGGTTCAAATCTTTCAATATAACCTCCAGGTCCTAATGTTTATGAGATAACACCGAACTAAGTCAGCAGAAAAGAGATTAAGATGTTCCTTTCGGGGCACAAAAAATTTAAAACATAAGCTAGGATTTTTCTTTCCTCTCTCTTTTCAAAGACAGTTCGATATCAATCGACAGGTACCTTGTCTACTGTATTCTGGGTCTGTTCGTCGTAGTATTTGGCTACTTCGATACAGTAGAGGAGCTTGTGTTCGGTCAGGAGGGACATCAGCCGCGGCTGGTCTGAGGGAGAGAAGAAAGATATCCAATTGCCTGCATTTCGGTGCAAGAGAAGGCAACCTTCTACATAGTTCAACGCTTCATCTCGGTCCCTTCGATGACGCGATATCAGACGTTCTTGGTCTGTCGTAAAGGCTGAGAAATCGCTGTATATCATTCTCACCCATTTTGCCTACAAGGGGATTCAAATGAAAACGCATTCTCTTACATTGTAGACCTTCTCTATCAACCAACTCAAAGGATAAGCTATATAAAACATGAGCCGACTTGTAGGCTTAGGTTCACATCCAATAAATAGAGTCAAATTGGAAAATATTTTGGTGGAAACTGTCAACTATTTTAAAAACTTAAGTCATTATATAAATGTATCGTTTATTATTTAAATATTTTAACAAAATTATGGCATAATCATCAAATAAAAACATGAGATATTAGTCGTGAGGTCCATTAACATTCAATATCATAGAAAGAAAATCGATGATTTAAGTCTGGTGCGCTACGTACTCTCTTTGGAGCTGGACGCAGTGCAATCCTTGCTCTGGTTATTATGCCGAATTGACCAAGACCACCCAGGACGGAGTAGAATAAGTCCGCATTTTGTTGAGGGGAGCAAGTCAAAAAGTCCCCAGTTCCTACAAAAAAAAAAAAAAAAAATTTTTCTCGTAATGAAACACACATGGCAGATTGTTATCTACCGAGAATGACATCAAATCCCTAGTTTAGTTAGTTTTCTAACGAAACATGGAAGCTGAGAGTGAGTGTGATATACCGGTAATAACGTCCATTTCGTAGACATTGCTGATCTGAGGACCATTTCGAAACACTTCCCCGCTAATGCCAGCATTACAGAGCGTGCCGCCCGAGTTGCGTACTGGTAATCTGTCAACGTAACCGGTGCAAGACCGTGTTTCAGCGTCTCCTCCAACACGTTGAACCAAAGTTGGTGGCCGCCGACATCAGCATAGTGGCCGAGCGACTGGCTATACGACACAGTGATCCCACCGTGCCCCTTGTTACCGAGAGACGTCATGTCCACGACGACCCCATTGCGAGCCATAGCTTGTCCCCGGACGGAGTGGCCATGTCCTCTAGCCGAGATGGTGGAAGGAACGGAGGATTCATTGTACATGAATGCCACAAGAGTCGCGATGTCTTCGGGGCAAGATGGGCGGAGGACGGCCTCTGGAATTTCTTGGACAATATGACCATAGTCGACGGAGGCTGCGCCGATGGATTCGGGGTCGAAATGGAGTTTGTCAGCAATGGGGAGAGCAAGGAGCTTGTGGCGTAGTGAGTTGGTTGAAGGTGAGGCCACCGAATGGTTTTGTGCCATTTTAACGTTCGAGGAGCAAAGAGATGTTGAACAAGTCTCTTGTCTGTTTGGTGTGTGCGGCGGAGTTGAGAGGGAGGGCTCACGTGGGTCTCATATAGGCATGCATGCAGGGGAGACTATTGATGGCAGAGACATTTATGACGTCTTTTGATTTTCCGTATCTGATTTGCTTCCTTTTAGATAATAATATCATAAGATTCATAAATATACACATAATATGATTTCTTTAGATAGTAATATTTACTAATATACCCAAGATCGAAATTCTGTAGTTACTAACACATCTTAAGTGAGGGCCTTGATGGTGGGTTCCTGGGCTAGCTTTCCTCTAGATATAGTCGGTGGTCGTCGTATGGGCTTGTCGAGCCCATGGAGGCCATGCGTTCCTGTAAGATTGAGTCAGGTCAAATCCTGGATATCAAAAAATTAAAAAATTAAAAAATATTTACTAATATATATGGAAATACACGAAAATTCCAAAATTGATTATGCCATATTTGATTAATTTCTTTTCATTGTAATTCCGTAAAAAGTCTATCATTAATCTACATTGAAATATATAGAAGTTCCCCATCCACATTTCTTTTGATAATGCTTTTCTGATTTGATTTCCTCATATAGTAATCACAAATCCTATAAATAGGTTGATATACTCTTTATTAATATAAATTGAAATATAGAAAATTGCCACAAATTTCTATTCAAAATATATAAAATTTCACAATTCCTAAATTGATTATACATATTTTGTTTGATTTCCTTAAATAGTAATCTCATAAAAAGTTATAAATAGCCTAATGTATTCTTCATTAATATACATAGAAATACACAGAAGTTCCATAATTTTCTATTTTGATTATGAACATCTAATTTCATTTACGTAACCTCATAAAGCCTATTAATGGGCTAATGTATCCTTCATTTACATACATAGAAATATATAGAAATTCCATAATTTTTCTGTTGAACTTGTTGAGATCTTCAGTGTTGTTCTGACATTTTTTTGTTGCTTGTTTCAACAAATCAACACTGCCACCAAGCTAGCTGTCGCGACCTAAAATTTCTAAAAATAATAGCTAGCTGTCGCGACCTAAAATTTCTAAAAATAATAGTAGGTTTAGGGGTATTGTTAATTTCGGACCGACGGCCTTTAATTAACTAGGACTCTCCCAAGCTCATACCCCGCGCAACGTTGGGATATTCGTAAAAATATTTCAAACAAGGAGTCGCCACTAGTCTATTGAGGTTGACTAGGAACCGAGCGAGACATGGGAGCGTGTCTCGCTTCTTACGCAACCAGAGCATCTAGGGTCGGGGACTTGATTACGTTAGTCATGCAACTACCACCCTTTCGGTATCTAACTTGATCATGTATTAATGAAGTCATGGCAATGTATTCGAGAATTCTAAGATCTGTCATAACCATTCTAAAGTGAGAAAATAACGTTCAAAATGTCATCGCAAAAATAAGGTGCAGGAATAATCCTAATAACATAAACTAGGAAAACCTATTGTGGAGCCCTAAAGGCTTATTCAATTTTAGTCTTTTTCCTTTTTTTAAGGGTTTTCTAATTTCTTTTGGAATTTTTCTGAATTTTCTGAATTTTTCTGAATTTTTAATATTTTTAATATTTTTTAATATTTTCGAATTTTTTTCGAAATTAAAGAAAATAAACTTTTCAAATTTTTTTGTATTTATTAGTTTTTTTTTTGAAAATTTTAAAGAAGAACATTTATTACTGTTTTTTTTTTTCTAATTTTTTTGCAATTTTTGAGTATTCGACAAAAAAGAAAGAAAAATAAAATACAAATAAACTTTTAAAACCTTTTTGAAATTAAAAAGAACATTTTTAAATTTTTAATGATTTTCGAAAGTTTTTAAGATTTTTTAATATTTCTAAGATTTTTGAATTTTTTTATTTTTTATGCTTTTAATTTTTTTAATTATTTAATTTAATAAAGAGGTAATTCGGACCGGGTCGGGTGACCCGACCCTACTAAACCGACCCGGACCCTATCGGTCTGGGCCGGAGCAATGACCGAGCTGGCCGAACGGCCCGGTCGAAATTTTTTTAATGGCCCATTGACAATAAAATAAAACAGCCCATCAACAAAAGAGAAAAAAAAGAAAGCCCATCTCCAGTTTCTAAAAATTCGATCCGAATCTAATCTAGGCCCATTCGAAGAGAAATAAACCAGCCCAGCCCGTGACAAATTCGACCCAACTGAAGCGGGCCCGCGGCGAAGCCTATCTCCTCGGCCCCTATCATACTTTTTGGTCTCTTTGTTTTTCTCTCTTAATCTTTTCTATTTTTTTTTTTATTTCTTTTCCTGTTTCTCTTTTTTCTACTTCACGTGTTTCTGCATCTCCTGGTCTTCATGCACCCCCACGCCCGAAGCTTCTCTCCTTGCGACTCTTCTTCCCGAACCGACGCCCAGCTTCGCCGCGAGTCGTCACCGGCCCTCGGGAGTTCGCCATGTCATCGCCTAGCGTCGGTCGTTCTGTCCGGCCGACACCGAGTGCCGCTGGCCGCCGGTTGGCTGGCATTCTGAGGGTCGCCAGATTGACTCCGGCGGGGTACGCGCACCTCGACCCACCCCGAACAGCGCGGGATTATTTCGCGAAGACCACGTCGAAACACAGTGACCACGCAAACAAAAAGCAGGATGCAGCAGCTACGAACGCAAGCGCGGATCGATTCCAAGCTAAAAGACGGGCTGACTTTTCGGATCTCTTTGAAACATTTTGTCGAACATGTAAGGTGCAATATCGAATCTGCTAAGAACTCAAACACAGGCTTTGACTCCTAAAAAATATGCAAGAACGTGCAGCGACTTCAACGGATGCAGTCGGGGCCGAAGCTCGAGCGAACTGGTCGGCTACGAGCCCCGGCCCGTCGCCTTGCAAGAAAGAGTGACTATTCTCGGTGGGAAGGCTTACCTGGTTTGGGAAAGGGCTGCGGCGGACAAGGGGCAAATGGACGGACCTTCGATGACGACCCAGCACACTCACGAGTTCTCTCTCTCTGTGTTTCTCCTCTCTCTCACGCTCGAGTTCTCTCTCTCTAGTTTCTTCTCTCGTTTTTTTCTCTCTCTGCCCGTTATCTGTTCAGGCCATCCTCTTCTCCTTTTTTCTCAGATCTTTCTCCGCCGTGGGGCAGAACGGACGGCGGTCTTGGGCGCGTCCGATGATGAGGGATGGTGCACGAGCGGCGTCGGGGGGTGGTCGAACGGTGATGGCGTCCGTCCCTCTCTCTCCTTTCCAGTCTCTTTTCTCTCCTTCGCTCTCTGGTTTTTCTCCCTCCCTTCCAGTCTCTTTCCCCATTCTCTCTCGGTGGTGGGGGGTCATTCAAGCGGCATCGTTGCCCTCTCCCCCCACGTTCTGCTCTCTAACCGTTTCCATCACACGTGGCTGACGTTAAGGGTCAGAGGCGGCCGCCCCACGTCGTCGCTCGTTGCTGCTGCGTTCTCGCGTGTGTGCGTGTGGTGTCTCGTGTGCGTGTGTTTTCCTTGTATGTATGGGTCAAAGAAAGGAAAAATCCAATAGGCAAAGTGATGGGCTTAAATGAAAATAGAAGGAAGATGGGCTGGGCTAAAAAGTTAAAAGAGTGGGCTGAGAAATTAAAAGGTTGGACTGAGAAATTAAAAGGTTCGGCTGGGCTATGCCAGCCCAACCAACCGAGATTTTTTTTAATTAATTTTTTTTTTTTGAATTTTCGAAATTTTTTTGAATTTTTTTCTTTTCTATAAATTAATATATATTTAAATATGAAAAATAAATGGGCCTTCAAAACAAAAAAAATTAAAAAAATTCGGGTGTCAACACTACCCATATCTCAAAATTCTATCTACCACCCACCGCTACACAGGCTCTCACGTGCCACCCTTTGCTACTGTGAGTAAGACTCACGCACCTCCAGAGAGCCCTACACACGCCATCACGCACCATTGCAGCTGAGATCCATGAAAGATAGGGAAAGAAATCAAAGATAAACATTCAAATCAATCAAGATATCATCCACCACTAAAGATAGCATCCAATCAATTCAAATGGAAAAAATAGCATCCAATCAACTTGAAATCTTCGCATGTAAAAATCAATATCCTAATCTTAGAGCTCCGGATAACAATTTTGAAATAGCGTAATCTAATAATTTTAATTCAGGGCTTATTGCATTGATCCTAACCGATGACACCTATCCCTCAAAATATTTTGAAGTTTGATATTGATATGTGCTAGGAAACAAAATATTAAAATTGATTCGAATAAATATTTTACCTAATTTTTGGATAATGTTTCCATTTTTTTTTTTGGTCAGTGAAAGGCTTTCATTCATTACTAAACAGGTATTTGGTTACATTCGGAGCGAAGCTCATAGCATAAAAGGGAAACTGAGAGGGGTTGGGGGTGGGTAACCCGGTTTAGTGAAAGGGACCCTCCTAGGTGGGCCTTGGCGACCCAATCCGCAGCCCAATTTGTGGATCTCGGCTCATAGACTAGGTGGACGTTGCCAAGTTGGCCCATCAAACATTTGCAATCAGCAACAATGGACCATGTGGCCCACGGGACATCCTCCAGGCTCAGCACATGATTGAAAGCAGTCTTGCAGTCAGAAGCCAAGTAATACTTTGGATGTTGCAGCAAGTACATCAGTTTCTGAATTGAGG
This sequence comes from Corymbia maculata, assembly GCA_014182735.1. Classification (NCBI taxonomy): domain Eukaryota; kingdom Viridiplantae; phylum Streptophyta; class Magnoliopsida; order Myrtales; family Myrtaceae; genus Corymbia; species Corymbia maculata. The sequence goes on from CM024689.1 coordinate 28,344,928, forward strand.
TGAACTCCCCTTTGTCGTGTATTCACAAGAGTGCTCGACGGATTGTTAGGGTTTCAGCCAGGTACGCAGAGAGAGCACGAATTTTTTTTGCAAATCCATCGGTGAGGCAACCTTGGGCGTTTTTGAACGAATAGGTGGCGGGCGGCTACAGACGGTTGAGGGCTTCGGCTGGATTGCTGTCTCAGTGATTCTTGGATCGCGGTGCGAGGCAGATGAGGTTCGTGGACGAGCGACGAGCTCGGCTGGTCGTGGGGTCTCGAAGCAATAGGGACCAAGACCACTCGTCACGGTGGCTCGGCGTGGTAGCGAAGCTGGGACCAAGCACGATGGTGGCAGAGCTAAGTTGGGCGATGCAAGCAGGCCGGCAACTCCAGTGTGGCTCGTGAGAACTCACGAAGGAAGGTTCGGCCAGAGCAGTGAGCTCGTTGGTTCAGCAGGAGTGGCTGCGGTGGTGCGGATCAAGGAGTAACACCATTAGTCGTGCGAGCGGCGCGGCCAGGCGCCAGTGTGGGACTCCACCAAAGGGGTTAGTCGAGTCTCCTCCTCTAGTTCTCTCTCTTTTTCCTCACATGTTTCCTCTCTCATGCGTTCTATATTTCTTATTGCGAACCCCCTTGGTTATGAGGCATAAGTTTGAATATATAGAAATAATCTAGGTTTTGACGGGCTTAGATTAGGCCTTAATTAATGAAATGTGATGTAATTAGGAGGACTTAAATCTAATGGGCTGAAACTCATTGAGTTGGGTTCAATCTGGCCCTTTCTCCTAATGATTTTTTGACTAGGCTAGAATTGGTTGGCGGAATCTGCTCCTTGTGGACTCAATTAGTGACGGCTTGATCCCTTTAGGGCTTATTTAAATTAAACTCAAGGTATTTTAACTTTATGGGCTACACTCATCTCAACTGAAGCTCAATAATTTGATTTCGGGCTTGGAATTTTCGCACCTTGCCTCCCTTGTACTGGCTGAATTTCACTTAGTACTACATGACTTATTCAGGTCCATTCACCACCACTAGTCCAATGCAAATGCAATTAATTAACAAAACTACATGATGAATGCTCCTAAAAACTATATGATAGACGATTTAATTATTTTTTATTAGGGACTAAAACTGGTCCCTAATTTCTATGGAATTGATTTTAAATAATTTGCCAAAATTTAAATGTTAACAACTCCTAGTTGATTATAAGGTTGATGGGTAATAAAATTGTATGGTTAACATCAAATTTCCGAATCTAGTTGGATACTCTAGTTGGATACTCTTGAAAAATGATTGATGAAGTGAGCTCGCTAATGTGTGGATTGAGAAATTGCATAAACAAACGATGAGAATGATGGCAAAGACCAGTAGTTGAGAGCCTAGAGTGGCGACCAATGGTGGTAATTAGATTTACGTTACTAGCTTAGCTTAGTGTTAATTAGGCTAACTTATCAATAGGCAAAGGAAATAATAATAAAAAACCAACATAGCTTAGAAGTTAGTTAATATAGTCTAGCTAGAAAACAAAAAGCCAATTTGGACATACAATCACTCTCTTAATGAAAGTGTAGCTTAATCTAGATTAGTACTTTCACCCCTAATAAATTGAGTAGAAGCTAGGCTTGCCTTAGCTTAGGAACTAGGCTTAGTTTCTAATGTCAAGCTCATGGGGATCATGCTCTAGCGCTTGAGAGTAAAGACTCATTTATTCAAGCTTGTGGGAGATCATGTCCTAGGGCTTAAAATAAATCCATATATGGTCTTTGCCTGATAAGTATAAGGTTTTCTTTCTCCTATTTTACTTTGGACCTTTTCAATACTTTGGGGTCTAACTCCTGTATTTTCATTGCATTGGTCATTCTTTTCCTTTCTAGAATGGTTAGGATAAGCCTTAGGATCATAATAAATTTATGAAAACCATTGTGTGACACTTAGCGACTTGAATGACTTTTAGGATTCATAATTCATAAATAAAAGAAATTATTAGTGTAATCAAGTCTTCAATTCTAGATAATCTTTGGTTGCGTAAGAAGTGACACAATCTCCCGCGTCTCACTTGGTTTCTAGCTGATTTCAATAGGCTAGTGGCGACTCTTGTTTTACATAGACCTCGTTTGGTTAAACTTTTCCAATGGGCTTTGAACCCCTAAAGCCCCTTGTGAAAAATATGAGATGCTTGGTTTAGCTTTTTGAGGCCTCATTAACCAAATGCTAACATTTAGAATGCTAAAAGCCTAAAGCAGGTCCCTACCTACTTTGGGCTTTTAGCATTTTTGGAATGCTATTTCCCTCAATTAGCATTACTAAAAGTCTAGTTTTGCCCATGAAAACAAAACCCTATTCTCTCTTTGAAACCCTTTGCTTGACTTTTTCGTTATCGACAACCTTCGCTCGACAACCTCTCTCTCTACCCATCTCTCTCTTTGTGATTTGTGCATTTCTTCATCTTAGGCAAGAAGGGTACCTTGTCTTTAACCAATTTGAGATGTGTTTTCAAGGTACTTTGCCTCATTTTTGCTTTCTATTTCTTTGTTTCCCCTGGGATTCTTTTGGGTTTGTGCTTGATTAAAAGTTCGTGTTTTGACCGAGCCCAATTTGAGATCTTATGTGTTTTTGAATATGTTCTATATCAATTTGAGAATCCCTTGTTGATTTCTTGGCTTGTACAAGTTTTGTGGGTAAAGCCTTTTTTTTTCTTTTGGGTTTTTGTTCTTGCTAAGCTTTGATGTTGAAGTGAACAATTTCTCAGTGTCTCTTGGGGATCAAGTGGTGGTTTGTTGTGGTGTTAGATTTGAGGAAATGTTGTAGCATGTTGTTTTGGAAGGCTCTTGTATACACCTGAAGGGAATCATAAGGTATATGGAGTTATGTGTTTAGCCGGTCAATGTTGTACTAGTCATGGCGGGTTGAGAATGAAGATACATCTTAACTTCAGATATTATGTATGTTCTTCTTGAGAAGTTGGTCCTAGTTTATCAGTATTCAGCATCTCACTTGTAGTGAAGGCATCATTGGTTAAAATCTAAGTTGAGGATGAAATTAGGATTTGGTTTGCAGCCTAGGAAGTTGAAAAAAATGAACCGTGTGATTTGGACAATGAAGCATATATTTGAAGATAGAACATCAATTGCACCCTATCTTGCTTAGTTTCACATCAATTGCAAAATTTATGTTACAAACATTATCTTTCTTATTCACTAGTGTTTTATTGTTTGGGTTCTCTTTTTTGTTTGTGAATGTGATCTACTAATGGTGTTTTCATTATAGATTTTGTCAAGTGTTGCATTATCATGTTCCATTTGAACTTGCTTGTTTATATTCTTCATTTGGATTGGTTCATGGTTAATCTTGTTTGTTTGTGCCTCGTAAATTTGTTCATGTCACTTTACTAGTAGATGAGTTCATCCAAGGAAAAGGCAATCTAGAACTCGGAAGATGTAGAAAACTTTTGTAAGTTGTGCGAACAAATTGAAAAAGGAAATCGTCCTGCAAATAAAAAACAGAGATGGATGAACAGCCATAATTAATAAGTTTGAGGAACTAATGGAAAAATGTATGATAAACAACAAATGAAAAGTAAGTGGGATTAACTCAAGGAAGAATGAAAATGTCACACTCCGAATCCCGAGCATGCGACAATCCCTTCACTTTGGTCAAATGAATACGACGTCACATGATGCGTCACCGACCATTCTTTTTATCTTTTGTGATTAAATGCATGTGGAAGCAAATCAACAACACCCGGTCAATACATAGCAAGGATAGAAGAAAGACCACAAATAACAGCTGCAACATCGTTTTTATTCTTGAACTAATTAACTTTAGGAAGTTTATATACAAGCTCCTCAATCGGAGACTTCCTCTATAGTCATGAAAATAATAAACATGGTTAATCTACTTCCTTCAACCATCGAGCATGCCAACCCGTTGCCCTCTATGACGTGCACCAGCACTTCCCAATCCATGGCAATATAGGTGTCATAATTACGGATCTGAAAATGTTTAACAACAACGAGTGAGATATTATTTCGGTGAGTTATTGCCCTAAGCCTTGGTTAGGACACCAACTTGTCTCGAGGTTTCTAACAGGCATATACCTTATAACGATGGCAAATCAATTGCAAAGCGATCCTCGCTTGCCTTAATTATAAATGTGATCTACTCGATAAACCCCATAAGAAACAATCAACAATCAATCGACTCGTAGGCATTCTTACCCAGTCATGCTATACCCTACACGGTATAAATTCTCATGCATGCTATAAACAATGCAACCAGCATTTCAATCACCTCGGGCGAGTCGATTTGTAGGCAATCTTACCTTGCCATTACCATATCCTGCACGATATAACCTCACACATGCCATAATCAGTGCAAACAACACATACATAATCAAAACACGTCACAATATATTTTACATGCACTCCTACATTCACACGTGTTTTGATTATTAACACCCTCAGGGCCACAACCAAACTCCTGCCGGTTTCTATTGGCATAGCTAGGCATCACCTTGCCCCATCGAGAACTCCTATCCAGATGGTATTTCCAAAGGAGCATAGGTCTCGCCTCTACCGCGAACCCGCATCCGGACTCTCGTCGGGAATTCCAACAAGTCGGATTCGTCCCCCGATCTCCCGCCAAGATGACGGGTTTGTTTATGTGACCACACAATCACACCAAAATAATTCATTTTAATCTTGCATATTAGCTGATGTAAACGTGGTATATGCTCAACATAATAAATCACTGCACATTTTTCATGTAAAAATTGCAGGAAAATAATCGCATATTGTCACATAATTATTGAAAACCCGTCAAACTTTGCATACCTTACTTTTTAAATATAATGGCCTCATTTAAAATATAAAACTCAACATATACATCCAACACCTCGGCGTTTCCCTTTTATATGTCCATAAAAACCCTTGTAAAAATTACTACTTTGGGTTTCACATGAGGCAAACATTTTTCAAGGCAATGCAAGCATCAAATAGTATAGCACATGTAGGAAAACATCATAAATTCAGGCCAAAAGTAGACAAACGTCAAAGCATAATTATCAAAACAATAAAGCACTTGAAAAATTCAATCACGCGATCAATACTCTACAGATCAAAGTAGCAATTCAACATGTTTTAATAAATACGAACTCGCTGAATTATTATCACAATTTAATCATGAATTATTAGTACTAATCATAATTAAATTAAAATATATTATTATTAAAATAAATAATAATTTCTAATTTAATAAATAAATTCCGAATTTAATAAATAAATAGTTAATTAAAAAGAAAATAATTATTTTTAATAAAATAATGCTAATCAATATTATCCCATAATCCTTGATTATCCTAATTAACCACCGTTAATTAATACTAAGCAAGATTAATAATTTAATCAAAACTAACCTTGGTTAACTAACCTAACCATGCTTCCACCGTAGTTTATTAACTCGACCCTAGTTAATTAACCCAACCTTGGTTAATTAACCTAACCATAAGTCAACCTTAGTTAATTAACCCAACCGTGGTTAATTAACTAACCATAGTTCACTTTTTGACTAAACTAACCATGGTCATCTTTCTAACCAACCACTCTCAACCCTAGTTAATCTTAATTAATCCACTAACCAAGATTAACTATAAATTAACATACCCTAAGTAAGTTTAATGGACTAATCGAAGAATTAAAACGTAAACCCACCCACGCGAGGATTCCGACGACATGGGTGCGACGGTAGTGGCAAGGGCTACGCATGGCTACGTCTAAAATGTCACGGAGGCACTCCGCAAAAATGGGTCTCGGTAGAGGTGGTTTTTGGCGAAGGTGAGAACCACGAAGGAGAGAGAGGCATGGCTTGGGCGGCCCTAGACAAGTGGCACCATAGTGGCACGGTGGCAAGGATGGCAAGCAATGGTGGTTCATATGGTTAAGGGGCATCCAAAGGGAAGAAACAAGAGGAAAACAAGAGGAAAAAAGAGAAAAATGAGAAAGAAATGGGAGGAAGGAGAGGCTGGATGCCCAACGAGGAGAGAGAGAAAAGATGAAGATCCCTCTCCTTGAAGCCTTCTCCAATTGGCTTCATCATTTTTCCCCAAAAATTCATCATTTCCTTGACTTTCTTGTCTTTTGTCCTCCAAAATTAAATGCCACTTCTAGAAGAGGTAAAATGGTAATTTCTCAAAGTATAGTATAACGTATTATATGCATATATGGGTATGGGCTTGAATAAAATTGGTTTGGGCTAAAATTATGGAGAAATGGGTTAGAAAATGCAATTGGGCTCAAAGACTTGAAGTTGAGCTCATGGGCTTGCTTGGGCCCATATGGGCTTGGTGGGCTTGAATTGGGGCCTATTCGGCTGAACCTTAATGGGCACAAGGTCCATTGGGCCTTTGGTTGGCTTATCTCCTCTTTGTTCCAATTTTTTGGCCCGTTGAATCATTTTCTGATAAATTTCGGGCTTATCGATAAATTTGAAAATCAATGAGACAACATCTAATATTTTAGTCTCGATGTCTTTGCAAGTTTGATACTTGAAATCAGATTGAAATTCATGGTTAAAATCAATCAATTGCGACTTTAATACGACCTAACTATCATGCGACATTTAGGGTTGTTGCGTGTTGATCCGTGATTGATAGCTTCTCAATCCACAATCATGCCTATTTAAATCAGGGCAATTCTCGATTGTCATATAACCATGATATGTTAATTGCTCACGCTGAGTACAGAGCCAAAATGAAATTGGTTTAACGTTGTTCACAATCAATAACAAAGTCATGCGGAATCACTAGCAATTTGATCTCGTAATTCTATTGGATCGATTTATTTCCGTTTGCTAATTGGCCTGCAACAACGTTGTATCATCCCTCTTTGATTCTTATGGTTGAGCGGCCTATCCCCGATTGAATTCATTAGTCATATGCGTATCGATTCTTAATTGCCTTTTCGACTAGTTAATTAACTCATGAGGGACTGGCTTAGAATACATATAACTAATAGTGCATTGATAAAATAACCATTTCATATATCTTGAGATGGGTCGAAATTTAGGATGTTACAGAAAATAATGGAGGTCATTGCTTTACAATGAAACTAGACTAGGATATGATTTGAGGAAAAAACCATTGATGCGAGTGACGAATGATAGGAGAGTAAAACTCAAGTTTTCCTCACTTCTTTTTTAACTTTTGTGTTAAGCTCACCTTTAATAACACAACTTATGCAAAATACTTTATTATACTAGGCCAATCCAAATTTTAAGACTTTTAGGATGAAAGACATACGCTCTAATTTTGAAGTAAAGTTAGATATGATGTTTAGAGATACAATTGCTACTGGAGGAACGACATATAATTTTGCAAAATGTTTAAGTATTGATAATGGTATTGAGGCATAGACAACCCAGTATTGATGATGTTGTAGGATCTACTGATGAAAATTTGGAAGATTGTGTGGATGAAACTCTTGTTGAATCAATTGGAACTCAAAGTTGTAAAAGAGCTCTGTAGACTTCAAAGGGGCAAGCTTGAGGAAAGAAAGAAAATAAATTAAGCACAAGAGAGGAGCTTAGAATGCAAACTAATAGGCTGCTTATAGTTGTTGAGAGTAAAAGTATTGCCATTGTTGTATCTAAAGTAACCAATTTAGTTAGTCCTTAGAGATATTGGATTTCATAACTGAGATTGTGGAAGATGAAGACTTACACTGTTTTGCAATCTTTCATTTAAAGAGGCGTGAACATTTGGAGTGCCAAAACTTAGCATATGGGATATGTAAATGTTAAGAGTTCTAAAAGTTATATTTAAGTGTCAAAATCGAAGCAAAAATAATCAGTTAAGTACTAACAATGAGAAAAATCCGATTAACATGCATATATGGCATTTTTCCGACAACATAAGCTCAAAATGATGTTTTGGGCAGTTATGTAGCTAGATAAGCTCAAAATGATGTTCTACCCGTTGACGTGGCTAGACCTAGCTATAATGACATCATTTTTCCCAATTTGATTTTTAAAATGAAAATTAAATTGAATTAAATTAAAACCTAAAAAGAAGAAGATAGAGTATAGGCAAAATGATGCTCCTTTGCCTATGATTGTTGCCCCAACTCTAGTGGGGTGACGGCGATGGTTAACGAGGGCCTACTAGCCATCGCCATTGCCCCTCTAACAATGGAGCGACAACTATAAGCAAGGGGCCTCTCGCCCCTTGCTTGTGCTATACTATTGTTCCTCTTCTTTTAAAAAAAGTTTTAAATATTATTTAATTAATATTTATATTAAAAATTGAATTTGGGTCGAAATGATGTCATTTAGGATAAGTCTAAGTTGACTTAGCTTTCCGCGAGCCATGTTAGTGTCTTATATTATTAAGAAAAAGCCATGTCAAATTTCCGGCCGCCTTTACTAGACTTAACATTTAAATGTCCCAATTTTTTAAAAAGTAGTACTTAAGTATACCTTTCAGAATTTTTGGTAGTTAAGTGTTCCCTCTACCAAATTCTACCAAGTTTTGGTATTTGTACTATTCATTTTCCTCATTTAAAGGAAAATATAGACAATAGATAGGTTTTCATGAATTTAAAGGATGATGTAAAGAAAGCTTATTTCAAACATGAGTTGAGAAGAGAGTCAAGTCTTCATAGATAGGATGTTAACATCTTATTGTTTTCATATTTGAAACTTAGTCATACTACTTTTTTTTTTTATGTTTGAAGAGAATGATGCTAATTTGTTTCTATTTATGAATCTTTATTTACATTTCTTGTGAACCTAATTTCAATTAATGTTTAATGTGAGAATTTTTTCATTTGGTGCTTTTATGTGATAGTTTGCATAAATGTAATTGTTTCCCTCCATCTTTTTTTGCTTGAATCAGTTATGGATGATTCGCATGCAAGGGAAAATCATGAATAAGGAGAAAATGAACTTTGAGATGCCGTCTCAATCGTTTAAGCTACAATTCTTTATTAAGTGACTAACCTTTACAAACAACCTTGCATGACATCAACATATGCAAGTTATGTATGGTTAAAAGAAATGATTGACGAAGATGCTAATAGGACAATGTGCTATAATATGTTTAGAATGCATAAGATCATATTTAATAATTTAATGCATCACTTAGTAACACGTTATGGTTTACAAGGATCTAGGAATACTAATGTTAGAGAAATGGTTGGTACATTTCTTCATATTTTGGGCTATTATATAGATAACAGGTTAGTACAATGGTGTTTTCAACGCTCCGGGAAAACTATAAATACACTTTAGCTTTCCTATATGGATTGAGGTTCTATTCTTCCTTTTCTGGTTGATAGATGAAATAAGCATCATCTTCTAAAGCTTCTTTTTGTTTGGATGTATCTGCTAACCCATCTTAGTTTTAGATAAAGTATGTGATATGGGAAAATATTTGATCCAACTAACTAATTGGCAATATAGAGAAGTTCCAAATAAGATTAAGAAAGATTGATGATTTTATCTATATTCTAAGGATTGCATTGGAGTTGTTGATGGTACATATATCTTGTGGTTGTACCTACATATAATCAAATTTGTTTTATTGGTTGAAAATGAACAACTTTAAACATGTTAGCCATATGTAATTTTAATATGAAATTTGTCTATGTTTAGGTTGGTTGGAAGGGACAAGCTCATGATACTCGCATCTTTTATAAAACCATTGAAAGACATTATGGACATTTTCCCCATCCTCCTCCAAGTATGTTGTTTAATGGTTTAGATACATCCATATATGTATTCGGTATATGTTGATTAAATTTACAATATATTCAAGACCATATAAAGGATTTAGATATCATTTGCTAGAGTTTTGAGAATGTCCTTCACCTATAGGATATTAAGAAGTATTCAACCATGCTCATTTCTCGCTATGCTCGGTAATTGAGTGAGCCTTTGGTGTATTAAAACAAAAGCAAGGGGCATTCTAACTCAAATGCCAAGTTATTTGTATAAAAAGCAAGTGCAAATTGTTGTAGTGGTAATGACTTTGCACAATTATATATAAAGAAATGCTGTGACTAATATGGATTTTGAATAAACATAATTGAATCCCAATTATGAATATTCAGTTGACCATGATGATGCAAATGAGAGGGTGAGTGCTTCAAATTCATATGCATCTCTTGACATGGCACATTTATGTGATGAAATAGCCACGAGTATACAAAGTTGTTGAGCTTTGTAATATTAAGGATAACATATTTCTTTTTTACGGACATATGCGACCATATTTATTATAATGAAATAACTTTCTTTCTAGTCAAATTTGTATAAGAGGAACTTGGTTTCATTTTTCTTAATGAAGAAGTTCCTTTTTGAGCGATGGTTCGAAACTCTTTATGTAGTGCTTGCTCAAAAAAATCAGCACCCTCAATTGATTGCTTCACCATCCACTGAATAAGTTCACATTCTTTTTCTATATCATTTTTTTCTTCCAACAATCAATAGCTTGACTTTTTTATCAATAAACCAGAATGGTCATCTATTTAAGAAGATGACTAATATTGCAATAATTAAAAAAATTCATTCAAAGTTGAAAAAAAAAACTTAGACAAGCCCTAGGCCAAAAGATGATCTTTGCATCTTACCTACAATCAAATTTGTTTGATGTATTTTTTTTAATAAATTATAATATATATCTTTTACATTACTCTCAATGTGAAAATGTAAAATGTTATAATCAATTTTTTTTTCTATTATAAAAATACTAAAACTAAAAAACTTAATTTGCTCCAACCAAAGAGCTTTCCAAATATATGTTTACCAAATAGTCTTGCATTTCCCTAAAGCACTTTTCAATTACAATTTACCAAATAGCTTTGCCCTCAATGCTCTTTAGGCTAAAGGCCTTTGTATTTTGCCAAAGGCTTTTCCCAAATGTTGAGCCAAACAAGGCCATAGAATGCTATAGGCTAAACCAAAATTAAATTGAATACCAAAGTTGTGCGAGGTAAGGGTTTGAGAGAGTTTGTACCTAATTGAGGACCATTGGCCCATCTTTTGAGCATTACCTCTAAAACTTTGTCTTGTCCCTAATCGCGTCAAAAAAGAAGGACATGCCAAAGGTGTAATCTCATTTGCAAAGACAAGACTTATATATGATGAACACATGGGATTTTCTCTATGTGGGTGATTATCCTAGTTCTTTATCCCTTAAAAACAAATTCTTTCTTGGTGGTGAACCAATAAGACTTTTATTCTTCATTGGTGGTTTTCCTTTAGGTCTTGGTAGTTTTTCCTACCCCGAAGTCCTTTATCTTTAGCCAATAACTTATTCTTTAAGTTTTGGTGGTAAACTTTGTTAATCTTGAATCTTTATCTTTAACTAGTAGTGCATCCCTTAGGCCTTACTAATGATTGTATTCTATCCTCCATTTATCATACATAATCCCATTATCATTCAAATAACACTTGTCCACCTTGCTCTCACATAAAACATACGGAGAAAAAGAAACATTTGCTAGTTATGGTGCCATGAAGGAAGAGAAAGGAAAGCACGGAGTATTTCGAGAAATTTGGAGCAACAACTTACCACACATGATCCTAGGTCATTATTCTCTCTCTTCTACTGATAATCATGAGTTTGGCTGTCTTTGGTTGAGTAGCTTCTATAATTTCATTAACGTCTTTATCTAGGACTAGTCATAATGTTGTATTTTTCCCTTCAAAGTTTTTGCTATTTATTCTATGTGGCAATGTGACAGGACACCTAGAAAATCATATAATTTTGGCACTCAAATATTTGGGCCATCATCCTCCTCCTGCTTAGTATCATCGGCCTACTACTGTTCATCATCATCTTCACTAGATGCTAGCGCAAGGACTCGCTGGCATGTTGCTGAGAGACCTAGCTATTGTCGGGCAAGACTATTGAGAGACTGAGCTATTGCCAAGTTGAACTACCAAGAGACGAAGCTGTGAAGGGGTAGTAGAGTTAGGGTGAGGGCAGCGACAACAACAAGGCCGATGGTAAGAGGGCGGCAACGTGGTGGGTGTGGAGGCCGCAAGACCTCATGTGCTCTAATCTCTCTCTATCGCTCTGATAACTTTCTATTGTGTACTATCCCCCTTTCTATTGTGAAGTGCTCCTTTATATAGGCTTAGCTTAGGGCTTTCCTTTATATTGATTCTAATTTGAATCAAAACTGTATCAACAATACTCAATATGATGCAAATTCTTCATTATTTCCTATATGGTTGAAATTTTGATAATATAAAATAAAATATCTTTCAAGCTTCACTTCTAATAAATCAATTATTTCAACTTGACACTCCTTATATATAAATTTTAGTCAGGCTTGGCCAAATTCTATACTCTTGTGGGCTCATTCTCAAATCTCAATTAAGCTCAAAACCTCACTTTTTAAGGCCATTAACTCCAGTCCAATCAAAATACAAATTATGTGGTCATTGATGATGACATAGTAACAAATGAAGATAAACAATATTGTAGAGGGTTAAAAGGCACTGATGGCCTTTTCCATTGATAAAAAATTCACCGAACTTTTTCAGAAGAGGATTAAATTTCTCGGACTTTCTTAAAATTTTCAAATTTGGATATTGTTCGAATTCTCTGCATCAACAAGCAAATAGATGAAAAGCACATCATAGCATATCAAACAAGTTCTTTTGTCAAACCTCAGAAAACTATGACTCTTAATATTCAATTCATTACTATAAAGTCTTCAAACCTTGCTTGCAAAGCATCTTCCATGGCAGAAAGTCCGGCTTGTACCTATCTGTGACCCAAAAAAATAAAACGAATCATTAGTTGATAGATAAATAAACACCACATGGCCTAAACTAGAAAAGCAATTTCGATTACACTGAAAAACCAGAAGCTTGAGCGAGATCAGGCACCAGAAGCTGCTTGGCATTGGTGTAGAAGGATAAAGAAGAACAAGATGAAGATATAAACAAAAAAGAAACAAAAAAATTGCCTCTGGATGAAAATGCCTCAAACATGACTTAGAAAATGGCATGTGAGATGCATGTGCTTGCCTAGGCCCTTATTTGAGATTAATTTGATCATTTCGAGCTTTTATTTGAGACAATATACACTCTAGACCCCTTTTTAAGAAAATAGATTCATTTCAAGCCCTTATTTCGAATTTTCCCTCATTAATATTTTTGTTTAGGGGTTGGGGTTGACTCCTAAGTTTTATATGTAATAAATGATTGATTGAATTATCAAAATTTAAGTGTCAACAAATATACACCATTTATAATTATATTCTCAGGTGCACAATGTAGCCTACACTCATGGATCAAGTAAAACATTGACCGGAAATAATTTCCCATAAATTTAATGTTAAATTTTTTCCTAAATAAATAAAAATGATGAGAGGAAAACAAACTCAAGCAAACCACGGGTAACTTATTAAATATGTATTATTGTAGTGAAGAATGTATCTGCTTGGTGTCAACGTTGTCTTATTTTGTTGATATCAATCTTATTTTACATGAAATGTACAGAGATCAAGTTTGATGATTGTCGAGATGTGGAAAGAATCAAAAATACTTATTCTACATTTAATTCATTACACTTCTTACAATAATGCACGATTATTTATTCTGCATATTCAGATGATCTATTCCAATCCATATAGTTCATATTTCACATAATGAAACTCATTAACACGATGTGATTAGACAGATACATCTGAGATAATGACAAGCTAAGTAAGCATTCATGATTCATGTAAACATAGTTAAGTGCGTGCGTAGAAAACCTACTGAACCCTAAACCCCATCAGTCTTTGCATCCATGCCTTAGTTGTGGTTGAAGATCCTCTGCCCAGGAGACAACAACATTTTCGGATCGAACAGAGCTTTGTTTTCTTGTAAAGCCCTCCATTTCGGACCAAAATGTTGCATCCAGTCTCTCTTGGTGCTGTAATCTGGGAGGTATTGCTTGACCATAATACCATTATCTTCACAATAACGGAGCAACTCCTTATTTTGAAGGTCAAACTCTTGACAGTCTCCAAACTCACTTGAATGCAAGAATTCGACCGTATAAAAGATATCTTCATATGGTGACAGCAGACATTCTATCACCCCATCTGCAAAAGATCGATGATCAAAATTAAATCATAGGCTTAAATTCCATAAATGGTCACGCAGGGTTAGTAAAGTTTTTTTTATCAAGTCATTTAATATTGATTTTAATCATTTAATGCATAATAACTTCCAAGTTTTTGCATTTTATGCACTTGCTGGACTTGACCGATTTTCTGATGAACTGACGACGTGGTGGACAAGGTGACCAATTTTCTGAATCTCACGCCATTGCCACGTTAACAATACGTCAACATTTCACCGGAAAATGAGCCTGGTTTTGGTCAAAGCTGATCGATTGCAAGAAATCAAACGTTTAGTGCTTTAATTTTATTAAAATCGAAGTTTAGTGACCGCAACTCATTAAAGTTCAGTGACAACTAACGAAATATATGCTATAAATAAAAGTGGTGGCTAGCTAGAAAACGTACTTATTTTTGTTCATAGGGTGAATGAAGACATATCCGGTTGCTATGTTCTTTGTGAGAACAATGTTCTTGAAAACGCTGAGGTTGAAATCCGCGATGCGAGATTTGGGCACAAATAGGTTGATCCACAGGAGTGAAACGTTCCATAGCCACTGTCGTCGGAGCTTCAGCTCTTTAACTTGTACCTGATTCAAGAAATCTACGTAGGCAACATCTTTTTTGAACATGAACTCGGGGCCATGGCTCAAATCTTTCAATAGCTTCTCCAGCTCCTAACGTTAACAAGATAACAGTGAACGAAGTCAAGATTTTTCCTTTCTTTCTTTTCCAAAGATAGTTTGATGTTGACCGAGACTTACCTTATCCGCTGTGCTTTGGGTGTGTTTGTCGTAGTATCTAGCTACTTCGATACAGTAGAGGAGCTCATGTTTGGTCACGAGAGACATCAACTGCTGGTGATCCGAGAGAGAGAAAAAAGATATCCAATTGTCTGAATTTCGGCGCATGAGAAGCAAACCTTCTACATAGTCCAATGCTTCATCTTGGTCCCTTGCATGGTGTGACATCAAACGTTCTTGGTCTATTATAAAAGATGAAAAATCACTATATAGCATTCTCACCCACTTAACCTGCATTGGTTTGAATAAACATAAAATTTGCTACCTTGTAAATCTTCTCCATCAACCAACTAAAATAATACCCAATATAAACGTATAAGCTGCTGACTTGTAGGTTTTTGTTTAATGTGAAATATAAGAATCAGTTGCAGCTTATTAAAGGAAAAATAGAGCTTTCGCTGTCATTAAAAAACAAGTGTATTCTATACATAGAAAATATATACATTCTAGAACAGAAAGAAATTACAATATATAAATTAAAATTGGGAATAAAAAGAACGAAAATTGTTGTTATTTTGAATATCAAGTATGTTTTTTTCTCTTGTGAGATCGGATAAATCAAGAGGATTGGACATTCAATCTTGTAAAAAAATGTGATTTTTCTCAATTCTAAAGAATAAGTATGGTGAAATTTGATCACGTAGTGCGTTACGTACTCTCTTTGGAGCTTGATCCAGTGCAATTCTTGCTCTGGTTATTATGCCAAATTGACCAAAACCACCCAGGCCGGAATATAATAAATTGGGATTTTCATGGGTGGAGTAAGTCAAAAGTCCCCAGTTCCTATAAAAAAGATGGAAAAAGAAATTCTCTCGTCAACAAGCAAGCAAATATGAGGAAATGAAATACACACGCACATGTATATGGTGAGTAATTCAATACTTTAGAACGACAAAGAATCTTATGCATCAGACATAGTCATCTATTATCCAAGTCTATATATTTCGAGACTTAAAATCAAATTCCTTATTTAAATTGTGATACAAAATCTTTGGGAAAATTGTCTACTAGTTCTTTTATTATGCTTTTGTCAATTTAATTCTAAACATTTTCAATTTTACCAATTGGGTTCTAAATCTTTTGACGTTTTGCTAATTAAGTCCACTGGGATACTTCTAGTCAAAAATCAATAATGTGAAGCCCGCTATCTTATATGGTGTGACCGACGCTAATGTTGATAATTATTAATTATATTTTAATGTATAAGTGCACTAGAAGTCTTGAAATTTGTCAAAAAAGTATAATTTAGTCTTAAAACATTTAAAAAGTGCAATTAAGTTTTAAAACTTATCATAAAAGTGTAACTGAATCCTAAAAGTTTTAGAAAATGCAGTCAAGTTCTAAAATTTCAAGAAATGTTATCAATGAAATGACTTGATTTAACCAATTTGACAAGTTTTAGTATTTGATTATATTTTCATAACAAGTTTTAAGATTTAATTGCATTTTTTGAAAGTTTTAGGACTAAATTATAGTTCGTTGACAAGTTTTAGAATTTTCAATGTACTTATCTCTATTTTAATATATTTTCCTTTTTCCTTTTTTTTAGCCTTCCATTTTTCCTCAAGCCAAGCATCGGCCTTAGTGATTGTTGACCGGCCTAAGGCAAAGGCTAACAAGGTCAACCTCTCCAATCTTAGGCAAGCCTTGCTAGGGTTAAACAAGGCTCACCATCACCATCACTTGGCAAGGCTTGACCTCACTGTCACTAGGCAAGGTAGGCCTCACCGGTAGTGAGGTTGAACTCGCCAACCTCGCTCGACGATTGGCTAGACGAAGAAGGGAAGGAAAACAAAGAAAGAAAGAAAGAAAGAAAGAAAGAAAATAATAAATTCAAAAATTCAAAAAGTATTAAAATGTTATAAAAAATTATCCTCATCAACGCTAGCCTTACCTTTAAAAATAGCTGGTGTTCACATAACAATTTTTGATCAAAATAGACTGAATGGACTCAATTGGTGAAACGTCAAATGATTTAGGACTCAATTGGTAAAATTGAAAATTTTTTTGATTAAAATATGAAAAGTGCAATAAGTTTAGCACTTTTTACCAATTTTCTGCAGTTTGGACAAGTGATGGTAGTACGCTGCGGCAACAACATAAATAGCGCATACAAAAGACATTTTTGCTGGGGACCGTTGTGTTTCTTCATGTGTACATATCATGCATAAACTAGAAAACTGG
Organism: Corymbia maculata; assembly: GCA_014182735.1. Classification (NCBI taxonomy): domain Eukaryota; kingdom Viridiplantae; phylum Streptophyta; class Magnoliopsida; order Myrtales; family Myrtaceae; genus Corymbia; species Corymbia maculata. The sequence goes on from CM024689.1 coordinate 28,362,016, forward strand.
TAGTTGGCTAAAGTTCGAAGTCTATCTGTTTTTGTTAATCCGGACGTACTACTTCAACCCATTTGACTTATCTGGTCAACCAAATCCTTCTATTTCAAGTCTTCAATTGCTATGGAACAAATCTGGACCATGAGACGGTTGACGTCAACCTCCAGGTATCTTGGGTTGTTTTTAACGTAGGATAAATATAGTGAATCTCAACTTCTTGATAAAAGACTCAAAGTACATAGTTTTTGAAAGTAAAAAAATAAAAGATAGAATGTTACAATAAAACATTAAAAAGTAAAAGATCTAATTCCCCGAATGCATGTGTTGGACGTTACTGTTAAATTAAACATGTTAATTAGAAAACTTATGATGTATGTCTGATTTTATTTACTGTATTTAACAAATCTGATTCTGTTTTTTCCTTGTAATGAGCCCAATACAATGACTTCCAGCAGACTGTTATCAACCATGATAATATGCTCATTGTATGGTCTCAATTAAATGAAAAGACTTCATACGCAAAGTACTTAGTTTAATGAGTTCCTAGTCAATATATGGAAGCTGAGGGTGAGTATAATATACCAGCAATAACATCCATTTCGTAGACATTGCTGATCTGAATATCATCTCGAAACGTTTCCCCCCTACTGCTGGCATTAAAGAGCGCACCGCCCACAGTTAGGTACAAATAATCTGTCCGCGAAACTGGTGCAACATTGTGTTTCAGCTTCTTCTCCCACACATCTATCCAAAGTTGCTGGCTGCCGACGTTGGCATAGTGGCCAAGCAACCGGCTCCACAACACACTGGTGCTAGGCCACTTGTGACCAAGAGAACTCATGTCCATGATGACCCCATCACGAGCCATAGCTTGTCCCCAGACGGAGTGGTCGCATCTTCTAGCTGAGATAGTGAAGGGAATAGAGGATTCGGGGCAAGAAGGGCGAAGGACAGCTGTGGAAAATTCTCGGTCGATGAGGCTGAAGTCAGCGGAGGCCACACAGATGGATTCAGGGCCGGCGTGAAGGTTGTTGGCGATGGGGAGAGAAAGGAGATTGTGGTATAGTGAATTGGTCAAAAGATTGGATTGGCGTGCCATTGAGAGCAATGCGCTCGTAATTTTGAGTTTCATTATCATGCAACGTGAGGCCATTGGATGGTTTTGTGCCACTTTAACGTTGGAGGAACAAAGAGATGAACAAGTGGTGAAGTCTCGAGAGAGAGCTCACAAGGGTTTAATATATAAACACGCATACAGGGACACTATTGCAAAGCCATTCCCTCTTCGACAAGAAGGTACTATAGGCAACTTGTAAGACAATGATTGGCTTTGATATGCAGAGATTTTAATATCTTTAGTTAGTGATTTATTTGACTTTTCAGTTGATTTCTCTGTATCGTCTCCATCGGGTTACCAGTAAAACGTATGTGCTTTCAACCCTAGATACGCCCTTACTTTCAGAAGCCCTGATGTCCTTCAAAGCCATCGGGAGGAAACTTTACTTATCTTTCTTGCGGACCTGAGTAAGTTCCTTTTGTTCAAAGGGATATTAACATTCATCTTTAGGATATTATTTGTGCTTAATTTTTGATCTGACTGAAGTCTAGATGGAGCAAGTCTTTAATGTTCTGGTGTATGGACTCACCAACGGTGCATATGAGTTGAGCTCATTTGCATCTGGATTGGATAAGAATGTCTTGTTGAGATGGTAGCTTACTTAGAGAGCTTGACTCGAATGGACCACAATATCGTTCATTAATGTTGTAATTGTTTATTTTCTTTAGTATGAATTGCAACAGTTTTATTTAAAACACAAATATGCACAACATCTGTATGTAGTCGATCAAGTCTCCTATTTAATATGCAACTAATGCATCTATGGACGGGCCTGCCGGTGGCCAAACCCCGAAAATATAAATATTCCGAAAACAAATTAATGATATTTACTTTATTTTCTTGTATCTTGGATTTTAATTATAAATTATTACTATTAGTCCAAATGCGTCGTTATATTTTAGTGTAGACAAACCGAAAAACTATTGGGGTCAAGTTTCTATACTTAGAAAAGTCCTAACTATTGCTTGCTCGTCTTCTCAAGTTAAAACTTTGCGTCGACCAGCAATAACTTGTCAATTGCCCAAAAGACTTTTCCACTCTGAAGAGGATTGTTCATATTTCTAGCCCAAATCTAGAAGGAAGTTTAGTTGCATGAAATGAGGGTGAAAATCTTTGATAGCAGAGCAAATCTTGAGGTTTGGTTTGGAAAACAACGTCGGATTTCGAGAGGGTCATCGCTGTATTTATCATCATGGATTCTTGTCAAAGATCAAAGATACGCGACGAGGGTGGATGGGATTTGTTCCATGAATGCCCGTCCGCCTCTTGTAAATTCACGACTTTGACTTTTCGCTTGCAAATTAAAAACGCGTGGCAACATCATGCGACTGGTTTATAGGATCTCCGAAGATTCGTCGACAGGAGCCCCAGATTCTTCCTTCAATACAGTAGACTATTTCAACCATTACTTGAATTATGCATCGTAGGAAAAAAGAAATATAGCTGGAAAATCTTCTGGTGATCTTGGGTTGGATCGTTTAAGGTCAGAATTAAGTAACCATCAAGTAGATACACAGGAGATCTGATTCGGGTGTTGGAAGATTTTCTATGATGCATCATCAAGAATGGTCTTTGATTTTTCGCTTGCAAATTAAATACGCTTGGCAACATCATGCGACTTGGGTTCACAGGATCTCAAAAGGTTCCTCGACAGGAGCCCCAGATTCTTCCTTCAATACAGTAGACTATTTCAGCCATTATTTGAATTATGCGTCGTAGGAAAAAAAGAAATATAGTTGGAAAATCTTCTGGTGATCTTGGGTTGGATCGTTTATGGTCAGAGTTAAGTAGCCATCAAGTAGATACACAGGAGATCTGATTCGGGTGTTGGAAGATTTTCTATGACACATCATCAGAAGAATGGTCTTCCAAATTTTCTAAGATTCGGGGAGGGAACATCAACAAGATTTTCTTCAAAAAGATCTAGTTCACCATTCTAATCTAAGGAATACGTGATGACAAAAGTTTAGATTATGCTTGGATCATGTGTTTCTGGAATTATGTACTTAGGGAGTAACTTGTACATCAAGTAATAAAGAAGCTGACCTTAGGCGACCTTTCATCAAGCGCATGCGCATGCGCATACAAGGAGAGATGATTATGATTGTTGAAGGTGCGATTGGGATAGATGGTATAGTGATGGATTGTGTCGTGTAACAATGTCTCCATATTTTCTTCAAGGAGTTGCTAGAGCAATGATAGACAATTGTAATGCCAAGTTTCACGAAAGTTCATGACTTACTAGTGATTAATAACTCTAATATTCATATTGCTTACATTTACTTACTATTATACACAACAGTACATAAATTTTGAACATAAAAGCTGTACCTATCATTTTAATTACTCATATCAGAATATGCCAATTTTGAGTAGTTACTGTTTTACAATTCTATTTATTGAAGAAGTAAATATTTATGATGTATCATAACCTTCATAAATCAATTAGCTCGTTTGTTAACTTATTAACTTCATGGAAAGAAACTTTGCGTTACAAACTAATTAAGTTTCTTTATTATCACTATCTTCAATAAAAAAAAATTATTCCATATGTGGACTTCTTTAAATTTACTGAACTTTTAATGGCTATGATGTAGTCCAATGCTTGACTTCTCAAACAGTAGGATTGGGAGAATGATTTACACATACAGAAATTCCGTAACAAAAATGAGCAGAAATTCCAATTCTATGCTAATTCAGAGAAACGATCATAACTTTTTCTATACATATCGGAATGACCTAGCTCTAAAGCCAAAAGTACGAAGACTTTTTGATCTACAACTTTTCTATTTTAATTTTTCTCATATAAGCACTTTAGAAAGGTCGAAATTGGGAAGATAGTGGATGAACATGAATGGACAAAACAAGGAAAATGATGTGAACTTTGATAGTTACTCTTCCAGGCCTCCAAGGAAGTTGAAATGGCATCATTCTTCTATATTGATAGCTGTAACTCTTCAAGGATATAGACTTTAATAAAAAGTTCCAGCTTTTCAAGGACTAAGTAAAAACTCTTCAAGATTTTCAAGGGTCATGAATTTTTCGAGGTACAAGGGAATTACATTAAGCAAGTTTCATTAATCAAATTCGATTCCCTTTCTAAGAAACTTGATGGCCTTTTAAAGAAAAATAAAAGAAAAGCAAAAGACTAGAGACAAGTTTAGAAATTAGAAAGTTATTTAAACATGTAGAAACTAGAAGCACTTAAAAATACAATATTTTCAATACTTGCGATTGTCCTAAAGTGTCTTGTTGCAAGCTTCCAATGCATGGGAGATGACAAAGTCAAAGTCGAGACTCTTGCCAGTGAGGGACTTGTTGATGAGAGGCTCATCAAGCTTCAAAGCAAGCTAATCTTCTTGGCTGAATGAGCTGGTCTTGAATATGGGTTTCATCATTCCCAATTCTTTATAAGAAATCGTCCTGAATTCAAATTACCATTATTAGAAGAATCACCCATATGAGGTGTTAAATACCGAACAATGAACACATCAAGTATCTTCGTATGAGAAGGAAGCTTTAGTTGATATGCAATTAACATTGATATATTCAAGAATATCAAGTGGGTCGAATTTTCGGTCACTAAGCTTGTTGTAGCTTCTAATGGGATGACGCTCCAGTAGTAGATAAGCCCAAACAAAATCTCTAGGTTCAAAGATGTTTCATGCCGTCGCTTATCAACATTCTTTTCATAGGACTCAACTTTGCTCTCCAACTATTGGCGCACTTCTTTTTGTTTTCTTTTAGTTCGTTCAGAATGTAGGGTTGGAGAGGAGAACATGGGTTTGAAAAGAGGACACTAAATTTTGGATTTTTAATTTTAGAGTTTTGGCTATTTTTATACAAAAATTTTGTGGACAAAAGTCCCTTTGTTCCGATTGTCAGAAATACCATATGCTCACTAGCCAACAAACTTTTGACAAGTCAAGGAGCTCAAGTCCTTGTTTGAGATGGAACTTGAATACTTCATATCCTTATTCAAAACAAGATTCATTTGAGGGCCTTTTGAAAAAAAAAATGAAGACGCTTCAAATTCTTATTTGAAAATTTTCATAAAACATTTCAACTTTAAGCTTATTGCAATTGTGCAAATTTAGTTTTAAACCCTTTTTTTGGTCAATTAAGTCTTAAACATTTTGCATTTAAGCCAATTCAATCCATTTGCATAATTTTGGCCAATTAGCACTAATGTGGATAATTTTTAATAATATTTTAATATTTTCGATTTTTTTTCTTTATTTTTTTCTTCCTCTTTCCTTGGTGACCGGTTGGAGGAAGAAGGAAGGGAAGGAAAAAGAAGAAAAAAGATAAAGGAAAAAGAATAGAAAAATAAATAAACATATCATAAACATTAAAATATCATAAAAATTATCTACATCAGTATCGGTTGTGCTCGTAGGATGGCCATGTAGGACGGTGGCATCCACATCAATGACGGCCGATCATAATTATCTAGATGGACTGAATTGACACAAATAATAAATGTTTATAACTCAATTGGTCAAAAAAAATTTATAACTAAATTGGCATATTGCAATAAATTTAGGGCTTTTTATTATTATTTTAATTTTAAAGTTTTGGCTAATTATATTCAAAAACTTTGAGGGCATCACATGCTTGTCGGCCAACAAACATTTGATCAACCAACAAGTTCAAGTCCTTATTTGAAATTGACTTTCTTTAGGTCTTTATTTGAAATAAGGTCCATTATGTGCTCTTTTTCAAAAAAATGAGGGCACTTAAAATTCTTATTTAGAATTTTTGATAAAACATTTCAAGACCTGATCTTGTGAACCACGCTACAAGTACTTTGAGATTTTATAGAAAGTTCAGTTTTTTATAGAAATGAGCAATAATTCAATTTCAACAACGTTAATTACAAGTACCAAGAGAACAATCGATTCATTTGAAACATCAAACTCTCTTGGGTGCACAACGTAGCTGACACCACCTCATGGATCGCCGGCCATAATTTCTCAAAAAATTTCCCAAATATATAAAAATGATGAGAGGAAAACAAATTCGTGCAAACCATGGGTAATAGATCCGGTTAACTTATTAAAATTGCAATATCATTACGAAGAATGTATTTTCTTGGTGTCAAACATTGTCATGTTTTGTTGATATCAACCTTATTTTACACAAAATTATTCTATTTATAATGCATTACACTTCTTCCAGCGGTGTGCGATTATTTATTCTGCATATTCAGATCCCATATTTCGATGCATGTAGTTCATATTTCACATCATGAAACTCCTTAACATGATGTGATTAGACGTTTCCATATGAAATTATGACAAGCTAAGTAAATATTCATGATTCATGTAAACAAAATTCAGTGCCTGCATAGAAAACCTACTGAACCCTAAACCCCATCAATCTTTGAATCCATGCCTTAGTTGCGGTTGAATATCCTCTGCCCAGGAGACAACAACATTTTTGGATCGAACAGAGCTTTGCTCTCTTTAAAAGTCCTCCATTTTGGACCAAAATGCTCCATCCACTCTCTTTCAGTGCTGTAATTTGGAAGGTATTGCTTGACCTTAATACCATTATCTTCACAAAAAAGGAGCACCTCCTTATTTTGAAGGTCGAACTCTTGCCATTCTTCAAACCCACTTGAATGCAAGAATCCAACCGTATAAAAGACATCTTCATCCGGTATAACAGCAGACATTCGATCATCCCATCTACAAAACAGATCAAAATATAATAAAGGGGTCAAATTCCATATATGGTTGGTAAGGTTTACTAAAGTTTATGATTAAGCCACTTAGATTTGATTTTAATTATTCAGTACACTATAACTTCCAAGTTTTTGCATTTTATGCACTTGCCGGATTTGACCGATTTCCCGACAAAGTGAAGACGTGGTGGACAGGTGACCAATTTTCTGGACCTCACACCATTGCCATGTTGGCAACATGTCAACAATTTCGTTGAGAACCAGTCTGGTTTTGATTAAAGTACATCAATTGCAAGAAATCAAACGTTTAGTCTATTGACTTGATTAATATCAAAGTTGAGTGGCCACAACTCATTAACCTTTAGTGATAACCAACGAAATATATGCCCCAAATGAAAGCGGTGGCTAGCAAGAAAACATACTTGTCATTGTTCATAGGGTAAATGAGGACAAGTCCGGTCGTTATGTTGTTTTTGAGAACGATGTTCTTGAAAACACCCACGTTGAAATCAGCGATGCGAGATTTGGGCACAAATAGGTTGAGCCATGGGTGAGGAACGTTCCAAAGCCCCTGTCGTCGGAGCTTCAGCTCATTAACTCGTACTCTATTCAAGAAATCTACGTAGGCGACATCTTTCTCGAACATGAACTCAGGATCATGGCTCAAATCTTTCAATATCATCTCCAGGTCCTAATGTTAACAAGACAGCAGTGAAGTAAGTTAAAAGAAACGAGGTAAGATGTTTCTTAGAGAGGGAGAAGAGAGAGGGACTCCAGAACCCTAGCCCAACGCTAGCACAAATTATCAAAGCATAAGCTAGAATTTTTCTTTTCTTTCTCATCTCGAATATAGATCAATGTCGACCAACACTTACCTTGTCCACCGTACTTTGGGTGCGTCCATCATAGAACTTAGCTACTTCGATACAATAGAGGAGCTCATGTTCGGTCACGAGGGAAATCAATCGCTGGTGGTCCGAGAAAGAGAAGAAAGATATCCAACTATCTGTATTTCGGCGCATGAGAAGCAAACCCTCTACATAGTCCAATGCTTCATCTTGGTCCCTTCCATGGTGTGATATCAAACGTTCTTGGTCTTTCGTAAAAGCTGAAAAATCACTATACAACATTTTCACCCACTTAGCCTGCATTGGGTTCAAATAAAATTACAGTTACTGCCTTGTCAATCTTCTCTATCAACCAATTAAAAGAATACCCACGCATAAGCTGACTTGTAAGTTTCTTTTGGTCAATGTGAAAGAGTCAGTTGCAGCTTTCAAAAGGAAAATTGGAGCTTACGCTGTCATATAAAAACATGTGGTATCAAGTATGTCTTTTTCTCTTGTGAGTTCCGATACATCAAGAGACTGAGACATTCAATCTCATAAAAAAAATTGTGATTGTCTCAATCCTAAATAATAAGTATGGTGAAATCTGATGACATATTGATGATTGAGTCCAGCTACGTACTCTCTTTGGAGCTTGACCTAGTGCAATCCTTGCTCTGGTTATTATTCCAAACTGACCAAGACCACCAAGGACAGAATAAAATAACTCCGGATATTTGTTGGGAGAACAAGTTAAAAAGTCCCCAGTTCCTACAAAAAAAATAGATGAAAAGGGAAGAAAAAAAGTTCTCTAGTCAACAAGCAAGCAAATATTAGGAAATGAAATACATATATACTTTAGAACAAGAAAGAATCATATGCATCGAAACATAGTCATTAATTATCCAAGTCAATACATTTTGAAACTTGAAATTGAATTTCTTGTTCATACTATAACGTAGAAAATTATTGAGCTTGCTTGTGGCTGGTTGCTAGCTATCATCATGGCTGATAACCGGCTGGTGAAGAAGAAGCAAAATATAAATAAATATATAAATAATTAAAAAATATATATTTTTAAAAAGGAAAAAAATAAAAATAATTAAAAATTCGATTTTTTAAAAAAGAAAAAAGAAAAATATTAAAATATTAAAAGGACTCACAGAGGAAAATTTTAATCATAGTTTTCATACCAAACGGCCGAATATATATATATAGTAATTTTCCCAATAAATACTTCTTTTTCCTAGAAACAAATGGAGTCTTATTTTTAAAAAAAAACTTACAAAAATTGTCCACTAGATTTGCATTGCAAATATCATTTTTTAGAAAAATTCATAAGAAATAAAGATTTCTTAGATTTTGTTAAATGGGTTAGATATGGGTTGTGAATAGATCGAATCGAGTATGGGTCAATAATTTGCTTTAGAATAAATTGATTATAAATGGGTTAAATGGGTCCATTTGGGTTAGACCATTTATAATCCAACCCGATCCACCCATTTAACAAATCTATTTTTTGGCAGTTTGTTATCTACGGAGATAATAAGCTCATTGATTGTTCACAATTAACTAAAAAGACTTTAGACGCAAAGTACTTAGTTTAATTAGTTAACAGTGAATATATGGAAGCTAAGCGTGAGTGTGATATACCAGTAATAACATCCATTTCGTAGACATTGCTGATCTGAGGACCATATCGAAACGTTTCCCCACTAATGCCAGCATTAGAGAGCGTACCGCCCACAGTTAGGTACAGATAATCTGTCCACGAAACCGGTGCAACACCGTGTTTCAGCGTCTCGTCCAACACATCGATCCAAAGTTGCTGGCCGCCAACATCAGCATAGTGGCCAAGCGACCAGCTCCACGACACGGTGGTCCTGAACCACCTGTTACCAAGAGACGCCATGTCCACGACGACCCCATCACGAGCCATAGCTTGTCCCTGGACGGAGTGGCTGCATCCTCTGGCTGAGATAGTGAGAGGAATAGAGGATTCATTGTACGTGAATGCTATGAGAGTGGCGATGTCCTTAGGGCAAGATGGGCGAAGGACAGCCACCGGAGTTTCTCTGATGATGAGGCCAAAGTCGACCGAGGCTGCGCCGATGGATTCAGAGTCAACGTGGAGGTTGTCGGCTATGGGGAGAGAAAGGAGCTTGTGATACAGTGAATTGGTCAAAGGCTTGGATTGGCATACCATTGAGAGCAGTATGCTCATCATGATGAGTAATATAATCATGCAACGTGAGCCCATCGGATGGTTTTGTGCCATTTTGAGGAACAAAGAGATGATGACCAAGTTGGTGTTTGTGGTGGAGTGTAGAGGAAGAGCTCTCAAGGGTCTCATATATAAACACGCATACAGAGACGCTATTGCAAAGCCATGCCCTCTTGGAAAAGAAAAGTACTATCACGCAACTCGTGAGAAAATGACTTTTTAGGGTTCTTGGCTTTGATTTGCAGAGATTTTGATATCATTAGTCGGTGATTTGACTTTCATTTGATGTCTCTGTATATTCTCAATTGGATTGCCAGTAATTCTCAATTGGATTGCCAGTAAAACGTGTAACACGATAAGTACATTTTGAACCCTAGAAAGTTCCTCTCAAAAGACTTGATGTCCTTCAGAGCCATCCGTAGGGAACTTTTTTTCTTTGGCGCAGTCAGGCCATTCTGGACTTTATCTTTCTTGCAAACCTGAGTACGTTCCTTGAGTTCAAAGGGATGTTAAAATATATCTTTAGGATATCGATTGTGCTTGATTCATACAGATTCCATTATCCCATGGTTGGTGAATTGATTTTATTTGATTTTGTTTCTATCATATAGACTAAACTGCCGAAGCAAGAGAAATGTGAATCCTAGAAAATCATGTACTCTTTGGAGTTATATTTATAAGAATAGCCTAATCTTTACAACAGTATAAAGAAACAAGGCAAGCACTAACATAAAAAATATAGATGTATATAAAAAAATTATAGAGGGTCATGTACTGTGTCATGAAAACACACTCTTTAGAAACCTTCATTCGCAACGCGAAATCTTAGTTAGAGGCTTTCAAATTCTTTGAATTAAACATCAAAAGAGAGTTCAAGCTTTGAAAGCAAGGTTAAGTGAATCGAGCCAAGTATTGAGACTTTTAATTTTGATCTAAGCGAAGTCCAGATAGAATAATTCTTTCATGATTCTGATGCATGGACTTACCTTATCCAACGGTACATGTGAATTGAGCTCATGTATATCTAAATCACGTAAGAATACCTCACCGAGGTGGTAACCTACTTAGACAGCTCAACTCAAATGGATCACGCTACTATTCGGTATTGTTGTAATTGTTTATTTTGTTTTAGTCTGAATTGTAATAGATTAATTTAAAAGATGCATGCACACAGCTTCCGTATGTAGTCGATCAAGTCTATTTTTAAACATACAACTAACTCATCAGTGGATTGGCCTGCCGACGGCCAAACCCTACAATTGATACTTAATTTTTTATTTTTATTTTTGTATCTTGGTTTTAAACAGGACCTATCACAAGAATATGTTTTTTATTGGGGCGATAGCTCTGAAAAGATAGATTGCCTATCTTATATTATTTTTATTAGTCCAATGTGTCGTTCCAATATTTTAGTGTGGCCAAACCCCAAAATCTGGCAGGGTCAAATTTCTATGTGTACATAGAAATGTTCTAACTACTACTGACTTGTTTTCTAAAGTTATGACTTTGCATCGACCATGAATAACATGCCGTTGGCCTGAAGACTTTTCCACTTTAAAGAGGATAGTTCATATCTATAGGCCAAATCTAGAAGGAAGTTGAATTGCACGAAAATGAGGGTGAAAATCTTAGATTGCAGAGCAAATCTTGAGGTTTAGTTGGGAAAACGACGTCGGATCGCAAGAGGTTCATCGTTGTATTTATCATTATGGATTCTGGTCGAAGATCAAAGATATGCCACGAGGGTCCATGGGATTTGTTCAATGAATGGCCGTCCTCCTCTTGAGAATTCACGACTTTGACTTTTCGCTTGCGAGTAAAAAACGTTAGGCAACGTCGTGCGACCTGGGTTTATAACTTCATTGGCTCTCCCGAGAATCCTCGACAGGAGCCCCCAGATTCTTCCTTCAATACATTAGACTATTTCAACCATTGTTTGAATTTTGCATCATAGAAAAAAAAAGAAATTATACGTGAAAAGTTTGATAACGATCTTGGGTTGGATCGATCAAGGTCAGAATTAAGTAACCATCAAGAAGATACACAGGAGATTTGATTCGGGTGTTGCAAGATTTTCTATGATGATCCATCAAAGCATGGTCTTACAAATTGAAGTGTCGTAATGGTGGGAGGGAACATCAACAAGATTTTCTTCAAGATCTTGTTCATAATTCTGATTTAAGGGCCACATGTTGACAAGACTTAAGATTATCCTTGGATCATGTGTTTTTGGACTTCTGTACCGAGGGAGTAACTTGAACATCAATTAATAGAGAACCTCACCTTAGGCGACCTTTCACCGAGCGCATGCACGCGCACTTACAAAGGAAACATCAATATGATTTCTTCAAGAAGATCTAGTTCATGATTCTAAATTACAGAATACGTGACGACAAAACTTTAGATTATCCTTGGATCATGCGTTTTCACACTACTGTATTTAGGGATTAACTTGAACAACAATTATTAAAGTAGCTCGCCTTGGGCGACCCTTCTTCGACCAGGCACGTGCATACAAAGAGATAGATGCTCATGACTTCTGGAGGTGCGAGTAGCGCAGATGGTATAGCGATAGATCGTGGTCCATGGCGATGACTCCATATTTTCTTCAAGGAGTAGGTCGAGCAATGGGAAACAATTATATTGCTAAGTTTCATGAAAGTTCATAACATTCTAGTTATCAATAAGGCTCGCATTCATATGACTTACAATCACTTACTATTGCACACAATAATACATAAATGTTGAACATAAAGGTTCCACCTATCATTTTAATCACTCGTATTAGGATATGCCAATTTAGAGTAATTAATTTTTTACAATTATATTTTATTGAAGAAGTAAATATTTACAGTGTATCATAACCTTCATAAAACGGATTAGTTCGTTTATTAACTTCATGGAAAGATATTTTGCATTGGAAACTAATTAAGTTCCTTTATCATCACCATCTTCATTCAAAAAATTATTTTGTCACTGGACATCTTTAAATTTACTAAGCTTTTAATGGCTACTTGTTGACACCTAAATTTTAACCTAACGTGTGGCTATATTTACAGGCTGACTCAAACCTTAAGCAAAATCGGAAATTATGTTCAGCCTAATAAAGGACTATGAACCTCGCCCATAATATGAGGAAGGGGACAAATAAATTGCACACGTGAGGATAGAAAATTCGGAAAGAAATCAATTGGATACTAGGGGGTCACAATTTCCACAAAAAATCTTCTCTCCAATAAATTTTCAAGGAATTCATGGGATAAGATGGACAAAATTGAGGGAAGAAAACGAAAGCATTTGTGGAAAGTGTGGGTTGTGGAAACTTACAAAAGGAAGCTAATGAGCTGGAAAATAAGAGGGGATCAATCTAATTGGCTATGCAAGGAAGGTTGGAATCCTAGTTAGTCATTCTTGTTTTGATGGATATTCGGATTTTGGTAAATGAGGATCCGAATTTCTGATTAAGAATCAAGAGCCAAAAATCGGGTGAACAGGAAGGCAGGAAATTTGACAAAGGAATGAATCAAGACGTTCAGGTCTAAATGGCTTATATGAAATAGGAAAGATTGAGCTGGCCACAAAATCGCGGACCAATTTGCGGACCATGAATTAAGGCAATGAGAAAAGGAAACTCAGAAAATTGCCCGTAGAAAGAGACACTTGGGGCCAGTATAAAAGGAGGTCAGCCTGAACACCCTGAGGGAGGAAGGAAGAGGGGAAAAATAGAGAGAGGTTTGTTTATCATCGTGGTTTTCCTTTATGAGTGTACGTTGTAGGAGTGAAGCAATCACAAAGACAATTAGAGACCACGAATTCCTTCTTCTTGCTGAAGGTCCGATTCATCACTAAAGAGACTGGTGAGACTAGTCCTCTTGACATCCACTGTCGTTGGACATCGACCACTTTCATGAAGCTAAGTCAAGTATTTTCTCTTCTTCTTTTAGTTTGATTGTTTCTGATTCTATTTTTCCATTTAAACTTTTGTAATCGGGCTTTCATTTAATGTCCAAGTTAAGCCTCGCATAAAGAAAAGGAAAGAATTCAATTTCTTAATCATTGCGGGCTTTCACGCCTATTCCTCATCAGTGTTCCATTATCATTTTTTATGGGAATACATGCACAAAGTCAAAACTTGGGATACCACAGAGAAGAACGTACCTTGAGGGACTCCAAGCTCGACACACAATACTCAAAGATACTAAAGAAATCACGCAGCTCGCTTGTTGTCGTCATCTCAATCGAGAAGTCCATATCATTCCTCATCTACAAAGTTGCTACCACACTTGAAGGAGACCGACATCAGGCATAAACCCGAGGAAATCATCAAGCAATATCAAGGGAGTTTTGTCAAGAATAGCTATAGCACAATAAGTATCATTGAGCCACCGTCACGGTTCATCATCCGTCCATCGATTTGGACTTGTACCATGCTAAGTACTGCGTTTAGTAATCCATTAACCTCCTTCGGGAGAGTCGCGACACTACTATCCCTATTACCAAAAAAACAAAAAAAACAAAATTATAACTTCTTTTGGGGACTACAATTTCCTTTCAAGAGCTCTTAGACAATCTAAATGGCAACCTCACTTCCAACAATCTTTGAACTTGCTTTACATATTTTATGAAAATTACAGCCGATAAATCGAACGAAAGCCTGGGCTGACCTATGATTTCATGTTAAAGTTTCTGCTTAATAACGAAAGCTTGCATATTTGTTTTAGGCTCATACTTAACTAACTCATTTTTAAGTAAGGTGGATTATGGGGAAAATTGTCCAATCAATCTTAAACCAATTATACGAATGCAAATTTAAACCTAATGTTTTAGTTTTATCAATTTAGTCCTAAACATTTATATAAAATTCTAATATAATCATTCCAATTAATTTTTACCGGAAAGCACTGACATGAAAGATTGGCAATTAGACTGCTAAGTTAGTGCTTTTCAATCGGAAGAACTACATTAAAATTTTGCACAAAATATTTGGATTATATTGGTAAAATTGAAAAGTTTGTGACTAAATTGATATTCATACAATAAATCTAGAACCGATTCGGTAATTTCCGTGGATTCTAATTAGTTATTGGGGAAGGGTAAGCACTCGGCCATTACAAGCTTCAAAAGTATATCATATATACTTTGCAAGTATGTAGGGAAAAAAATAAGGAAAAAAGCCATTAAAAAATTTAAACTATACCTACTGTGACACATTTATTGCTAGATATTTTCATAAAATCAAAAACTCCAAACTATATGCACTGTGACACGTTTACCCTAAATTTTTTCTTGTAAGATAAAAAATTACAAACTTGTACCTATGAGACACATTTACTATGTAACACCCTCATCCAATGATTTTTTAGTTGAAACAACATCATTTTTATTTTATTTAAGTCGGGTAGGTGCCATATCAATATCATTTGCTTTATAGCGTCCATGTAAAACTTTTCAATGATAGAATCTTCATGGATTGTGTCCCACAAGTACAAGGGGAAAAGTATTAGAAAGTATTGCTAAATCTTTTAATTGTATCAATTTAGTCATAAATATTTTAACTTGGTGTCAATTTAGTCCTTTTGGCTAATTTTGGGTGGATATTACTGACGTGGATACTAGTCGGTTTATGTGGCATTACTTGTATCAACACAGATAATTTTAATTACGATTGTATTTTATTGTTTCATTTTTTTTCTCTCCTTTCTTATTCCTTTTACTAATCACTAGCCACCGACCATGGCCAAGCAGACTGGCCTTGCCTAGCCATGGCGAGGGTTGACCTTGCAGACTTAGCTTAGTCAAGGACAGCCCTTGCGAGGGCCAGTCTTGCCAAGCCAAATCTAGTGAGGCCAAACTTTGCTTAAGCTAGGGCAGCCTTGCTGAGCATTGCCTCCCGAGCTTGCCCTCAACCAAGCAAGGCTTGGCAAGGGTCGACCTCACCATGCCAAGGCAACCTCACTAGGTGTCTCCTTTGCTTGGGTCACGTTCAACGTGACTACCCTAGGCTTAGTGAGGGCTAGTCTCGCCAAATTTGGTGAGAGGAGCCATTGTCGAGCTCAACCTTGCCATGGCCAAGCTAGGCAGCATGCTCGAGCATAGCGAGTGGTTGGTCATTAGAAAAAGTAAGAGGAAATGAGATTAAAAAAAAAATCATAAAATTATTAAAAAATTAAAAAATTAGTAAAATTATACACATTAGCACTAACAATGTCACGTAAGCTGGTAGGCATTCATGTCAGCAATATCCGACTAAAATTAGTTAGAAAGACTGAATTGACATCAAATCAAAATCTTTAGGATTAAATAGGTACCATTAAAAGATTTATGACTAAATTAACATAAATGCAATAGGTTTTGAATTTTTTTAACACTTTTCCCCATGTACAAGTTTGGGATTTTTTTGTGATTTTTGCCCAAAAAAGTAGTTACAAGTGCCTTGCCCCTCCCCCTATAATATTATTAATCTCCACAATGTAGAAAATAATTTTATCTTTAATTCCAAGGTTAAATTTTCTTTAAAAAAGCTACATTAAAAATTGACTTAATAGAACTTAAAATGAATTGCAATTTATGTGTTCCTCAATGGGCATGTGAGCTGATAAGGTAAGAACCAAATTTCTCAAATCTAAGAGATGTGTTCCCATCCATAAAGTGCAAAATCAAAATCTTTGGATTTTGGTCATCTCAATAGATGCAAATATTGTGTGAATTTTCTTTTTTTATCACACACATAGAAAACTTGTTCTCTTTCTTCTATTTCAAATGGATCAAAATAGCTATTTCAAGAATAAATACATTTGGGAAAATTATCAAAAAAATCATAAACTTATTGCAATTGTGTCGATTTAGTCATAAATTTATTTTTTAGCCAAATGAGTTCTAAACCTTTTGAGTTGTGTCGGTTCGCTATCTTGCTAAATTTGGCTAGTCGGCATTGACGTGACCAATGGCCAATGTTGGCAACTATTTTTTCATTAATTTTTTATTTATTAGAATTTTTTTTTTTTCATTTTTTTTCCTCCTCCTTCCTCCTTGCTCCTCCCCCTTCTTCCTTTGCTCCAACGACCAGCCAGAGGGGAGGGTTGGCCAGTCGTTGAACTAAGGTAGTTAGGTGAGCTCGCTTTGCCATCATTGGGCATGTGTAAGCTCACTCGGCCACTGGCGGGGAGAGCCCTTGCCAAATTTGGCAAGGGCTCGCCTCTCTAGTCGATTGGAGAGCTCGCCTCCTTGTTGCTAGGCGAGGGCGAGCTCACCTGCCATTGGCAAGGTGAACCCTCACTAGATTCAATAGGGGCTCGCCTCGCTAGCAGCCAAGCAAGCTCATCAGTCGCCTCAGTCCAATGAGGTGAGCTCACCAATTGATTGGAGAGGTGAGACCTCACTAGATTTGGCAAGAGCTCGCCTAGCCTCCTCAATCCCTAGCTCTCCCCTCTAGCCAGTCACCAAAGCAAAGGAAGAAGGAGGGAGGAGGGAGGAGGAAAAATAAAGAATAAAAAAAAAAAAATAAAATATTAATAAAAAAAAGTCACTAGCGGCCACATCAGTGTAATTGGCCAAGTTTGGGCGAATGGATTAAAGTGGCATAATTACAAAAGGTTTAAGACTCAATTGGACAAAAAAATAAGTTTAGAATTGAACCGGCACAATTGTAATAAATTTATGACTTTTTCGATAATTTTCCCAATACATCCATATCAAAATAGATGATGTTCTAATCTTGCCTTGGCTTCCTTAAACCCAGAAAGCTCTACATGCTATTGGTAGCGTGAATTGTTGAATTAGTATCAATCACTAAGTACTGCTCATATGGGTGCTAGTCAGTGTCTCAATACAAGACCCAAATTGTTTCAGTGTCCCTCATGAAACCCTTGACCTTATCACAGTCAAGGATCCAACCTCAAATGCTGATACACTGGAATCTCATGTTGCATACTTGATTGTTGAGATACACATTAATTGTATTAGAAGAGTCACATGCCAAAGAACTAGTATGTTATAGATTCATTAATAGGTGCATTTCGTTCAGCTTTTGTGAAATGCCTTTGCATAAATATAAAAGACTTTATGTATAGGGAGTTTCACAAAATGCAAATTATGGTCGGATGAACACTATTTGCCACAAACTTGTAAAGGACTTTGTTTTTTCCATAAAGAAAAGGAATGAAAGCGGAAGCACTAATGAACGAAGACAGCAGCTCCGGTGAAGCTCAGGCAAAGCTCAGGCGAAGCTCCAGATCTGGTCCTTCTTCTTTTGTTTGCCTAGACTTTGTGGTCCGAAATCATGACGGCGGTGACCATGAACATGGCTATGGGCCGTGCATCCCCTCTCTTGGTACCCGACGAATTACCTCGAGTATGCCTGCGAGTACAAGGACACTTTGGAGCTTGTGTTTCAGCAACACCACGACGAGGCGATAGTCGAGAACTCCAGTGGCGAACCCATGGAGGGCAAGACGGAGTCCTCGTTGACGAAAACGTCGCCAAAGTTGGTGCAATTGATGTGTTGATGGACCTCCTGGACGCGAACTGAAGTTGAAGCTGTGCAAGGGCCAGATCTTTGTCGGAGGAGGTGGTAAGACCCCGACAATTACTACAGAAAGGCCGGAAGTAGGTCGCTGGACCATCGACCTTGACCTCGATTCACAACGATCCTTAACCCACGACAACCCTTGACTTTGGCCTGACCTCGGCAACCCTCGATTTGTGCGATCTTGATCTCAGCGGCGTCAACCTCGATGACCGGGAGAGAGAGCCCGGGGCGCGTAGGAGGATATGCTAGGCGGAGGAGTCGCTCTGGAGCGACATTGACCTCAGTGACCTCAGCAACCATGGAGCACGAAGAGTGTATGAGTAAGAAGATGAACATAGTTTTCAGAGACAGTATTGGATTACGCAATTATCTATCAAGTGCCAGATTGAAAGAAAAAAATCATTAAACCCCACAATAGCATTCTAAAAGCAAGTCTTCACCTATTCTGGAATTGCTGGCTTTCACTCAATGCCCTACAAAAAACTTTTACGGAGCGCTCTAACTTTTCCCCAAGGGACTGAGAATGTTGAACCAAAACATACCCAATATATCAAATTTAGCTCATGTGTCATTAGGTTAAGCTTTTTGACTGAAGATGGATACATTTGGATATGTTGTAGTTTCAACTCGACCTCTTCCTCGACGAATTTTTTTAATGAATATATCGAATCTCCATTGCACATCCCCAATAATTGTATAAGAGAATCAACATCAGGTGATAGATCCATACGAAGGGCCTTCAAGGTCCACATACTCAAGATCCTAAAGAACCTTTACTTTCTAATTGAAAAAACTATCACTGCTCCTAGACAGGAAAATCGTTGATAGTAGGAGTGGGAATAAAACCAAGAAAATAATCAAATTTATAATCAAATAATCCATAGTAATGCATCTGATCAAAAAAAAAAAATTTCTAGTAATGTAAATTGAAACCTTCGTTTAGATAGAGGTGCTTCATGCACAGAATTTACGGTAGAGTTTACTTAACAAAACCAGTAATTATGAGCACCAAAAATAACTTTCAATATTTGTGGGCATAAGAAAATTAAATCTCACAGAGTACTTTTTAATTCCAATTAACTTGTAGAAGACCATCACCTCCCCAGGGGGTCAGATGCAACATTACAGTATGCCATTTAACCTTATGTAATCATCTTCGGAGTTACTTCACATCAAATATGACGACTACTCAAGCCATATCCTTTCGCAAATCTGGATGATGTGGCTACTCCTAAATCACAAATATTAAATACTTGTGTGATATCTTATAGTAAAATTCACCGAGAGACCTAGGATTTGGGATCTCTCTAGACTTTCTGGTCAATGGGTTCCACAGGACAATGACTTGATGATCAGCATCTAAGCAGAACAAACCCTTACAAGACCCGACAATCTCAATACGATACCTCGAATCTTAGGGTCGCACATAGGGAATCGAAGGTGGATGGCGGATGTACCTTCGTTCGCTCTGTTGGGGATTCAAGTACTTCGCAGTCCTCGGACTAAGGCGGGTTGGCGGTGATGAGGACTTAGGGAAGGAGAAACCGGATTCCTATGGAGGTGAGTCCTAAAGAATTGGGGGCTCGTGATCATGCTTACGGATGTGCTTGAACCGGAACTGGATCAGAGACCTCACCAGAAGCCTGGAGAGAATGTCGGTCTCGATCCTCACTGAGATTGTGCATGGCTTTCGTCTCTCTGAAGGTCCACTCCTTTGTTCTATATACAATAAAAGTACATGACTGTACAGTATGCACCGATGTAACTCACATCAAATAGTAATCCCGAAAATTCGCCAAATGATATAAGTCTGTCAGAAATAACCCAATGCAGAATGTTGTTACTGATCAATGAAAAGGCCTTAGAATGTGATGGGCCCATGCTTGAGTGTAATTTGCTAAGAACTTACAGTACATATGGAAACAAGAACATGAGAAAATTAGCTGACAATTGACGAGTATGCAGCCAGAAACTTTCAAGTCAATGAATGTGTTCATATGGAAAGGGAACTGAAATGACTATGTCAGTCTTAAGTCATAAAAATAAAGATATAGTCACCAAATTTGGTGCCCCCTAATCTGCTGAAATTGCCTATAGAGCAAGATTTGTAGTCTTCCATCAGCCACTCAGTGTCCATATACATATTATTACATGTCGCGCACCGATCAAGTGTTAGTGCATTGAATTGTACTTCACCAAATCGTCCTCACCTAATCTACTGAACATTACGTTATTTAATCAAGTAATTCTTTTGTTACCAAAGTGAGAAATGTTGGAACTAGTATTAACACCTAGAGGGGGGTGAATAGGTGTAGAGGAATTTTATGCGCAAGCAATAACAATCTTTTGCAATCTATAAACTGAAATTAAATAGAGAGAGTAGAGAAGATTGCAAACATAGTTTATAGTGGTTCGGCTTTAGACAAGCCTACGTCCACTCTCCAGGCGATCAGCCAATAGGCTGGATTTCACAATATGATCAAAGGTGATTACACACTCTTGAGTGTTAGCACTTGGTGATGATATGTCTCACAAAGTCACTCTTCTTGGTAATTCACTAGGATCACTCGGTTTCGCTCTTTTTCAGACAACTAGTGAAGAATTGAATCAACCTTGGAATATATTTATCCACCCTAGTCTCCTAGGTCTCTTCCTATCCTTATATACTCTCCAAGCCACACTCGACCGTTGGCTCTTTCCGTGAGAGATTAGTCTTCCCTTTCCTTTCTTGGACAAACTTCATAAGGTAAGTCTTTTTGACCGTTGGAGGTAGATTGGATCCCTTTGGATTCTGTTCGCCCATACAATCAGAATCCGGGCTTCCATAAGTGTTCTATTCTTCTTTGGAAGTTGTCCGTTGATTGATCCTGCCAATCAATTTGATACAACAGAATCAATATAAATAAAGCAAGTGAAATACTTGACCGTTGGTGATCTTATCCTGTAGGTTCATCTTAAGTCCGATGGTCTTAAGTTCTGAATTTGCCTAGATTTTCAGTCTGGTTCGTTCAGACTTAAAATCTTAGTCTGGTTCGTTCAGACTTAAATCTCAGTCTGGTACGTTCAAACTTAAATCTCAGTCTGGTACGGTCAGACTTAAATCTCAGTCTGGTACGGGTCTTCCTTCTGCTTCATCCAGACTCAGAGACTTTATGTGCTTCTTTGTCTGCTTTATCTAGACTCAGAAGCTTTCCATCATCTGCATAGCGGCTTGTGCGTTTTTCACTACGTTACTCAATAAACATGTTAGTAGCCTTTTGATTTGTTTTGTCATCTTCAAAACATCATAAGGGATTTCCCTAACAAGAAAAACACGTTTCACACATTGTGCTCATACAAGTCCTGTGTGAAGCACATAGTCTTTTCTGGAGTTAGGGACTTTCTTCCAATTGCTAGGATTTAATGGAACACTTGAAAGGTGTCTTTGAAATGATCACCGGCTGCTTGAGCATGGTGCAAACGGCCAACACATACATGTGCCTCGAGAGGAAGATGAGGACCCTCAAGAGGAGATTGGAGACGTTGGTGAGCCAGGAGGCCAACGTGAATCAGGCGCTCGAGCATGAAGAGTCTTTGCTGGGGAAGACAAGGAAGATAGAGGCCGAGAATTGGCTGGAGAACGTGGGCAGGCTTATGCGTGACGTGGGTGAGATGGAGCGGGAATTTGCCAAGGCGAGTTTGCTGTTGCACCTGAGGATCGTAAGCTGCGTGGACAAGCTCGCGAGCAGAATGGAGTGGTTCTATGAGCAAGGCAGATTTGCCGATGGTCTCGCCTTGTATGTGGAAGTGGAACAGCTCGGAGCTTCTGATCAAATGCCCCTGAATGAACTCTTGGGTCAATTCTTTCAAGTGAATTTGAGTAAGATTTGGGATTTCTTGATGGATAGGGCACTGCAACAGAAACTTCTTATGGCTGTGTTGATTCTGATCTTGAGCGACCATCGTTGGCAGCAGCTGTACAGAGGGAGTCAGAGGCGTGTCACTACAGGCCAGTTGTTGATGTTGCATTCGACAGCCCTTGCTCGCCATAAGGGGGTCTTGGATAGAATATTGTTCGCATCTTATCGTGCTTATAAATCTCGATCAGATCCAGGTTTATTCAGTGCAGTTCAATGACATACACATCTCGAGTCCTGCTGGTCAGCCGCTACATTTGCGGTTTCTGTATGCTAAGTTCACTCGCTTTTGACGTTCACATTTCTGACACTGACCTCAACATTTCTGGACAAAAACCCTTGACTGGTACGCTTTACCTTCCAATGAACTATCCCTTGCCTGTGGATATGTTTTCATGGAAGGGAAGAGACCACAGCAATCGCACCCTTGTTTCTTTAAAAGGGATTGCAAAATGTGATTTTAGAGCCCATTTAGTATTGCCGTGGACCGCGGCTGAACTGTGTTGTGCTGTAATGACTGTTATAAAATGCTATAAGGTATGCATTTGATAATAATCTTGGAAGTATTGCAGCTATTTTTTTTTTGTTTTGGTCGAAATATACGTAGATTTCATTAAGACGTAGTCAAGTGCATTACATCTTAACATAAAATATCCAAGAGATTTGATGGGGGGGGGGGGGGATTGGACCCAGTTATCCGGAAGTCGGTTGCTTCGACGGGCCTTTACTACCCAGTCCACAGTTCTGTTTGCGGCTCTCCTGCAATGGCCTATCTTTATGGGCTGGATTGTGGTTAACAGGCCTTGGGCTTCGCTGATGTAGCTTCTAGCTTGCCGCTTTAATTGATCTCGCTCTTGGAGTGTTCCACTTAGTCTGATCTGCGCTTTTACTTATCAAGTCCACTAACTCCAACTGGTCAGATTCAATCTCTCAGTTGACTTCATCTTCTTCGTTTTCTGCAGGGGCTTTCTTGGCCAAATGATTTAGGGTTTCCACCATAGCTGCTGCTTCTGCTTGAAAGGCCAACTGGACACGCACCGAGCGGGCAAACCCATCCAACAGCAACCCCGTATGATCTCGACAGACCCCGGCAATGGCAGCTTCGCCGGTTTCACTTACAAAAGCTGCAGCAACCTTTTTTCATAATTGAAATAATTTTCGAAAAAGTAAATCTCACTTTTTTATAGCATAAAAATGGTTAATCCATTAATTTGTTTCATAGAATGTAAACCATCTAAAATGGATTTTCCTGGCTTTGACTGCTTGTATCATTTAGGAAAATAAATTGAGGTAAAACAAAAATTAACTCATAATTCTAACTTCGAAAATTCTGTTTAGAAAGTCGGCCTTCAGATATGTTAGCATCTTTTGGGCTTGGCCAACCCAATGTGAGTCCTTCAAAGGGGTCCAGAATTGGAGCCCAGAACGAATGGGCTATTGGGCTTCTAATCTGGGCTGAAATTGTATGATATTTTGCATCTAAATAAACTTGATGGATAGATTTAGCCCATATCAATGAAAGAACGCGGAGGCCGGAGGGGACTGTCCTTTGATTTGCGAGTCACAAATACGGACATTACTCATGTAACATTAATTAAATTTGCATGTTGGTGACGTTCGTAACCTATGATCCACCAATTGAAGTGTTGTTTAGAAAAAATCTCTTTCAATTAGGGATGGTGAAATACATGGGCCTTTCATGAAAGGAAAAATTACCAAAAAAATCTCAAACTTATTATGGTTGTACATATTCAGTCATAAACTTAATTTTTTGGCCAATTGAGCCTGAATCCTTTTGCAATTATGTCGGTTCGTCTTAAATTCATTTCTTTTTTTCTTTTTTCTTTTGTTTTCCTCCTCCCTTCTTCTTCCTTTGCTCTGGCAATTGGTTAGAGGGAAGCTGGCCGGTCATCGGACTAAGGTGGCCAGGCGAGCTTGCCTCACCCTCGCCTAGCGATGACAAGCTCGCCTAGCTACTGGTGGGATGAGCCCTCGCTAGCCCCTGCTAGATTGAGCTCACCCTTAATAGATTCGACGATCGGCTAGTCCTCCCCTCTTGTCAGTCACCGAAGCAAAGGAAGAATGAGGGAGGAGGAAAAAAAAGAAAAAAGAACAAAGAATAAATTATTCAAAAATAATTCAAAAAAATAAAAATATTAATAAAAAAGTTGCCAGCCGGTCAAATTTTGCCAAATGGATTCGACCTATTGCAATATTATCTACAATTCGGCATATCGCGATAATTTGACAATTAACTAATCTGTAAATCAAGTATCACAACAATTAATTATTATGAAAATAATAAATTACATCCAAAAAATTATCATAATTAATTATTACCAATAATAATTAAGTATTACATAAAAATAAATAATAATTGCAAATTTAATAAATAAATAAATAAAAGAAATTATTTCTTTTTAATAAAAGTAATACTAATCAAGACTACCCCCATTAATCCTTGATTATCCTAATTAACCACCGTTAATTAGCCTTAAGCATGATTAACAACATAATCAAATTTAACCACGGTTAACTAACCTAATCATGCTTTCATATTTAGTTAATTAATCCAACCTTAAATCATTAATCTAACCATAGTCTAATTCCCTAACCAACCCTAATAAACATAATTAACCTTAGTCCACCTTCTGATTATGATTAGCCATAATATAAATTACTCATAAGCAAGTTTAACGGACTAATCGAAGGATTAGAGTGTAAACTCACCTGACGACGATTCCGACGACACTAGTGCAATGGCGACAGTGAGGTGGACACACGGCTCCTCCAGTTCACTGAAACTAAATGTTTTGGAATCAGGTCTCGACCGAAACGGTTCGGACTGAGTTGACCCGCGAGGGAGGGAGGCTCCGCGGTTGGGACGGACGCCAGAACCTGGATAGGGTGACTGAGGGCAGCGACTAGCTAACAGAAGATGGCTATTTGGCCAAACTAGAATTGGGGAGGAGGATAATGGAGAAGGGAGCAACGGCAACAACTCGAGCAATGGTCGACAAGGCTCGCGATGGTCTAACACTTCTAGACGAGCAGCCAACGGCTCTAGCAACCAGGTAGGACAGTAGGATGCCGGTTCGAGCGTTTGCCAAAAGAAACCAAGAAGAAGAGAGTAGCGGCCAAGCTAGACAGTTGGATGGCGGTGCAGGGCGTAGGTGGCCAGGTTGAGTGGCTAAGGCGAGCTCCGAGGCAGCGCTGGGCAGCAAAAGGTGAACCAAATATTGCCAAGGAAGAAACCGATAGAGGAAGAAGGGAAACCTAGCTAGTTTGGGGCTAGGCAAAAGCGGCAAGGCTTGCAGCAGTTTTGGGTTGTTGGCAAGCAGTCAGGCCAAGCTACGGCAAAGGTAGTGGCTATCGATCGAGGCAACAATAGAGGAAAAAGGAAGGGACAACAGCTGTAAAACTAGAAGGATGGAGGAGAAGGCAAACTGGTTCTCAGGCCGGTTCAAGTGTCTGCCAGGGCTTCGACAGCGAGCCGGTGAAGCGGCGACGCTGCACCGATGACTATGGTGGTGGATGAAGAGGCCGCAGTAACAAGGAAAATGTAGTAGTAGTAGTTCAGCAAGGGAGGAAACTAGCAAAAGAAGAAGAAGAAGAAGGGAGAGAGAAGGGGACTGCAACACATACGTGCATGCATAGGGAAGGGAACCAAGAAAGAAGAAAGAGAAAAGACGGTGTTAGGCAGAGGGGATGGAGCGGTAGTGAAATACTCCACGTAGGTAGTGCAGCACACCACTCAAAATCGGACACGTGGTGTCCACGTGGACGACGGGCCCACGCGGGAGGACGAGGAAAATTTAAAAGCTCAACCTCTCTCTCCTCTCTATCCTCTGTCTCCCGTACATCTCCTTGCTTTGTCCTCTCTCTCTCTCTCTCTCCCTCCCCTCGTTCAGTTTTCTCCGTTCTGTTACAAACAACTAGGGGGTGCTTTGCGAAGGAAAGAGGTAGAGCGAGTAGAACGACCTCCATTCAGGTTGAGCTTTTAAATTTCCCCCCTCCCTGCGCATGGGCCTGCTGTCCACGTGGACGCCACGTGTCCAATTTTGAGTGGTGAGTTGCACCGCTTATGTGGAGTATTTCACCTACCCAATATTTTCTCTCGACTGAGGGTGGCATGAAGAAAAGGAGAAAGAAGAGAGAGAGAGAGAGTGGATAGCTGAAGGGGGGTGTACGAAAATCCCCCATCCAAAATCTCTCTCATTTCCCTCTTGAAATTCAAATAAAATTGTCCCTTAGTCCAAAATGGTGCACTTTTCGGAACAGAAAATCTCTGAAATACCCTTAGTTTGAAAATACGCAACAGGAAGCATCAAGTTTAATCCTTCGTCTCAATAATCCCTTTTTTTTCCAGTATTCCCAAACAAACCGAAATTTTCAGAAATTAATGAGGCTAAAATCCAATAATTTAATCTTGATATCCGAAAAGCCCAACAACTGAATTTGGATAAAAATCATAGACAAGTCAATCAATTGCAACTCTAATGTGTCTCGGACAAACGAGTGGGTTTTAAGAATCGCACGTCCGCAAAAGTCTTTAGTAGCCCCTCCCCTTGGGTTAGTATCTCATAAGTGATCAGTTAAAAACAAGATTGACTAATAGTGTATTGATGAATTACGCATTTATAAAATCCAAAATAAGTTGAAAAACCCAAGACGTCACAACTCTTCCCTTTTTATAAAAATTTTGTTCTTGAAATTTGCACTACTCCTTAAATCCTCGAACAAACAGGGTAATATTGCCTCATTAATTCTTAGCTTTCCCACGTAGTTCCTTTTTCTCTATAATCTGCACCAATCAGTCATTCATCCAATTTAGGTCAAAATCTTCGGACCAATGATCCCTCCATCTCTCACCTCATTCCAATAAACTAGAATATCACAAGTCCATTCACATTTTTGCCACACCACCCTGATACAATATTTATTCCCTTAACCAGTATGTAGTTCAGCTCATTCTTGCCCTTCTCGATGTCCTAAAAGCCTTCCAAGATTCGCTCCTTGCTCAAGTTCTCTAGCCCCGACGACCACTCCCTGCCCTCGTCGGATCAGTCAATACTAGTATCTTTGAACTATACACCAATTCCAAAGGTCCTTTCTTGATACACACTAACTCGTAGAGGTATTATCCGCTTTGGCTCAGACTATACCGAGCCTCACTATTTCAACCTCATTCAATTACCTTGAAGTGCAAAAGCTTCTTAGTTGCCAATCCATGAGGTCACTTCTCGGGATCACTCATTGACATTTGAACTATGATCCACCAATTTTCCATCAACTTACAACCTGGATTCCCACAAATCCTCAATTCACCTTCGACATTCCATTCACTTCAATGACACACCTCCCCCAAAGGTGTCATCGAAACCACTCGGAGATTAGTGCGAACTACTTCTCACATAGCATTAAAAACCTTCGAGTCTACTAGTACCTTGAGAATGATTCATTGACCATGATGTTTCACCATTAATCCATTTAGTATCCCTACGGGATAATTAATCCTTAATCCACCAAAATAAAATTGATTTCTCCAATCCCAATTGTTTCCCGAAATAGTTCACCATAAATGAATTCATCTCTTAAGGCCATTCAAGCTTACAACTTTTAAAATCAATTCCTATATGCTAAATGCCATCAAGTAGTGTCTCCAAATCTTAAGAGCAAGAAAGAATGTTCACCACAAATTTTGAATTATACCTCAAGTAGTTCAACTCATGATACCTTAATTGTCTCCCATAATAATTCACTGTAGCTCTCTACAACATCCATAATTTTCAAGTGACAACTCGTCTACCATAAATCTTGTTAAAGATTGTCGCCCACTAAAAACCATCACTTATGATTAAATGCCTAGAATTCCTCAAATCATCGAGATCAAAATTTGTCTAATATCCATTAATTCCAACAACCTCAATTGTTGTTCGTGTTCCTCCAAATTCCTTGAATTTTCCCCATATATTGTCTATGAAGACGATTACAAATTGATCCAAGTATGCCTTCAACACCCAACTCATCCAATCCATAAAAGCAGTTAGCATATTGATCAATTCAAGTGGCATCACTATATCCTCATAGTGACCATCTCACATACGAAATGCCATCTTCGGTACGTCCTCCTTCTTAATCCTCAACTAACGTATTAATTACGATTGCCAAATAATCCGAACAACCCTAGTCCGATAACCACATTACCTCGAGTGGCAAGTCCAAGGGATCGAGGGCCCTCCTCGTTTTCCGATGGACTCCTAATTAACCCCATCATTGGTCAAATGGGGCTTTCATTCACCGTAGTCCATCATACTCAGCAAGTCAACTCATTCAATGATGACATTAAAATCATGCATCACTAAAACAATCAAGTCTATCACTTCCTCTCGACCGCTTATAGTTACCTACTATTATAATGTTCTATTGTAGAAAATCTATCCTTACAGGGTCAAACACTAAGAACTTATTCCAACGGTCTCGGTTTTAACCTCACTAACTTAATAACTGCATAGCTATAAGCAAACGTGCAACTCCTCAATCAACATACGGCTAAGTAGTAGGGTCACACAAGGAGACTGTACCTATAATCATTATTTGCCGATCATCTGCTTTCTCCCTAGTGACAATGGCCTCCTCTCATCGAGCAAAAGGGTGATCAAGATTGTTTTGTGGAGCGTTCCTAGCAGGTTGTCCTTCTTGCACATGTGACACTTGTACACTCTTTAACTTGTGCGGGCAATTTCTCACTTGGTGGCCACGTTGACCACATCCAAAGCAAGTCCAGGTCTTAAGGAGATGTAGGGAATTTCTAGACCATTGCCCAACTTGTGGTTGTTGGGGTCGCTTCTTTAGTTGTCGACAGGGATAATTCCTCGCAATGTGACATTGTTGACCGCACTCAAAACATGCTTCACTCTTGGACGAACATGGGGTTGTTCCATGTTTCTTCCCACAAAATTAGCAATCGCCACTCAAGTTGTATGCCAATTTCCCAACACCATTCTTCTTATTGGGTGGGATGAAATATTTCCCAACTGTCATCGGTTTCTTCCCAAACCTATGATTATTCCCATGAGATGCAAAACGCGATCTAAATGTGACTATTCATTCTGCTATATCATTTTCAATCAACTGGGCCCTATAGTAGAGTTCATCATAATCCTTTAGATTCAGGGACACCAGTTGGTCCTTAATCTCCGATTTTTTTATACCATCCCGGAATCTCCTTACTTTGTCCTGTGGGTCCTCAATCAACCTCGGTGTATACTTTGAAAGTTCAGCAAACTTCGCTTCATACTGATCCACCGACATTTGGTCCTATTGAAGTCATTAGAACTCAGTCATCTTTTGTTGTTGGGTGCATTCTGAAAAATACTTGCCATAAAAGGTTTCTATGAAGGCACCCCACTTTGGGGCCATACCTTCAGGAAATACCCTATTTTGGGTAGTCTCCCCCAACATACTGGCGTTGCCTTGCAATTGGTAAGTAGCCAGTATCACTTTGGTCTCCTTAGAGCACTTTAACAGTGCGAAAATCTTTTCCATTTCCTTGACCTAGAGGGTTGTGGCCTCAAAGTCACCCATCCCAGTAAACTTAGGTGGCTCAAGCTTCAAGGACTGTTCAACCAACTTATACATCAATCGTTCGTCATTCCCATTTCCAACTAATGGGACTCCATTAGGGGCGACAGCAAGAGCAGTAAAAATCACAGCTTGATTTTGAGCTTGTTGCTCAATCCTTTTCTCCAAGGTTTCCCAACGCTTGCCAACTTTCATTCAATCTAGGATTCCCTGGTGTTCTACCTCTAACACCAGCCTAACCTTCCGTTGCCCTTCTTTTAGGGATTCTCTGATCAAGATTGTTCATCTTGCAAGATTCTCACAAAACTTGCTTTTCAATTCCATCAATGAATTATAAGCTAGGAACAACCCGTTTATGGTAAAAGATCCTATGAGCAAATATAGGCATATGAAATAAATGTCTTTCCTATAACCCATCACACCTTATCACTCTAAGTATTAATCAGGCTCTAATACCAAGTTCAACGGAGATGTCATGCCCCGACCCTCGAGCATGTAACGATCCCCTTTTCACTTGTGGTCATTTAAGTGCGACGTCCCGAGATGCTCGCTGACCATTTTTATTTATTTTTCAGTTAAACACATGTGGAAACAATATATAATCCCCATATAACATAATAATCTGGATAGTCAAGAAAGTTAATCAAAAAACACCATCAATAGTACCATTTTATTTATCTTTTGACTAACCCTTGAAGGTCTACATAAATAGGCCCTTATAATGGGCAACTTCCTACAAAGCCAACAAAATCAACAAGGCCAGGTTAATCTACTCATTTCAAAATGCAGTAACGAACTGCACCATATGTTGATTCTCCAAACTAAAGACCTGATAATAGTTAAATAATAACTGTGAGATATAATCTCAGTGAGTTCCTTCCATAAGCCCCGATTAGGACATCAACTCACCTCGGGGCACCTATCATACAACAGCCTCCTCTAATAGGTCAATGACAAATAACATTAATTGCCATATAATCCATAACATGATCCACTCAACAGTCCCATGAATAACAGTGACATGCAATCAACTTACAAGAGACTTTACCCGATCTTGCCAGACCCTACACGATAGGCACACATGCATATCACAATTAATGCACACCGCACTCTTAGTAGCGCATTCATCAACCACACTCGAGTCGTATCGCAAGCGATCCCACCTGGCCACTACCATACCCTTCATTATATCAATTTAGCTATACCATAATCAATGTCACCAACACATGCATAATCAAAACCCGTGCCAACATATTTCTCATGCACCCTTGCATTCATACGTGTTTCGATTATTATGACATCTCGGTCCTTGCCCACGATTGTGCCAATAGTCTTTCAGTATAACTAAGCATTTATCACGACCTCTCAAGGCATGCCTATCTCAAATGGGGGTATCATCATGGCCACATAGGGCACGCTCGTAATCATATGGGGGTTTGGTCACAACCAAGTAAGGCATGCCCGTAAGCATATAGGGATTTTCATCACAGCCATTCAGAGCATGCCCGCAATCATACGGGGGTTTTATCACAGCCACAAATGGCACGCCCATTCTCAAATGGGGGTATTATCACGGCCACTCTCATTAGGTGATCACGTAAGCACCTCAACCACTCAAGTAAATTTCACTTTTCCTCATTTAATCAATATCGATGTGGTTGTGCTCACATATCAAAACACTGCAACTTTCACATGTAAAATGCAATAAAATAATCACACATGATCATCCATGCATGTTTAACCCATCAAACATTACATGCTTTCACTTTAAAACATACTCGCCCAATTTAACTTGTAAAACACGACATATAAACCCAACAAATTGGATATTTAAATTAATATGCCCACGACAATCCTTTAAAAATCAATACCCCATGTTCCATGTACATCGATTATTTATTGGGGCAAACAATTATTCAATCAACATAGTACGTGCGGAAAATTCACTCAAGGTTCAGGCGGTAATCAATCCAAATATAAAAAAATCATTATCACATATTATCTACATTTCGGCATATTGCAATAATTCGACAATTAACTAATCCATAAATCAAGTATCACAACAATTAATTATTATGAAATAATTAATTTACACCCGAAAAATTATCATAATTAATTATTACCAATAATAATTAATTAGTATATAAAAATAATAATAATAACGAATTTAATAACTAATTAATTAAAATAAATTATTTATTTTTAATAAAAGTAACACTAATCAAAATTACCCAACTAATCCTTGATTATCCTAATTAATCACCGTTAATTAGCCTTAAGCATGATTAGCAACATAATCAAAGTTAATCATGACACTAACATAATCATGCTTCCACCTTTAGTTAATTAATTCCACCTTGGATAATTAACCTAACCATAGTCTAATTCCCTAACCAACCCTCATAAACATAATTAGCCTTAATCCACATTTTGACTACAATTGACCATAATATAAACTACTCCTAAGCAAATTTAATGGACTAATCAAAGGTTTAGAGCGTAAACTCACCCGGCAACAATTTTGACGGCACCGACGCGACGGCGAGGTGGATGCGTGGCTCCTCCGATTCACTGAAACTAAGTATTTCGGAATCATGTCTTGGCCAAAACGGTTTGGACCGAGCTGACTTGCAGGGGAGGGAGGCTCCCCAGTTGCTTCGAGCGACTAGGATGAATGCCAGCAATCTGACATGGCGGCTAAGGGCGATGGCTGGCTGACGACAGGTGGCTATTCGGCCAAACTAGAAGCAAAGATGAGGATAATGGAGGATGGAGCAATGACAGCAACTCGGGCGGCGGTCCGGCGCTTCCAAATGAGCAACCAACGGCTCCGATGACTAGGAAGGATGGTGGGACACCGATTCGAGCATTCACCGAGAGAAACCGAGAGAAAGGCAGCAAAAGTCAAGCTGGGTAGTCAGATGGCAGTGCAGGGCGTAGGTGGCTGGCTCAAGCAGCTATGGTAAGCTTCGAGGCGGTGCTAAGTGGTGGCAGGCGAACCAGAGCCTGCCAAGCTTCGAGGCGGTGCTGGGCGGGCGGAGGTGGCAGAGCTTGCGGTGGTTCCGAACGGCTAGTAGGGATCAAGCCAAGCTACAGCGGAGGCGGTGGCCGTCAACTGAGGCAGTAACAAAGGAAAAAGGGAGGGATCAAAGCTATAAAACCAGGATGGAAGAGGAGGCAGACTAGTTCTCGAGCCAGTTCAAGCATCCGTCGGGGCTCTAGTAGTGAGCTAGCGAAGTGGCAGCACTGTGGCAACAGCTATGGTGGTGGATGAAGAGGTGGTAGCAATAGCAGCAGTTCAGCAAGGGAGGAAACTAGCAAAAAAAGAAGAAGAATAAGAAGAAGGGAGAGAGAGGGGGACTGTAGCACATACGTGTATGCATAGGGAAGGGAACCAAGAAAGAAGAGAGAGAAAGAGACGATGTCGGGCGGAGGGGGGGGTAGCTAAGGCTAAGGGTGGCATGAAGAAAATGAGAAAGAAGAGAGAGAAGAGGAGAAGAAAGGGAGAGGGGACAAGAGAGAGAGAGTGGATAGCTGAGGGGGGGTGTGCGAAAATCCCCCATCCAAAATCTCTCATTTCCCTCTTGAAATTCAAATAAAATTGTCCCCTAATCCATTGGACTAGGAGCAATTTCGTCCACGTGCACTTTTTGGAACTGAAAATCCCCGAAATACCCTTGGTTCGAAAATATGCAACAAGAAGCGTCAAGTTTAATCCTTTGACCTGATAATTCATTTTCCCAGTGTTCCCAAACAGACCAAAATTTTCGGAAATTAATGAGGCTAAAATCCAATAATTTAATCCCAACACCTGGAAAGCCCGACAATCGAATTTGGATAAAAATCATAGCCAAGTTAATCAATTGCAACTCTAGTGTGCCTTGGACTAAATGGTGGCTTTTAAGAATTGAGCGTCCACAAAAGCCTTTAGTAGCCTCTCCCCTTCTATTAATATCTCATAAGTGATCAATTCTGAGTGAAATTGACTAACAGTGCATTGATAAATTACGCATTCATAAAATCCAAA
The DNA here is from genome assembly GCA_014182735.1 of Corymbia maculata. Lineage (NCBI taxonomy): Eukaryota > Viridiplantae > Streptophyta > Magnoliopsida > Myrtales > Myrtaceae > Corymbia > Corymbia maculata. Next base: position 28,395,895 of record CM024689.1, read on the forward strand.
GTAGGTTGGAAAATTCAGGATGTCACATCTGACACTTCACAAAATCTTGGGGTTTATGCATTCACATTAAATAATTGAATTTCACTACATCAAACGATGATATTCGGTGAATTACCACTTTGTCAGCTCGATCTACAAGTTTTAGTTTGTGTAATGAATGTGTAGCACCAATTGGTATCAAATATGATTTGATTGAGAAATTGGATACACTTAATAATAGGTATATAAGCACTTGTTCATGTTCACTATCACAATCTAGGATGGTAATAAGGGTAGGGGGAATCGGTCTCAGTCCAAGGTGGATAGCTTCCAAAACTATAACCTAGAACTTATCCTTTTATAATCGGTTCTCAATTTTTGGATCTTGAAATCTATTTCATTTTCCTGGAGCCGGTTTTGAAACCTACCCTATTTTTCTAATCTGGTTTCGAGGTCTACTTGAGAACTCGCTTTAATTTTTGTTCCTTCATTTTGTTCATCTTTTTCAAATCATATAAGACTAAGACTAACAAAATGATTCAAAGTAAAAGATGATCAATAGAAATCCTAGTCCACCAAAAACATCAATCCATAAAATGAATACGTAGTTAATATAATTATAGACAACAACAAGTTCAAGTAAGCAACATAAAACATAAATTTTAATACTCCATTCCCCATTCATGAATAAAAATTTAGGAGAAGAGGAAAGATTGGCAAAGTTTCGAGGAAAGACAAAAGAGTGCTAAGGTTAGAATTTAGGAAAAAAAATTAGGATTTTTTATTTTTATCTCATAAAACCAGTTCTGAAACCGGTTCCAAAACAAGGTGGTCCGGTCTGGTCTGGTTTCAGGGTGGATATTCACTCAAAACCTATTCACAAACCAGTACTGTTCCTGGACTGATTCCAACAGGAACCGATTCTCGAACCTGTTTTCTCGACAGTCCAGTGCAATTGCCATGTATAATTGATTTGGTTGTACACCCCTATCTAATAGTTGTTCTAACCTTCCCTTGTATTATTATTCGAGTGAATTGAGCTAATGTCAATCTATCATAACAATGAAATGAATTGGCCTTTCTCTAGTTACCCTTCTTAATTCCTTGAAACATATATACATGATGTATGTATATCCGTGTATGTGTGGCTTAGTTAAGACCCCTATTTAAGATAGGATATGTACAATATCTTGCTTTGAAGGGCATGTGTGTGACCCTGCAAGATCACGCATCACCATTAATTGTTGCAAAAAGCTCTTGACGCTCCATCTCAAATTTCCAGAAAATCCTCTAACATTGACTATTTAAATATGGGATATTAGCAGATAAGGATAAGGAGGTTAGCTTATATCTGCAATTTCCATGTTGTACCTACCCTAAGATGCTTGCTTGACGCAGGGACCAACTTTAACGCTACTTCTAGCATATATCTCCAATCCCCCAACTTGGGTCAATTACCTAAAATAAACATTAAACTCCTTCATCAATTGCCAATCGTCGACTAAAATATTACGTAACGTGAATATTCCCACATGTTTGTCCTCGTCTTTTAATAATGACATTTATTTTGATTTGCATACCTGAGCGACTACTTTAAGCCCTAATTATCTAGTTACTCCTTAATATATGTTGGTTAGTTCATTCAAAAATTGCCATCTAATGTATAAATTATGCACCCGTGTTCAAGAAATTAACGCTAACTACATTATTTGGGGAAGCTATGTTGAAACAAGAAATTATTTTGTGCACATATTTTGACCAGAAAATTGGAGCTTGGAACTCGGGGTGAATAGTTCTAGAGTGGCTAGTTCCCACCTAGGAACCAAAGTGGTACAGTTCCAAGGTGGTCTAGCCAAAGAGGGAGTAAGGACTTATAGCAGGGGGACCGACAAAAGCCATGAGCAAGCGAGGCTACAAGAGTCACAATGAGCATTGTGAGTAGCGAGTGAGCTGAGAGGGAGGGAGGGAGGGAGGGGGGGGGAGAGAGAGGCGTAAGACTTGAGTGAAGAAACTAGAAAATGGGCAAATGGGGATTAGGGTTTTGAACTTATAGGAGAGGGCGCAATGAGCCTCCTGAGTGAGGCTACGAGAATAGCAACGAGTGTCATGACTCATGAATCGTGACTCATGAGCAAGGATGCAATATGCAAGCGCCGAGAGTAAGTTGTGAGAGTCAATCAAGACTAAGAGAGCGAGTCGCGAGAGAGATGAGGCAAGAGAGTTGAGGGACTCGGAAAGGGAGGCAAGGTTGTGACTGCGAGAGAGAGCCGGAGGTGAGGCTGCAACTGTGATGCTGTGATAGAGTGTTGAAGGTGAGAGCTCAATTGAGAGGTGACTAAGAGCTAGATGAGGCGAGAGAGTTGAGAGGATCGTGCAAGGAGGCGACCGAGAGCGAGTTAAGGCAAGAGAATTAGGAATTAGGAATTTGTGAAAACATAAAATTTAAAAATATATGTACTGGTTTAGTTTAGGTGGTCCAAGTGGACGATTACATGCCTAGAACCAAGATCTATGCCAATAATCACTAGTTTCAATTTATTGGAATCGGCAACTAACCGATTTCCGATTCTTTTGCACAGGCCTAATTAAAATTAGTGGTAGATGCAAAAAAATCTCATATAGGGGAAAAAGATAAAAATATTTCTACAATACCTAACTTAGAGGGAGAGATTTAAAAATTCTTTTTTATGAAATTTCACGATATGTAATATATTTGATGATGATGATAAGAAAAATTACATGCATTAGGGGATGAAAGCCCTTGCTAGCAACCGATGTGAGACAATCTCAATATATTGTGAGTGCACAATTCACTCCATTTCCCTTGCATTTGGGTGAGGTTCATACCTCTCTCCTCTTGGGAAGAATTGGCTGAATATTTTTAGAAATTATTGCCTTTCTATCAAGAAGACATGTGTTGAACTAGGGACGCATTACTAGTTTACTTCAACATTGAGTCGCCCAAACTTAAAATGAGAAAAGCTTCAGATGACAATCGTCGTTCCCTTCACCATATACTTGACGAAGTACAACCCAAGACAGTAAGAACAGCTTCCGATGTAATCATAAATTAGATAATATGGGGGAAATTTATACTAAGGAAGTGAACCCAAAAGGCAGAACTTTGCGCCATAAATCGGATTATATGAGGAATGCTCCTGTCAGACCTAAATGCTCACAAACCGCGTCAATCCCTTGATCATGCGGATCCTAACATTTTCAATGGTTGGGGTTACAAATACTCCATATATAGACCTCCATATAGGTTAGGAATTCCTGAAAAGATGTCGAAGGTATATTCACACAATCTATACATAGTGGCTAGGAAAAATCTAAAACACCAGACATAGGGTTCTCTTGGTAAATCAACATGAACGACAATTGACTGGCCAGCATATACAACCAAGAAATGGAAAGGAAAGAGGAAAAAGGTCACTCATATTCTTGTCGATTCATCACACGCAGTCTTGACCCCAGATTATAACTTTTGGAAATCCTTATAGTATGGCTTAACATTGCTTGCATAATTTTTTAATCTGTGAAAATATAGTCTGTTATAAAATAAATAAAATGTGCGAAACAATGTCTGATAGCCAAAATATGGTTACGTGTTCAAATTATATTGGGTTTAGCCATATTGGTTCAACAATTTGATAAGATGGTCGGCCAGTATATTAATAGTGATTCATGGTGAATGGGATTATTATAATAGACTATAAATAGTGTATGGTCCCCTCTGGTTAAAATTTTAACTCAAATGCTTTGAAAAATCCCCCCTCCTCTCCCCTCCCCTCCCCGTCTCTCTTCGTTCACCAAAATCAAATTTCTCTCTCCTTCCCCTTCTTGAGGTCGTTTTCTTTTATTGAATTTATTTGGTATCAAACATTGCCATGCTTTTGTTGATTTCAACCTTATGCTATCCGAAATGTACAGAGATAAGGGTTCGATGATCGTCTTGTCAAAAAAAAAAACAAAACAAAAGCACATATATCATGTTTAGTGCATCACGATGATAGCCATGTCCAAAAAAACAAAAGCACATATACCATGTTTAATGCGATCTACATATCGAAAGAAACAAAAACGAAAATACTAGGTTTAATGCATTACACTTCTTATAGCGGAAGGGGGACTCTCTATTCTGCATATTGGGATCATTTATTCCTCTCCAGAGAGTTTTTCACATCATGAGTTAATCCAATATGATTATACGGTACATATGAAATTATCACAAGCTAAGTAAGCATTCATATTTCATGTAAACTTAATTAATTGTGTGCGTAGAAATCCTACTGAAGGATAAACCCCATCAATCTTTGAATCCATGCCTTAGTTTTGTTGTGGTTGAAGATCCTCTGCCCGGGAGATAACAATATTTTTGGATCGAACTGAGCTTTACTCTCTTGAAAAGTCCTCCATTTCGGACCAAAATGTTGCATCCACTCTCTTTCGGTGCTATAATGTGGAAGGTATTGCTTGACCTTAATACCATTATCTTCACAAAAAAGGAGCACCTCCTTATTTTGAAGGTCGAACTCTTGCCAGTCTTCAAACCCACTTGAATGCAAGAATCCAACCGTATAAAAGACATCTTCATCTGGTATCACAGCAGACATTCTATCATCCCATCTGCAAAATAGGTCAAAATTTGACAAAGGGGTTAAATTCATATAATAGAATTTATAATCAAGCTACTTAGATTTGATTTTTAATCATTCAATGCACTATAAATCCCAAGTTTTTGCATTTGATGCACTCTATGGATTTGATTGATTTTCGTAAGAGCAAATGAGGTAGTGGATAGGTGGCCAATTTTCTAGATGTCACGTCATTGCCATGTCGGCAACACCTCAACAATTTGGTCGAGAAATCAGTCTAGTTTTGATCAAAGTGCATCAGTTGCCAGAAATCAAACATTGATTGCATTAACTTGATTGAAATCAAAGTTCAGTGGCCACAACTCATTAACCTTTTGGTGACACCCAAAGAAATATATGTCCTAAATGAAAGTGGTGGCTAGCAAGAAAACGTACTTGTCATTGTTCATAGGGTAAACGGGGACAAGTCCGGTTGTTATGTTGTTTCTGAGAACAATGTTCTTGAAAACGCCTGTGTTGAAATCCGCGATGCGAGATTTGGGCACAAATAGGTAGAGCCACGGGTGAGGAACGTTCCAGAGCCCCTGTTCTCGAAGTGCCAGCTCTTCAGCTCGCACTCTATTCAAGAAATCTACATAGCCGACATCCTTCTCGAACATGAACTCGGGGACATGGCTCAAATCTTTCAATATCATCTCCAGGTCCTAATATTAATAAGATAGCAATGAACTAAGTTAAAAGAAAAGGAGATGGGATGTTTCTTATGGGGCTGAGCAGAAGCTAATGGAAGGTCGATATGGTAAAATACGGCTATACTATATTTGAGTGTGTCTGAGAGAGAGAAAGAGGTGGGGTACTCCAAAACAAAAGCACAATTATTTCAAAATATGACCTAGGGATTTTTTTTTCCCCTCAAAATAGTTCGATATAGATCAACAAGTACCTTGTCTACTGTACTTTGAGTGCGTTCATCATAGAACTTGGCTACTTCGATACAGTAGAGGAGCTCGTGTTCAGTCACGAGGGACATCAATCGCGGGTGATCCGAGAGAGGGAAGAAAGATATCCAACTATCTAAATTTTGGCGCATGAAAAGCTGACCTTCTACATAGTCCAGCGCTTCGTGTTGTTTCCTTCCGTGGCGTGATATCAACTGTTCTTGATCCATCGTAAAAGCAGAAAAATTGCTATATAGCATTCTCACCCACTTAGCCTACAAGGGATTCAATACAAATACATTTAATAACTTATGGATCTTCTCTGGCAACCAACTGAAAGAATACCTATGGAAATGTATAACTTGACTCTGGGTCTATGTTCAATATCATAGATAGAGTCAATTGCAACTTATAAAAAGATAAATTGATATATTTATAACAAATTTACCCAAAATTGAACACAAAAACTCTAGACAATTATTTTACTTTAAATTAATTTTTAATCACAAAAAACTATAAACTAATACATATGTGATAAATTTACCTTTCGTTAATTTTTGTTATATTAGACTAATATCACGAAAAACTACAAACTAATAAATTTGTGATAAACAAATGGTAGAATCCCAAACAGGCACCCTATTAACTATCACGTGTTACTCGACCCATTAATTTGACAGTAAAATTTAATGAAAATTGACAAATAAAATTTTCATCATAAGTGTACCAATTTGGGATAGATTTGTCATAAGTGTATTAATTTTGGATTTTTGCCAGTTAAAAAATCAATTTGAGTGAATTCATCACATGCGTATTTGTTTCTTATATGTTGTGGTATTAACCCTTTAGAAACATGGGCTTTCATGTATCTGCTTTCTTTTTTCCTTTTGCAAATTTGAATACGCTAAGAGACGGACATTCAATCTCTAAAAAGAAATGTGATTGACTCGATCCTATAGAATAAGAATAGTGAAATCTTATCAAGCGTTGATGATTGAGTCCAGTGCGCTACATACTCTCTTTGGAGCTGGACCCAGTGCAATCCTTGCTCTGATTATTATTGCAAATTGACCAAGACCACCAAGGACGGAATAAAATAAGTCGGGATTTTTGTGGGGAGAGCAAGTCAAAAAGTGCCCAGTTCCTACCAAAGAAAGAACAAGAAAAATTCGCTCGTCAACAAGCAGGCAATTATGAAGAAATGAAATATATGGTAAGTAATTTGATACTTAGAACGAGAAAGAATCTTATGTATCAAAATATAGTCTCACTTATTCCAATCTTCATATTTTGAAATGTAGCATCAAATTCGTAGCTATATTATAATACATCAATTTTTTTTTAATGGTAGTCTTATGCGATAACAACATAAATAGTACATATAAGATGCTTTTTCACCAAGGACATCGCTGTCTTTTTCCATGTGTACATACATGCATCAACTAGAAAATTTGGTAGTCGGCTAGAATTCGAAATCTATCAATTTTTTGTCGTATAGATTCAATGGTCAGATTAATCTGGGCGTATCACTTTTAGTCCGTTTACTTATACGGTCAACATAATCTTTCAATTTCAAGCTTTCGAACTGCCATGAAAAAAATCTGGAAGATGGACCGGCTGACGTCAACTGATATAACACTCAAGGTACATAGGTTTTAGAAAGAAAGAACAAAAGCTCAGAAGAGCAATTCGCAAATTGCACGAGTTGAGCATTAAAATTGAAGTATATACATATGTTAATCGAACAACTTATGTAGGCATGAAACGAATGATCAATTCATTGACTGTATCTAACAAATCTGCTTTTGCTGTTTTCTAATCATGACTGGTTGCTGATCGTTATCTACCGAGATGATAGGCTCATCGACATCCTAACCCTGTTTCGATTAGTTTCTTATCAAAATACGGAAGAGGAGGATGATTCCATGCGTACCAGTAATGACATCCATCTCGTAGACATTGCTGATCTGAGGACCATATCGAAATGTTTCCCCGCTGATGCCTGCATTAGAGAGCGTACCACCCACAGTCAGGTACAAGTAATCTGTCCACGAAACTGGGGCAACACCGTGTTTTAGCGTCTCCTCCAACACATCGATCCAAAGTTGATGGCCTCCGACGTCAGCATAGTGGCCAAGTGACTGGCTCCACGACACAGTGGACTTGTTACCAAGAGACGTCATGTTCACTACGACCCCATCGCGAGCCATAGCTTGTCCCCGGACGGAGTGGCCAAATCCTCTGGCCGAGATAGTGAGAGGAATAGAGGATTCATTGTACGCGAATGCCACAAGAGTTGCGATGTCTTCGGGGTAAGATGTGTAAAGTACAGCTACAGGAATTTCTCGAATGATGAGGCCGAAGTCGACAGAGGCATTGCCAATGGATTCAGGGTCGAAGCAGAGTTTGCCAGCGATGGGTAGAGAAAGGAGCTCGTGGTATCGTGAATCGGTCAAAAGCTTGGATTGCCAGGACATTGAGAGCAATGTGCTCATCAAGATGAGTGTTATTGTCATGCAATGTGAGGCCATTCGATGGTTTTGTGCCATTCTAACGTCGGAGTGTGTTTGTGGTGGAGTTGAGAGGGAGAGCCAACAAGGGTCTCGTATATGAACACGCGTACAGGGACAATATGGCACAGGCAAACGCTCTTGGAAAGGGAAAGTATCATGCGAAACTCGTAAGAAAATATTCGTTAGGATTCTTGGCTTTGATTTGCAGAGATTTCGATATCTTTAGTCAGCAATTTGACTTTGATCTTATATCTCTTTAAGACATTAATTAACCCAATAAATACACTCTGAACCCTAGTAAGGCCCTCATTTTCAGAAGCCTTAATGTCCTTCATGGCCATATGTAGGAAACTTCTTGCATCTTTCTTGCGGACCTGAGTCCGCTCCTTTAAGTTCAAATCGTGCTTGATTTATGGAGATTCCAGTATCATGTAGTCGGTGAATTGACTATTCCATTTTTCTCTATCTTCTAGAATGGGTTGCCAAAGCAAGGGAAATGTGAACCCTAGAATATCGTGTACTCTTTGGCTACATTTAGTCGTCTAGATTTCTAATCAAAATTAGACTAAATAGGATAGAACATGAAATCTAAAGATTTTGCTATATTCTATCAATTTGGTAAATCACAATAATAAAGGCTAATATATCCAAATCATATCATATATATTATTTGGTATAAATAGCATATCGGTGTAAATAAATGTAAAACTTCACAAACAAATATGGTATAAATCTCTCATGACATTTTTGCTTACTTTATTTTTATGTGCCCTTTTTTTTTTTTCCTCTCTTTTTAAATTATTTTCATTTTTATTTATTTTTTCCCCTTCCCTCATTATCTAATAAGACTTTATTAAATAGTAATTTGTATTAATATAATTAAAATACTAAATATATAATAAATATAAAAATATTTATTTTCATATATTGAATTTATATTATAAGATAGAATTAAATTTGAATATATAAATAAAATAATATTATGTTAAAGAAATTTTGATTAGTTTGAATTTATTATACTAGAATTCAAAATTTTTTATATCGAAATATGATTTTAATTTTATTAATTTAAAAGTTCGTTATTCAAGAAAAATAACTTTCCTATTATAGATATTATCAATCTTATCAATCTTGGTTTCACCTCCCTCATGGGACAATTTTATTTGGGCCATATCCCTTTTATATCGACTTTATCTATCCTAAGTAGACATCAAACGTAAAATATCATATCCTGAATTTTATTCTGATTCAAACGCAATCTTTGGGATTATGTTTATAAGAATCACGTAATCTTTATAACACTGTGGGGAAATCAATCATTGATATAGAAAATGTACATGTACATCTTCTAAATTATGGAAACACATTTTGTAGAAACCTCCATTCGCAACAACAAATATCAGTTGGAGGATCATATAATCCTTGAATCAAATACCCAAAGAGAGCTCAAGCTTTAAAATTAAGCTTAAGTGCATCATTTAAAGCATTGAGGCCTTCAATTTTAGTGTGAGTGAAGTCTAGGTGGAGTAAGTCTCCCCTGATTTTAATGTATGGACTCACCTCATACAACAACAACACATGTGAGTTGGGCTTGGATACACTAGGACCATGTAAAAATGTTTCGTCAAGATGGTTGTCTACTTGGTCGGCTCAACTCGAGCGAACCACACCACGATTCATGTTCTAATTGCTCTCTTTTTTAATCCAAATCGCAATACTTCAATTTAAAACGGGAATCTAAACAACATTCCATTGTAGTCGACCAAGTCTATTATTCAATATGCAGCTAATGCATCTATGGACGCACCCAAAGGGGCCCGCTGTATTTCTATCAATACCCTTGATGTTTAAGTAGCAAACATGAATTACCGACTAAAAAAAAGAAGAAGTAGCAAACATGAATTAGGACATATTTTATGTAATTGAGGATTACATGCCAAAAAGATTATGTTGATTGTCTTTCTGAACAGATTTATGATCTTTACTTTATTTTTGTTGTAGCTTATATATTTTTTTAATTCTATTACTCCAAATCTGCCGTTCAAATACTTGGGTCTGGCCAAACCCTAGAACTTAGCGGGGTTAAATTTTATATATATGTACTTAGAAAAGTTCTAACTACTGCTAACTCGTCTTCTCCAATTAAAACGTTGCATTGACCAGGAATAACGTGTTTGTGGCCAAAAGACTGTTCCAATCTGAAGAGGATTCTTTATTTTAATAGCCCAAATCTAGAAAGAAGATGAGTTGCATGAAAATGAGGGCAAAGATCTCGGATTGCAGAGCAAATCTTGACGGTTGGTTGGGAAAACGACGTCGGATTCGAGAGGATCATCGCTGTATCTACTTTTAATGATTTTTGTCAAAGGTCAAAGATGCGTAACGAGAGTGAATAGGAGTGGGTCAATGATAGCCGACCATCGGTCTTAGATTAACGACTTTGACTTTCTGCTTTCACATTTAAAACGTTTGGCAACATCGTGTTTATAAGCTCTCCGAAGATTCCTCGACAAGAACCTAGATTCGTCCTTCATCACACTTTGACCATATCAAACATTGCTCGAACGTTTGATCGGGATCCGACGGCCCGGTTTTGGAGGAATACCTTGTAGCATCCAAATTGCAGTTTAGGCATAATAGAAAAAGGATATTAAACGTTGGGAAATCTGCTGATAATCTTGGGTCAGATCGATTATGGTCAGAATTAGCTAACCATCGAGTGGATACCCAGGAGATCCGATTTGGTTTGCAAGATTTTTATGATGCATCATCAAAGTATGGTCTTCAAATTTAAGTGTTGTAAGGGCAGGGGGGAATATCGGCAAGATTTTCTTGAAGGTATGGTTCGTGTAGTCTTAATTTAAGGACCAAATGATGACAAAACTTTAGATTATCTTGGATCATGGGTAAAATTGTCCAAAAAGTCCTAAACTTTGCACTTTTTTCCAATTCAAGCCTAAATATTTTTATTTTTGCCAATTGAGTCAATTCTATCAATTATAGTTGAAAATCACTTTTGATTGAAAATTATTAGCATGGACATCAACCGTCCTACGTGGCACATTCAGCACCGATGTGGACAAATTTTAATTATTTTTTAATATTTTTTATTTTCCTTTGATTTTTTCTATGCCGATGAGGATCATTGGTGACCCTCATGTGACCATAAAGGCCTTGCCTGCAACCAGTGGAGCCACGAAGGCCCTAGGCAAGGCCATTATAGCCCCCCTAGCCATAGGGCGCAAAGGCCCTCGCTTGATTTGGGCCAAGGTTGCCTCCCCCTAGGCAAGGCCTTCACGGCTAGCGAGGGCCGCTAATGACCCTTGCCAACATAGAAAAAAGCACAAAAAAAAGAAGGAAAACAGAAAGTAAAAATTAAAAATTAAAAATTAAAAAAATATTATTAAAAATTATCTACCTTGCTAAAAGTGCAATAAATTGAGAACTAAATTGACATTATCCTGGGTTTATGTGCTGTAGACTTCTGAGAAGTAGGTAAGTTGAACAACGATTTACAAATTGTTCGTCTCAGTGCCTAGTTAGAGGACACTAATTATTTCACAATGTCTTTCGGGAAACCCTTCGACCTTATTGCAATCGAGAACTGAACCCTGAGTTCTGAAGGTGCCTACTGACATGAGACCTAATGGGCATCTGCCATATCTCATATGTCGGAATCTCAAGAGGTTTACTTGATTACATAGGAGCGGGTGGTTCATCCATGTGGAGTACTGGGCTAAGGTCCATATCTAAAGAGCTAAAAGAACCTCTAGTAAGAACGTATTATCACCAGTTAAGACAGGAACATCGTTGATAATAGTAGCAAGAATGTCTGTAAAGCCAAGAAAATATTTAACTTTATACTTTGAAGCAAATAATCCATAATAATTGTTACTTAAAAAAATAGCCCTAACTCTTTGTGATTGACAAATAACGGAGTTTGATTAGTTAATTGAGATTGGTTAGGGAGATAACTCAATATGGGAGAACCGGCAACTACTTGGCATGATCATCGATAACTACATGACGTTGACAATTAAAGAAGAAGGATAGAGGATGATTGACAATTATCAAGATTTAGCGAAAAGGTCATGGACCAAATACTATGGCATTGGCTAAGTGTTAGACACAAAGAAGGGGATGATACAAATTGAAGGTGTTGAATATTTTAGTGGCTTTAGAAAATCGTGGATAAGGTTGACATGCGTAGAAGGAGATTACAATCTCAAGAATGTATTTGTAAATGTATTTAGAGTGGTAACTACTCGTAACTAATTGTCATTAGTGAGCTATAAATATTGGCCGTGTGTTCATGGGAACTACCCTTTGAACACACTGCTTCCCAAATGTTTTTAATTAAATTTGCAATTTGTCTCTTCATCTTCTACGTGCATTTATTATTTCCGTTATTTTACTTTGAAATTTTATTTGACCTCTACTTTAGACGCCAAATCATTTCCTATCTAAAATCATTGTAGAACCCTTATCCATAAAAACCAAGAATTCACTTTTTGGTGAAAGGCGTTTCCTTATTTCGGTAAATTCCCATTTTTGGTGTTGGTAAATTGTAACCTTCCTTTGGGTGGAGGTGCTTTATGCATAAAATTTACATTGAAGTTTACTTAAGAAGAAAAGTAATTATGAGCACCAAAAATAATTTTCCATATCGGGGGCTTAGAAAGATTAAATCTCAGATTACATTTTATTCCAATTCTTTTTATTAAAAAGAAACTTTTCATAATATTTATCAAAACATTTTGAACAATGAAAATGTACTTCATAACCTAAGATATCTAATTGGGGGTGGGGCGGGTTGAGAATCCAATTAGAGGACAGGTTTTGGTGGTGGGCACAAACTAATCCACCGACCGATTAGCTTCACGGGGGGCAATAAATCACTTGAATGCATCATAGTTGGGCCCAGAGCTTCTTGTAATTTTCTATCGAAGGGGATTCCCATATATTTCCTAATTTTCTCAATTTTCGGCACTTTCATCTCGTGGGTCATATTTCTCCTTATACTCTGGGGGCAGCCCTTACTAAAGTAGTTCCAAATGTATTCAGATTAATAGCTTTACTAATGGCAAAAGAATATTGATTTAGGATCGTAGCTAGAGTCTGGCATTTACACCCCTTAGCATCGAGAAAATTTATGGCATTGTCTGCAAACAACAAATGAGCTAATGTCAGGCAATATTGATATAGTTTGATACTTACAATGCTGCCTTATTCCATTGCTTTGCTCATGAGATTTGAGAGGACATTGGCCATGATTATAAACAAATAAGGGGAGAGAGAGTCTCCCTAACTAATTCCACATGTTGGTTGGAAGAATTATAATGATTCTTCATTAAATTTCACATTGAAAGTCGTTGCAATCTGCCTTTTCTATCTAAGGAAAAGACATAAGTTCAAGGATATTACCAAAAGGCAGGCCTACAACCCTCAATTAGGCACGGATTTTCCCAATTCATACCTCATGCAATGTTAGGATATTCGATATTAAATCAAATTGACACTATAAGGATTTTCTAATAAGTTACCACTAACCTATTGGGGTCGGTTAAATACCAAATGAGGCATAGAAGTATGTCTCACTTCCTACACAACCAACGAATCTAGAGCTGGGGACATGACTACACAAATTAATCAACCGATACCTATAGCAACCTACATTTTCCATCTAGAGGGGAAAAGACATAAGTTTAGAAGTATTGCTTAAAAGGCGAGGCTACGACTCTCATTTAGGTGCAAGCTCTCCCAAGCTCATACCTTATGCAACGTTTGGGTATTCAAATTGACGCTATAAAAATTTTCTAATGAGAATTTGTCACTAGCCTATTAGGGTCAATTAGAATCCAAATGAGATATAGGAGTGTATTTCATTTTCTACACAACCAAAGAACCTAGGGTTAGAGACTTGGTTACATTAATCGATTAACTAGTGCCATTTCAGTACCTAATATTGTTCATTTTAAACAAGCAATCTAGATTGATTTTAAACTTATCCTCTAATACGTGAGATGATCATAAACACCCAATGATCAAAGCCTTTAACAAATTGCAAGGAAAGGGAAGGGTAATTACCTTAAAGCAATGTAAGTATCTGCAAAGTTAATTAAGAAAGAAAAAAAAAGCACATATTCAACCTATATATGGTTTCTAATAAACACATAATTTCAACAAACTATCTTTGGATTTTCTCTTGTTTAATGAAAACTATTCTTTATGCGATGTGAGCTTACTCTAAATGTAATGATGTAGAAAAGTGATGATACTCAACTACGTGTCCTAATTCTAACGATGGACAATAATCAATATGCATTTTATCCTAGCTTGACATGTGTTCTGATTTAATGCACTAAATGGCATGCAAATGATGACATGATATATGTGATGCCATGGACGATGACAACGCAGATGACGTGGCACAGTGGCATGGCATAATATGATGCAACCAAAATACTATATGACATACGCATGACATTTTTGGTATTTTCATGGAAATTCGAAATTAAAAATATCCCTAATTTAAACATGTGACCGGCGAGGGATGTTGCCGCAGCCAAGGAGTCATAGCCATTCCTGACTACAAATTTGCGATAGAAACCGTGACTCGACCTAAGGCAAATAATTTATCGCAAGACTCCCAAGATCAACAAAAGGACGAAGCAAACACCATGTATCCAATTAATCCTCAGTTCACATATCCTGCATTGAGTGCTCAAGTATTCTCTTTTAGAGGAATAAAAATTTGGTCGTCAAGTTTAAGCTCCAATAAACCTTTTATGCACACTGAATAGAGACGTTATAGTCAAATCAGTTCAAATAAAAAGATAATACTCTGCGCAAATCTAGGTTTAGTCGTCGACTGAAACAGCGCTTCGACAAAACAAAGGACAATGCAATATCTAGCAAAACAAGGGATACCGAGAGAAGGATGCCATGGACTGGTTTGACGCGGTGGGATGATGGGCGACGCGGCACAAAATGTCGGTCTCACTGGATTTGCTTGAAAACTCGCCTGGCCTGAAACGTGGACGGATGTTGAGCACGACGACGAAGCTTGGTGAATGCTGGGTAATCAGCGGACGACAGGTTTTTTTTCTTAATGGACTGATCTAGACTTCACGCCAAGGCTACTGGACACGATGGTCTCGCCCGGAAAACCTGCAAAAAGAGAGCAAATCGCTGGTCTCTCCAGAATTGCCAGAGGTTGCCGGGGCACCGGTGAGGAGCTGGACACGGCTGAGGTGCAGCGAGGCTTGAGAATGAGCGTGACGGCCCGGCCTATTGGACGATCGCTGGAGCGGTTCGGCGCAGCGGCATGTGTGCCAGAGGTGTTGTCTTCGCTACAAGAACTCACTGGGCGCACTAGAAAGCCTGGAGATCTGGGAAAGTGCGCTCGCCTGGGGAGGGGGATCATTCGAGCATGTAGTATTACAATATCGAATGCATGAGCAATATCCCATCTTTTGACCTACAGATCCGAATTCCTCATATTGCATGATGCAAGGTTAACCTATAGAAAACATAAATAACCAAAGGCACGACAACTACATAATATGCATCAATCATTCACTAAAATAATCTTACTTCTATTAGGACTTGATTACCACATAAATCTTACCTTAGTTTAGTTAAAATACCAAGGACAACAAGCGATGGAACATAGCTGAGGAGGTCACGATGGGGTAACCTATGATGCTAGACGGGTGAGGTGTGCACCTGCCGCTTGGGTAGGGACTCATAGTGATGAGTCACCAAAGGACACCTCGATGAGGGTTGTGGATGCCGATTGGGGGTGAACACAAGTCCAAGGTCAACCCTAGACCAATCTTGGACTGGCCGATCCTAGTCCTATTCCTAAGAGGACTAGGCCAATCCTTAGTCTCGAAATTCCTAAACCCTACACTGCACGGATTGATCCAACCCAAACCAACCTTGAATACACATATAATATATATGATATATATACTATACATCTCATATTTTATATAGTTATATCTACTCTCCACTTGCCTCACTCACCTCTATTCACTTGCCTTTGGCCTCTCCTAACTCGCTAGACAAGCACAACTCAATTGGTAAAATCACTCACCTCACAAACATAGCTCAACAATCGCAAATGGAGATTTAAATTGTTACCTTATCTTAGTTTTATTGTATTGTCAATGGATAAGCAATTTGAAAGAGTATATTTGTCCTTTCAAGGAATACAAAAATAAAACAAAAAACAAAAAAAAATTGACTAGTCCTAGGTTGAATCGAATTGGACCTATAGGGTCAATCTGATCCTCAGTCTCATAAATCAATAGGGTTAATCCCCAGGTCCAAAAAATTAGGTATCAACTTTATATAGATTGGTCCCTAGGTTAAGTGCTAGATTGGCCCAATTGGATTATGCTTAACCCAAATGCCAGTTGGAACACCTAAGGAACACCAACGGAAGAAGAGAACACACCAAAGAAAAACCAAGGGGGGGGGGAGAGAGAGAGAGTACAATGATATCTGTTGGGAACCGAATATTTCTTTTTTTTTTGTCAATCTTACTTTACTTTTACTTTAATGTTTAGACTTTTGAGCCAAAAAAAAAAAACCCACTTTGTCAATCTTAAAAGATGGGGATTCGACCCTCTCTCCCGAGAGAGAGTAAATGATTTAGCCAAATATGTCTTCTTCTTTTTGTCAATCTTACTTTACTTCTATTCTAATGTTTAGATTTTTGTCCTACTTCATTGTAGGACAGGTGTCGAAATCCATTTTTAAAACTAAATCGTCATTACCACACTCTCTTGAAAATGTAGGGATTCAAACCCTCACATTCCCATTTTCATGTGAGAAGGGTGATCCACTTTCCCTTATATTGTGGGCATTTATAGCTCTCCTCTCTTGGAAAGAATTGGCTGAATATTTCTGGAAATTGGCGCCTCTTGATCAAGTGGACATCCGTTGAATAAGGGACGTAGTTACTCCTCTCACCTTGAATGGAGAGCCATACCTCTTCTAGAAGCAATTGCGGATGGAATCACCTCCCAATCCCTTATTTTTGGCTAAAACTTAACTAATGACTGCTCTAGTTTACTACAACACAGAGTCACCCAAACATAAAATGAGAACAGCTTCAGATGGCAATAGTCATAGGCCAGTTCATTTGAGGGAAATTTATAATTAGGAAATGAACCCAAAAGGCAGAACTTTGCGTCATAAATTGAATTATTTGAGGAATATTCTAGCCAGACTAAATGCTCACTAATTGAGTCAATCCCTTCATCATGTGGATCCTAACTCCTTCAATTGTTGTGGCTGCAAAATACTCCATATATAGACCACCATCTAGGTTAGGAATTCCTGACAAGATGTCCGAGGTATATTTCACACAATCTCTACACTAAGCATGGCCAGGAAAAATCTCAAAACACCAAACACAAAGGGCAACCTCCCTCAATCTCTACACTAAAGCGTGACCAGGAAAATTCTAAAAACACCATACACAAGGGCCGACCTCCCTCAAAAGATAATCTTTCTCTTGGTAAAATCGACATGAACGACGATAGACTTGGCCAGCATATACAATCAAGAAATAGAAAGGAAAGAGGAAAATGTCACTCAATCTGCTGTGTTCTTGTCGACTCATTATGCACAACCTCGACCTCCGGTCATTACTTTTGGAAATCCTAATGGCATGGTTTAACATTGTTCGTATAATATTTTAATCTGTGAAAATACAGTCTGTTATAAAATATATAAAATATGTGACACAATGTCCGATAGCCCAAATATGGTCATGTGATCAAATTATATTGGGTTTGGCCTTCTCGGTTTAATAATTTGATAAGATGGTCAATGTAGGCTAGTATATTAATAATAATTTATGATGAATGGGCCTATTACAATAGACTCTATAAATAGGCTATGGCCCTCTGGTTAAATTTTTTACTCAAATGCTTTGAAATATTCCTTCCTTCCCCTCTCTCTCCGTCCACCAAAATCAAATTTCTCTCTGTCGCTGCTAGCTCGCATCTTTTGAGGATCTTTTAACCTAGCTTCTTCAGTTTTTTTTTTTTTAAATTGAATTTATTTGGCATCAAACATTGCCATTTGCTTATTTAACCTTATGATATACGAAATGTAAGGAGATAAAAGAAACAAAAACACATATACTATGTTTAATGCATTACAATGACTGTCAGGTTGAAAGAAACAAAAACACATACTATGTCTAATGCATAACACTTCCTATAGCGGAAGTGGGTCTGTTTATTCTGCATATTGGGATCATTTATTCCTATCCATAGAGTTTTTCACATAATGAAACTTGACGCAATATGATTAGACGGTTATATGTAATTATCACAAGCGAAGTAAACATTCATGATTCATATAAACATAATCAATTGTATGCGTAGAAATCCTGCTGACCCTAACCCCCTCAATCTTTGAATCCACGCCTTAGTTGTGGTTGAAGATATTCTGCCCAGGAGACAACAATATTTTTGGATCGAACTGAGATTTGTTCTCTTGAAAAATCCTCCATTTCGGACCAAAATGTTGCATCCACTCTCTTTCGGTGCTATAATGCGGAAGGTATTGCTTGACCTTAATACCATTAGCTTTACAAAAAAGGAGCACCTCCTTATTTTGAAGGTCGAACTCTTGCCAGTCTCCAAACCCACTTGAATGCAAGAATCCAACCGTATAAAAGACATCTTCATCTGGTATCACAGCAGACATTCTATCATCCCATCTGCAAAATAGGATAATAGAGTTTATAATCAATCTACTTAGATTGGATTTTAATCATTCAATGCACGATAACTCCTAATTTTTTGCATTTGATGCACTCTATGGATTTGACCGATTCTTGTAAGAGCTAATGGCGTGATGGATAGGTGGCCAATATTCTAGATGTCATGTCATTGCCATGTCGGCAACATGTCAACAATTTGGTCGAAAAATCAGTCTGGTTTTTTAGCAAAGTGCATCAGCTGCCAGAAATCAAACGTCAAGTGCATTAGCTTGATTAAAATCAAAGTTCAATGACCATAACTCATTAGCCTTTAGTGACACCCAACGAAATATATGCCCTAAATGAAAGTGGTGGCAAGCAAGAAAACATACTTGTCATTATTCATAGGGTAAATGAGGACAGGTCCGGTTGTTATGTTCTTTCTGAGAACAATGTTCTGGAAAACGCCTGTGTTGAAATCCGTGATGCGAGATTTAGGCACAAATAGGTTGAGCCATGGGTGAGGAACATTCCAGAGCCCCTGTTCCCGAAGCACCAGCTCTTCAGCTCGCACTCTATTTAAGAAATCTACATAGCCGACATCCTTCTCGAACATGAACTCGGGGACATGGCTCAAATCTTTCAATATCATCTCCAGGTCCTAATGTTAATAAGATAACAGTCAACTAAGTTAAAGGAAAAGAGATAAGATGTTTCTTATGGGGCTGAGCAGAAGCTAATGGAAGGTCGATGTTTTAAAACACGACTATATATATTGAGAGAAAGAGAGAGGCAGGTACTCCAAAACCCTAGTCCTACATAAGCACAATTATTTCAAAATATGATCTAGGGATTTTCTTTCCCTCAAAGATAGTTCAACGTAGATCAACAATTACCTTGTCTACTGTACTTTGAGTGCGTTCATCATAGTACTTGGCTACTTCGATACAGTAGAGGAGCTCATGTTCAGTCACGAGGGACAACAGCCGTGGTTGGTCTGAGAGTGAGAAGAAAGATATCCAACTGTCTGAATTTCGGCGCATGAGAAGCTGACCTTCTACATAGTCCAGTGATTCGTCTTGTTCCCTTTCATGTCGTGATATCAACCGTTCTTGATCCATCATAAAAGCAGAAAAATCGCTGTATATCATTCTCACCCACTTAACCTACAAGGGATTCAATGCAAATACATTTATTACCCTGTGGATCGTCTGTGTCAACCAATTGAAAGAATACCCTATAGAAACGTATAAGCTGACTTCTAGGTTTATGTTCAATGTCATAGATAGAGTCAATTGCAACTTACAAAACAAGGGCGTACATAGTTCATTCAAAAACATGGGCTGCCATATATGTCTTTCTTTTTTCTTGCGAGTTCCAAGACTTAAAACTGGGACATTCAATCTCAAAAAAGAAATGCGATTGTTTCAATCCTATAGAATAAGAATAGCGAAATCTTATCAGGCATCGTGCGCTGCATACCCTCTTTGAAGCTGGAGCTAATGCGATCCTTGCTCTGGTTATTATGCCAAATTGACCAAGACCACCAAGGACAGAATAAAATAACTTCGGATTTTTGTGGGGAGAGCAAGTCAAGAAGTGCCCAGTTCCTACCAGAAAAAAGAACAAAAAAATCTCTCGTCAACAGTCACGAAATGATGAAGGAATTAAACATATGGTATGTAATTTGATACCCTAGAACGAGAAAGAATCTTATGCACCAAAATATAGTTGTCACTTATTCCAGTCTTTATAATTTGAAACGTAATGTCAAATTCCTTGCCATATTGTAACACATTAATTTTTGTTTTTAATGGCAGTCCGGTACGACAGCAACATAAATAGTACATATAAGAACTTTTTTTCGGTAAGGACATCGTTGTCTTTGTCCATGTGTAGATACATGCATCAGCTAGAAAATTCCGTAGTCTCAAAGTCTATCAATTTTTTTGTCGAATAGGTTAAAGAATAAACACAATGGCCGTTCGTCAGCGATTAATCTGGACATATTACTTTAACCCCGTTGACTTATCGGGTCAACCTAATTAGTTTTGGGCCGGTTGACGTCAACCTCCGGTTATCTTCGGTGGTTAACTTGAGATAATGAATAGTAAAAGTCAACCTCTTGATATAACACTCAAAGTACATAGTTTATAGAAAGAAAAAGAATAAGATTAGAAGCGCGAATTCGCAAATTGCGCGTTGAGCCCTAATAATAAAATAGACATTGGCTGTATTTAACAAACAACTTATGGAGGCACGAAGCGAATGATTCATTCGTCGACTGTATTTAACAAATCTGCTTTTGTTGTTTTCTAATCATGACTAGTCACAGATCGTCATCTACCGAGATGATAGGCTCGTTGACATCCTAACCCTAGTTCAATAAGTTTCCAATCAAAATACCGAAGCTAAGGGTGAGTCCATGCATACCAGTAATAACATCCATTTCATAGACGTTGCTGATCTGAGGACCATATCGAAATGTTTCCCCGCTGATGCCTGCATTAGAGAGCGTACCGCCCACAGTTAGGTACAAGTAATCTGTCCACGAAACCGGGGCAACACCATGTTTCAGCGTCTCCTCCAACACATCGATCCAAAGTTGCTGGCCTCCAACGTCTACATAGTGGCCGAGTGACTGGCTCCACAACACGGTGGTCTTGTTACCAAGAGACGTCATGTCCACGACGACCCCATCGTGAGCCATAGCTTGTCCCCGGACAGAGTGGCCGCATCCTCTGGCAGAGATAGTGAGAGGAATAGCGGATTCATTGTATGCGAATGCCACGAGAGTGGCGATGTCTTTGGGGTAAGATGGGCGAAGGACAGCTGCAGGAATTTCTCGAACGATGAGACCGTAATCAACAGAGGCCTCACTGATGGATTCGGGGTCGATGTGGAGGTCGCCAGCAATGGGGAGAGAAAGGAGCTCGTGGTATAGGGAATCGGTCAAAAGCTTGGATTGGCACACCAGTGTGCTCATCAAGATGAGTGTTATGGTCATGCAATGTGAGGCCATCAGATGGTTCTGTGCCATTCTAACGTTGGAGGGACAAAGAAATGATGAGCAAGTTGGTGTTTGTGGCGGAGTTGAGAGGGAGAGCCCGCAAGGGTCTCGTATATAAAGACGCATACAGGGAGACTAAGGCGCAGCCTTACCCTCTTGGAAAAGAAAAGTAACATACGCGACGTGTAAGAAAATATTAGTTAGGGTTTTTGGCTTTGATTTGCGGAGATTTCGATATCACTAGTCAGCAGTTTGACTACGATTTTATTTCTCCGTAAGCCATTGGTTAACCCTAGCAAGGCCCTTAATTTCAGAAGCCTTGATGTCCTTCACACCCATCCATAGGAAACTTCTTTTATCTTTCTTGCAGACCTGAGTACGTTCCTTGAGTTCAAAGGGATGTTAGGTTCATCTTTGGGATACTAACCGTGCTTGATTTATGGAGATTCAATATCACGTAGTCGGTGAATTAAATCTGTTCCAATTTTTTTCTATCTCCTAGACTGGGTTGCCGAAGCAAGGGAAATGTGAACCCTAGAATACCATGTACTCTCTGGGGTTAAGTTAAAAAGAATCACTTAATCTTTTCAACACTATGAAGAAACAAGTCAATCATTGATATAGAAAATATACATGTATATCATCAAATGTTACGGAAACACATTTTGTAGAAACCTTCATTCGCAACAGGAAAAGTCAGTTGGAGGATCTTATACTCCTTGAATCAAACATCCATAGAGAGCTCATGCTTTAGAATAACGCTTAAGTGCATAGTGCCAAGCATTGAGGCCTTCAATTTTAGTGCGAGTGAAATCTAGGTGGAGCCAGTCTCTCATAATTCTTCTGAAGGGACTCACCTCATCCAACGGTTGGATGCATGTGAGTTGGGCTCAAATGCACCTGGATCATGTAGGAATGTTTTATCGGGATGGTTGTCTACTTGGTCAGTGCAACTCAAGCAGACCACACCACCATTCATTAGAGTTCCAATTGCTTTTTTTAAGTCCAAATTGTAGTAATTTGATTTATAAGGGAATCTAGAGAACATTCGATTGCAGTCGACAAAGTCTATTGTTTAATATGCAACTAATGCATCTATGGACGCACCTAAAGGGGCGTGCTGTATTTCTATCAATATCCTTGATGTTTAAGTAGCAAACATGAATTATGAAATATTTTATGCAAATGAGGATTGCAGGCCAAAAAAATTATGTTGATTTTTTTTCCTTGAAGTATTCCGAACAGAATAATGATTTTTTTACTTTATTTTTGTTGTGGCTTGTACTTTATTTCTAAATTCTATTGCTCCCAATTTGTCGTTCAAATAATTTAGTCTGGCCAAACCCTAGAATTTAGCGGGGTCAAATTTCTATATTTGTATTTAAAAAAGTTCTAACTACTGCTAACTCGTCGTCTCGAATTAAAACTCGGCATTGACCAGGGATAACGTGTTAGTGGCCTAAAGACTTTTCCAATCTAATGAGGCTTCTTTACTTTAATAGCCCAAATCTAGAAAGAAAAGATGAGTCGCATGAAAATGAGGGCAAAGATCTCGGATTGCAGAGCAAATCTTGACGTTTGGCTGGGAAAACGACACGGGATTCGAGAGGATCATCGCTGTATCTGTTTTTAAGGATTCTGTTCAAAAGATCAAATACACGCAACGGGAGTGCATTGGCGTGGATCGATGAATAGCCGTCCATCTTTTTTAGATTCACGACTTTGACTTTCTGCTTGCAAATTTAGAACGTTTGGCAATATCGTGCGACTTGGGTTTATAAGCGTTCCGATGATTCCTTGAAAAGAACCTAGATTCGTCCTTCATCACACGTAGACTATTTCAAACATTGCTCGAACGTTTGATCGTGGTCTGACAGCCTGACTTTGGTGGAATACCTCGTAGCATCCAAATTGAAGTTTATGTTCATAATAGAAAAGGGACATTAACTATTGGGAAATCTGCTGATGACCTTGGGTTGATTCGATTATGGTCAGAATTAGGTAACCATCAAGTGGATACACTGGAGATCCGATTCGTTTTGCAAGATTTTCATGATGCGTCATCAAAGTTTGGTATTAAAATTTAAGTATTGTCAGGGTGGGAGGGAACATCAACAAGATTTTCTTCAAGATCTGGTTCGTGTGGTCTAACTTAAGGGCCACGTGATGTCAAAACTATGGACTATCCTTGTTAGAACACGGAAATTGTTTCACAATGACTATCGTGAAACCCTTGACCTTGTCGCAATTGGTTTGAACCCTGAATGCTCCTACTGACGAGAGATTTAATGAGCATCTCCCATCTCTCATATGTCGAAATCTCAAGTGGTTTCCTTGATTACGTAGGGTGGTTTCATCGATGAGGAGCACTAGGTCAAGGTCCATATCTAAAGAGCCAAAAGAACCTCTAGTAAGGACATGTTATCTCCGCTTAAGATAGGAACATTGTTGATAAAATTTGTAAGAATGTCTGTAAAATCAAGAAAATAAAAAACTGTATACTATTAAGCAAATAATCCATAGTAATTGTTTACCTCAAAAGTAGCCTCACTATTTGTAATTGACAAACTATGCAGTTTGATCAGTTAATTGTGATTAGTTAAGGGAGATAACTCAATATGGCGAGAATCAACAACTACTTGAGATGATCATCGATAACTACATGATGTTGATCGATGATCACATGGCACAATTATTGACAAAAGATAAAGGACAATCAACATTTATCAAAATTTAGCGATAAAGTTCGTGGATGACCAACTATTGTGACATTGGCTAAGCGTAGACACTAAGAAAGGGAAGATACAGATTGAAGATGTAGAATAAAGACCCCAATTCGAAGGGATACTAGAATATCTTAAGTTACATTTAGTCGTAAATTTCTAATTAAGATAGGACTAGATAGGATAAGATATGAAATTCAATGATTTTATTATATCACATTCATTATTTAGTAACTGTAGTAATAATTCGAATATATTCACATCATATCATTGTACAACATTTGGCATAAACGTCAAATCAATATAAATGAACAAAAAAATTTATAGAGGAAGATAGTCAAAATCCCTCACAACATTCTTGCCTACTTTATTTTTATTTACTTTTTATTTTATTTTCTTCTATTTTTTAATTAATTTCTTTCCCTCTATCATTCTCTAATAAAATTTTATTAAATAGTAAAATGTACTAATATACCTAAAATATTGAAATACCTAAAAATATGTAATAATTATAAATATATACTTAATTTATATTTATATGTTGAATTTATATTATAAGATAGAATTAAATTCAAATATATAAATAAAATTAAGATTAAATTAAAAAAACTAAATTTTTATTTTTGTTATTTTAAAATTCTTATATTAAAAGTCAAGTATTATTTATATCGATATAATTTTTATCTTGGTAATTTAAGAAGTTTGTTATTCGAGAATAAATAACTTTTCTATAATGGATATTAGAAATCATATCCACATTTATCCTATCTCCCTAGTAGAATAATTTTATCTCCCCTATATCCAACTTTATCCTATCTTAAATAAACATCAAACACACAATAAGATAAATGTTATCATATCATAAATTTTATCAGAGCGCAACTTTAATGACTTTAAAAGAGGTAATTGCTTGTGGATAAGGTGGATATGTGTAGGAGCCTAGAATATCAAGAGTACAATTGTAAATGTACTCAAAGTGGTAGCTGCTATAACTAAATGTAATTAGTGAGTTGTAAAAATTTGGTGGCATTTAATCACAGGGGATATCTCTTTAAACACACAACTTCTCGGATGTTTTTAATAATTTTGTCTTTTCATCTTCTTCATCCATTTATTATTTCTAGTATTTTACTCTCAAAGTTTTTATTCCACCTCTACTTTAAAAGCCAAACCATTATGTCCAAAATCATCATGGAACCCATTTCCATAAAAACCAAGAATTCACTTTTTAGTGAAAGGTGTTTTACTATTTGGGTAGAGTCCCATATTAGTGAAATGGTAATATAAATTGTGTTATGCCCCGACCCTCGAGCTTACGATATTTTTTGTTCACTTTGGTCAAATGAATGCGATATTTCAAGACAAGTCGCCGACCATTCTTTTTATCTTTCAATTTTACGGAAGCGGAAATAAATCAATATAACCTAATCAAATACATAAAAACAAGGTTAATAAGAAGATCAATCACAATTGCAACAAACCCACCATTTTATTTATCGACTAGATTAATTTAAAGAAGAACGTTTAATTACAACCCTATAGACAGGCATGGTTCCTTACTGAGATGTTAAAAATATACTAGGGTTGGGATTAATCTACTTCTTCAAAAGTTTGGGCTCGACACATCTCTTAAGGATTGTCAAAATACCAATGGGAATTGGAATCAAGCTTCGTCGGATTGTACTAGGAGGAACATTAGTAAGCTACTAACAAGGAAAGGTCAGGATCCTCAACTATCCCATCAAGAGGATCTACCTCCATAGAATCTCAAACCTCATTATTAGGGCCCCTACCAAGTGATTCATCAAATCCTCGTAAAGGGCCAAATAGGTCTTCACCCTCATTGATGAACCATGCCAAAAACTTATGGGAAACCCACATCCCCGATCTTTCATCCACCCAGTTAATGGACACATACTTCTCATATAGGTGTGCTCATCCAAGAAATCTATAGGCCTTAACAATGGTCTTCCAATCCTTGAGGGCCCCAAACCACATCGGATAGTGTGCTATCTTAGAGACCTAAAAATGTTTAACAATAATGAATAAGAAATATATCTTAGTGAATCACAGTTTTAAGCCTCAATTAGGATATCAACTCGCCTCAAAATACCTAAACATATAATCACATCTCAATAGCAGATTAATTGCAAAGCAACTCCTACTTTATCTTAACTAACAATGGGATCTACCCAATAAATCCAGCAATAAACAATGCGTAGTCAATCTACTCACATGCAACCTTACCTTGCCATTGTCATATCCTACATGGTCTATATGTTCATATGTGCCATAAATAATGCAACCGACATTCTCATCACCACAATAATTAATCATAGTCAAATCGATTTGTAGGCAATCTTACTTTACCACAGCCATACCCTACATGGTATAAATTCAGGCATGCCATAGTCAGTGCAAACAAGTACATGCATAATCAAAATACATAATAATATATTTCTCATGCACCTTGCATTCACATGGGTTCCCATTATTACACCTACACAAGGGCTACAACCAAACTCCTACCGGTGTCTTCTAACTTAGCCAGGCATTGTCTCACCCTATCGAGCACGGCTACATTTAGAACCCCAACCCATACGGCATTCCCAAAGAACATAGGTCTAGCTTTTACCGCGACCTGCATCCAGACTCTTGTCGCGTATTCCAATAAATTGGAACTTCGTCCCCCAAACTCTTTTGGGGTGACAAGTTATTTATGTGACCACATGAACACACCATATCAAACAATTTCAATTCATTTCCATGCATTAATCAATGCAAACATGGACATGCTCAACATAATAAATCACTGCATATTTTTCACGTATAATTGCAAAAACTAATCATATATTGTCACATATTTATGAAAACCCGTCACGCTTTGCATGTCTTACTTTTTAAACATACTAGTCTTATTTAAATTACAAAACTTGACATGTACACCCGACACTTTGGGGTTTTCCCTTTATATGTCCATGCAATCCTTCTAAAAAAAACCAATGCATAATATTTCACATGACGCCATTATTTATTAAAGCAGACAAGCAATTAATGATGTTGAAACATACAACCAAATCATCTAAGATTCAAGCAACAATCATATAGACCTTAGCACATATTTCCCTAAGAGGTAGTCAAATAATTTAATTATAAATAATTAATATTATTCATAATTAAAATTAATTATTTATTAAAATAATTAATTAATACAATATATTAATTATGTATAATTAATTATTACTAATCAAGTTTAACAAACTAATCACCACTTATCATAATTAACCACAATTAATTAACACTAAGTAAGATTAGTAAAATTAATTAAACTTAACCACAGTTAACTAAACTAACCATACTTCTACTATAGTTAATTAACTAACCACAAGTCCATCCTAACACAATTCAACTATATTCAGCTAACTCAACTATCAATCAACTATAGTTAATCTAGTAACCATCCACCTTAACCATAGTTAATCCTTACTAATCCCCTAATCGAGATTAACTATAATATAATTTATCATTAAGCAAATTTAATCAAGGGATTAGAACGTGAACTCACCGGTTTAACAAGCCGAGCACACATCCGTGATGGTGGTGATGAGAACTACACTCGAATACCTCCAAAATGTCAAGACAAGGTGGCTTGAGGACGAAACCAATAGCTACAAGTGCTGTCCAATTCTATTTTGAACAGCCAAGAAAGAGACAAGGAGGCCAGTGGCTTGGCGGGGTGATCAACGGTCCAATGGATAGTTGAGGTTTGGCAACTCTAGATAGCTAAGGGTGAGATGGTGGTGGCTGGCGCATGGCAAAAAGGGTCATGGTTGGTCCAATTTGGGGTGAAAAATTGAGAGAGGGAGAACCGACGATGGGCAGCCCAAGCACGGCTTCTCTATAGGTGGCAAGTAGTCTAGTAGCCTAGACTGGTGAACGGCAACAACAAGGGGTACGATGGGAGCTGCCAGTCATGACTTTGGTTGGTTCGAGCAATTAGGGGACTAGACAACAAGGAAAAATAAAGGAAATGAAGAAAAGGAAAAAAAGAGAGGAGGGGGAAGTGGTCGACCAAGTGAGAGGGAGAGAGAGGACAAAGGCTTGGCTTTCCTCTTCATCATTTCATCTCTTCAATGCCCATCAAATCCCCCCATTTCCCATGCAAAATTCCATCATCAACTTAAACTTCTCTTCCTCCTTTGTTTCTTGTTTATTAATGCCAAGAAGGGCATTTTGGTCATTTTTCCTTTGGCACAAATTACCATTTTGTCCTTGGGCTAAAGTCAAGAAGTGGGCCTTAGAATTGGGCTTGAATTAATAGGATTTGGACTCTACAAGTCGTTGGACTTGAATCGGGCTTAAAGTAGATAATGGGCTTTAAAAGGGGTAAGTGGGCTAAATGGGCTTAATGGGCCCACTTGGGTGGCTTGGGCCTACCATGGTGGCCTCCCAACTTTGGGCGTGAAGCCCACTAGGGTCTTGCCTGGTCCACTTCCTTGTAAACTCAATTTGCTACTCGTTGAATCATTTTCCACTAATTTCCAAACTTATCGATACCTTTGAGGATTATAAAGATGTTGTCCAATGATTTTGCCCTAACGTCCCTAATAGTTCGATATCCAAAATTGGATTACCATTCATCATAAACGTGTAATTTCAAAAGCCATTCATAATTGATTTCGAGTTTTAGTATATATGGAACTAACGAATGGCTTTTAGAAATTACACGTTTATGACTCGTGGTTGAAATAATATCAATCCACGTTTAAGTTTCCTCGACACTTGGATAACTTTGATTGCCATTAAATTGTGATGAATTGCTTCCTATTTCAAAGTATACAATCTTTTGGAATCGACTTATGGCCGTTCCAAGTGGCCCAACCATTTCTCATTGGAAATACCTAGACACCACAAACTTTAAACAACAAACATATATCTTAGTATCTGATACTGAAGCAGCAATTATAAACAACACATACACCATATGATACCCAGCAAAAATCAAATCACAAGGCAACTACATCCCAACCACATTGATACATTTCAATTCATCTTCTCACTGCTTCATGCTCAATTCTATACTCAAAAGCAATCAATCAAGCGCCCCATTTTGATCCGCACAATCAAATTTACAATCCTACATGATTGGAACCGCAATTGCTCATCCAATAAGAAGTTAAAATGAACAAAATCAAAAGAGCTAACACAATCAACAGTTCTTTAGGGAAACAACAATAACATCCAAGAACAAGACACACCCAAGTTAGGAAAAATCACTAGAAAGGAGAAAATCAACAATTACTAATCAAACATAAACATTGAGATGACAATCCTACCAAAGCAAACAAATCGAATCCTACCCATATTTCACTTTTTGAAAAAAAAATTCTACTAGGCAAATAAATCAAATTTGCACTTGACTTATTTAAGAAATAGAGAAGAACCAAAGCTAATCACACTAATTAGCTCTCTAAATACCCTTCTTTACTAGCAAATTCATTTCCGAAGCCCTCTCAAGCCCCTAATAAATCCATTGATTTGCCATCAAAATCATATTCTAATAGATCCCGATCAAGATAGGGGCATAAGCTAGGGCTTCGGAGGTGAACCAACATATCAAAATAAGAATACCCTCAATTCAAACCCCACAAGACTCATACATTCTAGTTAGGCCAAGAACATCATACCAACTAACACAACAGGAGCCACGAGAAAGCATCAAATCAACAAATCACAAGTGCATAACAAACGACATATCTCACCAAAGTGATGGTGGTATGTAGAAATCAATCACAACTTCCCCACCAAAAAGAAAGGACACGAAAGCTCAAACATAACATGGAACAACTTGATGAGAGAGAGAGAGAGAGAGAGAGAGAGAGAGAGAGAGAGAGAATTGCAAAGCTATGACACATGTGAAGCAACAAATGATTGGGGCTTCTTGTTCAAAGGTGTGCAAGAGATGAGGTGGAGAATCCTAGGTTTCATGAGAAAGGGGAAAGGGACACCTCTGAAGGAAGGAATGAAAAATGTTTGTGAAAGAAAGGGAAAAAGTTACAAATGATTGGGGCTTCTCGTTTAGAGGTGTGCAAGAGATAAGATGGAGAAACCCTAGGTTTCGTGAGAAAAGGGGAAAAGGGCACCTCTAAAAGAAGGACAAACATTTGTGAAAGAAGAAGGAAAAAAGTCTCACATGAGAGATGACAGGAGCGCGCAAGGCCCTGAAAGGAAAATGATTTCCTTTCTTTCAAAAAAGGAAATCATTTTCCATACTTTTACAATGAGATTTTCCATTGATTGGAAAAAAATTTCTTTGACCACTTATTTTCCCCTTGAACATTGGAAATTATGGAAAATATTTTTTAAGAAAATATTTTTCATAAAACAAACGAAGCGGAAGTCTTCAAAGTCAATTTCGCTCTACATTCATAAACATTGACATTTACATTTGGAGGAAATTTTTCATGATCATCATCACATCTCATCTTCACTACCATATATCTTCACCATCATCATCCCACAAAACACATCTACATTCACGACTTCACTTGCGTGGATTGCTATGGTTGAGTATATTATGAATCCATACATCAGCATTGCACGTCACTGTATTATGCATATTTAGAGTTTAGAGGACATTCATGATTTAATGTTTTTTTTTATATTTTGGGCCATACATGTTTAGTTTATATATATAGAGAGAGAGAGAGAGGGGGGGGGGACATGTTAGCTTTAGAATCAGGTTAGTGCATAGCTTTCATATAATAAACTCAAATAAAAAATGTTATTTAGCTTTCATTAGATTGCATGGAGACTTAGACATAATTAGGTTCATATCATCGAATGCATGTCATTTAGAATTAACTTTTAATATATGTATCATATAAATTATTTCAGTTACTACATCGCATGCATCATTCGTGTTAGATATAATCTAATAATAGTGGATACTTGATTAAGCCACAATAGAGTCTTAGGTTTTAACCTTGTTTTATAAAATAAATAAAAATATAAATATTACAGTATATAATAAATTTGTGAATTCCTTAGGTTAGTCATACATGTTAATTAACTTAGAATTACGTGCATGCATTACCTTGGAAATAAAACCATGTCATCTTGCACCTAGGATTTAGATTGTATTTTTTCTAATCATGTGGATGAAGGGTTAAAACATCTAATTTGTAGACTTTTAAGGTTGTCTTTTGTTAGCTAAAAAAGGAAAATACCATAAATTAGAATTGTAAAGCCTCATATAGAGTGCATATTAGTTAGTCATTGTATCATACATAACATTCAAGCATCATGTTTGCCTATTATTCTAAAGTAATAGTTTGCACAAATCTTGTAGTGATAAATAGAGATATTCTTTGCTTGCTTAGTGCATCTAAGTTCTTAAAATCTTCTCCAATCTTTTGTTTTTTGATTCTTGGGTGTTATGTCTCTTGATTATGCACTAGTATAATCACCCTCAAATGCTAGTGCCACAAGGTAAAAATGGACAAAGATTGCATGCAAAACATTTTCAAAATAAAGAGAAACGGTATCAAAATTACATTAGATTAATCTAGCA
The DNA here is from genome assembly GCA_014182735.1 of Corymbia maculata. Taxonomy (NCBI): domain Eukaryota; kingdom Viridiplantae; phylum Streptophyta; class Magnoliopsida; order Myrtales; family Myrtaceae; genus Corymbia; species Corymbia maculata. The sequence continues at coordinate 28,427,958 of CM024689.1, forward strand.
TAACCAAGTTTGTATATTCATGAATCTCTAGTTCACAAAAGTGAAATGTATTCCTACATTTTATTTGGATGTCTAATCAACCCACAATCAATTAATAACAGCTTCAATAGGTAATTTAATCACATGTTGAATTGAGTATCAAATTATAATAAGTAGTGTTGACATCTAAATTTTTGGCCTCACATATGAACATTTATTTGCATAAAAAATTTTGAGGGTCAATCCGACCCCTAAGCAAAATTAGCATTACATAATTTTACATTGCAAGAAGAATACCTTTAGTTGATGTTTCATGGATAGAAAATTTGGAGGGAAATCAATTGGATACATGGGAGTTACAATTTCCACAAGGAGGAAACCAATCAATCACAAGAGTCTTCTCTCCAATAAATTTTGGGGAATTTGTGGCAAGACATACAAAATGGAGGGAAGAAAATCAAAGAATTTGTGGAAAGTGTGGGCTGCTAGAATTTACGAAAAGAAACTAATGAGCTAGACATAGAATTGTGATAGGAAATTAAGGGAAAGAATCAAACTGGTCATGGAATCATTAATGGAGATGAGTGAATTTGGACGTGTTTGTGGGAATGTGAATAGAAGTTAAAAGGGAAATCAAAAGATTTGAAGCGCTAATTTGGAAGTGAATTAGAGTGATTCACAATCAATCCTCAGTGACAAATCAAAACCAAAATTGAATAATTTTCTGAGAATCATCAATTAGCTCTACGGATCCTGACTTTCCAACAATACATGGGAGAATTTTTGCTATAAAAGGAGGCCAGCCTGAACACCTTATGGGGGACGGAGAGGCTGAAAGAATCGTAAAGGAGGGGAGAGAGTGGTCAAAGGTGAGGAAAGGATGAAAAAAAAAGTAAGAGAGGAGAGAGTTCATCCCCAAGTTGCTGCTTAAAAAAGGGGAGAAAGGAAATGGAGAGGAGTGAAAGTGAGGATGACTGAAATGTGGGAAGATTCAAAGAGAAAAAAACGAGTGAAAAGTGGGGAAAATCGGAGAAAAGGAAGGCTCCAAAAAAAAAAAAGTGAGTGTGGAAGACTTGTTCAAGTGAAGATTTAGAAAGTGAGTGAGAGGACTCAAAAAGGTTACCGGGTGTTTGAGAAGGTCTACCTTGCGGTCTTGTTTTCATAGCCGAATTCCCACACTAATTGTGAACTCATCAATTGCGATCTTGGCAATGTTCTTTATTAGTCGCATCCTCCAAGATAATTCTCTTCTGAATCAGGTAGTTTTCTTTAACCAAAATTAATTTGGACATTTTCTCATTTAGCTTTATAATTATTTGGTTCTTATTACGATTGGTGATTTGTTAGGCATTATCCAATTAGGAAAAGTGTTGTGTCGAGAATCATAATAATAAAAAATATTGAGCCGAGAGACATCATATTAGATTTTTTATTATTGCGATCTTCCGTCTTGGATTGTGATGTTACATGTTCATATGGTTATGTTTGTTGCTTGCATTGATTTTACATTAGCTAATTTTCTCAATAATAAAAAATAAAAAAAGCGTTCACATTGCTTGAAGGTTTGACAATTACGTTGTTCTAGAAGTGCATCCTAGGTTTATGTAATATTTTTTAGATGAAAATTTCTAATAAGACTAGCTTAGTTTCGGATTTTGATTTTAAAAATGAAAAATAAAATACCATGCATATGCATATGGCAAAATACATCATTCATCTCACATCATGTAGCACATGCATATTTAGTGTCATGTAATGCACACATGTTACAATAGTTTTCAATTAACATATGTCATTAGAGTTAGGCCATTTGAATTGCACGTCATATGTTGTTAGGGTAAGAATCATGCATGTTAAATCTAGATTAAGGTCATACATAATTAATTTAAAAAAAAAATCAAAAAATGAGATGACATCCCATTTAGAAAAGCATGCATTTTTAGTTATAGCTTATTTTACGTTAAGGTTGATTATGATTCTTACGTTTACTCTTCTAAATCCACATGACCACTCCTTTCCATGTTAGTGGCTTAGATTAAAATCAACCAAAATTGCTTGCAAAAAAAAAAAAGTTTTTGAAACTTAAAGAGAAATGGTATCGAAAGGATGCTAGTTTAACTTAGCATAACCATATCCCCGAACCTATTGAATTTCTAGTTCGCAAAAGTAAAGTATTCTCCCATATTTTACTTGGGTTTCTAATCAATCTTAATTGATTAGTGGCGGCTCCTAGTTGAATAAATTGTATGTTTAACAATGTTAAATTTTGGATACCAAGTTGCGATTGATAGGGCTTGAGAGAGTCCGCATTAAGTATTTGGACTTAATAATTCATTAATCTTCCCATTGGTGATTCACCTTCGAGAAGATTGTGACAAATAGGATTTGGGAAAGTCCATTCTAAACGTGAGCAATGGCCTCGTGAGAGGAACCTTCATCACCCCATGAGCATGCCCTAGTGATTCACCTCCGGGAAGGTCGCAAAATTATGATGATGCCTAATTAGTAGTATGTGAATGTTCAGTAGCTCTCAAAGTTATTGTACTCACTCTTTATTGAGTACATTCCTATTTTATTCTCTATCCAGACCAACTTTTCTTCATCAAAGTTCAAACATGGTGGAATGGTTTGGATTTCATTTAATATACGCTCTTCAAATAGGTTGTGTAAAATATGTTCATCCCAGACCTTTTCACCCTGATTGAATAGTTCCATTACTCTTCAAGGGTTTCCTTTATTCATTGGGTCTCCTATCACACTTCCTAATAGCCACTTATCCTCTTGAATGTTTATAGTCCTTCAATCACTGTCAGCTACTTGACTTTCTAAGAGATAGAATCCTTATATATAAAAAGATTCTATTAACCTCATAAGGAGTGGGATCCATTACCAGCATTCTAGAACTCAACCTAGGGAAAATATATTCCTTTTAGCAATTAATTACGTAGAGCATAAGGATTTGTGGTGCTCTCCATGTCTCATTGCCCAACATAGCCTTATTAAAAGTAATCGGGAAAAGTATATTATTAGTGCCTTAACTTATGTACAATACTCACTTTAGTGCCATAACTTTTCAACGGCTCACTTAAATGCCAAATTTTGTGAAAAATGACTTTTTCAGTGCCATTGCCAATCTATTTAGTTGGAAATTCTACATGAATTTTTTTATTAATATATTTTAGCTGAGATGGCTTGGCGAAACATGTGGATGCTTAACAACATCATTTAACTAACTTTTCGCGGATCACTTAAATGCCAAAAGTTCATAAATGTACATTTAAGTATCAAATCCGAAGCAAAATGGAATCAATTAAGTACTGACAATGAGAAAATCTAACCAAAATGTTGAAGTGGTATTTTTCTAGTGACGTGAGCTCAAAACAACGTCATTTTGGGTGCTAACGTGACTAGATCAATCCAAAATGACACTGTTTTGGCTAAAATTGAATTTTTACTATAAATATTAATTAAATAATACTAAAAACAAATAAAATAAAATAAAGGAACCAACAGCAACACAGGCAAAAGGGGGCTCCCCTGCCTATGCTGCTACTCCTTTTTTTAATTTCATTTTTAGTATTATTTATTTAATATTGATATTAAAAATTAAACTTATGGTCAAAACGGCGTCATTGTGGGTGAGAATAAACTGAGGTAGATCTCTAGCGAGCCACTTAGGCAATAGAAATTATATTGCCACATAAGATTCTGATAAAGAAATAGTCAAAGTTGGCACTAAAGTGATCTAATTTCTAAAAAAAATTATAGTTAAGTATACATTTCGTAACTTTTGGCACTTAATTGTCCATTCGTACCAAGTTTTATCACTTGGGTGGTTCTTCTGCCCATAAGCAAGCAATCAATTATGAAATCACGAAATACAACCTTTTTGTAATGTTACATTGAAATTCAATGAAAGTCAGAATTTAATTTGGGAAACACAGGTTACGTTTCTAATTGAAAGTAGGGATGTAATGGTTTCCTTACCAAGGAAATAGTCGTACCATAGGAGACTCGGGCATAAAAAAATGCAGCCGAAGTTGATAATCCAAACTATACATCATGGGTGTTACTGATCCCCTCATAAAATCTTGGATCATGGGCACTCTCTCAGCAAAGGTTCTTGGACATGTCGTTGATCTTCAAATAGCAATGCAAGTATGGAAAGCCCTTGCTGACCATTTTAAGCAAAGCTCGATAACTCGCGAACTTGACCTCTTTGGACAACTTCAACACCTCGGAATAGAAAATATCTCTTTTATCTGTTTATCTCGCAACTTTAATTCTATTTGTGAGCAATTGCATTCCACCAGTAAACCTGTCCTAGGTGCTAACAAGGTCTTCAGACTACCTAGAGGACTTGATGATGATAGCTACAAACTCTATGTTCAAGCCTCTTCTTCTCCATATGCCGAAGTGGTTGCATGACTTTAGAGATATGAGTTAGGAAACAGGCGACTTTGAATACTTTAATACCAATTCCAATGAAATTATGTAATTACGTAGAAAAGGCGCACCGATGTAACTCGTTTCAAATGGTTGTTCTGAAAATTCGCCGGATGAGACTGCAAGTCTGCCATACATGTTCAAATGCAAAGGGCCTGGGATGTGATCGGGCCATGCTACAAGAGCACTGGAAAATTAACTAACATTTTGTCGTGGATCCAATCAGAAACGTTCAAGTCAATAAACATGTTCAAGTCATGAAAATTAAAAACTGGTCATCAAATCTGTTGCCAACTAATCTACTGAAATGGCCAATAGAGCGAGATTTTTAGTCAGAGACAGAACGCACTTATTCACACATTGCGTTCACATATGGAGTTTGGTGCAGAATTCCTGATCACTTTTCACACTTTTCACCTTGCAATTGAGTCTGATTTTTCTGGAGTTTGGTGCTGAATTCTTGATCACTTTGTTCCGTTTGCCAGGAATTAACGGAACACTTGAAAGGCTTCTTCGAAATGGTCGCCGGCTGCACGAGCGCAGTTCAAATGGCCAATGCCTACGCGCACCTCGACAGGACAATGCTGACCCTCGAGAGGATATTGGAGACGGTGGTGAGCTGGGAGGCCGACGTGAATCAGGCGCTCGAGCATGAAGAGTCTTCGCCGGGGAAGACAATGAAAAGGGAGGTCAAAAACTGTATGGAGAACGTGGGTAGGCTCAAGCGCAACGTGCGCGAGATGAAGCAGGAATTTTCCGAGGGGAGTATGCTGTCGCGCCTGCGGATCACAAGTTGCGTGGACGAGCTCGTGAGCGAGGTGGACCGGTTCAATGAACTCTCGGGTTAATTCGTCAAAGTGAATCTGAGCAAGATTTGGGATTGCTTCGAGGCTAGGACACCGCAACAGAAATTCTATTGGTTTCTGATCTGTAGCGACCATTGCTGGCGGGCAAGTGTGCAGTCGACATTAGAAGCAGCTTCGCTACGGGTTGGTTGTTGATGTCGCGTCGGTTGGCCGTGGATCACCGTAAGAGGGTTCCAGATAGAATGTTGTTTGCAATCTCATCATGCTAGTAAATCTCTAAACAGATCAAAGTTTATCAGGATGAAAGGTCATGTACTTTCAAGATCAACACCTCAAATTTCGGCAGTATAAACATCTTGACTTTAGCCCCTGCCAGCTCAATGGCGAATATTTCTTGAGTTTTGTTTTGTTTTGTTTTTTTTGTTTTGGGAGGGGGGTCGCAAAAGGATAGCTTTCATTAGTAATTGGAAACTAAACCATAAGAGGATTCAAAGTCGAAACATAACATAGACCAAAAAGAATGAGGAGGCTTAGTGAGCCAATTCGAGCCGAAGAGAGTCAATGAGACGGGCTTTCGCCATCCAATTCATGACCTGATTAGCATCCTCGGAACAAATCTGGTGGCTGAAGTGGAGTGATGGTCTACAATGGACCGGGCAACCCAAGGAATTCCGGCCTGGCCCAAGAGCTAGAGAGTGATGGATAGGCTATCCCTTTCCAAGTACACTTGCTAGGCAGAAGTGGAGTCCTTCAGTTCAATTCCAGCTCTCCTACTTTGCTTTTCTCTTTGCTCCCCTCACAAACGCATGTCCTTCCTTCACTGCCAAGGTTCCAGCCGCGAGAGCCGACGGAGCCTGTAAGCATCTCTACATACCCTTGCTACAGATCCCACTCGAGTTTTGTCAGTCTACCGCTACACTTGCATTTCATGTATACTAAGTTCACTCACTTTTGATATTTACATTTCTAACACTAACATTTGAATTTTTTGCACATAAACCCTTGATTACTACGTTTAACATCTCTATTCTTATCATTCAAACCTCATTCTTTTTGCAGCGTGAAAATGGTAATCCGGGTAATTTGTTTCGCGGAAAATAAACCGACTAGAGTAGATTTTACTAGCTTTGGCTGCTTGTAGCGATTAGGAAAATAAGTTGAGGAAAGAAAAAACGTTTCCCTTGTCAATAAATACTAACACATGCTTGGAAATTTTTGTTTAGAAATGTTAGCATCTCTTGGGCTGGGCCAACCCAGTCTGAGAGTTCTTCAAAGGGGTCCAGAAGTGGAGCCCAGAACGAATGGGCTGCTTGGGATTCTAACATGGGCCGGAATCGTCTGATATTTTCAATCCGAATTACTTGGATGGTTAGATTTAGCCCACATAAATTAAAATAATTCATAAAAGTAGGATTTTGACTCGAATTAGTTTGCCAAACCAACTCGAGAAGGCCATAGACGAAACTGTCCTCCGATTGATGAATTACGAACATGGACATTGCTCTCGTGTAAATTAGTTCAATTTGCATGTCGGTGACTTCTATAAGTTGTAATCCACCAATAAAAGTCTTTTTTAGAGCGAAATCTCTTTCAATAAGGGGATAAAGGAAAACATAACCCTTTCATAAAAAGTTCAAAGGGAAAGTCAGGCAACAACATAGACTGAAATTCGCCCTAGGGTTCACTACGTGCCCCTGCTGTCCTTTTGCTTAATGCAAGATCACGAGGCATGGTGAAACCGCAGGCTAGGATTTTCAAAGCACATCGGTAATCATTCCTTTCACCGCGTCTTGTTTTCGACATGGTAAGTCCTTACACTTCAACCTTCCTTCCTGATCTTTTAGTTTGTCCTATGAAACCCTACCCGAGAATGTTCCCACGCTCGACGGTTAAGCGTCAACCTCTTCAACCACCTCGGAATCTTCAAATTGGGCAGATTTGCTTGAAGGATTCCTGACGTAGGAAAACGGAAACACAAGCAACCAAGCTCGGAGCATTCCTGACGTAGGACTATGTTTCCTTGCATGTAATATTTTCTTTCGATTTTCTTTACATCAAATCCCCATCAGCCTTCGCGATGCGTTGCTTCCGAATCACCCACGCCACCTCCACCTCAAGTTATCATAAAATATCTCCTAGTGTGGCGCCTTTGTTTTCTTCTGCAGACATCGTTTTCTGTCGAAAGATGCGTGCAAAGAGAGCCGCAGTCGGTTTTGTAGATGGAGTTCGTCATAGAACATTCCGAGAGCTAGTCTGGCAAGTACTGCTCTGGGTACATTGAGATTCCACAACACTTTAGATATAACAAACGACGGGCAATTCGATTTCAACGATATTACACGGAGAATACTTTTCAAACACGGCGTTCTACTTGCCAATGAGTCAACATAAGGGTATTATTTCGTGTGATGTACGCGAAGCATCGATCGATATCGAATATGATCTAAGCGCTCTACTTATGTTCGCGGGTCGCGATCTAGAATGGCACCAGAAGAAGATAGCAACGGTGACCTCGGGGCTTATTCTGAACTCCCATTGGATTTGGTACTTGAACAATGAAAACCCAACCGTGTCTACAAGTCAAGAAGAAACCCTTTTTTCCCTCAGATGTGATTCGTCGTGGTTGCTGTACGGTGTCTTAGCTTGGAAGGGGACGTGTGCGGCAATGCAAAGATCATACACGCATCACCCCCCTCTCAATTATTGCGAAGAGATTCTCGACGGTCCAACTAAAATTTCCACAGAGAGAGGAAATCCTCTCTGACATTGACTAAATTTGATCATTAAGATGTAATTGGCGGACGAAACACAAGGGAGATTAGCCCTTGAGATCTGCCAAATTTTGTCCTTGCCATCAAGTCGTACCTACCTGAGATGCTTTGCTTGACGCAGGGACCAGCTTTGACACTTGTTCTGGGATGTATCAACTTGGGTTAATTTTCCTTAAAATAAAAAAAAAACGTTGAGCTGCCTTCATCAGCTGCTGCCAATCATTGACTTAGATTATTTGCATTAAGATGTCCAGATTCCTACTCGCCTTGGTCCTTGTCTTCTAATAATGCTGCTCGTTCTGATTGGCTGCATACCTTAACAACAACAACAACAAAAAAACTATTTGAAAACCCTAATTGTCCGGTTCCTTTTTGTATGTGTTCATCGGCTATTCCTTCACGAATCGCCAGATGATGTGTAGATTGTGCACCTGCTTTCCAAGAAATTAGGCTCTGATTCCATTTATATGTTGGAGATTTGGAGAGTGGACCCGGTAGTGGGTGTAGAAATCTAGTGTAGGGAGCGAGATTAATAATTGCAATACCTAACTCGGAAGATATTTAGAAAATTTCGATTTTTTAAAATATAATGTATACTTGATACGAAGAAAATTAGGTTGATATGTCACGGCTTACCAAGGAATCTTCTTGTTGTAGCCCCATTTTGTTTTAATGGAGAAATTTATTTAGAAATCAGATTGCACGTTGTTGTTACATTTAAGGGATTAATTGAACATGATTTCTTAAGATTGACCAATCAAGCTTGAGGATTGGCTCAAACATCGCCTAAACCCCATAATTCCAAAAGTCTGAGTCTCTTCAATCAAATCCCTTTTATAAATAAATAAAAAAAGACAATGAATAAAAGGAAACGATAATAAATAAATAAATAAAAAGAAACCACTCTAGCCTATCGAAAGAAAATAATTGCACTCAACTATTGTGACTTGATTACAATAGGTACACTAATAAATTTATATGTAATCGTATGCATGTCCTTGTCTTCCCTCTCTGAACTGCAATCTTTTTCCCAATGAATGCAAAATTAATTATTTATACGGGAAATTAAATAAATACCCAAAAATTCAATGCGTAAGCTATGAAGCAAGCCATTATTATTGTACTCTTCCATATACATACACTTGTAAACTGCACCCGTTTTGGAAGTTTCCTCAGACGTCATCACCAAGCATCGATAACATCTAATTTTCTCGATCCACTTATAAAACTAAATAAATTAAATACTCCTCCGCCTATAATTATAAAATGACATAAAAAGAAAATCTCAGCTCGAAAATTATTCTATTGGTCAAACATATGCCGTATGTGCTCAAATTATGAAGAAAACTCCGCCGCATCTTTACCATTGCTAACATTATTTTTCTTTTTATTTTTAATTCCGGCTCTCATTTTTTGCGAAATTTAAATGGACCAGCGTGGCGCAGAAATAATTATTAAGTTGCTTCACGATACTAGGTCGACTCCAGAAGAACACACAGTTTTTTTCCTTGTATTTATTTGTTTATTTATCTTTTAAAAAAGAATATTGCAACTGGGCAAATCTAATGCCCGCTAGAAGACAAAGCTGCTGATTTGTCATTTCTTTTTTCCTTCAACGAAGGAGAAAAATATACGAATAATATTAAAAAATTATTTAATTTCTGACAGGCACTGCAATTTCAGATTTTCAATGACGATATATATCTATCCACATCTGGATTAAATTGACTAAATAAATATTCTTTTAATATAGCTGAATCTCTTCAGAAGCAACAGAGGAGATTAAGCAAAATCCACGTCATTGACAATGAGACAATTTGAATTAAAATGCTGATCTGGATAATGGCTTTTTATCATTTCTTATTATTAACATATTATTTATTGCAGGAGATGGAGTGCAAGGGACAATTGCGTAATCCCGGAATCATGTGTAATTAGCTATTTAACCAATTTAAATATGATTTTTTTAATCTTGTGCTGTTTGCAATTTGCACATCCCAGCTGAAACATTACTTCACTTGAAAGAAATTTGGAAAACCTTAGCAACAATCGCACTCTAATGATCCTAAGAGGTTTCAAAAATCTTTCTCGATTGACCCCGCACCGCCATTGCTTACCATGTATTTCCATCTAGTCGAGGACATGGCTGATACACGTGGACTCCTGAATGACCTGAAAATAATTAAAAATGATTTTCAAAGCATTACATAAATCAAATCAAATAATTAAAATAACATAATTATAATTGATTTTTTTTTAACAATTGCTCTAAGAGCAATATGCCCTCTGCTGAAAGTATGCTGAAGCCAATGAGACCCTAGACGACCCAGAATGGGAGGCCATGTTCTGGTGCTGTGCTCTGGATGAGCCCGGTGCCCTCAATCGCACGCTAAAAGGCTATATATTAATTAGGGCCTATCTCTCTTCCATAATTTCAGACTCTATTCCAAAATTGACTTTACAAGTTTTAGATACTCCGGTAGAACCGACCGATTTAGGGGATTCGATTAAGACCGATTCCCAATTTTTTAAACTAGGAATCAGACATGTTCCTTAGTCCGTTTTACTTGCCAAGTAAAGTAGTTTTTGGCTGGTTCGCAAAATTGAACTGGCTCGGTTGCTCACCACTACGAGAGATATCACTGGCATATGTGTTCAAAAGATTTGTATTCGATCCAATAACATTGGTTCAGAATTTTAAGACCTCCCCATTAAGGCTCTGAATTATACCATTTATTGGGGAGCTCAGTTCCATTCAAGAGAAGGTGAGGGATTCATTTTCAATTTGCTCTGGGTTCCAATTGATGATGTTGATTCCTTTTGCTAAATATGGCAAATGCAAGCTGTCTCGCTTATGATTTTTAGGTTTTGGATTTTGAGCCATTGGGAAAATGTAATAGTAATAATAGTAAGTTTCACAGAAAATCAGGTAGAAGCAAAATTCACAATGACATTGACACAGTACAATCCCCAGCTTCATTCAATTTTCTTCAGATGAATTCAGAGCTGTCCCATGACTTAAATCACCAAAACAGCAGAGCAGAGGCATTCAAGAGAGGAAAAAATCCACAATTTCTTCTGATTAAGGTGTCGAAAATCGAAATGTCGTATTTCTTTTAATTACTTCTTGGCAATTTCTTATTCTTGTGTGGGTCAAGGTGCCAAAATCAATGTACCAAATTTTTTCGATTTTTTTTTCAAATTTGGCTGGGCAAGTTTGACCTTTTCTTGTTTTTTTTTTCTTTTGTGCCACATTGTTGTTATGTGGGGAGAAGAGATATTTTAAAAATCAAACGAAATACAAATTGATTTTTTTTTTCTGCCCTCCATAATTAAGTCATAACCTTATTTTGGCATTTTGTATCTGCCCCTCTGGTCTCAGGAAAAAATTTAAGGGTCGGGTCAAACCCAAATGGGAGCATCAAAAGTGGTTAAATTAATGTATAATATAGTGCAAAACCTTTTTTTTTTCAATTTGGTCCTCAATTTTCTCAAGGACAACTCACAAGTCAAACAGCCGATCGGCCCAATTTCAGGAATGTCAAAATCCAACCGTGAATGAGCATCCAAAGAGCTCTCTTTTCTTTATTATGTAATTTAGGGTTTACATGGAGAAGGTTCTTTGAAGATGAGAATGGTCTCTATATGCTAATCAATGTGTCTTATGTGCTAAGCAAAATCCATAGAATTATATTTGGAACATATTGAAAGTCTAATATGCAACATGGGTATGATTGGAACTAAATCCTATATACATATCTTTTCTTTATTATGTGATTTAGGTTTTACATGGAGAAGGTTCCTAGAGATGATAATGGTCTCTACATGCTAATCAATGGGTCTTATATACTAAGCAAAATCCATAAAATTGTATTAGTAACATATTGAAAGTATAATATGCAACATGGTTATGAATAGAATTAATCCCTATCTATATATGACTAGAAATATAGGTGACTTTCTAGATAGAGAGATGTGAAGGTTGATTTGCATCTCTGTGGGGGCAAATCTTCTTGTTTCTTCCATATGTTAAAAGAATGATCTCTTATTACCCTAAAAATAAAAAGAAAATTAGGAAGAAAACGAAAGAAATGGGAAGTGCGGTCCAAATTGGACCACTTGATACCCTAGCTCGCAGGTCATGTTGCAGAGGTAAAGTACCGGTGGAAAATTCAAGAAAAGCATGTAAAAAGAAGGCCAATAAATAAGACATGGGGGGGTGCCTGCCTTCCCCTCAGGAGGGCACATATACTTGAAAGGCCCTGTCCTTTTGGGCTACACGACAAACCCCTTTTGTCCTTGCAATTTCTTCTTTTTAATCATCATTTTTTACATCACATAGAACGATAATGCCCCCTTTTTCAAATTGTGCAAATTGAATCCTTCGATGTAACATGATCTTGAGCACAATTTTCCGCCGAATGGAAAATAATTTCTGTGCCTAAGGAATAAAGACCAGACAGATAGATTACTTTCCTAGACATCATCATCATGATGTACATGCACCGCTTACAATAAAAAGGAAAATTGGGCCAAAATGATGTAGTTAAGTTGTGATTTCGATGAGATGTACAAATCATTTTAGCTTCTTGACGTTGAATGACAATTCTTGAGCGCTCGTTTCGAGAGCTTAACCTACCTAAGGGTATTCTTGACTAAGGCCAATCTCGAGGCACATTTGTTGAGCGTTGAGTTATCGACGCCATGTTTGCATGTTCACTATACTCTAGCTTCCTATACGTGTTTCCAACAATTACTATCGAAGACTTTTGATCCATGTCTTTGCATGTTCACCGTATTTCAAGGGCGTTTCCGAAAGAAAATTCTGATTTGGGGGTTTGCTTCTGACGTCAAACATTTGTGAAAGGAAAAAGAAGAAGAATAAACTGAAAAGTATCCAATGCCTACGCCCGTCAGTATCCAAAGTACAACGACAAATTGGACCACATTACTCGTATTGGCTCAATTTACACACACCCCAAAAAAAGAAAACTCGATATTTTCTCTTTACCCTTTTTCCCTTTCTAGGCTTTCGTCCGGCTTTCGATCTACCTTTTTCCTTGCGGCCAATCGCCCCGCCTTTAAATATTTAAAACCTATCAATAAATTGGCAAATTAGAACTAGCATTTCTTTTTGGAAAAAAAAATTTGGATAAATACGAAATCCCAAGCACTAGTTCAGATGCAAAGAGAGGTGAGAAACTTGTAGACACTGCACAAGAATCAAAGACCCCTTTTCGCTTCTCGATTTCATTAATTCCAAGATTTAATTGATATATTTACGAGCTTTTTCCCAAGTACAAAACTACCCACCAAATCCTTTGTTTTTAAAAAAAAAAAAATATTTCCCCAACCTTTTCTTCTTCTCAACGTCTGAGGGGCCGGTCCCATTTCGTGTGGCCTAGGCAAAACTCAGTAAAAAATAAATAAATAAATTTACGCCTCACAAGAAATGTAAGAGAGGGTAGGTGGAGGGTTGCTTTCAGAAAGGGGTAATTATTATTTGTCAAACTTTGGAGGGCAATTGGCTTTTTTATTATTCTAGCTTTATGTTGTCACAGAGACCCCCCGGAACCGGTCTCCATCCCCTTACCCTCCAAACATTTTCGAAAAAAATATAAAAATTTCCGAAAATCCGGAATTTTTTTAAATTTTTAAAAAATGGCAACGGAATTAATAATAATAAAATATGAAAAGGGTAGAAAGGGACCCCCCAGCGCCATAGAAGTCCTCAAGAGCTTTTGCTACCGACCCCACCCACACTTCACCATAAATAGGGATAATAATCAATAATAATATTCTACAAAAATAATAACCACTTTTTTTTTTTTCCACACGTAGCATGATGGAGGATTACCACCATTTAGTCCCCACCACAATCATTGTGCTACATGCGTAAGAAAATGTTTCACGGTTTGAGAGCAATTGGATTTATATTTTATTTTTTTATTTTTCGACGAGATTGGACTAAAGACAAAAGAGTTCGGATATTCCCTGAATTTGCACAATTTTGCATGGATTGGCAAATTGGCCCAAAAATATATATATTAAGCTCCGGGCGTGCCCGACACATGGTGGGAAAATTTTGCAGCTTTTTTCGTGTGTGTGTGTGTTTTTTTTTTGAGAACTGTATTTTTTTCCCTTACTAAATATCTATTTACGAAAACGACACGCCCATCCTCCTAAATTATTCTGGCCCAGAACCAAATAAAAATAAGAAAATCCCACGATATTTAAAAAAAGGAGGAGGAAAATGACGCGATAAATACTCCCAACGGAAACCGAAAGGCATTGCCTCCCATCAAGACGTGGGAGAACATACGGCGAGGGAGAGAGAGAGAGAGAGGCCGAAGGGCTACAGTTACGGCGTGATGGTTTCCCGCAAAGAATATACCGAAAATAAATTCGGGAAAAAGAGAAAAAAGAAAAAGGAAACGATGGTTTGATTTTATTCCTTTAATGGAGCCTTTTAGAGAGGTGGAAAAAACCCACTTCTCATTTGAGGCCGTTCTCTCCCTAGGCCGACCCGCTTTAACTAATTTCCCGGTGAAATCGCATTTATTTGGAAATATTACCATAGATTATAAATGGTAGCTCCCGATTGATTATCCAGATTTAATCGCATTTATTTGGGAATATTACCATAGATTGTAAATGGTACATCGCAATTAATCATCCAGATTTTCCTAATCGGGGGAGCATTAATTAAGGGCGAGCCGAATTCCCGTGATGGTGATTTTTCTTTTTCTATTTGGGGGGCGCTTTCGTGTCTTTAATTTGTGGCCGCGATTCGACGTTAACGTTGCGTCCCGGTGGAGGAAAACGAGGGGCGGGTCGTAGCTCGAAATCAGATGAAAATCGTCCCTAAATTCGGAGAGATTTTTTTTTTTTTTTACTGGATGAACGCCCGTGAGATCGCGTATGGTCGAGAAGGCCCCCAAGGTAAAAAAGAGAGAGGGGGGAGGGGGGGAATTCCCAAGGCGAATATAAAAAATATAAAAAATAAAGCACCGAAAATTCCCGATTCCTTCCTCTCTCTCTCTTTTCTTTTCTCTTTTCTTTTTATTTTTTTGTTGTGATTTTTTCAGCAGAAAAGAGGAGGGGGAGGGGGATGGGGGTTCGGGTTTGGTTTGGTTTTCACGAGACTCGCGAGCGAATGGAATGGGAGGGAGGGGGAGAAAAAGGAAAAAAAAGAAAAAGAAAGGCCCCTGAAAAAAAAATAAAAAAAAATATAACAAAAGAGAGGGTGGAAATAAAAACAAGAAAAGGGAATATCACGCAAATCTAATGCCCTCCCTCCCTCACACGCCTATCGAAACACCACGAGCCCCTCTCTCTCTCTCTCTCTCTCTCTCTATCTGTGCCTGCCGTCGTCAGCACCACCACCAAATCCTCAACCGCCCTCCTCATCCATTTTCACAGCAGCAGCTCAAACTCCAACGCACGAACCCCCCCAAAAAAATATATTATTTTTCCCATTTATTTTATTCATCTCAAAAAAACCCATATTAAAAAAATCGGGGGCCGGGGGGTTAAATATAAAGTATTGGGTTTTTTATATAAAATGCCGAGAAATTCGGTGTTTTTGAAAGAGATTCGGGGGAAAGGAAAAGCAGGGATGGCATCATGCTGTAGAAAGAGAGGGAGAGTGTGGTTTTTTATGGGCAAAAAAGTGAAGAGAGGGCGGGGGAGGAGGGGGCCTAAAAAGATGAGAAATTTCATGAGCGGAAAAGGTCGCCCGCTGTCCCCTCTGTTTCCTTTTCAGGAACCGTCGCCTGCACTGTAACTTCATTCGCTTTTCCCAGATAAATATAAGCCAATGATAAAGATTAAAAAAAAAAAAAAAGGAAGGAAATTGGAGGGAGCTTTTTAATTTATTTTATCGCCTTTTTTTTGTGTGTAAATTTTTATTTCGACGATGCAGTTGGGGGGGCATGATGAAAAGGACGAGAAAATGACGAAAGAAAAATGGAGCGAGACATTATATTTTCTAATTTTTTTTCCAGAGGATATTACTCTGAGCTCCAGGAATTTAGAGTATAACCTCGAATATATATATATTACTCTATTGGACACATTTATATTTGAGTTTTCCCGTTGCAATATTATGGATATATATATTTTTTAGCCGGAGAAAATTTGGGCGGAAAAAAGGCAGGAAAAAAAAAAAGGATGCAGGATTGGGGGGTTAAAAAAAAAAAAAAAGAGAATTTCCAAAATTGGTTAGGGTTTCTCCTTGAGGAGGGAAGCCAGTCCGGTGACCACCACCTTGGCTCCTCCCCCCATCTCGACGCTCTTCGGCCTCACCGCCGGCGGCCGCCACTCTCCCGTCGCGGCGACACTCCCGGTCGACGACGGCTCCGATCTATCTTCCGGCGACGGCGGCGGCGGGGGCTCCTCCACGCCGAATATCAACTCGAAATCCCCGTATTCGGTCTCCTTCTCGCCTCCGGTCTTCTCCGGATCGGCGTCGTCGGCGGGGGCGGCGGCGTCGGCGTCGGCGTCGGCGTCGCCCTTGAGGATCTTGTGTAGGTGCTCAGCCACCTGGCCCGCATGTACTCGGCCTTCCGCCACGGAGCGACGTGCATGCCTTTCTTTTTCAGGCTCTGCCTCGCCGCCTCCGACACGATCGCGACGATCTGGCCGAGACGCTCCGCCTTGCCGACGAAGATGTGCGGCAGCGACTGGAGGATCGCTTTGTAGGTCCCGGTCGATCGGGCTATCTCGAACTCCGATCTGAAGTCGACGTCGATCAACAGCCTCTCCCCTTCGACGATCGCATCGATGTACTCATACTCGCCTGAAACAGAACTTCCATTTTCAGAGACGAGTTCGATTTTGGGGGAAGAAGAAAGAAATTTCCTCAGATCGGACGGTTCTAGAGAGAGAGAGAGAGAGAGAGAGAGAGAGCGTACCGGCAGGGAAAGAGGAGGTTTTATCCCATTTGGATTTGCAGATGAAGGAATCGTAGCCGAGGGATGATAGATTATCGACGACGATGTTCCTCAGATCGTCCTTGCGCTTGACGCTCTTGTTCTTCTCCACGATCTTCGCAGTGTCCGCCAAGAGGTTTCTCTCCGAAACGCTGGTGCACGGAATCAATCCCTGCGTCGAATCGAATCAAAGCGAACCATCAGAACATCATTCTCGTTCGTTCGTTCAGCTTCAGGAATTTGAATTTCACACGACACGAGCGTGAAGAAGACGACTGACTCAGGAGCGACATTTCTTACCTTGAGAGCATCCAAGGCGTCGCCTGACGATCCGTTGGTCACCGACTCGGCGAAGCCGTCGAAGATGTCCAATTCGTCGTCGGAGCTGTCGTTGTTGTTCCCGTTGAAGCAATTGCAGCGATTGCGGCCGCACTTGGCCACCGATTGCTTCTCGTTACTCTCCTCGATGAAATTCTGCACCATCTTCGCTAAGCAGACCGAGCTCGGCTCGAACTCGGGTGCTCCGCCCCCTCCGTCCTTGCCGTACTGCGGAGGAGCTTCGCCGCCGTTCGCCTTCTCCGACGACGAAATCCTCAGGACGCCCGGGAACTGCCGGTCGAACAGCCTCCGGAGGCGCGACTTCAGTACTGGCTTCCCGGCATCGGCCCGAACCGGCTCGCGAACGTGATAAACTCCAGAATCGATGTCGATCGGTTGGATCTTCGGTGGCATGGCTCCGGCGGCGACGGATCGATCGCCTCGTCGCCGATTCCTCTTCTCTACCACAAAAAGGTCAAAATCCCAGTCCCCCACTCTGCTCGTCAGCAGTCCTCCATTTCCGCAGAGAGCTCGAAGGTCGCGCGATTTCAAAATCCAAACACTGAGAGCGCCACTCAAAGACTCAGAAAATGGATGGCCTGCTTATCTGCATGTACAGACAATTTCGCCTTTCCAACTCCAAACTGCTATTTACACAAATTTCCAGAGAGAAGAACACAACACAACAAGCAAAAAAAACGCAAAGTCGCTCAGAAATTCCCAAAATCGGCGTTCCCGGAGAAGAAATTCCCGCACATTACACAGAAGGAATCCAGGCACGCGACGATGTTCTGGCCACAGGAACCTCGAATAAATCTGGCCAGACCAGGCTTTGATCAGCGCCTAATTGTTACCTTCGACTTCAATCCGGGAATGAATTTCACGTTGAAGGATCGAATAACTTGTACTGAGCGAGAGAGAGAGAGAGAGAGAGAGAGAGAAAGGGTTGCTTTGGCTTAGCAGAGGGACTTTTCGTGGAAGACGTGACGGGGGTGATCAGAGATACGGACATTCCGTGTGGATGGGGAGGAGGAGGAGGAGGAGGAGATCGTCGGAGCTTCCATTCACCGGCGGAGACAGATCGTCGGCCGGCAGGCGAGTATCGGGCAGTGGATTCGGAGAAGTTTTTTTTTTCCTTTTCTTCACCTGGTTTTTTTTTTCTGTGGGGAGAGGCTTTTCTCTTAAATTTTTTTTTTTCGGATTTTTATCTTTCCAGCTGCTGCGAAATTAGTGATCTCTGGACCGTGCGAGTCGATATATATATATACGAAAGGCCGGGGGGGGGGCGGGGGTTGCGCGGAGTGCTTTGCTGACTGGGACTGAGGAGTGCCATGTAAGGCTCCCTAGGTGATCGAGAAGCGTCCGGATCGCCTGAGGGTGACCGCACGAGAGTAACCGTGGAATCGACACGTCATCGTATTTTCGTCGAGTCAAATAATTTCCCTGCCTTGACTATAAAGAAGAAAGTCAAGAAAAATCTCCAAAGGAGGAAAGCTCAAATGGCTAGACGACCGGAAAATATATTTTAAAAAATAACCCATTTGAAATAATTAATTAATAAATAAATATTTCAATTATCAATAATAATTTCACGAGATATTTTTCTTTTATTCATTTTCATATACAATACAAACAATCATTTTTTGTAAAGTATTTTTCAAATTAATCATTTCTCATGAAACAAATAAAGTTTCTTCAAGTGTTTTTTTTATACGAATCAATATATAATCTTGCCTTATGAAACATTAATAAGAATTAAAAATGATTGCTTAAAAGAATTTTATCATCGTGAAAACTCCGATCTTGAATATTTATGAGCAAGATCGCGGCAATAAAAGTGTTTTGATGATACTCGTCAATGAAAGACGACCACAGGGTATTTGGATATTTCGAGCCGATATTATCTTCAACCCAGGGCGTTTCGCTGACGTGGCGGGAGGTCCCGCGGACCTGCACGGGAGCGTGGGGTGGGGTGGGGTGGGGGGGGGGTGTGCGTCCCCGCCGGGCAGAGTGGAACGCATGGGGGTGGGGGCCGGGGGTGGGGACTTCTGCGAAAAGACGGGAGTACCCTCCGCACTTAACGCGCTCGTGGGGGAGGAGCGGGGGCCCAAAACGGTCGCCCGTTCTCCGGGGTGCGCGTGGGGCATGTTCTGTAAATCGAGGCGGGGATGGAGGTCAGAACCGTCATAACGCCAACGGAAATTTGGAGAGAGGGAAGGGGGGTTAGGGAAGTGTACGCCTCACGCCGTTGGGCGGGGGGACACGTCCAAAACGGTCGATCGTTTTTTTTGGCCATTTTCTTTCCTTTTCTTCTTTTTTCCCAGGGATTATTCGGTATTAATTTTTGAATTTTCTGAATAATTTTAACTGCCGTTCCAGTACATTGGATTTGATTCTTGGGTGTATGAACCTTCCCCTCATGTCCGTCCAATAACTTTGGTCGCCTCTTTTTATCTTTTTCCTTCTTTCGTTTTTCTTGTGTTTTGGTTAGCAAAGCTTCGGCTTCACTTTTGCCCGGACCGGTCCAGCTCCCAGACGGTCCACAGGCCCACTGGTCAAGCCGCCGGGTCAATAAATTTTCCTCGTCTAGAAACAAATTATCTTAATCACGTAATTATTAGTGTCATTAGACAAATAGAAAGGCCCCGTAGTCAGCTTGGGAGCTCAGTCACCGTCTCGCTCTGTATTCTTTCGTTAAAGCTAGAGAATGATCGAAGATCCAATCAGATTAGGGGCATCGGTTCACCAATTGAACCAAGTTCTTAAGGGAAATTTGGAATGACTTTGTCCGCTTTTCTAATCCTATCAATTGAATTGGCGGGTCCAGTCTGAATTTAAAAATGCGGAATAATCGAACCTAGGAAGAATTTGGCCGTTGGTCTGCCTAACCTACAAATGATTCTTGTACGAAAATAAGACCCAAGGTCCAGTTGTACTGCCATCCATCGTAAGAAAGTTGTTCGTACCTTTGCATTTAGCCAGGGTCATGGTCTTTTAGCATTACCAAGTACAAAATCAGAGGGCTGAGTGTTATCCAATTTGTATTGAGTGAGTGATAAAATGTTACAAACATTAATAACTCTAATAGGTTTTGATGCAAGTTAGTCTAGGCCTATCGCAAAAATTAACTTATGTTAAGTCGCATTCGGATCGAGCATTACAATATATTCACCAAAACCCATCTCGTACATTTTCATTAATTGAGCATCAGATAGATCAATTTTCTCCCCCTAAAAAAATTTAAACCATCAAGGAACAAACCAGCACCACAAGGCGGAACGGAAGGAACATGAAAGTGAACAAGATAACTGGGAATAACAATTGTGAGAAAATTAAGAGGGAGAATGGAGATTCGAATCCTTGATGCGTACTGCCATATTAAACAAGCCATTTTATCATAGAAACTTAAACTACTAGGAAATGGGGCACTATATATATATATAAAAGCGTTCTTAATGGTGAAAATCAAGGAATTGTTGATCACATTGAACAACTACAAGTGAGTGGAATGTTATGGACCCAAGTTTATATTATATTTTGAATATATTTAATATTCATGTTTGTGCATTTTATTTTATTTTTTTTTTATTTTTTGGTCTTAGTTTGTTGTAGGTGAGATGTGCAAGCAAAAATTGCGTGAACCCAAGCTGACTTGTTCTTCCACAAACTTTCCCGTGGCATGTCCTTTTGATCCTAAACAGGTTAGGCAGCACATAGAATCATGGCTGCCCTGGATTCATTCATTCATTTATTTTACTTAAAGCTAATTTATTTTACTTAAAGCTAAAGATGTTTTGGTTTTTATTATTTATCTTTTTTAGTTTTTCTATGGAGCGGAAGAGGGCGTAAGTAATTATTAGAATATTTCATCTAACAAGAAGGAAAAATAGAAAAAAGAATTACAAGAAGTCAAAAAAAATTTAAAGATAGCGATTGAGGTTGAATCTTCATCACTAGTCGATTGGGAATGTGCAATGTATCATACTATTCTAACAAGAAAAAAATATTGAGCATATTTAATGCCGATTTCATATTTAATGCATTATTCATGAGTAAACTTCCTTTTCTTCATGTACGTGGCACTTTTGACAATTTTTCCATAAATTAATATATGAAAGGACACAGCATGGTTTTTTATTTTTATTTTTTGACAAATTATGGGCTTTCAGTTTCTTTAATTTCTTAAAATTATTGGCCTTTCTATGTTTTAAATTTTTTTTTATTTTTAGGTAAGCGCATGGGAGTGTAACACTTCTAGTTTCCCTAAAAAGGAAAAAAAAATCTAAGAAAATTATATATATAAGCAAAAAACATAAATAAAAACATAAATGGTTCACGAGAAAAGCATCTGAGCTCATTACATTAGTCAAACTACTTAATTTATTCCATTTTATAATAATGTCAAAAAATTAATACGAGCCGTCTATTCCAACTGGGGAAAAAGAAAGAAAGAGAGATCCATCTACCTTTCGGAACTATTCAATGGAGTCCTTGGCGTTGGCATAAATAAAAAGCAATTAATTTGAATGTTGGGGTTGGCCTGGCCTGGCCTCGCCTTCTCTGATTGGGAAAGGTCCAAAAAAGAGAGCAATTAACATTTACTCTTGGAATTCACTTTATGTCCAATTATATTTCCAATAATGTCAATCCCGATCGCACTTTTTCACGAACTTTCTTGCGATATAACTCTCCAATTAAAAGATAATACATATTTTTTTGTTTTCTTTTTTTGCAACAAGGTAAGTAGTAGATGAAAAGCACTAAGGCAAAGTGGTTTTCGATACATTGTTTGGTAATACCCAAAAACACAAATTGTCAAAATATAATCGATACTTCCTTATCGAGTTTCTTGAGGATAACTTCTTAAACGAACGGACATGGATTTCACCGATTTTTACCCTAGTAAAATGCACTTGAATGATATAAACACCATCTCTTGAAGGGTTGAGATCGGCATAAGTAAAACGGGAGTGCCAAAACTTGGCACGGAAGGACATTTAAGTACCGCTTTTAAAAAAAATGAATCACTTAAGTACCAAGTCGCCGGAACTCTGCGAGAAATCTTAGATGGCAATTTTTTATTAATTTTTTCCCTACGTGGCTCGCTGGAAATTGAAACGACAAAAAATAAGCGCAAAACGACTTTGATTTTGCGTTGACGTGGATTTTAAAATTTATTAATTAAATAATTTTAAAAATAAATTATTATAAAATTGATTAATTTAAAAAAAAAAGGGGGAGGGGAAATCGGCGAGGGCTGCACAACCTTCGCCGATCCCCTTCTAGTTTTTTTTTTTTAAATAAAATCGATTTTATTTTTTTTTAAATCTGATGTGGACAATTTTTTTATTAAAATTGCCACATGGAATTTTTTATTTTGAAAAAAAATGCTTCGTCAACAAATGAGTCGCCGTAAAAAATGGACACGTGGCAATTTGACCAAATTTTCTCGCTATTGGCATTTAAGTGATCCATTTTGCTTTGATTTTGACTTTAAGTGTACCGTTTGTAACTTTTGACATTTAAGTGTCGTTCCGTGTCAAGTTTTGGCACTCCTGAAGTCCATACCTCGGTTGAGATCCATTTTGGCGAAAAAGAGGGCTAAAGATCCAAAAGGGTCACTTTCGAATTCTCCAAAACAACACGCCAAACTAGAGAGTAAATGCTAATGACTGTTAATTTAACCCCATTTAGATAGAGATAACTCGTGATTAACATAAAAAAACTGTGCACAATTAGCAATTAGAAAAGAGGGGGAATCAAGGGGGTCAAACTAGGCATCCAAGACCCTGTAATTAACAATGAAAATTACTAAGATTTCACCATCAAAAGCATCAGAACAAGGGAGGAGGGCACCGGAGGGACTGGCCCTCCCTTTTACCGAACCTTGTCACGCACGAAACAATCGCATCAGATTCTTTCAAGCAAGCAAGGAAAAATTTGTCAACAAAATTGACATCGAATAGACCCTTTTTTGCTTTTGACTCACGTGAATCGAGAACTATTCTTCTTTTAACGTGTTCCTCATGTATTCCCTTCTCTCTCTTTTTTAAGGATTTTGCCTCTTCTAAACAATTTTAAGTTTCATACATGCGATTCCGCATTCCATATATGTTTCACCTGAAACTTGAAACCTACTAATCAGAATATGTTCTTCATTTTTTAAAATTCAGAACCTACCTTGAACCCATCCCGTCATAAGTTCAAAGGTCTACCTAGGTTCCATCTGCATTGGTAATTATGAGATTATAGTGAACTATCATATTTAATGACCATTACTTATCGTTACAATTTACTAGAGGTGTCGATATGGGTTATAAACCCATATTATGACTCACTTTTAGTCATATGGGTCAAATTTGGGTCAAGTGAGAGTTAAATATGGGTCAAATACGAGTCAATTAAAAATTATATATTGATCAAATATGGGTTAAGTGAGTTATTAGGTAAACCCATTATCTCTCTCCTTCCATCCTCCTCCTCTATGCGTTCTCGACCTTCATTGTCGATCCTACCATCACGTCGCCATCACCATCGCCGATCCCAAGCTTGCCGTCATTGGCTGGAGCTCAACCTATTTCAATTTAGAGGTATCCACATTTTTTTTATTTACTAATTTTTTATTATTAATTTACTTTATAAATTTGATGTGAAATTTTTATTCAAATAATTTATATGGAAAAGTTTAAAGTGCACTAAATAAGTGGGAGTAGATTTTCTTAAATTAAGTTAAATATTAATATGTGTTAGTAATATGGGTCGGGTGGGGTATATGTCATCAAATTTACATTGCATGAAAATGAGTCAAAACGGGTTAAATTGATTGATGTAGGTCAGACCATTTTTAACCCGATTCAAACCCAACCAGATCCACCCATTTGACATCCTTACAATTTGGTGACCTTAACCTATATTTAGATATACGAAAAATATGAAATATTAATAAAGTAAAAGTCTCATTCATAAAATGATAACTCATACTAGTGATTCCAAATTATACACTCATCATTGAATATTATGGAATACTACGGAATCATGGACTAAGAAAAATACAAAAACTTGTTTCAAATTTCACCTACATAGGACCTAAAACTTACCTATCGAAAAATGTTCCTCAATTTTTGTAACTTAGAATATATTCTACATTCCTTGGAACATAGAATCGTACAGGTTCTCAACAATCTAGTTCTTCGATCCTAGGTTCTACCATAGAACCATTCTCACCCCTAATATAAATGCCATCGATCAAGAGCAAATTGTTTGACCCAAAGTCATGGACCAACATATGGAATGAAATCATGTGTATATAAACGGCATATAAACACCGAGGATTAGGGACATGGGATAATTTTTAATGCCCTCTCTTGTGCAATTAGGAACGAGATGTGGAATTTTGCGGCATGCATATGAGATAAGCTGTCTAGAATTGATTTCAACATCATGTTAGAATATCTAATCCAAAATGTTAAATCAGTAGACTAAACGAAATTGCTTCGTATATGAAAAGGATACAATATCCGTGAATAAAGGGATTTGCTGTACTTTAACGAGGACGTGCACCATTTTTGACTATGTGAACCGAGAACTATAATTAACGTGTTTGTTATGGTTTATGCTAGTCCAGTTTCTCACGGCTTTTGCCTCTTGGAACCACACGAATTGCCAACTCCTTCGAAATTTGCTTTTCTTTTCATTTTTTTCTCTATAATCACCGTCGGTCAGTTGAGAACAAATTGTCCAATCCAAAAAACTTAAATTAATAAGTGAAAAAAGATTTTGATGCATGAACGCCATAGATAACTGATGCTGGATACTTTCACACCCTTTCTCACATGCGATTAAGAAGGACACGGAAAACCTTGACTTTGGTAACCCAAAAAAAATCTCTACAGAATCGACATTGAAAAACACTGTTGCTTTTGGCTCATGTGAATCGCGAACTATTATTTTAGCCATAGCTAAATGAGTTCTCCCGGTTCTTTTTAAATTTTCTTTTCCTTTCCCTGTAAATAATACCGGCTAAGAACAAATTCTTGGACCAAAAAACGTAAATTAATAAGCGGAAGGAGAAGATATTTGTATATTATATCATAGACAAGCGATGTGGGATGTATAATCAAGAATGATAAACTGAATTTGACGAATAGGGAGTTTCACATACAAAATAAACTAGGTGAAATTGGCTTCGATACTATGTTAGAAAGTCTAACCTAAAACTTTAATCAATAAATTGAAGGAGATCATGTGGATGTGAGGAAACATATGGATTAAATAAACCAGCAATTTGTCGTACTTTTAAGAAGGGCATGTATTGCTTTTGACTCATGGGTTGCGAACTACTATTTGAAGCTGTTCCTTATGCTTTTGCTATTCCAGTTCCTTGCGGCACTTGCCTCTCGTGGCTCCACTAGTTCCCAACTCTTTTTGGAGTATTCCATTCATTTTACCCATGAACGCCATCGGCGGAAGACTGGTCGTGCACATTGATTTTCGATTCTAGGACCACTTTAATCAAGTTCCCTAAAAGAAATATTGAAGTGATCATCGATTGACCGTTTGACAAGTTCCGCTTATTAAAGGATCGAACTACATAAGCATTGATTCTGCAAAGTCTTAGCAACCTTTTCCCTCGATCCGATTTTAGGGCTTGGTTTTCTATTCACTATTATTAAAACTTGTCAAGAGATGCATCCTATCATAATCCTCTGATCTAGAAGATTACTCCGTGCCCTCATCTGATCGATTTGCTAAAGGCATGCCTAGCTTCCACTCAGTTAGTCCTTGACCATACATCTATTGAAATGGCTCTTGATACGATATTCTACATAATATTGTAATCCCACATGTTCAAGATCATCAACTTCCAGTATCCTCTAATAAGTCTCATGGGTTCACCATTTGGGTATAATTGAGTGGCAAGCAATGACGGGCAATCAACTTTCTTGATCATACTTTTAAATAGGCACCCTCATGGACTTTAAATGCTGATGTTGTTCTAAGCTCTTACAACAAAAAGGTTTCCTTATGAACCTTTATATACCCCTAAATTGAATTTTGGGTCAATTTTGATGAACATGGGTCTACTTGATTTGAAAAAAAAAAAGGTTGATACATTCAAGTTCACTTCTAATAGATAATATATTAACCCAAAAATATTTTTGAAAAAACATTAGAATGTAAGTCACTACAATCGATGAGTCCTTTTTTATTGAAATCTCACGGTTTATTTAGTGAATTGATTTAAGTTATCCCAAAATTTTGAGAGATTAATTTACATCATGATGAATGACAATGACCTTGTGTGTTCTTCTAATCATATCATGACTTATGGAAATATGTGCAGCCTCACGGAGTTCTCCAAAGTTGAATTTTTTGTAGAGGGAATATGATTAAAAATTGCATCTCATATCCTTTCATATATATATATATATATACACACACACATACACGCTTCCATTGCTAAACATTCTAGTAGGTCAAAAGATGACGTTGACTAAATTGAATTTATTACGTAAAATCATTTATGGAATAGAAAATAATGAGATTCAACCTATCGTTTCGTGGTCCCATTGGTTTTGATCACTTTAAATGCTGATGTTGATCTAAGCTCTTACAGCAAAAAGGTTTCCTCATGAACCTTTATATACCAAAATTGAATTTTGGGTCAATTTTGATGAACATTGGTCTGCTTGATTTGAAAAAACAAAAGGTTGATACATTCAAGTTCACTTCTAATACATAATATATTAACCTAAAAATGTTTTTGAAAAAACATTAGAATGTAACTCACAGTTTATTTAGTGAATTGATCTAAGTTATCCCAAAATTGTGAGAGATTAATTTACATCACGATGGATGACAATGACCTTGTGTGTTCTTCTAATCATATCATGACTTATGGAAATATGTGCAGCCTCATGGAGTTCTCCAAAGTTGAATTTTTTGTAGAGGGAATATGATTAAAAATTGCATCTCATATCCTTTCATATATATATATATATATACACACACATACATGCTTCCATTGCTAAACATTCTAGTAGGTCAAAAGATGATGTTGACTAAATTGAATTTACTACGTAAAATCATTTATGGAATAGAAAATAATGAGATTCAACCTATCGTTTCGTGGTCCCATTGGTTTTGATCACTTTAAATGCTGATGTTGATCTAAGCTCTTACAGCGAAAAGGTTTCCTCATGAACCTTTATATACCAAAATTGAATTTTGGGTCAATTTTGATGAACATTAATCTACTTGATTTGAAAAAACAAAAGGTTGACACATTCAAGTTCACTTCTAATACATAATATATTAACCCAAAAATGATTTTGAAAAAACATTAGAATGTAAGTCACTACAATTAATGAGTCCATTTTTATTGAAATCTCATAGTTTATTTAGTGAATTGATCTAAGTTATCCCAAAATTTTGAGAGATTAATTTACATCACGATGGATGACAATGACCTTGTGTGTTCTTCTAATCATATCATGACTTATGGAAATATGTGCAGCTTCACGGAGTTCTCCAAAGTTGAATTTTTTGTAGAGGGAATATGATTAAAAATTGCATCTCATATCCTCACACACACACACATATATATAAATCCTGTGCTTCCATTGCTAAACATTCTAGTAGGTCAAAAGATGATGTTGACTAAATTGAAATTTACTACATAAAATCATTTATGATATAGAAAATAATGAGATCCAACCTATCGTGTCATGGTCCCATTAGTTTTGATCACTTTTGAGTAGGCATGCCTTAAGACTTTGCGATCTGATTCGTCCACCTATTCATCTATGTTGGTGCTTCATCCAATAAGCCCTTGCTGTCCATATGTTTATACATCACCTAACTTCCCAAAAATTCTGCAATTATTTTAATGAAAAAAACACGTAAATCCCTACTTTTATCTCTCGCGCATTTCAATTTCAAAAATTTTGAAATTTGTTATGTTTTTGTTAAAAAACCTTACCTTTAAAATATTTGAGATTTGAATTTTTTTTTTCTCTTTCTACACATAGTTTAACCAATTTTTCAGATTATGTCAATAATTGCTTTCCGCTAATTAATAATGCAAATATTTTGTAATTACAAAATCTTCTTAAATGTCAATTTTTTTACATACACTAACATCTATGCCTCTTTTCTAGGAAATCTAGAGGGAACACAACTCTTTCAAAAAAAAATAAAAATTATACGATGATTAATTCTATCTATCACATTATATTATTTATAAAAAAAATGTGCACAAATAATACTTTTCCTGCCTGTCACTACCACAGAGAATGCACAAACCCTTATTTAAAAAAAAAAAAAAAAAAAAGCCCTTTTTTTTTTTTTTTCTAATTTTTTGCGAATGCAAAATCGACATATCATTGCTGAGCTCCAAGGATCCATCCATGCGCCTCTGCCTTTTTGATGTCAAGGTTGAAGTCGACACTGAAAATCTTGCCATTTAAATACTCAGATCTCAAAATTCGATGAAAGTCCTTTCCTTCTTTTATATTTTCGTTTCAGTGTCCATTGCACCGTTGAGTTTCTCCTCGCATATTCCCTCACGTGGAATTTTTGCGAAAGCAAGGTGATTACTCTTGAAGCATCTAACTATGCTCTCGAGTTAATTGACCAGCCGTCGGGTCCAAAGACGTAAACAATCTTGTTGTCTCTAGTTTTTTGTTTTTTTTTCCTTGCTAGGGTTTTGAATGGGAAAAGTATCAAAAAAAGCTCCAAACCTATTGCATTGGTACAATTCGGTTCTAAATATCTTAATTTGACAAATTTAGTCCAAAATATTTTCCTATTTGTATCAGCTTAATCCATTTAACCAATTTAAGTTGGAAATTATTAATACAAACTTCAGCAATCATATATGGCATAACCAATGCTAGAGTGGGATTTTTTCAAATTTTTTTTTTATTTTTTTCTATTTCTTTACCCTCTTGGCCAGTGAGGTCATTAGCCACAGGCTGGTTTGGGTGAGGGCCACAATGCCTTGGTCTAGGTTCTTGATCCTCTATTGAAACTGAGCAAGGGCCTCTGCACCTTCGCCTATGGCTGATGAGGGTGTAGAGGCCCTCACCAGCCAACAAGTAGGGCTTCCTCGCCCATGGCTAGGCAAGGGTCGCCAACCAACAATGTACAAAAAAATAGAAAAAAAAAGAAAAGAAAATATAGGACTACCAACATCCACATCAACAATTACTAGTTTGACTGAATGGACTGAATTTGTATCAAATCAAAAAGGTTTAGGATTAAGTTAGTCAAATTAAAAAGATTTAAAACTGAATTGATACAAATATAACAAGGTTAGGTACTTTTCCCGATTTTGAACCCTAGACTTTAGTGTCCGCACCTTCCCCCCCCGCGGGGCGACCATTGGGCTGCATGCCTTGTTGGCTCTTATTATTTTGGCAGTTATCTTATATCCCATATATTATATATCAGTCTAATTCATATTGGTGCTCAACGTGATGGCTTGATTATTTAAAATCCCAACTTTTACCATCTTTATACTTGTAGCTCCTTTGCGTTTAGCATTTACTTGACCATTAGAGAATTCTTCTACGACGAAACTAGTTCACGTAAAACATTTTATAAATCAAGAAAACAGAGAGCAAATATATGGGGTTGGCTCAACATCTAGGGAACAGATTTTCACATTTGGATCAAGCGCACTACTCTGTATCCGATTCCCTTTTACCACCAAGTACCGACAATTTCATAATGGAGAGGTCATTTATTTGAAATATGATCCGCATCTTATCCGACATTTCGCGAATTTACCTAATTCCTTGTAATACCAAAAGGAAGGCTTCCGAAACGTTAGGTCTTAGTGGGAGACGAGGAAATTAAGATCGGGCCCCAGTCCCCTTTGGGTTCAAAAAGGGAAATCGACCAAGAAAAAGATTGGAATGGCAAGATTACATCTTCCTTTGCACGCATGTCTTGTCAGTGTCCTCAAGAGTTGCTATAATTCCTGTATACGAAGGGCGAGACAAAGCTTAAAATCGAAAAAAACCCCCAAGCCCTAGGGACAGAAACTCGAATCCTCTGCAAAATATAAGGACTCGGGATTCCTCTCACATGGCAACGTCCCTTTTTTTTCCTTTTTTCTTTGGAATCCCCAATGCCCCACTTCTTGTTTTCTCCTAACCATTTGGTAATTATTTTCGAAAAGGGGTCTTGAATTCAAAAAAAGCACTAAAAGACGAAGGAGAAGAATAAGAAGAAGGAGAAATTTGCATAAAATGCAAAATTAAATGTGGGTTCCCTTTTCCTCGTCGTCAAGTACTCAGCTTTATCTTTAATTTTCCTTTCCTCTTTCTTAATCTCTTCTTTACCTTTCCGCTTTAAATTAGGCGTTGGCAAAAGCAAGACATCCGGCCATTCCCCCAGCAAAATCATACTAGACAAATGTCACAAATCTGGTTGGATTGCTTACTATTCATTGCTTTCGATTGCTAGGGGCTTTAATAGGGGCAAGGGTGATTATGGCGACTTTAATGGAGTTATAACTTCTTTTGATGATGCCCGTTTGGAATGATTTTCTTCTTTCTCTCCCTCCCTCTTCAGCTTTAAAAGCTCATCATTCGCCCTCGGAAAAGGCTTTTGGGAACGTGAGCTCTTGGGGGCTTTCGGGGGAGACTCAAATTTTTATATTTATGTTTATGGCTCTTGAATTCGCAATGAATTGCTTTGCGTGACTCGGGGAAAAAGAGGAGCGCTTTAAAGGGGAGTTGATTTTGGTGGTAACTTCGAGGATTTTGATTAGATTGCAATTAGAGGGGATAATCTCGCTGTTGGAGAGTGAAACTAACGCCGGTTGCTTCGTGGTAATCTCGGCTTCTAGCGTTTTTTTGCTTTTGTTGAGCCTTTCGTGACCAAGCGATTTGGAGCATCTCAAAACTCTGTTCGGAACAAGAGTTTAGCTGGAGTCAGTCCCCACAGGACAAGTGTGAGTCAAATTAAGAATGAGATGTGAAGTTTAACAAATAGATAGATGCCAAAAACTGAAGTGGAAACCTAGCTCTTGAAGGTTTGATTTTTAAAATGTTTTAGTACTTTCTTTCACGTGAAGGCAACATGAAATCATGTGATTGGAAATGCTAATAGGGGTTCGAAGAATTTTGACCTTGGAACTTAATACTTTAATATCACGTTAGATGAAAATTTTAAAGATTTAAATTGACAGGTAGAGAGTGATCACATATTTATAAAGAGCATATACATCCTACAATCAAGAAGATGGTGGATTTTTTGACAACATTCATAAAAAAAATTATCTTTGTATTGACTGAATTTGGATCACTTGGATTTGCATTACTAGATTTCAATAATTCTTGTTAAAAACGATGGTTGCATTATTTGACACTATAATATTTTACAAGCAAGGTGTGTTTACTCCGAACAATGGGTACATGAAAGAAAGTAATCTAACATAACAAGGAAGCTAACTATGCTTGATATATCAAAAAATCATATAATCTCCCTAATATCCAATAATTCTTTAGCAATAATATCTAGCAACTCTCACCAAATGCAAATATCTTTACATTTTATTGATAACTAATGTATTCTGATTTTGTTACTGCGGCATTAGATATATCAAAATTTGTCATAAACCCATTTTGTAATAGAGGTTGGGTTATTATATGGATTAGTTATATTTGATAAACAGGTCATAAATGGATTTAAAATGGTAAGGTCAAAAATAATATTAGTATTAAATAGGTTTACAATTTACTTAGACCAAATCTATCTCTATAACTCTCTCCACTATCTCTCGCCTTCCCTCAATCTCACTTGCTTGCTTCGTGCTTTCATCTTAGTTTGAATATAAGCTTTTCTAGATGAGGTTAAATATAGAAGTGCTTTAATAATATGGATCGGATCATGAATATGTTGATCGAGTATAGGTCACTAGTTTGTTTTGTATGAAAATTAATCAAAACGGGTTTAAATAGAGTGAATTTGAGTATGATTATTTTTAATCTGATTCACCCATTTGATAAGTCTACTTGTCACATGTCTATCAAATGTAAACCTTAATTAGTACCAACTAATGGCAACATCATAATTATTGAATTGTCCACTTCTATTAAGACCGTTAAAATTTGTAACAAAAGGACCCCGTTGAGCTCATTCTGAAAAGTTCAGTAAATTGAACAGAATAAATTCTAATATCAAATTGCACAATGAAAAAAATGTTTAGATGCTTGCGATGTTATCACGCGAATTTGTTTTCAAAACTCCTCGCGAGGTCAATGCTATAGAGAAGCTTGTTTCCCCCAAAATCTATTGATGATTTAAGACTCCATTCGTCATATCGATTTTGCTTTGTCATGCTGGATCATGGTCTATCCAAATTCAGCATATGTGGCTCATCTTCCTACCAGATTCGACGGAGAGAAAGCCCCTGAAAAGAGGAAAAACCTTAAAGCGTGAAAAGATTTTTGGTCTAGCTAAACTTTTCCCCATAAAGTTTGGGAAGAAAGTAAGAGCGCAACTAGCTAAAGCTATGTAGTGTGATTTTCTATCAAAACAGCGGATTTCATTTATTATTATTTCTTCCTCTCTTTTTTTTATGATATGTTCGTTTGTTACAAGGGTCCCCAATTTCTTTTATAAGGATGCTCGGTAGATGAGATGTCAAATCCTTGTGGAGACCTCGCAATAATGGCAGTGTGCTCAAAAGTATGTGGTACAAACATGAGGACTCTCCATCATAGCTTCGCAATTTGCAACACTTAGGAAAATAATTCAAGCGTTTACGTGGGGAGGCCCTATTAGTTTTTAGCAGACACTATGATGGCTGGGAACCATGTATAGGATTGTGGATGATTGAGACTAAAAATCGTGTCTTGTAGTTTTCCCCCCTTTATTAATTATGGGTGTAGAATGGTGGGTTCATGATGTAATTATATGAGTCCTACCTTGATCAAAGCAGGAGGAGTCTGTGCATCCTTTCTTGTCGAGTTGTCCCTGTTGACATCAATAGCACAATGGAGTTTCGAGGGGTCTTTGAATTCTGACACCAGGTCTTCTTGGTTTAATGTTAATCTGAATAGGTGAAAAGAAAAGAGAGAAAAAAATAGTGACGTTAAATAGCTCTATGGCTATCTTTTTCCCTTTCCTAGTTCCAAGCTTTTGAGTAAAATTTGGAGCGATTTGATTTAATGGACTTGTGTAAGGTCCCCATTTTTTTACAACTAGTTATGCCATGAGTGGTCCCGTCACATTTAGCTATAATGCCAACCTATATTTCTTGTGAGCACGCTGTGCTAGGGCGGATGATTGGGGTCCCTAATCTGTCTGTGACATCAAACCAAGACAAGGACTTGTCGTGTTCCTTCAACCATCAGGTTTCTCCTCATTGCATTCAACGTTTATCATTGTCCATAAGTCCCGAGCTAATTTGATTCATGGACAGAAATGCCCGTGATAAGCATTGCGGGACTTATATTGCGAGACACATAGAAAGGATTGATGATGAAGTTACAAACTTTATATGATCTTTGTCATTTTGAAATCAAGAATTCAACTTTAGGGTAATGATATGTGATATGGAAAATGCTAGTCAATGAGAAAAAAAAGTCTCATTCCTTTAAGTCCGGTTTGAGAAGACTTCGCGTAATGCTCTTGAATGAATTATTGGAATTTTCAATTTAATTATGTGGTGATCAGAGTAAGCAAAGATCTAGGAAGTACATTGATCCAAGGCAATATCAAAATCATTCATATGTTCCTTCGTAAGAGAGACTCAAGACCATGTTATGGTTCAATCCCTCCAAGCCCCACAC
Organism: Corymbia maculata; assembly: GCA_014182735.1. NCBI lineage: Eukaryota > Viridiplantae > Streptophyta > Magnoliopsida > Myrtales > Myrtaceae > Corymbia > Corymbia maculata. The sequence continues at coordinate 28,462,019 of CM024689.1, forward strand.
TCTTCTTTCTTTCATTAGTTGAGATGGGCAATGCATGAAAATGCATAATTTTAGGGCATGGGGTCTCTCGTTTGGGCACCTGCCCCATGGTTTTAAGTCGGAGTAATAGGTGAGTCTGCCATGAGAAAATTGAAAATGGTCAATTCTCAAGAATTTCTTATAAGCATACGCCTCCTAGATAAGATCTACCCCATGGCAAACAAAACAAGAATAAGGGATTTTGGAGGTTTGAGGCTGTCTTAAATATTATAAGGTAACCACCCCATCGAAGGAAATGAATTAAAAAAGAAGAAGAAGAAAAAGCAATATCGTATAATGATGAAAAATTACTAAAGAAAAGACATCTAATATTTAACCACTTAAACCAAATAAGGACTAACGTCACTCCCTAGTTATATTCCCCTATTCCCTCCTCCCAAAGGACCCCCATTCGTTGGCCTACCCAATGCCCTTCCTTATAAACTTAGTCAATCTCTCTCTCTCTCTCTCTCTCTCTCCAAACATTTATAAACTAGAGACTTGCCTCAAACGTATCCACAGATATAAACCACACCGCCATTCATGAGATAATATTCCCTTGTGCTTGGACTCACATGAAAATATTATACTTTAAGTTTGCCCTTGTTTATAATGCCTATGTGCTCCACATTGACAAGACCCTCATAGAGATAATTAATTAATTTTTTTCTAAATAGCTTCGTGAACACTATAAGAAAATTAAGGATGATGATATAAAGAGGCAGCAAATAATGTAATGCATTAATCACCATCAAACTTCGATGAAAGTCCTCGATCCTCTCTCGTGCACACATCAGATTAATCAATTTGGAGGCATTCTCTACATCTATGTCATCAGTCATCCCCCCTTGCAATCCATATGCGGTTCAATAATTCAAAGGGACATGAAAAGATGGTACTCTTTCTCTTGGGCTCCATTTTGCTCTATGATCTCTTGGCTCTCGGCAAGTGAGGATCAACGGCTGTTTATTGCCATCTATGGTGGGCACTCCCCCGCTGAATTGTATATTCTCACATAGGGAGAGATTTACGAGGTTCGTTCGTATCGATCCCGACAAGACAATGTCTCATACCGAATAAATATATGTTGCATGATATTTTTATGGAGAGATGATGACCGATGAGGACATAAAGCTGCTTGACAAAGACGGTATGATTTGATTGCTTTGTCTTTGTCCATTCCCAACCCCCCTCTCCTCTCTCTCCTTCTCTCCCTCTCTCTGGTGGAATTATTGGGGTTGAATTTTAATTAATTTTCCTATCTTAACCTTTCTTGTTCATCTCATTTGGATTTTCGCATTTGTTCCTTATTTATAAGGGCTTCGGTCATTTCATTTTATTCGAGTATTCTGAATTAGAATAATTTCCACATGATGGAGTTTAGTATTAGGTTTGAAGAAGTTCGGACTGATGAAACCGTGGGCCCAATCTGATGGTGCCGAAAGATTCATCGAATATCAACACTCCATAGTTTACATCTCCGGAATACTTCTTCTATTTGCGTAATTTATCAAATAAATTTGGACCAAAGATAATCCATCACACGTGTCCATGGTGCCACAGTCAATGTAATGATCTAATCCTAATAATCCATCTGCATTATTATATGATCTAGGTGATTAGCATAGGATATTAAAAATTGGTGGTGCGTTGTGCACATCAAGACATGATCACACCAACCAATCCAACCAGAGAGATAACCTTTGAGTGAAGCAGGGGGTCACATCTTGTAGCCTTTTATGGAGTTGTATTAGGAAATGTCATCAAGGTGGGCCAGGTTAATAATGATGAGACCTAGAAACAAAAATAAGAATTGCAACAAAAAAAAAAAAGAGATTTATAGAAAGAAATAGAAAGGAAATTGAACTTGTGGTTGGAAATGATGCGCTTGCTTTTTTCTTGGCCCCAGCTTCTTCCGAACGAAGATTAATCCCTTCCTCTCCTTTTCTAGCTTTTGGGTTTTTCGGAGGCACGCGACAAGACCGATTTCAATGCTATCTCGTAGCTTTATAGGTGAATAGGAAATGAGAGGGCAAAGTTGCTTGTTTGGACATGTTTGATGCCATCGATGCCTTCAATGGTAGTCACGTCTCTAAATAATCTGGACCGTCCTAAAGCATTCATCCTGAGGGGATGACGCTGATTTGATTAATATCCCGGGTAAACTTTCGTGCACGAGATTGAGTTTATCCATCTTTTTAGGAAACCGTGGGCCTCAACCTGTGTTGAGATTAGAGAGTTTCTTAGGGATTGCTTTCCTTAAAGTTGAATTTATGGCATCGTGCTTTTTGAAGAATAAGGTACTGTTAGATTTACCAATTTGTTGAGATTCACCGGATTTAGCAAATGCTCTAGTGTACATTACAATGTCATGAATTTATGGTTAGCCAATAGCCCATCCTATAGCATTTGAGAATCAACAAAATCAATGATGAATCATGTAAAAATATTCATTTCACTTTTAAGGTATGACATTACATATCATTGCTTTCTTTTTGTTGTGTTCTCTTTAACATTAAAGTTATATCTCTTTTCCATCCTTCTATAAAATAATATTTTAATCATGCTACGGTCTGAATGGACCATGTGGACTACCAAATATTGATCTTTAACGATCGAGTACAAAATTGATCTGATAAGAGGGAAATGTTAATTTGTTTTATGAGCATTTAAATCCAAATTAAAGAACATATATTTGCAGCAATCCATTGGTTGCAACTAGAAGACCATTACACACTCATGTGTAGTTTGCTGCATCTTATATCATCACCCGAAGACTTTGCTTTTCCACCATTTAATTTGTTTGACCTCTATGGAAATAAAAACAATTTGATAAAAAAAAAAACCAACGAGCATTACATACATGAATAATTATATTAACAATTCCTTCTTCAATACTATTAGGATTCAGTGCACAATCACAAAGAAATAGAAAAAAATAATGAGAAAATGAAATCGAAACACAATATTTTATCTCCATTCAACTTAAATAAGCACTATATCTAGCAAATGATTCAACTATGATTGGCACCCCACTCATCTCTCTTATATTCATCAATTATAAGATAAATAGATTATATATATCCAGTGGCTATTCATGGGTTCAAACTTAAACTATTAATAAAATACATGCTTAGACTATAAAAATCCTTTGCCAGCAGCATGGGGGTGTTGCCCTCCCGGGGCAACCTCTGAACCTCCATCCATTCATTGGGGAGGAGACGTTCATGCCTTTTTGCCAATGAGGAGGATGAATCACATCCCAACAAATACATGTACTCTTCAACAAAATTATGGCATTATAGCTATTGTAACCGTATCTCATTGTCTAATCTCTTGAAATGCATGTTCATCAAGATTCGATTAAGGTATGAATCTAAATAGTAGCCGGTTAGATGGTGAAACCAAAAATTGGTCAAGTGAAGCGTAATAACTGTTTTCGTTATTTAAGGCTTTGGTTAGAACTATTGTACTTGCGTATATCCTCTTAGGGTTGCCCCCAAAAGCACATAGTTGTATGTGTTAGGGAAATCCCTTATGATGTTTTAAAAATGACAAAATAAATCAAATGCTACTAACTATTTATTGATTGAGTAATTTGGTGAAAGACGCACAAGCCGCTATGTAGATGATGGAAAGCTTCTGAGTTTGGATGAAGCAAACGAAGAAGCATAGGAAGCCTTTGAGTTTGGATGAAGCAAATGCAGAACTTCAGTTTGACAAATTCTGAGTTTGTCCGTACCAAACGAAAACCCGAGTAGATGTAAATTCTGAGTATGTCCGTACCAGACGGAAAACTTAAATAAACTTAAAACATAAGTCTGTCAGACTCAGAATGGAACTATAGGATCAGATCACCAACGGTCAATTATTTCACTTACTTTATTTATATTGATTTGTTGTATCAAATTGATTGGCATGATCAATTAACGGACAACTTCCAAAGAATAATGGAATACTTATGGAAGCTTGGATTCTGATTGTATGGGCGAACAGAATCCAAGGGGATTCAGTCTACCTCCAATGGTCAAAAAGACTTACCTTATGAAGTCTGTCCGAAAGGGAAAACTAATCTCTCAAGGAAAGAGCCAACGGTCGAATGTGGCTTGAAGAGTATATAACAATATGATGAGACCTAGGAGACTAGTGAGGATAAATATATTCCAAAGCTGATTCAATTCTTCACTAGTTGTCTGAAAAAGAGCGAAACCGAGTAATCTTATTGAATTACCAAGAAGAGTGATTTTGTGAGACTCATTATCATCGAGTGCTAACACTTAAGATTGTGTAATCACCTTTGATCACATAGTGAAATCTAGCCCATTGGCCAATCGCTTGGAGAGTGGATGTAGGCTTGACAAAAGCCGAACCACTATAAAATATGTTTGCAATCTTCTCTACTCTCTCTATTTAATTTCAGTTTATAGATTGCAAAATTTTTATTTTAATTGTGCGTAAAATTTTTCTACACCTATTCACCCCCCTCTAGGTGTTATTACTAGCTACAACAGTATGTCTCAATGAGTGAATTCAATGCGTTGTGTTAATAAAATCAAGCCCGACAATTTGACTTCAAAATCCACTTAAGACCATCTGTTCAATATTCCCGCGCCAATGAAATTTGATTATTAGTTGAAGAATTTAAATGTCCATGTTGTTTAGCTATATTATGACGAGTCGGAGTACTTATATTGTAAAGTGCAAACAATATCATGTTCGAGGCTATTCACCCGAGCCGTGCTTAGGGTGACATTTCATTTGCTAATTAATAGTTCATACGATCAAGAGCCAGGAGGAATACAATCGCTTATGTTCTGCACCAAAGTTTCCCTTTTGACAGATTGGTTTGTGCCGAGTTTCGCCATTGACGATGAAGCTTCTTCAAGAGAAGAGTTTTGCCGTTTTGTAGCTGTCTTAGAGCATCGGAATCGGCTAAAAACAAGAGGCTTGTTCTTGATGATGTGGAAGTCGTCGTTGCCGTCGAAGCAATTGCACTGGTTGCATCCGGCCTTTGCCACCGTTGGCTTCCCGTTGCTCTCCTAGATGAAGTTCTGAACCATCTTCATGCTAAGGACCAAGCTCGGCTCGAGCTCAGCTGCTCCACCACCGACTCCTCCATCCTTTCCATACTGAGGAGGAGCTTCCCCCCAACCCCACATCCTACAACGAAATCCTCAGGAAGCCTGGAAACTGCTGGTTGAACAGCCTCCTGAGCCGCGCTTCAGGACCAGCTTCCCAGCATCGGCCCGAATATGCTTCCGATCTCTGGCTGAAGCTGATCCGTCGTCTCATCACTGATTCCTGTTCTACTGCACAAGCTCGAAATACAGTCCAACTCTCTCGTCTGAGCCTCCATAGCTCCGGAGAGCCATGGTCGGCCGGCGAGAATTAGTGATATGTGGACTGCGGCAGTATGTTGAATCTGGGGATTTATATCGGGGGAGTACTTGCTGACTTGGACTCGTTGAATTTTCCTTATCGATTTAAGTGGTTGCATGAGACTATGAGAGTTCCGAAATTAACATGTCGTCGTATTTCTTAAGTCAGAATTTTTCTTTTTCGATAATTAAAAAAAGTCAAGATTTCCCATGAAAGAAAAATAAAAGAAGCTTGAATAACTTCAAATATAAAGATTCACAGGAATAATTATTATATAATTGAGGAAGAAAGTGTCACCCTGAACATACAAATTCTTTTTTACTTTGATAACATACTCAATTTGAATTTTTTTTTTAAAGATGATGAATAGAGGTGTAATTTCAAATTAAAGAACTTTAATAAAAAGAGATAAGTTAAAAAGTTCATTATCGTTGAAGTCCTGATAAAAAATCATAAACAATACCTTGTTAATAAGTGTTTTATGATACTAATTAATAAGTTAGTGATGTATATTGGACTTTTCGGGATCATATATCTTTAATTGTATTTTGGCAAAAAGTTATTAACGAAAAACCTTTTTAATGTGAAAATCGATAAAGAATATGAAGGATCCCTTCATGACTATTGGATATGAAACACAAATTGGCAAGAAAATTAAATGTACTGATATTGAAGGCAATCATGGCCAACCTTGTTAATGCTAATGAAATATAAATATAAGAGGAAGATAAAATTTGATAAGTGGAGTTCATTGATTGATTGGCAGTCCTTGTTACAAACCGCATTGGCTAAAGATGCAACCTAAATGGGGTAAATGGATTGATTATAAAAACCTAATATATTTTTGTGGAATTATCAAAATCAAGTTTGATATATGTAGAAGCAACTAAAATATGCATGAAGAAACTGATTATATCAAATGCAATGCTTCTATGAGATAAATAAAGAAGAAAAAAAAAAGAGACCGAAGAAGATGCAATTAGATGTTTATAATAGTTTGACTTAAATTAAACTTATGTCCAATTTCCCATATTTACATCCATCACCAAAGTTGGGATCCTCCAGTGATATTGTGAGTAGTTACAATAAAGTATGTGTTGCTTTTATCTGAAGTTCATAGATTACATTACTAATAATCTAGCATCGGTCACGCACTTGAAGGGTGTGAAGGGAGGGTATGATCTCCTAAACCTTTCAAAATGTGGAGCAAAGTTTAATCTGACAAAGGATGTGAAGGGTCCTTGTTGGCTCTTGGACCAAAAATGCTAATTGACGAAAAAACTAAAAATATTGAGATTGGAGACAATTGTCCAGCCATATGAATGAGAACAAAGATATAAAGATAATATGAAAATAAAATCGAATAGTTGATGTTCATTGATTGATTGACAGTCCTTGTTATAAATTGCAATTCAACTATTTATACTATCACCGAGAGTTAACTATCATTGCAATAAAAACAATACATCCATGTAGCTCCTAGAATTCAACAATATGTATTTACAAGTATTTGCTAAACAAATCTACTACTTCCAACATCCATTACTTCTCCACTCTTTTTGTGCCCAACATTGATTGTACTTGTGCAGCTTGTGGCTCCACTTCTTGATGGTTACAAACAGCCTATAATTTTCGACCTTCACAATTAGTGGCCTCTATGATCTCTAGCTCCATGACAACACGATCATGTTTGTCTTACTTGTCTATGGCCATACTAAGTTACTTGAATGACTTGTGTTCTAAATTATTGGACACATAGCTTAGGTAGTGAGCTGGCATCGAAATCGTGATTCATGTTAGTTGTGGTTCACTTGCTGATTAGACTGAGATTCATTTATCGACACTCTTGTCTAAGGAATTTGTGATTTCCTTTTGCTTTTGCTGTCGGCAATTTATTCAGTCAATTTATCAATCGTCTATATTTGCTGACCTAGCTCTCAAGACTTAGTGAATTTTGCTTCTGTCATGTCTTGCTCGACCTCTCCTAGTCCGACTTGTCGGTCGGCAAATCAGGCATTTCTTTGCATTTCTTTTTCTTTTCTTTTTTTATATCAACAATAGGGAATGCCATTGACATGGTAGGCGGATCCACACGAGAGGTCCTGCGGACCTGCACGGAGCGTGGGACTTCCCCGGGCGAAATCGAACACATGAGGGGTCATTGTTTCGGAGACAACTGCAATGAAAAGACGGGAGTACCCTTGCACGTTAGGCATTCATTCTTTGTAAATTTCTTTCTTTTTTTATTTTTAATTTTTAATTTTTCCATGGATATAATTATGAGCACGACAAGCAGACATTTGTTCTTGAAAAGGATTATATCAAAACGAGTCGTCAATTCAAGTCAGAATAATTATTTGCCCAGTCAATAATTACAGTGTTTTCAAACCTGGACTGGTTAAAAACCGGTTTGGCTCCCAGTTAGCCGGTCGAACTACGAGTGGATCGATAAATTTTCTCTAATTAGAACTAAATTTGCTTATTATATAATTATTAAAACCGCTAGATAGATAAAAACTTGCAATCTGGTTAAAACTAAAGACATGATCGCCGGTTTGCCGGCTGAACCATTCTCAAGTAAAACCCCGCTTGGCCATGATCCGCTTTTCCGGTTCAACCGGTTGAATCAGCCGGCTCGGTCCGAGTTTGAAAACGCTGAATAATGGACCCAAGAAAAGGTTCTCTTCTGGTACTGCTTTTCAATAGAAGAAGCTTGATCGTACCTCACATTTAGCGAGGTCGTGGTACTTTTGAACCTACTTTACAATTCGAAGTACCAAGGTAAGATTGTCCTTCCGATTCTAATCAGGTTAGGCAGCACGCAGGAACGATATCTGCCCCGGATTTTTAATATTTTATTTTTTAAGGATGGATTGATTTGTGTACTTTTTCTGGAAAGTGTAAGGAGTAGAAAATATTATAATGTTTTATTATAGGAATTACAAGGAGTTAAAGGTTTAAAGATAACGAGGGCATGAATGATAACTATTATGTTCCAAAAATCAATATCAATTTTCTTGGGCTTTTTGAGAAAAATACACATTTGATAACAATACAAAATTTCTCACTCTGGAGCGGTAATGGCGGAGGTTGACGACCGGTGGTGGAATGTGAGTGGTTGGTTTGTAATGAGAGCGAATAATGATAAGATTTTTTATTTTTCATTCTATTTCAAAAATAGGGAAGTGAAAATTTTTACTTCTTTTTATTCTTAAACTTATTTCTGATTAAAAATTTATTTTAGAAATAAAAAAATAAAATTGTGTTATCAAATAGATTTCTATTCCAAATCTATTTCTAGGAACATACAAATAATTTTAGCTAAAAATAGAACATTTATTATAAGTACCTTGATTGAGGTTAAATTTTCACCCCTATGCATGTATAACTTATTATTCAACCAAGAATAGAACAAGCATATTTAATGAATTATTTATATGGAGCACTGTGACTACCACAAATCCATTTATGAACAAACTTAGCATAATTTATTGCAAATTTAATAAATTATTGCTTATTTCAATTTTCATTTTTTTGGCTAAGCGCATAGGAAGGAAATCTTCCACTTTCCCTAAAAAAGCAATGTAATTGCCAAGACAAATATAAATATATATAAGCCAAAAAAGAAAAGAAAACCATAAATGGTTTACAATAAAACCATCTGAACTTACAGTAGTCAACATATTTAATTAATTCCAAGATGAATGCATGTCAAAAATTAACACGAGCTGTCTATTTCAATTGGAAAAAGAAAAGAGATCCCATCTACCATTTGGAAATATTGAATGTAGTCCATGGCGTTGGCATAAATAAAGCAATAAATTGAATGCTGGGGCGGTCTGGTCTCACCTCATCTGATTGGGCAAGGTCCAAAAAGAGAGCAATTAATATTTACTCCTACGGTTCAGTTTATGTCCATTTATATTTCCAATAATGTCACCCCGGATCACACTTTTTCGCGAACTTTCTCGCGATATAACTCCCCAATTTATTCGTTATTTTCCAATAAGGTAACTGAAAAATGAAGAGCACTAGCTAACATGTAATATTATGATCCCATCATCAAATGACTTTGTTATATGATTTCTACGGACCTAAAGATAGAAAATGTGGTTTTCCATAGTTATTATCATGCATTAATAAATGTTCTTTTTTACACGCTTAGTATTATGCCAAAAGTTCAGCATACATGAGGGGAGTATTGGAACATATAAATATCAAATCATGACATTATTACTTGTTAAATTTTTTAGAGCCATTGATAGTAGTCACAAAAAATTTCATGGTAAGTTTTGACAAAATTCTTATTTGACTTAGACCTAAAATAAGAGGACACTTGCATCCAACTTGGGCACTTATAATATGTACTTGAATAGCCACGTAATTTATAAATACCATTTGAATTACGTAAATACCATCTTCCAAAGGTTGGAAAATCCTTTGGCAAAAAGAAGGGCTAAAATCCAAAAGCGTTGCTTTAAAATTCTCCAAAACAATAAACCAAACAATCCTTGTAAATTCTTCGGGCACCAAAAAGGTGTTTCTGCAAAATCGAAATTGACTACACCCATGTGAATTGTGAACTACTATTATTTTCAATGTGAGATATTTCATCACCTTTCAAGTGCGATTATAAACGATACATGAAATTTGACAGATAGAGAGTCACACACGTGAGGTAAATTGGGTGGTTTCTGACTTTGATATTATATTATAATGTCCACATCAAAAGTTTAGATTAATAAATGGAGGTATACCTCGAAAATAAAAGATTCATGGTACTTCAAGAAGTACATGTAATAGCTTTTGAATCATGTGAATTGTGAGCTACTATTTAGGCGTGCTATTTTTGTTTTTGCTAGTCCAGTTTCTTATAGCTTTTGCCTCTTGAAGTCGTGCACGAGTTGCCTAATTCTTTTTCGGAATTTTCTCTTCTCTTTCCCAATAAACGCCAATGCCATGATTGTACACAAGTACATATATCGATTTGTGATTATGGGAACACTTGATTCAAGTCCTCCAGAAGAAACGCTAAAAGTGATGATCGATCGACTGTATATTGATGAATGTCTACTGAAATTACATCACAGGGCCACCCCTCAAGTGAAAAATTCAGCAATTTAAAGCATAGAATACAGGAGCATTGATCCGTAGAGTCCACCAATATGTTTTCTCGATCCGATTTTATGGTTTGATTTTGCTTTTCTATCCCTTTTTTACTATCTTAAAGCCTGTCGAGACTACATCCTATCTGAACCCTATGGTCTCGAAAATTGCTCTTTGCCCTCATCTGATCGATTTGCTAATGGCGCGCCTATTCAGTCCGTCCGAGACTATACGTCTACTGAAATGCTTTTGATACAATATTCTATGTGCTAACATGACCCAACCTATTCAAGATTGTCTAGTTCCATGTATCCTCTAATAAGTTTTGGGAGTGAGGTTCAAGTAACGATGAGAGGACAATTCTCTTGATTAGGGGTAAGCATAGTCCGGGTTGGGCCAGTCCATCCCCTAATCCTAAGGCCAACTTGCATAATGTTGGTTTTTAATTTTTGGGATTGAGAATCAACCCTATCGAGACCAAAGTCAACTTGGGACCAACCAATGATTTTTTTTTTTTTCATTTTTTGTATTCATTGAAAATACAAACCTACTATTTTAGATTATATATCTATCGATAATGTTGCGTTGTAAATACTAGTACATATTTAATAAATTTAAGATAAGACAATAATAGAAATTTCACACTTGTTAATAATAAGAAACTTTAGAAAGGATTAAGACTGCTTATAAAGCCGTGAGACGAGTATTGCTAACAAGTAAAAATAGTTTCTAATTAGGGCTTTGTTTCCTTTTTATTTACTTGGTGACGAGCGAGGTTAGCCAAAAGAGGCAAGTGGGGCGAGCTTCAAGCAATGAGCATCCAGAGGTGAGTGGAGTGTCGAGCGGTGAGCGGGCTAAGGTTGCTTATGAGCAAAGTTGTTTATTTTGAATTTACTTGGCAAATTGAAGGCTAAGAGGATAAATAAGAAAGAAGATAATAAGAGTACTAGAGGAGGAGGCTGCCGTTTGAATTAGGATTTGCTTTTTAGAATAAATAATATTATATATATAATATACAGTTAGGGTTGGTCTAGATTAGACCAATCCCAAACTCTCAGAACTAAGGATCAACTCGCATAATGCTGGTCTAGAGATCTTAGACTAAGGATCAACTTAGTCCTTTTGGGAATCGGATCATGATCGACAAGGTTGGGCTAATCCAAGGTTGGTTTGGGGTTAACTTGGACTGATGTTCACTACTTCTCCTAATAATACTTTTAAATAAGTACCCTGATGAATCTTTATACTCCATTTTTCCTTCGTTCTTATATTCCATTGGTCCTCCATGTTAAGATTTTTGTTAGTTATTTGTGCATCATCGAATCGACTTGAACCCTCAAAACTTAATTTTGGGTCAATTTTGATGAACGTGGATATTCTTGATTTCAATGAAAAGTTCATACGTACAAGTACATTCTCTAATATAGCATATTAACCTGAAAATGTTAAAAGAAACATTAGAAAGTAAGTCCCTCTAATCGATGAGTCCATTTGCACTAAAAGTCACGATTGCGGTAGGGGACCGATCGAAGTTTTATACCACAGTTTTGAAGACACGTACTCAATTTCCATCCCGATCGATGAAAATGACCTTTTTTTTTTTTTTCAATCATATCACGACTTATGGAAATGAGTGCAGCTCCAAGGAGTTCTCCAAAGTTGAATTTTTTGTGTGGGGACCAAGCCGTTGTGATGAACTTCGATCACAAATTGCATCTCATATCCTTTTAATTAAATTCTATCCTGCCGTTGTTGATCATCTAGTAGGTCAAAAAGATGATATTGACTGAAATGATACGACTTCATAAAGCATAATGATATTCATATTCGAGTATCATCTAGGGAGTAGATTTGCATAATGATATCCATATCCGAGTATCATCTAGGAAGTAGAAACTAATGACATTGAATGTATTGCTCCAGTCTGATAAGTTGGATCCCTTTTGGATTGGCATGCCTTTCTTTTTTAAAATTTGTTTGTTGTTGAGGTCGATTTGTTTACATATTTCTTATCAAAATAGTATAATTACATATATTATTTATGAAGTAAAATAGTACCCTACTTTTATCATAATCCTTTTTTCTTTTCAAAATATTCTCAATTATTTTTTAATAATATACTTCTTCATGAAAAAATGCCCAAATTCCAACTTTTATCTCTCTTGATTTCACTTCTAATATTTGAATTTTTTTAATAATTTTATAAAAAAAATTTACCTTAGAGAATTCAAAACAAAAATCTGTACAATGTTTTCAGATTGTGTCAGTAATTGCTTTCCACCAATTAATAACTCAAATATTTTGTAATAAGCCGATTTTGCAAAATCTTTTTAAACATCAATTTTTTTATGTACATGCAATGCATGTAGACTTTTGCTAACAAAAACAAAAGAAACACAAATCTCTCAAAAATTTGTAATGATAGGTACATAACTTTTCCTTGCTTGTCACTATTTCAAGGACTGCTCGGGAGTCGTCAGTACAAAGAATGCGCAACCCTTCTTATTTTTGTTTACTTTATTTTTCGTGAATACAAAATTGTTATGTGATCGGTAGATAGGCTAGAAGGATCTATTCCCCCTACCTTTTTTGAGTCTTGATTTTTACCGTCTCTATTCTCGTGGCTCCTTCTCGTATAGAGATGTCCTTTAACAAAAACTAATTCATGTATGACACAATATAAATGAGGTGTAGATTTCTAAAGTACCAAAACTTAGCACGATGAGACACTTAAATGCCAAAAGTTCGGAAATGTACACTTAAGTGTCAAGATCGGAGAAAAATGATCAATTAAGTGCCAATTGTGAGAAAATCCGACCAAAATACTGACGTGGCACTTTTCCGGCGAGTTGAGGTTGAAACAGCTTCATTTTGGGCGTTGATATGGTCAAATAAACCTAAAATGACATTGTTTTGAGCGTTGACGTGGCTAGATTAGCCCAAAACGACGTCATTTTGACATTAATTAAATTTGTATATAATTATTAATAAATAATATTAGAAGCGAAATTAAAAAAAAAAAAGGGCAGAGGATAAGTGAGAGGGGCTCCCCCACCTATGGCCGCCGTCCCATCACGGTGGGGTAGCGATGCTAGCTGCGAGGGTTGCTGGCGCTTGGGCAAGGTCAACGAGGGCCGGTAGGCCCTCGCCATCCATTGCCACCGCCCCACTAGCAATGGGGCAACAGCCACAGGCGAGAGAGGCTCCCCCACTTGTCCTCTGCCCTTTTTTTTAAATTTTTTTAAATATTATTTAATTAATATTTATATTAAAAATCAAACTTTGGCCAAAATGGCATTATTTTTGGTAAAAGTGAGTTGATGTGGAATTTTGGCGAGCCAAGTATATGTTAGGAATTATTAAAATAAGCCACGTCGGATTTCTGGCTGCCTTTACCGGAATTGACGCTTAAGTAATATAATTTTATTTTTAAATAATATTTAAGTGTACATTTTGTAACTTTTGGCACTTAAGTATTTTCTCGTGCCATGTTTGTGAATTTGGGCTATTATTATTCCCAATATAAATCAAGCAAAAGAAACATGGGGTCGGCTTGACATCTAAGGAACGGACTTTCATACTTGGGTTAGGCGCACAATTCATGACCGGTTCTCTTTTATTGTCAAGTGCAGATAATCTCATCATAAATACCATTTCATAAAAATATGACTCGCATCTTATCCGATATACGAGACCAATGAGGTATTTCACAAGTTCACTTGAATCCTCGTAACATCAAAAGGTTTCCGAAACTTTTGGTAAAATAAAGAAATCGACAAAAAGAAGAAGATTTGAATGGCTAGATTACATCTTTACTTTGCACGCATGTCTCGTCATTGTCCTCAGCGAGTGACAAAAAGCCACTCGAGTTGTCATAAGTTTTGTGTACAAGTTTCGGAGTACAAAATGTCTGAACATAATGCAAAATGCGATGAGGCTAAAATCGAAAAAATTCCCTAACCCTAGGGACTGAAACTCAAATCCTCTGTAAATAAAAGGACTCGGGTTCCTCTCGCACGGCAACGTCCCTTTTCCTTTGGAACCCATATTGTCTTATCTCTTGTTTTTCTACAATAGACTTTATATTCCCTTTTCCTTTTCTTTCAGAAAGCGGAATTGAATTATTAATTATTTTAAAAAAAAAGGGTCTTAAATTCAAAAGGACAAAAAGACGAACAAGAAGAAGAAGAGGAGGAAATTGCATGAATGCACAAATGAACACGGTTCACTTTTCGTTGTTGTGAAGTACTACAACTTTATCTTTAGTTTCTTTCTCTTTCTCAATCTCTTCTTTACCTTTCTTGCTTTAAATTTAATGGTGCAAAAGCAAGAAATTCGGCCATTACCCCGACAAAATCATGTCCAGCAAAACATTCGACATCTGTCACTAATCTGGTGAAAATCTTGCTATTCATTGCTTTCGATCGGTAGGACTTTAATGGGGGCAAGGGTAATTGAGCCAGCTTGAGGGTAACTTCTTTAGATGATGCCCCGTTTGAAATGATTTCCTCTCTCCTCTTTTAAAACTCATCATTCGTCGTCGTCCGAAAAGGGTTTTGGGAACATGAGCTCGGGCTTTGGGAGTCTCGAATTTACTTTTTCATTTTGCTTTGCGTGACTACGGAAAAAGATGAGCATTTCAATGAGATTTCATTTTGGTGGTGACTTCGAGGATTAAGTTGGATTGCAATTAAGAGGGCTCTAAGGTCACTTTTAATTATGTCGGCTCCTAGCTTTTGTATGAATGGACAATGGATGAACGGTGTACATGTTTCCTTCAGGCGCCACTCAATTTGGGATCGCTTGCTACGACTCACTTAAGAAAGAATGCCGCTGGATTTCCTTCACAATAATACAAGAATGTGGGCTTCACTTGGATTTGGATAATTAGATTTCCATTGTTACATTCACAACCGATAATAAGAAAATGATGATATGTTGTATTACTTGACACTATAATGCGTTACAATCAATGGGTATTTATATTCGAACAATGTGTACATGAAATGAAGTCTAAACTAACAAGGAAGCTAGCTATCCTAAATTAAAAAGGAAACAAGTTTTGTTGGGATATAACAAAATATAAAAAAAAAAACCCTAATATCTAATAATATCTCTAACAATATCATCAAATAACCCCTCAAATTCAATGTGAAAATAATATCGGGTTTGCAAATAATGTCTTCTAACACTGTATATTGGAAAATTAGAAAAAATAAGGTATGCAGAAGCAATGTCACTAAAGTGTGAGCAATCCTACCCAATGTGTTAGCTATTCCTCATGTGAAATAGATTTGGACGTAACCACATCAAATAAATTATTGGATTTTCATTGTTGGGCACCGATACTATAAAAAAATTCACTAACTTTTGACTAACTTGGACAGAATTGATCGCCAATACCTTTAAGGTTGCACTAACTCTTAATTAAATTGGGTAGCATCGCAATGGATGCGGTTTTATTTTGGGTGAAGGCTTTGGATATACAGTTCCAATTGCGTGTAAGCAAGAGCCTTACACAAAAACAAATGAACATGCAAGTTATCAACACAGGATGTGGGCGTGACCACATCGACTAGAGAAAGGGAAAAAGGTTGAACCAACGGGGGTGGACAAATTGCCATACAATCACATTGCTAGAATATCATCGTTTGAGACAATGATGTTGAGGATTGACATCGACAAAGGGATATTAGTAGTAGCTAAAAAACAGAATGACCTTATATGGTATGTGTGCTCTAGATGGGCTCTAGGTGTGAACTCAAGTATCCTAGTGCATTCAGGATAGCCTAACTCTGATACTAAGTTAGGACTGAAAATAATAAAAGGTTGTTGTAATACTCGACATCATAATGTGTTATATTCAAGAAGTATTTATACCATCCCATGTGTACATGAAATAAAGTAATTTAATCTAATAACGAACTTGGTCATCCTAATCTACCGAGGAAACTAAATTTGCTGGGATATGACAAAATATCAAATAATATAACTAATATTTATTAATATCTCTAACAATATCCTCTCACAGTTCTTACCATACCACGTGTGCATTTTAACTTTGCACCTTTGGCAAATGTATGTCATTAATGTGATCCTCAATTAGCGCCAACTAATGGCAACATCATAATGGCCGAAGCACTCACTTCATTTAAGGCCGTAATTTTTGCAATAAAAGGACCACATTTAATTCATTTCGAAAAGTTCTTGACCAAAAAAAAATTCATTTCAAAAAGTTCAAATACTTAATTGAACGGATAAATCAAAATCGAATTGCATAATAAGAGAAATTATATATGCTTTATATTTAATATGTGATTTTATTATAAAAAATTCCTTGCCTTGGTCAACATTATCAAAAAGTTCGTTTACTCCAAAACCTATTGACGTCTTAGGACTCCATTCCTCACAGGATTTTGCATTCTCGTGCTCGATCTTGATGTATCCAAATTCAGCGTTTGTGGCTCATCTTCCTTGTTAGATAAGGACAGAGAAAGTTCCTGGAAAGAGGAAAAACCTTAACTGGTGAAAAATTTATGGTCCAACCAAACTTGCCCCAAAGTTTAGGGGGAAAGCGAGGCAAGAAGCTAAAGCTACGCAGTGTCATTTTCTATCAAATTCATAACCATAGAGAAGCTTATAAATGGTCATTTATTACGATGGTCCCCAATTTCTACTGTAAGTGTGCAAGATAGATGAGACGTCAATCGTTGTGGAGACCTCACAATAATGGCAGTGGGCTCAAAAAGTATGTTGTACACAATTGGACTCTTTATCACAGCTTTGCAAGTTGCAACACTTGAAAAATAATTCAAGCTTTCTTTTGGGAAGGCCCTATTAGTTTTAGGAGAGATGCTGTGATGGTTGGGAACTATATATAGAATTATGGATGATTAAGACTAAAAATGTGTCTTGTAGTTTTCCCCCCCTTATTGATTATGGGTGTAGGGTAGTGGGTTCATGATTCAATTAAAAGTCCTACCCATGATGAAAGCACAAGGAGGTTGTGTATCCTTTTTTTTTGGTGGAGTTGTCTCTGTTGACATCAATAGCACAATGGACTTTTTGTGGGGTGTCTCAATTCTGATACCAGGTTTTCTAGGTTTGATGTTAGTCTCATTTGATTGATGGAGTTGGTAGATGCAAAACTCAATGTATGCAGAACATAAATAGTATAAATTGAAAAAAAAAAAAAACTTCAACCAAGATAACTTTTGAGTAAATTTTGGTCCTAATTGATTAGATGAACTTCTGTAAATTTGGTGCACCAATTTGGTTGAGGTCCCTCATTTTCATAACTCTATCATAGGGTCTTGAAATTTTGATTGAGTGATCATGTTTGCCAACCTACATTTCTTGTTAGCATGCTGGTGAGGCCGGATAATTAGGGTCCCTAATCTGTTTGTGACATCTAAACAAGACAGATGCTTGTTGTGTTCTTTAAACCATCATATTTCTCCTCATTAAATTCAATATCTATCATTATTCATATGCCAAGCTAATTCGATGAGAAAATTGCCCTTTGCGCGTGTTGCAGGACTTAAAATATTAAACACATCCATCTAGGTAGCTTTAGAAATTGTCAATTTAACTTTAAAATTACGATACAGCAAAATCGCAAGTAAGCAAAAGACATGATACGCCAAATACTAGTTAATGGATAAATTTTTTTAACCCTTTTAAGTCCTATTTAGACTTTACGTGATGCTCTTGGATGATAGACTGGCATCTTCATTTTATCCAGCAAAATAACAATGTATAAATTGCACTCCTTTTTATCGTAACCATGTGGTAAATGAGGACTCTAGGAAGTACATTGATCCAAGGCAATACCAAAATCATTCATGTGGTCCTTTATAAGAGTGACCCACGACCATGTCATGGTCCAGTCCCTCCAAGCCCCACTCTCTTCCTTCTTTCATTAGCTGAGATGGGAAATGCACGAAAATGTATAATTTTAGGACAAGGGGTCTTTCGTTAGGGCACCTGCCCCAATGGTTCCAAGTTGGAGTATTAGGTGAAACTGCCACTAGAAGAAACCTCACCAAAAAAAAGATAAAATAGAAGAAAATAAGAAAATAATTGGGAAGAATTTCTTATTACTATACACCTCCTGGATAAGACCTTCCCCTTAGAAAACAACGAAAGAATAAACGGTGTTTGGAGGCTTAAGGTTGTCCTGGGTATATGAGGTGACCACTCCATTGGAGGAAGTTAATTAATAAAGGAATTATCATAAAATGATGAGAATTACTAAACAAATGCCATCTTAGGTTAAACTAAACCAAATTATATTCCCCTATCCACCATGCCAAAGGACCCCATCCGTTGGCCTACCAAATGCCCTTTCTTATAAACCTAGTCAATCTCTCTCTCTCTCTCTCTCTCTCTCCACAAATAATTTCTATCCACAAATATTAAATGTAACCACACAAACCCTCTTTAGATAATATTCCCTTGTTTTGGACCCACATGAAGAATTGAGTTTTTTTTTTCCCCACCTAGAAATATACTTTGGTTTGCGTTGTTTATACTGCCTTTGTGCTCTAGGGGCACCATTGATAACATCTCAGAGAGATAATCCCTTTTTTAAATGGCTTCGTGAAAAGGATGACATAGAGAGGCAACAATAATCTAGTGCATCTATGTAAAAGTCCTCGACTCTCTTGCAAATCAAATTAGTCAATTGGGAGGCGATCTCTACATCTATGTCATCCCGTTCCAAACCATCAAATAGGAGCTACGCGGTTCAATAATTCAAAGAGACATGAAAAGATGGTACTCTCCCTCTTGGGCTCCATTTTGCTCTTTTATCTCTTGTTCTCTTTGGCAAGCGAGATCAACGGCTATATAATTGCCATCTAAAGTGGGCACTCCCCCACTGAATCATAAATTACCACAGAGGGAGAGATTTACAAGGCTTGTTCGTGTCGATCCCAACCAGACTATGTCCTAACAAAGTAAATTTTCCGCTTAATATATAAATGGGGGAGATAATGACTGATGAGGACATAAAATTGTTTGATAAAGAGGGTGTGATTTGATTGCTTTGTCTTTGTCCACTCTCTCTCTCTCTCTCTCTCGTGGGATTATTGAGGTTGAATTTGAAATTATTTTCCTAGTTTAACCTTTCTTTCTCTCTTTTTTCTGTTGGGCATTGTTCCTGTAATTTGGATTTTCGTATTTGTTCCTTATTATAAGAGCATAGGTCATCTCGTTTTCTTCTAGTAAATTGCATAAAATAATCACCACATGATAGGGTTTAATATTAGGGTTGAAGAAGTCCGGACTGATGAAGCCGTGGGCCCGCTCTGATGGTTTCAAAAGATTCATCAAATGTCAAGCCCCATGGTATGTATCTACACCATAATTATTTAATATGCATTATTCATTGAATAAATTTCTACTAAAGATAATCCGTCGCCACAGTCAATTGTGATGATCTAATCCTAGTTAATTCATATGTATTATCATATGATCTAGGTTATTAGCATAGGAAATCAAATGACGGTGCATTGTGCACATCAAGACATAACCACACCAACTAAAATTAAGGGAGATAATTTTGAGCGATGAAGCCGGTGTCACGTAAGCATTTTCTCGGGTCACATCCGGGAGCTTTGAAGGAGTTTGTATTTGCAAATGTCATCGAAGTGGGCCAAGTTGAAAATGTAACCTAGAAGCAACTGAAAATTTTCAAAAAAAAGAAAAAAAGAAAAAAGAAAATTGAACTTGTGGCTGGAAGCGAAGTACTTGTTTTTTCCTGGCCCCATTATCTTTTTGAGCTTTGGATCTTTTGAGGTCCGTGACAGTGCCATTCTTGTGCAATCTCGTAGCGTGGTACATGAACATGGAATGAGGGGGGCAACCCTGTTTGTTTAGACATGTCGATGCCATCAATGTCTTCGAAGAAAGTCACATCTCTAAATAATATTGACCGTCCGATTTCGACTGTCTAAAGGGATGAGATTGATATGATTAATACCCAGTACTAGCCTTCATGCATTAATTAAGTTTATCCATCTTTCCAAGTCGACAATGGGGCCAACTTGTTTTGAGAGAAGGGAAATCGCGAGAAATTACTTTCCTGCTAAACGAGTTTATGACTTTATGCTCTTTGTAAGGGTAAGCTACTGCCCGTTTTACCAATTCGTTGGGATTCACATCAGTAGTCTTTTCTTTAAGCATGATTCGGCAAATGCTCTCCTGTATAATAGAGTCATAAAATTATGGCAGTCAAAAAGCCATCCTATAGCATTTGAGAATCGACAAAATTGAAGTGAAATTTACAACCTGAAAGCTTTGATTGTTGCTGTTGTTTTACATGGGTTTATATTCTAGTCCCTACCCAATGCTCATATCATGCAAAGCTCCATTAGACTCTTAGGGCTTAGTACATAATCTTGGATGCCTAGTCAGAAAGTGAATGGTTCGATAATAACGATCTTCAAGCTATAGTAGGCCTTCAATTTTGTTTAGGGTAGGTATAGCTTTAACGTAATTGGGTAGTTCCATATAGCTAAGTTAATATAATAAATGATATTTTTTAGAAAATAATTTTATAAAAAAAAATATATATAGGAAAAGATGGATCTCCAAAGTGCACAAAGGAAAACATTTAGGGCTTGCTGCTGCTTGTTTTCCTCTTCCTCCCTTTTCATTTCATTCCTTTTTGGGGCCTCCCACAACCTTAAGTTGCTCATCATCTTCTCTCTCTCTCTCTCTCTCTCTCTCTCTCTCTCTCTCTCTCTCTCATGTCTCTCTCTGTTGTTTCACTTTTCGGTGCTTGGATGTTTGCGAGTGGGGGTGGGGACCATTGCAGCAGTCACATGGAGCTGGAAGGCAGTTCACTATGAATTTCACAGCCAATTATTGGGTGTCCTCGAATTACCTATAGAAAGTATTGTTCACTTTTTCAGTGATGGCCGCGAGATGCTCGTAGGCTCAATCAATAGGGTAACAAAAAGAAAGAAACAAAAGAAGAGTGATGGCAAAGTGATAAATGCATTCGATCTTATCGCTTAAGGTTTTGGTTCAAATCATCATACTTATGCATTCTATTAGGGTTGCCCCTAAGATCATGTACTTGTGTGTCCTGAGTGAATTTGACGTATTTTGTTAGTGGAATCAAAATCCAGCAAATTTGACTACAAAATGTACTAAAGTTCAGTGACCGTCTATTTGATTTCCTAGGCCAATAACATTTAATTAATAGTGGAAGGATGCACCTATTGAATGTTGTTTATCTATACTGTCGTGGGTCGGAGTCCTCATACCACATCATGTTTGAGACTTTCACCCGAGATGTGATTAGGGTAAAATTTCATCCGCTCCAGATTTACTCACTTGAACTTTAAGGTTGGCTTCTTCGTTACAAAAGAGAAGTAGAAAAGAACGAATCCTTCTTTTTTGTTGTCGTCCTAGTTTTGAGCAAAGTGCTTCTGTCCTTCTGGATCATATGAGGGCGTTCGGGCCAGTACCGTACCTTGAATGGTGCAGTGCCCCGAAAATCTTTTTCCGGCCCAACCCTTATTTCGATGGGTATGAAGAACTCTGCCTTGCGGTCAGTGAGTATTGACCTAGATAATGCCCAAGAATTACATATTAATCACGCTACTAATGCTGCTCTAGTGAAGATAAATTCCTTGTACCCGTGTCTGTGTTAAGAAGAAACGTCGAAATCTGAACTCATATACGAGGCCAGATAGTTTCAGGAACCTTTTGGAGGACCGGGTCGTGACAACAAAGAAGAAAGAAAATGCAGACAGCTGCTGACAGTGAAGCTCTCTGCTATGTACTTCCGGCATGGCAACCATGTCTCCAACGTACCAAGAAGCATCAGAATAGTCATACACAAGGAGCTTGTTTGCCTGGGACCGTGATGTTGTCATTCGATGCGTAGTGCGTTCATAACTCCAATGGACTCGGGAATTCGGAAGCTGAAATTCATGCAGCTGTCATGGCAGTAGACAGATACGATTTGAAGGATAAAAGTCCTACGTGGTTATTGCTAAGACTGGTTTTTCTCTACAGTCTGGGCTGCCTAGTTTCTCCTACACTGCGGTTTCACAAAATCCTTCTAGTTTTAAGGCCGGCTACATCTACCGGCGCAACATCATCTCTAGTATACAAAAACGTGCCAATGCCTGCCCTTTCTTTGCAGCTTCCAGATTCCCATCAAAGGAATTGTTGATGCACAACGAAACAAGCCATTTCAAATTTCATAAATCAGGAAGTCCATTGAAAAGAATGAAAACTTAACTGCACAACGTTATTCTACTAATTTTCTGAATCACGGTTTTATCGGTGTTAACTGTAAAATTCTGTGAGTGAGACTCTTGGTAACTGTAAGCTCTCGTGTTCCAAGTTAACGTTCGACCCTCAGGTCTCCTATCAAAGTATCCAGCAACTGCAGCGTTTTGAATCTTGAGGACCTTCGAACCATCGATCCCACAATGGATTTAGCGGACTGGTCGTTCTGTCACACAAAAATCAATTGACTCAGTAAAAGGATCAGAAGAAATCTAGTGAAACAGGATAGCAACAAGGGTTCGGGACACAGAATTACACAGGCAACAACGGATCGGGTTTTGCTTCAACATGAGCGAGCAATCTGGCATTCAAGAAAAGAATGTCAAAAAGAAGAAACAGAAGTCTTTCACGGGTACAACTCGTGTGCAACAGTTTTAAGTACTCTGCAGACTTACTCCATGCAAGCAACTGAGGCCTTTTCCATTTTTTCAAGTTGTTCCAACTCTTCCTGCCCAAAGAGAGTAGAAAAATCGGTAAAACTAGTAGCAGGAATGGGAGCTCTGTTGCTATGACAAGAATGTGAAGCTATAATGTCAGCATATTTGCTTAATAAAAATGACATAGGCAGATCCAGGCATCGGTGATTCATTGAAAATGAAGATTATGACTAACATTGCTGCCTCAAAGATCTCTCTGGCCTACAGTTAAATACACCTTTCCTGTTTATAATTGAACTTTAGTGAGACCATAATTTAACATTACTCGTCATCCACCTACAAATTATGTAGCCCTTTCCTTTAGATATTGTAGTATCTGTCTGTTTTTGGCTCTAAAACAACTTTTCTACTTTCCTTGTCAAAATTCAAACTATTATCCAAATGTAAAAAGAAAATGAAAAAAATTAAAATTACATGCAAATCTACATGCCGTAGTGCTTGCGCTACAAGATTTCAAAATGCAAAGTATGTCCACCACAAGATTTGAAACCAAAATACAAAAAGTAAAAGCCACTCCAAACAGACTGAGAAGTGTAGCCATCAAGGGATAGGCTAGATCGAGCATAAAGCTTTTCTGAAAAATGAACAATAGATGTGCATGCATAAA
Source organism: Corymbia maculata (assembly GCA_014182735.1). Lineage (NCBI taxonomy): Eukaryota > Viridiplantae > Streptophyta > Magnoliopsida > Myrtales > Myrtaceae > Corymbia > Corymbia maculata. The sequence goes on from CM024689.1 coordinate 28,485,878, forward strand.
ATTATTCTTGACTTGTAAAGGGAGACAGTAAAAATATAAGTAGGGAAGAAATACAGATGCAAAACAGCAGTACGGACAAGACATTCAACTGGGAAACACAATGCAAGAAATCTCATGTACACCAGGAGTTCCGGTCTAATGATGTTGTCAATAAAATTGACTCCCAACAAAATCTCTTCATCCAGTGGATATACAATCGCAAGGAACACAAATGAATCTAGAACTGATCTACATTTAAAATTTGCATCAACATGCATGTTTCCACCACCCGAATTCCTTAAAGCAGCCTCCATGCTTGATCTCCATATTGTTGTAGTTAGTGTCAAAGCAACAAAGACAGCTTAAACAACCGTTCTCAAACCACTACAGGTTGCCCTAGTGACCACCCTTCCCACTTGGGAAGAAACAGGTCGGGAGTTTGATTCCCCACCTTTTCGAGGGGATGGGGTGGGGACACGTGAGTGCAAGAGCAGGTTTCACAACCTGTGCACTGCACACAACACACATAATGGCTTGTAAAATAGATGTAGGATAGGACCAGACCCCCCCAAAAAAAAAAAAAACACCCATTCTTACTTGGGTATACATAGTTTGGAATTCAATAAGACTCATCCTCTCCTCATTAGGTTTGGCAAGTCTTTGTTAGCGAATTAACTGAAGCTACCACTGGTCTCTGTTTTAATGAACTAACGGAACATTGTCAACCATGCTAGGATGTTATTTAATTATCAAGACAAAGAACAAGATTAAAATTCCCAGCCTGGCTAACAAGCACAGACCATTTTTTAGAACAGGTCATTTGGCAGTTCCCTAGAGAGAGTCACTCAATGAGAAGGCACCTGAATTCACAAAATTATTTGGCCATTCCCCAGAGAGTTTTCTAGCTCCCTTGGATAGTCCCTACTTACCGTCATACATTGGTTTTGGATGCAAGTACGTTCCTTACTGACCTCTAACCATCTGCAAGAACTCTTCTCCCTATTACTTCCTCATTCTTTTGGTTTCCCACAGCATGAATAGTACCTTTATTTTGTTAACTCATATACTGATTGGCTCAGACAAAGTACATCAGTTCTTGATGAAAACGAAAATACATGCAAAACATATGCCCGTTTTAAAAGTTGACAGTATCTAACAGATTTGCACTTCTTTATGCAGAAAACCTTTTCCCATCATATAATACTTGTATCGAATTATATTTTAGTCCCTAGCGTAGATGTACAAGGTCCCCATCTTTTGCACTTCCCCCCACCACTACTACTTTGTTAACTGACACACCCAATTGTTTCCAGGATTTCCAGAGCTTTTCCTTTTGAAGCATCTTCTACCAAATGTAGCTTGCTCTTCATCTTTTAATGAAATTCCAGACCACCTTGTTTCCATTCTCATCAATCTCACATAACTCAATCAGAGATAAAGGTGATCTTACAATACAAGCTGATGATAGAATATACAATTAAACAGCATAAGAGGCAGCAAGCTATATTTTGACCCCTCATTTGGCAGATTTTGAAACCTTGATCAAGAAAATAGGCAAGTTATCTTAAATCAAAGATCTACAGATTCTGTTGGTAATATCTTGGAATGAAGTAGACATCTACAGATTCTATTGGTAAATTATCATGGACTGAAGTCTAAATCTACAGATTCTATAAAAATTTCTTGGATCAAATTAAATATATACAGATCTATCAGATGCATTTTCTCCTTCATTGTCCAACTCCAAACAATTTATTCTTTGTCCAAACAGCAGTGAACCAACAGACAAATAGACTAATCCATGTAAAATGTTCTTATTTGGATGTTAAAACAGACAGGGACCAATGTGGAATGAGAATCACACGATTCAGGGAGCAAATAAGTCTGTGAATTATTTGGACTGAAACGGAATCTAATTGAAGAAGCACTGGAAATGACAAGTCATTGGGGGAGACATTACCACGTCAACTAGAAGATCTTGAAGGGCTCAACACTAATAACTCAGCTGGAGCCATTCTAGCTATGCTTGATAGAGCAAGATTAAAGTCACACCAATGATGGAGGCAATGCCACACTCAAAGTTATGACAGATGTTAGTAGGCACAAGAAAGCAAATTCAAGGCAAACAGATCAATGCATGTCTCTGATTAAAACAAATGCACATCGATGCACATATCCAGAATGCAAGAAACACCACAGGATGCATGAGACACTCTCATCATCCCTTTAGCAAAAACAATATGCAAAGCTATGGGGACTGAAGAATAAACAGTCTCCAATGTTGCCATGGCTTAAGTCGAACCTATATTTCACAAAGGTCAAAATTCTTTATGAAGAAATTCCTTAACTACAATCCTTAAATCATTTAGACAGGAATAAGAAGAATTGTCTTCATGACCTAAGACCCTTATAGTGGCGACTCAAGTATGGAAATAGGGGGACTGCAAAATACAGAAAGACCCATCTACACAATCTAATACCCCTAGTGCAGCAACTCAAGAATGACTCTTAGCAGAATCTCAAATACTTTGACCTATCAAGATAAAAATGCAGTTTCAATAATTGATTAGGAGGGAATTGAAGGGATTCAGATAATGGAGAGGTTGAGTTAAAATATTATTTGGATGCTAAGGAAGGAAACGACCTAATGATTTTGTTATGGTTTCGAAACTTTAGATAAAACAACATGTCTATGGAAAAGAAGAAAGTTTTCTTTGTAATTTAAACTATCCTAGTTCCTTTGTAAACTAACCAATCCTCCCCTTTGTAAACTAAAAGATCCTCTGAATCCCTCCATATTTGGACTGACTATGAGGATTTTAGAAAGCGACAACCATACTAGCTTCCCTAATTCCTCCTAATTCTTTCCTTTCTTCTCCCTCCATCTTTATCATTCCATACAAACACAAGATTGTTGATCACTTTTAATATCCTTTCTCTTCCCCTCTTATCACTCCTACAAAACACAGTGGAAGAGCATATTTGGTTTAGAGAAAGGCAGAAAAGAAAGGGTTAACTATGCTGAAATGCAGGTGGAAAAGACTTGGATGCAAAACCAGATGAAGATAGAAGGCATTCTGCAAGAGTGAAAAATCAACATTCTACATGTCTGTCCTAAATCTAGGATGAGTTATTTTCCTCAAATACTACATACATGAGAGAAGTCATCTAGAAGAAGAAAAGAGCAAATATATTCCTCCACCGATCCTCAACTTCATGTATAAATGCAATTGACAATCGTGAAGGGGTGTGGGTGTGTGTGCAAGCACAAATTGCCAGTGTTAAGATATTTATCGTAGGAGTGAGAAGATCATACGGAAGTAAACATGCCCTCATTGACATGGGAGTGGAAGCTACGTAACACAATAGCACCCTTTTCAAGTGTCAACACTTTCGAATCATTATTTTTTTTAGTGGGTTAATTTTTTGGCCTTCGATTGCCCTATCACCACCACATTCAAGAGGCCACATGAGACCTAACTTTTCCAAGAGTCCACTCAGAGCCCATACTGGTATGTCCTGTATTTTCTGCATAAAATTCTAGTCTTAGATGTGGGGTTCTTCACTTTAGCGTCCAAAGTTCAATACTAGTAAAATGCTAACATGTAAAAGCAAGAAGACAAAAAGATTCTAGGAAGGATGCTGCTTCCTCACATCTGTCTTTAGCTCCCCCTTTTCAATCTACCTGTCAGCTTGTTCTCATTGCCTTTCGACGCCAATCAACAAGTGGAATTGATTAAGAAGTCCAAAGTCCCCCAAAACAGAGTTTTTAGGCCAAAAACGTCTCATTTGCTTCAAGAAAGAAAACAAAGACTACAGCTAGGGAGGATGCCCAAGCTACCCATCTCTGCAGAATCATCAAAGTCCCGCAGTTCACTCACACGGACCAATCTGAATGCTCAAAGGACGAAAAGAAATCAGAGCAAGAATACGTTCGACGATCATCATTAGTCAGACGAGAAAGTCAAAGAGCTCGAGGTCCTCGTTTCACACTCAATCAGCGAAAACCCAAGATTAGAAACATCGGAAACGAGAAATCGAAACCGACCTCTAGGAATCTGGATTCCTGCTCAAGCCGCTTGAGCTCGGCTTGTATCCGGTGCTTCCCTCGCGTGTCCGTCGCTCCGACCACTCCCACCCCTCCTTCGGAGTTCGCAGGTCGCATCTCGAGATCAAGAATCGAAAACGACAGCAACCTCAGAAGAATCCGGAAGCAGGGTCGTCTCCGAAACAGAGTGGGGCGGCGTCGACCCGGGACGATGACGAAGAACCCCGATACAGAGACCGGAACGAAGGAACGACGGGGGCCACGGTCGATGCGCCCCGGTGGACTCCAACGAAAGTCGGAACCGGTCTCGGCTGCTAAAAACAAGCGAGAAACGAACAAGGGGTGGACTGGGTCGTTCCCACCGAAAGCTACCAATGAGGTGATGGATCTGCAGCTGTTCTGTACAATTCAAGAACAGAGACAGAGCAAGGCCGCAAGGCAGAGAGAGAGAGAGAGAGGGAGGGAGGGGGGAAAGTTTTCGTCTTTTCCGGGGGAGATGGTGGGGGAGTGATAAGATCACCGTCGCGTTTCGGGTGGGACGGAAAAGGAATATGGGAAAAGGTGGGCCTCTTTTTGTTCTCTCTCTCTCGCTTTCCCCTGCTTCAGGAGCAGAGCAAGGCTGAGAAATCCCCCTGTTCCACGGCACGCGCAGCCGAAGTGGGACAAGGCTGATGTGACGGTGAGGAGGGTTCTTGCCACGAGCTCCACGGATCGATCCGCCTCGAAATGCGACGAACGGGACTGAGCTCCGACAAGCGAAAGCACGTACCTTTATCGCGTCGGGACTGAGTTCCGACAAGCGCGCGTGAAGCGCGGGCGACCGGAGGGGAGCGTGGGGGAGAGGGCGCCGCGGTGCTCGACGCACGAGAATTCCGCTCGGGTGGTAGAATTCCGCTCGGGTGGTGGAGTGGCGAGTCGCCGTCCCCATCAAAGAACTTTCCCTTTTTCTTTTTCTTTTTTGCCTTTTTGGCGTGTTATACATGAAATATACGATAATAAAATTGAGATAATTGGATTAAAAGCAGGCATGCGAATAGGGCGCAAAAAATAATCGTTTTATTAAAGTACATAATTTTTGGCTAAAAATTAGATTTTTTTATTTTTATAAATGCATTTGATAATGAAACAATTTTTTTGTTCCAAGAACAAAAGATTTCCAACTTCCAAATGATGGCAAAAGGCTGCTAGCGAGCAACGACGGACGACCCATAACAACAGAGGATAGTAGATGAACAACAGGTAGGAGATTGGCAAGCGATGATTGGTGGGCAGCCCCAACCAGTGATGACGGTGAATAATGAAAATAGTTTTTATTTTTATATTTGTTTTAGAAATAGAAAAGTTGAAATTTTTTACTTTATATTTCTTTTACTTTTCATTTTTGTTGCCAACTTATTTTCGAAAATAAAAACAATCGATCTAATGATAAATAAAATAATTACCACGTGTGCTCATGGAAAATAGAGATGTTGGACTCGCCTTTTACATCAAGACTATGTTCGGTTTCAACTAATCTAATTACATCGACTACTCTGTAGTTGAAAAGGTCGGTTTTATTAGTTAATTACGATATAAAATTTGACCTACGTTTGTTTTTCTCTTTGCTTGGTCTTGGATGGAGAAAGATGTTAGGTGAGTTTGACTGACTTTTCCACTTAGAAAATCGAAGCTTTGGTTGGTGGGTATCACGGCTACTTGGACCCCATCTTAACCTAACGGGATTAGCCTAATTGAATAATATAATCCACGTGGGCGGAGGCTAATGATGAAATCATGTACCACAAAAAATTAAAACAAAAAGAAACGAAACAAGATCAATATTCATGCAGACAATGACCTTAGCCTTTCTTTCTTTTTTTAATCCTATTAACCACAAAACGATGCCTCGGAACAGGATAATTTGTTCTTGAGACTTATCGAAATCGACAATGTGTGTCGTGTGTATAGTCTATCTCACTTGGCATCATTGCTTTACACGTTTCATTAAAATAATGTATAACATCGTCATTTGCATTGCATGAAGTTCATGCCCATGAACCATGATTTACACATTTCTCGACACTAAGAATCCATTTGTTTAGCAAAAAATACATATATATATATTTAAAATAATCGCTTAAAATAATTAGTTAATAACTAAAATATCTTTGGATTAATATTACGAAAACTCCAAATTAATAGACTTGTGAAAAATTTATGCAAAACAAATATTTTGACTATCAACAACTTTAAACTAGTACATGTGTGACTAATTTATCCAAAATTAATTTTGTTATCACTATATTTATAGAAATTTACTTTCCCTTAGATTCTATTAAATTGGATTAACACTAATGAAAAACAAAAATTGATACACCTGTGACAAATGGAAGATAAAACCTTAAATTAGTATACCTGTCAATTGTCATGTGTCACCTAATTCAGTAATTTAACAGTAAAATTTAACAAAAATTAACAAATAATAAATTTATTATATGTTTATCGGTTTAGGCTTTGTTTTGAGTAAATTTATCACAAATATATTAGTTTAGAGTTTTTCGTATCATTAGCCCAATATTTTTATTATCAATAACAATTTATGCCTCAATTTTTTCGTAAAACAATGAAAATATTTTCGCTTATTCATTTATAAGCAATATAAGTAATCATTTTTTGAAAGGCTTTATTTGTTTTGCAGAAAATGAATAATTTAGAGATGTTTTCCTAAAATAGATCGCTTGTATTGTTTAGGGTTAAAATGATGAAAACCCTTGAATTGATCACCCATTATCACTAGAAATCCCAAACTGGTATATTTGTAATAAATTTACTTTTTGTTAATTTCCAATAAATTATACTGTTAAATTATTAAGTTGGATGACATGTGACATTTGACTGGTATACCAATTTGAGATTTTACTTTTCGTTTGTTATAGTTGTACTAGTTCTGTAGTATTAATCCAATTTACAAAGGGTATATTTGTAAAAGATGTACAATTTGGAATTTTTGGCAATCAAAAAATTAGTTTGAGATAAATTTGTCACGAGTTTACTAATTTGGGGTAAAATTATCACAAGTGTATCAATTTAGAGTTTTTCGTGATAAAAAATTTTTTTCGGGTAAATTTGTCACAAATGTACTAGTTTGAGGTTTTTCATGGTATTAACTCTATGGCTTATAAAAATAGATGAAATTGCATAAAAATATGTACATATAATTTTTTGTTGATAATAATTTTTTTCAAACAATGTAAGTGATCATTTTTTGAAAAAAATATTTCAAATTATTTATTTTTCACAAGACGAACGGAGTCTTATGCTTGAGAAATTTTTCAATCTTAACCTTCATGTAAATTCTTCATGTGCCATTTTCTACATGCACTTGAAGTCGCTCGTGCAATTAGACTTATGTAATTCTTAACTAACTGAATTTAATTAAACACTATTCATTTTGCCCGATGCTTGCAATTTATCTCAGTTAGGGATTTGTAACGAGATGAATTTGGAAAAACTAACCTTGTTCCAAATTTGAAACTGGTTGATAATCTCATATAAAATTTGAGAGCCTCCACAACTTGAGTCCGGTTTTCAAATAGGAATCTAAGATACATCTTACTTAAGTATATATGAGGAAGATTGAGACTTTTTGGTTTTTTTTTTTTTTTTTTTGGAGTTGAAAGGGAGGAAAATTTTCATTTCACATGAAAGAGATACATAACTTCAAGAAAAAACCAATCTTAAAGAGTCACAACCCAATACAAATTCGAAAAATGAATCAACTATTAAAGCTTTGCTTGCGACTCTTGTCTGATGTCAACAAGGACCAATGAACCTTGTTGGGGGTGTTGAGAGGGGTCCTATGATCCTTGTTGTGGGTTTACAAGAGTCACAAGGGTCAGTCGGAATGTGAGGGCTAGCCCTCGTTGCTCACAAGCGAGGGCTTGTAGGCCCTCATTCCGATTGACCCTTTGTAGGTCCTCATATGTAGATGAGGGCCTACAAGCCCCTCCTCAATCTAGGTGACGGCTCGTGGGCTCTTGTAAGTTGTTGGACAAGTGTCGTCAGCCCTCACCAATGAAGTTGGGAGCAGTGGCTGCCCGCTTGTGCTACTAGTTTTGTCTTTTTGTTTGCTTTGTAATTTCAATTGATTAAGTTTTAATTAAGATTTGAGGAAAAAAATAAAATTTAGGGGAAAACGATATCTTTAGGGCATTAGTTGACACTTGAGTTGATGTTAACCGCTATGTAGAAGGGAGGATAATAAGAAAAAATAATTTTTTTGATGGTCCATCATATATAAGAACAAAACATTGTAAAAGTGAATTTTTTTTACGAGGATTTATAGAGGTCTGTTAAGGGTCTGTCATAACCATTAACAAAATATTGTAAAAATATATTTTTTTACCAAAAATTTGTTTAGGTTTTTGACGGTCCACCCTAACGAGAGATAAAATTTGTAAAAAGAATTTTTTTGTTACAACTTTTTACAAAGTTTTACAATGATTAATCCAAACACAACTTGTTTGATAATTGTATCAGAAAACTCAACCCATACCCAACCAATTAAAATGGGTTAATTCATTTCGGACGTAACCTGACCCATTTATTTTGACATGAATATAACATGAACATTCTTAATATAGACCAAAACCCTAAACCTTAAACTCGAACCCACTTACCATGTGTAGTACTCAAGTTATTGCTTTCTGCTAGATATGGCCACTTCCAATGTAAACATATTACATGACCAGGTTATATAATTCATTCAATAGATACATCGTGTCAAAATTAGTCCTAATTTTTTCATAACAAAATGATGGCATAAACAACCCCCAGGCAAGAGATTGCTTTCCTTCGATTCTTACCAACACTCGCTCCAAAATTCAATCCAATCTCAGCAAAAGTAACTCCTTAGAATTGCACAATCACAAAAGGCTAGGAAAAATGTAAGAAAAGTATGAACTTATTGTATTAATATCAATTTAGTCTTTGAATTTTTGACTTAGACCAATTCAGTTTTTTCAACTAATTTTGGTTGGACATTAGCTTAAAAATACAACCTATATTAACATGAACAACTTTTAATAATTTTTTTTATTTTCCTTTTCTCTTATGACGATGCTGGTAAAGATTGTTCACACCAAGGAGGATCAAGGGTCTCCTAGGAGCAGCGTTAGTATTAACAAAGGTTTACCGCCGCCGGCGGCTGCTTCGGATTAGAGAACATTAGACATCCCTGTTGATATCAGCTGAGGCCATATGGCCTCAAGCTAGCTAAAGACCTTCCCTTCCCTTCCGTGGAGACTGGATCAGACAGCACCCACGTGATTCTCTCTTTATCCACCTACGTTGCCCGCCCAGACATCATCCATTTCAGCTCTGCTTATTCAGACTTTCCTCTGCTCGAAGACAAGGGAACATAGTGGCAGCGGGTCATATTCTTAGCTCAAAAGGGCATCGGACATTCGACCAGAAAGCTGCTCGGGTGGAGGAAGGACCTGATTTTATGTCTTCTGCTTTACAGTCTTTATGGATTCCACCTCTCGGGTTGATTGAAAGGAGAAAGCTCCTTTCCACTTAAAAAAAGGATTGCATTAAATTGGTAGTGTGATTATCATATTAAAAGGGATAGTGTCTGTATGTATAGATATATTCTAACATGGACATGTGTCGATAGGTGATATGTCCAGGTATCACATTTTAATAGCAATAAGCCCACAGTAGCCATTGTTAATTATTACTAATTTGTTCTTATTAAATTAGATTTGGAAGCGAGTAAGCTATATCTACGAGCTGAATTATTCAACAATTTCAAGTACTTCAAGTTTCCAACCTGCCAAGGTCTTTAATTCCAATTGAGTTTGTGCAATTAATTCCAGACAGATTTTGAAAGACCAAGCCTTTCAATAGAACTACACCCAGGAATATAAAACATTTCTTAGAACTCCAATCCTGTCGGGCCTTTGCATTCTAACTAAGCTTTTACAATTTGCCGTATTTAATTTCTTTAGGTAAGATGATTTTGAAAGGTCTAGCCTTTCCATAGACTTGCGCCTAGTGAAACTTGACGTTTGCAAGAACTTTTAACTACCAAGGCCTTAAATTTAGTCTAAGTTTTAATAATTTGTCCGATCTAATTTCTCCAAACACAATGATTTTGAAAGGTCAACCCTTTTAATGAAATTGCACCCTATGAAACATAGATCTTCCAAGAACTCCAATCAACCATAGCCTTGAATTTCATTTAGGTTTTTGCAATCTTCAGCATCAAATTTCTTGAGAAGCTCTGATTGTGGAAGGTCCAACATCTCAAAGGAAGTGCACCCGTATATGTCCAACCTTTCCAAGAAGTCCAACTCATCAATGTGATGTTAAATTGTTTTGTCTAGACTCTAGAATACAAAATTTGGGATATTCTTTGACGGGAGGGAAGAAATGCTATCTCTTCAATTGGGCGGCTTTGAATAGTTTAACTTTACACTAGCCATATGCATCTTCTTATGGAATTTATATATTTTTTGCTTCTGTAGTTAATGGGCGGTTAGTAACAACATCTGAATAGTTTTTAATTTTCATTTTCTTTGTCATCTTCAATGGTATCGGTGCACATAGCGGCAAAAATAGAACTATGCCCACCATCCCCGCTCGATAAATAACAGTCTCACCCCCATCTTACTCATTAGAGAAAAAAAGTACCAGCCAAGGGTTTAATGAATATTTCGATGGACGACATAGAATTCCAATTTTTTGGCCTTATGTTAGTATGAATAGATGACGTTTAGGACTTCAATGGAGTTTTCTTCAACCATAGAAATCTACAAATTCTAATTCCTCAAACTCTACAGAAACTATTTCCTTATCTATATAGGATCGATAATCACCTAATCAATCTAGTAGATTACTATTATTCTAAAAGCCACTTATATTTCAAAAATAATGAGGGTTTGTTTATATTTTGAGATAAAAACTTTGGAGTTTACTTCCATTGTAATATATTCTATGTTAGGTAGAAAAATCTATATTAGAAAATTGTTATGGTGTAGAGTAATAAATATATCATAGTTGATTTATAATTTATTAGCTTAAAATTTTGATGAAGATAGATCCAATTAAATATATTAAAGGGCTCGGATTTAAGTTGTTTCATGACAATCTCTCTAGGTGAAATGTATTAGGCTTTTGTTGTACGCTTTCAACATATAATATCAAAAAGCTCTCAATCTATTCAAGTTGAGATATCTTAATGTAGAAAGATAGGGGAACAAATCTCACATTGAGGAGATTGTTGGGATACAATAAGTGTAGGTTATGTTAAAAAATCTCACGTTGGAAAATATGTGTGGTGTAAAATTGTGTAGCATGTTCGAGCTTGAGTTCTCCCTTAACAATCTCCTAAGGAGAAATGCATCAAGCTTCTATTACTCGCCCCCAACATTCTATTAGATGAGTAGAAACACTTAGGGTTTCCACACGAGGGCAATCTTGTCTCTTTAATGGAAAAGCTATGCTTGGAGCAATTTTAGCTGTTGAATAGTTGTTTACCTAGTCTTAACTATTAAGTAACGTCGGTCTTTTAACTTGGGGCCCACCATAGAAAAGCTGGCGAGTGTTGATTATAAGAGGTTATTATCTTGGTACGGTAATTCTTTCTTTATCGGTTTGATTTGTCTAATCGAACCGATTGAGAACCAGAACCGCACAAATAATTTACATTTGTCAAGCTAAAGTATAACTTGGTAATTTATTGACTGGGAATAGTGACCATGCCCTTATAGTCGTTGCCTTCCTGCGGAAGAAAGTCCAATGCTCAAGAGAACCCAACGAGATAGGGACACCCTCCTTCAAAACATCTAATTTGGTAATTTTGTCGAGCTAGATTTAAAAAATTTGCATATAAAGGTCTTTGAACAGAAACTATGAATTGATCTATGGAACTTATTTCTCAAATCTACGATACGTACATCCTCCTACCATATCTAAATTAACCTGATTAAATTTAAATACCAAGACATTTTTTTGGAGAAAATTGATATTTCATGATAATATAGAACATGACCGAAAGTTTATGTTTTCCACGATAAAGTTGAATGTTTAAAAATATTTTATTCACGAGTGGTAAGTTAAAGATTCTCTAAAATGTTAAGCTAAAGAGATTTGAAAAATCCACGTTTTTTTTTGAAAGTGGCTTTTTTATAAGAAAATAAGGATTATTTAGATTTTAATAAGATTATAATTTTGGCCGTATAACTTAATATATCGGTATACTTATAACAATTACTTGTAAATAACCCGGACTTAATTGTCAGACTTCAAATGATGGGTATAGCATGTGCTTGCTGAGTGAAAAATCTACATATTTTTTTAACAGAATTGGAAAAAAAAAATCTTGTGATGGCCCAGGCGGTGATGCACAAGGGCGGAGTCCTCGGACGTGCGTAGAGAGGGACGCATTTCTTGTCTCACATCACCTAGGAGGGAGTCCTAAACTAATTGATAAGCACTTGGGTTCTCTATTTTATATATACACGTTTTAAAGCCGTGTGGATTTCAATCCAAAGCGATCAATATATGTACATGGGAGCCCGGGTCCTCACCAATGGTATCAGAGCCGACTCCCGATCGCATGTGAGGCCATATCGGATGACAATATTAACTTTAGGCACAAACTTTTGATTGAACTGAAACCACACACTAGCATTAATCACAAGAATTAGAGTACCAAATACACACCACGTAAACACACGTACCGTAAAAGGTCATACCTGTAGACACCATGCAAAACCAAACGAAGGACATTATAGAGTACACATGCAACACCCGCAAATTTCTCCTTTTTTTACGCGGTAAGTTAGCGGCGGCTACTTCTTCTGGAGGTCGCTCCGCAGGTTCTCAAAGTAGGCCTTTGGGTTCTCCTCGAAGGTACGCCGGGGTATGCGCATGTCCCGCCCGGGGGCTTTCATGGTCTTCTCTTCTTCGCTGGGCTTAGACGATTCGCCCATCATGCTCACCACGCCTGCGCCCAAAGCCAAGATCGCTGCACCAGCGATCGCTCCAGCGGCCAGGGCGGCGGTGCTGCTCGACTCCTTGGCCAGGGTAGTGTCGCTCGACTCCTTGTTCTCACCATTTTCCTCTCTACCTTTGCTCTCACTCGCGCCCATATGAATAAATGCCTTTGGATATGGTAAAAAGCAACCGAGGTCTCTCCAGTGTCGAAGTGTGAGTGCTCTATGCCTTGTTGCTTAGGGTGAGAAGTGAGTCTTTGGGGGTTAATTTATAGCCGCTTTGGTGGCTTTTGGAGCTTGGACTTTGGTGTAATTTCATGACTTAATGTAGTGAATTGGAAGACGTTGACGGTGATGTTCACCTTCACTTGGAGCAATTCTTTGCTCTCTCTCTCTCTCTCTCTAAAGCATGCACTGCTTAAATTTTCGATTGTTAGAATATTTAAATAATAAATCACGCATTCATTTATCAACTTAATTTTAAAATAATCGTCAGTGGTTCCACCAAAATCTCACATAGTATTAGAATTGGAGGTCCTAAGTTCGAATTTTTCCAAGCCTCATTTGCATCCCCAATTAAATTTCCACACTTTTAGAACTAGACAAAAGACCAAACTAAATGTGAAAGGGAGTGTTAGAATATTTAAATAAAAAACCACGTTTTTATCTATCAACTTAAGCTTTTAGAACAGTAGATAGTGATTTTACCAAAATCTCACACGAGAACAACTTTAGTATAAAAAACAAAAGGAAAAGAAGACAGGGCCCATCCTAGTGTGGAAAAGAAGACCAGCTAATGCTTTAGCATGATTTTGAGCTGTCTGCAAGAAATCATTCATTCTTGCAAGAACAGTCAATAGTGACCGTACCAAAATCTCACACCGAGAACAACTTTAGTATAAAAAACAAAAGGAAAAGAAGACGGGGCCCATCCTAGTGTGGAAAAGAAGACTAGCTAATGCTTTAGCATGATTTTGAGTTATCTGCAAGAAATCATTCATTCTTGCAAGAATAGTCGATAGTGATCGTACCAAAATCTCACACTGAGAACAACTTTAGTATAAAAAATAATAGGAAAAGAAGATGAGGCCCATCCTAGTGTGGAAAAGAAGACCAGCTAATGCTTTAGCATGATTTTGAGTTGTCTGCAAGAAATCATTCATTCTTGCTCTTACCCCTTCTTTTCCCGTATTGCAAGATGTTTCCTTTCATAATTTAATTTGGAGAATGGATAATGATAAAAATGGTCTATAAATTTTGACTCAATATATAATGTGATCTCTGAACTTTTAATTTATTTGATGTGGCTCATAAACTTTTAATTTATTCAATGTGATTTCTGAACTTTTAGTAAATGTTCAATCTAGTTTCTTGATTATTATATCCCTAGATTCAACTAGTCCCTAGATTATCTAATTTAAGGTCAGAGACTAGATTGAACATTTATCAAAAGTTCAGAGATCACATTGAATAAATTAAAAATTTAGAAATTGCATTGCACTTTGGGCTAAAGTTTATGGGCCACATTGAATAAATTAAAAATGCAGGGATCACATTCATTATAAAAATGTCAGTAGAAACTTAATAATATATGTTTGGATTAAATTGGACTTTTGTAAGGATTTAATTGATCAAGATATTCTGAGGTGGTCTTAGAAAATCCAACGTAATAGTTAGTTAAAGATTGACGGTTGGAAATTGTAGCAGAGGGTCCCACTAGTTTGTAATTCACAATATGAAGAGCTTGACAGTAAATCTTTGGGCATTACAACAAACATGTGTATAGACCTTTTAAGCTTTTTTAACTGTAAGAAGAAGAACAAACGTTGCTTGGTGGAATGGGCAATGACGGAACAATTGAGGATGGAGGTGATCCTAAAATTGATGCACTTATTTGCACAAATTTATCAAACCTTCAAGCAAATGACATCGGAAATCCATGAAGCACAGTATTATTTGACTACTATGAACATAATACAAATGGAAATGCAAAAGACTGGCTCATAGCCATCTAATTTTCTATTAAAATAGAATTGTAGATGATCTGAAAGGATGTCTTCAATAAAATCTTAAGGAAAGAAGACCGGGGTTGCCAAACTTTTGCGACGGAGCATCGTCTCTAAAAGAAAATGACAATCGAAAATCCATATATTATTCAATTTTGGATCCAATTTTCATCAAAAGATTTTCACATATTTATGCTAAATTAGAATTAATACTAAAATCTAGTAAAACTACTCAAAATCTAATTTTTAAATTCTTTTCCTAAATTTCTGAATTTGTTTTTCTTATTCTGAAAAATGGGGACTCCAATCGGGTTAGGAGAATTGACCTTGTGTCAATTGTGTACAAAAGAGCATTAGATTATGTTAAGCTTATTTTTTTTTTTAAATGACCTTATTTCTCTTTTTGTTCCCGACAACAAAAGAATAGATTTTTTTGCTTTTATTTTTATTCTAAATCTATTCCCTAGCTACTTTTCTATCATGAGGAATAGAAAAATTAACTGATATTACCAAACGAATTTTTGTTCTTTTTTTTTTTCCCCAAGGAATAAAAGAACATAGAAATAGAAAATTAGGATGGTTGCCAAGCAGGCCCTTACTGTTAGCTATATGCCCTAAAGCAATCATGTAATAGTTACATGGTAGGGATTATTTAATGGCAAATAACTATCCATTAATTGTCCTATCTATATAAATGAGTCCATAACATCAGTTACAACCAAACCTATTCTTAATGTGTTAAGAATATGTGTGATAGGTTACAGTTATAATAAATCTTCAAATTATCCCAATTGATGGATTATTAAGAGGATATTAACAATCCTGTTGAGGTCAGTGTGTTCTCAAGCTTTACTATTGAGTATTGGATTCTCAAGGGATGATAAGTCACAAGTTATTGGACATAGTGATACTCGAGCTAGAGTACATGTGTTTGTCTTGGATAAGTTCATTAAACATGATATGCATAGAACGATTGGCAACATGTAAGATTTTAGCGGGGTTAATGATTGATCGTTCATACTTTGGTATGGTATAAGATCTTCAGACCTAAGGCACAATGCTAACTTATATGTTGGATGGCTGTGGATCACAAGTGCATATATTAATGCTTCATCAAATCGTTTCTGTTCTTGATGGTAGTAGTTTGTTCACATATGAAGGCGTATGCATGCGCAATATGGAATATGTCTTCTTATTATATATACAAGATAGAATATTAATGTCCTATGTGATCTAATCGTGACATTATATTGAAATCCTCGGCAGGGGTTGTGACCGAGAATGAATAGTTCATGTCTCGTAGAATACATGTCAATTAGATTTGGGCATATGATCAAATTGGTAGCTTGATCAACATTTCCATAGCCTTTATTCAATCGGGACATGGTGAAATAGAAGGATCAAACTACACGGTTGTTGAAACTAATATGTTCCTTATGTTCTTAAAATATTCACGCTGTTTGGATAGCCATAACATATTGCTAGATGTCACTTATGATTTGTAGAAACCGAAGATTGATTAGGATAATCCATTCTCTTGATTGTGCTAATGTATTAATACAAATACTATTGCTACAAATCTTACTGCAAGCTTAATAACGAACTTAGGGATACCATACATCATAACTAATTCAAAATGATTTTTAAATGGGGGAACAATATTGCAAATATATTTGCACTTAAGGCAATCAAATTGAGTCAGGCTGAAATATAAGTTTCGAAAAGGGTTTCAGACATTACGACTACATCAAAGATCTTAAAGAGGTTTTAAATTTTATGGCCGAATCAAATATATAAAGCGGGTTTAGATTCAATGGTTGAATTAAATATCTGAAGTGAGTTTAGAATCAATGTCCATATTAATGATCCGAAGTGAGTTTGAAATTAATAGTCAAATTAAAAATCTGAAATGATTTCAAACTTAACGGCTAAATTTCTAAAATGGTTTCAAACTTAACAGGCACATTAATAACCTGAAACGGTTTTAGAATCAATTGGCAGTTTAATGATCTATAATGGTTGTAGATTCAAATGACCAAATTAATGTTCTAAAATGATTTTAGACATAAATGTCAAGTTAAATATTCATAACGATTATAAAGTTAATGCCCAAAATAAAGTCTTGTACCCGTTACTAATTAATGCCTATAATAATGCTCTATAATAGTTATAGAATTAATGCCTGAATTAGTGTTAAAGCGAGCTCAAACGTTACGGTCGAATTAATTTTCTGAAACGGTGTTTGAGTTAGAGCTGAATTAAATCTGATTTGGGACTACTTATAAAAGGCAATTGAGAGAGCATATCACAAGACGATCGACAATCGACGGTTGAGAGTGTTTATAGTGATCAACCAAATCATTCACACCTGAGAGCAATTGCTAGCATAATTGTAGTAGTGAGATCTCTCAATTTCTCTCTATTGTTCAATGTGAGATTGGTGATGTGTTTGAACTAGAGACCTAACATTTGTGTGGCTTGATCTGAAAAATGTTAGAACCTATGTTATGACAAGATCAGATGTTTGTGGTTTGGATCTAAATAGCGTCAGAACCAATATTACCAAAAGATATGAAACGTTTGTGTTTAGAATTCCAAGAACGTCAGAAACAATGTTAGAAGGAGATCAAACATTTGTTGTTAGAATCTGAAAAATGTCAAAGTCAACATTGCAATGACATTAGACATTCATGATCAAAATTTGAGGAACGTCAAAACCAAAATTTTGAGCATGATATAAAGGTAATGTAATTAGCCCCTCTATCACTTCTATGTGCTTTTATTAAAAGGCATGAACATTTTCAAGGAAATATGTGTATGGACATTTTTACTTTTATTGTGAATTAGACTTTGATTCTATTGTACCTATGCATGTTTCTTGTTTTTGAAACAAAATCCCAACACTTAATGCTCTATGCGCATGCGTGTGTGGAAGACGTACAAAGCTTGCACTGCTTAAATTTCCAACAACTTTAGTAGAAAAAACACAGTAAAAAGAAGAGGGGGACCCATCCTAATGTGGAAAAGAAGACTCGCCAATGCTTTAGCATGCTTTTGAGTTGTTGTCAAGAAATCATTCATTATTACTACTTCCTATTTCACCCCTTCTTTTCTTATACAACAAGATGTTTCATTTCATAAATTAATTTGGAGAGGGGGTAATAGCATAAATGGTCCATGAACTTTGGCATAATATGTGTCACGCCCCGACTCTCGAGCTCGCGGCAACCCCATTTCACTTGAGGTATTAAAATATGACGTCCCAGGTACCGTCGTCAACCAATTCATTTTATCTTGTAATTAAGCACATGCGGAAACGAACAACTCCCAAACCAAACAACAGGGATAGCAACAACAGAACAACGAGGAAAGACAAACACCATTTTATATATCGAAGGTTAGCCAAGACACCAAGAAATACAAACATGCCTTACCACGAGGCAACAAGCTAAGGCCTACTCAAAAGGGACCGGCCCGCTAACCTAACACCGTACAAGTGTCTACTCGTTGGCCTCGGAGGGATCACTCTCTTCGATCCTTGGTACTGCATCATCTAGGGCCTGAAAATGTTAACCACGACGGGTTGAGATAAACTCAGCAAGTTAAAGTCCTAAGCCCCGGTTAGGAACCTCGCTCGCCTCGGGAGTTTAACATACAACCTAATCCAGCCAAAGACAATGCGAGAGAAACAAAAGCATAGGGACAGCTTCAATAAGCGAGACACAACCACAGCAACCCTACCTCGGCCTTGGCACACGCGACCGCGAAACCGTCATTTAATCCATCACGACATTAAGAGCATGCGAATAATCGAGCATCTCACACAACTTTCTCGTGCCTCACATCCACACATATGCTCCGATTATTACGACCACTAGGGCCACGGCACAACCTTATGGTTGGCGGTCTACCAAAAAGACCCCGTGCATCGTCCTCCCCCCCATGAGGCATGGCGACGTCACGGGCTCTATCCCATCGACGGCATTCCCTATGGAGCATGGGGCCCGCTCACTGCCGCAACCCCGCAACTGACCACTGTCAGGCAACCGACCGAAGTCAGGACGACCAAAAGGCCACGGCACAACCCCAAGGGTTGGCGGCTCATCGGCAAAGACCGGCTCTCCTCTTAATGTGACCATGCAACACATCATCAAATAATCCATTCTTTTCTTTGCTCTGTCGTGAATGCAACATCACTCATGCACTCATGCTCATGCGACATGCCATTTCAGATAATCCACGTAATATGTCATGCGGTATCACTCCACAATTCCAAAATTCCAAATTCCACCAATCAACAATCACGTACATTCCCTAATTCTCGGGACTAACTCAATAAATCAAACACGTTCACTTCCACTCGGTCTTCGATCGTGCATTTCATCATCATTCACGCATATAATTAACAATCGGCACTTCAAGAAAGGATAACAACCAATAACATATCAATTTGAAATCAAAATTTATTTCGTATGAACAAGGCCGTGAATGCAGAATTATGAACGAACTAATCCGAAATTAATAAAATAATATTAAACTTAACCATGGTTACTAAATTTAACCTAACTAGGGTTAATTAACTCAACCATGATTAATAATTAACCATAGTTAATTTAGAAACTAACCCTAGTTACTTTAATTAATTAACCTTAGTTACTTTAATACTAACTATGGTCAATTAACTAACCCTAGTCAGCCTTGATTAACTCAGCCACCATTAACAAACTAACCCATAATTAACCAAGCACAAAAATTAAACTAATTAACCCCTAAGCAAGATTAACCCCTAAACAAGGATTAGGAAGTTAACTTACTTGGATCGGAAATCCGGCGACACCGGCGCGTAGAGGGGAACAAGGGCTACGAGGGGTAAGTTCGGGGATGGCAACGGATGACAAACGATGGCCGAAACGGGCCAAAACAGCCCGGAATCACTGTTCACGCGGAACCGGTGCAGCTGAGCGGAAAAGGCCGAAACGGGCGGCTAACAGCGACCAGCGGTGACCAGGGGTGCGCGGCTAGCTTCCTAACTTCCAGGACTACACTTTGGGCGGTTGCGGCGGCTCCGGTGACGGCGACAAGGCCATTTTCTTGCTGGAAAACAGCTTGGACAGCAAAGAGCACCAGAAATGAAAGAGAAAAGGAAGAGAAAAAGGGAGAGAGAGGAAGGCTGGGCTGGTGCACGAATTTTGGGGGAGAAAGAGGAGAGAGAAGAGGCTGCTGAAGGCTTGGATAAGGCCAAGGCAAGTGGGCAAGCCACTTGCTTGAAGAGCTAATCAAAAACAAAGCAAAACAAGCATAAACAAAGCCCACTTGGGCACAAAAGCAAAATGCCAAAAGGGAGAAGCCCATGGGCTGGAAAGGGAGAGGAGAATGGGCCAGCTTGGGCCCCCTTTGGGCTAGGCTAGATGGGTGCAAGGCCCATTGGGCCGCCGGTCTTGGGTCGGCCCACCCGGGGGCCAGAAACCCGGTCCAATTTTTCCTTTTTCCGACGCTTCCGTGTCCAACGGAAAATCCCAAAATAAATGAGGCGACGTCCAAGTATTTAGTCCCGATATCACGGAGAAATCGGTTCCCAAAATCGGATTAAAACATCGGGCTAAATGAGTCAATTTTCAGGATGTTACAACTCTTCCCCTCTTACAGAAATTTCGTCCTCGAAATTTGAACTGACATGCTAATCCTCAAAAAGATAGGGGTGCCGACGCCTCATGATTTCTTCG
The DNA here is from genome assembly GCA_014182735.1 of Corymbia maculata. Classification (NCBI taxonomy): domain Eukaryota; kingdom Viridiplantae; phylum Streptophyta; class Magnoliopsida; order Myrtales; family Myrtaceae; genus Corymbia; species Corymbia maculata. The sequence goes on from CM024689.1 coordinate 28,506,615, forward strand.
CTTTCCACGTAGCTCCCTCCGTACCATGATGTTCCCAAATGACTTTGACCAAGGAGACCGTCTTGCTTCTCAGAACTTGTTCTTTCCGATCCTCAATCCGAATCGGTCTCTCCACATACGACACCCTGTCGTCCACCTCTATCTCTTCAAAATTCAACACGTGTGTCGAGTCCGGCTCGTATTTCTTTAACATCGACACGTGGAATACGTCATGCACTTGAGCAAGTCGAGGCGGTAGTGCAAGACGATAGGCTAAATTCCCGATCCTTTCTAGAATCTCGAACGGTCCAACATACCTTAGGCTCAGTTTTCCTTTCTTTCCAAATCGCGATGTACCTCGCATCGGCGATACTTTAAGGAACACATGATCGCCCACTTGAAATTCCAATGGCCTACGTCGCCTATCCCCATAACTCTTTTGTCTGCCGCTCCGAGCCGTCTTTAACCTTTCTCGAATCATCTTGACGGCGTCTAAAGATTGCTGCACTAACTCGGCCCCGTAATTTTCCGCTCGCCGACTTCGTCCCAACAAATATGAGTCCTACACGGTCTGCCATACAAAGCTTCGAACGGTGCCATTCTGATACTCTGCTGATAACTGTTATTATATGCGAACTCCACAAGATGAAGTTGTTCCTCCCAACTTCCTTTGAAATCCAATGCACGGTGCTCTCGGATATCTTCCAAGGTCTGAATCGTTCTCTCGATTGACCGTCCGTCCGAGGATGGTAGGCCGTCGAATTGCAATTTTGTCCCCATCGAAGTTTGTAGACTCTTCCAAAATGCAGCCGTAAATCTAGGGTCTCGATCTGAAGTAATCGTCACTAGCACCCCATGCAAACGAATAATCTGTCGCATGTACAATTCTGCATACTTTTCCAAAGCAAAATCCTTGCGTACGGCGATGAAATGAGCTGACTTCGTCAATCGGTCTACTATAACCCAAATCGCATCATTACCCCGCTGACTTCTTGGTAATCCCGTCACGAAGTCCATCGTGATGTGCTCCCATTTCCATTCGGGGATTTCAAGAGGTTGCAAGTAACCCTCCCGGCTTGCAATGCCGCGCTTTCACTTGTTGGCAAGTTAAACACTTCGCCACGTGCTTGGCAATGTCTAGCTTCATGCCATTCCACCAATAATACTTCGTCGCATTCGATACATCTTCGTACGCCCGGGTGCACACTGTAGTCGCTACGATGCGCTTCGAATAATAACCTCTCCTTAATTTCGGCGTCGCTTGGTACACATAACCGTCCACGGAATTTCAAGATCCCATCCTCGGATACTTGAAAATCCGACTTTCTCTTAGTCGCGTCCATTTGCGTAAATCTTTTGGATCTCGGCGTCCAAAGGTTGCATTGCCTTAATCTTGGCTTGAATTTCAGGTTCAATCATAAGGGTAGCCATCAAACTAGAAAGATGACATACCTCGAGCCTCGAATTCCGAATCACGGACCCCTTCCAATAGGATCCATTCTTGAACCATCATACTCGCAACCGATGACTTGCGACTCAAGGCGTCGCCACTTTGTTTGCCTTGCCGGGATGGTACAGGATATCGCAGTCATAATCCTTAAGAAGTTCCATCCATCTACGCTGCCTCATGTTCAGTTCTTTTTGGGAGAACAGATACTTTAAACTTTGATGGTCCGTATAAATCTGAAATCTCTCTCCACAGAGATAATGTCTCCATATCTTCAACGCAAATATGATGGCCGCCAACTCTAAGTCGTGCGTCGGATAATTCAGCTCGTGAGGCCTCAATCGCCTAGAAGCATACGCTATCACTTTACCATGTTGCATCAAAACGCAACCGAGTCCCTTGTATGACGCGTCGCTAAAAATCTCATATCCTCCCGAGCTCGACGGAATAGTCAAAACCGGTGCGGTAGTCGCCTTATGCTTAAGCTCTTGGAAACTACGCTCGCACTTATCCGTCCACTCATATTTCTTGTCTTTTTTCAGCAAGAATCGTGTCATTGGCATAGCTATTGAAGAGAATCTTTCCACAAACCGTCTGTAATAACTAGCCAGTCCTAGAAAACTACGAACCTCGGTTACTGAAGTCGGTCTCGGCCAATCTATGACCGCTTCAATTTTAGTCGGGTCCACAGAAATCCCTTCGCCTGAGATCACGTGGCCTAGAAATGCCACTCGAGCCAACCAAAATTCACACTTACTAAATTTCGCATACAGCTTGTGATTTCTTAGGGTTTGCAACACGGTCCTTAGGTGTTGCTCGTGTTCATCCGGACTCTTCGAATACACCAAAATGTCGTCGATAAACACGATCACGAACCGATCCAAATACTCCTTAAACACCCGATTCATCAAATCCATGAAAGCAGCGGGGGGCATTTGTTAATCCAAAAGGCATTACCGTAAACTCGTAATGACCATAACGAGTACGGAAAGCTGTCTTCGGTATGTCCTCCTTTCGGATCCTCAATTGATGATAGCCCGTCCTTAGGTCTATCTTAGAGAATATCGACGCTCCTTGGAGTTGGTCAAACAGGTCGTCAATCCTCGGTAGCGGGTACTTATTCTTAATCGTCACTTGATTAAGCTGCCGATAGTCAATACATAACCGCAACGAACCATCCTTTTTCTTGACAAATAGGACTCGGTGCTCCCCAAGGCGATGCACTCGGGCGAATAAAGCCCTTGTCCAATAATTCCTGCATCCGCACCTTCAATTCCTTCAACTCGACAACGCCATCCTATACGGTGCTTTCGAGATTGGTTACGTCCCAGAGCCAACTCGATTACGAACTCGTCTCTCTCGGCCGGGGGTAGTCCCGGCAATTCCTTTGGAAAGACATCGGGATAATCTCGTACTACCGTGATATCCTCTAGGTTCGGTCCTTCTCTCAACATATCACTCACAGACGCCAAATAGCCTCGACATCCTGACCCCAACAACTTGGTTGCTTCCAAAGAAGAAATCAAGGGAATCGAGGACCCTCCTCGGCTCCCTACAAACTGGAAACTACTAGCTCCAGTCGGATTAAATCGGATTCTCTTCTCCCGACAATCCATAGTAGCTCCTTGCTTGGTCAACCAATCCATACCAATAATGACATCAAAGTCATACATCGCTAAAACAATCAAATCAATTCTTTCTTCCCGACCATCTATAATTAGTTTATAGCTAGCACAACCTACTGCAGATAAAACTGAATCCTCTAACGGAGTAGAAATAACAAAGACCGTTTCCAACGGCTCTGGTCTTAATCCCACTAATTCTACAAACCGTTTAGCAATAAAGGAGTGCGAAGCTCCCGGATCAAACAATGCGTAAGCAACATGGTCGTGTAGAGATATCGTACTGTAATCACGGCGGCGTGTCCTCCGCCTCTTTCCTCGTGATTTGCATACACCCGTCCTTGAGCGGGGGTCTCGCCGATTGCCCTGTTGAACGTTCCCCACTGGTGGTCCGGCTGGCGGTCGTGGCGTGAATGGCATCTTGGGCATGCGTGGGCAATCCTTCACTCGGTGGCCCACCTGACCACATCCGAAACAAGCTCCCATCGGAAAAGGACACGGGGCATTTCCATGCCTCTTGCCACACATTCTGCATCCTCCAAACGAGCTTGGCAACGGTTTCCCCACACCGTCCCTTCTATTAGGCGGAAGAGGATACCTTCCTCCCGCCATCGGTTTCTTTCCAAACCGATTGTTGTCTCTGCTAGGCACAAACCGCGATACAGATGCGATTGCCTTTTCTGCAAGGTGCCTCTCAATCATCTGAGCTCTCTCATAAAGCTCATTGTAATCCTTCAGGTTCACCGACACCAAGTGATTCCTGATTTCTATCTTCAGTCCGTCCCGAAACCTCCTAGCCTTGTCCAAAGGATGCTCGACCATCCGTGGCGCGTACTTCGACAGCTCTGCAAACTTGGCCTCGTATCGATCCACCGTCATCCGATTCTCGATGCGCCTCGAAATTCTCGCCAACTTCGCTCTCTCGCACGCTCCGAGAAGTACTTACTCGTAAAAGCCTCCCGAAGGTATCCCATACCCTAGCCGTACCCTCGAAATACCCATCCTTGGGTAGCTTCCCACCAAGTGCCGACATTACCCCGCAGCTTGGTAAGCCGCCATGATCACCTTTTCCTCCTCGAACACCGCAAAGAAGGTGAAAGTCTTCTCTATCTCCCGCACCCAGAGGGTCGCTGTCTCCGGTCGCCGCCCCCCGTAAAACTTGGGCGCCTTAAGCTTCATGAATTGCTCTACCAACCGATGCATAGGCCGGTTACCGGGCCCCGAGCCTAGCTGCGGGAGCAATCGGCGAAATAGCCGAGCGACAATGGCTTGGGTGCGAGCTCGCCGACCTATCGAGCCTCAATGGCATGCATGATCCCATCCATCCTCGGATCTTCCGGTGCTACCTCCCTTGCACCGCGGCACACTGCGCCGCCCCTCTTCCTCTGACTCCTCTGATTTGGGGTCCTCAAACCAGGGGTACTCTGATCTGGATTGCTCATTTTGTAGGACTCTCCTAACCTGCGTTCCAATTCCCCCCCCACACGGAATTATAAAATGAGACAACCCTACAACAAAGGACCACGAAGGATCCTGCAGTCAATCACATGCAAGCAAAGAAATTGTCTTTCCTACTAACTATCCCCACGCACCAACGCAAGACTCATCGCACCTTATCACTCCATCGCCCAACCGGCTCGATACCAAAATCGACGGGGTTGTCACGCCCCGACTCTCGAGCTCGCGGCAACCTCATTTCACTTGAGGTATTAAAATATGACGTCCCAGGTACCGTCATCAACCAATTCATTTTATCTTGTAATTAAACATATGCGGAAACGAACAACTCCCAAACCAAACAACAGGGATAGCAACAACAGCAACAGAGGAAAGACAAACACCATTTTATATATCTCAAGGTTAGCCAAGACACCAGAAATACAAACATGCCTTACCACAGGCAACAAGCTAAGGCCTACTCAAAAGGGACCGGCCTCGGCTAACCTAACACCGTACAAGTGTCTACTCGTTGGCCTCGGAGGGATCGCTCTCTTCGATCCTCGCACGCATCATCTAGGGCCTGAAAATGTTAACCACGACGGGTTGAGATAAACTCAGCAAGTTAAAGTCCTAAGCCCCGGTTAGGAACCTCGCTCGCCTCGGGAGTTTAACATACAACCTAATCCAGCAGTCAGCACAATGCAGAGAGAAACAAAAGCATAGGACAGTTCAATAAGCGACACAACCACGGCAACCCTACCTCGGCCTTGGCACACGCGACCTGCGCGTAAACTGTCATTTAATCCATCACGACATTAAGAGCATGCGAATAATCGAGCATCTCACACAACTTTCTCGTGCCTCACATCCACACATATGCTCCGATTATTACGACCACTAGGGCCACGGCACAACCTTATGGTTGGCGGTCTACGATCAAAGACCGTGCATCGTCCTCCCCCATGAGGCATGGCGACGTCACGGGCTCTATTCCATCAACGGCATTCCCTATGGAGCATGGGGCCCGCTCACCGCCGCAGCCCCGCAACCGACCACCGGGTGCAACCGACCGAAGTCGGGACGACCAAAAGGCCACGGCACAACCCCAAGGGTTGGCGGTCTACCCGGCGCCGCCGGCTCTCCTCTTAATGTGACCATGCAACACATCATCAAATAATCCATTCTTTTCTTTGCTCACGTCGTGAATGCAACATCACTCATGCACTCATGCTCATGCAACATGCCATTTCGAGATAATCCACGTAATATGTAATGCGGTATCACTCCACAATTCCAAAATTCCAAATTCCACCAATCAACAATCACGTACATTCCCTAATTCTCAGGACTAACTCAATAAATCAAACACGTTCACTTCCACTCGGTCTTCGATCGTGCATTTCATCATCATTCACGCATATAATTAACAATCGGCACTTCAAGAAAGGATAACAACCAATAACATATCAATTTGAAATCAAAATTTATTTCTGTATGAACAGTCTGCCGTGAACGATGTCGTGACAGTGATTGTGAACAAATAATTATGAACAGTAACTAATCCGAAATTAATAAAATAATATTAAACTTAACCATGGTTACTAAATTTAACCTAACTAGGGTTAATTAACTCAACCATGATTAATAATTAACCATAGTTACTTTAGAAACTAACCCTAGTTACTTTAATTAATTAACCTTAGTTACTTTAATACTAACTATGGTCAATTAACTAACCCTAGTCAGCCTTAATTAACTCAGCCACCATTAACAAACTAACCCATAATTAACCAAGCACAAAAATTAAACTAATTAACCCCTAAGCAAGATTAACCCCTAAACAAGGATTAGGAAGTTAACTTACTTGGATCGGAAATCCGGCGACACCGGCACGTGAGGGGAACAAGGGCTACGAGGGGTAAGCTCGGGGATGGCAATGGATGACAAACGATGGCCGAAACGGGCCAAAACAGCCCGGAATCACTGTTCACGCTAACCGGTGCAGCTGAGCGGAAAGGCCGAAACGGGCGGCTAACGGCGACCAGCGGTGACCAGGGGTGCGCGGCTAGCTTCCTAACTTCCAGGACTACACTTTGGGCGGTTACGGCGGCTCCGGTGACGGCGACAAGGCCATTTTCTTGCTGGAAAACAGCTTGGACAGCAAAGAGCACCAGAAATGAAAGAGAAAAGGAAGAGAAAAAGGGAGAGAGAGAAGGCTGGGCTGGTGCACGAATTTTGGGGGAGAAAGAGGAGAGAGAAGAGGCTGAAGGCTTGGATAAGGCCAAGGCAAGTGGGCAAGCCACTTGCTTGAAGAGCCAATCAAAAACAAAGCAAAAACAAGCATAAACAAAGCCCACTTGGGCACAAAAGCAAAAGGCCAAAGGGAGAAGCCCATGGGCTGGAAAGGGAGAGGAGAATGGGCCAGCTTGGGCCTCCTTGGGGCTGGGCTAGATGGGTGCAAGGCCCATTGGGCCGCCGGTCTTGGGCCGGCCCACCCGGGGCCGAAACCCGGTCCAATTTTTCCTTTTTCCGACGCTTCCGTGTCCAACGGAAAATCCCAAAATAAATGAGGCGACGTCCAAGTATTTAGTCCTGATATCACGGAGAAATCGGTTCCCAAAATCGGATTAAAACATCGGGCTAAATGAGTCAATTTTCAGGATGTTACAATATGTAATGTGATCTATAAATTTTTAATTTGCTCAATATGATGCCTAAACTTTTGGTAAATGTTCAATCTAGTAGTTGGATTATTATATCCCTCAATTCAACTAGTCTCGAATATTCTAATTCAATCACTAGATTGAATATTTACCAAAAATTCATGAATCACGTTAAACAAATTAAAAGTTCAGAAACTGCATTGCATTTTGATCTAAAGTTCATAGACCACATCGGAAAAATTAAAAATTCAAGGATAACATTGATCATTAGCCAAATTTCAGAGACTATTTATGTCATTTTTTTTCAAAAAAAAAAATCAGAAAACCCTAAACTATGCCAATTGTAATACATTTATCCAAACTTTTTTTGGTTATACTAAAAATTTCAAACTTATACCCAAGTGGCATACATATATTTACCTAGCATTAGGGTCATCTTAAATATCATTGTTAAAACCTAGGGATGAACAATTTTAGGTTCCATACAAATTTCACCTAGAACCTGAAATCTAAAATCTACTTGTAGAAACATGTTACTTATTTTTTGGAATCTGAAACCTACCCTGCATACTCTGGATGTCATAGGTTTTAGGGTCGATTCCAAGGTTTATCTAAATTCCATCTATATTATTAATTGAACGATTGTAATGACTTAACAATCATTTGTTACTAAAATTCACTGACTATAACTTATAAAATCCAGGGGTGAGTGATTTTAGGTTCCATATAAGTTTCACCTAAAATCTGGAATCTACTTGTAGGATCATGTTACTCATTTTTTGGAGCTTAGAATCTACCATGCATACTCTAGTGTCATAGGTTTTAGGGTCAGTTCCAAGGTTTACTCAAGTTCCACATGTATTATTAATTGAACGATTGTAGTGATTTATCATCTTTAATAACAACCATGTGCTGCTAAAATTCATTGACTATAACTTATATGGAAATACATGAAAAATAAGAAACATTAATAAAGTAAAAGTCTCAATTATAAAATGGAAGCTCAGACTTATGATTCCAGATTTTATATTCATCATTGAACACCATGAAATATCGCAAGATCACATGAAGACATAGATCAAGAAAAACACAAAAACTTATTCTAAGTTTTAGGTTACAAGTCCAATTATGCATGTGTATAGACCTATGTCAGTGGTTTTACCTTCTGTTTATTACATGTGTATAAACTTATGTCAAGTTGGGTCATAAATGGTTCGATCCAAATTGACTTATTAACGCATCTATAATCAATTTATGCGTAATGTAAAATTTTCAATCCATACCCGACCCAACTTATTTTACTAAAATACTTTTATATTTAACCTAATTTACGAAAATTGGTTCTTATGATTTTTTTTAAAAGATTATATTACTAAAATACTTCCAAATCTAGGAAAGCTTGTTTCTTATTAATTTTTTTGAAAAATGGTATTGCTAAAACACTTTCATCCAATACAATTCTAGTGGATAATTTTTATAATTTTTTTTAAATTTAGGCTCCATTTTTTTCTTGAAATTTTTTTTAGGAAATCATTTTCTAGGAAAATAATAATATTTTTTGGTATTTTCTTGAAAATTGAAAATAAATTAAAAAAATATTTTCCATCGTTTCGTATGAAATATCTATTTTGATTTTCTTCCATATATTCCTTTTAATATTTTTTGATTTTTAATTATATAAAAATTTTGAATTTTGAATTTTGAATTATTTTTTATTTTTTCTTTTTTTTCTTTTTCCTTCTTCTTTGGCTGGTGTTGGTCACAGTGATGGCTGGCTGGCTCGAACCTCGTCACAAGCCGATAAAGCTCGAGCTCATCGAATTGTAGTAAGTTGAACCTCGTTGACCTCAAGCAAGACTCTATATCGCCAGATTTGATGATCTCACTTGTCAAACTTTGGTGAGCTCAAGTTTGAGCTTCATCAGCCTCTCGTAAGCATGTCCCTTGCTTGGTTAGTCATTGCCATAGCTATCGTCGTCGCCAAGCACCACCCCAGGAAGATGGAAGAAGGAAGAAGAAAGATAAAAAAAATAAAAAATAAAAACATTTTTGATTTAAAGACATTTTTATAAGGTTGAAGAAGGAGAGAGAATGTGAGTGAACCTAGTGGGTTGAAAATGGGTTCTAAATTCAATCTATTTAAACCCTTTTATTTTAGCCTTTAAATTTAAGACTCATTTTGATAGGTCTACATATGTATCGGTTTACATTTTTCGGGATATTAATTTAATTTAAGGGAAACTAGCGGAGGGTTAATTTATTATAAATGTACCAATTTGAGGTTTTAGGGAGTCAAAAAAATTAATTTGAGGTAAGTTTGTTACAAATATATCAATTTAGAATTTTTGATGATATTAACCCAAATAAAAATAATAATTAAATAAACCTAAAGCACTGTTTATAGTCTTTAAGTGCTCGTCCATAGCTACCTAGAGCTGCTGGATATCAGACTAGTAAAATTTATCTTTTTAAAAAAAAAAATATTAAGCTAAAGAGATTCAAAAAAATTTACTTTTTTTCAAAACTAAATTTTTTAAAAAGAAAATAACGATTGCTCAGATTTTCACGATTGTATAATGTCCATTGTCCTAAATATATTTATTCCCTTGCTAAATGTTAAAATCATAATTTTTGGCCGTAGAACTTGATATAGCAATTTCAGCACGCTTATTACCATTACTCGTAAATAACCTGGACTGATTTGTTAAACTTTAAATGATAGAGAGCTCGTGCTTTCTGAGTGAAAAGTCCACATTTTTTTTATAACAGAACTGAAAAAAAAAAAAAATTCTTTCGATGAAATTGATCGGCAATTGCTTCGGAGGACAAAATAACTCAAGTCCCAAACTTTTAATTGAACTGAAACCACATACTAGCATTAACCACGAGAATTCAGAATACCAAACACACCACATCACACGTACCATAAAAGGTAATAGCTGCGCATGAGGACATCATGCAAAAAACCAAACGACAGACATTAGAATACACAAGCAACACCCGCAAATTGCTCCTTTTTTACTTGGTAGCTAGCTTAGGCGACTACTTCTTCCGAAGGTGGCTTCACAGGTCGCGGAAGTAGGTTCTGGGTTCCTCCTCGAAGGGAGCTTTCATGGTCATCTCTTCTCCGCCGGGCCTGGACAGGTCGCTCCGCAGGTCGCGGAAGTAGGTAGCGGGGTCGTCCTCGAAGGTACGCCGGGGTATGCGCATGTCCCTCCCGGGAGCTTTCATGGTCTTCTCTTCTTCATGGGGCTTCGACGACTTGCTTCGCAGCTCACGGAAATAGGTTTTGGGGTCCCTCTCGAAGGTATTCCGGGGAATGCGCATGTCCCTCCCGGGGGCTTTCATGGTCTTCTCTTCTTCGGCGGGCTTGGACGATTCGCTCATCAGACTCACCATGCCCGCGCCCAGGGCCAAGATCGCTGCACCGGCGACTGCTCCTGCAGCCAGGGCGGTGGAGCTGCTCGACCGGTTGGCCAGGGCAGTGTCGCTCGAATCTGTGGCCTCGTCATTTTCCTCTCTGCTTCTGCTCTCGGTCCCGCCCATGTAGATATGGCTTCGAATAAGGTAAAAAGCTACAAGGGGTCTCTCTAGTGTAAGTTGCTTTGGGTGGGAAGGTGAGGTGAGGTGAGGTGAGTCTTTGGGGGTTAATTTATAGCGGTTTTGGTTGCTTTGGAGGGGAGCTTGGACATGGGAGTAAAGTTCATCACTTAATGCTGTGTCTTGGAAGACGACGACGTTGACCTTGACTTGGAGCGATGCGTTGCTTAGTGCCCTCTCTCTCTCTGGGGAAGATGTACGAGGTTTGCACTGCTTACATTCCCGACAGCAACTTTAGTGGAAAAAACCAAAGGAAAAGAAGACAGGGGCCCATCCTAAAGTGGAAAAAGAAGACGGGGCCCATCCTAACGTGGAAAAAGCAGACGGGGGCCCACGTTAGCGTGGAAAAAGAAGACCCGCCAATGCTTTAGCGTGCCTTTGAGTAGACAGCAAGAAATCATTCGTTATTTACCCATCATTAGGGTTATGTTAAATATCACTGTTAAAACCATACGATTGAAGTATTTCATTCGAAAAAATAAAAATAAAAAGGGTTAGTATCACCCAAAAAATGCTAAATTGGCGCACTTATCAAACTCAAAATTGGTATACTTATGATGAATTTATTCTTCATTAGTTTTTGTTAATTTTTACTATCACATTACTGAGTTTAATAATATATGACAGTTAATGGATATACCAATTTGTGGTTTTATCCTTTATTTGTCACAAATATACTAATTTATGATTTTTCATGATATTAATTCAATTTAGCGGAAACTAACGAAAGATAAATTTGCTGCAAATATAAGTTTCAGGCTTTTAGTTTGAGATAAATTTATCACAAAATATACTCCCAAAAACACTGTTCATTAGGTTACTATTCATCATCTTCCAGCGCTTGTCCATTGCTACCCAAAGCCGTTGGGACATCCGGCTATGTACAATTCATCTTCTTCTTTTCCCTTTTTCTTTGCTTCTTTAGTGTTCACCTTCTAAGCAAACTCCTCCATTTCTCTTCTACATTTTCTTTTAGTCAAACATTTTTCCTCTTCTTTCTTCAATTAAATACTGGCAAAATCAATCCATAGACTTCGCCACTATGATCACCATTTCTCCGAACCTTGGGAAATCTCTCCACTAGAAGATTAGCAAAATAATAGCCGATGTTTGCTCCGCCATGGCTCTCCAAGGCACATTCCATGATACGGCGAAATTCCACGGCTTTCAGAAAAAGAGGGAGAAGGTTCACTAGCTAGTGGTGGAATGGAATAAAGATGTGGAGAGTTCTAACTAGATATGTTAATTGGCTTAGATTTGGGCTCTCTTTTGGTAATCTTTCGATATAAATGGTATCGGGCATTTATTATTCACTCTCAATATTCTATGAGATGAGTAGAAACCATTAGGGTTTTCATACGAGGGCAATTTCATCTCTTCAATGATAAAAACTGTGCTTGGAGCAATTTTAGCTGCAGAAATAGTTGTTTACCTAGTCTTTACTATTAAGTAAAGTGGCTCTTTTTTCTTAGGTGCCACCATAGAAAATTTGGCGAGTGTTGATTAGAAGAGGTCATTGTCTCATAATGGCAATTCTTTATCAGTTTGGTTTGTCTGATCGAACCAATCGGCAACCAGAATTGCACCGATGATTTAAACCTGTCAAGCTAAAGTATAACTTGGTAATTCATTGACAGGAAATAGTAACCATGCGCTTATAGTCGTCGCCTTCTCGCGGAAGAAATGCCAATGCTCAAGAGAACCTAACGTGATAGGTACACCCTCCTGCTGCGTCTAACTTGGTAAACTTGTCGAGCTAGATTTAAAAAATCTGCGTATAAAGTCTTTGGACTGAGACTCTGAATTGATCTTTAGAACTTATTTCTCAAATTTATGATGTGTACATCTTCCTACGATATCTAGATTTACTTGATTAAATTTTAAAGGTCAAGACATTTTTAGAGAAAATTGAGACTTCATGACATTTTAGTACATGACCGAAAGTTTATGCTTTTCATGATAAAGTTGAAAGTTCAAGACATGTTTAATCACGAGTGAAAAGTTCAAGATTCTTTTGAATATTATGTTAAAGAGATTCGGAAAATCCACTTTTTTTACAAAGTAATTTTTGAAAAAGAAAATGAGGATTGCTCAGATTTTCACGGTTGCATAGTGTCCATTTCCATATATATATACCCTTTGCTAAAAGTTGAGATTATAATTTTGGCTGTATAACTATACCAATTTCAATATACTCATTATCATTACTTGTAAACAACCTAGACTTATTTGTCAAACTTCAAATGATGGATATAGCGAATGCTTGCGGAGTAAAAAGTCCACACATTTTTTCTAACAGAACTGGAAAAAAAAAAAAATTTCAACGAAATTGATCGGCGAACTACTTCGGATTACAATATTAACCTTAGGCACAAACTTTGGATTGAACTGAAACCACATACTGGCATTAACCACGAGAAGTAGAGGACCAAATGCACACCACACACGCGTACCGCAAAAGGTCATACCTAAGGACATCATGCAGGACCAAACGACAGACATTAGAATACACAAGCAACACCCGCGAATTTCTCCTTTTTCACTTGGCAGCTAGCGAGGCGACTACTTCTTCCCGGGGTATGCGCATGTCCCTACCGGAAGCTTTCACGGCCTTCTCTTCTTCTTCGCTGGGCTTGGACAAGTCGCCCATCATACTCACCATGCCCCCGCCCAAGGCCAAGATCGCCGCCCTGGTGATCGCTCCCGCGGCAAGGGCAGCGGTGCTGCTCCACTCCTTGTTCTCACCATCTTCCTCTCGACCTTTGCTCTCGCTCGCGTCCATTTGAATATGCCTCTGGGTATGGTAAAAGCTATGAGCGTCTCCCTCTAGTGTCAAATCTTATTCTCAGAACTCGTCACGCTGAAATTTGAGCCGAGCAAAAGGTGAACTTGGTGAGCACGATTGAGGGAAAAATGAGTGACCAGAGCGGGATCTCGGTCTTGATCATCGAGTAAGGCTTGTAGTTACCAGTTAGATTCGAGGTGGCCGAGACCCCACGTCCTCGATCCCCGGCCAGGGAAGCATGGACAACCTCGACCAAGGTCGTTGCCTGTGGAGGAGCACTTGAAGACAATGAATAGTGCATCGAGAACAATGAACAGTAATCACATGACAATGCTTCGATTTAGTTATAATTTTAGTAATAAGGTGCTCGCGTGGCGCCTCATTAGCACCACGTCAAAACCATGTTAGATTTTGAGGATGATTTGAAACAGAACCTTAACATATGGTAAATGTATTACTTAGGTGTTTGGTGATTTTTTTTTTCCTTTCTAAATCATGTCAATTCTATGCTACCGTTATTATCTTCACTTTTGTTCTTTCTACAATTCATCGTACCTTTAAAAAAGAAGAAGAAGCAGCCCTGAGCTGGTGCTCGGGGCATCATCACGGCTCCTTATTGTTGGCAGGCCCGGCCTAGCACGACTGGTCGATATGAGGGGCTGTACTAGGGTTAGGCCCAAGATGGCCTGTCCGTGTTGTGTCTAGGTCGGCACAGCCCAATACTCTAAGGATAGGTGTTCGTTAATGTACATGTTAGGAAAAGCAAATGCGCAAGTCTTTTGCAAATTTTGGCCTGCAAAACCACATACTTCTAAAGGTAATACATGAGTATAATGAGTCAAATTCAGATTTTGAGGGGAGAGAGAATTTCGAAGTGCAATTGCTGGTTTAGTATAAAACTAATAAGTTATGATCTTGGTAAAGGACAAAGAATATGTAATGCGAAGTACTACATAGAAAAAAAAATGATGCCATATAATTTGGAGTAGAATTAAGTAGGTTGGTTTTTTTTGGGCGAGAGAAGAATGTTAGTTCACTGTTGTCTTGAATGCAATATATTTAAGTACCGTAAACTTATGTATTTAGAACTTGGGTCGTGTTTGAAGGTCTTTAATATAGAAAGGTCAAGTTTTTGTAACCTTTTCATGTCTCCCTTCAAACCTAGGTGGTTGCCCACCTGCTTGGGCCACCTGTGATAATACCCTGATGTGGTGCCTAGTCAAGCAATGTTCTTTATTTTAATGTGTTGCTGTCCGCACGTCTCATACTACTTATTAGTAAGTAAATATTTTCTTTCCCACCAACTAGGGAATATAGGAGATAACATTGCAGAGTATTTCACACTAGTCTGGATCTTCCACTTGTTTCTTTTCACTTGAGCATTTTAAGGACTGCTCAAGTCCAAGGTTAAGTTTAAGTATAAATTATCAAAGATAGGGAAAATAACTGAGCTTATATCAAATTGAGTGAATAAAAGTTATCATTCGTCAAAGCTTTCTTGGTGAATAAACTATTAGTTTCGGTATGATAAAAGAATTAATTCTTTTTGTTTCTCTCAATGGTTTTTTTTTCCTATTCAATACTTTTAAGTGTACTCACACATAATCTTGATCAATGGCTCAAATCCTTTGGTTAATGAGCAAGGATTGAGCTCATTGGTTGCATTTGAATGGCAAGGGTGGGTGACATGGCATTACGGAAGGCTAGGATTAGATGGGGATAATGAGTGGTTAGGATTTGGTCTTATTTTGTGACTCAGTAATTAATATATTAAACTGGGGATAATGACACTCTTGTAATCAAGGGAATGGGCTATGGACTGGCTGAATTGCTCCTTGTGGGGGCCATGATGTTCGGCCCATTGGGCCAAACCAGGTCGAGTTAACCTGTTGATCCGGCTTGACCTCATGGGAGTCGATCATTTTCGCTTACATTTCCCAGATTATCCCAATTAACCCTAGATGTTAAAATTGAATTAATTTGACCTAATTGGGTTTTAATTTGCCCGTTGACTTTTTATGAAGAGTCAATCCTAGCCCTAAAACTCAAGTCTGAGGATTGACCATCTCGTTTGAGCTTGAAATCTGAACTTGGCTTTGAATCTTCGATTGATTGGGTCCCTAAATCAAAAGTCTAAAAAAGTAATAAAATTAACGAAATTAATGAATTTGGGGTGCTCCATTGTCGATTAAAAAACTTATTTGAATTGCAGCATATTTGCCTTTTCGCTCTTCTAAGGAGTGTAAAAAAAAATTAAATTTGTTACAAAGTAGCACTTCATTCTAACGTCCTGAAACTTAAGACACCTCACACCTCTCGTTGGCTGGCCAACATTTTTCTTCCTAGCCAACTAAGGAACACAGAAGATAGTAGGGAGTCCCACTCCTTGAGGGTTCTTCCTAGTTCCTCCTATTTCTTCATTGAGCCTTTTAAGGATCTATTCAAGTTTATAAGACACCTCATTTAAAGTCATCATCACTACTAGTTAAATAGACCTAATAACAACCTTCATGGGTTGCTACTTGCCCATACAAAGCATTAGCTAGAAAACTTTGATTTTGAAGTGAGCCGAATGTTTTCATGGGAATCCATTGGCTAGTTCATACCAATAACTTCAGTTCTATTCTTAGTTTAAGCCACATCACATCCACATTCTTCTCTGAGGGAGGGGAGAGAGAAATTAAGGGTGTGTTTATTTGACGAAAAATTTCATGATAAAGGAAAGTACCTTCCGAGAAATCATTCTTCAAGAAAGTAATAGTGACAAGGATCTCTCGTCATAGATTTGGCCGAGCCCCACCCCACGCTGAAGATGTGAACAAGGAGCATAGCCCATGTTGCTAGATCGAGGAGAGCCAGCTGCTCATTCCCCTTCATCTCTTGATTTTTCTTTTTCCAAGATTTTTGTCTTTTTGAATTTTGCAAACAACTTTTATATTATACTTGTCCAATTAAGTGCAACGTCAGCGTATAATAGTTATATAAACATCTCTGTTTATAATTTAAATGAAAGGTCCAATTCGAACAAGAAAGATAGTTGTACAATTAAGCAATAGTCTAAGGACTCGGTGCCGTCATCCCAAAGGGAAAAAAATATTCCGATTGGCCTTTATGGCCTCCCCAGAGTCTTTAAAACTTTCCAAAATTGTTAAAAAGTTTCGGTCACCTTCCCCGGTGTCTACTTGCTAATTTAGAGTGTTCGGTGGGAAATGGACAATTAAATTCGATTTTGAAGTGAGCCGGCTAGCGTTTTAGGTCTTAGCACTCTCTTGCCTTGTTCACATCCAAAACCTGAGCTCATTCTTAACTAGGCCACGTCACATCAAAAACGTAAATAACATCTATATATAAAGACATAAAAATAAAAATAAAAATAAAAATAAAAGCATGGCTCTTTCATGCTTTTAATTCTAGTCTAATAGTCCCCGCTTGTACCATGCAATGGTTCTTACACTTGACATGTCATCTATTTTAACAAGGGGCACGGAATTTGAAAGTTCTATCTCTAACTAAATGTTATGCTATTACGACAATCCCAGACTTCTCTAAGTGCTTGGGTTTAGAGAGGTTGACTCTTGCACACTGCTACCGCTTAAAGAGAATCGAAATCTTCATTGAAGTTCTATAGTCGCTGATTGAGTTAGAAGTTGAATGGTGCAAGAGTCTTGTAGATTTTCTTAAGAAGTTGAATGTGTGTCGTGTGTATAGTCTATCTCACTTGGCATCATTGCTTTACACGTTTCATTAAAATAATGTATAACATCGTCATTTGCATTGCATGAAGTTCATGCCCATGAACCATGATTTACACATCTCTCGAAACTAAGAATCCATTTGTTTAGCAAAAAATACATATATTTTTTTTTTAAAAAAATGATCGCTTAAAATAATTAGTTAATAACTAAAATATCTTTGGATTAATATTACGAAAAATCCCAAATTAATATACTTGTGAAAAATTTATGCAAAACAAATATTTTAACTATCAACAACCTTAAACTAGTACATGTGTGACTAATTTATCCAAAATTAATTTTGTTATCACTATATTTATGAGAAATTTACTTTCCCTTAGATTCTATTAAATTGGATTAACACTAATGAAAAAAAAAATTGATACACCTGTGACAAATGAAAGATAAAACCTTAAATTAGTATACTCGTCAACTGTCATATGTCACCTAACTTAGCAATTTGATAGTAAAATTTAACAAAAATTAACAAATGGTAAATTTATTATATGTTTATCAGTTTAGGCTTTGTTTTGAGTAAATTTATCACAAGCATATTAGTTTGGAGTTTTTCGTATTATTAGCCCAATATTTTTATTACCAATAACAATTTATGCCTCAATTTTTTCGTAAAACAATGAAAATATTTTTGCTTATTCATTTATAAGCAATATAAGTAATCATTTTCTGAAAGGCTTTATTTGTTTTGCAGAAAATGAATAATTTAGAAATGTTTTCCTAAAATAAATCGCTTGTATTGTTTAGGGTTAAAATGACGAAAACCCCCGAATTGATCACCCATTATCACTAGAAATCCCAAACTGGTACTTTTGTAATAAATTTATCTTTTGTTAGTTTCCAATAAATTATACTGTTAAATTGTTGAGTTAGATGACATGTGACATTTGACTGGTATACCAATTTGAGATTTTACTTTTTATTTGTTATAGTTGTACTAGTTTTGTGGTATTAATCCAATTTACAAAGGATATATTTGTAAAAGATGTACAATTTGGAATTTTTGGCAGTCAAAAAATTAGTTTGAGATAAATTTGTTACAAGTCTACTAATTTGGGGTAAAATTATCACAAGTGTATCAATTTAAGGTTTTTCGTGATAAAAAAATTTGTTTTGGGTAAATTTGTCACAAGTGTACTAGTTTGAGGTTTTTCATGGTATTAACTCTATGGCTTATAATAATAGATGAAATTGCATAAAAATATGTACATATAAATTTTTGTTGATAATAAAAAATTTTCAAACAATATAAGTGATCATTTTTTGAAAAATATTTTTCAAATTATTTATTTTTCACAAGACGAACGGAGTCTTATGCTTGAGAAAATTTTCATCTTAACCTTCCTGTAAATTCTTCATGTGCCATTTTCTACATGCACTTGAAGTCGCTCGTGCAATTAGACTTATGTAATTCTTAACTAACTGAATTTAATTAAACACTATTCATTTTGCCCGATGCTTGCAATTTATCTCAGTTAGGGATTTGTAATGAGATGAATTTGGAAAAACTAACCTTGTTCCAAATTTGAAACTGGTTGATAATCTCATATAAAATTTGAGAGCCTCCACAACTCGAGTCCGGTTTTCAAATAGGAATCTAAGATACATCTTACTTAAGTATATATGAGGAAGCTTGAGACTTTTTGGTTTTTTTTTTTTTTTTTTGAAGTTGAAAGGGAGGAAAATTTTCATTTCACATGAAAGAGAGATACATAACTTCATGACAAAACCAATCTTAAAGAGTCACAACCCTATACAAACTCGAAAAATGAATCAACTATTAAAGCTTTGCTTGCGACTCTTGTCAGGTGTCAACAAGTAGGGGTGTCAATGGTTCGGTTCGGTTCGGTTCGGTTCGGTTTTCCGAGAAAACCGAACCGAACCGAACCGATAAGGATGTGCAATGAACCGAACCGAAATCCGAACCGAACCGAACCAAACCGAACCGAAAATTTCGGTTCGGTTCGGTTCGGGTTTTTCGGTTTTTCCTGACTTTTTTAAAAAAAATAATATCAATTATGGGAACCCCTCTTTTCTCTATTTGTCCTCATTAATTACAGGAATTTCACATCAATAACAAAATCTGCTCTCTACATGTCCATCTTTAAGCTTCGAATTAATCATTACATCCGGAAATCAAAGAAAAGTACTTAGCGCTTCAAAATATAAACCAGCACTTTGCAAAGAAATAGGAGGGTCCTTTTGCGGGTCCTTCAACTCCTTGTTAATCCGCTTGAAGCCATCCCAAAATCAAGAGCTCCTGGAGCCTCTAATTCCTGCTTTAAGCTATTCAAAATTGGAGTGGACAAAGAGATACAAGCTTTAATCTTATTGATGGTAACAGATTTTAACATAACAAGTTACAAAAATATGTGTTAAAAGCCATAAGTTCGAGATTACTTCAATGGCATTGGAGTCATTATATCTGCACATATTTGAAAGCATGATGGCTAAAAGTACAAGGTCGAGTAAGTGACCCCGCTTTATAGAACCCAAGATTCCACCTCAATGAGCTTAGTACTCAACAAGAAAAAACCAGAGAGGAAAATACTAAAAGAGAAAGAAAGGCTTTCCGAGGCGGAAGCAAATTGATTAGTCGATTCTTGTCATGAACTAAAGCCACTCGAAATACAAAAATCTAGCACTCTTGCGGCCAAGATCACAGCAGAATTCTTTTGGTAATTATCTCCTATTCCATTAACACAAGCAAGAATACATAGGACAATCCAGAATCAAGTGCCACTTATTGTAAAATCTGCTATCTAAACCATGTTAGCATCCAACCGTCGGGCTTGCAACACTCTCATTTAAACATAAAGATGAAATATTCAAGGCATAGATATGTCACCGTGATCTACTATATCTCTTTAGTTCCTAAAAAGGCATACCCGCACAAGAAAACCGGGTACCGTCACAAAACCAAGTTTGCTTAGCTCCATTGATGCATGATACTGCCAAGAATTGTGATGGAGAATCTTTAGCATGACAAGGGATGAGGAGACATAGCAAATAGTCTGTCTCACATTTTTCGAGTGTGAGATATTTGACATAAATAGTGTCACGCAGAATTGTAGAGTTCCCAATTCTCCTTGGAACTACTCTCCAGCAAGATCATTGCTCCACAAGATCAATGTAATTTCTTTATGATACCTTTATATCAAGGCATTTTACAATTGGCAGTAGACAAACCAAAAGACAAAGAAAGTAGCTCATTTTCTAGTTTGTGGAGCTAACGACTTTGTATGCAAGAATTTAGCAAACGGTATTCTTTCGTAATCTTCATACAATGTGTACACCTTAGCATGAGGGGTTGTGATCTTTGAATGTATTAAGATATACAAGGTTTTCAATTGCAATATTCTATTAAAAAATTCCCAATTTGATACTATCAATATGGAAATCCAACTGGCTATCTTGTTTGGGCCTTTAGCACTGAAGTTTGAGACATGCATCTATGGTAAATTGGCTATCAATGCCTCAGAGCTATCCCCAAAAAAGCATTAGAGCATTGACAGTGAATAAAGTTAGTTGGTTAACCTTGTCAAATGCTTGGCAACACTCACTTGATCCAGTTCCAACAAATGGCATATTGAATCTTTCCGGTAGTTCCTGAAAATTTCAACGAGACAGTTTTAGAGGTTAAAAAAAAAAAGAGTCGATGACAAGGTGCAAATCTGGTGCATGGGTTAATTCATTCGAAGCAAACTTTTTGTTGAGAAAAAGATGTCCGACCGACTGTATCATTAATCCAAACCTATATTTATATGATCAAAAGGTTTCACGAGACCTTAAGTCTAACTCTACAAGAGAACACACATGCTTATGCATGGCCGAGCTAATGGTAATGCTCAATCTCATCACTCGAGCACGATTAATCTCGGGTATTGTGTTAGATACATCAATATCAGTTCCTTTCATAAAGAAGAAGTACCGCACCTGGATGCCACCATCTTCTCCAAACTGACCATGGATTACGGGGAATGCTATGTCTACGAAGCTGCTAAATGTGCCGCAAAGTCGAGATAGAGAGCGGAAACCCCGGGCCCAGGGCTACATAGACAGTAAATGAGGTGTGTCAACATCTTTCCTGTGGGTGAGCAACCCCTAATGATTTGTCGGCTTACCTTTCGAGTTTAAAATCAAAATCTGCGAGAGTGTTTGAGTATACCTGTATAGGGTATGTATGAGGAAATCAGAACACAACTTTATATGGAAATCAAAGCTTGAATATAATTTTAGGGAAAGAGCAATTTAAGTATGCAGGTTAACTAGTCATTATGTAACCAAAATATGTATATTAAGCCAGAAGCAATCAAAACAAAGACCAGAAACTACATATTTGATTAAAGGACAGCAACATAAATCGAGACAAGGAGCGAGTTTAGTCGGAGGTGCTTTTCCGGAGACATAACATCTATGACCTTTGGTCAGCTAAACACATCACATATTTCAGCAAAGTATCACCTTTCTAGCCTCTCTAATGGAAAGAGTCTTGCTTGAAAATCACATCCTAAGTGAGAAAGAAAGAAGACCCAAATGTCAAAATAGCATATTATCACTTCAAGCATACTTGAAGTATCAATTGTAATAGCATATTACCACAAAGAGGAAGGAAAACAAAATTATGGCCGGTTTCATTCTTTTTTGTCAATCATCAAGAGAAATCGCTATTGAGCTCAGCTCCGTCGTCGTAGTTGACAACTCTGCATTAAATTCACAATTAAAATGAGAATTGAAGTATCAATTGTACTATTGAAAGACATAGATATTCCGTGGTTTTTCCTCACCCGACTCGAAATTTTCAAGTTCTTCTAAGTCCTCCTCGATCGATCGTGAAAGTGGATTGGATCGTAGCCAATCTTGAGTACATATAAGAGCCTCCACCATAATTGGGGTCAAGGAACTACGAAATACGTCAAGTACGCGACCTCCCGTGCTGAATGCACTCGATGCTACGGTTGAGACAGGCACGGCCAAAATATCTCGAGCAATAGAAGATAGGATAGGATATCTGGAAGAATTCACTTTCCACTAATTTAAAATATCAAAGTTGCAGCTATACCGTTCATGTCCTTCTTCCAAAAACTTATCTAATTCAGATTTTTCTTCCATATATTCTTGTCCCGTTTGGCTAAGAAACATTGCAGTCATATAGTCTCGCACCAACCACGAGAGCTGTTGACACGTTCACTGTCCTTGTCCCCTTTAATCTCAAGTTGCTTTGGGGGCATATATCAGTGCGATATTGCTCAAACAATAATGTTAAAGATTTTGTTACTCTATCTTGTAAAGTTTTTACTTGGTTGCTTTCATACACTTGATTGATCATCCATTTCACATACTCCATCTTATGTCGAGGGTCAAGTATACATGCAATGAACCATGTTAGATTTATGTTGTTCACATTGCCAAAATATTTATTGAACTTGACCTTCATTTTCTTGGCTATGTCTTGCAAACCCTTATCCTCATCCTTGCTATATTTATCAATTCTCATATAAATCCCAAAGACTCCTTTTGCCAAATCATTACAAGTGACGTAAGAATAGCCCGATACTTTTAAAGTCGCATCATAGAACAACTTCAAGAAAGGAAGAAATCGGCGGGCATAATCCCAATCATCACTAGTAGGCAACCCTCTCACCTTGGAAAGCTCTTCAGCAAATCTTCTATCCTGAATATCTATTGAGTTAAAAGCTTCTTGAAACTTCAAGGCCGCTTCTAACATCAAGTACATTGAATTCCAACGAGTCTCCACATCCAAACATACAAGACTATTGGATTTAATATTTTCCAGCCTAATGGACTCTTTAAGCCTTTGCAACCTCGAGGGAGAAGACCTCACAAAACGCACAGCTAAGCGTATTCTAACGATGAAATCATCTAAATCTTTCAAACCCTCCCTCACAGTCAAATTGAAAATATGAGCACAACATCTTACATGTAGTAACTCACCTGATAATAATAGAGCATTTCAAGAGTTAAGTCTTTTCTTCAAATATTGAATTCCCAAGTCATTGGAGCTAGCATTATCAACAGTGATAGAAAAAATGTTTTTAATCCCCCAACTAGTTAAGCATTTCTCAACCCCTTTCCCTATAATCTCAGCAGAATGTCCTGGGATTTGACAAAAATTCAAAATTTTCTTTTGCAACTTCCAATCAGCATCTATAAAGTGAGCAGCGAGACACATGTAACTTAAATTTTGACAAGAAATCCATGTGTCAGTCGTGAGACAAACCCTTGGAGAAGTATCAGAAAAATATTTCTTCATTTTGCTTCTTTCCTCCAAGTATAACTTGTAACAATCCTCCCTTAATGTGTTTCTTGAGGGGATTAAAAACTTTGGCTGGATTCTACACACAAATTTTCGAAATGCCTCAAGTTCCACAAACTTAAAGGGCAGTTCACCAATAATGAACATTGCTGCCAAGTCTTTTCGACTAGTCTCTTGATCAAATTTCCATGGATTAACTGAAATAGAAGTACCGACCCCTACAAGTTCATTTGAGGCACTTTTCTGCCTTGTTCCAAATTTGAAACTGGTTGATAATCTCATATAAAATTTGAGAGCCTCACAACTCGAGTCCAGTTTTCAAATAGGAATCTAAGATACATCTTACTTAAGTATATATGAGGAAGCTTGAGACTTTTTGGTTTTTTTTTTTTTTTTTTTTTTTTGGAGTTGAAAGGGAGGAAAATTTTCATTTCACATGAAAGAGAGATACATAACTTCAAGACAAAACCAATCTTAAAGAGTCACAACCCAATACAAATTCGAAAAATGAATCAACTATTAAAGCTTTGCTTGACACCCTTGTTTGGGTGTCAACAAGGGCAGTGAACCTTGTTGGGGGTGTTGAGAGGGGTCCTATGATCCTTGTTGTGGTGTTTATAAGAGTCATAAGGGTCAGTCGGAATGTGAGGGCTAGCCCTCATTTTTCACAAGCGAGGGCTTGTAGGCCCTCATTCCGATTGACCCTTTGTAGGTCCTCACATGTAGATGAGGGCCTACAAGCCCTCTCCTCAATCTAGGTGACGGCTCGTGGGCTCTTGTAAGTTGTTGGACAAGTGTCGTCAGCCCTCACCAATGAAGTTGGGAGCAGTGGCTGCCCGCTTGTGCTACTAGTTTTGTCTTTTTGTTTGCTTTGTAATTTCAATTGATTAAGTTTTAATTAAGATTTGAGGAAAAAAATAAAATTTAGGGGAAAACGATATCTTTAGGGCATTAGTTGACACTTGAGTTGATGTTAACTGCTATGTAGAAGGGAGGATAATAAGAAAAAAATAATTTTTTTTATGGTCCATCATATATAAGAACAAAACATTGTAAAAGTGAAATTTTTTTACGAGGATTTATAGAGGTCTGTTAAGGGTTTGTCATAACCATTAACAAAATATTGTAAAAATATATTTTTTTACCAAAAATTTGTTTAGGTTTTTGACGGTCCACCCTAACGAGAGATAAAATTTGTAAAAAGAATTTTTTTGTTACAACTTCTTACAAAGTTTTACAATGGTTAATCCAAACACGACTTGTTTGATAATTGTATCAGCAAACTCAACCCATACCCAACCAATTAAAATGGGTTAATTCATTCTGAACGTAACCCGACCCATTTATTTTGACATGAATATAACATGAACATTCTTAATATAGACCAAAACCCTAAACCTTAAACTTGAACCCACTTACCGTGCATAGTACTCAAGTTATTGCTTTCTGCTAGAAATGGCCACTTCCAATGTAAACATATTACATGACCAGGTTATATAATTCATTCAATAGATACATCGTGTCAAAATTAGTCCTAATTTTTTCATAACAAAATGATGGCATAAACAACCCCCAGGCAAGAGGTTGCTTTCCTTCAATTCTTACCAACACTCGCTCCAAAATTCAATCCAATCTCAGCAAAAGTAACTCCTTAGAATTGCACAATCACAAAAGGCTAGGAAAAATGTAAAAAAAGTATAAACTTATTGTATTAATATCAATTTAGTCTTTGAATTTTTTACCTAGACCAATTCAGTTCTTTTGACTAATTTTGATTGAATATTGCTGATATAAATGTCAATGATACAACCTATATTGACATTGACAATTTTTAATAATATTTTAATAATTTTATATTTTCCTTTTCTCTTATGACGATGCTGGTAAAGATTGTGCACACCAAGGAGGATCTAGGGTCTCCTAGGAGCAGCGTTAGTATTAACAAAGGTTTACCGGCGGCGGCTGCTTCGGATTAGAGAAGATTAGACATCCCTGTTGTTATGAGCTGAGGCCATATGGGCTCAAGCTAAGCTACTGGACCAGACAGCACCCACGTGATTCTCTCTTTGTCCACCTACGTTGCCCGCCCAGACATCATCCATTTCAGCTCTGCTTATTCAGACTCCTCTGCTCGAAGACAAGGGAACATAGTGGCAGTGGGTCATATTCTTAGCTCAAAAGGGCATCGGACATTCGGCCGGAAAGCTGCTCGGGTGGAGGAAGGACCTGATTTTATGTCTTCTGCTTTACAGTCTTTATGGATTCCACCTCTCGGGTTGATTGAAAGGAGAAAGCTCCTTTTCCACTTAAAAAAAGGATTGCATTAAATTGGTAGTGTGATTATCATATTAAAAGGGATAGTGTCTGTATGTATAGATATATTCTAACATGGACATGTGTCGATAGGTGATATGTCCAGGTATCACATTTTAATAGCAATAAGCCCACAGTAGCCATTGTTAATTCTTACTAATTTGTTCTTATTATATTAGATTTGGAAGCGAGTAAGCTATATCTACGAGCTGAATTATTCAACAATTTCAAGTACTTCAAGTGTCCAACCTGCCAAGGTCTTTAATTCCAATTAAGTTTGCGTAATTAATTCTAGACAGATTTTGAAAGACCAAGCCTTTCAATAGAACTACACCCAGGAATATAAAACATTTCTTAGAACTCCAAGCCTGTCGGGCCTTTGCATTCTAACTAAGCTTTTACAATTTGCCGTATTTAATTTCTTTAGGTAGGATGATTTTGAAAGATCTAGCCTTTCCATAGACTTGCGCCCAGTGAAACTTGACGTTTGGAAGAACTTTTAACTACCAAGGCCTTAAATTTAGACTAAATTTTAATAATTTGTCCGATCTAATTTCTCCGGACACAATGATTTTGAAAGGTCCAGCCTTTTAATGAAACTGCACCTATGAAACATAGATCTTCCAAGAACTCCAATCAACCATAGCCTTGAATTTCATTTAGGTTTTTGCAATCTTCAGCATCTAATTTCTTGAGAAGCTTCGATTGTGGAAGGTCCAACATCTCAAAGGAAGTGCACCCGTATATGTCCAACCTTTCCAAGAAGTCCAACTCATCAATACGATGCTAAATTGTTTTGTCTAGACTCTAGAATACAAAATTTGGGCATATTTTCTCACGAGAGGGAAGAAATGCTATCTCTTCAATTGGAGGGCTTTGAATAGTTTAACTTTACACTAGCTATATGCATCTTCTTAAGGAATTTATATATTTTTTGCTTCTGTAGTTAATGGGCGGTTAGTAACAATATCTGAATAGTTTTTAATTTTCATTTTCTTTGTCATCTTCAATGATATCGGTGCACATAGCGGCAAAAATAGAACTATGCCCACCATCCCCGCTCGATAAATAACAGTCTCACCCCCATCTTACTCATTAGAGAAAAAAAGTATCAACCAAGGGTTTAATGAATATTTCGATGGACGACATAGAATTCCAATTTTTTGGCCTTATGTTAGTATGAATAGATAACGTTTAGGACTTCAATAGAATTTTCTTCAACCATAGAAATCTACAAATTCTAATTCCTCAAACTCTACAGAAACTATTTCCTTATCTATATAGGATCGATAATCACCTAATCAATCTAGTAGATTACTATTATTCTAAAAGCCACTTCTATTTCAAAAATAATGAGGGTTTGTTTATATTTTGAGATCAAAGCTTTGGAGTTTACTTCCATTGTAATATATTCTATGTTAGGTAGAAAAATTCTATATTAGAAAATTGTTATGGTGTAGAGTAGTAAATATATCATAGTTGACTTATAATTTATTAGCTTAAAATCTTAAATGAAGATGGGTCTAATTGAATATATTAAAGGGCTCGGATTTAAGTTGTTTCATGGCAATCTCTCTAGGTGAAATGTATTAGGCTTTTGTTGTACGCTTTCAACATATAATATCAAAGTCAATGATAAATTGATAAGCTCTCAATCTATTCAAGTTGAGATATCTTAATGTAGAAAGATAAGGGAACAAATCTCACATTGAGGAGATTGTTCTTTC
The DNA here is from genome assembly GCA_014182735.1 of Corymbia maculata. NCBI lineage: Eukaryota > Viridiplantae > Streptophyta > Magnoliopsida > Myrtales > Myrtaceae > Corymbia > Corymbia maculata. Next base: position 28,534,217 of record CM024689.1, read on the forward strand.
TTAACAATCTCCTAAAGTGAAATGCATCATGCTTCTACTACTCGCCCCCAACATTCTATTAGATGAGTAGAAACACTTAGGGTTTCCACACAAGGGTAATCTTGTCTCTTTAATGGAAAAGCTATGCTTGGAGCAATTTTAGCTGTTGAATAGTTGTTTACCTAGTCTTAACTATTAAGTAACGTCGGTCTTTTAACTTGGGGCCCACCATAGCAAAGCTGGCGAGTGTTGATTATAAGAGGTTATTATCTTGGTACGGTAATTCTTTTTTTTATCGGTTTGATTTGTCTAATCGAACCGATTGAGAACCAGAACCGCACCAATAATTTACATTTATCAAGCTAAAGTATAACTTGGTAATTTATTGACTGGGAATAGTGACCATGCCCTTATAGTCATTGCCTTCCTGCGGAAGAAAGTCCAATGCTCAACAGAACCCAACGAGATAGGGACACCCTCCTCCAAAACATCTAATTTGGTAATTTTGTCGAGCTAGATTTAAAAAATTTGCATATAAAGGTCTTTGAACAGAAACTATGAATTAATCTATGGAACTTATTTCTCAAATCTACGATACGTACATCCTCCTACCATATCTAAATTAACCTGATTAAATTTAAATACCAAGACATTTTTTGGAGAAAATTGATATTTCATGATAATATAGAACATGACCGAAAGTTTATGTTTTCCACGATAAAGTTGAATGTTTAAAAAACTTTTATTCACGAGTGGTAAGTTAAAGATTCTCTAAAATGTTAAGCTAAAGAGATTGAAAAATCCACGTTTTTTTAAAAGTGGTTTTTTTATAAGAAATTAAGGATTATTTATATTTTAATAAGATTATAATTTTGGCCGTATAACTTAATATAGCAATTTCGGTATACTTATAACAATTACTTGTAAATAACCCGGACTTAATTGTCAGACTTCAAATGATGGGTATAGCATGTGCTTTCTGAGTGAAAAATCTACATATTTTTTTAACAGAATTGGAAAAAAAAAAATCTTGTGATAGCCCGGGCGGCGATGCGCGGGGCGGAGTCCTCGGAAGTGCGTAGAGAGGGACGCATTTCTTGTCCCACATCGCCTAGGGGGGAGTCCTGAATTAATTGATAAGCATTTGAGTTCTCTATTTTGTATATACACGTTTTAAAGCCGTGCGGATTTCAACCCAAAGTGAACAATATATGTACATGAGAGCCCGAGTCCTCACCAATGGTATTAGAGCCGACTCCCGACTGCATGTGGGGCCACATCGGATGACAATATTAACTTTAGGCACAAACTTTTGATTGAACCGAAACCACACACTAGCATTAATCACAAGAATTAGAGTACCAAATACACACCACGTAAACACACGTACCGTAGAAGGTCATACCTGTAGACACCATGCAAAACCAAACGACAGACATTTTAGAGTACACATGCAACACGCGCAAATTTCTCCCATTTTACGCGGTAAGCTAGTGGCGGCTACTTCTTCCGGAGGTCGCTCCGTAGGTTCTTGAAGTAGCCCTTAGGGTTCCCCTCGAAGGCACGCCGGGGTATGCGCATGTCCCTCCCGGGGGCTTTCATGGTCTTCTCTTCTTCGCTGGGCTCAGACAATTCGCCCATCATGATCACCACGCTTGCGCCCAAGGCCAAGATCGCTGCACCAGCGAACGCTCCAGCGGCTAGGGCGGCGGTGCTGCTCGACTCCTTGTTCTCACCATTTTCCTCTCTACCTTTGCTCTCACTCGCGCCCATATGAATAAATGCCTTCGGATATGGTAAAAAGCAACGGAGGTCTCTCTATTGTCGAAGTGTGAGTGCTCTATGCCTTGTTGCTTAGGGTGAGAAGTGAGTCTTTGGGGGTTAATTTATAGCCGCTTTGGTGGCTTTTGGAGTTTCGACTTCGGAGTAATTTCATGACTTAGTGCCGTGAATTGGAAGACGCTGACGTTGACATTAACCTTCACTTGGAGGAATTGTTTGCGCTCTCTCTCTCTCAAAAGCATGCATTGCTTAAATTTTTTAGTGTTAAAATATTTAAATAATAAACCACGTATTCATTTATCAATTAAGTTTCTAAAATAGTCGCCAGTGGTCTCACTAAAATCTCACATGTTATCATCACTGGAGGTTCTGAGTTCATATTTTTCCGAGCCCCATTTGCATCCCTAATTAATAGGCAAAAGACCAGACTAAACGTAAGAATGAGTATTAGAATATTTAAATAAAAAAAAAATTTCAAAAGGAAAAGAAGACAGGGCCCATTTTATTTATTAGCTTCATTCATTCTTGCAAGAATAGTCTCTTTAGTATAAAAACAAAAGGAAAAGAAGACGGGGCCCATCCTAGTGTGGAATATTCTTACGATAATCTTACACCGAGAATGACTTTAGTAGAAAAAACAAGAGGAAAAGAAGATGGGGGCCCATCCTAGCGTGGAAAAGAAGACCGGCTAATGCTTTAGCATGCTTTTGAGCTGTCATTCATTCTTGCTCATATCCCCTTCTTTTCTCGTACTGCAAGATGTTTCCTTTCATAATTTAATTTGGAGAAGGGATAATGATATAAATGGTCTATAAATTTTGACTCAATGAGCAATGTGATGTCTAAATTTTTAATTTGTTTGATGAGGCTCATAAAGTTTTAGTTTATTCAATGTGATTTATGAACTTTTAGTAAATGTTCAATCTAGTTTCTTGATTATTATATCCCTAGATTCAACTAGTCCCTAAATTATCTAATTCAAGGTTAGGGACTAGATTGAACATTTACCAAAAGTTCAAAGATTACATTAAATAAATTAAAAGTTTAGAAATTGCATTGCACTTTGCGCTAAAGTTTATGGACCACATTGAATAAATTAAAAATGCAGGGATCACATTCATTATAAAAATGTCAATGGAGACTAAATAATTTATGTTTGGATAAAATTGGACTTTTGTAAGGATTTAATTGATCAAAATATTATGAGATGGTTTTAGAAAATTCAACGTAATAGTTAGTTAAAGATTGATGGTTGGAAATTGTAGCAGAGGGTCTCACTAGTTTGTAATTCACAATATGAGGAGCTTGATAGTAAATCTTTGGGTATTACAACAATCATGTGTATAAACCTTTTAAGCTTTTTTAACTGTAAGAAGAAGAACAAACGTTGCTTGGTGGAATGGGTAATGACGGAACAATTGAGGATGGAGGTGATCCTAAAATTGATGCACTTATTAGCAACAACTTATCAAACCTTCAAGCAAATGACATCGAAATCCATGGAGCACAAGATTATTTAACTACTATGAACATAACACAAATGGAAATGCAAAAGACTTGTTCATAGCCATCTAATTTTCTATTAAAACATAATTGCATATGATTTGAAATGATGTCTTCAATAGAATCTTAAGGAAAAAAGACCAGAGTTGCCAAACTTTTGCGACAGAGCATTGTCTCTAAAAGAAAACGATATTAAAAATCCTTATATTATTCAATTTTGAATCCAATTTTCATCAAAATATTTTAATATTTTTATGCTAAAATAATTTTAAATTAGAATTAATACTAAAATCTAGTAAAACTACTCAAAATCTAATTTTTAAATTCTTTTCCTAAATTTCTGAATTTTTTTTCTTATTATGAAAAATGGGGACTCCAATTGGGTTAGGAGGACTGACCTTGTATCAATTGTGTACAAAAGAGCATTATATTACGTTAAGCTTATTTTCTAAAATGTCCTTTCTCTTTTTGTTCCCAAGAACAAAAGACTAGATTTTTTTTTTTTTTTTGCTTCTTATTTCTATTCTAAATCTATTCCTTAGCTACTTTTTTATTATGAGGAATAGAAAAATCAACTAACATTACTAAACGGATTTCTGTTCTTTTTTTCTTTTTTTGTTCCAATGAATAAAAGAACATAGAAATAGAAAATTAAGATGGTTGCCAAGCAGGCCCTTAATGTTAGCTATATGCCCTAAAGCAATCATGTAATAAATACATGTTAGGATTATTTAATGGCAAATAAATATCCATTTATTGTCCTATCTATATGAATGAGTTCATAACATCAGTTATGATTGAACCTATTCTTAAGGTATTAAAAATATGTATGAAAGGCTACAGTTATACTAAATCTTTAAACTATTTCGGTTGATGGATCATTAAAAAGATATTGATGATCTTGTTGAGGCTAATGTGTTCTCAAGCTTTACTATTGAGTATTGGATTCTCAGGGGATGAGAGTCACAAGTCATTGGACATAGTGATACTTGAGCTAGAACACATGCTTGTCTTGGATAAGTTCATTAAACATGACATGCATAGAATGATTGGCAACATGTAAGATTTTAGCGGGGCTAATGATTGATCGTTGATACTTTGGTATGGTATAAGATCTTCAGACCTGAGGCATGATGCTAACTTATATGTTGGATGGCTGTGGTTCACAAGTGCGTAGATTAATGCTTCATCAAATCGTTTATATACTTAGGTCATAGTTTGTTCACATATGAAGGCATATGCGTGCGTAATATGGAATATGTCTTCTTATTATGTAAACAAGATAGAATATTGATGTCTTATGCGATCTAATCATGATATTATATTGAAATCCTTGGTTGGGGTTATAATCGAGAATGAATGGTTTATGTCTTGTAGAATACATGTCAATTAAATTTGGGCATATGATCAAATTGGTAGCGTGATCAACATTTCCATAACTTTTATTAGATTGGGACATGGTGAAACAGAAGGATCAAACTACATGGTCGTTGAAATTGATATGTTCGTTATGTTCGTTATGTTCTTGAAATATTCACACTGTCTTGGTGATCATGACATATTGCTAGATGTCACTTATGGTTTGTAGAAACTGGAGATTAATTAGGATAATCCGTTCTCTTGATTATGCTAATGTATTAGTACAAATCCTATTGTGACAAATCTTATTGCTAGCTCAATAATGAACTTAGGGATATCACATACCATAACTAATTCAAAATGACTTTTAAATGGAGGAACAATATTGCAAATGTATTTGCACTTAAGGTAATCAAATTGAGTCATGCTGAAAACATAAGTTCTAAAAGGGGTTGCAAACTTTACAACTACATCAAAGATTTGAAAGAGGTTTCAAACTTTATGGCCAAATCAAAGATCTAAAGCGAGTTCGAATTCAATGGCTAAATTAAATATTTGAAGTGAGTTTAGAATTAATGGTCGTATTTTTGATCTAAAGGGAGTTTAAAATCAATGTACATATTAATGATATGAAGTGAGTTTAGAATTAATAGTCAAATTAAAGATTAAACTTAACGGCTAAATTAATGTTCTGAAATGGTTTTAGACTTAACAGACACATTAATAATCTAAAACGGTTTGAATCAATGGAATCTGGAACGGTTGCATATTCAAATGAACAAATTAATGTTCGGAAATGATTTCAAACATAAAGGTCAAATTAAAAATTTACAACGATTACAAAGTTAATGCCTATAATAAAGTCTTGTAACGATTACAAATTAATGCCTAGAATAATGCTCTATAACGGTTATAAAATTAAAGCCTGAATTAGTGTTGTTACGATTGAATTAATTTTGTGAAACAATTTTAGAGTTAATGAGCCGAATTAAATGTGATTTGGGACTACTTATAAAAGGCGATTGAGAGAGCAAATCATAAGATGATTGACGATCAACAAATGACGGTTAAGATTATTTATAATGATCAACCAAATCATTCACACATGAGAGTAATTGCTAGCATAATTGTAGTGGTGACATCTCTCGATTTCTCTCTATTGTTCAACGTGAGATTGGTGATGTGTTTAAACTAGAGACCTAACATTTGTGGGGCTTGATCTGAAAAATGTTAGAACATATGTTATGAGAAGATTAGATGTTTGTGGTTTGGATCTAAATAGCGACAGAACCAATATTATCAGAAGATATAAAATGTTCGTGTTTAGAATTCCAAGAACGTCAGAAACAATGTTAGCAATAGATCAAACATTCGTTGTTAGAATCTAAAAATTGTCAAAATCAATGCTACAATGACATCAAACGTTCGTGATCAAAATATGAGGAATGTCATAACAAAAATTTTAAGCACGATATAAGGGTAATGAAATTAGCCCCTCTATCACTTTTATGTGCTTTTATTAAAATGCATGAACATTTTCAAGGAAATATGTGTATGGACATTTTTACTTCTATTGTGAATTAGACTTTGATTCTATTGTACCTATGCATGTTTCTTGTTTTTGAAAAAAAATCCCAATACTTAATGCTCCATGTGCGTGCGTGTGTGGAAGACGTACGAAGCTTGCACTGCTTAAATTTCCAACAACTTTACTAGAAAAAAAACACAGTAAAAAGAAGAGGGGTGTGGAAAACATACGAGGCTTGCACTACTTTAATTTCTGACAACTTTAGTAGAAAAAAACACAGTAAAAAGAAGAGGGGGGCCCATCCTAATGTGGAAAAGAAGACTCGCCAATGCTTTAGCGTGCCTTTGAGTTGTTGTTAAGAAATCATTCATCATTACTGCTTCCTATTTCACCCCTTCTTTTCTCATACAACAAGATGTTTCATTTCGTAAATTAATTTGGAGAGGGGGTAATAGCATAAATGGTTCATGAACTTTGACATAATATGTAATGTGATCCATAAATTTTTAATTTGCTCAATATGGTGCCTAAACTTTTTGCAAATATTCAATCTAGTAGTTGGATTATTATATCCCTCAATTCAACTAGTCTTAGATATTCTAATTCAATTACTAGATTGAATATTTACCAAAAATTCATGGACCACGTTGAACAAATTAAAAATTCAGAGACTACATTGCACTTTGATCTAAAGTTCATAGACTATATCGAAAAAATTAAAAATTCAATAACAACATTGATCAATAGCTAAAGTTCAGAGACTATTTGTGTGATTTTTCTTTCAAAGAAAAATTCAAAAAGCCCTAAACTATACCAATTGTGATACATTTACCCAAAAAAAATTTGTGACACTAAAAATCTCAAACTTATATTTAAGCGGCATACATATATTTACCCAGCATTAGGGTCATCTTAAATATCATTGTTAAAACCTAGGGATAAACAATTCTAAATTCCGTATAAGTTCCACTTAGAACCTGAAATCTAAAATCTACTTGTAGAAACATGTTACTCATTTTTTGGAATTCGGAACCTACCCTACATACTCTAGATGTCATAGGTTTTAGGGTTGATTCCAAGGTCTATCCAAATTCCATCTGTATTAGTTATTGAACGATTGTAATGACTTATTATCTTTGACAATCATTTGTTGCTAAAATTCACTGACTATAACTTATAAAATCTAGGGGTGAGTGATTTTAGGTTCCATATAAGTTTCACCTAAAATCTGGAATTTACCTATTAGAACATGTTACTCATTTTTTGGATCTTAGAACCTACACTGCATACTCTGGATGTCATAGGTTTTAAGGTCAATTTCAGGGTTTACTTAGGTTCTACCTGTATTATTAATTGAACGATTGTAGTGACTTATCATCTTTAATAACAACCATGTGCCGCTAAAATTCACTGACTATAACTTATATTGAAACATATGAAAAATAAAAAATATTAATAAAGTAAAAGTCTCAGTTATAAAATGGAAGCTCAGACTTATGATTCCAAATTATATATTTATCATTGAACACCATGAAATATCGCAAAATCACATGAAGACATAGATCAAGATAAACACAAAAAATTATTCTAAGTTTTAGGTTACAAGTCCAAGTTCCAAGTTCTAAATCCACCAACTTAGAACCTGAACTTTATCAGTCGAAAAAAGTCTCCAATTTTTTGGAATTTAAAACCTACCTTGCATACCTTTGAACTAACATATTATCACCGATCTATTTAGCAGGTTCTAGGTTTTGCTCTAGAACCATGCTCATCCCTACTAAAACTTGATCTGGCACAACTCGAGCACTACATTTGAAAAAAAATTATAATAAAAAGGGTTAACTCTACGAAGAATTATAAAGTGATACACTTGTGACAAATTTACTTCAAACTACTAGTATATTTATGATAAATTTACCTTCTGTTAATTTCTGTTAGTTTTTACCATTAAATTGCTGAATCAGATAATACATGACAGTTGACAAGTTAGTGGTTCTACCTTCCGTTTATTAAATGTGTATAAACCTATGTCGGGTTGGGTCATAAATGGTTCAATCCAAATTGACCTGTTAACGCATTTATGGTTAATTTATGCGTAATGTAAATTTTTCAACCCATACCCGACCCAACTTATTTTACTAAAATACTTTTATATTTAACCCAATTTACAAAAATGTTTCTTATGATTTTTTTAAAAGATTATATTACTAAAATACGTCCAAACCTAGGAAAGCTTGTTTCTTATTAATTTTTTTGAAAAATGGTATTTCTAAAACACTTTCATTCAATACAATTCTAGTGGATAGTTTATATATATTTTTTTTATTAAATTTAGGCTCCATTTTTCTTGAAATTTTTTTTTAGGAAATCATTTTCTAGGAAAATAATAATATTTTTTGGTATTTGCTTGAAATTTGAAAATAAATTTAAAAAAAAAATATTTTCCATCGTTTCGTATGAAACATCTATTTTAATTTTCTTCCATATATTCCTTTTAATATTTTTTTTATTTTTAATCATATAAAAATTTTGAATTTTTAATTCTTTTTTTTTTCTTTTTTTTTCTTTTCTTTTTCTTTGGCTAGTGTTGGTCATGGTGATGGCCACTGGCTGGCTTGAACCCCGTCACAAGCCGATAAGGCTTGAGCTCATCGAATTCTAGTAAGTTGAAACTCATTGAACTCAAGCGAGACTCCATCTCACCATATTTGATGATCTCAAGTCTTGTCAAACTTTGGTGAGAGCCCAAGTTTGAGCTTCATCAACCTCCAGTAAGCATGTCCCTCACCTGGTTAGTCATTGCCATAGCTATCGTTGTGGCCAAGCACCACCCTAGGAAGATGGAAGAAGAAAGAAGAAAGATAAAAAAAAAAAAAATAAAAAATAAAAAAAATTTTGATTTAAAAACATTTTTATAAGATTGAAGAAGGAGAGAGAATGTGAGTGAACCTAGTGGGTTGAAAATGGGTTCTAAATTCAATCTATTTAAACCCATTTATTTTAGCCTTTAAATTTAAGACTCATTTTGATAGGTCTACATATGTATCATTTTATGATTTTTCAGGATTTTAATTTAATTTAAGGGAAACTAACGGAGAGTTAATTCATTATAAATGTATCGATTTGAGGTTTTAGAGAGTCAAAAAAATTAGTTTAAGGTAAATTTATTACAAACATATCAATTTAGAATTTTTGATGGTATTAACCAAATAAAAATAATAATTAAATAAACCTAAAGCACTGTTTATCTTCTTTAAGTGCTCGTCCATAGCTACCTAGAGCTGCTGGATATCAGACTATGTAAAATTTATCTTTTTTTAAAAAAAAAAAATATTAAGCTAAAGAGATTCAAAAAATCTAATTTTTTTCAAAACTAAATTTTAAAAAAAAAAAAAAAAAATAACGATTGCTCAGATTTTCACGATTGTATAATGTCCATTGTCCTAAATATATTTATTCCATTGCTAAATGTTAAAATCATAATTTTTGGCCGTAGAACTTGATATAGCAATTTCAGCACACTTATTACCATTACTCGTAAATAACCTGGACTGATTTGTTAAACTTTAAATGATAGAGAGCTCGTGCTTTCTGAGTGAAAAGTTCACATTTTCTTTTAACAGAACTGAAAAAAAAAAAAAATTCTTTCGATGAAATTGATCGGCAATTGCTTCGGAGGACAAAATAACTCAAGTCCCAAACTTTTAATTGAACTGAAACCACATACTAGCATTAACCACGAGAATTCAGAATACCAAACACACCACATCACACGTACCATAAAAGGTAATAGCTGCGCATGAGGACATCATGCAAAAACCAAACGACAGACATTAGAATACACAAGCAACACCCGCAAATTGCTCCTTTTTTACTTGGTAGCTAGCTTAGGCGACTACTTCTTCCGAAGGTGGCTTCACAGGTCGCGGAAGTAGGTTCTGGGTTCCTCCTCGAAGGGAGCATTCATGGTCATCTCTTCTCCGCCGGGCCTGGACAGGTCGCTCCGCAGGTCGCGGAAGTAGGTAGCGGGGTCGTCCTCGAAGGTACTTCGGGGTATGCGCATGTCCCTCCCGGAGCTTTCATGGTCTTCTCTTCTTCATGGGGCTTCGACGACTTGCTTCGCAGCTCACGGAAATAGGTTTTGGGGTCCCGCTCGAAGGTATTCCGGGAATGCGCATGTCCCTCCCGGGGGCTTTCATGGTCTTCTCTTCTTCGGCGGGCTTGGACGATTCGCTCATCAGACTCACCATGCCCGCGCCCAGGGCCAAGATCGCTGCGCCGGCGACTGCTCCTGCAGCCAGGGCGGTGGAGCGGCTCGACCGGTTGGCCAGGGCAGTGTCGCTCGAATCTGTGGCCTCGTCATTTTCCTCTCTGCTTCTGCTCTCGGTCCCGCCCATGTAGATATGGCTTCGAATAAGGTAAAAAGCTACAAGGGGTCTCTCTAGTGTAAGTTGCTTCGGGTGGGAAGGTGAGGTGAGGTGAGGTGAGTCTTTGGGGGTTAATTTATAGCGGCTTTGGTTGCTTTGGAGTGGAGCTTGGACATGGGAGTAAAGTTCATCACTTAATGCTGTGTCTTGGAAGACGACGACGTTGACCTTGACTTGGAGCGATGCGTTGCTTAGTGCCCTCTCTCTCTCTCTCTCTCTCTCTGGGGAAGATGTACGAGGTTTGCACTGCTTACATTCCCGACAGCAACTTTAGTGGGAAAAACCAAAGGAAAAGAAGACGGGGGCCCATCCTAAAGTGGAAAAAGCAGACGGGGGCCCATCCTAACGTGGGCCCCCACGTTAGCGTGGAAAAAGAAGACCCGCCAATGCTTTAGCGTGCCTTTGAGTAGACGGCAAGAAATCATTCGTTATTTACCCATCATTAGGGTTATGTTAAATATCACTGTTAAAACCATACGATTGAAGTATTTCATTCGAAAAATTAAAATAAAAAGGGTTAGTATCACCCAAAAAATGCTAAATTGGCGCACTTATCAAACTCAAAATTGGTATACTTATGATGAATTTAATCTTCATTAGTTTTTGTTAATTTTTACTATCACATTACTAAGTTTGATAATACATAATAGTTAACAGTATACCGATTTGTGATTTTATCCTTCGTTTGTCACAAATATACTAATAATTCAATTTAACGGAAACTAATGAAGGATAAATTTGCTGTAAATATAAGTTTCAAGTTTTTAGTTTGAAATAAATTTATCACAAATATACTCTCCAAAATACTGTTCATTAAGTTACTATTCATCATCTTCAAGCGCTTGTCCATCGCTGCCCAAAGCCGTTGGGACATCCGGCTATGTACAATTCATCTTCTTCTTTCTTTTTTTCCCTTTTTCTTGTAATCTTCTTCCTTGCTCCTTTAGCGTTCACCTTCTAGGCAAACTCCTCCATTTCTCTTCTACATTTTCTTTTAGTCAAACATTTTTCCTCTTCTTTCTTCAATTGAATGCAAAATTAATCCATAGACTTCGCCACTATGATCACCATTTCTCCGAACCTTGGAAAATCTCTCCACTGGAAGATTAGCAAAGTAATAGCCGATGTTTGCACCCCCGTGGCTCTCCAAGGCACATTCCATGATACGGTGAAATTCCACGGCTTTCAGAAAAAGAGGGAGAAGGTTCACTAGCTACTGGTGGAATGGAATAAAGACATGGAGAGTTCTAACTAGATATGTTAATTAGCTTAGATATGGGCTCTCTTTTGGTGATCTTTCGATATAAATGGTATCGGGCATTTACCATTCGCTCTCAATAGTCTATGAGATGAGTAGAAACCATTAGGGTTTTCATACGAGGGCAATTTCATTTCTTCAATGATAAAAACTGTGCTCGGAGCAATTTTAGCTGCAGAAATAGTTGTTTACCTAGTCTTTACTATTAAGTAAAGTGGCTCTTTTTTCTTAGGTGCCACCACAGAAAATTTGGCGAGTGTTGATTAGAAGAGGTCATTGTCTCATAATGGCAATTCTTGATCAGTTTGGTTTGTCTGATCGAACCAATCGGCAACCAGGATTGCACCGATAATTTAAACTTGTCAAGCTAAAGTATAACTTGGTAATTCATTGATGGGGAGTAGTAACCATGCTCTAATAGTCGTCGCCTTCTTGTGGAAGAAATGCCAATGCTCAAGAGAACCCAACGTGATAGGGACGCCCTCCTGCTGCGTCTAATTTGGTAAACTTGTCGAGCTAGATTTAAAAAATCTGCGTATAAAGTCTTTGGACTGAGACTCTGAATTGATCTATAGAACTTATTTCTCAAATTTGTGATGTGTACATCCTCCTACCATATCTAGATTTACTTGATTAAATTTTAAAGGTCAAGACATTTTTAGAGAAAATTGAGACTTCATGACATTTTAGTACATGACCGAAAGTTTATGCTTTCCATGATAAAGTTGAAAGTTCAAGACATCTTTAATCACGAGTGAAAAGTTCAAGATTCTTTTGAATGTTATGTTAAAGAGATTCGGAAAATCCACTTTTTTACAAAGTAATTTTTGAAAAAGAAAATGAGGATTGCTCAGATTTTCACGGTTGCATAGTGTCCATTTCCATAAATATATATATTCCCTTTGCTAAATGTTGAGATTATAATTTTGGCCGTATAACCATATCAATTTCAATATACTCATTATCATTACTTGTAAACAACCTAGACTTATTTGTCAAACTTCAAATGATGGATATAGCGAATGCTTGCGGAGTAAAAAGTCCACACATTTTTTCTAACAGAACTGGAAAAAAAATATATATATTTTCAAAGACATTGATCGGCGAACTACTTCGGATTACAATATTAACCTTAGGCACAAACTTTGGATTGAACTGAAACCACATACTGGCATTAACCACGAGAAGTAGAGGACCAATGCACACCACATATACACACGTACCGCAAAAGGTCATATCTAAGGACATCATGCAGAACCAAACGACAGACATTAGAATAGCAACACCCGCAAATTTCTCCTTTTTCACTTGGCAGCTAGCGAGGCGACTACTTCTTCCCGGGGTATGCGCATGTCCCTACCGGAAGCTTTCATGGCCTTCTCTTCTTCTTCGCTGGGCTTGGACAAGTCGCCCATCATACTCACCATGCCCCCGCCCAAGGCCAAGATCGCCGCCCTGGTGATCGCTCCCGTGGCAAGGGCGGCGGTGCTGCTCGACTCCTTGTTCTCACCATCTTCCTCTTGACCTTTGCTCTCGCTCGCAGCCATTTGAATATGCCTCCGGGTATGGTAAAAGCTATGAGCGTCTCCCTCTAGTGTCAAATCTCATTCTCAGAACTCGTCACGCTGAAATTTGAGCCGAGTAAAAGGTGAATTTGGTGAGCACGATTGAGGGAAAAATGAAAGAAAAAAGGGACCTTCAGATGGGAGTGACCAGAGCAGGATCTCGGTCTTGATCGTCGAGTAAGGCTTGTAGTTACCAGTTAGATTCGAGGTGGCCGAGACCCCACGTCCTCGATCCCCGGCCAAGGAAGCATGGACAACCTCTACCAAGGTCGTTGTCCGTGGATGAGTGCCTGAAGACAATGAACAGTGTATTGAGAACAATGAACAGTAATCACCTAACAATGTTTCGATTTAGTTATAATTTTAGTAATAAGGTGCTCGCATGGTGCCACATTAGCACCGCGTCGAAACCACGTTAGATTTTAAGGATGATTTGTAACAGAACCTTAACAGATGGTAAATGTATTACTTAGGTGTTTGGTCTCTTTTTTTTCCTTTCTAAATCATGTAAATTCTATGCTACCGTTATTATCTTCACTTTGTTCTTACTACAATTCATCGTACCTTTAAAAAGAAGAAGAAGAAGCCCTGAGCTGGTGCTCGGGGCATCATCACGGCTCCTTATTGTTGGCAGGCCCGGCCTAGCACGACTGTTCAATATGAGGGGCTGTACTAGGGTTAGGCCCAAGATGGCCTGTCCGTGTTGTGTCTAGGCCGGCACAGCCCAATACTCTAAGGATAGGTGTTCGTTAATGTACATGTTAGGAAAAGCAAATGCGTAAGTCTTTTGCAAATTTTGGCCTGCAAAACCACATACTTCTAAAGGTAATGCATGAGTATAATGAGTCAAATTCAGATTTTGAGGGGAGAGAGAATTTCGAAGTGCAATTGCTGGTTTAGTATAAAACTAATAAGTTATGATCTTGGTAAAGGACAAAGAATATGTAATGCAAAGTACTACATAGAAAAAAAAATGATGCCAAATAATTTGGAGTAGAATTAAGTAGGTTGGTTTTTTTGGGCGAGAGAAGAATGTTAGTTCACTTTTGTCTTGAATGCAATATATTTAAGTACCGTAAACTTATGTATTTAGAACTTGGGTCATGGTTGAAGATCTTTATTATAGAAAGGTCAAGTTTTTGTAACCTTTTCATGTCTCCCTTCAAACCTAGGTGGTTGCCCACCTACTAGGGCTGCTTGTGATAGTACCCTGATGGGGCGCCTAGTCAAGCATTGTTCTTTATTTTAATGTGTTGTTGCCCGCATGTCTCATACTACTTATTAGTAAGTAAATATTTTCTTTCCCACCAACTAGGGAATATAGGAGATAACATTACAGAGTATTTCACCCTAGTTTCATTTCACTTGAGCATTTAAGGATGCTTGAGTCCAAGGATAAATTTAAGTATAAATTATCAAAGATAGAGAAAATAACTGAGCTTATATCAAATTGAGTGTAAAAGTTATCATTCGTCAAAGCTTTCTTGGTGAATAAACTGTTAGTTTTCGTATGATAAAAAAATTAATTCTTTTTGTTTCTCTCATTGGTTTTTTTTTCCTACTCAATACTTTTAAGTGCACTCACAAATAATCTTGATCAATGGCTCAAATCCTTTGGTTAATGAGCAAGGATTGAGCTCATTGGTTGCATTTGAATGGCAAGGGTGGGTGACATGGCATTACGGAAGGCTAGGATTAGATGGGGATAATGAGTGGTTAGGATTTGGTCTTATTTTGTGACTCAGTAATTAATATATTAAACTGGGGATAATGGCACTCTTGTAATCAAGGGAATGGGCTATGGACTGGCTGAATTGCTCCTTGTGGGGGCCAGGATGTTCGGTCCATTGGGCCAAACCAGGTCGAGTTAACCTGTTGATCCGGCCTGACCTCATGGGAGTCGATCATTTTCGCCTATGTATCCCAAATTATCCCAATTAAGCCTAGATGTTGAAATTGAATTAGTTTGGCCTAATTGGGTTTTAATTATGCCTGTTGAGTGTTGGCTTCTTATGAAGAGTCAATCCTAGCCCTAAAACTCAAGGCTGAGGATTGACCATCTCGTTTAAGCTGGAAATCTGAACTTGGCTTGGAATCTTCGATTGATTAGGTCCCTAAATCAAAAGTCTAAAAAAGTAATAAAATTAACGAAATTAATGAATTTTGGATTTTTTTAATCGAGACTCAAAGTCTTTGGTTTGACCAAAATCAACCCTTCATCGTTTTTATAAAAATCTGAAATATTAAAGCCTAATTATGCATATAAGGATTAAATTGACATCTTTTGATAATTTTCATAAATCTTATGGAATGTTAACGTAGATTTGACTATTTTATATTTGCCAAAAAGTAAAAATTTGAGTTATTAAGAAATGATACGTAATTGCATAATAAAATGGAATGCTCCTAATGTTTATATGCAAAATGGAACTCTAATGACACCAAAATGACTCTTTTGATCAAGAAATGGGCTTGTCACGATCAAAGATCTTGAGTCCCATGTTTTGGACTTATTGGCAAAAATTTAGGTGTTAATAAGATTCCTCAACATTTTCATTTTGTAATTAATTGGATTGCCAAACTCTATACTTGCTTTGTTCAAGTCAGTTCTTTCATCAAATTTACAAATGGAGATACGGATGTGGCCGTTAAATGTGAGGTGACATCTTATGTGCTGATGATAGTATGAAAAGTTGTTTTCATTATTTTTAAACATAAAAATTCTGGAACAGAAGGAAAATCTGAAAAATCGAAAAGAAATTCGTTCTGGACAAATGCATGCGCCTCCATCAAAAAGGAATTTTGTACTCCATTTTGGATTGCATTCGTTTTGTCTAAAGACGAATTCATTCTGCAATGAACCAAATTAATTTACGAAATTCATGGGATGCATTTATTTTCTCTTAGTTTTGCCTAATTAAACGATTGCACTCTTTGCTCAGTCTTCTCCACTCGCTGATGAAGCTCCTGGAGAAGCAATGAGAGCATTAGGCGAGGGCCACCTCCTTACTGAAGATCTGAATGAGGGCCAGGAAAGTTTACAATGTACAGTTTAGGAACCCAAAAAAATTTGAGGAACACGAACGAACATTTTCTAATAATTCTTTTTGATAATAATTTAAGGACTCAAATGCCTTTGACCCAAAGGAATTGGCCTTTATGGTCTCCCAAGGATTCTTTAAAAATTTCCGAAACTTGTTGAAAAGTCTTGGACACCTTCACCGGGTATATTTGATTTTAAAAAAGAGCCGGCCAACTTTGTTTCTTTCCTGAAACCACACTATAAAAATCTCAATGTTGCTGGGTGTCCCTTAGTAACATAAATTTTCAATCTACGCCGAAAAAAGTTAAGGTTGCGTGACCTTATGTATTCTAATTAATTAGGATTATACAACATAATAGATGTCTAAATTTCTTATTTTCCTTTCGTCTATCACTTTGATGTCCATTGCAAACACATGCTAGACACTAGAATCCATGGTTGTTGCTTAGTGAGATTATTTATTTATAGAGATGTCTATAGAACACTACATATAAATGTAAAAAAGTGGGACCTCAGGTTCATTTCCAAAAAATAAAACCTAGGACTATTGAGTTTTACATATCTTATCGAGCCAAAAGGGAAACAAATTGAAAACTTATTTGAATTGCAGCATATTTGCCTTTTCGCTCTTCTAAGGAGTGTAAAAAAATTCAAATTTGTTACAAAGTAGCACTTCATTCTAACGTCTTGAAACTTAGACACCTCACACCTCTCATTGGCTGGCCAACATTTTTCTTCCTAGACAACTAAGGAACACGGAAGATAGTAGGGAGTCCCACTCCTCAAGGGTTCTTCCTCCTATTTCTTCATTGAGCCTTTTAAGGATTTGTTCAAGTTTATAAGACACCTCATTTAAAGTCATCATCATTAGTAGTTAAATAGACCTAATAACAACCTTCATGGGTTGCTACTTGCCCATACAAAGCATTAGCCAGAAAACTTTGATTTTGAAGTGAGCCGAATGTTTTCATGGGAATCCATTGGCTAGTTCATACCAATAACTTCAGTTCTATTCTTAGTTTAAGCCACATCACATCCACATTCTTATCTGAGGGAGGGGAGAGAGAAATTTAGGATGCGTTTATTTGATGAAAAATTTCATGATAAAGGAAAGTACCTTCCGAGAAATCATTCTTCAAGAAAGTAATAGTGACGAGGATCTCTCGTCATAGATTTGGCCGAGGCCCACCCCGTGCTGAAGATGTGAACAAGGAGCATAGCCCATGTTGCTAGATCGAGGAGAGCCAGCGGCTCATTCCCCTTCATCTCTTGATTTTTCTTTTTCCAAGATTTTTGTCTTTTTGAATTTTGCAAACAACTTTTATATTATACTTGTCCAATTAAGTGCAACGTCAGCTTATAATGGTTATATAAACATCTCTGTTTATAATTTAAATGAAAGGTCCAATTCGAACAAGAAAGATAGTTGTACAATTAAGCAATAGTCCAAGGACTCGGTGCCGTCATCCCAAAGGGAAAAAATATTCCGATTGGCCTTTATGGCCTCCCCAGAGTCTTTAAAACTTTCCAAAATTGTTAAAAAGTTTCGGTCACCTTCCCCGGTGTCTACTTGCTAATGTAGAGTGTTCGGTGGGAAATGGACAGTTAAATTCGATTTTAAAGTGAGCCGGCTAGCGTTTTAGGTCTTAGCACTCTCTTGCCTTGTTCACATCCAAAACCTGAGCTCATTCTTAACTAGGCCACGTCACATCAAAAATGTAAATAACATCTATATATAAAGACATAAAAATAAAAATAAAAACTAAAAGCATGGCTCTTTCATGCTTTTAATTCTAGTCTAATAGTCCCCGCTTGTACCATGCAATGGTTCTTACACTTGACATGTCATCTATTTTAACAAGGGGCATGGAATTTGAAAGTTCTATCTCTAACTAAATGTTATGCTATTACGACAATCCCAGACTTCTCTAAGTGCTTGGGTTTAGAGAGGTTGACTCTTGCACACTGCTACCGCTCAAAGAGAATCGAAATTTTCATTGAAGTTCTATAGTCGCCGATTGAGTTAGAAGTTGAATGGTGCAAGAGTCTTGTAGATTTTCCCGAAGAAGTGGGGCATTGGTAAAGCTTAAGCGCTTCTCATTACGTAAATGTTTAAGGTTGGAGAACTTTCAAACTCACTTGGTAATTAAATCTCATTGACAAAGTTAGACTTATCAAGTACGGGCATTGCCAAACTTCCAAACTCGATTTAAAATTTAAAATCCAAATAAATTTCATCTAAAACTTGAGATTTTTTCTTTTGACAAATACAAGGATAAATGAACTTCCCAACACTATCGGAATGTTAAAATCATTGTGTGTTTTGCGTTGCCCAAAAGAAGTATCTATTTCTCTGGAGCATCATTTTTGGCAATTACCTAGTGGCATCAGCATGTTGGTAAATCTTATAGCTAAATCTCTGCGGGAATGATAAAATGGAAGGTAAAATTCCTATTGGAATTGGAGAATTGTCATGTTTAAGATTAAATTTAAGTTCCACTCGTTTTTGCAGAATTCCAAAGACAATCAAAAAGCTTCCTCACCTCCAAATACTAAATTTAAGGGATTTTCATGGTATTCAAGTGTTGCCAAAGCTTCCCACAAGTTTAACTTGTCTGATTCTACATTCCAAATTATTGCTCTCAGTTCCTAATCTGTCAAACCTTACTAACTTGTTTGAACTGAGTCTAAATGAGGGCTCTAATAGAGGTAGATCAAACCTAATCACAGGATGCAACTTAGGGGGGATTGGGAGGTTATCTAGACTAAAAACGCTAGAATTATATCTGCTAAACATCCCTGCACCTCCAGAGTTGGCTTCTCTTGCTCATCTGGTATATCTTTAGTTGAGTAACCTAAGCCTGCAACTTCCGTGCTCCTACTTGAGATTCAAAAATTTGAATTTTTTAGGTTTCTTTCGTTGTGAAGCGGAAGACAGTCCACTTGATGGACTTCCACGACTAAGGTACTTGATTGTTTACAGATGTAAACTGCTTCAGAGACTATCCATTCCTTTGGAATCAAGGAAGCTATGGTCTACGGAAGTGGCAAATTGTCCGGACCTAGTTGAGATAATATTTTTGGGTCTTTCGAAATCATTGAAACACTTCTCAGTTTGTGATTGCACATCTCTTAGAAGAATAAGTGGGTTATCATACTTGGAGCCAAAGCATTTGAAAATCATACGGTGCACGTCATTGATAAAGTTAATTGATGCATCTTACAAAAATGTACCCGATGATTGCATGGTCAAAATAAAGGAGTGGAGATTTTGTGCTGAGTGTGCCATATGGAATGTCTATGAGGTGTTATAGAGACGAATTTCTTTTGGATACATCAAACTTTGAATCCAATTCCCATAAGGTGCTAATCTTCTTCATTAATATACTGTAGGCGTGCGTGTATGCACAGGTTTGAAAATTGATTTGTTCTAGATGCTATTCAGTAAAACTACAATATTCCATCAGAAAATTACATGGATAAAAATGTATTTGTTAATTTAATGAAGAAAATTGATCAGAAATTATCTTAAGATAATTTCAAATACGTTAGTGTCCTTCATGATGTTCTTTTTAATTTGAAATTTTGTTTTGTATAAATTAATTAAATAAGCAAATAAAAGTATTGTAAATTGTAATTTTGTAATTTTTTGTCTTGTAATATAATTGAGTGTTGGATATAAAGTGACCTCATACGTGCTTATTTTGAAGTCCTGATGTTCTTGGAACTTTGGAACTGTTGTGCCATGCCGTCCACCGTCGCCGCACTCATAAAAACTTTAAGTTATGTTTTTTTATTTATTCTTATGTTACATCCATTACCTTTTCACTCTGCATAGCCATTAAGTATTACCGATAACGGACCGATTCATTTTTCTTAACATAATTTTCTTAGCAAATTCTATTAACCAGGCACGACATCCCCTCGTGTTAGAGGAAGCTTTGGTTCATTTTTTGGCCAAATGTCCTCCTTTCTTTAGCCCCCCCCCCCCCGGCAAATAAAGTTGTCATTTTCTCTTTGCATGTAATTTCTTAGGTGTGTGATATTTTCGGTTCCTAAAGTAATCTTTCCTTCCTCTTTTGAAATTCCATTTTCTGTTGTACTGTTGGTACTGCAATTGCATATTCTTTTCTATTTTAGTCGCTTAATATCTACTCGCCTTTTGGTGTTGGACAGATTTTATTCTTTAATAATGCCACTAAACTCATTTTATATTCTGACCAAAAGAAAAACTCATTTAATCATTCTTGAAGTATTACTTCATAAAAATAGATTTCATAGATGAGATATCGGACTATAGATTACAAATTGCAGATTTGAAAAATATCCTAGGATGTCCTTGTCTACTAAACTGTTGTTTGCGATATGCATAATTAATTCATGAATTTAACATTATATATGTATAATAATAGTAATCGTGGATTATTTTATTGAATCTTTTTCTTTCATTAGCTTTGGGAAAAGTAATTTGGAATGATTTGATCATAGTTGTACAAAAGCAAACCACAAACCTCATTAGATTCAGCCACATGTCGCCGCATGGAAAATTGAATAATGAACAAGGGGCAGCTAATTCATGTATATGTCTGATTGATGTTGTGATGATTCATCTCCTATGAATTTGTTGTTGGACTCCACAGTAAAAGTAAATAGAACGTTTGTTTTGCCTCTTTCTTTAATAATTCTGTCAGGATGTGCAGGCAATTTAATCAAGGCTAATGTATACACTTGCAAATTAGGCACTAACCGTGTTACAGATCTGCTGTTTGTCTGATGCAAGTGGGATTGACTAGTTCTCCATTTTTGGCTACCAATGGGCTTGACTAGTTGACTACACGTTTAGAAATAAAGTAGATTGCGACCACGGGGGATTCACATCTTTGCATAGTACATAGCTATTTCAAAGTAAAATAGAGCATATATCACTTGAACAAATAGTCATATATTATGTGACTATGTAACTTTTACATGTATGAACATATCATTTCACTAAAAAGTGCTACTTATGATGAAAAGAGACAAAATAATTTCCAAGCATATTACTTCAGATTAAGAAAGAATACAACGTCATGTAGACTTTCATAAACTGATTTGAAATGATGTCTCCTATAATTATGGATTTTTCACTTGCAAAGTAGAAAATAAAACCTTTTTTGAGTTCCATATAAAAAACAATTGCACTTATGTTAGTTTTGTAATTCGAAACACATAATTACCATTAAAATATTGGAGTACATGAAGTACGATAGATTAATATAATTAAAGTGAAAATAAGACGAAGAATTAACGTTGGCTAAAAAGATAACATAAAAAGTAAAAAGAGAAACAAAACTACATATGGAATCAAAATAGCAGGACTCTTACATTCTTTTACTTTTTATCTTTAATTGGTATGGTATGTAATAATTAGTGCGAGTAACTATAAATTTTAAAGAACTCAAATTAGTAATTCAATCTAATAATTAAACAATAAAGGTTGCAGCAGAACAAAGCATGTTGACTAAGTGCATCTTCTTCTTCTTCTTTTTATACCCGAACCGCCGTACGGCCGGAAGCCGGCGACGTAAACCTGGGGCGACACTAGCGCAGGACCCACCACCACGGCGCCACACTTAAGACCACTAGTGGCTGCGCTGGTATGCTAACCTGGGGGTTTGAACTCTCGCCCTACCGTAAAGAGGGTCTGAGCGCATACCAACGCAGCCACCACATGGGGTGGTCTAAGTGCATCTTTATTCCTGCCTAATGAATGATGTTTGTAAGGTATTAAATTTCAGGTAAATATGCAAAACGGTTTAATATATTATCAATACATATGTTGTTTGACTCTCACGTTGAAACCCATTACATAACAGATGGAACATCCCTTCAAAATCA
Source organism: Corymbia maculata (assembly GCA_014182735.1). Classification (NCBI taxonomy): domain Eukaryota; kingdom Viridiplantae; phylum Streptophyta; class Magnoliopsida; order Myrtales; family Myrtaceae; genus Corymbia; species Corymbia maculata. The sequence goes on from CM024689.1 coordinate 28,556,538, forward strand.
GATTCCACTTTGGATCAAAGGACACTGAAAATACGATTCATTCGTGGGAGAGGGAAATGAAAGATGTCACCCCTGATTCAGTGACATATAAGGAATCGATTGCTTCCGTGAAAGATTTCGGCTATCATGTGAAGAGAATGTGGTACAAGACTCATCCTGTGTCAATGGGGGACATTTTACGTGAAGAGAGCAACAGGGTCATAGAGATCAAGAGTGACGAGCAAGTGAAGGAAATGGTGGAACTAGCATCTAAAAGAGGCTACATTGAGGTGGCCGTCCAGTTAGGGGTTGACAGTTCTACGGAGGAAGCATACGACGAAGATCCGAGAAGTACGTTAAGAGAGGTATGGACAATGAAGACCGACGTGTGTTCCAGTGAAGATGGGACCGAGTGGGACGTTTCAGGCCCTGATGAAGACTTAAGACTCTGCAACTGTGGGCGAAAACCAGACGGGTGGCACCTCCTCTACTGATGATTTCCAGTCCGAGCTGGGCAACGCAGAATATTTCGAGGCCACGGGAAATAAGAGGCAAATGAGGGATGGAAAGGTCGGGCACCATAGAACTGTTGATCAAGGGAAAACGGCGAGCACAGAAAATAGGAAGGAGGAGCAGGATGAGACTGTGGAACCTGCCGTCCAAAATGTTGTCCGGTCGATTACCAGAGGTGCAAAGGAGTCAAACATCACGAGATGCCCGGCGATGCTACAACTGAAGATGAGGATCACATAGACATTTCTTCTGTAAGTACTGAAGATTTGCATTATCTTTATTGTGCAGTCGTTAAAACTTATGTGGAATTTCAACGTGTTCCAGGTGAAGACGGATAGAACCGTCGAGACTGACCGAGTACCTACAAGAAGAAGCAGAGGAAGAGGGATCAGATGTGCTTCAAACCCAGGAAGGGATCCTGCGATAAGAGGCAGAGCAAGGGGCACAGCTTCAAGCCCAAGAAACAGCAAAGCTACGAGGTCGGGTAGGGATGCAGCTTCTGGTTCAGGAAGGAGTAAGGCATCGGATTCAGGAAGGGGCAGAGATTCGGGTCCGCGAAGCAGCGCAGTTTCGAGTACAGGAAGGGGAAGGGGCAGAGGTTCAACCTCAGGAGAGAGCCCAACTTCGAGTTCAAGGAGTAGAGGTTCGAGTTCAGAAAAGGACACAACTGAAATGGGGTCGAGTTAAAGGTTAGGGACGGACAAAGGTTCGATCTCAGCCGAAGCGGAGCCTAAAACATCATCAAGGTCGTGATCAAAACAGCAAGGTAATTTAACATATTTAGTAGAAGCACAAATTGTTAGGCGTCCGACTAAACTTTTATTCTGTGTGCGCCCGCGCCATAGGCAATGCATCATATGTCTCCATACATGAGCCAAACTGTTGTCCCATTTTTATTGAAGTAGTTTTCAGTAAAAGTGCGCAAAATAGACCACCTGAACCGGAAACTGCCTAGACTAGACCGAACCATCCAGTTGGGTCTGGTTTTGGAGTGTCGGTCCGATTTCTGGTTCCTAAAAGTGGAACTGGTGTTTAGGTAGTTCAATTTCCAATTCCAAGAGAGAATTGGACCAAATCGGACCGAACCAACTATATATACTATTTATTACTTCAAAAAAAAAAGGATTTAGTTTATTGTTTTTGAGAAAATAAGAGCATATAATTGGACAATAAGATATCTAGATATAAACATGAAAAAATAGTGACATATTCCATTGGACCGAAACGATTCCCTAATTCCCAATTTCTCCGATTCCACCTTGCAATTAGACCGAACTGAGAGCCAATCATCCTAGTTTCCAGTTCTTCTTTTCTGGCCTCTTCCATAGGTATATTTCTATTCTGTCAAGTTGTTTACCTAAATGACTGCAAGAATACCTACTGTAATTACCTTGTTCTATTGCTGCATTCACTTCTTCTAAACTAGCAGGTTTACGCCATTCTTCTTTATTGCCACTCTCCTTTTATGCTGATACTTTAGTGTTCTCTCCTGAAACCATAGGGAAAAAAAAATTGGGATGGTTGGGTTGGGTTTTCCATATGCCATAATATAAGTTGTATAATTTGTCCTGTTTTATTTATAATCCCTTGTTTTACTCTACGTAGAAACCAATTGAAGAATTTCTGATTTACTTTCTTTTTTGTTTATTTTGACATCCCTTTCGAAAATAATCGAAAAGTTCCATCATCTCCAATTAATTAAATTGTTTTTCCATTGATTTTAATTGCATAATCTGTCTTATATTCAAAGATTCCTCTTTTCTTATATATATGATGCACATTAGTTTGTGGTATATTCTAATTTTCTTAACTTTTCTCAACGTCTTTTATTATCATTTTCTCATAATTCTTAAACTTATTTTGCATATCTTTCCTAGAACTAGGACCTATCCACGTAAAAATCTGCCACTAAACAAATTTGCTTATATTGACCTTGTGGTATATCATCCAATATCTGTCGAGACTTTTTATGACCTTTTTTTTGTCCTAACACAACTCTAAACATGGACCACGTGAAGAATCTGATCGGTAACCACTCGGTGCTTGAGGCCACTGTGACTTTGGCAGCTAGTTTCACGGTTCCTGGAGGATATAACAGCTCGAACACAGCCTCCAAAGATGACTGCGACATGGCTACGATGCCAGACAACAGAATGTTCCAGGCCTTTGCCATATGCAAAGCCATTGCCCTGTTCTGCTCAATGATCGCCGTCGTTACCCTCCTTTGGGCGCAGCAAAACGACATCCACACTGCAATAATTCCATACCGATGCTCAATGCTGCCGCTGAAAATAGCACTCCCGTGATGTCCGCCGCTTTCTTGACTGGACCGTTGGCCAACTCTCTTGGCTTGCTAACACCATTTTTTATTTGGGACTCATTTTCCTCGTCATCATCTCAGTTGCTAAATTGTTAGGGGACCCTCCCTTGATTTGGAGCCGTCGTCGCCCTATCCGCATTATGGTATCCTGGCTTATTCTCGCTTATATTTATTTGTGGGAAATTGAGATGGACCTTTTGGATGACACAGAAGAGGACAGAACGGCAGCTGGATCTCCGCCCGGGGACTTCCGTATGATGACAGTGAATAGAATGACCGATTACTCGGTGACAATAAAATATGGGGACGTGCCACATTTTCCTATCGCTCATTCTACAGTTGCTTTCCTGTTGCATTAGATCAATTGTGATTGTTGAAGTACTTGAAGTAATCTCTGTTTTTCTCTAATAGCTTGAACCTTTTATATAGTTGGATATAATCTCACAAAATTTAACATGGTAGCAAAGTATGAGATTTTGAGTTCAAATCTTTCTAGCGCTAATTGCCTCTTCTATCATATATTTCCATGCATTAGTCTCAGAGGAAAGTCCAGCCAATGTGGGAATAAGGGAATTAAAGTATTTGAATTAAGCCAAGCCTTTGCCTACATAGTTTAAGATTTTTAGCAGTTGATCGGAGTTTCATGATCTCCCAGAGGCTCTCCTCCAGAAGCTTCAAAGCCTCCAAGTTAGTGTTCTTGCCCCACTGAAATCCCCGCTCGACGACCCTATCGCACGCCACACTTAGCCTCTCAAACCAATTCCTAAAAACATCAGATCGACCTTTCACGGCTGCTAGATGACGAGGATTTCTACCTTCCTGGTGACAACTGCAACACGTATCTGCCTCAACACTCAACATCTTCTTCGCTGTTTGTGAGTACCCTTTAACTGCTGTTTAGCGAATTTAAGTTGCGATAAAGAACCGTGTCTGAGCATTGCTGCTATCTGTTGAGGAGTCTCGCTATAATAAGATTAATACCCCCACCGTGAATCGATCATGATTCAGTGGAACATCTCGTAGCAATGCCTGCAAGAAAGCTTTATCTCCTTGAACCTCCGATTTGTAATGCCTTCTCTCCATTTTCGAACTTGAGACACACCTGGACTTCGTTACAAGACTAAAATCATTGATTACCAAGTTGCCGTTTGTTGGCCTGTAATTCTTGGAGCTGCATGAGTTATGCAATCTTCTTATAAATTCTGCACGAGCCACTTCATAAGACAAGAATGTGAAATGATCCGCGTTGTACATTCGGAATGGAGGCAGAACTTGCTATCTGAGGAAGTCAACCAAGACTTTGAATCAAAATTATCTCCAGAATCTATGCAAAGTCATTGCTTAGATAATTGATAGGAAACGATAAATATTGAATGAAAATGTATTGTATTACACTGTCTTCTTGTACATGTACATGACTACATGTATAGAGCAAAGAAAAAATCAAATAAAATCAATAAGATTACAATTCCTATTATATCTTTTGAATATTCTAAAGATATTCTATGACTAAATCGATTATCGTAATCGGATTACTGAAGCAAATCTCCTTCTAACACTCCCCTCAAGCTGGTGGCTCATATATGTCAAAGACGCCTAACTTGCTTAATAAATACTTGTGTTGTCTTTGGGATAAAGGTTTAGTAAAGATGTCTGCAGCTGTTCCGCAGCCCAATACCTCGAGTTGTAATGACTCCTTCTTGAATTTTTCTCGAGTGAAATGACAATCGACTTCTATATGTTTTGTCCTTTCATGAAAGACAGGGTTTGCTGCCAGCTTTAAGTGCAGCATCATTATCACAAAACAATTCGCTTGCCCCATCAATCTCTACTCCAAGATCCGATAGTAGACCCCGTATCCAAACTATTTCACAAACCGTTTTCACCATGGCTCGGTATTCTGACTCAGCTAATGATAAGGAGACGGTTGATTGCTTCTTAGTCTTCCATGAAATCAATGATCTTCCTAATTTTATGCAGAAACCCGTGATAGATCTTCTAGTCATTGAGCAAGTAGCATAATCCGTATCACAATATGCTGTTAATCTCAAGTTGCAATCTCGAGATAATAAAATTCCAAGTCCTGGACTGCCTTTCAAATATTTCACAACTTTCAATGCTGCATTCATGTGGGACTGTTTTGGATTATGCATAAATTGACTAAGTATATGTACTACATAGCATATATTAGGCCTAGTCATAGTGAGGTAGATCAACTTCCCAACGAGCCTTTGATAACTTGATGGATCATGAAGCAACGGATCTTGATTAGGTGATGATGAATGTTGATCAAAATCAAATGTCGTGAGTCTGACATTCTGTTCAATGGGAATAACTTTTTGGTTTGCATCCTGATAATCTTACTTCAAATATAATTTCCAAGATAAACCTTCGCTGGCTAAGACATATTCCTTTGTCAGATCTAGCTATTTTAATTCCAAGAAAGTATTTGGGAGGCCCCAAATCTTTGATATGGAAACTAAAATGCAAAATATCCTTGAACTTCTTAATGGCAAGATCATCATTTCCCATAATAAGAATGTCATCAACATAAATCAACAAATAAATTGACGAAGTACCTTTCGTCCATGTGAATAATGCATAGTCATGCTTGGAATGCCGGAAACCCACACTTGTAAGAGCAGCAATAAATTTTGCATACCATTGCCTAGAAGCCTGTTTGAGTCCGTATAGGGATTTACGTAGACGACATACCCGAGTCTCCCATTGTCTGTGTAAACCCTGTGGCAATTCCATATAGATTTCTTCATCTAAATCTCCATGAAGAAAAGAATTATTGACGTCCATCTGATGTAGCTCCCAATTATGAAAGGCAGCGATGGATAGAAAAGATCGTACCGTTACTTCCTTAGCAACAAGGGAAAATGTCTCATGATAGTCGAAACATTCCCGTTGTGTAAAGCCTTTAGCAACTAGTCGAGCTTTGTATCACTCAATAGAACCATCTGCCTTATATTTAATCTTATATACCCATTTGCACCCAATTGGTTTTCTGTCTAAAGGCAAAGAAACTATATCCCAAGTGTGGTTATTTATAAGAGCAGCCAATTCTACCTCCATAGCTCGTTGCCATCGTTGGTCATGTGCCGCTTCCTCATAGGTGGTAGGTTCATGTTCCTCGGATATGCGACTAATACAACACATATGTTCCGGTGATAGTCGATCAAAGGAAACATAAGAGGATATAGGGTAATGTGTACCTTGAGAACTTAAAGTGGTACATATGTAGTCCTTTGTCCATGTAGTTGGACGAACACGACGATCAGAACGTCGAGGCAGTTCAACAATTTGCTGTGGAGACAATGCTGGAGAGACTTCACTCACAAGTTGTTGTGGAGATGAGATTGGTGAATGATCCCCTTCATTGAGTGGTGCAGGTGACTCAATTGCTGTTTAGGGAATTCGGGATTGTTGACATTTGCTGCAAAGTGGCACAAGGATATATTGCGAACTTGTAGATAAATCTTCTTCGACGAAATTGTCGATGGTTGGACTCCGATCCATCCGCCTTAGAGATATTCTGCAATTCTTGGAATGGAAATATGTCTTCATGGAAAACAACGTCTCGGCTAACGAAAAACCGACCTGTAGATATCTCCATAACCATATAACCCTTCGTAGAGGGGGTATCCCACGAATACACATCGAATAGCACGAGGATCCATTTTATCTCGAGGACCCACAATCGTTGTATAGCATAGACAACCAAAAACCCTTAAGTGTTTAATTTCTGGATTTTTCTTAAAAAGCACTTCAAAAGGGGATCGTCCTTCAAGAATTCTAGTCGGCATGCGATTAATCAAGTAGGCTGCTGTGACCACACAATCTCCCCAATATGTTTCTGGAATGGATGCTTGGTATTTAAGAGCACGAGCTACTTCTAAGAGATAACGATGTTTGCATTCTACAATCCCATTTTGTTGAGGAGTATAGACGCAGGAAGTTTCATGAAGTATCCCATGAGAAGCAAGAAAAGACTTGCATTCTGTTGTGAAAAATTCTTGCCCATTATCTGTGCGAATTCTTTGCACAGACTTATCGAATTGATTTTTAATCAATGAAAAAATTCGACAGATTTGAGAATGTTTGGCTCTTGGATTGCATCAGAAAGACCCAAGTGGCATGAGTATAATCATCCACAATTGTTAGAAAGAAACGAGATCCATCACGATGTGGAGTGTGATAGGGACCCCATATATCTACATGAATTAAGGAAAAGGCACTAGTAGCTCGAGATGTGCTCATAGGAAAAGGTGATCTGGATTGTTTTGCTAAAGGACAAATTGGACAATTTGGAAAAGGAAAACAGGCGCTATGTCCCAAACGCTGATGAAAAAGAGAGCTTTTATTGCTTGTGGTAGCATTACATAAAATGCCTTTATTTAGCAATGAGAAATCAAAGTTCTTTGGAAAGCTAATCCAGAAATATAACCCTTTTGCAACACTACTCAAGTTCCAAGTTCTAAATCCACCAACTTAGAACCTGAACTTTATCAGTCGAAAAAAGTCTCCAATTTTTTGGAATTTAAAACCTACCTTGCATACCTTTGAACTAACATATTATCACCGATCTATTTAGCGGGTTCTAGGTTTTGCTCTAGAACCATGCTCATCCCTACTAAAACTTGATCTCGGCACAACTCGAGCACTACATTTGAAAAAAATTATAATAAAAGGGTTAACTCTACGAAGAATTATAAAGTGATACACTTGTGACAAATTTACTTCAAACTACTAGTATATTTATGATAAATTTACCTTCCGTTAATTTCTGTTAGTTTTTACCATTAAATTGCTGAATCAGATAATACATGACAGTTGACAAGTTAGTGGTTCTACCTTCCGTTTATTACATGTGTATAAACCTATGTCGGGTTGGGTCATAAATGGTTCAATCCAAATTGACCTGTTAACGCATTTATGGTTAATTTATGCGTAATGTAAATTTTTCAACCCATACCCGACCCAACTTATTTTACTAAAATACTTTTATATTTAACCCAATTTACAAAAACTGTTTCTTATGATTTTTTTAAAAGATTATATTACTAAAATACGTCCAAACCTAGGAAAGCTTGTTTCTTATTAATTTTTTGAAAAATGGTATTTCTAAAACACTTTCATTCAATACAATTCTAGTGGATAGTTTATATATATATATATATATTTTATTAAATTTAGGCTCCATTTTCTCTTGAAATTTTTTTAGGAAATCATTTTCTAGGAAAATAATAATATTTTTTGGTATTTGCTTGAAATTTGAAAATAAATTTAAAAAATATTTTCTGCCGTTTCGTATGAAACATCTATTTTAATTTTCCTCCATATATTCCTTTTAATATTTTTTTTTTATTTTTAATCATATAAAAAATTCAATTTTTAATTCTTTTTCCTTCTTCTTTGGCTAGTGTTGGTCATGGTGATGGCCACTTGGCTTGAACCCCGTCACAGGCTGATAAGGCTTGAGCTCATCGAATTCTAGTAAGTTGAAACTCATTGAACTCAGGCGAGACTCCATCTCGCCATATTTGATGATCTCAAGTCTTGTTGTATCAGCAAGGCTCGAGCCTCGCCAGTGTCAGACTTCGGTGAGCCCAAGTTTGAGCTTCATCAACCTCCAGTAAGTGCGTCCCTCACCTAGTCAGTCATCGCCATAGCTATCGTTGTGGCCAGGCACCACCCTAGGAAGATGGAAGAAGAAAGAAGAAAGATAAAAAAATAAAAAATAAAAATATTTTTGATTTAAAAATATTTTTATAAGATTGAAGAAGGAGAGAGAATGTGAGCGAGCCTAGTGGGTTGAAAATGGGTCCTAAATTCAATCTATTTGAACCCATTTATTTTAGCCTTTAAATTTAAGACTCATTTTGATAGGTCTACATATGTATCATTTTATGATTTTTCAGGATTTTAATTTAATTTAAGGGAAACTAACGGAGAGTTAATTCATTATAAATGTATCGATTTGAGGTTTTAGAGAGTCAAAAAAATTAGTTTAAGGTAAATTTATTACAAACATATCAATTTAGAATTTTTGATGGTATTAACCCAAATAAAAATAATAATTAAATAAACCTAAAGCACTGTTTATCTTCTTTAAGTGCTCGTCCATAGCTACCTAGAGCTGCTGGATATCAGACTATGTAAAATTTATCTTTTTTTAAAAAAAAATATTAAGCTAAAGAGATTCAAAAAAATCTAATTTTTTTCAAAAATAAATTTTAAAAAAAAAGAAAATAACGATTGCTCAGATTTTCACGATTGTATAATGTCCATTGTCCTAAATATATTTATTCCATTGCTAAATGTTAAAATCATAATTTTTGGCCGTAGAACTTGATATAGCAATTTCAGCACGCTTATTACCATTACTCGTAAATAACCTGGACTGATTTGTTAAACTTTAAATGATAGAGAGCTCGTGCTTTCTGAGTGAAAAGTCCACATTTTCTTTTTAACAGAACTGAAAAAAAAAGAAAAAGAAAATTCTTTCGATGAAATTGATCGGCAATTGCTTCGGAGGACAAAATAACTCAAGTCCCAAACTTTTAATTGAACTGAAACCACATACTAGCATTAACCACGAGAATTCAGAATACCAAACACACCACATCACACGTACCATAAAAGGTAATAGCTGCGCATGAGGACATCATGCAAAAAGCCAAACGACAGACATTAGAATACACAAGCAACACCCGCAAATTGCTCCTTTTTTACTTGGTAGCTAGCTTAGGCGACTACTTCTTCCGAAGGTGGCTTCACAGGTCGCGGAAGTAGGTTCTGGGTTCCTCCTCGAAGGGAGCTTTCATGGTCATCTCTTCTCCGCCGGGCCTGGACAGGTCGCTCCGCAGGTCGCGGAAGTAGGTAGCGGGGTCGTCCTCGAAGGTACTTCGGGGTATGCGCATGTCCCTCCCGGGAGCTTTCATGGTCTTCTCTTCTTCATGGGGCTTCGACGACTTGCTTCGCAGCTCACGGAAATAGGTTTTGGGGTCCCGCTCGAAGGTATTCCGGGGAATGCGCATGTCCCTCCCGGGGGCTTTCATGGTCTTCTCTTCTTCGGCGGGCTTGGACGATTCGCTCATCAGACTCACCATGCCCGCGCCCAGGGCCAAGATCGCTGCGCCGGCGACTGCTCCTGCAGCCAGGGCGGTGGAGCGGCTCGACCGGTTGGCCAGGGCAGTGTCGCTCGAATCTGTGGCCTCGTCATTTTCCTCTCTGCTTCTGCTCTCGGTCCCGCCCATGTAGATATGGCTTCGAATAAGGTAAAAAGCTACAAGGGGTCTCTCTAGTGTAAGTTGCTTCGGGTGGGAAGGTGAGGTGAGGTGAGGTGAGGTGAGTCTTTGGGGGTTAATTTATAGCGGCTTTGGTTGCTTTGGAGGGGAGCTTGGACATGGGAGTAAAGTTCATCACTTAATGCTGTGTCTTGGAAGACGACGACGTTGACCTTGACTTGGAGCGATGCGTTGCTTAGTGCCCTCTCTCTCTCTCTCTCTCTCTCTCTCTCTGGGGAAGATGTACGAGGTTTGCACTGCTTACATTCCCGACAGCAACTTTAGTGGAAAAAACCAAAGGAAAAGAAGACGGGGGCCCATCCTAACGTGGAAAAAGCAGACGGGGGCCCACGTTAGCGTGGAAAAAGAAGACCCGCCAATGCTTTAGCGTGCCTTTGAGTAGACGGCAAGAAATCAATCGTTATTTACCCATCATTAGGGTTATGTTAAATATCACTGTTAAAACCATACGATTGAAGTATTTCATTCGAAAAAATTAAAATAAAAAGGGTTAGTATCACCCAAAAAATGCTAAATTGGCGCACTTATCAAACTCAAAATTAGTATACTTATGATGAATTTAATCTTCATTAGTTTTTGTTAATTTTTACTATCACATTACTAAGTTTGATAATACATAATAGTTAACAGTATACCGATTTGTGATTTTATCCTTCGTTTGTCACAAATATACTAATAATTCAGTTTAACGGAAACTAATGAAGGATAAATTTGTTGTAAATATAAGTTTCAAGTTTTTAGTTTGAAATAAATTTATCACAAATATACTCTCCAAAACACTGTTCATTAAGTTACTATTCATCATCTTCAAGCGCTTGTCCATCGCTGCCCAAAGCCGTTGGGACATCCGGCTATGTACAATTCATCTTCTTCTTTCTTTTTTGCCCTTTTTCTTGTAATCTTCTTCCTTGCTCCTTTAGCGTTCACCTTCTAGGGAAACTCCTCCATTTCTCTTCTACATTTTCTTTTAATCAAACATTTTTCCTCTTCTTTCTTCAATTGAATGCAAAATTAATCCATAGACTTCGCCACTATGATCACCATTTCTCCGAACCTTGGAAAATCTCTCCACTGGAAGATTAGCAAAGTAATAGCCGATGTTTGCACCCCCGTGGCTCTCCAAGGCACATTCCATGATACGGTGAAATTCCACGGCTTTCAGAAAAAGAGGGAGAAGGTTCACTAGCTACTGGTGGAATGGAATAAAGACATGGAGAGTTCTAACTAGATATGTTAATTAGCTTAGATATGGGCTCTCTTTTGGTGATCTTTCGATATAAATGGTATCGGGCATTTACCATTCGCTCTCAATAGTCTATGAGATGAGTAGAAACCATTAGGGTTTTCATACGAGGGCAATTTCATTTCTTCAATGATAAAAACTGTGCTCGGAGCAATTTTAGCTGCAGAAATAGTTGTTTACCTAGTCTTTACTATTAAGTAAAGTGGCTCTTTTTTCTTAGGTGCCACCACAGAAAATTTGACGAGTGTTGATTAGAAGAGGTCATTGTCTCATAATGGCAATTCTTGATCGTTTGGTTTGTCTGATCGAACCAATCGGCAACCGAGGATTGCACCGATAATTTAAACTTGTCAAGCTAAAGTATAACTTGGTAATTCATTGATGGGGAGTAGTAACCATGCTCTAATAGTCGTCGCCTTCTTGTGGAAGAAATGCCAATGCTCAAGAGAACCCAACGTGATAGGGACGCCCTCTGCTGCGTCTAATTTGGTAAACTTGTCGAGCTAGATTTAAAAAATCTGCGTATAAAGTCTTTGAATTTGAGACTCGAATTGATCTATAGAACTTATTTCTCAAATTTGTGATGTGTACATCCTCCTACCATATCTAGATTTACTTGATTAAATTTTAAAGGTCAAGACATTTTTAGAGAAAATTGAGACTTCATGACATTTTAGTACATGACCGAAAGTTTATGCTTTCCATGATAAAGTTGAAAGTTCAAGACATCTTTAATCACGAGTGAAAAGTTCAAGATTCTTTTGAATGTTATGTTAAAGAGATTCGGAAAATCCACTTTTTTTACAAAGTAATTTTTGAAAAAGAAAATGAGGATTGCTCAGATTTTCACGGTTGCATAGTGTCCATTTCCATAAATATATATATTCCCTTTGCTAAATGTTGAGATTATAATTTTGGCCGTATAACCATATCAATTTCAATATACTCATTATCATTACTTGTAAACAACCTAGACTTATTTGTCAAACTTCAAATGATGGATATAGCGAATGCTTGCGGAGTAAAAAGTCCACACATTTTTTCTAACAGAACTGGAAAAAAAAATAGAAAATATTTTCAACGACATTGATCGGCGAACTACTTCGGATTACAATATTAACCTTAGGCACAAACTTTGGATTGAACTGAAACCACATACTGGCATTAACCACGAGAAGTAGAGGACCAATGCACACCACATATACACACGTACCGCAAAAGGTCATATCTAAGGACATCATGCAGAACCAAACGACAGACATTAGAATACACAAAGCAACACCCGCAAATTTCTCCTTTTTCACTTGGCAGCTAGCGAGGCGACTACTTCTTCCCGGGGTATGCGCATGTCCCTACCGGAAGCTTTCATGGCCTTCTCTTCTTCTTCGCTGGGCTTGGACAAGTCGCCCATCATACTCACCATGCCCCCGCCCAAGGCCAAGATCGCCGCCCTGGTGATCGCTCCCGTGGCAAGGGCGGTGGTGCTGCTCGACTCCTTGTTCTCACCATCTTCCTCTTGACCTTTGCTCTCGCTCGCAGCCATTTGAATATGCCTCCGGGTATGGTAAAAGCTATGAGCGTCTCCCTCTAGTGTCAAATCTCATTCTCAGAACTCGTCACGCTGAAATTTGAGCCGAGTAAAAGGTGAATTTGGTGAGCATGATTGAGGGAAAAATGAAAGAAAAAAGGGACCTTCAGGTGGGAGTGACCAGAGCAGGATCTCGGTCTTGATCGTCAAGTAAGGCTTGTAGTTACCAGTTAGATTCGAGGTGGCCGAGACCCCACGTCCTCGATCCCCGGCCAGGGAAGCATGGACAACCTCTACCAAGGTTGTTGTCCGTGGATGAGTGCCTGAAGACAATGAACAGTAATCACCTGACAATGTTTCGATTTAGTTATAATTTTAGTAATAAGGTGCTCGCATGGTGCCACATTAGCACCGCGTCGAAACCACGTTAGATTTTAAGGATGATTTGTAACAGAACCTTAACAGATGGTAAATGTATTACTTAGGTGTTTGGTCATTTTTTTTTCCTTTCTAAATCATGTAAATTCTATGCTACCGTTATTATCTTCACTTTGTTCTTACTACAATTCATCTTACCTTTAAAAAGAAGAAGAAGAAGCCCTGAGCTGGTGCTCGGGGCATCATCACGGCTCCTTATTGTTGGCAGGCCCGGCCTAGCACGACTGGTCAATATGAGGGGCTGTACTAGGGTTAGGCCCAAGATGGCCTGTCCGTGTTGTGTCTAGGCCGGCACAGCCCAATACTCTAAGGATAGGTGTTCGTTAATGTACATGTTAGGAAAAGCAAATGCGTAAGTCTTTTGCAAATTTTGGCCTGCAAAACCACATACTTCTAAAGGTAATGCATGAGTATAATGAGTCAAATTCAGATTTTGAGGGGAGAGAGAATTTCGAAGTGCAATTGCTGGTTTAGTATAAAACTAATAAGTTATGATCTTGGTAAAGGACAAAGAATATGTAATGCAAAGTACTACATAGAAAAAAAAATGATGCCAAATAATTTGGAGTAGAATTAAGTAGGTTGGTTTTTTTTGGGCGAGAGAAGAATGTTAGTTCACTTTTGTCTTGAATGCAATATATTTAAGTACCGTAAACTTATGTATTTAGAACTTGGGTCATGGTTGAAGATCTTTATTATAGAAAGGTCAAGTTTTTGTAACCTTTTCATGTCTCCCTTCAAACCTAGGTGGTTGCCCACCTACTAGGGCTGCTTGTGATAGTACCCTGATGGGGCGCCTAATCAAGCATTGTTCTTTATTTTAATGTGTTGTTGCCCGCATGTCTCATACTACTTATTAGTAAGTAAATATTTTCTTTCCCACCAACTAGGGAATATAGGAGATAACATTACAGAGTATTTCACCCTAGTTTCATTTCACTTGAGCATTTAAGGATGCTTGAGTCCAAGGATAAATTTAAGTATAAATTATCAAAGATAGAGAAAATAACGAGCTTATATCAAATTGAGTGTAAAAGTTATCATTCGTCAAAGCTTTCTTGGTGAATAAACTGTTAGTTTTCGTATGATAAAAAAATTAATTCTTTTTGTTTCTCTCATTGGTTTTTTTTCCTACTCAATACTTTTAAGTGCACTCACAAATAATCTTGATCAATGGCTCAAATCCTTTGGTTAATGAGCAAGGATTGAGCTCATTGGTTGCATTTGAATGGCAAGGGTGGGTGACATGGCATTACGGAAGGCTAGGATTAGATGGGGATAATGAGTGGTTAGGATTTGGTCTTATTTTGTGACTCAGTAATTAATATATTAAACTGGGGGATAATGGCACTCTTGTAATCAAGGGAATGGGCTATGGACTGGCTGAATTGCTCCTTGTGGGGGCCAGGATGTTCGGTCCATTGGGCCAAACCAGGTCGAGTTAACCTGTTGATCCGGCCTGACCTCATGGGAGTCGATCATTTTCGCCTATGTATCCCAAATTATCCCAATTAAGCCTAGATGTTGAAATTGAATTAGTTTGGCCTAATTGGGTTTTAATTATGCCTGTTGAGTGTTGGCTTCTTATGAAGAGTCAATCCTAGCCCTAAAACTCAAGGCTGAGGATTGACCATCTCGTTTAAGCTGGAAATCTGAACTTGGCTTGGAATCTTCGATTGATTAGGTCCCTAAATCAAAAGTCTAAAAAAGTAATAAAATTAACGAAATTAATGAATTTTGGATTTTTTTAATCGAGACTCAAAGTCTTTGGTTTGACCAAAATCAACCCTTCATCGTTTTTATAAAAATCTGAAATATTAAAGCCTAATTATGCATATAAGGATCAAATTGACATCTTTTGATAATTTTCATAAATCTTATGGAATGTTAACGTAGATTTGACTATTTTATATTTGCCAAAAAGTAAAAATTTGAGTTATTAAGAAATGATACCTAATTGCATAATAAAATGGAATGCTCCTAATGTTTATATGCAAAATGGAACTCTAATGACACCAAAATGACTCTTTTGATCAAGAAATGGGCTTGTCACGATCAAAGATCTTGAGTCCCATGTTTTGGACTTATTGGCAAAAATTTAGGTGTTAATAAGATTCCTCAACATTTTCATTTTGTAATTAATTGGATTGCCAAACTCTATACTTGCTTTGTTCAAGTCAGTTCTTTCATCAAATTTACAAATGGAGATACGGATGTGGCCGTTAAATGTGAGGTGACATCTTATGTGCTGATGATAGTATGAAAAGTTGTTTTCATTATTTTTAAACATAAAAATTCTGGAACAGAAGGAAAATCTGAAAAATCGAAAAGAAATTCGTTCTGGACAAATGCATGCGCCTCCATCAAAAAGGAATTTTGTACTCCATTTTGGATTGCATTCGTTTTGTCTAAAGACGAATTCATTCTGCAATGAACCAAATTAATTTACGAAATTCATGGGATGCATTTATTTTCTCTTAGTTTTGCCTAATTAAACGATTGCACTCTTTGCTCAGTCTTCTCCACTCGCTGATGAAGCTCCTGGAGAAGCAATGAGAGCATTAGGCGAGGGCCACCTCCTTACTGAAGATCTGAATGAGGGCCAGGAAAGTTTACAATGTACAGTTTAGGAACCCAAAAAATTTGAGGAACACGAACGAACATTTTCTAATAATTCTTTTTGATAATAATTTAAGGACTCAAATGCCTTTGACCCAAAGGAATTGGCCTTTATGGTCTCCCAAGGATTCTTTAAAAATTTCCGAAACTTGTTGAAAAGTCTTGGACACCTTCACCGGGTATATTTGATTTTAAAAAAGAGCCGGCCAACTTTGTTTCTTTCCTGAAACCACACTATAAAAATCTCAATGTTGCTGGGTGTCCCTTAGTAACATAAATTTTCAATCTACCCCGAAAAAAGTTAAGGTTGCGTGACCTTATGTATTCTAATTTATTAGGATTATACAACATAATAGATGTCTAAATTTCTTATTTTCCTTTCGTCTATCACTTTGATGTCCATTGCAAACACATGCTAGACACTAGAATCCATGGTTGTTGCTTAGTGAGATTATTTATTTATAGAGATGTCTATAGAACACTACATATAAATGTAAAAAAGTGGGACCTCAGGTTCATTTCCAAAAAATAAAACCTAGGACTATTGAGTTTTACATATCTTATCGAGCCAAAAGGGAAACAAATTGAAAACTTATTTGAATTGCAGCATATTTGCCTTTTCGCTCTTCTAAGGAGTGTAAAAAAATTCAAATTTGTTACAAAGTAGCACTTCATTCTAACGTCTTGAAACTTAGACACCTCACACCTCTCATTGGCTGGCCAACATTTTTCTTCCTAGACAACTAAGGAACACGGAAGATAGTAGGGAGTCCCACTCCTCAAGGGTTCTTCCTCCTATTTCTTCATTGAGCCTTTTAAGGATTTGTTCAAGTTTATAAGACACCTCATTTAAAGTCATCATCATTAGTAGTTAAATAGACCTAATAACAACCTTCATGGGTTGCTACTTGCCCATACAAAGCATTAGCCGAAAACTTTGATTTTGAAGTGAGCCGAATGTTTTCATGGGAATCCATTGGCTAGTTCATACCAATAACTTCAGTTCTATTCTTAGTTTAAGCCACATCACATCCACATTCTTATCGAGGGAGGGGAGAGAGAAATTTAGGATGCGTTTATTTGATGAAAAATTTCATGATAAAGGAAAGTACCTTCCGAGAAATCATTCTTCAAGAAAGTAATAGTGACGAGTGTCGCGACCTATTTTTTTCCGTCCCGGATGGGGGAGAGGAATGTCTGAATAAATAGGTTTAGGGGTATTGTCCATAGGGCGGGTCTAAGACCCTCATTAGACGTAGGCTCTCCCAAGCCCATACCCCGCGTGACGTTGGGTGTTCATGAAAATCTTCAAATGAGGAGTCGCCACTAGCCTATTGGGGTCGGCTAGAAACCAAGCAAGGCATGGGAGTGTGCCTCACTTTCTACGCAACCAGAGATTCTAGAATCGGGGACTTGATTACACTAATTAACCAATTAGTGCCCTTTCGGTACCTAATCTTGTTCATTTCAAAAGACTTTTGTCAGGCAGTTCGGATTGATTTTAGAATTAACCACTAACATGTGAGGTGATCATGCGGGTGCGCAATCATCCAAATATGACAATCAGCAATTCAAGAAAGCATTAAATAAATTGCATGAGAAAATAAACACATAGCATTATGAGATAAATAAATGACAATCATAATTAAACTAAGGAGGAAACCATAATCATCGCATCATAAGCGTGCATTCAAGGGCAATTGTATCCGAGGATAATTAAAACCCTAAGGTAAAACCGTAAAGGCTTGCCTAGTTTTAAGCATGATTTTAGACTGATGATTTTTCGACATTTTTTTAAGAGAAAATGGTCCAAAAATTATTTTAGAGCTTTTTGGGAAACTCTCAAACAAACTTGGAGTTTTTGGGATTTTTGAAATTTTTTTGGAATTTTCAATATTTTAATATTTTTTGATTTTTTTTTAATTAAAAAAATATTATTTGTTTTTATTTGTTTTTATGATTTTTCAGGTTTCTGAATTTTCCATGAATTTTCTGAATTTTCTGAATTTTTTATGATTTTTTAAATATTTTTCATGTTTTTATGATTTTCTGAATTTTTTATTTTTTATGAGATTTTGTTTTCTTTAATAAATAATTCGGACCGGGTCAAAGGACCCGGCCCTACTAGACTGACCCGGGCCCTGTCGGTCCGAATTGGGCCACAGAAGGCCGTGCCGACCCAACCCACTAGAAAAAAAACAAAAGAAGGCCCACATGCTTGGGCCAAAAAACAAAATTAAAAGCCCACAAAAATTAATAGAGACAGAGCCCACTTCTAATTTCTGTCTCTTGGCCCGACCATCTCGGCCCGCGACGAACCCAGCCCGGCGTACACAAGCCCATGACGAAGCCCACCTTCCTATTTTCCTATTTTTTTTATTTTCCGATTTTTCCCATTTCTTTTTTTTGTCTTTTTCTGCTTTCTTTTTATTATTATTTTTTTCCTTTTGGTCTTCTTCTCCTGGTCGTCTTCTTCTGGTCTTCTTCCCCCGTCCTCTCATGCATGCCCGACGCCTTCATGCACGAGGACCTCCAAGCCCGAAGCTCACCCGCTCTCTCACCGAAGCTCACTCGCTTTCCGATGGGCAACCACCGCTCGCCGGACATCCCCTTTGACCGGCGTCGGCTATCGCCGGCCACTTATCCGGCGACCGCGAAGCTATTTTCCGGCGCAAAGGAAGCTCCATTGACTCGACAATGAACAATGATTCCACGCAAACCATACAAAAAAATGACATGATTCGAACGAATATAAGTGCAAACACGTACGAGATCCCGAGTTACGACGTGAGCAGGCTTCGTTCTTCTCTAGGGCATTTTATCGAACATTTGGCGTGTGCTGCGAAACTAAGATTTTCGGCTCAACCGAGCCTTGAACGTGCCTTGGGGGGTCTCGGACATGACATACAAGTAACGTGGGACCAAAATGCAAGGGCGGCGAGGGCCGAAGCTTGCGCGAGCCGGATGGCCGCGAGCTTCGGCCCGGTGCGCCTAAAACGGAGCAAGAACGGAGCCGAACTTACCTGGGTTCCGGGAAGGGCTGCGGCGGATGGGCCTCCGGCGACGGCTAACCGCTCTTACGGGTTTGCTCTCTCACCTCGACTTTGCCCCGTCTCCTCGCTCCAGCTGCAACTAAACACCGGTTGGCTTCAAAGAAAAAGAGCGGAGGCACGGCAACGGGACGTAGACCTCGGGTCGGGCGTGGCTGCCGCGGTCTCTCACTCTCTCCCTCTCGCTCTCTCCTTCTCCGTCTCCCCGCTTTCGAGATCTGGTTTTTTTTTTCAAAACAGCCTCCCCTCCGTTCTCTCTCGAGCTCCCTTGTTTTTTTGTTTCTCCCCTTCTTTTCTCCTTTTTGTTTTCCGGGCCCTCTTTCGCTTTTTTTTCGCCGACTTGCTCCCCTCTCGCCGACTTCCCGCCGTGGCTTTGCCGCTTTGCTCCTCTCGCTTTCTTCTCTCGCTGCTATGCCGACTTGCGCCTTACGCTCGCTGCCGGTCCCACGCGTGGAGGAGAAAGAAGCAAGAAGAAAGCGGACGGCCGGGCCGGGAAAGGAAGAAAAAGAAGAAGGAAATGGGCCGAGCCCATGCAAGGGAAAAGAAGGAAAAGGCAAGCCCGGCCCAACCCGTCTTTTTCCTCTCCTTTTTTTTTAATTTCGATTTTTTTTTTTAATTAATTTTAAAACTAGTGATGCAAATGCTCCTAATGTCTGTATGCAATGCCATTTTAATGAAAGAATTTTTTTGTTAAGGAATTAGAAATTAATCTCTAATTTTTCAATAAATACTAAAACAAATCGCCAAAATTTAAGTGTCAACAGCTGCCCCTCTTTGAATGGGAGCTCAAAGAGATTCCTTTCAAAGATGAGAGACACCTAAATTTTGTCCATGAACGATGATGATCAGGGGCTGCGTATGAGATAATGATGTGAATGCATGATCTTTTTTCCTCTCTTTTTTTTTTTTTTCAAAAACTGAGATGAGAAAATCTTATTACATGGTAACTAGTTTTGACTTGAATGGAGGTCTCACTGTGTAAGAACCGGTTTCGACCGGGAAAGGAGGTCTCTCTGTGTAAAAACTGATTTTGACCGAGGATGAGTAGTCTCACCGTGTAAAAACGGGTTTCGACCAGGGAGGAGGTCTCATCGTGTAAAAACGAGTTTCGACTGGAGATGATAGTCTCACCGTGTAAAAACGGGTTTCGACCAAGGAGGTCTTATCGTGTAAAAACGAGTTTCGACCGGAGATGATAGTCTCACCGTGTAAAAACGGGTTTCGACCAAGGAGGTCTCATCGTGTAAAAACGAGTTTCGACCGAGGAGGATAGTCTCACCGTGTAAAAACGGGTTTCGACCAGGAAGGAGGTCTCATCGTGTAAAAACGAGTTTCGACCGGAGATGATAGTCTCACCGTGTAAAAACGGGTTTCGACCAAGGAGGTCTCATCGTGTAAAAACGAGTTTCGACCGAGGAGGATAGTCTCACCGTGTAAAAACGGGTTTCGACCAGGAAGGAGGTCTCGTCGTGTAAAAACGAGTTTCGACCGGAGATGATAGTCTCACCGTGTAAAAACGGGTTTCGACCAGGGGAGGTCTCATCGTGTAAAAACGAGTTTCGACCGGGAGGATAGTCTCACCGTGTAAAAACGGGTTTCGACCAGGGAGGAGGTCTCATCGTGTAAAAACGAGTTTCGACCGAGGAAGATAGTCTCACCGTGTAAAAACGGGTTTCGACCGGGGAGGTCTCATCGTGTAAAAACGAGTTTCGACCGAGGATGATAGTCTCACCGTGTAAAAACGGGTTTCGACCGGGGAGGTCTCATCGTGTAAAAACGAGTTTCGACCGAGGATGATAGTCTCATCGTGTAAAAACGGGTTTCGACCGGGGATGTCTCATCGTGTAAAAACGAGTTTTGACCGAGGAGGATAGTCTCACCGTGTAAAAACGGGTTTCGACCAAGAAGGAGGTCTCATCGTGTAAAAACGAGTTTCGACCAGAGATGATAGTCTCACCATGTAAAAACGGGTTTCGACCAAGGAGGTCTCATCGTGTAAAAATGAGTTTCCACCGGGGAAGATAGTTTCACCGTGTAAAAACGGGTTTCGACCAGGGAGGAGGTCTCATCGTGTAAAAACGAGTTTCGACCGAGGAAGATAGTCTCACCGTGTAAAAACGGGTTTCGACCGGGGGAGGTCTCATCGTGTAAAAATGAGTTTCGACCGAGGAGGATAGTCTCACCGTGTAAAAACGGGTTTCGACCAAGGAGGAGGATGAGCGTGGTTTAAGGATAAACCCACAAACCGTATGGTTTCGGATAACCACAAACCCTGTTGAAAATGCATGGTTTTTCGGTTGACCATGAACCATGTGGTTTAAGGAGGACCCACGAACCATTTGAAAATTGCATGGTTTTAGGTTAACCATGAACCTTTGAAATTGTGGTTTCACTGAGTGAACCTATCAAATTCAGCTTGAGTAAATGTCGTTAGAGACAATATCATAAAAATGTATTGGCAATATTGTAGCATTAATTGCATGAACAAATCAAGCTAAGTCTGATCACATCGAAGACATTTGATTTTTGATTTTTGATTTTTTTTTTTTTTTTTTTTTTTTTTTTTGGTATCATGTACCACAAAATTGTCATCAAACTTGGAAGGTATCATTAATAATCAAATCCCTGTAAGAGAAAAATTATGTCAGAATGATCATCTCATGAAAGAGGTTCATTAAGCGTGCCAAGCAAGAGCTCCTTAGTCAAAAAGGGCTTCTCGCATCTTCTCGAGAAAATGACTATTTGATTCCATCCCTTAATGTGGAAGCATAGTTGATCACTGGGTGTATCTCACATAACCTATATCAAAGGCTTTGAGAATCATTCACAGTAAGTACATATTGACCAATCTAAGATGTCTCTTGGAAGGGTCATGATGTGATTTGGTGAAGGTTTCAAAGCAAGGATAAACATCATTGGCCATGAAATGAAATAATCATCGATCGGCATTTTCGCCAAGTTTACAAGTCAAGAAACCTCATGAGATAAGACAACTTCGCCCTCGCTTCTTTAAGCGGAAGCTTCTTTGACAAGTCCTTACTTTCACTCGAGTCATCCCAATCTGAAGAGACTTCGGGAAAGGGTTGTAATGTTGGTTTGGTTATAGGCTCAAGAGGCTTAGAATTTTCTTTGAAGAGGGGTTTGAGAGTTGGTGATCATTATGGTATCATTACCAATTCATCCAATTTTCTCAAGGCGCTTGGCTTTGGAAATCTAACTTTGTCTCGAAAGTCCTAAACATCTCAACATGAGAGCTTTGCTCTTTCATCTAATGGTTTTTGCATTTGCAATGATTTTCTTTTTTTCAATGCAAGCATTTTGACTTTGACAACTTTTCTCACAAGAAAGTCTCCCCTTTTTTTTTTTTTTAACGCAACTTTCCTCGCTTTTTTTGCATTCATTTTTTTTTTGAAATCGGGCATTGGCCTTGCTTTTACCAGGCACACTGCTTTTTCATGCCCCCTAGTTTTCATTGATTTTTATTTTTATTTTTTTGAGGCCTTAGGACTTTCGAGACACTTTCCATATTTTCATGTAAATGCAAATTGCCTTGATAAATCATATGTCTTGCCCCAGTGGGGGGGAGAGATGATCATCATACGGGTTTTAGAAATGAATGTTCAGGCTCAACTTGGCTAAGCAAAGGGCATAAGTGTTTAGGTAGAGAAATGAATGCTCTTCTTCATTTCGGGATACTTCGAGTTTCCATAAGAACTCACCCGAAGCCACTACAAAAGGTTGATACGAGTGAGAGCAAAGCAGTCTTTCTCATCTTTCTTCTCAGAATAATGTCAATCCAAACCTCTATAATTGCCCCCATTGTAGGGTAGTTCTTGACAAGGATATTTTGTAGGAAATTCTCTGTATTTAAAGGCTCAAATGGGCAGACTATTGCCACCTACGGTGTGTAGGGCATAGAAGAAATTCCTCTTTTCACTTTGGTCCATGTACCACCTGCGAATGAATCTCTCGTCCTTAAATGACACGGCTTTTCTTTTTCCACTCGACTCTCAAAGTGTTTAAAGGACGTGTTTGGAAATGGGTTGCCTTTTCTCATCCTAAGTGTCTCTCGCTTGGCACGATTAACATCCCAATTTCAATTGGTCAAAATCATCTAAGCAGATTAATCTCCATGGGGAATTTTGATTCAAAATGAATAATCTACCAAGCAGATAGACAATTTTGAGATAAAAAAGATGCTCGAGGGCTTTGTGGAAAATATTTTCCAATTTTCAATTTTTATGTTTGTTTTCCAAGAAAGCGCCAAAGATTTTTTTGAGATGAAAATTGTCCATTCATTTTCCTTTTAAGTTTGAGAAGAAGGGTACTTACGTGCTATGAGGCGACATGTCAATCCTGTAAACAATGGAAAAGAAGGTGTTAGTGCAAGAATCCTCAAGGATTGGAAATTGGAAACGATACATCATTACCCTTCACTCGGATTTATTCACTCAAGTGCTAACATCATCCTCTTGGATATTTGGCAACCCCAAATTGCCCTTCACTTGCATTTTTTGCATATGATGTTTCCCTATCAAAGGAAAAAGGGATCATGTTAGAGACCAATATCAACATGAGCACTTGGAATTGATACAATTTACCCTTCATGTGTTTTTGTTCTTCGGGTATGAGCATTTATGTCTCGACATTGGAGGGTATTGTTTCTTGGATGCTTTGCCCCATTTATCGCCTGTGAAGAAGAGGATTGGGCATGTTATTTCCACGCTCAATTGGAAATCATTTAGGAACGAAATACATCCTTTACGCCAAAATGGATGGTTGTGCTTTAACATGCTTCTTTAGTGGAAGGCACTGCTCCCGCAGTCATTGTGCATTTTTTCTATAAAAGACAAAGCAGGTTACTTGCATTCCAAGTTTGAATTGGACTAATTTAAGAATGATACATCCTTTTGGCATCGAATTGATTGACTCCGTTTCATCATGCTTCATGGGAGTGAATTATTATGCTTTGGGTGACTTGTGTCGATTGTCGCCCTGTGATAAAAGAAGATGAATCGTGTTATCTCCATACTTAATTGGGTTCAATTTAGAAACGATACATCCTTTTGTGATGAATTTTTGCCCCAAAGACATGTCATCGGTGGGGAAGGAGAGATGTTGCCCCGAGTCAAATGCTTTGCTCCAATGTCTTTTACATCAAGACAAGTAATTAAGCTTCATCATATTTTGTTCCGACACATGTTAAAACCTTGTGCCATGTCGGGCTTGTTTGATGGGCTTTGGTTTTATTCAAATTTATCCCGCATCAAAGAAAATGACATGTCATTCAAATTCGGGGATGAAGTACACCCTTTTTCAAAGTCGACGGCTCGATCCCAAGGCATCTTTTGCGGAGGAAGGGGAAATATTGCCCCTATGATCAAGGTTTAAATTCACGGGTACGAGCTTTTGAAGGGTCCAAAGTGTCAAAGTTGGACTCTCATTTCTTTGAATTCCAAGATCAAGACTCGTGAGAGTATTTGTTTGTGATCTACTTCAAATACCAATGTCAAAATTGTTTAGTTCTCTCCTACAAGAAAATGTATGAACTAATCAGTTTCAGAATAAATTGATTCCATTGGAACGATCACGACTTTACCATCCCAGATTATCTTTCTTAAGATTCCCTGCAGTGGACAAATACGTGAGAGAGACAAAATGTATTGATTTTCCAAAACTCATGGAAATTCAATAGAATACACTAATTTCCGAATTGCCTTCGAAGTCAAAGGATGTTTACAAACTTGAATTTCTTTACCCAAAAAAATTGAGTCACTTGGGTTTATGATCAACTTGGAATTAAAAACATCATCCATAAAAATCACAAGCTGCAGTGGTGGCGGGTCCGATCAAAACCAAAACCGAGCGAGGGGGAGAGAGAGAGAAGCGACTAATGGAGAGAGGGAAAGGGCACAAAAATAAAAGTTGCAAAAATTTGGTTTTCGCCTTTTTTTTTATTTACACGGCCACTGTTGCTTTCGGGATTCGAACTCCCGATCAGACCAAGCCGTTTCATCCCCGCATACCACTCGGCTAAAGGTGCCAACGATGTCCAAAGTTGTTTTCTTTTTCCATTTCAGGCCAAAATCCTTATCGGATTCCAAAATCTAAAAGAAATGAACATTCCCGGACTTTGCAACTTTCAAAACAACAAAAACAAGCATGTCCTCCTTATGTAAATTCTCTATCCGTGCAATTTGCAACAAATGGTCCCCGACGGTCTCTCATCTTGTGCTCGGCGGATTAGTGGGTGGGATTTCTCGCCCGTGTGTCTTCCTTGATGCATTTTTATTAATGATCACGCATTTTGTGTTCATCTCGAATTCCAAGGGTTTATGCTTTTGTCCTTTAGAGGAGGTAATCAACAACCTCAAATGACCTCTTCACTTTACCTGATTAATCGGGAAAAAATGGATGAACAAGTCGATTGTTGCACAAGAGATTCCCATTGGAACGATTACAACCTTACCATCTCAAAGTATCATCTCGTGGGTCAACCTACTAAAGTGGTTAAGAGAAGAGATAAAATCATATGCGAGTTCTTCCAAAAACTCATTTTTCGACACGTTTTGAAGCTAAAAGCATAAAAGCTTCACCTTGAAAGTTCGTCTGAAACACTTCAATTTTTCTTTTTTCTTTTTTTTTCCTTTTTATTTATTTTTTTTGAAATTGGATTTCATTACTACAAATGTGTGTTTCATGATTTTGAAAAGTGTCAATTGGGCCTACAATCGAAACCCAAAATGGAAAACATGAAGTTTTAATAAGAATGAAAACAATGATAAAATACAAGAAAACCATGTATCAATGAGTGTAAAAATCAATTCTCGTTCGAGTTCAAAGTCCACTTATTTGCATGGTCAAGCAAATGCCAAAGAGTAAATGTTACTCACACCCTGCAAGAATGAAATAATGTCAGCATATGAATGAGAAAATGATCTTTCAATGATGTTGCCTTTTACAATGAAATCAAGACGATGGCACATGCCCCATAACTCCTATTACAGATTTCAGTATTTCGCCAAGATTTGATCATAAGAGGAGACATCATTAAAAGATCAATCCGCGATTATTAATTGAATGCCCACTCTATTCTCAAAAGGTTTCATATGCAAAAATGTGGCATTAATTTTGAAAGATTGATTTGTGCTTTCACCCTCGCCGAAATGAGGTGATTTTTATTTTGAGAAATCTATATACAAAATGTGATTTGAATTTTCAATCTCAAAATGTGAGAGGGAAAGAATTTGATTAAAAGTGTGATTTCAAATTTTTGTGCCCCAAAACATAATCATGAATTGGAAGGGTTTTTTGACGAGGTGTGATTTTAAGCCCATGATTGGAAACTTTAACGAAATCACCCGTTGTGTAGAGCTAAATTAATGATTTTTGAAATTGACATTGAATGTTTGCTTATGAAGAATAATTGCCAATTTTCCCAATTAGAAGCCTACACCGAGGGCATTCGATTGATCCCCGCAAATTTTAAAAATGAAAGTTTCAATAAAAAATGAACAAGTAAAATGAGAAATCACACTCACCAATGGTGATGAATTTTTTCTTTTCCTCATTCTTTTTTCAATCACATAGACATACGCATGAGACGTGGGTCGAATTCTAGTCTAGACGGCTCAAATGAAGCCATGGGATTACCGGACTGAACCAGCATGGTTGCGGTTAGGTCGGGGTTCCCATGACTCCGGTTTTGTCAAAGAGTCGACCCGTGCTGCGCGGTTGCAAACCGGGGTGGAAGCTCTCGACGTCAAAAGAATTTCGGAATTGGGATGGGCGACTCGTACTACATGGTTGTAGTCGGAGTGGTATCCACCTCAACACCATCCTAAATGATCCTGTGCGGCCCAGGTCCGGCGGCAGGTTGTGTGTGCTAGGGTGTAGTGCAATGCAAATGATACATGCACATCAATTTATAAGCAAACAACACTCCGTACCTAAAAATAAACCATGCATTCCTACACCTCCCTGCAAGACAAAGGTGAGCAAACACTTCCCCTTATGCCTCCCATTCTGTAAAAACATTTAACACCTTTAATGTTAGGGGCGTACCTGGAATCCTCGCCGCCAAACAAAAATATTTTTGAACAAGATTAATTTTGGCCTAAGTCCTCTAAGGTTCAAACCCAATTCCCCGGTGAGTCGCCAAGCTGTCGCGACCTATTTTTTTTTCCGTCCCGGATGGGGAGAGGAATGTCGAATAAATAGGTTTAGGGGTATTGTCCATAGGGCGGGTCTAAGACCCTCATTAGACGTAGGCTCTCCCAAGCCCATACCCCGCGTGACGTTGGGTGTTCATGAAAATCTTCAAATGAGGAGTCGCCACTAGCCTATTGGGGTCGGCTAGAAACCAAGCAAGGCATGGGAGTGTGCCTCACTTTCTACGCAACCGGAGATTCTAGAATCGGGGACTTGATTACACTAATTAACCAATTAGTGCCCTTTCGGTACCTAATCTTGTTCATTTCAAAAGACTTTTGTCAGGCAGTTCGGATTGATTTTAGAATTAACCACTAACATGTGAGGTGATCATGCGGGTGCGCAATCATCCAAATATGACAATCAGCAATTCAAGAAAGCATTAAATAAATTGCATGAGAAAATAAACACATAGCATTATGAGATAAATAAATGACAATCATAATTAAACTAAGGAGGAAACCATAATCATCGCATCATAAGCGTGCATTCAAGGGCAATTGTATCCGAGGATAATTAAAACCCTAAGGTAAAAACCGTAAAGGCTTGCCTAGTTTTAAGCATGATTTTAGACCGATGATTTTTCGACATTTTTTTTTTAAGAGAAAATGGTCCAAAAATTATTTTAGAGCTTTTTGGGAAACTCTCAAACAAACTTGGAGTTTTTGGGATTTTTTGAAATTTTTTTTTGGAATTTTCAATATTTTAATATTTTTTGATTTTTTTAATTAAAAAATATTATTTGTTTTTATTTGTTTTTATGATTTTTCAGGTTTCTGAATTTTCCATGAATTTTCTGAATTTTCTGAATTTTTTATGATTTTTAAATATTTTTCATGTTTTTATGATTTTCTGAATTTTTTATTTTTTATGAGATTTTGTTTTCTTTAATAAATAATTCGGACCGGGTCAAAGGACCCGGCCCTACTAGACTGACCCGGGCCCTGTCGGTCCGAATTGGGCCACAGAAGGCCGTGCCGACCCAACCCACTAGAAAAAAAACAAAAGAAGGCCCACATGCTTGGGCCAAAAAACAAAATTAAAAGCCCACAAAAAATTAATAGAGACAGAGCCCACTTCTAATTTCTGTCTCTTGGCCCGACCATCTCGGCCCGCGACGAACCCAGCCCGGCGTACACAAGCCCATGACGAAGCCCACCTTCCTATTTTCCTATTTTTTTTATTTTCCGATTTTTCCCATTTCTTTTTTTGTCTTTTTCTGCTTTCTTTTTATTATTATTTTTTTTCCTTTTGGTCTTCTTCTCCTGGTCGTCTTCTTCTGGTCTTCTTCCCCCCGTCCTCTCATGCATGCCCGACGCCTTCATGCACGAGGACCTCCAAGCCCGAAGCTCACCCGCTCTCTCACCGAAGCTCACTCGCTTTCCGATGGGCAACCACCGCTCGCCGGACATCCCCTTTGACCGGCGTCGGCTATCGCCGGCCACTTATCCGGCGACCGCGAAGCTATTTTCCGGCGCAAAGGAAGCTCCATTGACTCGACAATGAACAATGATTCCACGCAAACCATACAAAAAAATGACATGATTCGAACGAATATAAGTGCAAACACGTACAGATCCCGAGTTACGACGTGAGCAGGCTTCGTTCTTCTCTAGGGCATTTTATCGAACATTTGGCGTGTGCTACTGAAACTAAGATTTTCGGCTCAACCGAGCCTTGAACGTGCCTTGGGGGGTCTCGGACATGACATACAAGTAACGTGGGACCAAAATGCAAGGGCGGCGAGGGCCGAAGCTTGCGCGAGCCGGATGGCCGCGAGCTTCGGCCCGGTGCGCCTAAAACGGAGCAAGAACGGAGCCGAACTTACCTGGTTCTGGAAGGGCTGCGGCGGATGGGCCTCCGGCGACGGCTAACCGCTCTTCTGGGTTTGCTCTCTCACCTCTGACTTTGCCCTGTCTCCTCGCTCCAGCTGCAACTAAACACCGGTTGGCTTCAAAGAAAAAGAGCGGAGGCACGGCAACGGGACGTAGACCTCGGGTCAGGCGTGGCTGCCGGCGGTCTCTCACTCTCTCCCTCTGCTCTCTCCTTCTCCGTCTCCCCTGCTTTCAGATCTGGTTTTTTTTTTTCAAAACAGCCTCCCCTCCGTTCTCTCTCGAGCTCCCTTGTTTTTTTTTTGTTTCTCCCCTTCTTTTCTCCTTTTTGTTTTCCAGGCCCTCTTTCTGCTTTTTTTTCTGCTGACTTGCTCCCCTCTGCTGACTTCCTGCTGTGGCTTTGCTGCTGCTCCTCTGCTTTCTTCTCTGCTGCTATGCTGACTTGCTGCCTTCTGCTTTCTGCTGCCGGTCCCACGCGTGGAGGAGAAAGAAGCAAGAAGAAAGCGGACGGCCGGGCCGGGAAAGGAAGAAAAAAGAAGAAGGAAATGGGCCGAGCCCATGCAAGGGGAAAAGAAGGAAAAGGCAAGCCCAGCCCGGACCCGTCTTTTTCCTCTCCTTTTTTTTAATTTCGATTTTTTTTTTTAATTAATTTTAAAACTAGTGATGCAAATGCTCCTAATGTCTGTATGCAATGCCATTTTAATGAAAGAATTTTTTTGTTAAGGAATTAGAAATTAATCTCTAATTTTTCAATAAATACTAAAACAAATCGCCAAAATTTAAGTGTCAACAACGAGGATCTCTCGTCATAGATTTGGCCGAGGCCCACCCCGTGCTGAAGATGTGAACAAGGAGCATAGCCCATGTTGCTAGATCGAGGAGAGCCAGCGGCTCATTCCCCTTCATCTCTTGATTTTTCTTTTTCCAAGATTTTTGTCTTTTTGAATTTTGCAAACAACTTTTATATTATACTTGTCCAATTAAGTGCAACGTCAGCTTATAATGGTTATATAAACATCTCTGTTTATAATTTAAATGAAAGGTCCAATTCGAACAAGAAAGATAGTTGTACAATTAAGCAATAGTCCAAGGACTCGGTGCCGTCATCCCAAAGGGAAAAAATATTCCGATTGGCCTTTATGGCCTCCCCAGAGTCTTTAAAACTTTCCAAAATTGTTAAAAGTTTCGGTCACCTTCCCCGGTGTCTACTTGCTAATGTAGAGTGTTCGGTGGGAAATGGACAGTTAAATTCGATTTTAAAGTGAGCCGGCTAGCGTTTTAGGTCTTAGCACTCTCTTGCCTTGTTCACATCCAAAACCTGAGCTCATTCTTAACTAGGCCACGTCACATCAAAAATGTAAATAACATCTATATATAAAGACATAAAAATAAAAATAAAAACTAAAAGCATGGCTCTTTCATGCTTTTAATTCTAGTCTAATAGTCCCCGCTTGTACCATGCAATGGTTCTTACACTTGACATGTCATCTATTTTAACAAGGGGCATGGAATTTGAAAGTTCTATCTCTAACTAAATGTTATGCTATTACGACAATCCCAGACTTCTCTAAGTGCTTGGGTTTAGAGAGGTTGACTCTTGCACACTGCTACCGCTCAAAGAGAATCGAAATTTTCATTGAAGTTCTATAGTCGCCGATTGAGTTAGAAGTTGAATGGTGCAAGAGTCTTGTAGATTTTCCCGAAGAAGTGGGGCATTGGTAAAGCTTAAGCGCTTCTCATTATGTAAATGTTTAAGGTTGGAGAACTTTCAAACTCACTTGGTAATTAAATCTCATTGACAAAGTTAGACTTATCAAGTACGGGCATTGCCAAACTTCCAAACTCGATTTAAAATTTAAAATCCAAATAAATTTCATCTAAAACTTGAGATTTTTTCTTTTGACAAATACAAGGATAAATGAACTTCCCAACACTATCGGAATGTTAAAATCATTGTGTGTTTTGCGTTGCCCAAAAGAAGTATCTATTTCTCTGGAGCATCATTTTTGGCAATTACCTAGTGGCATCAGCATGTTGGTAAATCTTATAGCTAAATCTCTGCGGGAATGATAAAATGGAAGGTAAAATTCCTATTGGAATTGGAGAATTGTCATGTTTAAGATTAAATTTAAGTTCCACTCGTTTTTGCAGAATTCCAAAGACAATCAAAAAGCTTCCTCACCTCCAAATACTAAATTTAAGGGATTTTCATGGTATTCAAGTGTTGCCAAAGCTTCCCACAAGTTTAACTTGTCTGATTCTACATTCCAAATTATTGCTCTCAGTTCCTAATCTGTCAAACCTTACTAACTTGTTTGAACTGAGTCTAAATGAGGGCTCTAATAGAGGTAGATCAAACCTAATCACAGGATGCAACTTAGGGGGGATTGGGAGGTTATCTAGACTAAAAACGCTAGAATTATATCTGCTAAACATCCCTGCACCTCCAGAGTTGGCTTCTCTTGCTCATCTGGTATATCTTTAGTTGAGTAACCTAAGCCTGCAACTTCCGTGCTCCTACTTGAGATTCAAAAATTTGAATTTTTTAGGTTTCTTTCGTTGTGAAGCGGAAGACAGTCCACTTGATGGACTTCCACGACTAAGGTACTTGATTGTTTACAGATGTAAACTGCTTCAGAGACTATCCATTCCTTTGGAATCAAGGAAGCTATGGTCTACGGAAGTGGCAAATTGTCCGGACCTAGTTGAGATAATATTTTTGGGTCTTTCGAAATCATTGAAACACTTCTCAGTTTGTGATTGCACATCTCTTAGAAGAATAAGTGGGTTATCATACTTGGAGCCAAAGCATTTGAAAATCATACGGTGCACGTCATTGATAAAGTTAATTGATGCATCTTACAAAAATGTACCCGATGATTGCATGGTCAAAATAAAGGAGTGGAGATTTTGTGCTGAGTGTGCCATATGGAATGTCTATGAGGTGTTATAGAGACGAATTTCTTTTGGATACATCAAACTTTGAATCCAATTCCCATAAGGTGCTAATCTTCTTCATTAATATACTGTAGGCGTGCGTGTATGCACAGGTTTGAAAATTGATTTGTTCTAGATGCTATTCAGTAAAACTACAATATTCCATCAGAAAATTACATGGATAAAAATGTATTTGTTAATTTAATGAAGAAAATTGATCAGAAATTATCTTAAGATAATTTCAAATACGTTAGTGTCCTTCATGATGTTCTTTTTAATTTGAAATTTTGTTTTGTATAAATTAATTAAATAAGCAAATAAAAGTATTGTAAATTGTAATTTTGTAATTTTTTGTCTTGTAATATAATTGAGTGTTGGATATAAAGTGACCTCATACGTGCTTATTTTGAAGTCCTGATGTTCTTGGAACTTTGGAACTGTTGTGCCATGCCGTCCACCGTCGCCGCACTCATAAAAACATTAAGTTATGTTTTTTTATTTATTCTTATGTTACATCCATTACCTTTTCACTCTGCATAGCCATTAAGTATTACCGATAACGGACCGATTCATTTTTCTTAACATAATTTTCTTAGCAAATTCTATTAACCAGGCACGACATCCCCTCGTGTTAGAGGAAGCTTTGGTTCATTTTTGGCCAAATGTCCTCCTTTCTTTAGCCCCCCTCCCCCCGGCAAATAAAGTTGTCATTTTCTCTTTGCATGTAATTTCTTAGGTGTGTGATATTTTCGGTTCCTAAAGTAATCTTTCCTTCCTCTTTTGAAATTCCATTTTCTGTTGTACTGTTGGTACTGCAATTGCATATTCTTTTCTATTTTAGTCGCTTAATATCTACTCGCCTTTTGGTGTTGGACAGATTTTATTCTTTAATAATGCCACTAAACTCATTTTATATCTGACCAAAAGAAAAACTCATTTAATCATTCTTGAAGTATTACTTCATAAAAATAGATTTCATAGATGAGATATCGGACTATAGATTACAAATTGCAGATTTGAAAAATATCCTAGGATGTCCTTGTCTACTAAACTGTTGTTTGCGATATGCATAATTAATTCATGAATTTAACATTATATATGTATAATAATAGTAATCGTGGATTATTTTATTGAATCTTTTTCTTTCATTAGCTTTGGGAAAAGTAATTTGGAATGATTTGATCATAGTTGTACAAAAGCAAACCACAAAACCTCATTAGATTCAGCCACATGTCGCCGCATGGAAAATTGAATAATGAACAAGGGGCAGCTAATTCATGTATATGTCTGATTGATGTTGTGATGATTCATCTCCTATGAATTTGTTGTTGGACTCCACAGTAAAAGTAAATAGAACGTTTGTTTTGCCTCTTTCTTTAATAATTCTGTCAGGATGTGCAGGCAATTTAATCAAGGCTAATGTATACACTTGCAAATTAGGCACTAACCGTGTTACAGATCTGCTGTTTGTCTGATGCAAGTGGGATTGACTAGTTCTCCATTTTTGGCTACCAATGGGCTTGACTAGTTGACTACACGTTTAGAAATAAAGTAGATTGCGACCACGGGGGATTCACATCTTTGCATAGTACATAGCTATTTCAAAGTAAAATAGAGCATATATCACTTGAACAAATAGTCATATATTATGTGACTATGTAACTTTTACATGTATGAACATATCATTTCACTAAAAAGTGCTACTTATGATGAAAAGAGACAAAATAATTTCCAAGCATATTACTTCAGATTAAGAAAGAATACAACGTCATGTAGACTTTCATAAACTGATTTGAAATGATGTCTCCTATAATTATGGATTTTTCACTTGCAAAGTAGAAAATAAAACCTTTTTGAGTTCCATATAAAAAACAATTGCACTTATGTTAGTTTTGTAATTCGAAACACATAATTACCATTAAAATATTGGAGTACATGAAGTACTATAGATTAATATAATTAAAGTGAAAATAAGACGAAGAATTAACGTTGGCTAAAAAGATAACATAAAAAGTAAAAAGAGAAACAAAACTACATATGGAATCAAAATAGCAGGACTCTTACATTCTTTTACTTTTTATCTTTAATTGGTATGGTATGTAATAATTAGTGCGAGTAACTATAAATTTTAAAGAACTCAAATTAGTAATTCAATCTAATAATTAAACAATAAAGGTTGCAGCAGAACAAAGCATGTTGACTAAGTGCATCTTCTTCTTCTTCTTTTTATACCCAGGAACCGCCGTACAGCCGGAAGCCGGCGACGTAAACCTGGGGCGACACTAGCGCAGGACCCACCACCACGGCGCCACACTTAAGACCACTAGTGGCTGCGCTGGTATGCTAACCTGGGGGTTTGAACTCTCGCCCTACCGTAAAGAGGGTCTGAGCGCATACCAACGCAGCCACCACATGGGGTGGTCTAAGTGCATCTTTATTCCTGCCTAATGAATGATGTTTGTAAGGTATTAAATTTCAGGTAAATATGCAAAACGGTTTAATATATTATCAATACATATGTTGTTTGACTCTCACGTTGAAACCCATTACATAACAGATGGAACATCCCTTCAAAATCAGATTCCACTTTGGATCAAAGGACACTGAAAATACGATTCATTCGTGGGAGAGGGAAATGAAAGATGTCACCCCTGATTCAGTGACATATAAGGAATCGATTGCTTCCGTGAAAGATTTCGGCTATCATGTGAAGAGAATGTGGTACAAGACTCATCCTGTGTCAATGGGGGACATTTTACGTGAAGAGAGCAACAGGGTCATAGAGATCAAGAGTGACGAGCAAGTGAAGGAAATGGTGGAACTAGCATCTAAAAGAGGCTACATTGAGGTGGCCGTCCAGTTAGGGGTTGACAGTTCTACGGAGGAAGCATACGACGAAGATCCGAGAAGTACGTTAAGAGAGGTATGGACAATGAAGACCGACGTGTGTTCCAGTGAAGATGGGACCGAGTGGGACGTTTCAGGCCCTGATGAAGACTTAAGACTCTGCAACTGTGGGCGAAAACCAGACGGGTGGCACCTCCTCTACTGATGATTTCCAGTCCGAGCTGGGCAACGCAGAATATTTCGAGGCCACGGGAAATAAGAGGCAAATGAGGGATGGAAAGGTCGGGCACCATAGAACTGTTGATCAAGGGAAAACGGCGAGCACAGAAAATAGGAAGGAGGAGCAGGATGAGACTGTGGAACCTGCCGTCCAAAATGTTGTCCGGTCGATTACCAGAGGTGCAAAGGAGTCAAACATCACGAGATGCCCGGCGATGCTACAACTGAAGATGAGGATCACATAGACATTTCTTCTGTAAGTACTGAAGATTTGCATTATCTTTATTGTGCAGTCGTTAAAACTTATGTGGAATTTCAACGTGTTCCAGGTGAAGACGGATAGAACCGTCGAGACTGACCGAGTACCTACAAGAAGAAGCAGAGGAAGAGGGATCAGATGTGCTTCAAACCCAGGAAGGGATCCTGCGATAAGAGGCAGAGCAAGGGGCACAGCTTCAAGCCCAAGAAACAGCAAAGCTACGAGGTCGGGTAGGGATGCAGCTTCTGGTTCAGGAAGGAGTAAGGCATCGGATTCAGGAAGGGGCAGAGATTCGGGTCCGCGAAGCAGCGCAGTTTCGAGTACAGGAAGGGGAAGGGGCAGAGGTTCAACCTCAGGAGAGAGCCCAACTTCGAGTTCAAGGAGTAGAGGTTCGAGTTCAGAAAAGGACACAACTGAAATGGGGTCGAGTTAAAGGTTAGGGACGGACAAAGGTTCGATCTCAGCCGAAGCGGAGCCTAAAACATCATCAAGGTCGTGATCAAAACAGCAAGGTAATTTAACATATTTAGTAGAAGCACAAATTGTTAGGCGTCCGACTAAACTTTTATTCTGTGTGCGCCCGCGCCATAGGCAATGCATCATATGTCTCCATACATGAGCCAAACTGTTGTCCCATTTTTATTGAAGTAGTTTTCAGTAAAAGTGCGCAAAATAGACCACCTGAACCGGAAACTGCCTAGACTAGACCGAACCATCCAGTTGGGTCTGGTTTCTGGGAGTGTCAGTCCGATTTCTGGTTCCTAAAAGTGGAACTGGTGTTTAGGTAGTTCAATTTCCAATTCCAAGAGAGAATTGGACCAAATCGGACCGAACCAACTATATATACTATTTATTACTTCAAAAAAAAAAAAGGATTTAGTTTATTGTTTTTGAGAAAATAAGAGCATATAATTGGACAATAAGATATCTAGATATAAACATGAAAAAATAGTGACATATTCCATTGGACCGAAACGATTCCCTAATTCCCAATTTCTCCGATTCCACCTTGCAATTAGACCGAACTGAGAGCCAATCATCCTAGTTTCCAGTTCTTCTTTTCTGGCCTCTTCCATAGGTATATTTCTATTCTGTCAAGTTGTTTACCTAATGACTGCAAGAATTCCTACTGTAATTACCTTGTTCTATTGCTGCATTCACTTCTTCTAAACTAGCAGGTTTACGCCATTCTTCTTTATTGCCACTCTCCTTTTATGCTGATACTTTAGTGTTCTCTCCTGAAACCATAGGGAAAAAAATTGGGATGGTTGGGTTGGGTTTTCCATATGCCATAATATAAGTTGTATAATTTGTCCTGTTTTATTTATAATCCCTTGTTTTACTCTACGCAGAAACCAATCGAAGAATTTCAGATTTACTTTCTTTTGATTTATTTCCACACCCCTTTTGGAAATAATTGAAAAGTTCCATCATCTCAATTAATTAAATTGTTTTTCCATTGATTTTAATTGCATAATCTGTCTTATATTCAAAGATTCCTCTTTTCTTATATATATGATGCACATTAGTTTGTGGTATATTCTAATTTTCTTAACTTTTCTCAACGTCTTTTATTATCATTTTCTCATAATTCTTAAACTTATTTTGCATATCTTTCCTAGAACTAGGACCTATCCACGTAAAAATCTGCCACTAAACAAATTTGCTTATATTGACCTTGTGGTATATCATCCAATATCTGTCGAGACTTTTTATGACCTTTTTTTTGTCCTAACACAACTCTAAACATGGACCACGTGAAGAATCTGATCGGTAACCACTCGGTGCTTGAGGCCACTGTGACTTTGGCAGCTAGTTTCACGGTTCCTGGAGGATATAACAGCTCGAACACAGCCTCCAAAGATGACTGCGGCATGGCTACGATGCCAGACAACAGAATGTTCCAGGCCTTTGCCATATGCAAAGCCATTGCCCTGTTCTGCTCAATGATCGCCGTCGTTACCCTCCTTTGGGCGCAGCAAAACGACATCCACACTGCAATAATTCCATACCGATGCTCAATGCTGCCGCTGAAAATAGCACTCCCGTGATGTCCGCCGCTTTCTTGACTGGACCGTTGGCCAACTCTCTTGGCTTGCTAACACCATTTTTTATTTGGGACTCATTTTCCTCGTCATCATCTCAGTTGCTAAATTGTTAGGGGACCCTCCCTTGATTTGGAGCCGTCGTCGCCCTATCCGCATTATGGTATCCTGGCTTATTCTCGCTTATATTTATTTGTGGGAAATTGAGATGGACCTTTTGGATGACACAGAAGAGGACAGAACGGCAGCTGGATCTCCGCCCGGGGACTTCCGTATGATGACAGTGAATAGAATGACCGATTACTCGGTGACAATAAAATATGGGGACGTGCCACATTTTCCTATCGCTCATTCTACAGTTGCTTTCCTGTTGCATTACATCAATTGTGATTGTTGAAGTACTTGAAGTAATCTCTGTTTTTCTCTAATAGCTTGAACCTTTTATATAGTTGGATATAATCTCACAAAATTTAACATGGTAGCAAAGTATGAGATTTTGAGTTCAAATCTTTCTAGCGCTAATTGCCTCTTCTATCATATATTTCCATGCATTAGTCTCAGAGGAAAGTCCAGCCAATGTGGGAATAAGGGAATTAAAGTATTTGAATTAAGCCAAGCCTTTGCCTACATAGTTTAAGATTTTTAGCAGTTGATCGGAGTTTCATGATCTCCCAGAGGCTCTCCTCCAGAAGCTTCAAAGCCTCCAAGTTAGTGTTCTTGCCCCACTGAAATCCCCGCTCGACGACCCTATCGCACGCCACACTTAGCCTCTCAAACCAATTCCTAAAAACATCAGATCGACCTTTCACGGCTGCTAGATGACGAGGATTTCTACCTTCCTGGTGACAACTGCAACACGTATCTGCCTCAACACTCAACATCTTCTTCGCTGTTTGTGAGTACCCTTTAACTGCTGTTTAGCGAATTTAAGTTGCGATAAAGAACCGTGTCTGAGCATTGCTGCTATCTGTTGAGGAGTCTCGCTATAATAAGATTAATACCCCCACCGTGAATCGATCATGATTCAGTGGAACATCTCGTAGCAATGCCTGCAAGAAAGCTTTATCTCCTTGAACCTCCGATTTGTAATGCCTTCTCTCCATTTTCGAACTTGAGACACACCTGGACTTCGTTACAAGACTAAAATCATTGATTACCAAGTTGCCGTTTGTTGGCCTGTAATTCTTGGAGCTGCATGAGTTATGCAATCTTCTTATAAATTCTGCACGAGCCACTTCATAAGACAAGAATGTGAAATGATCCGCGTTGTACATTCGGAATGGAGGCAGAACTTGCTATCTGAGGAAGTCAACCAAGACTTTGAATCAAAATTATCTCCAGAATCTATGCAAAGTCATTGCTTAGATAATTGATAGGA
This sequence comes from Corymbia maculata, assembly GCA_014182735.1. Taxonomy (NCBI): domain Eukaryota; kingdom Viridiplantae; phylum Streptophyta; class Magnoliopsida; order Myrtales; family Myrtaceae; genus Corymbia; species Corymbia maculata. Next base: position 28,595,272 of record CM024689.1, read on the forward strand.
AACGATAAATATTGAATGAAAATGTATTGTATTGCACTGTCTTTCTTGTACAAGTACATGACTACATATATAGAGCAAAGAAAAATCAAATAAAATCAATAAGATTACAATTCCTATTATATCTTTTGAATATTCTAAAGATATTCTATGACTAAATCAATTATCCCATGATTTATGTAATCGTAATCGGATTACTGAAGCAAATCTCCTTCCAACACTCCCCCTCAAGCTGGTGGCTCATATATGTCAAAGACGCCTAACTTGCTTAATAAATACTTGTGTTGTCTTTGGGATAAAGGTTTAGTAAAGATGTCTGCAGGCTGTTCCGCAGTTCCAATACCTCGAGTTGTAATGACTCCTTCTTGAATTTTTTCTCGAGTGAAATGGCAATCGACTTCTATATGTTTTGTCCTTTCATGAAAGACAGGGTTTGCTGCCAGTTTAAGTGCAGCATCATTATCACAAAACAATTCGCTTGCCCCATCAATCTCTACTCCAAGATCCGATAGTAGACCCCGTATCCAAACTATTTCACAAACCGTTTTCACCATGGCTCGGTATTCTGACTCAGCTAATGATAAGGAGACGGTTGATTGCTTCTTAGTCTTCCATGAAATCAATGATCTTCCTAATTTTATGCAGAAACCCGTGATAGATCTTCTAGTCATTGAGCAAGTAGCATAATCCGTATCACAATATGCTGTTAATCTCAAGTTGCAATCTCGAGATAATAAAATTCCAAGTCCTGGACTGCCTTTCAAATATTTCACAACTTTCAATGCTGCATTCATGTGGGACTGTTTTGGATTATGCATAAATTGACTAAGTAAATGTACTACATAGCATATATTAGGCCTAGTCATAGTGAGGTAGATCAACTTCCCAACAAGCCTTTGATAACTTGATGGATCATGAAGCAACGGATCTTGATTAGGTGATGATGAATGTTGATCAAAATCAAATGTCGTGAGTCTGACATTCTGTTCAATGGGAATAACTGCTGGTTTGCATCCTGATAATCTTACTTCAGATATAATTTCCAAGATAAACCTTCGCTGGCTAAGACATATTCCTTTGTCAGATCTAGCTATTTTAATTCCAAGAAAGTATTTGAGAGGCCCCAAATCTTTGATATGGAAACTAAAATGCAAAATATCCTTGAACTTCTTAATGGCAAGATCATCATTTCCCATAATAAGAATGTCATCAACATAAATCAACAAAAAAATTGACGAAATACCTTTCGTCCATGTGAATAATGCATAGTCATGCTTGGAATGCCGGAAACCCACACTTGTAAGAGCAGCAATAAATTTTGCATACCATTGCCTAGAAGCCTGTTTGAGTCCATATAGGGATTTACGTAGACGACATACCCGAGTCTCCCATTGTACGTGTAAAACCCCGTGGCAATTCCATATAGATTTCTTCATCTAAATCTCCATGAAGAAAAGAATTATTGACGTCCATCGATGTAGCTCCCAATTATGAAAGGCAGCAATGGATAGAAAAGATCGTACCGTTACTTCCTTGGCAACAAGGGAAAATGTCTCATGATAGTCGAAACATTCCCGTTGTGTAAAGCCTTTAGCAACTAGTCGAGCTTTGTATCGCTCAATAGAACCATCTGCCTTATATTTAATCTTATATACCCATTTGCACCCAATTGGTTTTCTGTCTAAAGGCAAAGAAACTATATCCCAAGTGTGGTTATTTATAAGAGCAGCCAATTCTACCTCCATAGCTCGTTGCCATCGTTGGTCATGTGCCGCTTCCTCATAGGTGGTAGGTTCATGTTCCTCGGATATGCGACTAATACAACACATATGTTCCGGTGATAGTCGATCAAAGGAAACATAAGAGGATATAGGGTAATGTGTACCTTGAGAACTTAAAGTGGTACATATGTAGTCCTTTGTCCATGTAGTTGGACGAACACGACGATCAGAACGTCGAGGCAGTTCAACAATTTGCTGTGGAGACAATGCTGGAGAGACTTCACTCACAAGTTGTTGTGGAGATGAGATTGGTGAATGATCCCCTTCATTGAGTGGTGCAGGTGACTCAATTGCCTGTTTAGGGAATTCCGGGATTGTTGACATTTGCTGCAGTGGCACAAGGATATATTGCGAACTTGTAGATAAATCTTCTTCTGACAGAAATTGTCGATGGTTGGACTCCGATCCATCCGCCTTAGAGATATTCTGCAATTCTTGGAATGGAAATATGTCTTCATGGAAAACAACGTCTCGGCTAACGAAAACCGACCTGTAGATATCTCCATAACCATATAACCCTTCGTAGGGGGGTATCCCACGAATACACATCGAATAGCACGAGGATCCATTTTATCTCGAGGACCCACAGTCGTTGTATAGCATAGACAACCAAAAACCCTTAAGTGTTTAATTTCTGGATTTTTCTTAAAAAGCACTTCAAAAGGGGACCGTCCTTCAAGAATTCTAGTCGACATGCGATTAATCAAGTAGGCTGCTGTGACCACACAATCTCCCCAATATGTTTCTGGAATGGACGCTTGGTATTTAAGAGCACGAGCTACTTCTAAGAGATAACGATGTTTGCATTCTACAATCCCATTTTGTTGAGGAGTATAGACGCAGGAAGTTTCATGAAGTATCCCATGAGAAGCAAGAAAAGACTTGCATTCTGTTGTGAAAATTCTTGCCCATTATCTGTGCGAATTCTTTGCACAGACTTATCGAATTGATTTTTAATCAATGAAAAAAAAATTCGACAGATTTGAGAATGTTTGGCTATTGGATTGCATCAGAAAGACCCAAGTGGCATGAGTATAATCATCCACAATTGTTAGAAAGAAACGAGATCCATCACGATGTGGAGTGTGATAGGGACCCCATATATCTACATGAATTAAGGAAAAGGCACTAGTAGCTCGAGATGTGCTCATAGGAAAAGGTGATCTGGATTGTTTTGCTAAAGGACAAATTGGACAATTTGGAAAAGGAAAACAGGCGCTATGTCCCAAACGCTGATGAAAAAGAGAGTTTTTATTGCTTGTGGTAGCATTACATAAAATGCCTTTATTTAGCAATGAGAAATCAAAGTTCTTCGGAAAGCTAATCCAGAAATATAACCCTTTTGCAACACTACCCAAGCACATCAGTTTGCCAGTCGAATAGTCCTGAAAGAGACAATTTTTGGAATTGAATACAACATGACAAGAATTGTCCTCACAAATTTTAGATACTGATATGAGATTGAACTCAAATTCAGGAATGTATAGGACATTTTTAAGGGTAATGTGCTGACTAAGGCAAACAGAATAGGTGATGTTACCATTAGGAAGACAGACATACATATCATGATGGGATTTCTTGTGAATATCAAGGAAAAATCGATCATCACAAATTATGTGGTCACTAGCGCCAGAGTCGATTATCCATGCATCAACTAAAAAATTATTATTCTTGGAAACAGAGGTACCTGAGAAACCCGTAGTTTTGTCTGCAAACCTCAATTGATTCAAGCTCCTCATGATATTTTGGTACTGATCATGGGTTATTGTTTGAGTTGCATTTGCAATCCCTTGAGCCATAACCTGATAAGCAGAAAAATCTTTCTCTCTTTTCTCTTTATCAGTAGGTTTTCCATGCAATTTCCAACAAGTATCAATTGTATGATGTAGGCGCTTGCAATATTCACAATATTTACCTTTATTTTTAAAATTCTGCCCATTTCCTTTGGATGACATGGTGCCTCGAGGACCATTAGATGGTCTAAAAAATGGGGCTGATGTGGCTTGATGAAGCCCACCCAATACGGCTTCATGGGGAGCAGAATATGGGCTAATTAATTTTTGTTTCAAATTTGGGCTCTCCATTTGTGGGCTCTCCATCCATGTGCCCTTAGGGTTATTATCATCTTCCTCCCCGGGTCAATGACTTGGCTGCTCGATGAGATCCAAAGGAGGTCTCCATGCGCGGCGTACGTCGTGACGAGTGTGATTCTATCGGAGCAACGAGAGCCACCCCTTCTCCTCCTTTCGTGTATTCAATCGTGGCCAGCTTATGATTTTCTTCTTGGACGGCCAATTGATAGATCCGGCCAAGAGGAGGGACGGGATCCATGGCGAGGATCTGCGACCGGAATGTCGAGAAGCTTTCATTAAGAATCAACAAGAAACGGGTAACCTTCTCTCTCTCTTTGATTTGCCTATATTGGGCGAGAGTGTCTTTGGGTCCCTTAAGCTCCTCCTCAGCCGCTTCAAGCTCGTTCCATAGAGCCGAGAGCCGGTTGAAGCAAACGGTAACCGAGAGGTTCCCTTGCTTCAATTCCGACAAGGCTTGAGTGAGCGAGAATAGCTTTGCCCGATCTAATTTCCCATACATCTCGTGAATATCCTCCCACATTTGTTTCGGGTCTTACGTTGGTGGGAGGCCGGCGGCGGCGTCGGGAGCTATACAATTCCCAATCCAAGTGCGGACGAGTTGGCTACATTTGTGCCAATGTCGTCGCATTCGTTCATCGGTCAGAAAGGGCACAGTACCATCCACGAACCCATCCTTGTCTTTGGTTACAAGGGCTCGCCGAAAATCCCGAGCCCAAGTGTTGTAATTGTCGGGTCCAGTGAGCTGCAAGCTGATAAGTCGTAGCTCCGGTCCGTCGGCTGAAGATGTATAAAGTGGATCGCCGGGTTCCGAACGGTAGCCGATGGTCGGAATAGCATACGGGTAGACTGCAGGTTGCATCCCCGGGTAGGGATTCATCCCTTGACTGCGAAACTTGGTTCGGGTCTATAACCCATAAATGGTTGATATCCGAAATTGGCTTCATCTCCGTGTGAATCGAATTGGTTGTGTCCAGCAGAGTCCATTGGTTTTGAATGGGGATCCATTGCACCGCTGGCCAAGGATTTGGGACGGTGGGTTGAACTAGAGTGGGCTCGGAATTGAGGTTTGTTGAACAGGATCCTGCTCATTTTGAGATAAGTCAACCTGATCTGATGAATTGTTGTTGGACGACTCCTCCATGGGTGGAATTATTTAATCAGTATTTGACTTGTTGCGGTTCTTCGGCAAGGTGTATAAACAATTGAATTCCTACTCGATGTGTCGATTTGTTTTGCAGGTTGAGGTTTGCAACAACAAAATTGAAAACTACCGAGGGCAATTCAAGAGGATTATTTGCAGAAGCTAGGTTGGAAACGAAGCTCTTATACCATGATAGGAAACGATAAATATTGAATGAAAATGTATTGTATTGCACTGTCTTTCTTGTACAAGTACATGACTACATATATAGAGCAAAGAAAAATCAAATAAAATCAATAAGATTACAATTCCTATTATATCTTTTGAATATTCTAAAGATATTCTATGACTAAATCAATTATCCCATGATTTATGTAATCGTAATCGGATTATGAAGCAAATCTCCTTCCAACACTCCCCCTCAAGCTGGTGGCTCATATATGTCAAAGACGCCTAACTTGCTTAATAAATACTTGTGTTGTCTTTGGGATAAAGGTTTAGTAAAGATGTCTGCAGGCTGTTCCGCAGCTCCAATACCTCGAGTTGTAATGACTCCTTCTTGAATTTTTTCTCGAGTGAAATGGCAATCGACTTCTATATGTTTTGTCCTTTCATGAAAGACGGGGTTTGCTGCCGCTTTAAGTGCAGCATCATTATCACAAAACAATTCGCTTGCCCCATCAATCTCTACTCCAAGATCCGATAGTAGACCCCGTATCCAAACTATTTCACAAACCGTTTTCACCATGGCTCGGTATTCGACTCGGCTAATGATAAGGAGACGGTTGATTGCTTCTTAGTCTTCCATGAAATCAATGATCTTCCTAATTTTATGCAGAAACCCGTGATAGATCTTCTAGTCATTGAGCAAGTAGCATAATCCGTATCACAATATGCTGTTAATCTCAAGTTGCAATCTCGAGATAATAAAATTCCAAGTCCTGGACTGCCTTTCAAATATTTCACAACTTTCAATGCTGCATTCATGTGGGACTGTTTTGGATTATGCATAAATTGACTAAGTATATGTACTACATAGCATATATTAGGCCTAGTCATAGTGAGGTAGATCAACTTCCCAACAAGCCTTTGATAACTTGATGGATCATGAAGCAACGGATCTTGATTAGGTGATGATGAATGTTGATCAAAATCAAATGTCGTGAGTCTGACATTCTGTTCAATGGGAATAACTGCTGGTTTGCATCCTGATAATCTTACTTCAGATATAATTTCCAAGATAAACCTTCGCTGGCTAAGACATATTCCTTTGTCGATCTAGCTATTTTAATTCCAAGAAAGTATTTGAGAGGCCCCAAATCTTTGATATGGAAACTAAAATGCAAAATATCCTTGAACTTCTTAATGGCAAGATCATCATTTCCCATAATAAGAATGTCATCAACATAAATCAACAAAAAAATTGACGAAATACCTTTCGTCCATGTGAATAATGCATAGTCATGCTTGGAATGCCGGAAACCCACACTTGTAAGAGCAGCAATAAATTTTGCATACCATTGCCTAGAAGCCTGTTTGAGTCCATATAGGGATTTACGTAGACGACATACCCGAGTCTCCCATTGTCTGTGTAAACCCTGTGGCAATTCCATATAGATTTCTTCATCTAAATCTCCATGAAGAAAAGAATTATTGACGTCCATCTGATGTAGCTCCCAATTATGAAAGGCAGCAATGGATAGAAAAGATCGTACCGTTACTTCCTTGGCAACAAGGGAAAATGTCTCATGATAGTCGAAACATTCCCGTTGTGTAAAGCCTTTAGCAACTAGTCGAGCTTTGTATCGCTCAATAGAACCATCTGCCTTATATTTAATCTTATATACCCATTTGCACCCAATTGGTTTTCTGTCTAAAGGCAAAGAAACTATATCCCAAGTGTGGTTATTTATAAGAGCAGCCAATTCTACCTCCATAGCTCGTTGCCATCGTTGGTCATGTGCCGCTTCCTCATAGGTGGTAGGTTCATGTTCCTCGGATATGCGACTAATACAACACATATGTTCCGGTGATAGTCGATCAAAGGAAACATAAGAGGATATAGGGTAATGTGTACCTTGAGAACTTAAAGTGGTACATATGTAGTCCTTTGTCCATGTAGTTGGACGAACACGACGATCAGAACGTCGAGGCAGTTCAACAATTTGCTGTGGAGACAATGCTGGAGAGACTTCACTCACAAGTTGTTGTGGAGATGAGATTGGTGAATGATCCCCTTCATTGAGTGGTGCGGGTGACTCAATTGCCTGTTTAGGGAATTCGGGATTGTTGACATTTGCTGCAAAGTGGCACAAGGATATATTGCGAACTTGTAGATAAATCTTCTTCTGACAGAAATTGTCGATGGTTGGACTCCGATCCATCCGCCTTAGAGATATTCTGCAATTCTTGGAATGGAAATATGTCTTCATGGAAAACAACGTCTCGGCTAACGAAAAACCGACCTGTAGATATCTCCATAACCATATAACCCTTCTGTAGAGGGGGGTATCCCACGAATACACATCGAATAGCACGAGGATCCATTTTATCTCGAGGACCCACAGTCGTTGTATAGCATAGACAACCAAAAACCCTTAAGTGTTTAATTTCTGGATTTTTCTTAAAAAGCACTTCAAAAGGGGACCGTCCTTCAAGAATTCTAGTCGACATGCGATTAATCAAGTAGGCTGCTGTGACCACACAATCTCCCCAATATGTTTCTGGAATGGACGCTTGGTATTTAAGAGCACGAGCTACTTCTAAGAGATAACGATGTTTGCATTCTACAATCCCATTTTGTTGAGGAGTATAGACGCAGGAAGTTTCATGAAGTATCCCATGAGAAGCAAGAAAAGACTTGCATTCTGTTGTGAAAAATTCTTGCCCATTATCTGTGCGAATTCTTTGCACAGACTTATCGAATTGATTTTTAATCAATGAAAAAAAAATTCGACAGATTTGAGAATGTTTGGCTATTGGATTGCATCGAAAGACCCAAGTGGCATGAGTATAATCATCCACAATTGTTAGAAAGAAACGAGATCCATCACGATGTGGAGTGTGATAGGGACCCCATATATCTACATGAATTAAGGAAAAGGCACTAGTAGCTCGAGATGTGCTCATAGGAAAAGGTGATCTGGATTGTTTTGCTAAAGGACAAATTGGACAATTTGGAAAAGGAAAACAGGCGCTATGTCCCAAACGCTGATGAAAAAGAGAGTTTTTATTGCTTGTGGTAGCATTACATAAAATGCCTTTATTTAGCAATGAGAAATCAAAGTTCTTCGGAAAGCTAATCCAGAAATATAACCCTTTTTGCAACACTACCCAAGCACATCGGTTGCCGCCGAATAGTCCTGAAAGAGACAATTTTTGGAATTGAATACAACATGACAAGAATTGTCCTCACAAATTTTAGATACTGATATGAGATTGAACTCAAATTCAGGAATGTATAGGACATTTTTAAGGGTAATGTGCTGACTAAGGCAAACGAGAATAGGTGATGTTACCATTAGGAAGACGGACATACATATCATGATGGGATTTCTTGTGAATATCAAGGAAAAATCGATCATCACAAATTATGTGGTCACTAGCGCCGAGTCGATTATCCATGCATCAACTAAAAAATTATTATTCTTGGAAACAGAGGTACCGAGAAACCCGTAGTTTTGTCTCGCAAACCTCAATTGATTCAAGCTCCTCATGATATTTTGGTACTATCATGGGTTATTGTTTGAGTTGCATTTGCAATCCCTTGAGCCATAACCTGATAAGCAGAAAAATCTTTCTCTCTTTTCTCTTTATCAGTAGGTTTTCCATGCAATTTCCAACAAGTATCAATTGTATGATGTAGGCGCTTGCAATATTCACAATATTTACCTTTATTTTTAAAATTCTGCCCATTTCCTTTGGATGACATGGTGCCTCGAGGACCATTAGATGGTCTAAAAAATGGGGCTGATGTGGCTTGATGAAGCCCACCCAATACGGCTTCATGGGGAGCAGAATATGGGCTAATTAATTTTTGTTTCAAATTTGGGCTCTCCATTTGTGGGCTCTCCATCCATGTGCCCTTAGGGTTATTATCATCTTCCTCTCCCCAGGTCAATGACTTGGCTGCTCGATGAGATCCAAAGGAGGTCTCCATGCGCGGCGTACGTCGTGACGAGTGTGATTCTATCGGAGCAACGAGAGCCACCCCTTCTCCTCCTTTCATGTATTCAATCGTGGCCAGCCTATGATTTTCTTCTTGGATGGCCAATTGATAGATCCGGCCAAGAGGAGGGACGGGATCCATGGCGAGGATCTACGACCGGAATGTCGAGAAGCTTTCATTAAGAATCAACAAGAAACGGGTAACCTTCTCTCTCTCTTTGATTTGCCTATATTGGGCGAGAGTGTCTTTGGGTCCCTTAAGCTCCTCCTCAGCCGCTTCAAGCTCGTTCCATAGAGCCGAGAGCCGGTTGAAGCAAACGGTAACCGAGAGGTTCCCTTGCTTCAATTCCGACAAGGCTTGAGTGAGCGAGAATAGCTTTGCCCGATCTAATTTCCCATACATCTCGTGAATATCCTCCCACATTTGTTTCGGGTCTTCTGTTGGTGGGAGGCCGGCGGCGACGTCGGGAGCTATACAATTCCCAATCCAAGTGCGGACGAGTTGGCTACATTTGTGCCAATGTCGTCGCATTCGTTCATCGGTCGGAAAGGGCACAGTACCATCCACGAACCCATCCTTGTCTTTGGTTACGAGGGCTCACCGAAAATCCCGAGCCCAAGTGTTGTAATTGTCGGGTCCAGTGAGCTGCAAGTTGATAAGTCGTAGCTCCGGTCCGTCGGCTAAAGATGTATAAAGTGGATCGCCGAGTTCTGAACGGTAGCCGATGGTCGGAATAGCATACGGGTAGACTGCAGGTTGCATCCCTGGGTAGGGATTCATCCCTTGACCTGCGAAACTTGGTTCGGGTCTATAACCCATAAATGGTTGATATCCGAAATTGGCTTCATCTCCGTGTGAATCGAATTGGTTGTGTCCAGCAGTCCATTGGTTTTGAATGGGGATCCATTGCACTGCTGGCCAAGGATTTGGGACGGTGGGTTGAACTAGAGTGGGCTCTGGAATTGAGGTTTGTTGAACAGGATCCTGCTCATTTTGAGATAAGTCAACCTAATCTGATGAATTGTTGTTGGACGACTCCTCCATGGGTGGAATTATTTAATCAGTATTTGACTTGTTGCAGTTCTTCGGCAAGGTGTATAAACAATTGAATTCCTACTCGGTGTGTCGATTTGTTTTGCAGGTTGAGGTTTGCAACAACAAAATTGAAAACTACCGAGGGCAATTCAAGAGGATTATTTGCGGAAGCTAGGTTGGAAACGAAGCTCTGATACCATGATAGGAAACGATAACTATTGAATGAAAATGTATTGTATTGCACTGTCTTTCTTGTACAAGTACATGACTACATATATAGAGCAAAGAAAAATCAAATAAAATCAATAAGATTACAATTCCTATTATATCTTTTGAATATTCTAAAGATATTCTATGACTAAATCAATTATCCCATGATTTATGTAATCGTAATCGGATTACTGAAGCAAATCTCCTTCCAACAATAATTTATGAGAAACATATTACTGGAATGACGGAACCAAGGCTGTCATTTTCCTTCTGAAGTCAGTCTGCAGCCTAAATCTCGACCTGCTCCTTCTAGGACTTGACTTCACAAGTCCATTTTGGCTGTTGCTGCGATATCTTCCTGCTTCAGATCACACGGATGACTAGAGCGATTTGGAAGACCATTGGCCTGGAAAAGTTGCATTGCTGTTCGAGGCATTGTATGATCAAACCAGATGCACAAGATATGTGAAGGAATATTACCAAAAGAGTTTTAAATCTATTGCGATTATGACAATACAATTATAAACTGTTTTTGGTCAATTTGGTCTTAAACCTTTTGCATTTGTGCAAATATAGTCCATTTGGCCAATTCTGGTGGGTTGGCACTAGCCTTTGGCAAGCGCTAATGTGAAAATTTTTAATAGTTTTTTTTATTTTTCGAATTTATTATATTTTTCTTTTCTTCCACCAGCCAAAGGCGAAGGCTGTGAGTTCGCTGAACGTTTGTTAAAGGAAAGCCGATGCCGTTCTGAGTTCGCAGGTGTTGGGAACGATCTTGGAAGCTGCAATTCTGCTGTGGGACGACGCCGGAGTTTGCAAATTACCCCTTAGGCGCGACACTCTTGAATTTCATTTCTTGATCACCTCCATTCAAATTTAATTTCTTATTTTTGGATGTGAATGTCAAAATCAAAATCAAAATCGTTATTACTCTTAATGTATAATTTATCGAGATGATTTTCACTTATAAAAATATTATAGAATATTTCACTTCATAAGGAAACTTTACGACAATGGAAATAATAAAAGAGAGATCTTTATATTACAATAGCCATCAATCTCTTGATTTTAGGGACTTCAAGAATCTGCTTGCAATTTTGATTAACATCTTCGGATTCTTCCCTCTCAAATTGGGAACAGGAGAACTCAAAATTCCCAATGTGCTACGTAAGTTTCCAAAAACATTTCTGGATCATGGGTTCAGATCGGCAATTTGAAGCACATATACTCACAAGAGTTTCACAAGCTACTTTTTCTTGCACATAATGATAACCTAATAAATATGTTTAGTTCTTACATGAAACACGAGATTTATTTTTATCTAGTCTTATCATATATCTATTTTACAAGCCACTATATGTGCTATGTGTTGTACGCAGTTGCAAAACCCTATTCTCTCACTCACTGGTCCCCACCCTAGCCCCCAACAAGGTGAGAAATCAAGCTACCTACCTCCCTCTTTTCAAGTGGAAAGAGTGGTCACTAGGGTAACTCCCCAGTAGTTATGAAACATGGGATTAATCGACATATAAAGTGCACTGATATTATCACAAAATAATATTGGTAGACTTAAGAGATAAATACCTAAATCTCTTAAATGGAAAAATATTCAAGTGCTCTCTACAGTTGTCGATGCTACTGTACAAAACTATGCCTCAACACTAGATCAAGCAACCATTAGTTGCTACTCAGCACTCCACTCCATGATATATATTTACTACTGGAGAAGGCACAAAATTCTATAGTAGACCATCAAGTCAAGCGGCAACTAGCACAATCTACATCACAAAAGGCATATAAGTCCATAGTTGATTTGGACAAGATTCGCATTCCTCAATCAATTGAGCTACTCAAATAACATAAAATGCATTTCACAATTTGAAAATGAGTTATGGTAGGTCGATGCATGAATTGACGGTAAAATTGATTGCATATGAAATATTCGGCTATGTGATGGTGAGATATTGAAGAGCTCCAACTATATTTTGATATGGCATGGGATCGAAGCTTTGCTTGGTTGGTATCACCGCTAATTGGACCCATCTTAACGTAATGGGATTAATCTAATTGAATAATATAATCTACATGAGTGGAGACTAATACAAGAAATCATATATCACGGAAAAAAGCAAAAGAAACGAAATAAGATAAATATTCAATAAGGAAAAGTGAATGATTGTGCTTTATATTTGTCGAAATTGACAATTTTGTGTCATGTAATTATGAGCATGCACATTAGGGATAACCCATCTCATTTCATACCGACAAATAAGATGCCACATCATCATTTACCTGAACTGTGGTTTACGTAATCGATTTGCGGAAACTAGTACTCATGACATCTTTTTGTCTTGTAACATGCACTTGAAGTGGTCACATGCAAAATTTGTTTGACAGAAAATATTTTAGAAAAAAATATTTTCCTTATTTTTCAGCATTTGGTTCTCTTCAAAAAAATAAATCAAAGGAAAAATATCTTCCTGATTGTTGACACCTGAATTTTTGTTTATTTTGTTTTGAAGGCCCATTTATTTCGCATATATAAATACTTATTAATTCATAGAAAGATAAAATAAAATAAAATGATTAAAAAAATCGAAAAATCAAAAAAAAATTGAGTGGACTGGCATAGTCCAGCCCATTCTTTCACTCTTTCAGCCCATCAAAATTATTTGAAGAGCCCAGCCCATAACTCTATTTTCCCTTCTTCCCACACACGCCCACACACGCCACGAAGTGCAGCACGCACGCAGCGAGAAAAAAAAAAGGAGACAAGGAGCAGAACGTGGGGGTAGAGGGCAACGACGCCACGGGAATAACCCCCCACGACCGAGAAGAGAAACCGGGAAGCAGAGAGAGAGACGGGGGGCTGGTTTCAGAGACAAAAGAGAGGAAACCGAGGGAGCTGAAGGAGGCAAGGATCTTTTTCTTCTTTCCATTTTCTGGGTTTTTTAGGGGATCATGGGGTGAGAGAAAAAAGAAGAAGAAGCGCAGACACAGAGGAGGATCGACGGGAGGAGGGTGCCAGTTTCTGGTTCTCGGAGGAAAGGGCACAAAGAAGAAGGACCAGAGGAGAAAGAAGGAGGATCCGAGAGAAAAACCAGAGAAGGGAGGAGGAGCGGTTTTCCGGTTTGGAGCGCAAAAGAGAGAGCTAGCGACGAACAGAAAAGCAAAAAAAGAAGAAGAACCAGAAACGGAAAAAAGGGGGAGAGCAACAGGCGAAAACCCAAAAGAAGAAGAAGAAGAAGAAGCGAAACAGAGGGAACGACGCTCTAGTTTTCGGAGGAGGCTTTTCCAGCGAAGCCGATCTTGGTTTTCAGACAAGGAAAGGAGAGCGAGTGAGAGCTGCTGTCACTACCGGAGGCTGTCCGTCCGCCGTTGCCCGCCGCGACACCTCGTCGGAACCAGGTAGGCTTTTCCGAGAACCCTGTCCTGCTTTGACGAGGTGGCGGGCCGGAGCTCGCGCCGACCAGCTTGCGCGAGCCTCGGCCTTTGCCGCCCTTCCATTTTATTCCTGCCTCCCCTTGATGTTGTATCCAAAGGCCCTGGAGCGCGTTCTGAGCTCGGTTGAACCGGAAACTCCCGTTTCGATAATGTCCATTAGACGTTCGATGAAATGCCCGAATGAAACCCAGAAAATGTCATGGTTGAATCTGTCCTAGACAACCTGGTTTTGTAGATTTTTGGCCGTATATTGTTTACTTTCGTGTTTCTCTTAGTTTTATACCTATTTCCACGAGATTTCCGTGCATCCTTGAGTCGAAAGGAGGCGTTTTTGTTTTTCCGGCGAGAGTGAGCTCCTGGGTCGTCAGAGGTCGTCGCCGGCGACGTCTGGCGTCGGCCGGATAGAACGGCCGACGCTGGACGACACGGCGACACTTTTAGGATTGGTGCGGGCTCGTGGCAACGTCGGCGGTCCGAGGCAGCCCTGGTGAGGCTTCGATGAAGTTGCAGACGCGAAACTCACCGTCGGGAGGTTGGAGACGTGCATGGGGGAAGAAGAAATCTGCAGCAGAAGAAGACAGAGTAAGAAAAAGACAAAAAGTGAAGAAAAAAATAGAAAAAGCAAAGAAAATCAGAATTAAAAAAAAAAAAAAAAAAAAAAAAAGTGGCCGAAAATAGAAAGAGAAAAGGGCTGGGCTGAGCAATTTTGAGTGGGCTTAGGCTAGGTGATTAGGCTGATCTTTGTAAAAAATAAATGGGCTGTTTTAATTTATTTTGTTAATGGGCCATTTTGAAAGAATTTTCGACCGGGCGATTCGGCCAGCCCGGTCGCTAGCCCAGCCCGGACCGATAGGGTCCGGGTCGGTTTAGTAGGGCCGGATCTCCTGACCCGGTCCAAATTATTTTTTTAATAATTTCAGAAATTCAAAAAATTCAAAAAAAATTCAGAAATAAAAAAAAAGTTAAAAATCTTTAAAAATATTTAAAAATATTTAAAAAATTCGAAAATCCTTAGAAATTGAAAAAATGTTTTTTTAAAACTCAGAAAATTTTGGAAATTTGTTTTTATTAAAAAATATTTTTAAAAATGCAAAAAATCCGAATATTCAAAAATTCTAAAAAAAAACTTAGAAAAAATTAGAAAATTCCAAAAACATTAATAATTTTTTTTAAAATTCAGAAAAGTCAAAAAATATTTTTAAAATCTTAAAATCTTGTTTTCTTTAATTTTGGAAAAATTCGAAAATATTTAAAAACATTTAAAAATGTTTAAAAAATTCAAAAAATTCAAAAAAATTCAGAGAAATCAGAAAAAATTGCAAAAATTTAGAAAACCCTTATAAAATAAAAAAGATCAAATTTGAATAAGCCTTTAGGGCTTTACAATAGTTTTTTTGAATATGTTGCAATGTCTTTAGTTAACACACAATTAAGTTAGGTACCGAAAGGGCGTTAGTCACATGACTAACGTAATCAAGTTATCAACCCTAGACCCTCTGGTTGCGTAAAGGTGAGACACGCTCCCATGTCTCACCTGGTCCCTAGTCGACCTCAATAGACTAGTGGCAACTCCTTATTTGAAAATTTTATAAATATTCCAACGTCGTGCGAGGTATGGGCTTGGGAGAACCCAAGTTAATTATGGGCCATCGGCCCGAAATTAACAATACCCCTAAACCTATTATATTATTATTATTTTCGAAAAATTAGGTGGCAACATTGATAAAAAAAAAATTATGCTTAAATTTAAGAAAATTATATCATTTATGAAAAAAAATATATATATATATATATATATATGATTAGATATTTGCATTTGGACTCATAACTCTATACTTAGACATGGAAATCCCAACGTTAATTCCTAAGTCCGTACCATTCAAGACCAAATCTCCAACACCCAAGTTCAGTCCATCAAGGCTAGGCCCAAGCTATCAATGCCGACGCTCGGAATTATTGAGGCTAGGTAGAACCCATCCTCAATATCGTAGCACTAGAACTTGGATCCATAAAGGCGGTGTTTGAGTCCCAAAGCTCAAGCTTTATTAGTCCCTAGCACTAAGGTTGGGGTCCACAAGGCCATGTGCAAGTTCTCGACTATTGGGTTTGGGTTCTTACTAAATGAAATATTCGTTCTTGTAAAAATAATTATTTCCACAAAAAAGAATTTTATTTATTTTTTATTTTTTTCTCTTTTTCCTTTTTCTTCTTTCTCAATAAGTGGTAGGCCATGGCAACGCCCAGCAATTGGCCACAACCCAAGGACGAGCTCACCAATCTGTCGAGACTCAAGGTCGCCAATCTAGTGAGGTCGAGACCTCACCGACCTTTGGCGAGCTTATCCATCTATGGTTGGTTGCCGGCCGTCGCATGACCTCCAATTGGCCAAGGAAGGAAAAGGAAAAGGAAAAAGAAAAGAATCACCCTATTCATATTGTATAAAGCATCAAGGCTCAATATGCAGAGGAGCAGGGCGCAACCCTTATGAGTTCCGTACTAACCAAATCTCGCCCGTTCGAATCAAACGCTGGATTTCTCAATAAACCCAAGAACGGCAACCCTAAATTATAATTCAGATAAGGTCCACGGAAACGAAACCGGTCGCGCGATACTTCCTCTCGGAACACCACGTGTCCGAACCTCGCACCCCCATCTCAAACTCCCTCGTCCGAGCCCCCCCATGCATGAGCCGCACGTGTCGTTCCGCGACCGCCTCCTCGCGTCCCGATCTGTCGCGATTTTCCCCATGCAAAGCAAACCATCGCGCGACGACCGATCGATCGGCCATCTCCATCTCCATCTCGCAGCAACATCTCACCAATCCTTAACTTTCTCGAAGAATCGCACCAGCTCTGTTTCCGATCTCGTCCGCCATGCTTCGAAAATCCGTTCCTCTCCCTCCCTTCGCGTCGCTCCATCGCCTCCCGAAACCCTCGCCGTGCTCTCGCCTGTGCTTCCCTTCCGTCCGCACGCACGAGGTTAAGCTAGCCCAGGAGCCGCCGCCGCCGCCACCTCCTCCCCAAGCCTCCGAAATCTCTCCCGGGAGGACCCCGCCGGAGTTCCCGCCGCCGCCGAGCTACCGACCGGGCGCCGCGCCCCCGAGATACCGGAGTTCCCGCCGCCGGCTTTCGATCCGATCCCCCTGGAGGATCCCAGCGATCCTCCCCCTGGGAGCCCCGGGCCGAACCCGGGGCCCGAGATCCCGCGCCCGCCGCTGCCGTCGCCCCCGACGCCCAACATCCCCATCCCGAAACCGGAGGTGCCGCCGCCGCCGCAGCGGCCGGACGTCGTGCCTCCGTGGCCGCCGTCCATCGACCCGCCCCCGACGGCTCCGCCGGTATCGTGCCGCCGCCCTCGCTGCCGCCGGAGATCACGCCGCCGGGTGGTCCGATCGGGGGTTCGTGTTTTGAATAGTAAGGTTCGCGAGCTGTACACGTGATGTTCTAGCGTCAGCCGGAACCGGAAGTAATATCGCTTACGGGAATAATTCCCTCCACGAAATACTCGCTTTACGTTTTTCGTACGTATTTCCATTTTGTTAATTCCTGTATTTCACTTGAAGAAATCGAACGGACGCTGGAATCGGCAAGCTTGCGAATGTATATTTATTATTATATAATTATATTTTAAAATTGGACGTCAAAAAGCTGGAGTAGCTCAGTTGGTTAGAGCGTGTGGCTGTTAACCACAAGGTCGAAGGTTCAAGCCCTTCTTCTAGCGATTTCTCCCTTTTTGGGTCCTTCTGGTACTTAAGCAATACTTGCAATGTAAAATATGTGTTTAGTACAATGATGATGATAATAATAATTTTTTTTTCTTACAGTGAAGTTCTATTTGTGAACAGTTATCACACACAATGTTGAATTAAAAAAAAAGAGGAAAAGAAAAGTAAATTTTACCGTAGATGATAGATTGTGATATTTTAAGATATTTATGTCTATCATGTAGTTATTGCGTAAATTGAGAGAATCATATGATCGTATTTTTATTTATTTATTTCAGTATGTATTTTCTCATAGGAAAATTCATTGTAAAAAATATAACTTATGATACATGAATATGCCAATTTTCAAAATGTTTTTCCATTATGATGTGATATTAGTTTTCTATATGTTTGGAGCTTTTTTCATTTTAATTCGGCGAAATCCGAATTATTAGGATAGACATTGGGGCATAACATGCTTCAATCCAAATATATGTGATGGATGAGCTTATCTTTTCTTAGACCGTTTGAGTGATGGCATGTTTCGCAGATGAATTTTTTATTTTTTTTCATTTTCATGATTGGCATACTGAAAATAATTAATCAAAAAAGTCATTTTACATTTAAAAAAATATACATATTTAAAGTGGAGAAAGTGAATTCCCTAATCCCAAAAATTGAAAAGCCTTTTCCTTGGAAATGATCTGAAAATGATTTTTTTATCATTAAATCTTTTCGTTTTTTTCTTAAATAAATTATTTAAAAAGATATTTTCTAAAAAGTAATAATTACTCCAGCAAAGTACAATCACATCATTTAATATATTTTTTAAGGCAGTTCCAAACTTCGAACTCGCCGAGCTCACGTGAGCGAGATTCACGCACGGGAGCGCTCCCCCGCCCCCCCACTCTAAAAAAAACCCAAAAAGAAAAAAAGAAAAAAGAAATCAGATATCGTCTCGACCGTTAATCTGCCGCCACGTCACGTGACCCCTCCCTCCTGGACACGTGTCAGCAACCCAAGTCCTCTCCTTTTTCCCATCATCCTCTCTCTCTCGTTTCTCTCTGTGCTGAGAAGGACAGGGGATTCGCGGAAATCCAGGGCGTCTGACTCCAAGAATCCAAGCCTCAGCAATGGTGGTGGTGGAGTGAAGGAGAAAGCACCTTCCTTTTTATGGCACGGGAATCTCCCCCGCTGCAAAAAGCAGAGGCCGGCGCTTTTCCCCAGGTACCTTAACTCCAGCACACGCCAATGTTGCGCCATATCATCCCTCCAGCGCCACCTTCCACGCTCCTCCACCGCCATTTCCACCTCTGAAGAGTGAACCGACCTTTCTTCCCGAGCTCTCTTGCCCCCAATATGGCTTCCCAGCTCGGCTCCTGCTCCCCCGTCGCCGCCGCCTACTACTGTCATCAGTACCGCGCCCGCCGGAGTAGGCCCTGTCCGTCGCTCGTGTGGACGCGGTGGGGCGCTGGGGGTCGAGCCGGGTGGAGGGTTGGGGTCTCGTCGGATGGAGGGGGAGGGGGCTCGTACCTGGACATGTGGCAGAAGGCGGTCGAGCGCGAGCGGAAGTCCATCGAGTTCCAGCAGATCGCGGAGAGGAGTGGCGGCGGCGACGGGGAAGAAGGTGGCGGTGGGGTGGAGGATTTGGAGAAGAAGAACGAGGAGTTCAGGAGGATTCTGGAGGTGCCCAAGGAGGAGAGGGACAGAGTCCAGCGGATACAGGTCATCGATCGGGCGGCCGCGGCCATCGCGGCGGCACGATCGATCGTTCAGGAGAATGCGAAGTCCGAGAGTGGAGGTGGAAGTGAAAATGGAAGCGTTGAGGGTGTTAGGGATTTGGAGGATGAGCAAAGAGGTAATCTTGATTGATTTCTGCGTTTTTACGTTTCTGAACCTGCTCTGCAAATTAGTAACTGAAGAATCGCATAGGATTTCAGATCATAGATTTTCACTGTAATCCTAAAATTATGTGACTGGATGTTTCCTGTTTATGATATTGCTGGCCAATGAGTAGTTTTGGAGACTTGCAATCAAAGGAGAAAACTGGGGACTGGGGGTGAGGTTGATCTTCTCGGAATGTATGGAAAGAGCAGCATACTGTTTCCTTTGCGTTCTCTGTCTTTGATTCAGTTCCCAAATTTCAGTATTGGTTCTTTCTCTGCTATAATTTCAAGTGCATGATTTCGTTTTGCCCATAAAGTTTGTCGATGTGATGATGCGATACAGCAGAGACTGAGTCAGTTCATTTCTATTAACTATTCGAGGTTGTTTTTTGTGCGCCATCTGTTTACCTGAGTTGCAATTCCAGTCATAGCTTCTTTTTTTATTTTATTGCAGCACCAGTGCCAACCAATCATCTGTCAATTTATTATGTCAACTGTCGTTATTTGTTATCATAAGCGACAGTAATTGTTCATGCTTTATTACTTTAGCATCTGTAACTAAGTTTATCGTGGCTGAACTTTGCCAGAAAATGAGACGAGTTTATCTGTGCCTATCTCTGAAACTTCTGGCGGCGCTACACCGGGTCCAGATTTTTGGTCCTGGACGCCCCCTCCGAAAAGCGAAGAGAGCTCAGATGGGATGGATTTGCCTAAGCTGCAGAAATCTTCCTCGTCCATGGGTCCGATGCCTTCAGTTGTTGAGAAAGAGCCATCGATTGATTTTCTTCCAATACCTTTCAAGAGTAAACGATTTTCCCCACTTCTTCCACCTCTTCAGTCACTGGTGGAGATTGAAAAGCTGGATTCTGACGTGAGTCAAGAGGCTTCATCCTTAAGAAAGGAGAATGAGCTTGACCACTTATCTACAGCACATGCTGCTGAAGCAGCCAATGCACTGGATGAAGTGGATGTACGAACATCAGAAGGGTGAATTTAGATGGATCTAGGTGGTGGAAAGAGACAGGATTGGAGAGGAGGCCCAATGGCATGCTGTGTAGGTGGACAATGACTAGAGGTGTTAGTGCTGATCAAGTCACTGAGTGGCAGGAGAAATTTTGGGAGGCTGCCAATGAGCTTGGTTACAAGGAACTTGGTTCTGAGAAATCTGGACGCGATGCCTATGGAAATGTTTGGTGTGAGCATTGGAAGGAGTCTATGTGGCAGGTAGATGACAAACTTCACAGTTCATTTCTTTGTGGATTCCTTTTCCTAATGATTTCACAAGATGGAGGGAGTGTAAAATGAAAGGTTTGATAAAGTAGTCTGTCCTAAAAGAACAAAAAGATCTTTCCTTTCTTTAATACGAGACTATAAAATCACACTTTGCGCTGGGCTAATTGCTGAACTCAAATAATATTGAAGCTTGGATTTAGAATTTGGCATCTGTTGTTCAGATTTGTTCTTTTGCAGTAGCATCTCTTATCACAGTGACACTTTGTAGGGATTCATACTCTGATGAGGGTCTATGTACATGAGAAGAAACGAAGAAACATCTTTTAGGATTTTCAAGGAATTCTACGGTTTTTTATTTCGACATTCTCTTCTTGTGTCTGTGAGAAGACTACTGATAAAAAAGGTTTAGCAGTTGATGTTTCCGACACTGTACACATTAATGTATTTATCCATACCTGAACCAACATGTTCATCTTTGCACTTCAGTTCACTATGTCAACAGAACAGAGGATTTTCATATGATTTACTAGTATACATAGATGTCCTCTTCTGCTCCTAAGAAGCAGCTTTATTATTCACTCATAGTCTCACATTTATTTGCTAACAAGCTTGTCTGGTCTATCCTTGCAATGAGGGAAATATCTGAAGTAAAAAGCTGCTGGTTCTGTTGACAGGATTCAGGAATTGTTCATCTCGAGAAAACTGCTGACAAGTGGGGGAAAAACAGCAGAGACGAAGAGTGGCAGGAGAAATGGGAGGAACATTATGATGCCACAGGCAAGGCAGACAAATGGGCCCACAAGTGGTGCTCTATTGACCCAACAACACAACTTGAAGCTGGACATGCTCACGTTTGGCATGAAAGGTTAGAAAGCAGAGACTATGGAGGTCCTATATCCTATGCGATTTATTTGGATATCAACCATAGTTGCCTTGTAATCACCTTTCATGTGATGACCAGTTGAAATCCTCTTCAGTCATGCTTGATAAAGAGATTTTACAGATGCGTCTGTGGGACTTGCTAGACACTATATCTTCTTCCTTAATTTTCTGAGTGATTATAACCTCCTAAATTTGAATTTTCCATGCATGTGTGCCTGGTGTTGTGTGCATGTAGAGACGAGGGGGAAGGGGTTCAGTTCCAAACTATTCTCTCATCTTTAGGATCATTGAGCTTAGGAAGCATACATAAGTCAGTAAAGATACTCTAGTTTAACATGATTGTATCAGTCGCAGAGTAATCAGTAAACTAGAGCCAATAACCAAAATTCTTGCTCTGACTTGATGAAACAGGGTTTATCATTGGACACTTGTAGTTTGGACATTGTTTGTTTACCCAGAACAAATTATTGTTTTTATCATGTTTGAATTACGCTACAGAAACTGCTAGTGACTTTTCTTCCAAGCAATTTCGGGATGTATTTATTCTGTTTTCTTCTGTCATGGCCTTATCAGGTGGGGAGAGAAGTATGATGGACACGGCGGCAGCATCAAATACACTGACAAATGGGCGGAGAGGTGTGATGGTGACGGGTGGTCGAAGTGGGGCGACAAATGGGACGAGAATTTCGATCCTAATGGCCATGGCGTGAAGCAAGGGGAGTCATGGTGGGAAGGCAAGCATGGAGAGAGATGGAACCGCACCTGGGGTGAGCAGCATAATGGCTCCGGGTGGATCCACAAGTACGGCAAGAGCAGCAGTGGGGAGCACTGGGATACTCATGCTCAGGAAGAAACATGGTATGAGAGATTTCCGCACTTTGGTTTCTATCACTGTTACGAAAACTCGGTCCAGCTCAGGGAAGTCCGCAAGCCATCTGAGTTGTCCTGATCTATTATAAATCCTCCCTAAGCACCTGGAGAGGCTTTTTCACTTACAGCAGAGAACGCCCCAGTGAACACGGCCTACTTCCAAACAGCTAAATCTGTGTCTTTTGTCAACTGAAAATCCTGTATTCGAGCATCGATGTATCGATATATACACAGTAACTTTGTGTCTGCTATACTGCTACTGATCCGGATCATATTCATATTCTTTGATTTGAGACGTGAATTATTCTTCTTTTCTTCTCTCTCGTGCAACACAGTTACTCCTTATTACTCTTCTTCTCCCCACAGCAATTGAAAGTGCAACTGTGTCATTTCAGCTATTTGAAGAAAAAGTATAGCTGGTAAACTGGGTTTTGTTTGTATTGTCATTGACCGCAACTATACCTAAGAACCTCGGAGGCAAGGATGTCTTCTGGACAGGATGTGAGATCTTTCTCTGCGAAGCGTGTTTCAGCAGGCACGAGGAAGAGCCATCAGCTCTAGCCGTTCTTAGCTTTCCCTTTCACTTTCCATAAAGAAAGGATGCATCATGTTTTGACCATGATGGGAAGAGGGGGAAAATCCAAGTCAACTTCCTTGATTTCGGAGTTCACACCTGTTGATGACTGACGTCGTCCATCAGGTTTCTTGACCACGACTGCATGCGCACGGGGCGACCTCTTCCTCGTCCTGGTCCTGTAGTTTGGTCGCGCGTATGGTCTGATTCCTAACATCCATGTGTTCCACACGCTATTCTCGAATCGTGTATTCTTTTCTTTCTTCCTTTTTGTTTATACCGAAATCATGATCACCAAGTTTGAAGCTTGATCTCCTCCTTGAATTTGATTATTTGTTGAAGAACCTCGGTCTATCTACCCCAACAAAAAGAGTAGTTTCAATTCTTTTTCGTAACAAGAAAATTTACCTTGTAAGACAAGTTCATAGTTCACAAAAATTATTATTAACTTAATGATGAATCAACTATATCAAGAGTCACGGTCCATCCGAATAATCTATTTATGAAATTATTTACACTTTGGTTTTGATGAATTAAACTTCTGTCTGATCCTCTCCCAACGCATGTCAATTCGTTAAATTGTTAAGCTAAAACCCCATAGAATTTAAATCGAATAGCATACATTTCATGAACTCGTTAACTGTAGCTTTGATCTACGATTGCCCAAAGTTCACTCACAAGAACCTTCTTCAGGCAAGTTTTGCACCTTATTTTGGAAAACAAAGAGCATTATGTTCAATTATACCCAATTGCGGGTCTCACTGGTCACGAAGCTGCCTAGTCTCACGAGAAAGTCCAAACTCTCAATTCTAAAATTAGACCAAGAGAAGAGAGATTTCATAGCTAAATCAGGAGAGAGGAAAAAAAAAAAAAATCAATGAAGGGAGAGAGAAGGGTGAGACTAGTTCAAACCTTTCCCATGATTGAAAATTGAAGAGGACATCAAGAAACACGAGAAGAGTGGGAGAATGAAAAAGACTTTTCAACCCTCTTATTCAACATGATTACCAGGTTCAAATATTTCTTCCCTTTTGACCCCATCAAATATTGAAAAATAGACACCTGAAGAATCCATTATACAACAGAACCATGCAATCGAGTTTAACATGAACAGTATTTTGTGTTAGCTCATCTATATAATGTTTAAGCATTAAACCAAACCAAAGAATTTATGCTTTAAATCAATATGCTTGGTACATTTTGGATTGCACAATAAGATTGCCCTTTCGAGCAAAATTTCTGGATCCAATATGTTTTCCAACATAACGTGGATTTCATTGTAAGTTCAACGCGATCAATAGTCCAAATGTCTTTGAGTTACGTGACTTATAAAACCATACAACATTTTTCCTCTTCAGCTACTTAAATTAAGCAAATTATACCTTTTTTTTTTCTTATATGTTTAGTTATGATGATCTTGGAAATGATTTGACAGGAGATAGATCCACGTTCACACACCCCTGAACTTTTCTAGAAGCATTCCCCGTTCAAGAATTCCAAGTAAAATGGATATAATCAGAAAGCATTCGACTTTACGATCGAATGATTGATTAATCACTCAATCATCTCTTAAATTACTTATACCAAATACTACTCTCGATTCATTTGTTTAACTTGAGATCCTTTTGCAGGATTATTAGAGATTACCCATTTGTACCCTACCATCGATTTTTATACTATTTTTGCGTCATATTTTGAGGAGTAATAAATTGACTCAATCTACACCCTTTCTATAGAAATCGACATTTTTGGCAAAATAGAAAGAAGAATAAGAGGTCGTGCCTACTTTCTCCTATTGTAATAGTGGGTTTGACATGACTTTTAGTTTTTGATTTTCTTAAAGTTTGAAATTCCGTATTATACCAATGCCAAACACCTCAAAATGTTTGAAAAATATAAAGGCTAATACCTCGAAAATTCTTAAATTAGTACACCTATAACATATTTATTCTAAATTAATTTTGCTATTACAAAAAATTCCAAATTGATATATCTATGATAAATTTACCTTCCATTAACTTTTGTCTAATATCCCTTCTAAATTTGCTAAGATGAAAATTCATGCCGCGGCAAGTGATTCATTTGACAAGAATCCTTCATGAAAATTCAACATAAATGGTTCTGTAAATGACTTGGTTGTCCAAAAGTCAGATCTGAGAAAATAAAGTTCCTGTAATTATTTTTTTGCATGATTTCTATTTTTTATTTCAAGAAGAATTTGAAAAAGCTCTCTTTACCAATAATTGTTTTTTCGGAGGCAAAGACCATGGAAAAGGACTTGTCATCATCATAGTCGGAGAGAGAGACGAAGGTTCTTTTAACGTCAAGGTGAACGCCTCAGCCACCCAAAATCAAAGCTTGTCGAAGACTCAAGGCTTGACTTCTGATTCATCCACAAATCTAAATAAATTCCCCATAATACCCCCACTTCTTTGGCTTTCTACGTACATAAACCAAACCAATGTAGGCTTGAGGCCATATAATTCATTCTCTTCTCTTCTCTTCTCTCTCTCTCTCAAGATTGGCTGGTACTGTGTGCAGAGCGGAAACGTAAGTATGGCGGGAGAACTGACAAAGGAACAGATTCCTGAGTTCAGAGAAGCTTTCTGTCTGTTTGACAAGAATGGTGAAGGTGAGTTTTACTACAGTCGTGCATATTTTCCATGTCTTATATTGTTTGTAACTTCAAAAGGTATCGATCAACTTCTTTTATTCATCAACAGTCCTTATGGATTTGCAGGTTGCATTACATTGGAAGAACTCGCGATGGTTATCCAATCATTAGACTGTAGCCCGTATGAGAACAAGCTGCAGGACATGATCAAGGCTGCCACCACCGAAGGCGATGGGATGACCAAGTTCATGAAGTTCTTGGGGTCGATGGCTAATGACAAGGTGAAAACACACAAGAAAATGCAAAGAACTAGCCTTTTTCTTGATACATATGATTGGACATGCAATCGTATGATCTCGATCTAATGTTCTCCGAGTCAGACAAGTTCTCATTCATTATGGAAATGTGTATAAGGAGGCTACTGAGGAGGAGCACAAGAAGGCTTTCAAGGTCTTCGACATGGATCAGAATGGTTACATATCTCCTAGTGATGTATGCTCAATCCTGTTGCCTGCATATAAAATGTCTCAATTTCTCGTTCTATGTCGTCCAATTGCAGGAGGTAGATAACCTTGCACACGTGCTCAATATGCACTCAACCAACTCTCAAATTCTCCCGTAAGATTCACCTGATTCGATTCAAACATGTCATTTGTCATCACTAATCACCATTTAAAAGAACATCGTCAATTCAAGAAGGTTCTTCTATTTGTGCATGAAAATGACCCTTCTTAACTTAGAAAAGTAGAAGGCAGCTTTGGATAATAATTTTGTTTCTCTTTGGCAGTTGAGGCATGTGATGACCAACTTAGGGGAGAAGCTGACAGTGGAAGAAGTGCAGCAGATGATAAGTGAGGCAGACTTGGATGGTGATGGTCAAGTCGATTTTGAAGAATTTGTGAAGTTGATGAGCACCAATGGATGAGTTTTAATTCTTTTACCCAAACATACAATTTGTCAGTGAATGTAATTCTGTTCCTGTGTCAATTTAAATTTTTGAAGAGTTTTTGGCCAAATAAAATTTTGAACCTGGGTTGATCGACAAAGTAACGTCAAAAGCTAGAGTGAACTTAAGAAATCTTGGAGTGGACGTCGTACGGTACTGATAAGGCCAAAAATGTCGTGCTGTTGCATAGAAGATGAATGTGTTAGTAAGAGCGATAGATGGTAACTAACAATCAAGGCGATTGGAGAGTTAGAAATTGGTCCGTGATAAATCTGTCAGACTCCTATTGCAAAAGGCTATAGAAACACTAGGCCCAAGGATGACCCTAAACCAGCAAAAGATTAAGCTTAAGATGAGTCGAATGAGCCATACTCAGAACTTGCTTAAATTAAAGCTCTAAGACATAATGAAAAAGATACGAATAGATCAGGATCGAAACTGCCTCAGTGCGTCTAAACAGATGCCTGTGAAATTTTTCTTAACGCTAGCTTTGATTAAGATGTCATCAAAAGTAAAATTTTATGATCATGGCATGCATTATGCAAAGGATGATCCTCAACCCAATAAGGAGACCGAAATCAAAGCTAGGAAATTTTCGGCAGCTGCAGATGGATGTGTCATTATAAGACTTTAATCTTGTGCTTAGACTACTCGAAATTTCTCCAGTTTGGGATCGCCACTAGGAGTCCCGGGCATTTAGCATTGTTGTGATTCACTGTTGCATTGATCCCCCGAAGCTTTAGTCTCTGATACAAGACGAGCAAGAATGATGGATATGTGGAGAATGTACTGGGATGAATTGCTCGAAGGTAACTTTGCTGCTTGTATCATCTGCAATAGCTTGTGAAAGCTCTGTTTCCATGTGTTTGTCTCCTATCATTTCCTTTTCAGTCGGTTTTTTCTCTCCATGATTGGTATATTCAGCTTCTGGCTCTATTGAAATTGGAATGGAGCAGTCTTCTCCTTTTATCTATTTACCAAAGTCCTCAAATGCCTCAGCAGATATCTCATCCCGAAAACCATTTTCCGTAACATCTGTTGCCTTGACTTTACATTCCTTGTCAGTTGGGCAATCCAAAGGCACTTCAACTGTGTTTCCTCCATCGTCAATTATGGTTTCAAGTCCAACAACCATTTCGGAGGCATCCTTTGCCTCATTCATTTCTTTTTGAACAACACAGGTTCATCTGAATGCAGACTAGGCCATCATCACACTTGTGATTTTCATTGACAAATCTACTGCTTGTGAACTCAATTTCTTCCATGACGAGACCACTTTGGTCAAGATTCCAATTCTCTAGTTCAACACAATTGTATGAGTCTCAGAGTAATCAGTAAACTAAAGCCAACGATCAAAATTCTTGCTTGTATAGTGTGTTGGGAAAACATGGTAACATATTTTGAAGCTGACAAAACTATTCACGGTTTATTTTGATTTTGATAAATGCAAGAGTTGTTTGTGTTTCAAGTAATATCCTTGTCAAAAGGACATTTAAAATGATCAATGAAAAGATTCTAAATGACTGGAAAAACTATGGGGTGTTCATAGACTTGGTATTATCAAGGTTTTAAGTCTACATGATTTATATCACTATTATTGTTAAAATGTCTTGAGAAGAACAGTTGAATATAACCAGGAAACTAGTTACAACTAGAGTTAGATTTTAGCAACAACGTGCTGTAAAAGCTAAATATAAGCAGAAGCCTGGCAAAAGTCTGATATCATTAGACAACAAGAGAGCTAGTTATAACCGGTAACTATAAACATAAGCAGGACACTTATACTATATGTGACGGCAATCTTGTCACCCAATATCCAACATTATTATTTTGAGCCATTTTATCTCATCCCTTAACAGTTTGTGATCTTGTATGGATTACAAACTTAGAATATTTTGATTTTCTATCAACCTTAAATTTATCTTCATGAAATATTCAATCACGTGTAATATCTTGATTGACAATCATCCCGAAGGCAAGATACTTTCCATAGCTGAAGCACTCAATTTTTTGGAACCAATATTTGATTATATGGATGACCAAATCTACAAGGATTCTGATTGATTGAACTCAATTACTACCCAAATTTTCTCAACAATTGTCCAATAGTTAGATTGGAGATTGATCCTCTTGAAAATTGTCCAACAATAAGTTTGGATGCCGAGAAGTTAAAAAGAAGATCAAGGTGCTAAGGATAGAGAAGGATCAAGAGTTCTAAACTCCAAAATTTCAAGAAAACTCTACATACATTTTTATTGTCCTTTGTGAGCCTTGAATTATAATCTTTTAAGTAGTGTCGACAATGTAATAGCTCGTGCTTAGGTGTGAAATTTATCTGCATGAATATAAACAAAACCAACTTTGAAAGAAAGTGCTTTAAAATAAGTAGCACTCACTCTATAATTTCTCAATGATTGACTTATGGAATCTAGCCAATAGGATTATCAATCTAGGAGAGTAAGCGTAGGCTTATACCAAGCCAAATCACTATAAGCTCCAAATGCATTATTCTTTATTTCTCTGCTCATATTCACTTATTACTTGATAGAAGCACATTACACCGCTTAAGATAACCAAAAAATTGCCAATACCAATACCTTGTTTTTTTTTTTTGGTCATGCTTATATTTGACTTGGCACCTTCAATTCTGTGATATTTTGTCGAGTTTAGTGAAAACACCTATTCACCCCATCTAGGTGTTACTATTAACATTAAATACACTAATAGATGGGTAGAGAGGTGTGATGGTGAAGGGTGATCAAAATGTGGTGACAAATGGGATGAGAATTTCAATCCAAATAATTACGGCGTGAAGCAAGGGGAGACATGGTGGGAAGGCAAGCACGAAGAGAGAGATGGAACTTGATGCCTACTTGGGCGGTGATTTTGAAACGAAGGATTTTTGTGGTTAAGTGTAATGGAAGGGTGTGTATGGAGATGGATGGCAAAGGATGAAAATGCATAATAAAAAATAGAAAACGATCGTCACCAAGGTATAAAAGCCATGCCACCAACCAAGGATGAGGATTAGGATTGACGAAATTCACCTCCAAGTCTTAAAGGATGAAGCACCCACCCACCAAGAATAAAGAATTTTGGGATAGGAGAAACTCACCATCAAGGCCTAAAGAAAAATCCACCAGTTAAGGATAAAGGATTTATTGGCTCACCATTGAGGAATAATCCGCTCTCCAAAGATAAAGAGATTGATAGAGAAGTTATCCTCCAGATTGCATCGGTATACTGGTTTGTTGGGTAAAGGAGCATTGGGTAGCAAATCGATGTGATGCTCAATACCTCGAATGAGAAGTAATCTAGATGGTAATTCTTCCGGAAACACATCTGCAAATTCTTTCAACAAGGAATGTATTTTGGGATGTATGATAGTGACAAACCAAAAAAAATAAAGAAAATCATCCACAACAAGTTATAACAAAAGTAGCCCTTCTTATCAATCAATATCAATATGCACAGACCCCCTTGTTCGTGCTCCTTTCGATGGACCTTGATTCATTATCCTTGCACTCTTTCTAGCGGACGTACAACTTCCTCTTCAATTGTCTCTTCATGCACTAATTCGGATGGAGCTACAATTGTCTCGGGATGAGCTGATTCGAGATGGGCGGAGTGCTTTGAGTTGTTGGTCTTTCTTGTTGGTGCAATCGATGTCGTCTTCTTTTTTTGCACAGCCGATGTTGTCTTCTTTGTTGGCGCAACCGATGTTGTCTTCTTTTTTGGCACAGTCGATGTCATTTTCTTTTTTGGCACGGCTGTTGATTCTTGAGTAGGGCCTTGAGAAATAAAAACCTCCAAACTTCTCCCGGGCTAAAAAAAACACAAGTAAATTATAAGTAAAAGTGCGCACAATTTATTAAATACAGGCAATAAAACTTACATTAAGAATGACAGTTCCAGTACGGTCATCTGTATAAAGACCATAACCATATTGTCTTAGTCTTTTCCCAATAGCCCCTCTTGTTCGAATTGGAGCATCACGTTCAGCATCTTGTGATTTATTATCCATTTTTTTGGCATGTGATTTCTTGGGCCCTTCTTTTTGCCCTTTAGTTGGCCTTTCATGTGGCTCTTCTAATGGTCGTTCAGCTTCAGTTACATTTGGCTCTTCGGGTGCAACGGGGGCTTCTTCAACCAATTATTCAACTAGGCGTCTTACGGGTGGCCTTCTTGTAGCTAGCCCTTGGCTGGCCTTTTGGTAGCTAACCCTTCAACTGCCCTTCTTCTAGTTGTCCTTCTCGTACCTAGTCTTTCGAGTTCACCAGACACTTTCACCTAGCCCGTGTGGTAACCCTTCTATTGGCCTTTTCATTTGTTGGCCCTTACATTGGCAATTGAGTGGAGCTTGGCCTCTTCGAACCTAATAAAGACATTATGAATATAACATCAGCCCATATAATAACGTAAAGGAAAACTAAAGAAGTCATTGAACTTACTTTGGGTATTTTTCCTTAGGCGAGGAATGGTCGGCGAATCGGGCCCTTGTGCGGTTTCAACCAATCCTTCGGGTACAAGCTGAACCATTTCAGCAAATCCTTCAAGTGTCCTATTCGTCACCGACAAACACATTAAAAAAACTTGCTAATTATGCTATGTACATATATGTAATAAACCAAAAATAACATAAACAAAAATATCATAACTTACGGGGTTTATTGTCGTTGGTGATGAACAGTGGACTCACTTTACCCTTGTTTGGCCTTCGGTTGTCGTTCTACTGTCCCTTCACTAAGCCCTTCCACGGCCTCTCACTCCGACCCATTCTTGCTGCTTTCTTAATTGACAACCTTTAGTATTGTGCCCGCTACATGACAATAAGAGCATGTCATCTTCCCACCTGTCCTACTCATTCTTTGCTGACAGAGACCTCCCTCCGACATTCTTCGTCTTCGTTTTGGCCTTCCCATTTGCTTCTTCAGCGGCAAGGTTGAGGTGCTTCACGATTTGTTGGCTCCCAAAACTTGCTACTTCTGATTGGCTGCATCATGAATTGGTATGAAGCAAGATATGTCGTTTTCTTGTACCAATTATCAATATAATCGTCCACATTATGGCCTTTCAATTGGATGGCACATATGGCATGTACACAAGGAATTCCACTTAGTTGCCATGCTCGACATGAACAATTTCTCCTACCTAGATGGACAACATACTTATCAGAGCCCTTTATTATCTCATATCCTTCATCCCCATTTCAGATGGGATGACAATATCTACTTGCAGCCAAGTTCTCATCCAATTTCTTGGCAATCCTAGGACCATATTGCCTAGTCCACTTCGCAACCTCATCTCTTTATTTGTAGAGCCGAGTCATGACCAATACTTGTATATCTTCAAGCATTGAGATGATTGGTTTGCATCTCGCATCAATTATTCTCCCATTTAATGCTTCACATATGTTGTTGTCGATGTGATCGCACTTGAATTGCTCGCTGAAGAAGGCCTTGCACCAATGATTCGGTTCTGTCTTGAATAGTGCATCAGAGCCTTCCTTGGTCAATTGAACCAATCCTTCTTTAGCTATCCTAAAGTCAGCCATGTGTGTGCTCTTTGCCAGCTGCCAAAATTGCAATTGCAGCTTATCCCCTTTATAGGTCTTTGCCCAATTTGCATATATGTGCCGTGCACACATCCGATGTTCGGCATAGAGCATCAACTCGGCCAATGCCGGAACAAGTCCCTACAATAATTTGAAACAAGAAATGTAAGAAAATAGCATGTTGTTAATATCAAAAAACAAACGAATTATTATGACATAACATTACCTTTTGTTGGTCGCTCATAAATGCCCATCCTTCCCCATTTGTTATATCCAAGTCAGCCATGAGATTTTTTAGGAACCAATACCAATTGTTCTTATTCTCTATCTTCACAACAGCCAAAGCCAATGGAAACATTTGGTTGTTAGCATCTCTTCCAATTGCAGCCAGCAATTCTCCTTTGCACAAGCCCTTTAAGAAACAACCATCCAATCCTATGATCCGTCTACACCCGGCTAAAAATCCCCATTTGCAAGCATCAAAGCATACATAGAACTTATCGAACTTAGTTCCACTATTAGGAAGTGGCCTCTCCACGACCTCAACAAACACTCTACTTAAAGGGTTTTGCACCCTACACTCCCAAGCATAATCCCACACTTACCCATATTCCTCACCATACTGACCAATGAGTACCCTCATCACCTTTTGTTTCGTTCTTTTGCATTGATTCCTGTAAACATTGATGCCCACACGCTCCTTCACCAAGCTGGCTTGAGCGCACCTTGTTCATCTTGGGCATCAACTTCATCGGATCAAAAGAAGCGCCCGATAGCCATGCACTTGTTATCCTTTTGTTTTGAAAATTAATGGAACAAGTATGTTTCTCTTGGAAAGACCTAATCTGGAAGGATCCACTCCTCTTAACAAACGCGCCATAGATCTTCCATGGACAATTTTGCTGTGAACACCTAGCTCTTTCAAAGGCTTTAATGTTTCTAATGAAGTCAATATTCCTTTGTTCAGCAATGGAGTGCTTTAGTATAGCTTCCCTAAATTGTTTGGCATCTTGGAATTTCATACCTCACCGACAAGAAGGGGAAACAACGAGATGGATCATAAGAAGGAAACTTACTTTTCCTTCTACGCATAGGTTGTTCATCTTCTTCAAGCTCGCCCTCGGAAGTAGCATTGTCGATGCTTTCTTCATAATCAGTCTCTTGACCAGCAACGCCAACATCTACAGGGCCAACACCAGCATCTACAGGGCCTTCAGTCCTATTTGGAGCTTCATCAGCTACCTGCAAAGCTACAAATTTATTGGCCAAAAAGTCCATTTGCTTTCTTCTTGACTGTACAAGCTCCTCATCGTCCTCATCACTTAATAAATTTTCAAGGGCCAACCCTTCATCATCATCATCATCACTGGATTGAGCTACTTCCCAATTTAATCCAGTGATTGTGACATCACCACTTTCCTGTCTATTTCGCTGTCCTTCATCCCTACCATCTCCTTCTTCTCTTACTTGGGTGCTCTCTCCATCATCTTCGTCCTCAGATTCACTATTGTACTCAACGTATACTTTCGCTTCTTCACCATGAAGATAATGGTATC
Organism: Corymbia maculata; assembly: GCA_014182735.1. NCBI lineage: Eukaryota > Viridiplantae > Streptophyta > Magnoliopsida > Myrtales > Myrtaceae > Corymbia > Corymbia maculata. The sequence continues at coordinate 28,628,959 of CM024689.1, forward strand.
TCTAAATCCATTATCATCTTCTAAGCTTCTCAAACCCTTCTCCGGAACACAATACAGCAACTTCTGTATTTTGCAAGGAAAATATGTCACTATATCCCTGACAAACCCAATATAAGATGCCTTCTGTACTTCGACAAAAATAGTGCCCTCGTTTCCCCCCTCATACTCCCACTCGTCCTCCCCAATGACAAAGTCCCCTCCGTAGCAAACAATAATGGCAACACAATATTTATTACAAGCCATTTCTGTAAGCAAGGAAAAAAAGAAAACAATTAAAGTTGCTCTACCTTACTCTTTTTCTCTACCATAAGTAAAGCAAATATATTCTTCTACTCACTAATAGCTCTATCAACTGATGTTTCACTCAAGAAAAGATTTTCTTTACTTGTGTTTCCCTTCTCAGGTTGATGTTTGTGTATCAAAGAATGATTCAAGGGTACAAGAGTCATTTTCATCAGGATTTGTGTCTGGTTCCATTGTAGCCTTGGGAAGATATTAGCATGGATTTTATTGTGGCTCTTTTGAGTTGATTTGTATACTTCACTTCTGGTTCCATTGTAGCCTTGGGAAGATATTAGCATGGATTTTATTTTGGCTCTTCTAAGAACTCAAAGGGGAAAAGATGCCATTATGGTAATCATCAATCGTTTCTCTAAAATGGCTCATTTCGTGCCATGTCATAAGATCGATGATACATCTTTTGTTACTGAATTATATTTTCAAGGAAATCATTCACCTTCATAGGGTAACAAGGACCATTGTTTTGGATCGTAATTTTAAGTTCTAGAATTACTTTTGCAAGACCCTATGGAGGATGCTTGGCATGCGACCCTTATTCAACACCACTTGTCATCCTCAAACCAACAGTCAAACGGAGGTAACAAATTGTGCTTTGACCATTCTTCTTTGAAATATAGTGAGTAAGTCTTTGAAAGATTAGGGATTTGAAGCTTGCACATGCTGAATTTGCTTACAATCGATCTTTGAGTTGTACTACAAGTTGATCACCTTTTGAAGTTGTGTGTGAAATTAATTCCCTCACATCAAACAATTTGATTCTAATTCCATCCAACTTGTAAGCAAGTTTTGATGGAAAAGAAAGAGCTGAATATATGAAGAAGCTTTATGAGCATATTCAATCCAAGATTAAAGAGGCCAATGAGTCTTACAAGAAGAAAGCTAATCAATATTGGAAGACGGCTCAGTTTCAACCGGGTAATCTTGTTTGGTTTCATTTGAAGAAAGAGATATTTTCATCTCGTCAAAAGAACAAGCTCATGCCAAAAGCTAATAGCCCATTTAATTTTATCAAGTGAATCGGAGACTATGCTTGTAAGATTGATCTTCCTGTAGAGTTTGGTATTTCGGCGATTTTAAATGTGGGAGACCTTTCTCTTTATTTGGAGAATGAAGATTTTTCAAATTTGAGGACAAATCTCAAGCAACCTAGGGAAGTTGATGCGGGAGTATCTGACTTAGCTGTATCAACGAATTTAGCATCAACATTGTCAATAGTGACCCAAACCAAAAAAGAATTTGGCTATATCGTGTTTCAACGAATCAAGATTGGAGTTTCCGAATAATGTGATATTGAACCATTCCCTATTGAAGTTATTGATACCAACAATTAGAGAGTTATCAACAAATGAAGAGTTGTCGAATTCTCGATATGCCTTTTAGTTGCTAATTTCAAAGTTCATCAACACCATATCAATGGAAGGCTATTTTGGACAATTTCCTTGGTTATTTGAAGTTGTTTTGAGGTGTTTATCTTTTGGTCAAGATGGGAGCACGAACTATGCAAGACCAAGAATGCAAATTCCCAAGATAATTAATTGCATCTCTAATTTCCTAGGAGTCATTAATGTTTTGTAAATTTTCAAGAGTCAAAGTTCCAAGTTCCAAGTTCCAAGTTCTAAGGTCTTTAATGTTAAGCTAGTTCCCATGTTAATTTATTGTTTTTCTATTTCCTAATTTGTAGTCTTTTTATAAATAGAAAAAGCCTCTAAATTGTAAGCAGACAATTTTGATGAATGAAAATTTATAAGATTTCCTCTATGAGAGTGAATATCTTTTGAAAAGTGAGTAACTCTATTACGGTCTTTTTATCCTTGGAGCGTGGATTACTCCTCGGTGGTGAGCCAAGAAGTCTTGTATCCTCAGCTGCTGGATTTTCTTTAGATCTTGATGGTAAATTTCTCCTATCCCAAATTCATTTATCTTTAAAGCGAGTGGTTCATCCTTTAAGTCTTGGTGGTGAATTTTGTCGATTCAAATCCTCATCCTCGGTTGGTGGCATGGCTTTTATACCTTGGTAGCAATGGTTTTCTATTTTTTATTCTACATTTTTGTCCTTCGACATCCATCCCCATATACATCCTTCCAATATATTTAACCACAAAAAAATCCTCCGTTGTAGAATCACTCGCCAACGCATACATCAGAACTGCACCTGAGGCAAACAGCATGACGGCTCCAGTGGATCCACAAGTAGGGCAAGAGCAGCAGCGGGGAGCACTGGGATATGCATGTTCAGGCAGAAATGTGGTACGAGAGATTCCCGCACTTTGGTTTCTATCGCTGTTTTTCTTTTTTTAACTCGACCAGCTCAGGGAAGGCCGCAAGCCATCCGAGATGTCCTAATCAATTATAAGTCTCCCTAAGTGCCTTCTGGATAGGCTTTCTGGCTGCAGCTGAGAACGCTCACGCACAACCGTGCACCCAGCCCACTTCCAAACAGCAAAATCTGTGTTTTTGTCAACTCAAGATCCTGTGTTTGAGCATCATTGTACATTCAATAACTTTGTATCTGCTATACTGCTAGAGATCCGGATCATTTTCATATTCATTGATTTGATGCATGAATCATTCGTTCTTTTCTTCTTACTAGTGCAGCATATTTACTCCTTGTTACTCATGTCTCCATTGCAATTGAAAGTGCAGTTGGCATTTCAGTTATTTGGAAAAAAAATTATACCTGGCAAACTGGGTTTTGCTTAGGTTGGCTTTAACACTTACATATCTCAAAATATCGGAGGTTACGGATGTTTTGTGGATAAGATTGTAGATCTTTTTTTGCGAAGCCTTTTTTAGGAGGCATGATGAAGAACCATCTGCTCTAGCTGCTCTTAGTTTTCCCATTCACATTCTATTACAAAGGATACTTACTTACGCATGCCAGCTTAAGCATCCTTCACCAGGGAGTGAAAAGAAAATAAGGGAATTGGTGATGCTGGGTTGCCAAGCCCATGATAGATAACACAAATGGTTTCTAAACTTTGACGTAATGTGCAATTTAATCCCTAAATTTTTAATTTATTCAAAGTGGTCCATGAAATTTCGTTTAATGTTTAATATGGTTCATGAATTTTTAATTTGTTCAATTGTAATCTTTGAATTTTTGGTACTTGTTCAATTTGGTACATAAATTATATTAAAATGTTAAATATTATTTTTTTTTTATCTTAAATTAATGGAAGTACCACATTGAAAGATAATATTGAACATATAAATTAAAAATTTAAATATTATATTGAACAAATTCAAAGTCCATGAATTTCATTATGCATTTATGTCATTATCACGTCCATAATCATGGAAGAAAGAGCCCTCGTGTGACGGCAAACAACCAGTCAGATTTCTTCTGTGACGAAACAAATTAGGTTACTTGAATAAATAATAGAAGGCATAGAATTTTCCTTGGCCCCGTAAAAGGGAGAAAGGAGAAAGAAAACGAGTGACTCGAATGGGAAGAGGGGGAAAGCCAAGTCTAACTTCTTCCTTTTGGAGTGTTCACACGTGTTGATGCCAGACGGACCCATCAGCTTCTTTTACCTCGAACGCACGCTTACGTGGCGACCACGTCCTCGACCTCGTCCCGTAGTTGGTCGCGCGTCCGGTCCGATTCCTAACGTGCAGACATTGACATTCCACACGCTCTTCTCGAATCATGTATTTCTTTTCCTTTTGTTTATACCGGAATTATGATCGCCAAGTTTGAAAACCTTCATCATGTTCTTGAATGTCGGTACTTATTGAATTAATCTCAGACCACCTATTCCTATGAAAAGAGTGATCTCGCTCATTTTTCATGGTAGGAAAATCTATGTCGTAAGATAAATTCATGATTCATAAGATATTGTTATTGACTTCATGATGAATCAGATAAGAGACGAGTTACGGTCTATCTGAACAATCCATGTACAAAGTTGTTTACACTTTAGCTTCAACGAATCAGACTTCTGCCGTGATCCTCTCTCAAATTCATTAAATCGTTAAGCCAACTCCTATAGGATTTAAACGGATAGCACTCTTTTGGATGTATTCACCTCCGATTGGACATGAGCCAAATCCTGGCTTGCGCTAGAAACCCTGGAGCTATGCTTGTCGAACTAGATCAAAGTTATGATCACCGAGTTCATGAAAGTTCACTCCCCATGGACCTTACTCAAGTAAGTCTTGCGCCTTATTTTGGAAAATAAGAGCACTACATTCAATTAAACCCGATAGCAGGTCTCATGGGTCATAAACCCTCCTAGAACCCACCCAGGTCTAGTAGAGCCCAAGCTAGTTCCGTCCAGCCGACATGTTCGTTAATAGGGGTGAGCAAATGGACCGGATTTATCCAGACTAGACCATCCAAAAAATAGGGTCGGGAATCGGTTCCCGATTAAACAGGTCCGGGAACCAATTTTAATTTTTGGGAACCGGTTGAAACCGACTCAAGAACCGACTCTAAGCAAAGACCCACCCGGAACTGGTTTTTACCTAGTTAAAAAAAAAAAAATCATCTCTTCGTGTAGTGCATTTGAGTTTATTTGTCTTTGAAAATTGTAAAAAAAAAAATCCTCTCTCTTAATCAAGTTAAAGGAGATTTTTTAAATTGTATAAAAGTTCTCATATATTATTTTTCTTTTTTAATGGTCTCACCTTCAACTATGCTACTAATTATTGTGGTGCTAATTAAACCATTCTCAGTCCAACTCAAAAAAGAAGTTCTCTTAATAACAACTTTATCGCATACACATGAACATGCGCATTAGATAATGTCAATAATATTTATGGGAATGAAACTAATATTAGATTGATATTTGTTGATAATATTTATGCATTGTTAAGATTTTTGCTTTGTCTTATAACGTTAGGAGGATTATGTTACTATTTTTTTCGTGAATTAATGTAAAATCCGAAGCCGTGTAATAGGTTCCAAAGAAAACTGGGTAGACCCTATTCCCGGACCGGAAAAACAAGGTCGGGTCCAAAACAAAGTATTTTGGTCCAAAAAGGAGAAACTAGTTATAACAGGATCGGGTACAGGGTCCAAATCTAAATCCTACCCACCCTGAATCCGATCACCCCTAGTCATTAAGTATGTTTTCTTGACAATAAAGAAATTTATTCTTATTTTTATAAGACCAGGAACTTATCAGACGTGGTGGACCTGATACTTCTCGCCATTGCTCCTATGAAGTGCGACGAAAGTTAGATTTTTTTTGGTCGGGACTGTGGTCATGACATAATGCGACGAAAGTGAATTTCTCAATTTGAATATTTTGAGCAATAGCGACACTTTTTTTTTCCGTCGCCTTTGGTCAAAGCAACCGCTGAAGAAATGAATTTTTTAGGCCTAAGGTGACGAAACTTATATTTTTATCGCCATAAATCCGCCAGCTTTTCTCGACGTAACCTTGGTGATGAAAATGTATCTCCGCCGCCATAAAATAACCTTTTTTTTTTTTTTTGGATGAATCTTAGATGGGTCGCATCTGAAAAGTCATTGCCTGGTCTATGGCAACGACGAATGGATAACGTGTTCTTTGGTCGGGGCAATTGCCCCCACCGACTTTGGTTGCATTGTTATATATAGTCAAAAGAGAATTTTATTCATTACTCATAAAGATACATTAGAATTACCTAAACTTCATGATAAAGCAAATCTAAGCATAGTAAAGCACAATACACTGTAAAATAAGGCCAAATTCATAAAGCAACGAGGATTAACAGAGCACCAATAAAGGGGAAAATGTCAGAAAAATCATAAACCCATTGCATTTGTCAAAAACTTTTAACTTAATACAAATTTAGTCCTTCTAGCAAATTTTAATTGGATATTACTAATGTGGACACCAACTAACCTACAAAGTATCGCCAACGCCTATGTAGACAAATTTTGATAATATTTAAATATTTTTCATTTTTCTTTCTTTTGTTTTCCTTCTTCTTCTTTTAGCTAGTGACAGGTCACAAGTGATGGTCAGGCCAACCTCGCCTAGGCGAGGCCTGTCATCGCCCATCACAAGTGAGGCCCAACTTCACTAGATCTATCGAGGGGAGCCCTTATTGGCCCTCACCCTTGCCCAAGTGAGGGTTGGCCTCACCCAAGCTAGCCCTGGTGAGGCCATCCTAGCCTAAACAAGGGCCAACCTCACCAGATTTTGCAAGGGGAACCATCGCCAAGACTCATCTTTGCCAAGGTCAAATTGGGCTAAAGGAAGAAAAAGGAAAACAAAAGAAAGAAAAATCGAAAACTGAAAAATGAAAAAATATTAAAATATTATTTAAAATTGTCTACATCAATGCTGGTAGTGCCACCTAAGTTGGCCAACGTCCACGTCAACAATGTATTGCCAAAATTAGTTAAAATGACTGAATTGACACTAGATGAAAATGTTTAGGATTATATTGGCACATATGTTTAAATTTTTTTTAGCACATTTCTCCCAAGTAAGGTTAATCACATACTCTTTCCATAGGAATAGATCTATTAAGAAAAATAAATAGTGGCCAATCACTAGATCTTGTATTTTCATTAGTGATAACCACACTCTTGAAATTTATTCTCCAATAATAACAACGTTGCTAGTTGACACTGCATGCCTAGGTTCATCTTCCTTTATGCTATCATCGTACAGAGACAACTAAAACAAGTTGATTGTACACAGATTTAACATTTAGAAGAGCAAAGTTTCATGATTTAGCAAGATACTAAGGGCGCACATGGTAACTATTATGTTTCTATTTTTGGAATAAAAATCTATTTGATAAAATAATTTCATTTTTCTATTTAAGAACAGATTTCTATTCCAAAAATAGGTTTAGAGTAGAAATCATAAACAATTTTTTTTTACTTCTCTATTTCTAAAATAGAAATCAGAAATTATTTCTTTCTTTCTTACTTCTCTTTTTGTCATCCGTCGCTCACCACCACCACCACCACCCCCGCCAGTCGCCGATCACCGAACATCGGCCACCGCTACCGGTTGTTGGACGCCACCCACCATTGCCGTCGATTGCTGCTACCGGTTGCCGGACGCCACCCACCACTGTCGTCGATCGCTGCCTACCAATCACTAGCCGCCGCCATTGCCCACTGATCGCCAATCACCGCCGCCACCACCCCTCCATTGTCGCCACCACTCAAGAATATGAAATTTTTTGTCGTTATTAAACGCGTTTTTTGACTTAAAAACTCTTTCAGAAATAGAAATAGAAAATTTTGTTTCTCTTCCATAAATTAATTTCTGACCAGAAATGTTATCATCCGCACCCTAAAGCTCCTACAATCAGTATTAAAACTAGAGGCAGAATACTTTTCAATAGTATTGAATTCTCAAAACTATATTTATTAAACTCTCAAATCTAGATCAAGAGAGAATAGCTCCTAGATCTAGAATTAGATCAAGGAGTTCAAACTCCTAAATCTAAATTTAGACTAGGAGAGGAGAAATCCCATATCTAAATCGAGACAAAAGAAAAAAAAAAAAAAAAAAAGCCAATTCCTTATAAAAAAAAAAAAAAGCTATAAACTTTAGATTCAGTCTCAAATCTACTCCATTTTTTTTTTGTCTCTTTGGAAAAACCCTTAACTTTAGGTCCAGTTCCAAATCTATTTCAAACTTTTTTTTGTGTTAAAATAATCATAAAATTTAGGTCAAATCCCAAATTTGCCCCAATTTTTGTTTATCTAATTCAAATCTAACCCATGGTCCAGTATCAAATTAAAGTGGCATTTCCCCATCGATAATAAATGCATATAGGCAAGATGACATGAAAATTATTTTCAAAATAAAACCGTTCTAGGATATAAAAATTAGGGACGACTAACCATGACTTTTGGATAGGAGTTAATGTGGACAAATTTAGGACTAGAGTAAAAATTGATGATTTTCTTTTCGACAAAAAAAATTGAGATAGATTTGGAATTAGACCTAAAGTATAGGGTTTTTTCTAAGATAAAAGAAAAGTTCATGAAAGATTTTAAACTAAGCCAAATTTTGGGTTTTCTCTAAGACAAATAAAAGTTTAGGGCTGGTTTGGAGTAAAACTTAAAGTTTGGGGTTTCTTTTTAGACAAAAAAAAATTAGAGGCAGAATTGGGATTAAAAGTTGAAGAAGACAATGAGAAAGAACACAGAGGGAGAGAAAAAGACTGTTCAGCTCCATGATTCAGCATTGTCCACGAATCTAAATATTTCTTTTGGCCCCATCAAATGTTGAAAAATAGGCATCTAATATTTAAGCATTGAACCAAAGTATTTATGCTTACAATCAATATCCTTGGTACATTCAACTTGCGCAATAAGTTTGCCCCCCACCGTACAAAATTTCCGGATCGGTGCCTGGTCTAAAAATTTCGTTTTCTAACATTACCTAAACCATTAAATATGTGGATTTCACCGCAATATCAATGTGATCGGTGGTCCAAATGGCTTCAAGTTACATGATTTTCAAAATCATTTGATATTTTTCCACTTCAGCTACCTAACTCAAGCAAATTGTACTGTTTTTCTTATATGTTTAGTCATGATGATCTGGAAATGATTTGACAGGAGATTGATCTACGTTCACACATCCATGACTTTTCTAGAAGCATTCCCCATTGAAGAATCACAAATAAAATGGATATGATCACAAGCATTCGACTAAACAATCGAATGGTTGATTAATCACTCAACCCTCTCCCAAACTACTTATATACCAAATACTACTTTCGATTCATTTGACTCAACTTGAGATCCTATCTACTATCCATTTTCACTATATTTTTGCATCTTATGTGCAATAGAGAGCAATAATTTGAGTCAATCTTACACCCCTTCGATTGAAATCGTCATCTTGGCAAAAGAATAAGAGGGTCGTGCTACTTTATCTTATATATTAGCGGGTTTGATGCGACTTCTATATTTTATTTTTCTATAAAGTTTGAAATTTGAATTTAGACTATTGTTGAACATGTCAAAATGTTATAGAAATATGAAGGCTAAATCATGCCACCAGAATTCTTAAATCCATCCATCCATCCATCCATAACGCATGTATTTTAAAACTAATTTTCATGTTGCATAATATCACAAACACTTGTAACAAATCTACTATCTATTGACTTCTGCTCAATATCCCCTTTAAAATTGCTAACATGAAAATTCACATGACAATCAGACTTGTTCGATGTGGATCCAATATGAAAATTTAGCGACGTCGTTGTTTAGAAGTCAAATCTGAAGAAAATTCACATGAAAAGTAGATTCATTTGATGTTGATCCAACATGAAAATTTAGCATAAATAGCTTTGTAAACGGCGTTGTTGTTTAGAAGCTAGATATGAAGAAAATAAAGTCTTTATAATTGCATTATTTCTTTTTTATTTTTTATTTTTTATTTTTTATTTTTGATATTCAAGGAGAAATTGTAAACCTGAGCTTTCCATTTGGCTTGCCTCGAAGGCCAAACCCCGTGCCTTCTAGATATGTAACAACTAAACATTCAAAGTTGGAAAAAACCTCTCCTTGACAGAACCACGCGTGCGGTAGGCATCCTTAGCACGCCAATAGGCCGAAACTCTGAAACCAACTGTCCGTCCGTACAATAATATGACCAGACGCGTTGATATGTAGCAAATGTTTTGGAATACGGAAAACTCTTTTAAGTGCAAGCAACCTAAGTCATATGTTTACTCTGGATTCCTCGAGAGATACCGTATAAATACCATCGAAGTAACTTTGAAAAATATATGCGAGGTCGGCGTGATCTCACTTGTGAGTCATTGTAACAATCCTTCTCGAGCGTCAAGAGTCCCGAACACGTCGCAAGAAGACGAGCTCATCACAATAGCCTCATCGCCATCTGAACATGAAGAGCGACCTCTCCCGAGACAGTTAATTGGAAGCATACTATGCTTCAAGCTTCTTGACCCCTCGAACTACCGTATGAGCCGTCGGGCCCCCAGTTTGGCCTTTGAGAGAGAGGAAATGAGGAGTGTATGCCGTGTTCCCTATTCCAATAACCTGACCCAAACCATTGGTTGGTTCGGGTCCTATACGATTTAGGTTACCATAAACATTCTTCATGTTGGTTCAAGTCAAGTATTAGTAGAACCTGACCCGACCCAAACTGATAATACCTATAGTAGGGACGATTAGAAGGGTCCGACGTGGCTCTACGGTAGAGGCTATTGATGTCACCACAAACAAGTTGAAGATCAACGTCCAGAGAGGGATATTAGTAGTTAATAAAAGAAAAATAGAAAGACATAAGATGTGATGTATGCACTCGAGCGTACACTTAGCCCACGCACTCAAAATATTCTCCGGATTACTTAAGAATTTGATTGATTTCAATTGATATTATATTGATCTTATTATTCGGAGAATATTTTGAGTGCACGGTCCAAATATTTCTTTGAATTCTTCCATTTCATTCTATCTCGAGTCCATCAGAAAAGTTACATTTTTCAATAGAAGGGGTTTGAAAAGTCAGACACGAGTACGATTGAAATTTATTAAGATTGTTGATGTTGATTTTCTAATTTCCATTGCATTCAAAAACTTTGAAAGACCACGTTCTTTATTTGGAGACAAAGTCCTCGTTGAAGGAGCTGTCATCATGGTCAGAGAGAGACAATGGGTTTTTTTTATGCCAAGGTCCGATACCCAAAATGAAATCTTGTCAAGATTGACATTCATCAACAAAAAAGGCATGAATTCCCCAGCACACTTCGGTTTTCATTGACTTTCCACATATATAAACCAACCCAACGTGGGCTTGGGGCTGTGCAATTCATTTTCCTCTCCTCTCTCTCACTCTCTCTCTCTCTCTCTCTCTCTCTCTCTCTCTCTCTCTCTGAAGATTGTTAAGTGTTCTGTTCAGACCATGGTTCGTGAACTGACAAAAGAACAGATTCTTGAGTTCAAGGAAGCTTTCTGTCTATTTGACAAGGATGGTGATGGTGAGTTTTGCTATAGTCGTGCACATTTTCCATCTCTTATATTGATTGAAACTTCAAGCTCTTCAATGACTTCATTTGCCAGCACCTTCTTTTATTCATCAGCAGTCCTTATGGATGTAAATTTGCAGGTTCCATTACGTTGGAAGAATTTGCAGAGATTATCCAATTGTTAGACCGCAGCCCATCTGAGAAAGAACTGCAGGACATGATCGACAAGGCCACCACTGCTGACGGCAATAGGGCAATCGAGTTTGCAAAGTTGTTGGGATCGATGGCTAATGACATCAAGGTGAAAACACACGGGAAAATGCAAAGAGCTACCCTCTTCTTGATACATATGATTGGACATGCAATCACATGATCTCAATCTAATGTTCTATGAGTCTGAAACGTTCTCATTGATTTTGGATGTGTTTTAGGAGGCTACTGATGAGGAGGAGGAGCTCAAGGAGGCTTTCAAGGTCTTTGACAAGGATCAGGATGGTTACATATCTCCTAGTGAGGTAAGCTCAATTTTATCTCATGCATATACAGTGTCTTTTTCTTGTCGTATGTTATCCAAATGCACTTCTTTAATCCAAGCAAGGACGTAGATAACCTTGCATGCACACTCAATATGCACTCAACTAACTCTCAAATTCTCCCGTGAGATTCACCCGATTTGATAGAAACATGTTGCTTCTCATTACTTTGTCATCACTCATCACTGTTCGAAAGAACGTCGCCAATTCAAGAAAATTCTTCTATTTGTGCATGAAAATGACCCTTCTCAACTTAGAAATATATAGAAGGTAGTTTTGGCTAATAAATTTTGTTTCTGTTTGGCAGTTGAGGCATGTGATGATCAACTTAGGAGAGAAGCTGACAGAGGAAGAAGTGCAGCAGATGATAAGTGAGGCAGACATGGATGGTGATGGTCAAGTCGATTTTGAAGAATTTGTGAAGTTGATGAGCACCATTTGATGAGTTTTTAACTCAATCATCCAAAATAGCAATATGCGGGAAAAAAAAAAAGAAATTGTCATTACCTTGTAAAAATTGCATTTGCCCTTTTGCCTCCCTTCAATTTGTGTACCTATCCTAGGAGTTTGACATTCTTCTTCTCATTGATCTTGTTGATCTTTTGTACATTCTTCTATTTCTAATGCAAATTCATGGACATCTTCTTTTTTTTCCTTTCTTCTTTTCTTTTATAACGGTTGTAAGTGAATGTACTTCCGTTCCTAAGTCAATTTAAATTTCTAAGTGAGTTTTTTGCCAAGCAAATAAAAGGAAAATGTCGGTATGAACTTGTGGCAATGGACAAAGTGGACAGCTAAAGTGAATTAAAGAAATCTATGAGTGGACGATAGTAACAAAGCCGGAAGTGTCGTGTCGTCGCCTGGAAGGATTGGAGAGTTAGAAATTGGTCCATGGTAAATCTGTCAAAGTCCTATTGGAAAAGTTTATAAGGACACCAGGCACCAAAATGACCCAAAACCAGCAAAAAGCTTAACCTTAAGATGGGTCCTATGTATAGGAAATAAACAAATAAGTGCATCAGAAGTCCTAAAATTTATTAATAAAGTGCAATTAAGTCCTAAAACTTTCAAAAATACAATTAAGTCATAAAACTTATCATAAAAATGTAATCGAGCCCTAAAACTTTCAAAAAGTGCAATCAAATCCTAAAACTTGTCAAATTGATCCAAACAAGTTCTTTTATTGGTTTCACATTTTGAAAGTTTTAGAACTCGATTATACTTTAATGACAAGTTTTATGACTTAATTGTACTTTTTAAAATTTTTAAGGCTCGATTACACTTTTATAACAAATTTTCAGACTTGATTACTTTTTTTCAAAATTTTATAACTTAATTGCACTTTTCTGACAAGTTTTAGGACTTCCAATGCATTTATCCAAAAAAAAAAAAAAAAAGATGGGTCCTATGAGGATTACTCAATACTTGCCAAATTAAAACTCTCAAACATATCCTGAAATCGACATGATCTGGATTGAAACTATGTCTAGACAAATGCCTGCAAAATTTTTCCCAAACACTAGCTTTGATCAATAATATGGAGATGTTGTCAAGAGCAAATTTGATCAACATGACTATCTATGACCTATTATGTCATGCATTAGGTGACAGACTCGAGATAAAAACCAAAGGAAAAAAGAATTCTCTACGTGCCGCCGTAAAATTCTTTGACGGGTAGACAAAGTCAAAATTCATACCAAAAACATGCATAATAGACTGATTGAAGTTCTATGAGACCAACTATAGATTTACAGGATCTTGAAACTTCATTAGCTTGAATCTTCATTAACTAGGTACAAAGCTCATTGGTTCGTTATTTGAAGAAATCTGTCAAAATAGCACGAGAAAACATCCTGTGCAGACACATGTAAAGCCGCAGAAGGTCCCGTCTTTGAATTGGTGAAAAGAATTAAAATGAAGACTCCTTCAGTTTCGCATAAGATGGAGAAATTTCTTCAACATTTGGTCAAAACTTGGACTCTGACCAAAATAATGTTTTGCCCAAGAAAGTTGTAGTTGAAACAAGAGATTTTCCCAAGAAGTTTTGTCTCGGAAACCTCATACGGGAAACAGTCATCTTCGCTTTTTGCAAAAAGAAACGTTTCTACGGTCCGTTTCATACTAATGATTTTGGTATCTCTCGTCTCTTTCTCGCCCTCAAGCCTTGAAATGGGAGCAGGAAATAAGAATCTGTCAGTTCTGGTTTGGTTCACGTTAGAAAGTCACTTTCTCTTCTACATTGATGATGTTGAGAAGGTCAAGCATCGAATTTTTAATTAAAGATGGTGTCGCATCCATGTCTTGAAAAGATAGCTAGTAGCTTGTAGCTTGTGATTTTCTGGAAAACATCTCGCGTTTAAAGCATCTTTGTTTAGTTCACTAGTTTTGTGTTTACAGCTTCTTCCTTTTACTAGTTCATGAGTCTTGGATCAATTATAGGACCTTTGCATGATGCAAAGCTGAACCTTTTAATCAATCTCACAGGAGAATTCTTACAATATCTCCAACTTTTCCAATTTCTCAAAATGTAAAAGCAATACATTAACAGAAGCCAAAGAATTATATCAACTTATACCTGCTTAGATACCACAAGAGATTTTACCCATAACAAGGAAGAAAAATGAAATTAACAAAAATGAAAACAAGAGAAACTTGCAACTTGCCATTGTTGCAACACTCACTGTCGATTGGTTTATCCCAAATACTGACCAACCATCGAACTTGAACACCCTCTCTTCATCAATCCTCATATCTGATTTTACTGTTTCTTGGTAAACCGAAATAAAAAAAGTCCCCCAAAAACAAGGTAAAAACAATCAAGTAATGGAAATCCCCCAAAAAAGCTTGCTTTTTTTGTCTTTTCATAATGGTGAATGGATCTTCAGTTGATGACAGTTGCACAGCACATGCAGTTGCCGAAGAGGGAAGACCTGAACTTCCGCTTCTCTTTACCTTTTGGAGAGGTTGATCCAATTTCTTCTGTAGGAACCACCCACATTGCCTTGCTTGCCTTAGTGTCAGCTTCTTTGACCACTTGTTTCTGGGAAGTGGCAACAGCATAGGCTTCTTGCTTTTCATCATCGTCGTGTTCTTTCTTTGACAAGCCTAGAAATGGGGTTTTCGATATCTCGGAATCGGTTCTGTCCATCCAAACAGTCTTCTCTTCCAAACACTCCACTTGCTCGGCTCGATCACATCGACCTTTCACTGACATACTCCTTAATATGCTTCTGTCGGGGAAGAGCAGCGGCGTCTGATCTGACTCTTCACTCCTCGACCCATTAAGGAGATTGAAATCGAAGCTAGGAAATTTCTGCAGCTGAGGATGGATGTGTGTATCATTGTAAGACTTCAATCCTGTGCTTGGGCTACCAGAAATTTTCTCCTGTTTGGTAGTGCCACCAGGAGTCACGGGCATTTGGCATTGTTGTGATTCACTGTTGCATTGATCCCTGGAAGCTTTGGTCTCTGATACAGGATGTGTGATCATTACAGGATAGTCAAAGGACGAGAAAGAATCACAGATATGTGGAGAATGTACTGGGATGAATTGTTCTGTGATATCTTTTCTGCTTGTATCATCTGCAATGGCCTGTGAAAGCTCTGTTTCCACGTATTTGTCTTCTATCATTTCCTTTTCAGCCGGCTCTTTCTTCTCATGATTGGTATCTCCAGCTTCTGGCTCTACTGAAATTGGCATGGAACAGTCTTCTCCTTGTATGTACTCAAGAAAGTCCTCAGATGCCTCAGCACAAATCTCATCCTGAAAACTATTTTCTGTGACATCGGTCACCTTGACTTTACATTCCTCCTCACTTGGGCAATCCAAAGGCATGGAACAGTCTTCTCCTTCTATGAACCTAAGAAAGTCCTTGGATGCCTCAACACATATCTCATCCTGAAAACCATTTTCCGTGACATCGGTCGCATTGACTTTACATTCCTTCTCACTTGAGCAATCCAAAGGCATGGAACAGTCTTCTCCTTCTCTGTACTTAAAAAAATCCTTGGATGCCCCGGCACATATCTCATCCTGAAAACCATTTTCTGGAACATTGGTCGCCTTGACTTTACATTCCTTCTCACTTGGGCAATCCAAAGGCAACTCAACTGTGTTTCCTACATCATCAGTTATGGTTTCAAGTCCAACAACCATTTCGGAGACATCCTTTGCCTCGGCCATTTCAGGTTGAACGTTGCAGGGTTCATCAGAATGCCCAACCGGGCCATCATCACACTTTATGTTATTTTCAGTCACAGGTCTACTGGTTGTGAACTCGATTTCTTCCATGACAAGGCCACTTTGGTCCTCGAATTCCAAAACTTCCGGATGAGAGTATGGGGAGTGACCTGCCACAGAATCTTCAGATTGCAATGTGGAACCACTTACTGTGGTCACCTCATTGAGTTTTTCTTCATGGCCAAAATTCAGGAAGTTTGATGTCGTTCTGTCTTCCAATCGATCTTCATTGTTCATCATTAGCAGCTCAACATTGGATGCTTTTTCACCTTCCACTTGTTCTTGTTCCAATTTTAAGTGTGTACATTCAATGTCAGCATCAGAGAGGGAAGTAACATTCATGCTGCTTGGTGTTTCAATCTCTAGCATTGGATCACTGCCCTCGGCTAGGAATGTTGAAGGTGATCCTAGAAATTCCTTTCTTGATACTTCCGATCCACATGCATCTGATGCCAACGTGCTAACAGTGACCTTATCTAATCCAAGTGGATCAGATTTAACTCCCTCAGATGTTTGAGTTTCGGAATCACCCAATACAGTAAGACTGGAATTTGTTTCTCCGTTTTCAACTGTTGAATTAGTGAGCCATAAGCTAGTGAGACTGTGAGTCTAGTCCTATACTCCTACTTTTTAATGGAATACAATTAATTTGAAGCTAGTTTCGCACATGGGAAGTGAAGTAGCTATCATGATGCTGCTAAACTAGTAGATCACATTACTAACCTTCTATATTAGCTGCCTCAATATTTAGCTGACTGTCAACCTCGCCTGCATCTGGTTCCATCAAAGGTTCTGTATCATCCTGATTCACCGACAAAAGTTCCGGCTGATCTTCTACATATCTATCTCCTTCATTTACTTCATGCGTGGCTTGAGAAAGAACTTGAGGGTCTGTAACAAAGGTTCAAACCATAGGTTTTAAAATTTCACTGAGAAGAAAATAGTTGGCTTAACCAATGTAACAAAGACTAGGAATGATAAAATACATTCCATTCCTGATGTTTCGAGCGAGGATTAGCCTGTTTAATTTCCCTGAGAGACAATGATCACAACAGAACTTTTCAACCATAAGTACTACAGAAACTAGTAATTACTTCTTTCACCTGATTTTGATTGGTCAACATGATTATCTCCTGGGATTGCGCAATGAAAAGCCAAGTCTTCGGCTTTTTCATGGGAGTCCTTGTTGTCATCTCCTGCAATCAGATCATCTCCTTTCACATCATTTTCCTTGACAGTCTCGTGTAAAGATCCATTTGGAGCATTGACCCTCGCGCTCTCCTCCTCGGCTTCTTTGGAAGATTTATTTGGAGCATCGATGCTCGTGCTCTCCTCCTTGGCTTCTGCGGAAGGAAGATGATCTAAGTGAATATAGTCGATGCATGAACACAGAAGGTACACGACATAAAGAGCTAAAAATTGCCAAAATACCTTTGAGAGAAGATGTGTTGTTATTGCCCATCTCATTCCCCATGTTCAATTCCTGATATCCTGCAATATAAACTAAGATGGTTTAGTGTTACAGTCAACCAGATGAGTGGAATATTTCCAATTGTAGGTTCTTCATAAAAAAAGAACTTTTTTCAACTTCAATCAGACCATATGAACTTCCTACCATGAAGTCCATAATGATAATCGCATGTGAACAGCCATGTAGCTTTGAGGACATCTTCATTTCTTATGAAACCGACTGAGTTTATTAAAATGGCAGCTACACTAATGTTTGCTTAAAAGATAAGCCTCGATTCGGGTCACCCGACAGCTGAGCTGATGAAACTGCTAAAAGCACCGTGTATTGCCTTCTTCGTCTTTTCTTTTCTTTACTCTCTGCACCTTCTCTAAACATTGACACTCCCTAGATGATGAATCATTAGATGCTAGGCATCCACCAAGGCATCATTAACTTAATTAAAAGGTTCAGTTTCATCAGCCTGATATTGCCTTTTGCACTCTAAGTTCTAGCTTTGGCCTGGGCATATCATTGTGTCCCTGCCTACTTTTTTTTTAAGAGGAATATCCAGGCAACTCTCTGTCTGACTAGCCCCCTACTTTCGGCCCCATAGACACCGCGTTCAAACAAAGTTTATGCGGTATTATCACTCGAATCCAGGCTCTTTAAAACTTGTGTACAGCGAATTCGCATAATGTAAACGGATTTAAAGAGACATGTTTTAGACATAATTTCTGGTATTCAGACAATAAAGCTGGTCTATATGAGCCCCCCAAAAACTGGAAGAATCTTGTGGCTGCACATTAATGAAGCATCTTATTATACAATAACACTAATATGATAATCAATTAGTCCATCAGAAAACATTTCCAGAGGCAAAGTGGAGAACAAGAAGCCTTTTAATACGGGAGCTGCAGATTAATGTATAGGCTACACAGTGCTTTTTTAGCTGTCATTGGGGTATACGAAATCATTGCCCTGATCTGGCCCTGAAATGGTGGGTCTTCTGTTCAAGATTTCTTGGTGGTAAAGCCTCAGTTTTCTGAATGCAGTGCGGCTAGATCAGATGCTTTAGTTCATCATAACAGTGCTTTGCCTTTGGAGAAAGCTCAACTAGTTAAAGAAAAAAGTTTAACTGGACCCTCTTAACATTCTTCTTATTTATTAGTCCGGATTGAGTCCCTACAGTACTTTGGCTTCGCACATTAAATTAAGCACTGGAAATGATTACACCATTTTACCTCCATCTGCACCTGATCCTCCCTCGGTTCATCCGATTGATTTTGCGAATCTTGAAAGAGCAGTCATTCTTATTTTAGGTCAAATTTTGGATTCAAGGAGCTAAAGTTTTCAGTCAGGTGGGAATTCCCAAGCAAATATAAGCAGGCTTTCTGGGGTGAGTTTCAAGTGTTTACTGCAAGATTCTCGAATCGTGCACGACCACTTGGTTCACTGGAGGGTTGAGAATTACTCGTTACAGTTAGAGATAACCAAGAGGAGTATGCCCTTTTCATGCCCGACATCAAATGCAAAGACAGAGGCTTCTTCTTTAAGTTGGCCTCAAATCAACTCTGGTTTTTGAAAATGAACTCAATTTTTCCCAGTGGAACAAGATCGTTGGACCTAAGCAAATCCTTAAGAAGCTTCATCTGAGTTTTCGTCCGGATCTTGAGATCACTTGGATGTAAAACAATAAGAAGGTATTGCCAAGAACATATAAAGAAAAAATTGTGGAGCCTGCCATCCTTGTATATGAATGGTCAAGCCACCGAAGCCCCTTTGGCTCCTCTTTTATGGTGAGGTTACACCTAGTAACCACTAACCTATGATCGCATTGGATGGTATCTATTACTTCTTGTCAGTAGCTGATCTAAGTTGGGTGATTTGGCATTATGCCGCTTTGTACAACCCTCGTGTTAAACATTACGAGAACTCTAAGAGAGGTAGGTACTGGTTAGGGAACAATTGGTTTATCCAAGCTGCCTTCTTGGGGGGCTGCTGCAATGCCTCTGTATTGAAAGCCTAATTTCTCTCCTTATTAATTTAAGAGCATGGTATGTCTCATCGGGTGCAGATGGATTCAAACTCTATGTTGGGATTCCTGAAATTGGCAAGAGATATTACATCATGTTTCCGTAATCAGCAATGCAACAGAACGGACATACCTACACTGGCCCAGGAATTTACTTATCTAAGCAAACAGTAAATCTCAACTTAACAATCCGCTGAATCACTTCTATGAGCAAAGCTTTTTCCCAAATTAGCCTAAAAATAAGCTATGAGCGATGCTTTTTGCCCAAAAATGTGACGATCCTTTGCCAGATGGCATCATGTGACATGAGAGCAAATCTAGTTCTTCGATCAAGTTCTATTTGGGTATCAGGGAGAGTCTTCAACCCTCGATAAGCCCGAACCTAAAATAACAAGAAACAGAAATACACAAGACACCACTGCACTTTCATTAAACACCAACACCATATGTTACAAATGTGCTCGCATGCACGCAGCAACGAGCACTCCCAATAACAATTCCAAGCAAGTCTTGCATATATCTATAGCTGTACCAGTGACCTGCTTGGTTTTTATTTCGAGAAGTGGACGTGCAACTCTTGGATCTGGAGCACCCAGGAGTCAGTTTTTAAGTTTTCTTCCAAACAAATCTAGTACATAATCACACAGCAGCTCCTGTCTTAAGCTGGAACAGCTTCAGGAACTTTGTCGTTGTCTGCAGGTGCCAGGCTCTCATAGTAATCGACCAACACTTTCCAACCACTGGGGCACATGAAGCCATCAGGTGGGCTCTCTTTGTTCTTCGCAAGTGTTCGCATCTGAGGATGGAAGCAAGCCATGTAAGTACAATTTTTTCCAACGGACAAGAGCCAAAAAATGTAAGAATCCTCTTTTTTCTGGACAATTTTGTGAAAGATTATCCTTACATCAAACTTTAGTTAAAAGAAAACATTTCCATAATCATTGCTGATTGAGAACAAACATATCTACAGTTGAATTGATGGGTTTATCATCCCATATGTATCCACCAAGTATATAGATCCTCTTTCTGACCCCAGTTATGACAAGTCAACTATATATGAAGTGGAAATAGCAAAAATCCATCTTTATCAGTTCATGGGTACAAAAGATACCTTGGT
Source organism: Corymbia maculata (assembly GCA_014182735.1). Classification (NCBI taxonomy): domain Eukaryota; kingdom Viridiplantae; phylum Streptophyta; class Magnoliopsida; order Myrtales; family Myrtaceae; genus Corymbia; species Corymbia maculata. The sequence continues at coordinate 28,649,542 of CM024689.1, forward strand.
GCCCGAAATGAAAAGGAAATCTTGAGGCCTAGAAGGATCGAAAAACGCCATTTTCCCTTGTGTTTTGTCATAAGCAGCAACCTGAAAGTGAATAAAACTGATTGTCGTCAGCGATCTCAACACACACAGGAGGAAGCAACAATAACAGCAGAACCAAGGAAACACCATTATCACCAAAAGATCACAAACACAACTTGAGGGCGTCAGTGTGTGAGCAGGTTTAATTACCTTAAATGGAAGGATGTTTAGCCTCTCCAGTCCAGGAGCCATGCTCAAGACCTTCTTCCCATGGTCAGCATCATACAAGTCTCGTTTTTCAAGTGGATGGCCCATACCAGCTGGGTCTCGACCGACAATATAGAAGTTAGCCCCAGCATTGATCCTAGCCTTTGCATGCCACTGCACCTCGGTCGGGCCAGCATAGTGCATGGGAGAAGGAAATATTGAGACAACAGTTGTCTCAGGATCAAGAACACCATCCTCAAGCACCTGCACAGGCATATTTGCCTAGTGTCAGAGCATGCTCCCAAAATCTCAATGGAATTGTGATGTTTTGGCCAAAAGAACCAAATCAGTGGCAAGAACAAGAGAACATGAGAAATCTGAATTTAGGCTGTCATTGCAATTATAATGTAACCACGACAACAATTCATCTTTTCCATCTGCAGTGGAAAGAAATTCAATGAAGGTAATTATGAATGATAAAACTCACCCGCCTCTTATAAGCATGCTGACTCTTTCATATACGCAAAAACCCCAGCGTGAGCAACAGGTAACTCATTAACTCCTTTTTTTATTTTGCATGAACTATTTGTTGAACAAAAATCCAGAGTGTTATTTTTAAGTCCTCCTTTCTTTAAAGAACAATTTATTGGCATGATGACTTATTTTTTTGAGGAGAAATGGTAAGTTGTTAAGAGAACAAAAAAAAATAATGCGCATCTACGTATCTACACATCTACTGAGGACAACATGGATTATCCCTCATTTTCCAAGATTAAGCTTTTAAAGAAGATGGTTGGGCACTCAACTAATCCTTTATCCACTACGAAGTACCTTCTCGTGTTGCTTCATTCGCCAGCTAAGTGGAACATCATCAGCCTTTGTGAAGCCTCCCAAGGGATGAAGAAGAAGGATGGGATTCTTGTAGCCCATATCAAGAAGTCGACGGCGCGTGTCAGTCATCAGTAGGGCATGCCCATTGTGGACTGGGTTCCTCAGCTGGAAAGCAAACACCGCATCCGCATTCCGCCGAGTCAATTCCTTGCGGAGATCTGTGGGGGAGAGTCGGAATCGATCTAGACCATCGTTGTACTTGATTGGTTCCAACACCTCTAAGTCGCCCCCAATCAACCAGTTCCCTGCATTGGTTATGGCTTCTTCGACATATGGCAGACCCGGCGCAGTGGTTCCCCATGTCCTAGCAATCCGTTCTTCTTTAGGGTGCTTGTATATCTCAATGCTGAAATGACGCATCAGAGTGAGAAAATATAATTAGTTATTGCGATCTGAATCAGAAAAGTCAAAGACATGGCATGCTACATTGGAGATGTTAAGAATCACAAAATATTGATTCTAGCAGTTGCAGCAAAGGGTCATAAGCTCAAAGTGGCCCATCAATTAAATGCAAAATGCCAAGAAAAAAAAAAAAAAGCAGGCAAACAAGGCTATTCAGATGTTCCAGTCAATGAAAGCTATCCCATGATATTGTCAAAAGTGGATTCGACCAACCATACAACACAGATCATTTAGTCAGGATCCGTTACGAGGATGTTCAGAAGATCTTACAACAAACAGAGTTTCTTATTCAGCTAAGCGGTTGCTCAGGATCACTATAAATGACAAAAATGGAGGGAGGTATGAACAAGCTAAAGCCCTTAGTGAGCTTGAGTCAATCACCCCAAAGTTGTGCTTCGATTTCAATCGTCCACCCATTTTTGACAGTTTAAGATGCTCATCTCAAAGTCAACACCAAGTAGATGTGGAAGCTTATTTTATTTAGCGGAGAGCTGAATTTCCAAGACCTTTGGTGTTAAGCCCATGCCGGCGAGCCGAATTGGATATCTGAACTTAGTCACCTAACAAGCAGGCACTTGGACTGTTTTCTGTCCAAGTTCATGATTATCATTGTCCAACATTGTCATGTAGCAATGACTCTCTGTTATATTTTATAAGCAAGGGAAAGATTATCTTACAAATGCATACTATCTACGTCATATTTTTTGTTTCTCTGTTTGAATATCTACGTTATACACCTTACCAAAAAAAAAATATCTACGTTATACTTATATACGTAAAAGTATGTATATTAGAACTAGACATATATATACTATATTGAGAGAGAGAGAGAGAGATTTGAGGGAAGTAGCCTGATTTTTCAACACTCCTACCATAACGATTGTTTATGCAACGCGTAACAAAGACGTTTCCGAAACTTCATTCGCCTAACGACTAATCAAATTGGACGGCTCTCAATCACAGTCCTGGAAAAATAAGTACCATCGACAGAGCCGACACAAACAAGCAATTTATTGGTCCCGATTTGACATAACATTAAAAAACCTGCCATGTCAATAGAGTCGTCTCGAGCAGGGTATTATCTTGTTCAAAGGCAATTTCACGTCCACAGGCAGGAGGTCATTGTACATGATAGCGTCACAGAATCATCTATTCTTTTTCCTCATCTATATCGGTATCACGACTATCCACTTTTTCCTAATTAGTTCTGCAATCCGATTTCTAAATCCTCACGTCCAGATACTGCAAGTTCGTGTACATCTCAAGCCTGCAGACAAGAAGTAAAACTTCCTCCGGGCCAGACACTTCCAGAGACCGGCCTCATCAACTCACAAAGCATATGACAAGGAACAGGACAAACATATGTCTCTGTATCTAAATAAACTTCCAGTTTTCATGATCCATAACCTCCAAATCAAACAAGATTAACAGCTTTTCACATTCTTAAAGCCCCAAAACTATTCAACTAAAAACCCATCAATCACCATCAAATCACAAGAACCCATTATCCATTATTCACCTAAAAACTCTAAATGAAGCTACCAAATTTCCAATCTCAAACAAAGCCATACCAATACAGAGTATACATTAACAGTACTAATGTAATAATAATGCTACCCAAGTTAAATAAAGGAAGTGATGAGGATGTTGGGCATACGACGTTCTCACTGTAAGAACTTCAATCTAAGCGAAAGAAAGAAGAACCAAATTCAAGAATAGCAAAGTTATGAATCGAAAGAAGCCCACTCACTTGCTGAGGATGGCGACCGGGTTGTCGTCGGCGTCAAAGAGCGCGACCTTGCTGGACTCGCCGATGCGGTGCCGGTCGGCGTCGTCAGCGGCCAGCACGATCGGTACGGACATGTTCACGACCGTGCCGTCATCGAGACGGAGGGCGTTGAAATGAAGAGTTTGGAGGAACTCGGACTCGCGCATGAAACCCCGGAGCGGGCTGGCCCACCCCTCGCTCAGCACGTGGACCCACTCTAGGTCGATCCGCGACAGCTTCACCCGCGGCAGCGCCAGGCTCTCCCGGGTCCTCGCCCGCCGCAAAGGCTCCTCGACCACCAGCTCCGCCAGCCGCCCCCCGTCCGGCTCGATCAGCGCCGACCGCACCCGGAACCCCGAGCCCGAGCCGCCGCGGCGGAGAGCGGGGAAATGGGTACTCAGGGGGAGGCGCGGCGGGTGGCGGCGGAGGCGGTGGCGGTGGTGGCCGGCGGCGGGGGTGGTGGTGGCGAAGGCGGCGGCGGCCATGGAAGCCATGATTGGAAATGGGGAGGGGTAAAGATCAAATTTTTCGGTGGGGGCTCGGCTTTATACGGGGCGTATCATCAATGATTCAGGGACCAACCCAATAATTTAAACAAAAGGGTACCTAACGAAGACGGTAAAAATGAAAGAATTCGATATAAAACGACAAATGGTATTTGGGTTGGGGGGAAGAGAGATGATAGTGGAGATGGATGGACGGATAAAGAAGAGATTTTCTTGCGTTTAATTGAATATGGAGGAGTGTTGTTGGGTGGAGGTCGAGCTGGACATGGAAAGCGTGAACTACAGAAGAGAGAGAAAGAAGAGAGAGAGAGATGGAGGATGAACGTCTTTGCTTGGATAGTTTTATAAGAAGAAGGAAAAGATGGTGTTGGTGTTGGTGTTGGTGTTGGCGATGGCGATGATGATGGGTGGTGGTGGGATATCTTTCGGGGAGGATGAACCTGGACAGCCCTGCAGGTTTGGTGCTTTTTGCTGCTTGTCTTTGATTTTGATTTCGATTTCCATTAATGCTTTAAATCTCTACGTAATTATTATTGTCTTTTCTTAATAGTAACTAATCACGTGTTATCTAATCTTATCTTACTATATTTAAGGCAATCAAGTGAACCGATTTTCATCCTGAAATCTGGGAACTGAACCGAGCAGTCGATCTCTAATTTGTGAAATCAAATATAATTGCAGAGTCAATCTCAAAATATGAAACCTGTGATTTCATTTTCTTTCTTTCTTCTGTTGTTTTCAATTCCTTATAAATGAGAGTTTTCTGATATAATTCATTAATTAGAATTTGTTTCGAAATAAAAATTAGATTCATTTCGATTCTCCTAGCATTGGACCACCTTTTAACTATGTCTGAAGTCGCTGTTGTTCGACATCCACCGTGTCGATATGATGGTCTTTTGCCCCGGTGACTTGGGGGTCACCTCAGTCATTGTCTGACGTCTCCGTGTCAGGAAAGTGAAATGTCGAAAATGCCCTCGTCGAGAGGCCTGACAAATTTCAGGAGCACGTGCGATTTTTGGGGCTTTTCGATTTTCCGCCCCCCATCTTATCCACTTGGCGCCCCGTTTCTTATTTTCCTTTTCATTTAGGCCCCTGTATTTTACATCAGAGCTGTCGGCTTTAGAGCAATATGCTTCTATCATCTTGTTCAACTCAAAACCTGGTACCGACCCCCCAAAAAAAAAAAAAAACTCAAAACCTGGCAGGCTGCTCTCTGCCATTTCACCCGTTTTTAATTTCTGGTGTCGTTTTGGCATTTATTAGTGGGGATGGGCTTCTATATTTTATATCTATAACTAAATCTTTCTATATTTTAATAATTTTAAGCTCTCAGATACGGCAAAGATTTGAAGATGTGTTAGCCTTTAATATAAATTCAAGTCATGTGAAGATGTCTTATTGTTACTATGAATTATTCATTATAAATTTATCTTTATTAACCTATTGTCACGCCCCGACTCTCGAGCTCGCGGCAACCCCATTTCACTTGAGGTCTATTTGTACGACGTCCCAGGTACTGTTGTCGACCAATTCATTTTATCTTGTAATTAAACACATGCGGAAACAAACAACTCTCAAACCAAACAACAGGGATAGTAACAACGGTAGCAGAGGAAAGACAATCAGTATTTTATATATTTGAAGGTTAGCCAGCATACCAGCAAATATATATACGCCTTACTACATGCGACAAGCTAAGGCCTACTCAAAAAGGGACCGGCCTAGCTAACCTAACCCTGTACAAGTGTCTACTCGCTGGCCTCAGAAGGATCGCTTTCTCTTCGATCCTCGGGTACTACATCATCAAGGGCCTGAAAATGTTAACCACGACGAGTTGAGATAAACTCAGCAAGTTAAAGTTCTAAGCCCCGGTTAGGAACTTCGCTCGCCTCGGGAGTTTAACATACAACCTAATCCGGCCAAGACAATGCGAGAGAAGCAAAAGCATAGGACAGTTCAATAAGCAGACACAACCACAGGCGATCCTACCTGGCCTTGGCACACGTGACCTACAGAAACTGTCATTTAATTCATCACAACATTAAGAGCATGCGAATAATCAAAGCATTTCACACAGCTTTCTTATGTCTCACACTCACACATGCTTCGATTATTACGCCCCCTCCTGGGCCAACGGCACAACCTTATGGTTGGAGGTTCTGGCTAAACCAGCTCCGTCCTCTTTACCTCGAGGCACGGCGACGTCAAGGGCTCACTCCCAAGACGGCATTCCCGAAGGAGCACAGGACCTGCCCACTACCGCAATCCCACTACTGATAGAGGCCTGGGACCTACCCCCATATCGCAGTCCCACATAAAACCCCTCCCTGTCAGGCATCCGACCGAAGTCAGGCGACCCACTGGCCACGGCACAACCCCATAGGGATTGGCGGTCTTCCGGCAACGCCGGGTTCTCTCATTTAATGTGACCATGCAACACATCATCAATCAATTCGTTCTTTTCTTTGCTGTCATGAATGCACATCGCTCATGCTCATGCGACATGCCATTTCTGATAACCCACGCAATATGTCATGCAATCTCACTCGACAATTCCAAAATCCAATTTCCAATCAACATTCGATCACGCATTTCATCAATATTCACGCATATAATTAACAATCGGCACTTCAATAAATCATAACAACCAAGAACACATCAAAATTAGCCAAAAATTAGCTTCTTCATGAACAGTGCCATGAACAGTAATCTGTGAACAGTCATCCGTGAACAGTAATCCGTAAACAGTAAATTGTGAACAGTAAATTCGTCGGAAATTAAATAAATAAATAAAAATAAATAAACTTAACCATGGTTAAAAAATTAACTCAACCCTAGTTAATCTAACCTAACCATGATTAAAATCTAACCTTTGTTACTTTTAAAACTAACCATGGTTACTTTAATTAATTAACCCTAGTTACTTTTAAAACTAACTCTGGTCAATTAATCTAACCCTAGTCAGCTTAATTAACTCAGCCACCATTAACAAACTAACCCATAATTAACCAAGCACAAAAATTAAACTAATTAACCCCTAAGCAAGATTAACCCCTAAAAAAGGATTAGGAAGTTAACTTACTTGGATTGGAAATCCGGCGACACCGGCGCATAGAGGGGAATGAGGGCTACGAGGGGTAAGCTCGGGGATGGCAACGGATGACAAACGATGGCCGAAACAGGCCAAAAACAGTGATGGTTACTGTTCACGCGGAACCGGTGCAACTGAGCAGAAAAGGCCGAAACGGACAGCTAACGGCGACCAGGGGTGACCAGGGGTGTGCGGCTGGCTTCCTAACTTCCAGGACTATACTTTGGGCGGTTGCGGCGGCTCCGGTGACGGTGGCAAGGCTGTTTTTGGGCTGGAAAATAGCATGGACAGCAAAGAACACCAGAAATGGAAGAGAAAAGGAAGAGAAAAAGGGAGAGAGAGTGAGGCTGGGCTGGTGCACGAATTTTGGGGGAGAAAGAGGAGAGAGAAGAGGCTGCTGGTCAAGGATAAGAGACAAAGCAAATGGGCTTGCCACTTGTTGAAGAGCCAATCAAAAACAACCAATAAACAAGCATAAACAAAGCACACTTGAGCACAAAAAGAAAAGGCCAAAAGAGAGAAGTCCATGGGCTGGAAATGGAGGGGAACTTGGGCCAGCTTAGGCCCCTCTTGGGCTAGGCTGAATGGGTGCAAGGCCCATTGGGCCGCCGGTCTTGGGCCGGCCCACCCGCGAGCCCGAAACCCGGTCCAATTTTTCATTTTTCCGACACTTCCGTGTCCAACGGAAAATTCCAAAATAAATGAGGCGACGTCCAAATATATAGTCCTGACATCACTGAGAAGTCGGTTCCCAAAATCGGATTAAAAATCGGGGCCAAATTGAGTCAATTACGACCGTAGTACAATTTAGATTATCGGGCGCCCTTTTTGGACTTTCCTCACATTTGACCCATGGTCAACCATTCTTTGAACCACGTTTACGCCAATTCTCGAGTCAGGGACGTCCCTCGATTGTCGTGTGATCCCGGGGACTCAATTGATAATCTCGAGTACCAGATGAAAAGGATTCAGTTTACCGTCGTTCGTAATTTGTATCGAAGTCGTGCGGAAATCACCCGCAGATCGACTTCGTACTTCTGCTGAATCAATTTATTTCCGTTTCCTTAATAGTCTAGTACTTAGAGGATATCGTTCCCGCCCAGGTCCTCATGGTCGAAGGATTTGTTCCTGATCGAAATTGCGAGTCGAACGTGAATCATTTCCTATCGACGCCTCTCTGTAATCCATTATCTTACGAACACACAGTTCGGAAAATTTGTACTGACCAGGCCTTCGACTAATATTTCCTTTTTATAAAATCCTAAAATGGGGTCGATTTTCAGGATGTTACACCTATTTTGTAAAACTTACGTTTATGCCATTCTTGCAAATATAGCCATGGAAAAAAAACATTCCATACGCACAATTTTTCACCCCACATCAATATTTATTCTTAAACTTGAAGAACTCGGATCACCAAGCATCAAAGGAGTGATCAATAAAACATCATGGCACTACTAAATTGAATGTCCAAGCGAAAAATGGGTTCAATTTGTGTTGCCAAAGATATATTACTTTGCTAATGTTCCATTTTATTACATTTTGCTCTCCAATATTATATTTTTCATCAAAATAAAGTTACTGTGGTTAATTTCGTTGCTTGGCACTAATGGACGTATTTTCTTGGTGGAAGAGGTGTGCTTTGACAACTTAAATACATCACTGTAAAATTACTAAACTTTGGCAAATTAACAGTACCTATTTCAAATATTCAAATCAATTTAAAGTGACTTTTAATTTTTTCCCAAATTTTCAGCTCACATAATCGTAATTTCACATTTATATCATGTGAAACACCTAATTCCTTTTAAAATGTAGAGTCATTAACATATATAACCATATGTAATTGCTCGGGATTTAATAAAAAAAATTAAATCAGTTTATCGAGCTTTCATCTATTTGAAAGATAAAAAGTAAGGAATAAGTATTATCCTTTTTCCGCTCAAAACAAAGACTCCCATAATATCACAATAGCAATTATCAACCCTAAAATAATGAGACCAAACCTCTAAGACTGCATTCTACGATTTAATCATGAACTAATTAACAAAACATTGGGGACAAGATGGTCACTTTCTGCAAAGGATAAGCTTTCCCAGTAGTGGCATCTAGTGCTAAAATCAGAGAGGCCACCATCTTTCTTATTGTGTAAAAAAGGGGGTGCTTTTAGATTTTTAGATTTTTATTTTTTTCCAATTTATTTATTTTTTCGAAATTAGTAAAAGGTGGTGGTGGTGTGTAGCTTGACCTGTTTCTATATGCTTTCCGGGAATCTTCTTGATTTGAATTTCTAAGATATCCGCCAAAAAGAGACAGCGATTCCTCCTTTCCTTTTCAACTTTGGGTGTCCAAGTGAATCTTGCCCGCTTTTCAGTCCATGTTCAAGCGTCAGCTGAGAATTCAAAGACAAAAAAGCTCTCTTCCACTTCTCTCGTGACAAATACAATAGCCTCCTTTGTCTTATTTTGAAATAACTATTTATTTGTGTGTTCCGATGTCGCCCGGGACGTCAGCGATCTACAGCACGTTTTGTTGCAGTAACGTTCATTAAACTATAGTTCTATTATGAATTTGATTGCCTGTTAGTAATATTTTCCTGCATTAATAACTAGGGTAACCCCTATCATAACCAAATTTGTAATATCTATGGTGATTATTCGCTCGGTCATATTTGATTTTGTAATGAATAATCAAGAAGATAAAAAAAAATATGGATCAACGACTATTTACATATCTCTATTATAATATCTCTAAGCAAAACTCCATATTCGAAAACATCATATTGGTTCTCCTTACAAACCCATTTAGCTTCTTGCTTTGACAACCAATGATTTGAGTGGATAAAATGGAGATATGTAAATGTTCATTGATCGAAAAACAAGGTATGTTTTTGATGCTTTGTCCAAAAATATTTCTTTTAATATTATTGTAAGTTTTTATGATCACATTTAAATTGTATTTAATTCAAAAATAATATGTAAAAATTAATGTATTAAATCATAATATCTTCATAATATTTGTGAGGTACTAGACTCATCATTAGCTATCGAAGTGATAATTACTATAGATAAAATATTTATTTTGATGTATTCGTATCCTATGTGCTTAACTTTTAATAAAAGTCATTAACAATTATTAATATAAAGAAAATTATTTGCTGTCTAGTTATTACATACATAGACTAATCATGATTACCTTTTAAAGTGATTATTGTTATGCTCCCTCTAGTTCTAATTTTAGGTGTGCTTTCGAAATTCCGATGTTACATATGCCTTTCACTGAACAATATAATAAGTATTATATTGTTTAAATCAAACAGCATATAATTATATTACATTTTATTACATCACAACATGTATTTCCGGTATGACTGACCCTGATTTATTTCCTGGTTTCTTATTATTTTAGATGGGAATAAGTTATGCACCTCAAATCAAACAAGAGCTTGCACAGAAGGGGGTGTATTCTTGTTTTAATCATTGAGAAAATAATTATAAATGGTTTGAACAAACCTCCACACAAACACAGGTCACTCAAATTACTCATTCTTAACAAAAATAAAATACAGATCTGGTCTCTAAAATACAAAAATAATTTATTTTTTTTGGAAAGAGCACGCTAGGAGCGAGCTAATATTAGAATTTTAGGAAATTTATTGATTAGATTATAGATTGATTAGGCCTAAAAGCATGCTAATACCGACAGCTTGACGAAAGAGACTAATCCATTTGATTTAAGTTATCTTTTCGATTCACTGATTGCCTTGAAAGTTACCTCCTTTTTCCGCGTGTCGAGGAATGAAGATTCTCTCTGACTCAGTTCGCCAAAATCCCAACACCAACTCGGTTCCTCTCTTGAGCCAATCGCATATACCTCAAAGTTCTCAAGCCATCTGTTATTGCCACGAAATTTCGAGAGCATATCCTGGCGTGCTCCCACAAGATATCCCAACAACGTTCGGGTCAACCTTGTATTCTCCGTTTTCATTTTGTCACATGATGTAACCCAGACAGAGGTCCTAATCACGGTAAAAGTGGGCACCCTTTCTCTAAAGTTAGTCAATATAGGTTTCTTCTCAAATTAACCTTTATTATAATATCCGACATGAATTTGGTAGGGTTACATGAATATCATGTGTTTTTCGCTTAGTTTACTACCGCCATGACTAATATTTCTCATCACTTAAAATTGAGGTGTTTTTAGGGAATTTGGTCATACATAAAACGCTTTTTAGCTTGTCTCTTTTGGGTGAGCTCTTAATTGAAGTAGACTTGCCTAATCATAGGCACTTTTATAGCCATTCTCAACCAAAAATCTCTTGACATCATTACATGCTGGCCATTCTTGCCATTCTTGTTGGCCACTACTTATAAAACTACCAACTATAGCTATAACATGGATTGACAAATCGACAAGATATATATACCTATTGACGTTTGTATAAATTGACCGATTTCTAGATATGCCTATCGACGTGCATACCAAATCAATCGTGAAACTGAAGACCATGAAATGACCGGCAAAAGAAGAAGGAAGGAAGATCCTCCAGAAATGGCAAAAAGACAAACCGGTTCTCCAAGCACTGGACCCACGCAATCTTTTGTTCAAGTCGGATGTCGAATGAACGTAAGATAGGGAGTCTATCTATATCCTCAGCTATAATGGCTGGATTGAAAAGTAGGTTTGAGATACGAATCATGATCTCCAACTCTTGCTCTCAACTCATGAAACACGATCCACCTGATAATGTCAATGGGAACTTGTCAATCCTGATTGTTGATGCATGAAACATTACCAACCATGACGTACTCCGAAATTATCAGAAGCGTGGAAAAGGGAGTCTTTACATTTTGTGATTTGGGGCCCTATTGCATCTTAATTTCTTTTCTCTGTTTCATGCTCAGTATCTGGAAATTACAAAGTCACTAATATATAGCTAGGCGCATCGCCCTCGGCTTTCTAGTAATGTAGCAATAGAATTGAGTATTCAATGTCGAGATCCAGTCTTAACGGTTAACGGAACCAAAAAGCTTGCACATCAAATTACGATCGAATATGAACATATTCCCCTCTTGCTTTTCCTGTATACAACAATCAATGACAAGATCTAATTGATTTACCAATAATCAGAGCAAGAGCAAGTCCCGCCCCTAAAGTGATGGAAGCGAGTTCTATCTCTAACTATAATTTCTCTACCGTATATCAGCGAAATAAGCTTGGTACTCGCATGGCAGTCACTACAGACCCGGAGGTTCTTTATGACCCGGATGGGAACTCGTGAATCGGATGCCATTAGAGCAAAAGCAATTGCGAGCCACTCGCTATGGTAAGACAATGCATCTTCCTTCTCCTCCTCCTCAATATCGAACAGTACATCCCCGGTACCTGGCTTATGACCATATGCTCGCAATGCTCTATTTATATCAAGAAGCTTGGAATGGACCTCCTCTAACCATGGGTGCGTTCGGTCACCAGTAAGGAACTCATGCATGGCGCCGTCGATCTCCACCAAGCTGCTTCCGGGTAATTTGTCGACAGTATGATCTTTCATGAGTCTCCTAACCTTATTCACATCTTCCCATCTGTTCATTCTGGCGTACAGATTAGATAAGAGGACATAGTTCCCGCTAGTCTCAGGTTCTATCTGCAACAAGTTTTTGAGTGCAACCTCTCCCATCTCCAAATTGCCATGAACTTTTGCTGCCCCGAGTAAGGATCTCCAAACAACAGCGTTTGGCTTCATGGGCATGTCCCTAACTACTTCTTCAGCATCCTTTAGTTGTCCAGCTCGACCAAGAAGATCAACCAAGCAACTATAATGCTCAAGCTTGGGCTCGATCTTGAAAATCTCTTTCATAGAATTAAAAACCCTCTGACCTTCTTCTACCAACCCAACATGTGAGCAAGCAGAGATTGTAACTACGAAAGTCACATCATCAGGAATTAAGCCCTCAACTTTGATTTTGTTGAACAAGTCAAGCGCCTGATGCCCAAAACCATGGAATCCAAATCCACCAATCATTGCATTGTAGCAGAATACATCCCTCTGAGGCAACAGACTGAACAATTGATATGCCAAATCCAAACATCCGCACTTGGAGTACATATCTATGAGTGCGGTCGCTACAAAAAGATTCAACTGAAGATTGTGCTTTCTAAGATATCCATGCACCCAGACACCTTGAGCTAGAGCACCCAAATTAGCACAAGCACTAATGACAGCCACAAGGGTAACTTCATTAGGCCTTACTTTAGAGCCTTGCAGTTCTCTAAACAAATTAAGGCATTCTAAGGATAAGGTAGTGTCCCCATCAGTTAGGATTCCAGCACAGGTGGAGCCATTGTTACGTGCATAAGCAGTTAAAATAGAGTTCCAGGTAGCTAAATCCGGATTGCTGATCTCATTAAACAGATATCTAGAGGTACCCACCTGCCCTAGTTTGGCATAAAAAACAAGCAAGGAAGACTGTACATAGTGATCATAAGGCAGCTCAAGGTACTTCAAGACATGGGTGTGTAAGGCTCGACCATGCTCTGCCCACTCAGAAGATCCACAGGCCTTAAACAAAGATGGATAAGTGAAGCTATTCGGTACAAGTGTCTTGTGACTGAGAATACCGCTGTAAAGAGAGAAGGCTATGTGAGTGTGATACTTGTGGTTGATTATTGAAGAGATGAGTGTGTTGAATAAGAAGATCGTTGGGTTTGGAATTTGATTAAATATGGAGAGTGCATAATTTAAGGATAGAGCTGACGATATGAGAAGGATACGGCTGAGAGGGTATGTGTGGACTGCCAGACCAGTTGTTATGGCTTGTGCATGAACTTGCTTGAAGGCCCTCAAGGTAATACATTTATCTAGAAGTTTAATAACTGGATGAGTGGATAAAGTGGTTGGGGAGAACATGAACTCTTAATTCTCAATAATGTTCTCACCATGTCAATTTCATAGATGACAAATGCATTTCAATTTGCATCTGTAAGAGGGAAGAAGAGCGGAAGTGAGGCAAGTAAATGTGAACAAACAAAAAGACAATGCCTCAAATTTTGAGCACTTGGCTAATTGCTTGTATTTGCCAGACCTTACAGAAAGTGGATGACAAGTGGACTTTTCTGAGATCTGTGCTCAACTTCTCCAGTGTAATGCCAAGGACAGAAAGCCTGGTAAACAAAGGTATTTACTTTGTCAAATTATATCACAAAATGAGACCATGAACCACACAAGTGACACCCTCCACTGATAACAGGACTATTCATCAGTATGCATGATGGTTCGAAGGTGAAGAAACTCTAACAGAGGATGCTTTACATTTAGCTTAGCATTCCATTAGCAATCCTCAAATTAGTCATCTTCAATTCAAGACAACCATCAACTTAAGCATATATGATACTAACACAAGCAAGAAAAAAACAGCAATTAATCTTCATTGTGAAGCAATTATTCTACTTTCTGCTCACTTTTCCTTATTTTCATTGAGAAATGGAAAACAAAAAGAGATCGAACGGCAAGACATTGTTAGAGTTACAGAATTGAAATTACTTCTATACTCTGAAAGGCCCACAAAACTGTGCAGAATACATACAGATTTTCAGACGAAGGCAAGTCATTTTGAAATGGACATCCTACTTAAAAGAAAAGAGCCCTGCCTTTTGGAATCCACATTTTTTAGCGGGGTGCAAAGGTACCACCAGCAAAGGAGAAGTACAAGAAGAAGAGTGGCCTCAACAATGTAGTACTACGCAATTATATCTGTGTCTGTCTAATGGCATCAGTTATACTTGCTCAGCTTTGCCAACTACTGTAGCTTATTTTTAGGGTAAACAATCTAAAAGTTGCATACTAAAAAGCAAATGCTAATTTGCATAATTGGATCCAAAGAATGAAAAGAAAACAGAAAAGGTCATGCTCATATGGTTCAGGTCTGTTTCTACTACACTTCTAATTATTGTTAAATAAAATGGAAAAATTATCACTTATCACAGCTCAACTATAATGGGCCTTGGTAGCAAGCAAAAGAAACTTCACTTGATAAGCCAGCATATTATTAAGAATAAAAATTTTCTGTTTGTTTCAGATGAGATACTCTACTGTATCATATATGTCAAGTTCCATATGCACAATATTTTGGCCATTTCTCTAGGAATTTTCACTGACCCACACTATGAGTGCCTAAAACAAATACAACTGTTAGGTCAAACATGCCATACGTGAAAGAGAAAGACGTTTGCTTCTCTGAATATGCACACAGATTGATTATTCTCATCAACAACTTCATACCTCATATACATATCTCTAATGTGATCTCTGATCATGCATGATTGCAAGGACATGGCGCAACAAGAAAACTTCCAATAAGATGACCCACATATCAATGAAGAAAGGGCATGTAATCATTGACAAGGGGGGGTATCAAAAGTAAGCTGAAGAACCCAGCAGCAACTTCCAAATACAATCTAGGCAACAGAGAATTTTACGAAGTATGCAAAATTATCATAAGTCCTTTTCCAAATTGAAAATCATCATGCTAGTCCCCAATCGAGATACATACCTTTTTGAGTATTTGAATACAAATTTCTAGTGTCTCTTTAACTTTTCATGGAGCAAATGCATTACATCACATATTTTGTGACAGTAAACAAACGAATGATTATTACCAACATACGAATAACGACAACCTGCATACCAGAGCATTTATTTGCCACTCAGGCATTTTCACAAGCAGCTTACATGCACAACAGAAAGCATTTGCAAACTACGCAAAACTACATTACGATTACCCTACCGCCCATGCCTTTTCACAAAGACAAGTTCAAAGGGCACCAGTTAAACGACCCATCAATGCCATCCATCACATAAGCACAACCGCATAGTCAAAAACTTCCACCATAGCCCACCAAATACGACCAAGAAACATGGAACAGGGGCAACAAATAGTAGGTCGTCGAAACAATTTATACAAGAAACAGGACTGAAATTGACCCCCGTGGATTGGAACCAAAGAAGGGGATGATCACGTCGACGGTGGAGGCAAATGAAGTGCACGTGATCCGAAGGACAAAGAGAGGGGAAGAGAGAGAGTCAAATGTTTACAGGTGAACATACCCATTTGAAACTAGCGACGAAACCGGCAGTGTCTACAACTCTACATGCTATTGGAATTCATCAGTGCGGGTGGTTTACTGGATTTGCGGCATCATCTTTACTCGCAACGAGAGAGAGGAAAATCTTGAGACCTCCTTTTGGAAATGAAAATGGTCGGTAAATTTTTATGTGCAACTTATTCTTTCAAATTTCATTTGCTACAGCAATTAACACATATATAACTTTTAAGGTATAAAAAATAGGGAGAGGAAATTTATTTTTTACCCTTGGATGATGAAAATTTGTCATGATTCGATAAATACGACCACTTTAATAAAAATTCAACGTGCACATCAGCAATTTTCAATCTAATTAACCAAATGAAATTAATTGATGCCAATGTAATAAACTTAAGATTTTTTTTAAACTTTTCCTGAAAATTCTCCATCTCTCTCTTCCATTTTATCATTATAAACTTTGTATTAGAGTCATTAATCTAACTTTCTATTAGAGTCGTTAATCCTAAGTGTATCGAGCCAATGCACATCGCACCCGATGCACTGATGCACTTCGGTGCACCCAATCCCGTAGCAACATAAACTCATCCCACATGCTCAACATCGTTCAAAAGCACTTAATTGAGTTCATTTCATAATTGTCACATTTTAACGCCAACTGTAGCAATCATGTTGCTTAGTTGAGCCTCTTTTTCAACGAGGTGATTTTTCTTTCGATATCAATCACATAGGTTGCATCATTCGGTAATTATTTTCCCAAGCTAGCAATATGGGTAACTTGATACTTTAACGATAAGAATATAGGATACTTGATACTTTGATACAAGTAAGTCACTATTTCGCAAACCAACTACATTGGCCTTGCTATTTCCCCTACAATTCTCGACTTTTCACATCTTATTTCGATAAGCCATCACCACCACCTCAAATCAACTAGATGTTTTGCCATGAATAACCATCGCATGATGCCTATCCGCCACCAGCTACTACACACTGTTTGACTTTATTTCAAACTCAAACTGACTTAGTTACCTATGAGTTTGAGAGGGATGTTACTATTATTAATGATATTAGTATATTTACTTGATTTTACATATCTATCAGAATTATGCATATATCTCACTTGATAATGCATATCCTTAATTGATTAGATTTGGTATTGTGTTTATTTTATTGCCTTAAATAGTTATTAAATAAAAGAGGCTCATGTACTATTTATTAATATATTTCAAATTATTCTCAACTAGAATACGGTTGATCGAATGTGGGGCTTTGGGTCTGTTCCCCAACAATTGTCAAAGAGAGAAGACATTTGCAACCATTTCGAGTTCAAGCCCAAACTGAAAAAAGAGAAAATGATATAAATGATGTCCTTAAATTTTGATCCAATATGCAATGTGGTTCATGAATTTTTAACTTGTTTAATGTGATTTTTGAACATTGATTCAATGTGCAATGCCAATCTTAAACTTTCAATTTATTTTATGTGAATTCTAAACTTTAGTCAAATATTCAATATAATCTTTGAACTTTTAAATATTTTTATATAATCTAGTAACTACATTAAACATTTATAAATAGTTCATAGATTAACTTATATAAATTAAAAATTTAGGGACGACATTACACATTAAATCAAAATTTACGGACCATTTATATTATTAACCTACTCAAAAACTGAATGCTACGACCAAAAAAAGAAGAAGCTGAATGCTTGTTTACCTAGAAAGATACGGAAGTATTACTGAAAGGTTAAAACCCCCAAATATACATGATCTTTTAATACCGTAATAGACATAAATGTCACTCACAACGAGCGAGTCAGAAGTCATATAGATCCCGCAAAGGGTTTTTTCCTATGATGGTCAACCGATTTACAGCTGAAAATTCAAGGCCACGGTCAAATGCCACAACCACCCCCAAAATAATTATTCTCCTAAAGATTTTAATTTTAGGGTTCTAACGGACATCTAAATTTAAACCTCTTCTACGATATTTCTTTTAATAACGAGAAAACCCATCTTAAATAAGTAACCTATGCGCCTTGAAGTTATTGCATTCGCTGTTCGGGGGCTAAAATCACGGCCCATTGCTAATTGAGGCTTGGTTTAGAATTGCATAGGAAACGCACTCAGCTTAGGGAAATTCAACCAACAATAGAGCTCGACCAAAGGATGCATTTGGTTTGGCTTTGTGGAGAAGTTTTTGGGAATATACAAAGGCCTTTAGTTTAAGGAGGTTTTGCGATATACAAATATTAGTTGGTAAATTGTAATTTAAACGTGCAGTGGAAAAAACTTTAATTTAAATGGTGTTTGGAAAATCACATGTTGCAAAGCACTTTTTTTCTTTTTTATAAAAAAAAAGTCAAAATTGGAAAAGGACTAAGTGGCCGGTGGATAGCTGGCCTTTAGCGAGACTCTAGTGGAGCCAAATTTGACTAATAACGAGCCAGATCTAGTGCTAGTAGCCTTGCCTAAGGTTGCGCAAACCTAGGTGCGACATTGCCTAGGTCATGCGACCTCAAGTTGCGTCCCTTGTGTTGCTCAACACAAGCTACCAATGCCAATTCTAGCTTGCTGGTGGCTTGAACCCTCATCAACAAGGTATGAGGTAGGGACATTTCTAAAATTATAAAAGCTTAGCGAGGGAAAATTTTGGAAAAAATATGCATTTTGAATATTACTCAATTCAAAGCACCTCCGAACCTACCTTAGGTTAAAGGCCTTTGGAAATATAACTGTATCTTTCCAAAATTCCCCATAAACATTGTCAAATAGTATTTGCATTTGCCCAAAAGACTTTTGAGCTAGGAAAATTACTCAAAAAGTCCTAAACCTATTGTACTTTTGCTAATCCTATATGAAAATTTTCAATTATGTCAATTTAATCATAAACATTTTCATATTTTGTCAGTCGAGTCCATTCAACAAATTTTGATTGGAATTCACTGATATTGACAATTTTTAATAATATTTTAATTTTTTCCAAATTATTTATTTATTTTCTCTTTCTTTCTTTCTTTTCTTTTTTCCCCTTTCTTCTTCCTTTTGTCGATGGCCGACCACTAGCCACAAGCAAGGCCTAATCGAGTGAGGGTCCACCTCGCCAAATTTGGCAAGAGGAGTCCTCGCCCAGGCAGGGTCAACCTAAGGCGATGTCAAGCAAGGCCGCCTTGGTCTAAGCGAGAGACGACCTCGCCAAATCTAGCCTGGGTGAGGCTGACCAACCCAGCTTTGGCCGGTGGCCATTCAATGTCCACGTCAATGATTTTCAATCAAAATTAACCGGATGAACATAATTGGCAAAAAATGAAAAAAAAATATAGCACTTAATTTGTAAAATTAAAAGGTTTAGAGCTGAATTGATAAAAGTGTAATAGGTTCGGGACTTTTTAAACTATTTAATCTTTTGAGCCTAAAGTCTCCTAACAAAGCATTTCTCAAACGGAGCCAGAAACTCATATGAATACTCGATCGAGAAGGCAATTACAAAGTCAGGTCGATTGTGTGGGTTAAATTTGAGAACTACTAGGTCAAAGGAGTCTAAGAGCCCGCAAGTAACATGTTGTTATGGGCTGATGATGGTGAAGAAAGGTCAAAAGGGAAGTTAGTAGTAATCAGCAAATGGACGTGGTAATTAAGTCGTTCACTAGCCACGAACGAACACAAGCACTTAGACTCTCCGGG
Organism: Corymbia maculata; assembly: GCA_014182735.1. Classification (NCBI taxonomy): domain Eukaryota; kingdom Viridiplantae; phylum Streptophyta; class Magnoliopsida; order Myrtales; family Myrtaceae; genus Corymbia; species Corymbia maculata. The sequence goes on from CM024689.1 coordinate 28,669,216, forward strand.
AGTTCTCGCAGTTTCATTCCCCCTCAACCGATGTCCTTGCGATTTCACGTATTTCCTCTCGATGCAATTTACGTTTCCTCGCACTTAGATTCGTGCGGATTCATCATTCCATCAGAATCCCGTATGCGCACTTGGTGCTCAAGTGAGGAATTTTGTAAAGGTTCTGTTGCTCCCCGTGGTATGAAGTTAAGATCGCCTCGGCGCATATCAATTTCGTCTAACGCCGATTTGATAAGATGCAATCAACTTCCAAGAGAATGGACCGAACGTAAGGACCGAAAGAAGCAGAAAATCAAACTTGGGATAAAATTTAGTTTCTCTACCAGAGAGAGAGAGAGAGAGAGAGAGATCACGATAGTGGCAACCTTTCCTTTCTTCGTATAAAGCTGGGTCTTTTCATGAGAGCGACGAGAAACATCAAGCGAGAGTACGACCACACTAGAAAGAGAAGGCTAAACGACAGCTACTCTCACAACATCAGACATCGTCTCCTCTCAACATGTGCTCATTCGTGGCCATGTCTCTTTCAAGGTCTCAAACCTCAGCTTAGCCCGGGCTCCAAACCCTCGGGACAAATTTGGAATGATCCCGATTGCGTCCTTGTCGATACCGGCACAATCAGGATACACAAAAATGGCATGCTGCAGGACTTGGCTTGGAATGTGCGAACCACCACTTGATCGACTGCAAGGAGATGCCGAAAAGCTTCAGAAGAATCTCACACGCGAAGTTTTTGTTATAGGTGTTGCATCAGATGCATTCTTGGTGTAAAAGAACATCGTACGATTTCGCCGAATCGTCGCACATGTTCTCAATCCAATTACTTTCAGGTACAATTTCCTCCGCAGTGATGCTATCGCCAAACAAAAATTTCCTTGATGTTATTGACGTCCTAGAAACAGAAGGAAAGGCTCGATGGACTATAACCCGAATGGAGCTGGATACGAAAGAGAAAAGGGGGTCCAGAAAAAATCGTGAAAATTTCGTGTGGAAGAGGAGGTGAGAGTACAAAGTGAAGAGGAGAGATTGTTAATTTCTACTTAAAAAGACTTGTGATTGGATAAGCTTAGATCGATTGGTTACCAGAAAAATCGCCTATGATGTACAATTTGTATCTCAATAGGCTTAACCTCGTACCATACAATATGCTTTAACAGCCCAAAAAAGTGTATATTACATGTTTAAGCATTTAAATTAGCACATAGAAATAATGAGCCTACTTTCTTCTTCAAAGAGTACTTTTGGCTTTAAACACATTTAACCATCGTTGCTCTCTCCTACGACAACACACATTTTCATTAAATGTGTAAAAGTTTGCATCATATGCTGGTCATAGTTGGAAATTTGAAGAGTCGTGGTAATCATGAATAACTTGTGTGGAGTTAGCTGTGCAAATGGAGCTGCAAGAATCTCTAATGGACACCTATCTATTAGTTTAACATGTGAAAATAGCTGATTAAGATTGCACTAGATCACCAAAATGCACAGACCAGGCGCTGCTTAGCAGTCAAACTTCAGGAGTAAGAGAAGGTGAAACCCTTGATCAAATCACGGGTTAAGAGCATGTAATACTTCTTTGCAACGAAGGCCCATGAGACATAAATCTCATGCGTTTGAGATATTGCTTGTAGAGTAACAACTAAAAAAAGTCAAAGCATTATGGATTGCATTTCGCTAGTGTCGATGTTTCAATGCGGGAAATCATACCAACTAGGCAAACAAGAAGCCATTTACCACCGCAGAAGTGAAGCTTGCAGTGATAATATGTCCATTGTTCGTCGGAAATGGCATCTTTTTGGGGTGGCGCTCACTATTTATTATAGTAAAGCAACTATATAATCTCGAAACGAGATAAAGAAGCCCCAAGGGCCGCGAATCATATCCACAAGAATTTGGTTCTGTTGTTGACATAGAGAGGCGTTATAATCAATCACAATGTCAGGGGCGACCATGGCAATTGAAGGAGTCGAAGTTCAAGGAGTGAGAGAAGAAGCATATGGATGCTTTCATTTACACCTAAAATAATTTGGGGGGTTTGTTGAGTGTTAGTGACACCTATAGCCGTCTGAATTTATTGAATTGCAGCATCAGAAAATGAAAAGCATGTCGCAGTCTCTCTCTCTCTCTCTCTCTCTCTCTCTCTCTCTCTCTCTCTCTCTCTATCTCGCCCACCTAAATTCAGCCAGAATGGCTGTGCAGTCTGTCATGAACCGTAGTAGTAGCAGAACTTAGAAAGATTGCACGAAAAGGCTTACCCATCAGTCTTTTTCGCCGCCACCATCTCTCCTAAACTTTTTTTCCTTGAGAGAAAGAGTGAAAGAGAACACTCGATTCTCTCAGAATTTTGGGAAGTGCAAGCACTCCAAAGGTCTTTGTTCCAGTTCACTGAGCAGATGCTTGGGATTTGCTCCATGGCAAAACAGCAAAAGAGGGAGGCTTTTTCTTCGCATTGTGATCCCGAAATTTAAACTTCTGTTTTCAATTTTGAACTTCTGAGTCTCCTCAGAGGGTACACTCACGAAAAAACCTCAAGAGTCAAAATCCAGACTGGGTTGTTTGTATATTTTTGCTGTGGTTGAAAATGGAACTGAAGAGTTACAGAGAAGTCTTAGCAATAGCAAACCCAAGAACATGAGACACAGAGAGAGAGAGAGAGAGAGAGAGAAGAGAATGTTGATACAGATGAAAATTTTGCTCAAATAACATTCTTCTTGTGTTGGGTACATAACTTTCTTTCACTAATGCCATGTCATGTCCACTACACATCAAAACTCGTCTAATATGAGTACCAAAGTCAGTTCAAAGAAAAATCCTAATCAACAAATTGCAAAGCCAGCTACTGGAGTACAACTTTGACTGTTCTACTAATCTTTAATCAGGAAAATATATCTTGCCATGTCGAAACGGGTTTAATACAGAGAAGGCACTGATACAGATGTAAGCTCTCTCTCTCTTTTTCTGAAGCAGCTTCTTCATTTCAGAGTCAGATTTACTGAAAATTTGACCCTCTGTATGATAGGTTGGGAGTATGGGCAAGAGTAAGCAGAAAACTGTTTTATCTCTCAAAAGAAAAGAAACCTGATATGAGCTCCAGAAACCCTAAATCACCTGTTCATATATCACCATAACTACAGAAACCAGTGAAAGTGAAAAGGCTTGGATCTGCAAAAAAGAAAACTCGGGACCTGAGACATAACATAACATGAGATGAGATTCATTAAGTACAGTTGGAGAAGGAAGATGCGTATCTAAGCAGGTTAACTAACTCCAAAAAGGGAGCTCACCCATCAAAGCCCCAGAAAACAGATCTCAAAATCATCATCTGACCGCCCCGAGACCCAAAAAAACATTCTTGTGCCTCAAAAAACCCTAACTCGTCAACCCTGCATAGAAAACTGAAAACCCATGAGTCCAAGACTGAATCTTATCACAAATATAGCCAGCAACAAACAGAAATGACGAAAACCCTTCTTTCTAGCACTAATATCCATGGCAGATCTCAAAAAGAATCCCCCTAAAATAGTTTAATGCTACATATTGAAGAAGTTTTTACCTTTTCTCTTTTCCTATCTAGGGTTCTGAAATGACCAAAACCCTAGAAAAACAGCCACAAATTCTTCAACAGAGCCATGTGTGTGAATGTGTGATTCTAGGGTTTCCGGAGATGCCAGCAACAGGTGAAGATGCCACATGATCTGATCCGTCCTCAAGTCAAAGAGGAAGGTTGAGATCATGCTGGCAGCTTCAACAGATGCTGGTCTCTCATCATCATCATGGTCTTCATGTCTCTCTCTCTACACAGATCTTTTGCGATGGTGCTTTGCTTCTTCCTAATGGAGTCACAAGGAGGAGTGAAGGGATAAAGGGGTTTATATAGAAAGAGTGCAGCAAGAAATTGTGAGAATAAATATCCTACAGGGGAAAAAATAATTTTCAAAAAGAGATTTTTATTCCATCCAGTGGATTTAGAATATTTTATCAAGATTCTTTCTAACTAAAATATACAGACTCGTAATATGGATATTGTGAAAGGCAAAATCATATATAATGGAGGAAATTTGTGGAAACTACACATGAGTTTTGGAGCTCCTTCGTTTCCTTACATGCAATTGGCTCATCTTTCTAAACTAAAAGTCTAGACAATTAATTTTCTAATGTTCCACATGAACCTTAATGTTATTCATGAAATGCTAGAGGATTAGTTTGGTGTTAATATATATTCACAAATGCGCTTGAAATAATATATCGAGGAAAGGCAAGGCAAGTTGCTTTAAGCAGATTTTTAGAACTATTTACATGGTTGTGAATTTTCCTTATTAGCTTAAGTAAAATTAAATTATGTGTGTGTATCAGATGCTAGGTGAGAATTGAAATTATGAGTTTATGAGACATACAATTAGAGTGAAATCAATTAAGAAGAAAGGCCAGTTGAAACAAAGGGAGGAAGGGTGGTCCCCAGTGAGATGCATATTGAATATTGCCACGCCCCAGGACTAATGCAGACAGGTTTGTGAGTGTTCCTATATTTTGTAAGAGCATTAATAACTTTTAGGTTGGGCCTGAAAGGAGAGGGGACCCTTTGGCATGCATGCATCTCTCTTTCTCTCTCCAAACGTGAGGTAGGGGGGGAGATAGTATAGAAGCTACAAGCATATGTTGGGGGACCATTTCTCATCATTTTGATTTTTGTTGGTTTTTAGCATGTTTTCACAGATTTTGCATCTTCTCACAAAAAGAAGAAAGGGCAAGAGCATCTCTGCCTAGGATAACAAGTGCCATGCAACATTCTCTCTCTCTCTCTCTCTCTCTCTCTCTCTCTTCTTCACAGGTGCATTCAATTTCATATTCCATTTAAGCCCTCTTTTCTTGGTTCAGTGGAGATGCCTTTTCTTGGTAAGTTATATTCTATCAGGTAAAATTTCTTTGGGTGCCTTTTGCTTCTCCTGCAATCTGATTGGGGGGTGCCAGCTGCATAGTAAATGCTTACAGAGACATTTGATGAAGACAACCCTAGAAAATGGCCGACTGTATAATTCTCAAAACAGAACATTAATTTTCTTTGCACTTGCTTGACGTTGATCACACACCAAAGCCAGACATGTGGCGATGTAGAGAGAAACCCCAAGATGCCCTGAGTGAATAAAGTATATTTATTGCCTCCGTTCTATATATTCTCTATGTGCATGTTAAGACTAACATCTTATCATTAATTTTATAAGAATTAAATTGGTGAATCTTGAGAAAGTTACTGGCCATGTGATGTCAATTTTTAAATGGACAGCATAGTCTTAAGGTTTAAGAATGTTACACATGTTATTTATGTTCTCTTCGAGATCTTGCATCAATCCTAGGGTTTGTAGTGAATGCGGAATTGTAAGTTGAGGCATATCTTTAAATATATGTAAAGTGGCGCTTCACACCTTCAATATGTCACTCTACTACTACTTTATTTATTTTGATTTATTGTTATTTTTTCGAATTTTTTCTTTTTCCAAAAAGAGATTTCCATTTAATATTTCAATTTCAATTGGAAGAGACACGTATGTCTCTATACACCATCTATTCGAATTCTATGGGTAAATGTTTAAAGTTAAATTGGTTAAGACTAAATGGACCGGATAAGCCAATCTTTCATTCTAATGCCAAAGCATGTTGACCGATTCAGATATTTAATTAAAATGAGTAAAACAAGATTGTGGCCACAAATTAATTCGAAGAAGCTAACTCATAGATTAAAACTACACTAAAATGTATCTTTCAAATGAATTTGAATAAAAGTAACATCATAAATGTTGATTTAAAATAATAGTTAATACTAAGCGAAGTTTAGTTTTTAGTGCAAAGGAAAGCAAATATAACAATTAGATCGATCTTCAAATTTGAGTAGAAAGTAAAAGAGACATTTATAGTCAAATCAACAAATAAAGTCCATACATTGGTGAAGCGTGGAACGAAGAATCGTATTTGAGACCTCTATTTATGATATAATGTTAATTTTGAGTGCACAATCTTTTGTGTCAAAAATTTTTAGTCTCCATATGTGACCATAGGCGACACATTTTTAAGTTTGCCACCAAAGCCCTAGGTCATACCCTAAGGTGACAAAATCATAATTTGTCACTTGAAATCAAACTTAAGTGACAAAATTCGTATTTTTTTTTGCAATTGATTAAATGAAAAAGGGAAAATCTTGAAGATAAGGTGATGAATTATAGAAAAGAAATGAAGTTTTACCACCTCAGGTTTAGAGCTAAAGCGGCAAAATCATGGTCTTGTCATCTTAAGTCTGACATAAATAGATGGAGTTATAATTTCGTTGCCTTGCATTATGCCTAAACCACAAATTTCAAATTTTAACCCCCATTGAGGGAAATCTAGCCTACAGTGGCAAAAATAAAATTTTGTTTCTTGAGGTAGACCTAAAGTGACAAAATCATTTTGTATGTCGCCTATGGGTATGGCCTAAGGCGACAAAGCAATAAAGGTATTTATTTGTCGCCTTTGGTTCCCCAAGGCAACATACCTAAGAATTTGTTGCCTCTAGTTTATCCTAAGGCAATAAAATCATTTTTTATCCACCTTTGAGTATGCTTAGAGCACCAAAAGTAAGTTTATTGACTACAATTTGAGGCAACAAGAATAATGTTTTATCACAGTTGGTATACCCTAAGATCACCAAAATCATCACCTTTGGCTAAGGCTTTTTGTAGTGAATTTCAAATCGTTGGAATATGTTATGGATTATTTATTAAATATACATTGTTTGAAAGAAAACACTCGTAACTCATCCAATTACGGTAGACCTAATAATAATTCTATGTAATATAGGGGAAAAAAAGGTACAATGATTTGATACCTTCAGAAAATTAGAAGCATACAAATTCCATCCCTATGTTTAACTAAATTTCCAAATGTTATTTGCACAAAAAGTTTCTACTCATAATGACCCACGGATTAAGTATACTCTTTTTTCGTACTTTTTATTTTTTTGAAAATGTTACTGAAAATGTCACACATTCACCGATGGATCTAGTTAGGAAGAACTTTCAAAATACAATATTAATAAATTTAAAGATTATATTAGGCTAGTCGCGAGGTCATCTCGGTAATGGAATAAGATTTATTCTTGATAATCTTTCATGCATGTGAAAATTTTCTTCAGGATATACTTATCGGGCGGCCTTGTAATTGAGTAAAGCTATCTGATTAATCATGATTCAAACTTTAGCAAATAATGCAAGTTATATAATTCTTTTTTGATTTTTTTTTTTTTTGAAGAGTTCACAGGCAATGATATATTGAAAAGGCGCACGAGTAGCTTTTCTAGGGTAAGACCGCCACATCATTTAGCAAGAGACTTATGGTAAGATTTTTCTTTTCTTGTATTTCTAGCAGTACTTAACGATTAAGATTTGACGGTAAATAAGATGGCTTCAAATGTAGAGATCGACCTAATTAGGAATGACTTTCGGCATATAAATTACCAGATTCAGAATAATCGTGCAAAAAGACAAAGTTGTAATTGGATATATCTTTCGATTGAGTTGATGTAGTGGGTCGATCCTCTTAGCAAAAAACAACTTTTATAGTACTTTGTATAATATATTTATATATGTAAAATTTAGTGTTTATAGTCTCTTTTAAAAAGCACAACATAGATAAATTCAGATTAAATTCCAAACTCTAAGCACATGAGACCAAATCTTACATGCAATATTATCCCTAGTCCAAAAAATCCTGAAGCTATTATACAGTGGTTAATTCAATCATAAACTTTTCAATTTGACAAACATACTCAATCAAACAGGTGATTTTCTCGCCATTACGGATCTCATACTACCCCCCATAAATTGAGAATCCATAACTCCAATTTTTATGAGAATACTGTTTAGTCTGTGCATGTTTGAACAACATTTAGTCCTAAAACTCTTGACCATTTTCTAATGTAATCATTTCAGTAAATTTTGGCCGGAAATCACCAAAGTGGCGGTCCCATACAAAGCTACGTCAATGACATAATTAGCATTCATTGGGAATAAATTGGTCACAGTAGAATAGATCTGAGACTTCTTGGTTTCTCAGACAAAGCTATGTCAATAATGTAATTAGCATTAGTTAACATTTGTTTCCTCCTCATATTAAGACTATCCTTCATAATCTTATCAAGGAAAGCAAGTTTATCTCTTAAGACAATCTTAGAGGATGCCATGGTTCGTCCCTAATTGACATGAATTCAAAATTGGCAAGGCATGAGAGGCCACCTCAAAAGTAACACTATTGACCCTAGAAAAGTGTCACACACTAAAACATCTGCAGGTGGTCCATTTTCTACGCATTTAGACGTGCTCCACAGGTTAATTAGACCCAGAAAAAGGGTCTCAAAAGGGAACTGATTTTAGCATATCCTAGGAATTGTCTTAAGATATGGTGCGGCACCATGCAAGATATGGCCGAATTCAAACGGGCAAAATTTCAAGGGCCAAAGAAAAGTTGGGGGTTACGGTATCGAACAGTAAAATATGGGAAGATTTTTCCAGAAAATGAGCTGACACATGAGTATGGTTGCAATGGAGAATTAAGGAATCTTGGAGTGAATTGGTTGCTTTAAAGCCTACATGGATAGGTATAGAGGAGTAGCTATCCTTTACATGGAAGGCATACTTAATTGATTGAGATTGAAAGCATCCTGACGTTCATGATTCCACCTGCAAAAGGGGCGTTCGAATTAGTGTGAAAATTCGTAGTTCATGGAATTGGCTTTAGTCTCCTATTAAAAAAAAAAATACATAGAGAGAGGCAAACAAATTATGAATGATAAAAAAAAATATCAATTTGAATTGGTAGGGTGAAAATTTTCAATATGACATAAGAATACGAACATAATATAAATTTATAGAGAAAAATCTAAATTGATGTGATAAAGTAAAAATTGACATAAATTAATGTGTTTGTCGATGTTTGATAAGAGAAAAAGAAACGCTTTGGCAAGGACATAAACATCACTTATGCGATATGATGACACCACACGAAATGCCAGCAGCGTCCTTTAATGATTGTTTTGGTTCCCTCTCATTGCACCAGCAGGAGCTCTTGGGCTGGTAGAAACTGTTTCCTTGGTTGACTCAAATGCTTTTAAGCTGTCAAATGTGGATATTAAATGCTTACCACGCAGTGCCCTCTCTTTCTTGTAAGTTGAACCTTGCCCATAAAAGCATTTAACCACATGAAACCAAAGGAAAAAAAAAAACCCTAGAACAAGAACAGCAATGAACAGGAGTCACAGCAGAACTCCAAGGGTGTACCCCAGTAGCCACACTATATATTCCTCAGCTTTCAGCAAGCTTGATTCCTTGAGAGCAAACCCTTTTGGCTGTAGCACGATAGCGATCACATGAGAGCTTCAATAAGAGTGTCAAAAAGAAGTAAAAGAAGCCATGTTATTCCTTCAGGCACTTGTTATTCCCAGTGCGAACCCTATCTTGTAGAGATCTGCCTCAGAGCTAGTAAAAGCTCTGGTCCTTTTGCAGGATGACAGAGTTTAAAGGGAAGTCAAGTGTTAGAGAGATCTAGAGTGGTCCATTGCGTTATCTATCTGCAAGTTTTTTGCATATAAAAAACTTTTTGCGGTTTGAGCCGTGAACTGGACAGAAGTTCGAAACCACTCCCCCACCCCCCCAAAAAAAAAAAAAATCCTTCTTCTTCCTCCCTGCGAAATTCTGTGGGTTTATCCAGAGCCACAGTACAGCAGTCCATGAGGTTTTTGGTTAGATCGAGACAAAAAGGCTCCTTGTCTTGCCAATTTGCAGAGGGGAGAAATCTTCCTTCGAATCAATAAGTGATCCATTACGTAATGCTGCTATCTCTTTTGAAAATACTCATTCTGTTCGGTCAGCAAAGATGTGCACCTAATCATATTCTTGAAAGATAAATCATTCAAACCTTTTTCAAATATCTAAAAGAATTAAAAAGGAGCATATGTTAGCATCCAAAAATGACCAAAGCTCAAACTCTACACATATTTTAACAGTATAAATCTTGACTCGACGATTTAGACAAATTACAGTTGCTTCAGTAGTTCTCCCACAGCCCCTTGTGGCTCAACAAAGATCTTTCAAAGAAAAGCCGTTGCAAATGAGAGGTGTTAAGATCGGACTAAGTGTATTATGCATTTTGAAATAAAAAAATGCTATAAAAATATTTCAACTGCATAAATAATCAGATTTTAACATAGCTTGTTGAAGTTTGGGGTTTCACCCAGTGGCGGTGGATAAAAATCAAACGTTAGGAGAATTACCGAAATTAGAGGCTAAAAAGTAGAAATTTTTACACTCAAAATTGCAAAAATTGCTAACTTGAAAGTCGGGAAAATTACCAAAAAAGTCCTAAATTTATTACATTTGTATCAATTCAGTCCTAAACTTTTTAATTGAACCAATTTAGTCCTAAACATTTTCACATTTGCACCAATTCAATTCATCCTATTGGTTTAGGCTAGAAATCAATGACTAGAAGCCATCGATCCACGACGGCACTAACATGGACATTTTAAAATATTTTTAATATTTTTTTATTTTGTAATAATTTTTAAAATATTTTTTCGTTTTTTTTTTTTTTTCCTTTTTTTCCTATTCTTTTCTCGTGGCTTGTGGCTGGTACTGGCCATGGCTAGTGACTAACCATAGGCAGCCAACAAGAGTGTTGTGGCCCTCGCAGCCTGGGTAAAGGCTTGATCCACATCGCCTCGCCTCGCCTTTACCGAGTCCAGTGAGGGCCACCCTCACCCAAGTCACAAGGGTCTCGCCCTTGCCAAATCCAACAAGGGCTGCCCTCCCCTAGTTTGTGAGGGTCGAGCCCTTGAACAAGCCACAAGGGTCTCACCATCGCCAAATCTGGGAGGGCGACCCTCACTGACCCTCACCTATGGTCAGTCACTGACCATGGCCGGTACTAGCCATAGGCCAAAGAAAAAGAATAGGAAAAAAGAAAGAAAAAGTAATTAAAAAAATTGAAAAATTATTTGAAAATGTCCACTTCACCATCAATGATCCCACATTACTAATTTCCAGTCTAAATTAGTCGAATGAACTGAATTGGTATCAATGTGAAAATGTCTAGGATTAAATTGATCTAATTGAAAAGTTTATAATTGAATTGGTACTAATGCAATAAATTTATAACTTTTTTGGTACTTTTCCCCCTAAAAGCCAAAATGTACAAAATTGTAGCAATAAAAATGCTTACTTTTAATAATACAAGTGCATGTATAAAAGTGCTTCATTTTAGTGAATGGCTTAAGCCTCCACTTGAAATCTATTGCTCAGTCTTCAAAGCAGAGAGTCCGCATATAATTTGTTTCGACTACAGAAAAGTATTATTCCAGATTTTAGAAATTTACCTTACGTTTTAAATGATTAATAAAAAAAGTGGAGTGGTAAAAAAATTACATAGTACATACTACCCAAAATCACTTTAATGAAATCAAATTTGCAAGTAATCATGGTGAATTTTTCAACACTCACCACCATACAAAAAAGAAATTACCAAAAGATTGAACACACATTGGATAGATAGGCCCTACTCTGGGCCAAACGGGTCGGACCGGTCTTTTATTATACGTGAAATCCATTCGATTACTCTAAGGGGCAGCATCATCATAGGTAGTCCTCTTTTTTAAAGTGTTTTAGTCCCAAACGCACGAGGCAAACTCTCGACAACGCCACAGGAAAGGAGAATTGTCAAGGCTGGCGTTTACTTTACTGCCGAAAGAGTTCATCCTTGACGTGATGCACGCACTTCTTAGGCAGTGAGCACACCGATCCAGGATAGACCATGGAATCGGATCGGAAAGACCCTACCCGACCTGTTCTAGTTTCAAGGTCTACATAATAGGTTTCAGGTTTCGAAAACTGAAAAGGTAGATTCCATTTCAGGTTCTATAGGTCCAGAAACCTCTCCATCTTGAAACCATTCACCCCTAACACTATGAGGTGTAGCTGTTGCAAAGGACCAAAGCCAGCCAGTTCAATGGCAATTAGTTAAAAAGGCATAGCATTTCTGTCTTCCATTTAAGATCGAAATTCTCAACAAGTATTGACGGATGTCTTGATGCGGTAATTAGTGTTCGAAGACCTTCCGCGTACATGAAACCTGGTGAAATGTTCCCTTGAGACACTGGATCATCTTTGTTCGGTTCGTTTGCACAAGGACTTTGCTCTTGGTGACACTAGCCACTGTACATTGGACAGATTTAAAGCCGAGGAGTCATACTTTGGGGATCAGAATATTCCGTGATCATATGTTAGTCTCCCCACCCACCGATCCTCTCCTCAGCAATTGTCTCCGCACCAACTGCCAACAAGTGGGCTTCTGATGGAGAATCCCGGCTGAATGGGGTCGGTAAAATCCGAGTGAAGATTCATCAATGATTGTCCCTCAAGAACCACTTGCATCGAATGCACTTTTTAAATTGATTTGCCTCGTACCCTATTAAAGGATGACACGACGGATGAGATAACATTTCGTATGGCACGACGCTTCTTGATGAATACATTTTTTGAAAATTATCACACTCTTAACACTTGGATACACATTTTTAAAAAATTAATTGAAAAGTTATATTGTGCTTAAGTGAGCTCCATATAAAAGATATGACACTCCTTACATTCTTATCTCCAAGTTGCCTTCCTCGATATATGTCTCCCTTTAAGTGAGTTCGAGGCTAAAGACAGGATTAGTGGTTAAAAGCAAGAAAATCGCCTTCCCAGAAGATACAGAAGGGATGTCATCGTATTCCCCAGTGGAAAATTATACAATGAATTAGAATTCAAGTGACCCTGCTTATTCATTACATAGGGTATTATATCTCTCTCTCTCGTTCATGACCCCTATGGAAGGCTCGGCTCTACAGTATCCCAGACATATGAACAGAAAAGAATGACAAGAATACAGGTTACTATTTTCTCTTGTATGTACACATTCTCTACATATAGATTAAAAGATCTGTGTGGATCAGCAGTTGTTTTGGTTTTGTACTTGTAGGGAATACGCTAGGGTTCGAGATCAATCCCGTTTGCCTTCAGCTCCCCAGCTTGAGGCTTGTTAGCATCTTCCGCATTGCTTTCTCTTGGAGGCTAAAGTCAAAAGGATCATCAGCAGCAAAGAAAGACGTCAGCTACAGGAAATTAGACGGTAAAGAAGCAACAAGAAACCGAAGGGCATGAAAAATCTCCTGGTGCAATATTAACACCGATTCCATGACATAGGCACGAAAAATTCCATCCTAGGAAAGAGATGAAGGCAAAAATCTAATCGCCCTCCATACATTTATGCAGAACAGAAAAAAGATTATGGAGATGGAACACCTATTGACATCTCAAAATAGAAACAAGCATCAAGTCAGCTTCGGCAAATGCAAGTGTCAGCAGCTGGAGAAAGAAAGTGGAAATGCACATTCGCTTCCTAATTGGCTACAATGTGTACTTTTCAGTGGAGCCTCATTAGAACCAAGTATTATCCATACAATCCTAATATCTCCTGCTTGAACTACCAAAGAACGCATGTAAGAAAAGATGATACAAACAGACAAGTGATAAATGATCGTCAGCGTCCCTCTGCCCCACAAGAAAGAGGAATGATACCGATCAAAGGAAAGGATAAATTCCTGTAAGTGTTTGCTACACCCAATAATTTATTGCTGCAATAACTCACGACATCATCGTAAGTCTTACGAATGCCAAAACTTCAATGCATTCATCATAGGTGTCTTATCACCATTTCACACATCGAGAAACCAAAAGTGAGACTCAGGTCACTAATGAAAATCAACTTCTGTAAAATTTTTCCCAAAATATCAAATACTTACTTCTACAGAGAGATCCACTGGAAACAAAGTGATTGCACTGGGATCAAAACTGAATCCACTGACAAAAGAAAAATAAGCACTATATTAGTGACTGGCCATAACTGGATTATGAAGAATATTATCAAACAATGAGATGAATATCAAAAAGATAACACTAAGAAATCAGCATAATTGACTGAAAAATTTTCTATACACAACTAACAACATGCCTGCAAACAGAATCAGCAGAATCTAACTAAAGCAACAGCACATAGTATGTTATTACCAGCGAGGTAGAACTAGCCGCCACACGTAGGGAATGAAAAACTCCTCAGATTGACTTTCTTGCTCATACGTGAAACGTAATTGGGTGAACATCTGTCAAATAATATCTCTTGTGTCAAATGACATCGATAGGAATCTCTATGTACACTACATGGCATCCAAAATCACAATAACAAACTTGGAAATGGCATGTTATACCTTCATCCCTTCACCACGCCAAGATCGACAATTATTAATAATTACTTGAAGAACTTTCTCCACTGACCATTCACCATCCACTCTCTGTGCATCCATACGGCTATTGAAAAAATCTAATACCTGAAAATCCATTGTGCATTTCATGTATTACTAAGACAGAAAAAGCACACTGAAAGAATGAAAACCAATTCACTAAAGTCGCTAGCTAGGGATGCTCTGAAGCATACTGTGGAAATATTTTCAAGAAGCTCATTAAACCGGGGATGATTCTTAAATGGCTGGAAGACTTCCTGCCTGTGCATTATTGCATATACAACCTGCCAAAGACAAGTGACCGACAGTTACAAGTCTTGAATTAGAAAAAAGGTATTATAAAAGTTAAGGTGCTCCATCATATAAAAAATATTGTTATTGGCCTTACCTCCGGATTCCGAGGCAGTGCATACGTCAAAATCTCATTTAAGATTTCAAGGACAATCCTTAAAAAGTCAGTATAAATATAGAACTCCGTTGACTGCAGCAACAGCCAACTCAAGTTAGTAGGAGGGATATAAAAGAAAGGGAAGGATCAAAAGGCACCACAGAGTGTAATAACAGAAAAATCCGAAACAATCTGTAACTACTGCAACTGTACCGTGTCTTCAGCAAGGCCCTCCTGTTCTTGCGAGTTGCCTTTATTTGTGTGAATCTTCCCATCTCGTTGTTCTGCCAATTTATTATACCTACATCCAGCAAAACAATGCAAGTCTAAATCTTGATACAATAAATGATCAAGAACTGGAAAATCAAGACCATAACAAGAACAATGGAACAGGAAACCATACTTTCTTGAGAGCATATCAAAAAGGCTGATCAGACGCTCCGATGCATATGCACTCAATCGATGACAATGAGGAGCCATGTTTGCCAATGTAGCTAGGCAGTTTGTATGCAAATAAACATCCTGCAACCAACTTGCAAGGTAAATGTACTAGTCCAAAATATCTATAAAAGTTGCCATCTTTGGGAGACTAAACATAGTATGACAAAATAATAGACATACATATACATGACTACTATTAAGCAGGTTCATTCAGTAGGTAACATGGTTGCAGAATAGAATTTTCAGGAAACACTTGCAACAAGTCTCTCCAGGAAGGTCGAACAATATCTGTTCCAATTTCATTTACACTGTTTTGAAATAGAGCTTTACCATAGGCAAGATATTAATAAAGATCGACAGATGATACATTTATACTATACATCCATTAGGATTTTCCAGAAAAAGCTCATATGAAGAAAGCTCCTATGGTCATTATGATAATTTACCATAAGATGGATTGCAAAATCGAACTGCTGAAGCTTCCTTATGAATCGTTCAAAATTCAGGTTAAGATTAGTCCACTAGCCTTTTGCTATAGCCTGTGGATACTACACGTTTCAGAAAGATAAACATCATTCATTACAACAGAAGCTGACCCATTATAGTCATACCCGCAGCTTTGATAGATTGTATTTTACTGTCCTTATGAGAATAATGACCATTAAGGAACCAAGAGATGTCTGATGAAGGCGGCGTTCCTGGTACCATGGAACACTTGGCAGTATCTGTCCAGGAAAATTGTAATGGCATAAATAACAGGATTGATTGAGTTAATTCTTAGACGATAAAGGCACAACTTACCAGTTTGTGAATGCTGGCATTAAAAGAAGAGTCCTGACTAAGTATGAGGAGTATGATCAGAAGCATGTAGATATGATTGGAGCTCCTACTTGAAGCATTATATAATGTCTCCAGGATGGGCATCAACTGTTATTCAACCACAGTCAAGTAATCATAAAAGACAGCTGCAGCTCTCATACATCCGGAGAAAATATAAGATGCCAAATTATATGTTCATATAAGTCTTTCAACATTTCTAATCTCTAGGCAGACTCAAAAACAAACCGTCCAAAATAAACCTCACATTAAACAAAGCATGTGCACTATAATATCACCAAATCAGAACACTTTTCAAGAACACAAGTACCTAAATCCTGATACACATAACACACTGCACTATTTTCAAAAGAATCTTCAATGCTACTTATAATGTCCCATGAAACACAAATATAACATTATTCTTACAAGGATCATCAAACTCCTATTCTTACCAGTGTATCAATATCAGTTCGCACCAAAACGTATTCCAGAAAGCCAGAGTTCCCCTGTACCAGTGAGTATAGCAAGAGAACAGCAGTCTCATCAGCCAAGCACCTGCAGAGGCCCCAAAAAGGTTCACCTAAGATACTAGAAGGAAAATGAAAGGCACATGGATTTTTGGTTTTTTTTTTTCTAAATTTAGATTTTTCATGGAAGGGGAGTGGGGGCAAAGAAATACGGAGAACCTAGAATTTTAAGATTTATCCCACACAAACAAACTAACAAAAAGCCAACCAAGTATATTGCTTTTCAAATGCAGAACAACCTTATCGACATTTCTAATCAAGAAGAAAGTAAGACCAACCAATATAATGCAACTTAAAATTAGTGGACAGAAGTAGCTGCAAAAGGTAGAGATTTCATATGCTAAGAGAGAATAAAACTGGTAGTCAACTTCAGGAGACCAGTGCCTTTACCTCTCCTTTCATCTTCATCAACTATGAGATTATCTTCACTCTTCAACCCCATAAGAGCAGAACCTCTTTGTTTGCAGTACTACCCATATTTTTTAACATAAATTCATCAGGTCTTGTTTGCATCATGCACTCAAAGACTACAATAACGTTAATTAAACCCCCCATCCTCCCCCTCCCAACCAAAAAAAAAAAAGAGTAAAAACACCATGGGATCCAAAACATGATAATCAACAAAGGTATTTCAATTTTCTCTCCAGCATGACCAAGGACCAAACTAGAACAATTCATCATCATAAGTGAAACCTAACTTATTGTGTTTCTAAGGAAGATCTGACAGAAGGACATGCTGCCAAAATCCTGAACTTAGAGCTGGAATAACAACTGATACATATTGAAGAAATGCAAAGCACAATACAGCTCTTAACCCTCATCTATTATGAGTACCCGTCAAGTGAAAAGAACGACAGAATCTTCATGGGATCCAGATGCCAGAACTCATCACACGGTTTGATCTACTCACAAACTAGGTTAATCATCGTGGGAACAGAAGCGGCTCAACATTTTTGTCAACTAAACAAAGCATCCAGTCGCACAAAACAAGTTCAATCAGCATCTTCAGAATAACTAGCCAGTTCTACATTCCAAAAACTAATAACTCCCAGCCTGATAATGGGTTTAAAATATTGTAGCAGAGCAAGTCTCCTAAGATTAAGAGCATTAATGCACAGGGCTGAAATTATGTGTTAGAAATAGAACATCAATTTACTCACGTCCCAAGAGTGTCAAACAGAGAGGCAAATGGAATCCTCACAAGCAGGCCATTGAATGCATTTCCCTCAACATCCACTGAACGATCAACTGCACACAAAGGTTTACTTCACCACCAAGATATATACATAACCAGCATAAAAGTACAAAAGGGAAGTACAATTACATTCCACATCTCTTGCATTTTCCAAGGCCTTGCAATAAGGGTTGTCGCATAAATACGTATTTTCCTTGGACAAAGTTTTGGTAGTGGCACTGTCATCACTTCTGTCTGTTATAGACTTGTCGACCAGAAGGCATTTACGGTAATGGATGAGAACAAGCAGCACAAGGAGACTACATTCTGCCAAAGGGCTTCTTGGTACCTCATCCCTTGAAGGGACCAAATAGCTAAATGGAAACAGGACAATGTTTGCTGCAAATCAAGAACAAAAGATCCATTAAGTGGTTCTCACTTGTATAATAGGAAGAAAATCACCTTCACAAAAATTATATTGCAGAAATCGCAAACAACCTGACTTTCACAAAATTATGTGTTAGAGACATAAATTGATGCTAGAAGGTTTGGCTCAAATAAGTGGTGCCTTCTTTGATTTTTTTATACTCGCAAAGTAGAATCAACAATAGCAGATATACCCAGACACTTAGCACCATGAAGTTTGAGTAAATGTTATGCTCAACCAGCTGAGGCAAAACTTTCCTCCACAAATGGGTTTTTTAGACATGCAGTAACATATCAGACACTAGAGTGTGAGTTGTTTTAACAATATCAAACAAAACTTACAGTCTATGATCCATGTAATAGCATATAAAGAAATTTTTGATAGACAAGTTCATGGTGGGATCAACCCATGCATACTCTCCTTAGCGTATCCAATCTGTCTGCCTGCTTACCACTGTCTATTAGGTCACTTGTTTGCTTTCTAGGAAACTGCACCCCTTTGGGCCATTTCTCCTCCCTTATATGAACAGAGATCTAATGCACAATAAGCACAGATTACACGCCAAAAGTATAAACCAAAAGATAAAAAAAGCAGGTGCCTAAATTGTAAGATACAGGAGTAGTCCAATCTTCTATAGAAATAGGTAAAGAAAGGCACTGTTGCATTGTGTCCTAGTCCTCTAGCTGCATAAATATATCATACAGTATCTGCAGCGACTGCTTGAAAGAAATTCCATATAATGGTCATAAATCATAAAAGAGGAAATTATAATCATGAAAATTAAAAGGATATGGTAATAGTTAGAGCCAATGGTGCAAAAGCAACCGGGTTACTCACATTGTTTGGTGGGAAAATGCCTACTTGTTGTGTTATAGCCACAAATCACATTAATTACCCACTAACTAATTATCTCATGCACATGCATGGTTCTTTTCTGATTATGAGGAAGCCCACTTAAGTAGGTAAGCGCTGGGATCATGAAGATGTGTGGTACTTGAAGCTTAGAATATGTTAAGTTACTAAGTACAGTAATAAAAAAGATGCATTCTGGCAAAATAAAAGAAACATGACTGACTAGTGCCAACAAAAGACAATCAAGGGGGAACACGTGTCTAAAAGAGAAAATTAGCCACTTAAAAGAGAAAATGTTAAAACACGCCTCAAAGAATGAAAATTATGCAAACAAATAAGCAATCAATGGCATATGAGGAATGCATATCTAATAAAACAAAGATAAATTCATGAATTAGCATGGCCAAACAACTATACCAGCTGCCGAACCAACCCTCTGAAGAACGCCAGCCTGGCTATCATCAGATGCTGGATAAGATGCTCCACCAAAGGGAGCACGTGGCCATATCATGTAGTTGAGTAGCAGTCTTTGGACCACCAATGAAACTAAAGAACTTTCCTGCAAATCGAGAAATGAAGATGTACGTAAAATGAAGAATGCAGACAATTGACCTACGCAATATTTACTAACCTGAGCCATTGCTGCGTCAATGAATGGGTTTGCATCTTTTGGTCCTGGAGATGGTCCAGCAAGAAGTTGAGTTGACATCGCAACCAGCATGAACCTTAGCAGCTCCTGGTGTAGGGCGTATGTGCTGGGACTGGAACATAAATACAGAGTAAGACAACGACCAAATAAAAAAGGTAGCAGTAGCAGTGGCAGAAAAAGACAAAAATGATTACAGTTTACACATACATTGTCCCCATCAGTCCGAACATACCTTACATCCACTGAGCCAATGAAACTGAGTACACTATGCATGACAAGACTTTCTATGTTTTGATCTGCAAAGAACCCAGATAGTTTATTCACTTCTCTAACAATTGTAAAGGAGCAACCAAAAGCACTACTATGAACCCCCTCTTCAAAAATTAAAAAGAAGAAGAGGAACACAAGGTGGAGAAAAAGCAATGAAAACATAACTAGAGAAAAATATGTCAAAATGTCAGCACCAGTTCACATAACAGCAAACAAATTCAAGCATGCCTAAATCTATTAAGATGACTATCACTGAAACTGCACCAACAAAGATAGTCAAGTAAGTAGGCCTTGGGACAACTTAAATCGAATCTGGATTTACACAAAGATTAGCCCCCTGTTCTGGACAGGTAGAATGTGAACTTAAAAGGAATTATGGACCAAGTCAGATTCCTTTGAATTTGGAGATTCCCACTAACCCAAACAACATATGCAGACGTATTCAAAAGAGAGATACAACAATCACTACTCATCTAATATCCAACCTCAAAGAAACTCCAGAGAAGCACTTGACTGAGCTTATACAGGGATTGGTCAATTCAAAACATTCATAAAAGCCCTTACTAGACTATGCATACAAGACCAAACATAGAACTATCATTTCTAGAGAACCCACTATACAGGAATAAATGTCGTATAAGCTCAGAATTTATACCTCTCGTAAATTGCGATGGAATAGGTTCACTTTCATCAAGTGATAGACAAAGCTCCTCAAGATTGTCGCTTTTAGCATTTTCAATCAAGTATTTCAAGAAAACCGACGAAATGAACAATGCATTAGTGGCCTTTAGAGAAACTGAGGACGTTATTCCAGAAGCGGATGTACACTCTTGCAAACACCATGCCAGATGAATCAAAATCTTCGCCAGATGCCTGGTATAGCAATTGTTTTGTGCTGCACAAATAAAGAAAACAGGGAGAAAGCGCAATGTACAGAGTCAAATGCTAAACCTTGTGGGGAAACATCATGCCCTTGAGAGGGCACCAGTACAAACAACAAAGAAGAAGAAATTGGGAGGCGAGCAAAGAGCACAGCATGGGCGAAACTGTACCAGGTGCCACATCACTGCAACTTCAATTATTAATTCATAAAAATAAAATGTTATACATGTGCTCGCAAGCTCCTTTTGTGCCACTCGTTGCAATCGCTTTCTTCCTTAACTACTTCTTTGTCACCTCTAAGGAAAAAACATCCGATGAAGTTTTACTAATGGATAATTTTAAGTACAGATATCCAACGATTAAGTTAATTTGCCAGGGTATTATTCATGTCCATGAAGCTGAAAGAGGCATTCACGTCGCATGTAATTCATTCACCAAATCCATAGTCAGCCGAAGACTCTTACGATCACCAATTAGCACGACGACCGGGTGTAGAGTGCACAGGTTGCAAGAAATCTAGATACCGAGACTCATGCACAGAATCGACAATTCAAAACCGCACAACGCTTGATCACCTAAAGCCACCGCAAGAACCGAATTGCCGTTCGTCAAACGAAAACAAAATCGCAACAGAAACACCACAACAAATCGCCTCCTGCGCTTCCGCAATTAAGCAACGACTCAAACGACCGTCCCGCGAATCGACGGGATCGGCCACCGACAGCTCAACCGCCGTCGTGGGACACGGGCACCTACTCACCTAAAAGCTCGCAAGCCTGATCGACGCGCCGGGCGGGCCACCTGAGATTGAGCGGGAGCTCCAGAAGCTTCTGCCAGAAGTCGGAGCCCAGCGGGAACGACTTCTCGCCGACGAACGTCCCGATCAGGTACTCCGCCGCCTCCTCCGGCCGGGCGCCGGCGCTGTTCCGCGGCGTCGAGGGCGCCGCTCCCATTGCTGCTGGATGCGAGGTCGCGTCGGTGCGGTGCGGTGCGGCGAGGCGAGGCGAGGCGGGCCGGGGTCAACTCCGATCGCTGGACTAGCGGCGGTGCGGCGGCGACGGCGGCGGCGGCATTGAGGAGGTGGGGATCTGAGGGGGAAATGCGGATTGGGAGCGCTTTTCGAGTACGAAAGTGTAGAGAGAGAGAGAGAGAGAGAGAGAGCTTGGGGATGAAGGTTTCGAGGAGTACAGAAGGGGGGAGAGATCGGGGAGGGAGAGGGGGATGATGACGTCAGCTACTTTGGGCTTGGGTTTAGAGGATGGAGCCGGGGATGGAGGGGGGATAAATATGTCCGTTGAAGAGTCGTTTTTCGTTCGTTTCTCTTTTGACGGAATTGCCCCTGGACTTCCCCCCATCCCTTTCTATATGTATTTGGGTAATATCACCCAAAAAAAAAATCATAACCGATAACATCTTTAATTAATTTATTTTAAATTAATTGTTTCATCACTAAAAATCTTAAATAAATATACTTTTGACAAATTTATCCCAAATTGATACATTTAATAAATTTATCATCTCTTAATTTCCATTAAATTTTACGTTAAATTATGAGTTGAATGATTCATAATAATGTAGTTTAAAATTTTACTCTCTCTTTATCATAGTTGTACTAATTTTGTGATTTGATCTAATTTAATATACCAATTTGGTGTTTTTTGCAACACGTGTACCGGTTAAGGGTTATTTGAGGTAAGTTTGTCACGAGTGTACTAATTTGATATATATCTATATATTATTTTCTCTTTTTCTTTTTTTTTAGATGGTGATTTTTTTAAAATTTTTAATAGGACGATTTTGTACTTATCTTTTGTTTTGTTCTTTTGATGGATAACGATTTGTTATTCTTTTAATCATCCTACATTGGCTCTATATGCGTGGCCGAATGTCGTGACTCTCAATTCTGGATCATATCAATCATTGTACGTGTTTAGAATCTCTCTGCATAGATAAGCCGAAACCATAAAATAGCTCGATCTTTTTAGTCGATACATGAAACGGGCCGAGAGATAAAGACGCTATCGAAGCACGCCTTTCAGTCGAGAATATTAAGCGCACAACACCTACGAAGCGAGTCGAGGTTTTGGGACTCAAGTGGTTCGCACGTGGGGAAGAAATTAGTTATGATGCGCAAGTAAAGGTGTGAGGCAAAATCAATACTGATTTAGAACGTGTGAGTGGTGTAGAGTTGTTAATATATATTAATCGGAATGTTACTAATTGGTTTAAGGGTGCGCATGTTTCACTGAAATTTTCATGATAAAGGAATATATTTTCTATGAAAATAGTCGATCATCATTTATCTCGTGGTTCAAGGGATAGTCATTTCCCTATTGCTAGAAGAGGAAATTGTTTTCTTCTTATCTAAGCTTATCATTTTCGATCCATGAAAAATATTTTTCGTAAATTAATTAATTTTTCGTTATCCAACTACTGAAAATTAGAAAAAAATTTCCTAAAAATAATTTTATCTTGAAAAAATGAATCTCGAGTTTTTTTTAGTAAACAGAGGTTTAACTAAATAAATTAACAAGTTTGGGCCTGAATTTTTTCTTAGCGATCTTTTCAAATGAAGGTATTGAGTTTCCACCGCCATCAACTCACCGCCCGTCGATAACGAGGGTTATTAAAACCGTCAAAATTGCTCAAATGGCAATAGCTGACTTTGTCCAAAATTGGACGTGTGGGTCGGGAGAAACTATGGACCTGTTTAGGCAGAGCCATGAAAGCCTACTAACTTGGTTAGCATTAGGTACAAAACATTAATGATGATAAGGTTTGAACTAATCTCACCTTCCCCCTCTTTATTTTCTTGGTTTTGTTTGCATTTTTATTATTCATTTCTTGCTTTTTCTTCTCTCCCGATTTAAATTTGGGAGCTCTCTTCTCCCAATCTAGTTCTCAATTCGAGAGTTTGAATTATTCCGATCTAATTCTAAATTTGAATGATATCCTCTCTTGATCTAGATTTAGGAGTATACTAAATATGCTTTTGGGGATTTGATGCCCATCTGCTCTATTCATATACAGGTTTTTTACCTCTAACTTCAACGATGGTCATAAAAGTTTTGGTGTATCATTGAATTATGAACATTTGTTCCTCTACATATTAGATCTGTGTTTGTTTAACCTATTTTGGTTGTTTCCATATGACGATGGTACAGAGGAAGTGGAACCTAGGCGTGCACCGCCAACTGCCAACATCATAATTATTGGTAAATGAATTTCTAATATGTGTTTATTATTGATAAAGACATGAAATCTAGTGATAGGCCATCGATTTTGTTTAACACATTTGTTCTTGTGGAATGAGTTTGTGTTTGACTTTGCCGGTGGTCCGTTGATTGTCCTTATACTTCTATATCATTTTGAGGAATGAATACAATATTCTTTTGACAAAAAAAAAATCAGCCAAATAAAAAAATTTAGAACCGAATAGACATCTGTACAGTAGATTTAGGACTTTTATTTTTTTTGGGTAAATTATCCCCAAGAAGGTGCAATCTGCAAGTAATATATAATCAAAACTTTCATCGTGGGAGAGATAAGAATGAAAACCCTAATTGTTCTTGTCGGCCAGGTTTCAAGCCCACATCAACACTGTGATTTTAGGTCTCGAATGTTAATCACCATATCTAATTGCCATTTTGTGAGAATTAGGGTTTAGAGAAAGGTATGACTTCAATTCTTGATCATATCAATTGTAGTATGTGTTTATAATTTCGCTTTATCTACATAGACAAGTCGAAATTATAAAATAACTCGATCTTTTTAGTCAATACATGAAACGGGCCAAGAGATAAAGACGATATCGAAGCGCATCTTTCAGTAGAGAGTATGGTGGCATAGAACTTACAAAATGACTCGAGCTTTTGTAGCATACGAAAAGATCAAGATGCATAATAAAAGTTCTAGCGGCCAATTTGTTGTGAGATGAGTGGTTCACACGTGAAGGAGAAATTGGTTCAGATATGGGTGTAAATGGGTGAGGCAAAGGAGTGCCGCATCAGAATGTGTGAATAATGTAGAGTTGTTAATATATTTTAATTGCCACATTGCCATTTGATTTAAGGGTGCGTTTGTTTAAGTGGAAATTTCTTGATGATAGATAAATTTTTCTCATGAAATTCATTTTCAAAGAAAATAGGTAACTATCATTTGTTAGGTGGTCCAGAGAAAGTCATTTTCCTCTTGCCATAAGAAGTTATTTTCCGTCTATCTTAACTCGTTGTTTTCGATCCATGAAAAATATTTTCCTACATATCGATTAGTTTTCCTTCATCAAAAAAAAAACGAAAAATTGAAAAACAATTTCCAATAGTTGTCTCGAAAAATAAATCTCGAGTTTTTTCAGTAAATGGAGATCTAAGTGAATTCGGACCAGAATTTTCTCACGGCGACTTCTCCAAAACGTAAGTATTGAATTGCTGCTGACGTCGACCCACCGCTCTTGGATAACGAAGGTTTATTAAAACCGTCAAGATTGCTCAAACGGCAATTGTTGACTTTGGCCAAAAATTGGACGTGGGGCTCGGGAGAAACTGTGGGACTCATTTGGGCTGATTCCTCAATACCTGCTAATCGACAAATTCATGACCATAAGAAGAAACCCAAATAAGTTCACATGAAATCACATGTTTTGAACCATGACCATCACGATGAGAGTGTAAACATACTATGTGGATATCGATTCAATTCTAAACATTTTTAAATCGGACCAATTTAGTCATGAACCATTTAAAGATTCGTCAATGTGGTCTTTCTAGTAAATCTTGGCCGAAAACCACCGACATGGACACATGCCATCTTATGTGGCCGGAAAGACAGTATTGGCAAATCATCTGAAAATTCAAAATTAAATTGGTCAATTTAAAAGGTTTAAGATTAGATGGGCATTCATACAATCGATTTATATTCTTTTTTGTGAATATCCCCGTGCGGGTGCAATCACAAGTGGAGTCTAATTGAAACTTTAATCACGGCAGAGAGATTAGGCTTGAAGCCCTAATTGTTCTTGTCTATAGGGTGTCAAGCCCAAACCAGCACCGCGATTTAAGTCTCAAATGTTAATCACCAAAGAACTAGAGTATCCAATTGATATTTTGTGCATGATTAAGGTTGTTTGAATATTTAAATAATAAAACACATATTTATCTAATAGCTTAAATTTTTAAAATAATTGACAGTTGTTCCATAAAATCTCACATGAGATTAAAGTTAGAAGTCCTGAATTCAAATTTTGCTAGGCCTCATTTGTCTTCCAAATCATTCAAACCCGAAAGGGATCGAGCCAAACACTCGACCCGTTACTCACGAACCATCTCTCGGCTTTAAATACAATCTCCACATTCTGTCCTCCTCCGGTTCGACAAACTTTAGGTGAACCTCGTGGAGTGCTTGTGCAATGTATTCATGCAAATCACAACCTAGGCCCATCACTGTCGGCACTGGAAGTTGAAACGAATCAAATGGTCTTAAAAACCCTCACCGACACTCCATGTGTTAAGCGTGGCGATCTTGCCCATAAGCTTCTTCAATGACCACTTTATATTTGATGGAGAAACAGTTCAGATTATCGGCTACCCACTGAAAGGGAAAAAGTCGAGATCAGTGCTAGTTCACTGGCTTCTTGGCTACTTCAAGTCGTGGATAATGTTGGGTTAATCTTGCATTAGGCGCTAGTCTCGTGCGTTGAAGTCAGTTACTTCGGGCTCTCGCCAATCGAGTGAGGTCAAACCCCGATTTCTAAAGCAAGCCCCGCCTTTTCTTCAACTCAAAGTAAAAATCTCTCTGCTCTGAAAAAGAGAGGAACAAAAACAAGAAAACAAGAGGATTTGCGATGAGGGTTTCTCTTATTCGTCCCTCTAATGGAGGGAAAGATTCGAAGATACGTGCTGGCGGTGCACGTGAGATCGTCGAGAGAGGAGCGGCCCTCATCAGATCATGTGGATTCAAGTGGTAAATGGAGTCCGGTCGAGCCATCGGGACAAATCCTTCCGTCGTGTCCCTCATAAGCAAGTAAGTTTTAGCGGTCTTTTTATGTCGAAATTCTTCATCATATGAAACTTGGCGTTCGACATAAAGCTGTAATTTAAATGAGGTCTACTTCATATTGTTAAGCTCAATGTCTTGGTAGGTAGGTGCTAGTTTGTAGAGAATTTCTGGTTTTGGTTAGCTGCCGTAGCTTGATTTCGTTTGCTGTAATTTCAATGGGCTTGTGAATTGTAATTTGTAATGGAGTGTCGTTTCTGGACTTATGTTGGACTTTGATGGGCTTGTATTGGGTTTAGCCCACCCATTTCCTTGCTTTTGACTTTAATAAATCTTGCTTTGAGCTTCTAATCTTCTTCTTAATTTAACTTCACTAGCAACTCTTATCTCGGACCTTTATTACAAGCTTCAAATACAGTCGAAATCTTTCTCGTATAACAACACTAATGTTGCACTTGTGCACTCCTAAGATGGCAAAATTTTCATGTTATTATCACTTTATTAAAGCATTACATATAAGAATTTGTGATTATCGACTAATAAAATCAATTGAAATGGGTTATAAGTTCATTAGACAATCAATTTTCTGACTCTCGATAACATTAGGCTGATAAAAAAACATATCTAGCACAAGACAAAATGAATGAAATTCTAAAATTCTCGACACAAAAAATTGATGATTAAGCTATTAAGAAATACATTTGGCATAAGGACGAAAATGTAATGCCCACATGTCCTTACTACTTTCATATAATTTGTGGTTTTGTGATTGATGACTTGTCAACCCATGATTGGTCCTCAATAAAATATTACAATACACACCTTTCCATGTTCTCTACCCAATTCTGGAATGTGGTGGATCCTAACCAAAACATAATCATGGCTCGACAAGACAAATTTGGTCTTTCACACAGCCCACGGTTCTTTCGAAATGATTAATAGCTGGAAGTCTCCAAAAGTGTAAAGGCAACAGTAATCTATGATTTTGAAGCTTACATCAATCTAGAGCCGAGCCGAGCCCATAAATAAATAAAAAAGAATTGTTGTTGCCTTCAATGAGATTTAAAATGAAGTTACATTTTTGCACGGCACAAAGATTTGGACATCTGTCAAAAATTGCACTTCAAGATAATAATCAAATCATAACAATACTTGTTCAAATTTTTTTTTTTCACCAAGATGACATAATATCTAGTCAAAAGTGCAGCCTTCTAGAGGATGGTACAACGCTATGGAAGTTCAATTCAAATTGCCAATACAAATCAAGTGCCATTTATCTAATAGTTCTGCTTCAACAAACATATTCGATATATTCTGACAGCTTAAGTTCTTAAAAAAATTTATTGTATCGAGTGCAGTACAGAAAAGGTGCGGTGCATGTGCAAATCACTTCGTTTTTTTCACCAAGAGAACTAGATATTTACTAGAAGAAGTGCAGCATCTTAGAGATAGATGCAATGCAAGGAAAGTTGAATTCTAATTGCCAAGACAATCCAATTGCAATTTGTCTCCTGAGTTCTACTTCAGCAAAACATGTCCAGCATGTTCAAATAACTTCAAGCTTTCAGAGAAGATAACTGCACACTCGACTCCGAATTGCTTAAAAACCAGGAGTCTCGATTCTGATATGAGATTGTGCGCTTATCCGGACCATATGCGCACTCAAATCTAAGAGATAAGAATCATATGCAAGTTATAATTTGCTGAAGACAGCACATACCCAGCACTACTCTATATATAGGCAGCATGCTCAAGATAAATCACACAAGGACACAATGGAAACTGGATAACTTGCACGATGATGGAACAACGTTAGTGCAGCAAAATGACGATGAACATAACCATTTCCAGTTACGAGACCACAGCGAATTGATGCTCGTGCATTTTTTTTCATGAACTTGGAACATACAAGGCTGATCTCGTTCTCAAATTGCGATAGATTCCGCTCCACCTTACTCTCTAAAACTGAGGATCTTGTCCAGAGAGTAACCGAGTAAAATGAGCAATGCTTACTTCGCATGCGCTTTAGAAATCTCATCTGTGAAGTTTGCCAGTATTCTCCAGTCAGTAACAAGAAGAATCGACCCTTCCATCGAAAGGTCCTTGTAGTTGTATCGAATGGAAAGCCAAGGACTGAGTGCGTGCGATTCTTCGACGGATACTTGATCCATACGGCCCTAGAGAACGCAAACCATCCACAGACACACCGCACCTGCAATCCAGAAGCTGGCATACATCTTGGTTTCCTCGAATCGGGTAATCATCAGTGCAAGGATCACGCTTGAACAAAGCTCTAAGCTTCGCTCAAGCTGATGGAGTAGAGTAGAGCTCAGGCATCCCAGTTGCTCAGCCGAGACATCCACGTCTTCCCCCGTCCTCTTCACCTCCATCACCGACGAGCAAGCCGGTTTGTTCCAAGCCCTCATTCAAACAAATCTCCCCGAAAGGCCTCATCGAGTGCTTTGTAGTTTTAAGGTATATGGAACTGGAAATGCGAATGGCTTCAGATGGGGTTTCACAGGATAAGAAGCAAAGACAGTATATTTGGCATAAGTAGAATGATGCACTACCAAATTTCAAATTGGAGTACATTCCCATGCTCATCAAGGACATGTTTTCATTGGGGACCTATAACGGGAGACAAGTAATTAATCATAAAACCATAAGAACCATAAAATATGTAGAAGTAGTAAGTACGAAAATGCCAATCTGTCCAAACAAGGACATCATTTTTGCACAAAAATTGGACATGTTCCCCATTATTGCACTTTCCACCTCTACATATTCTATGATTTTAGGATTAATGACTTGTTTCCCATCATAGGTCCTCGACAGATTATCACAAACACACACCTTTCCACGTCTGTTGCCCGCTGTTGAGTCTGGAATGTGGTGGATCCTAAACCAAGCGAAATCATGGTTTCTCGACATGACAAATCCGGTCTTGACACGACCCTCAAGTCTTTGGAAATGATTCAAAATCTGGAAGTCTCTAAAAGTTTAAAAGCGACAGTAATTTAAGAAAATGAAGTTTATGTCGATCTAAGAGACAAGCCCATCAGAAGTACAAAAAAACAGTTATTATGTCCTGTGCGATTCAAAAAAGGGTTATCATGTTCACGTGCGATACAGAGATTCAGACATTTGTTCTTTTATTCTAAATTGATTTATAAAATAACCATATTTCGATATACTAATCGGATCGCAGCAGTATTTGTGCGAAGCAATTTCTTTTTTACCGAGAGGGTAGGATATTTAGTAAAAAAATGCAGCATTCTAAAGATAAATACGGTGCAATGAAAGTTCAATTCTAATTGCCAATATAACCCAATTGAAATTTTTCTAGTAGTTCTACTTCAACAAACATATATGCATCATATTCTAACAGCTTAAGTCCATAAAAATAGAATTATTAGGTCCAGCGTTATTGAAAAGAAAGTTACACTGATGTGTGATATAAAGATTCAAATATGAGTTCATTTGAGATCTACTTATAAAATAACCACATCTCAAGATACTAATTAGATCTTAATAGTGCTTGTGCAAATCAATTTTTTTCTTCACCAAGAGGACATGATATTTTAGTCAAAAAGTGAAACATTCTAGAGAAAGATATCACGCAATGAAAGTGCAATTCCTAATTGCCAAGACAATCCAGTTGCAATATCTACGAGTTCTACTTCAGCAAACACATCCAACATATTCTAATGGCTTGAAATTTCAGATAAGATAAATGCAGACTCAATTCTAAATTGGTTTTAGAACCAAGGGTCTCAGTTTTGTTTTGAGATTATATACTCATCGAATTGCATGATTTAGGCTCATCAGCCTTCACATGGCAGGATGTTTAGTTCGAAAATATATTAGGCACCTTATTTTAATTGCTTAAACTTTCATAGGGAACAATTGTGCACTTCAATCTGACAAATAAGAATGACATGTTAGTTATAATTTGCCAGAGACGGCACATATCTAAGACTGCCATGTACGGACAGTATGCTCTAGATAAATCACACGAGGGCACAATGAGAATTGGACAAGAAGTTGCAAATACAGCTAACACATCCAGTTGAAAGAAGTCAGATGATGGAACAGCGTTGGTGAAGAAAAATAACAATGAACATTAGCAATTCCAGTCGTGAGACCATCGTATGTCGAAGCCGTGCATTTTTTCATGAACTTGGAACGCACAAGGCCGATCTCGTTCTTAAATTGTGATGGACTCCACCCACCTTGTTCTCTAAAACTGAGGATCTTGTCCAAAGAGCAACTAATTGATATGAGCACTGCTGCTTGGCATACACTCCAGAAGCACATCTGTGAAGTCTGTCAGTAATATCCAGTAAAAGAATTGGTACCCCGTCGAAAGTCCTTGTAGTTATGGGTGTCATTCTTCAACAGATACTTAATCCATATAGCCCAAGAGAACATAAACCATCAACTAATGCACTAAACCAACAGCGAAAGAGCTGGCATACAGTTTGGTTTCCTCAAATTGGGTCAATCATCTATGCAAGGATCACTCATGAACAAAGCTTTAAGCTTCGCTCAAGTTACGGAGTAGAGTTCAAGTATCCTAGTTGTTCAGCCAAGATATTTATGCCTTCCCAGTCCTCTTCATCTCCAACGCCAAGTAAGGAAGTTTGTTCAATGTTCTCATTGAACAAATCTTCCCAAAAGACTTCATCAAGTGCCTTATTACCTCTATTCTCATTCTCTTCTACTAATCCTATTTGATTGTCCTCTACATTATTACATCGACTTACACTGGCTCCTCCATCCATGTCCACAACAATTTTCTCAAGCTCAAACCCTTCGAATTCACCAATGCCTCCATAATTTTGAGGTTCGACCTTCACAAAACTGTGTATACCTGGTTCATTATTATGGACTGGTTGATCATCATCATTGCAAAGGCTCACATTACTTGGCCCTTGGTCAATGGAGCGCCTCCTTTTGTTCTTCCCTAATGCTTCCTCGAGCTCCTTTCTCCTGTCCTTCTGTTGGACCAATTGCTGTAGAAAATCGGGATTCTTCATCGCTCTCGCCAAGAAGTTCATCATCTGGTGTTGCTTCTTTTCCATCTTCTTGAGCCTTTGTTCCATCACTTGGAGATAAGTCTTGGAGGTCTGCTGTTGCTGCCTAAGCTTGATCAGCTCCATCATCAAGACCTGCTTGTCACGCTTCAACCGATCGATCTCTCCGTCGAGCCCAAATCTGCCTACTTCAACACATGGGTCGAGAACTTGCTGTGAATTGTGGGGTACTACATGAGTTGTTCTCCTCCTCCTAATGTTTTTAAGAAGGTATTTTTGCCCTCTTAGGAATTCTTCATTAGCAAACTCCCACCTATCTGGATCAACCTTTCTAAAGCCCTAAACCATCCAAAAACAGCATATAGTCCGATTTTTGAAAATCCATGGAGAGACTAAAATGTTTATATGCTATTGTAATGTCTAGAACTTCCAGGAAGAGCTTCACATATGATAACAATTATTAAATTTAACTTTTGATATGAGAAAGTATGATATAAATTGTTAGCTGGGTGCACGGCTTATATGTGATGAGAGAAGCTAACATAAATGAAAGGCACGAAAAGTCTGGATCTTTCTGCTTTTCACTCAATTAATTAAAGACACAAACAGTCCAATTAGAGAGCAGAAAGCGCTTCACTTAATCAATATAATATTCAGAAAAGTACTAATTTATGCTTTGTTCGAGGAGCCTCATGGACATCAATGAACGGAAGTGATCTCTAGTCCCATCTAAAACAAACCCTACCCCGACACAGGCAAAAAAGAACACCCTATATCACTTCAAGTAAATCTTTAAAATGAAGCAGATTTGATCAACAAACTTACATAGGTGTTGAGCTGCCTGATGAAGCTGGAAAAATTGTTGTGCTTGAAGAATCTGGGCAAGAGGGACATGGCGAAGGCCTGAGCATCCCACACCACGAAGCTGTTGTTGCCTTTGCTCCAGGAGATTATGTCATCGGTGGCCGGGTCGTCCACAATCTCATACGTCTTGGTGAGGAACGGAGGCGGGCCCGTGTCATGAAGGCCCTCCATCGGCTGAGGAATTGCATTCGCAGTGACTGGAGATGAAGATGAGCAAAAAACGCCTCCTCCGAAGCACTCCTTCTTCGCCTGAACCTGAGGGTTATGCATAATTGATCTATTCGCTAGTGCGTCGATTGCATGAGCCGATGGAATTTCGTCTCCAGCCGGTTCTTGATGTTTCAGCGCCCAAGAAGGAAGAACCGCAGCTTCGGCTCAAGATCTCGTGCTTCTCCGGTGGGTTCGTTCTCAGATCCTCTCAAATGGGTGCTCGGAAATGCAGGAAAAGATCAGAAACAAGAACGGCATGCGGAAGATCTCGACAGACGAGTCGAGCCAGAACAAGAACATACTAGTGGAGTCAAGAGCCGTTTCTTTCCATTTTTATTCGACGAAAACAAGAATCTTCCCAGATAGTATTGGAAGTGAAGATGAAGATGAAGAGAGATTGGAGAGATGAGGTGAGCTTGAGAAGCTGGAGCGAGCTTTGGAGCCAGAAGTGAGAAGAGGAGGAAGAGCTTGAGCCGCTGAGGTTTGTAGCAATTGCTGCACTGGAGAAGAAGGGGGGAGCAGAAGAGAGACCGAAAATGAAGGAGCCCCATGTGGGCTTTTAACTATACTTATATATACCCAAAGTTTCCCCCTTTTTCTCATTTTCTTTCCTTTTATAACAATTTTTCTCTTGCCCTAATCAAGAAAAGCATTTGGCTCCTTGGTTTTGCTTTGGAAATATTTTTATGAGTTTTTACTCAAGATTTTTTCCCTTTTTTTTTTTGATTGATCAATTGACAGTAGATTTTAAAGTTATGAGTCGATAATATTTTATGATAGGAAAATAAGAAGTTAATTGAGTTTTACAAAAATGCTTCCATTCAAATTATGAGAGAGAATTCTCCTATTTTTAATCTGTCGAATGGGAAACCCAAGGAATTACCCATTACAAAAACTTTTACAAGTGGAATTGTGTTAAAAGAGACCCAAAAATAGATATTAAAAGACAAGGCACCTTTGGATCATGTTGAACAAGGATTAAAACATGATTTCTCAATGAGATTTTCACTTTTCATTTAATCTAAATCCGTGGGGACGGAGAATTTTGACTTTTTCTTAACTTAAAACATCCAAAATTTTCACGATACATAGATATCGAGGTGTAAAATTCGCATGTGAATTTCCAACATCTTTATAAATTCGACCGGTAAGTCATCAATTTTGACAAGAAAGCAAAAAAGGGTGTTATGCTATTTTCGTCGTCTAGTGAAAATTGAGAAATTAATTTCTATGACTTTTATATGATCCCAATTTCCAAATTGGAGATGGGATGCGTGGCAACAGTAGATGGAGGGTCCATATGTTTTGGAATTCCCTTAAATAACTATCTGTGATAATGATCTCACTAAAGTTTAGATCTTTAGTGCCAATAGATGACAAGAGTGGCATCAGATATTTTGCTCTTTCTCCTTTGGGGATAAACCAAGTGGGATGCCTCTGGCCCTTTTCGTTTAGGGGACAACCAATCCTAACCCTGGATTTGGCTAATAGCTTAGGTGGAAACTCCTGATTTGCCAAATACACGTGGTCCTTGGGCAGATAGACAAGTGTCCATTCTAGTCATTTTAATAATCATTTTTTCTTCTCTTCCACAAGATCATCAGACATTTCATCCATTTCTTTTTCAAAAATCCCTTTTATTATATACCCCCACGTAAGCAAAGGGAGCTCTAAATAAAAATTCTCCATTTTGGGGACATATAATTGCATGTAATCTTAGTTGATTAGTCAATCACGTTTCATAAACAGAAAGCATACAAAATGAGTCACCAAACGCGCATTGCTATCTCGATATAATCTTGGATTCGCCAATTCGAATAATTTAATCCCTGAAACTTCTGAATTTTTCTCGGACGCGTTCCTTCATTTGATTCTGAGAAATTACAATTGACTTGTTTGTCGGTATTTTAAAAGTTTGGATATTATATTGGGCATAAATTATGAATTTATGAGACCTACTTTGAGAAAACAATGGAAGTTTCAGAAGATTAGACGCGCACTTTTCTTTTTCTTTCATAAATATATACTTAACAAAATGAGTTTCTGGAAAGCAAATACATTCTAATATTATCCAGAAACTCATTTTTAAGAAAAATAGTTAGTTTTTTCCCCAATCTAAATATATTGTTTGTAGTCCATACAAAACGTTTTTTTCTTCATAAATCAATTAATTTTCTTTTATGAAAACATCCGAAAGCCTGAAAATAAATTCCCACAAAACAATTTCCCTTCTAACCAACGCAACCTGTGATAAGCTCAATCTATCTTATGACCAATCGAATTGAGAGCCTGGCTACAACATCAATTTATCTTTATTCTATTTCAGGCGATTGAAAAAGAAAAAAAGAAATGATTAATTAAACGTGGGATTCGAACAATGTGGAACGCAGCACAAACGGGTCCCTTCCTTCCTTCTTTTCTCTCTCTCTCTCTCACTTTTCTTTTTTTTAATTTGTCGTTCTTTCCAAGAATAGGCCACTTGGAAATATCTGGTCAGCAAAAATTGTTATTTTTATGCCAAAAGAGGCAAAAGGAACTTTATGTCGTGGCCGCGTCTGATGGGGAGCGGATCCCCCTTCTTTTTTGGGACATATTATGAACCACCCAACATGTGCATACGTGTCGCCACGTTGGCCTAATCCTTCGAAATAAACAAAATGCTCTAAATATCGAGACTAGCCTATGATGTCGGTAAACCCTAACTTTAGAGGCGTGGCCGGAGTTCATTCGTTGTGGAGCGGCCGGTTGGCCGTAGGCACCCCGCCGATCCATCGGAAATCGAATGTGAATTTTGACCTATAAAGCATTGGGGGACGGTCGTTTTCTTTTTCTTTTTTTGTCCTTTCTTGGCACGACAGGTTGTCGGGATTCTTCAATCGAATTCAATTGTATTGCTTCACTTGTCGAAATGGATCACGGACCATTTTCTATAACCCGTATTTCATGAATTGAGTTACATATGGATTAGTTGAGTCATGAATAGATTCGGAATAGTAAAGCCTAAAAAATTGGGTGTTAAACAGATTTATACCCACATATATAACTCTCTCACGCTCACTTGCTCTGCATTCTCACCCATTTTAGGTGTGGATTTTTCCAAATTGATAGTGTTTTAACAATATGGGGCGAGTTATTATACAAAAATGGATTAATTTGAGTTAAACCATTTTCAATATGATTCACCTATTTTTATGAGTCTATGTATTGCTCTTTTTCCTAGAACATTAAAAGTTATAATCAAGAGTACTAAATCGACAAATCGGTTGCAAAACACTATGCATAATATAGGTCAACTCAGCAAGAACCATTTCGAATTCCACCTTGTCACCCTAAATATAAACAGCTACTATAAAGGCCTACCAGGCAGTAGCCACATCCAAAAGTGTGATGTGGAGTATACCTTCCCCACCAATGTCTTCCTAGTTCTTAGGTGTTTCTTTATCTTTCCCCACCTAGACTGGGAAACCCTCGAGTTTTTACGTCCCAGTATTTAGACTAAACAGTTTAAAGATGCACCCAAGTTCAAAAGTTACTAAATTTGTATTACACGAAAATGAGTCAATTTTGGTCAAATTATTTTCAATCCAATTTACCCATTTTGACAAGTTTATGTATCACCCTTTTCCCCCATAACATTAAACAGTAGAAAGCAAATCCAATGCTCCCCCAGTTCAATCCACAAAAAAGCCATTCAGGCCGGCACCCATTTGCCAATCGAGCCGGTAAAACCGGCTCGAGAAAAAGGCCGAGCAGATAATCAGACCGGGTTAGCTAGGCGAA
Organism: Corymbia maculata; assembly: GCA_014182735.1. Lineage (NCBI taxonomy): Eukaryota > Viridiplantae > Streptophyta > Magnoliopsida > Myrtales > Myrtaceae > Corymbia > Corymbia maculata. The sequence continues at coordinate 28,705,882 of CM024689.1, forward strand.
CCGGCGGGTATGGTTTCCGAAAGCGTGACATTAACGGCAGATGATAAACTATGATTTTGGATCCGATTCTTGCGCTTATTTAATTTATATCCGGAAAGATATTTATGCACTTTACAGGAAAAAAGGGGAAATGCCCCCCCAAAAAAAGCGCAAGGGCGGGGGGCCAAAAGCATGCGGCACATGGGGGCCCTACCCCAGCCAAAACCGACAAGTGGCGTGTCCTAAAAGGCCAAAATAATGGGGGACGCGTGTGAGCACACTGGCCCGAAATGTGTCAGTAGCGCACTGGTCGGTCACCTTTCCTGTATGTAGGTCCCAGTCAAACCATCACCCCCCTCCCCTCCCCCAACCAACGGCCGGTTCGAAGGAAACTCAATAAAAGGGGGAAAATATCACCGAAAGTCGTCCCAATGGCCATCTTTCTTGTAAAGGTGAGCAGTTGGAATCTTTCATTTTATCAAAAAAAAAATTTGAGGTTGCGAACGATTTAATTTCAATATAGATTTTGATTTTCACGCCATGCAAAAATAGTAGGACGAAATTTTAAGAGTGAGAGAGTTCGATTAAAAGTAGAGTAGGATTGGTCAAAATAAAAATAAAAATAAAAAATAGGACCGACCCAAAAATAAAAATAAAAATTTGGGGTGTTTACACATACCATTCTTGAATTTTAGATCAATGTGTAATCTCGCTCAACTTTTAATTTGTTCGATATGATCTCCTGACCAGTGGCCCATCGATGCGAAAAGTCATTCTGTGAACCTTTAGTGATCCCTGATGTAAATGTCCAATCAAACCTCCAAACTAAGTGAAAATAGGGTCAATTCCAAAAAAAAACCCCAAACTTTAGGTTTAGTTCCAAATCTACCCCGAACTTTTCTTTTGTCTCAAAAAAACCCTAAACTTTAATTTTAGTCCCAAATCTACCCCGAATTTTGTTTTGTCTAAAAAAATCTCAAATTGGTACACATATGACAAATTTACCCAAAATTATTTTTTTTGACCACCAAAAAAAATTACCATATATTATTTTCCGTTAAATTTTACCGTCAAATTTTGAAATTAAATAACACGCCGCAATTAACGGGTATACTAATTTGGGGTTTTACCCTCTGTTTGTACTAAAAAAATCATCAATTTTTTTATCTGTTCTCAAATATACTCTATGGTCTAGTCCCAACTTAACATTGCATTTCCACATAGATAATAAATACACATAAACAAGATGTTATAGAAAATTATTTTCAAAATAAAACCATTTTAGGATATAAAAAATTAGGGATTACTAATATGGCTTTTGGACAAAGGCTAATGAGGGCAAATTTAGGATTATAGTAAAATTTGATAATTTTCTTTTGACAAAAAAAAAAAAATTGGGATAGATTTGGGAATAGATTAAGAGTTTGGGATTTTTATGAGATTAAAGAAAATTTTGGGGCAGATTTAGGACTAAACCTAAAGTTTGAGGTTTTTTCCTCGAGACAAAAAAAAGTTCGGGCAGATTTGGGACCAACCTAAAGTTTGGGGTTTTCTTGAGACAAAAAAAGTTCGGGATATTTGGGACTAAACCTAAAGTTTGGGGTTTTTTTTGGAATTGACCCAGTGAAAATATCTCATATTATCATTTCACTAATTTAAGTTCAAGGACGATAATTTCATGTAGTCCAAAGACTTAATTAAGTATGTGTCAAAAGTAGTTCGGGGACGATATTATATATTAAACTATAGTTCATTGACTCTATTGAATAATTTTAAAATATGTGGATGATATCGCATGTGAGGTTAAATTTTGGGAATCATTATTTTTGTCATTATTTCGAGAAAAGATAAGATGAAAGGGAAAAAAAGATTCATCATTCAATGATGGAATGGAGGACCAACCTTCAAAGGGCCATACGGAAGTAGGAAGGGACAATAAATCCGAGACAAAAGGTCAAAGTCCACAAAAATCCAAAATGTAGGTTTGAAAATTGATACACAGAAAGAGTTCACATGGTAGTATGAACGTACGCTCTCTTGTCAAGAACAGGATCAGGAACCAAGCCTATTCGATCATAAGAAACTGGCGTGATTCCAGTCCGATCGACCAATCGGACCGAGGTGCCTCGTGAAAAGGGTCAAAATGCCGATGTGATGTTGAAGAATGGGTTAGGGATGTGCAAGATGGACTACTCAAATTAGGAACCGTTCGGATTGAACCAGATTGGTCAGTTCGGTTCTTGGGAGTGTCAATTTGGTTCGCGATTTCTAAAAATAAAACCGATGTTCGGGCGATCCAATTCTCAATTCCAAAAGGGAGCCAAACTAGACCGGAAACCAACCGACAACTTATGCCTTTTTTATTATTAAGTAAAATGTAAACCAAATATTATTTCGCCCAATGGTATTATAAGTTATAGTACAAGTCTTCATTTATTGTCACTTCCGTCAACATCTTAAGATTTGTCACTCTCTCTCTTGTTGTGTATAGCTACTCTTTAGTAAAAAAAAAAAAAAAAGGTACCCGGTTCCATTGAATCAGACCATACTAGAACCAATGGTCCAATCCAATTCCCGACCCTAGGAACAAAGGTCTCCAGTCCCTGGTTCCAAAAATGGGAGCTGATTCTCCCGATTCCATCTTGAAACCAGACCAAAAAGGAAATCAATCACACCAAACATGGACGAAATGAAATTCCAGAAAGAAACTACAAAGCCATGAGAAGTAGAGCTTTTCGCGAGCTCGCCATTCATGTAAATGAGCTTGCTGGTGCAAGCTCTTCAATCAGTCCTTACACACACGTTATGACAGATCAAAAAGTGATTGACCATAGACTTAGACAAAGATCGAGATCGAGTTAAGAAGACAAATAGCCCTATGATAACGGTCGGTACATTTATTTAGTCGTTATCAAAGGGTCTCTCTTGTTCGTCGCTCCGTCGTGCTCCGTTTCATGCTGCAGCATCGCAAGCGCGACTCCTGGCTTGCTTCCGGCCAAAAGCTTCCAGATACGCCTTTCTGCACCGCGAAAGATACCGTATTTACAACATCTGAGTTAGTGAAAATGCAGTTCATGTGGCGAGATTAAAAACCGGGAGCGCACCTAGCCTGCAGATGATCCTGAGGACGATAGTAGGGGGTCCAAATGGGGCTGCCAGCAAACAATCGCATCGCCTGCACGATCGGAGTTCTCAGACATTGATCTCGATACGACTCGAGTTATAACCTGACCATTGCATGCACTAAAGTACCTTCATGTAGTTGTCCGAATCGAGGGTGAACCGGTGGTAGATTCCGGCGGGGAAAACTATCATTCCTCCCTTCTTCACCCAAACCCGAATCCAAACATCGTCCTGATCCCTTATGTCGAAGTAACCTGCAGCAGGAGCAAACATTTGGAGTGAATCGGTTGCTGAAGTTGCATCTGACAAAACTCATCAAGACCAGCGAAGCTCACCACTTCCAGCCAGACAATAACGGATCTCCTCATCAGAGTGGAGATGTTCTGTGAAGAAGTTCTTGATCGTCTCCTCATAGTTGGGCAGCTTCTCAGGACAAACTTCGCAGAAGTCCTGAAGACGGTTCATTCAAGAAAAATCTCATTGGATGGTTTACAGAAACAAAAGAATTCAGTCCTGAATAGTCCTAATAGAAGTCAAATTCAGAGATTTCACAGAGACTGCGACGAACCATATATGAATATCCGCGCTCTTCGCGTATCTTCTTCAATTCTTCATCTGTTTCGTGGTTATCAGCATCGAGTCTCCAGCCAAGCACTCCAAGTTCTGCAAATCAACACGTTCACACAATCTGGTTAATATACCGAACAACCCATTTTGACAGTCCCAATCACGGAGGACAGAAGGAATCTTCGGTAAATCTGACCAGCAAGTTGGTCCAGGGAAACGAAGGCCTTGGGCTCGCGATGATGCGGGAGTCTTTGGTCCTCGTCGCTGTCGTCTATGTACCATGCTTGAATGACTTCCTCTCTCGGATCCTACGAAGAGTTGCAAAAGAGATGCATCTGTCAAGCATTGCTGTTTCAAGTATTCACCATGCTAGAAAGGGAAAGCAAGCAGAGCAAACAATCCTTCTTAGGACAGACACATGGATTACTCACTCAGAAAAGGAAAACTGATCATTGAATAAACCTTGCTAATATCAGAGATCTACAATTGAGGCCAAATTAATTACAATGGAAAGGGATTATGCTGCCCAACATATTGAGTTCGCATGCTCAACATGAATCCGAAACCGACTCTAAAATTGTCAATCCACCAAAAGCTTGATTGAATTCTTCCTGACATTCGTAATCCTCTGGCCATCTTGACATCATGGTTCTCAGACTAAGATACCTTGGAGGTACCCAATGCTAGAACGAAGGCTCATTTTGAGCAAAAAATTCCACGCACGAATGTCACCGGAGAACAGAACAGCGAAAACTAGAATCACAGGCACGACATCCACATTCCATCCAGACAGCAATCAGAAACTACACTGGATCTAGGAATGTTCAAAGCAGAAGGAAGGATCATTCAAGCCAAGAATTCCATGAACATCAGAGAACAGCAAATCGGCTACAAACCAAGGTACTGGCAGTTTCGAATGGCAACCGCTTCTTTTTCTTGATATATTCTCGTTTCTTTTTCAATTTGGGACTCAAAAAAATTTACAGGATCTTCATGTATCATCTATTTAATTTAATGAAGCCCCTAGCACTACGCTTTATAATTATATATTGCCTGCACAAAAGTTTTCATACCTGCTTTAGAAACTACATGCATTTTTAAAAGTTGTATGTTGAGTTGAACATATTGTCTTGTGGGCTAAAGACCCCAATGGGCTCAAGCCCGGCCCAAGTCTGAAACCCTCCGTCAGACAGATTGGAAAAGGTTATCGGGCCATTCCCGGCCACTGACGAAGAGTTCCTCGAACAGTTGAGAATTCATGTTCAAACATTCCCAAAATAACACAATCGTAGATAGTATTTTACAAATATGATATCATAATATATTTCCTAATTTTTTCATAATTATTATTGTTTTGATGGATTACGGATAAACAAAATAGATTCTGATTCCGGTTTGTTAATCATCACATGTCAATTTTTTAATGACACGAGAATAGATTCGCTTACTATGAAATTTCATGAAACCAATCTTTTCAATTTGTTTTCAGCATGAAGACTAGAAGATTGTATAATTTCACTTAAGCTGAATTTCCTAAAAAAATTTTCCAAAAGCAATAAATTTTTAACAAAACAAACAGATCCAATGCTATATTCAATTACACATTTTTCATTTAGCTTTGAAAACTCGAGATGGATAGGAGCTTGAATTTTACCTTGAAACTTGTCCTTCCAATGACCATGTCAAAGTGAGTTTAAGCCCGATCACATAGAATAACATATCAAATCGACCTCAAGATCAATAGAATCCATTGTTCAAGCAAAATATCACATGGACTCAACTCAACTCGACTAGACCACACCGTTATACCCTAACTAAAGCTCTTTCTTTTCCCATCCCTTGCCTGACAAATTCGTTCAAGCTCCGTCCTAGCTAGGGGTGTCAAAAACCGAACCGAAATATAAAACCGAACCGAACCAAACCGAAATTTCGTATGTTTTTGGTTCAGTTCGGTTAACCAAAAAAAAAACCGTTAACTTTTTCGGTTCGGTTCGGTTAACTGAACCGAATTGGAATTCTTAATAAAAATTGAATAATCTCTCTTCTTTATCATCTCTTCTTTACTTAAATTTCAATAAACAAAGTAAAAATAGGAAAACCGAAAAACCGTCCCGAACCGAACCACATTTTCGGTTCAGTTCGTATTCAGTTCGGGATGGTTTCAGTTCAGTTCGGGACGATCTCTTATCGGTTCGGTTTTTTCAAAAAACCGAACCGAACCGAACCGTTTACACCCCTAGTACTAGCTCCCTATATCTTTAAACAAATAGCAAACTAGAATCTTTCCTAGGATCCCACTTGAAGATCACCGGCTCCTATCCAAAACCAATCCCATGCAGCAGCAGCAGCAGAACACAGCAAAACACGTGCATGAGCGAGGGAGAGGAGTACGCCATTACCTTGATCTCTGGGGGCGCCATTTCTTTCCCTCTGGTTGCCGGTGCTTCGCCGATGGAGGAGACTGGCACGAGGCGGACGAAGGCAAAGACGAGCCCCTAGCAAATTACGGTCTTTTGATGAACCTTGGTTACGAGATGATTGGCTTTATATTAGGGTCGAGAGAAGCCAGCGGGGATATCTCGTAAACACTCTTTCGCTTGAGGACAAAGCGACAGCAGTTACAAAAGAGCGCTCAACTCTTCAAATCGTGGAATTATGCAAAAAGGTGGAGAAGTAGCATACAAAGCCACAGCAGTTCGAAAAGAATATTCGATCCTTTTTTTAAATCGTGGAACTTTGGAAAAAGGTTGAGAAGCGTACAATGCCAGAGCAGTTAGGAATGGAAAAGGGTATTCAATTTGTCAAATCGGGAAATTCCGAAAGACTTTGAGATTAGGGTCGTTCATAAACAACTCCAACAGGCGGAAAGAACGTGGTTTTGCATTAGTGCATGAATTAGCCGCCACAACTTGATTGTATTGCGTCTCGTAAAAGATCTTTTAGTATTCTAGTGTGGTATTTTTAGAGATACATGTCCCTCAAGCATTGTGATCGACTCAGCTGCATTGATCGCATCGCGTCCCATGAAAGATTTTTCAATATTTACATGTAAAACTTGTAGGGATAAAATATCCCACAAACATGGTAATTGACTTGTTACGCCACCTCAATTATATATCATCGATGCATGAAGTTCTTTTTCATTATGGGAGACCTCGTTTTATGGTAATTTTACTCGGTAATGAGGAAAATAAGCGCACGTATTCACTTAAGTCAAAAATTCTGATGAGGAATACCAGTTCTAAATCTCAAGCCGCTGGCCTTGTACCATCCCCCTGAATCTTTTGCCTGGGTGGATCGTCAAAAACAGTGGGCGGTCGATGGTTTCGACAGCGCTCTCTGGAGGCGCTACCAAGAAAACAACAACGTGCGACACTGATGGCCGAGCCGAGGAGGCAATACTAAAAATGGTCAGAAGAATCCAGATTCCAAGGACTTTCCTGGCTAAGGAGAACGTGGCCTTTTGCAAGAAAAGCTAAAAATAAACAGAAAGGGTCAAGATAACACCAGGGCTGTCCCGACATTCTCAAGTCCGGCCCCCTTTCTCCTAATCTTTTCTTTCCCTTTCCCCGTCTTCGGTGGACGACGAGATGGAGAGGTCAAGGCCTTATCCTTTGTTAAAACGATCACGAGTTTAATCAATCTTTAGGCTCCAAATCCCCACACGATGCTAAAGATAGAGTATTCGTCAAGTGGTCTATTTGACCATAAGGGTCTTTATTTAAGTTTTTTCCGTCATGAAAGCCAGCTAGACCAGTGCCCAACTCGGCCGACACGGTCCAAAATTACTAGATTTCTCAACAAGTGCAGCCAAATCCAAACTACTCACTTGGCCTACCGAAAGAATAAACAAGAGTCCAGGTAGATTCCAATTTGAGCGATGAAATAGCTTTTTTTGTTCAGCATCTCCGGCTTCAAGACAATGCTCCAACAGCTCAACAGCCTTCGACTTAGTAACTGTGAGAAAAAGGAGTACAATCATCCAGCTAAATCCTACACTAGCATACCCAGCTATTCCGATACTTGACTGGCATATGGCGGGGCGCTTCTTTACATATGGGACGTAAGGGGAGAGAGAGCGTGGGAAAGCTCCCTCGGTTCACTAACCTCAGCATCGTAAATCAAGATAGCCTCGATGATAACATTAAACTTCTAGCATATACAAAATTTGATCCCACTGACGAGTGATCCAAAGCCAGTCCTCTTCTAGAGATCTCTAACAAGAACCAGCAGAAATATGTCCGCAGACGAAGAACGCGTTGACTGCAGTAAGACCAGTTCCATCATTTTGCCATTTATTCGAGGTATAGCTATTATCTCAATTAAGCTACCATCATCGGCTCCCAGGGCCACGCCCTTACATAATATCTCCATATTAGGGACCTGCATTTGAGACGACAAATGGCAAAATATAAGTAACGATCATAACAGTTGAAAAACTGAAGTCACCAAAAAAGCAGAGTTTAAGTTCCAAAAAGCTGTCTCAGCTAAAAAAAAATCTTTATGTTTGAATTATTGGTCAACCTATCAATGCATCTCAACAGGAAAAAACATTCAATCAAGTCAGTAGTTCCAGACAGATCAATGGTGATAATAAAATTTTCAACCCTGGTATATTGATGAGCAATAATAGAAGAATAAATGACAGGCCAATTGTGCGGTCTTTTTCAGGAGCAATAATAGAAGAATAAATGACAGAACAATCGTGTTCTTTTTAATCAGAACATCAATAATGGAACACAATCCCTCGTAGACAAAAAATAGATCAAATGCATTCCATGAAAGGAAGATTGAGTGACAAATATTAGGGGTGATTAGTTCTCGATCCAATCCTGTCCAATGGAACCGGTCACTATTTTTTTTCATGTTTCCATCCGGATATTTCATTGTCCAAAGCATGATAAGGAACAAATTCAAAGCTTGAGAAAAATCCTATGCTTCCATCTGGATATCTCATTGTCCAATTACATCATATTATTTCCAAGGAAATAATAAACTAAACACACTAATTCTTTTGAAGAAATAAAAATAATGATAAAAAAGTCTGTGTAGTGGGTCCAGTCCAGGCGGTTCTCAATCAGACAGTTCGTTTTGCACACCCTTAAAAAATATGACCCAGAAAAATAAAATGAAGTATGGATAGCGGAAAACATTTTCCTGCAAAACTTGTAACACAGGAAGTTGTCTCATCGTTCATGGATTCAACTGATAGCCTGTGTTGTTGAAATGGTTAAACTTCCAAAAAGTTGCCATATAGGCAGAGGAAATATCAAAGAACCAGGGAGTGGATAAAGGTAGCAGGTATTGTGTTGATTCATACGCCAGTCTTCTCTACAATTTAACAACAGTAGCTATATTAGGTTTATTAAAAATTTATGAACCTTGTGGTGAGCAGGGTACTGCGAGATTACGGAACAATTAACCTTTGAACTAAAGATCAACAGAAAGACTGACTATGTTTGCCATGTGCCATCCCAGGTTGTGGTGCACAGGTCCTCGCATTTTTGCTTAATTGTCCATCTGGAACAGGCACCCTTATTTGGTTCATCAAGAACATCTCCAAGCCTGAAGAGGCTGGTCCAGCATCTTTCCTAGACTTGAATCTCCCCCTGACAAAATTTCAAGCCAAGGAAGAAAACCAAAATGAACACATCTTGAAATCTATTGCTTGAGAGGACCCTAAACAGAAAGAAAGTAGAGATGTAAAACAATCACGTCACTCACCTGTCCTTTCGCTTGTCAAAGTACTTCTGCAGCCGAACTTTTCGATTCATATGACCTTCCACATCTGAAGAAATACAATCATTAACCTCATATTGATGGACAACAATCACAAAAGAAAGTCATAAAACTGAAACAAGAGCAAGGGGTCACTCCTTAATTCTCAATTCCTAGACCAGTCAGGAATGGGGAATATCTGGTTAGACGAAAATCTAACTTCCACATGAAGAGGGTATTGAGGTTAAGGTCACTTAGCCTATGGCATATTTTAACTCAAGGAGCTCAATCTTCAACCGTTAATAAGGTAACAATCCAAAACATACAAGTTATCAGATTGTTCAAACCAGTTTAATCACTGAAAAGGTTAGTTTCACTAACCCCACATGACGTAATGCTTGTTCCTTCATCTGAAATCTTCAAAAATTGATTTTACTGCTCTAAATATTTGATATCAGATGCCAAAACACAGTAGAAATAGTGCGAAATTTTGACTTTGTTTGATGGGCTGCCCATTTGTTGCACCTTCACCCTTAAGTCCATTAAAAACATGATTGAAGTAAGTCCTACAATTTCACAGTACCAAACCCAAGTATTTAAGAATGCAACCAATCACCCCCAAGTTCATTCTAAGTTTTGTCACAATCTCTCTTTCTTGCTTGGCAACCTAAGCACTGTGCACAAGGGTAAAATTAGCAAGCATCTACCTATCTTTTTTTCTCATATTAGAAGATCCCTGTGAACTTCATGCAATACAGAATATACTGCACATTCAACATGTGTAGGACTTCACCATTTCATTGAGGAAATTCAGACTTCTTGATTATAATAAACCACGATCAACATCTCAGAATGCTCCCAAAGCATGCAATTTAACAAATGCTTGAAGTATATTATTCATGTACAAGTATTAGTGCTACTTTGTTCCAGTTTAAGCTGTTGAAAGGAAAAAGTGACTCAGATTTTCATTTTAAATCACAGTGCTCCCATATTTGAGCATTTTTAGCTTTCCTTCCCATTTATGAACCCCAAGTTTCATAGAAATGATTAGTCCACTTTGGATCATTTATAGATTTGGAAACAGTACTACCATATCAGTGTCACTCCCTCAGTACTTGGAAATGAGAGGCAATTAGAAGAGGAATCTGGTTTTACAGACAGCAACACCACTGATGCTCTATGAATGGGAAAAAAATCGCATCAAGAATTTTCCTTATGCCCAACACTCACTAATCATGCTGCACGTCTGCATGCATATATCGAATACAATTTACTGAAGCTAGATCCATAAATAAGATTACTCAGATCAACCATCGCAATATGCTGTCAAGGTCAATCACACCTGTTTGTGTGGTATGAGAGACCATTGCTCTTGGAGGCAATAGACACAAGTTGTCACTTGTGGCCTGCATATGACAAGGGAATGACCAAATTGCTGCACTTCCATTTGACGAATCATCCAGTGGCAAAGGGATTGGACTAGCTGCAAGTTGCATGATTGTCTGCGCCTGCAAGACCATGCATGAATGTGTCGACAGGCCATCAGGTGTGCAGGTAAGACTTGAGAGGAGATATCCAGGCATTGTCGAATCTTTGTTACCTTGTCAGGAGACACTCTGTCATAAACATTCACCTTGCCACAGTAGAAAATCGTCATTTGCCCCAGGGTAACCTCTCCAGCACCAACATTTCTGCAAAATGTTGTCAAGCATTGCCTGTTAAAACTCAAAACGAACCTTACTCTTGAGCTTGGAGCTATGTCTTGATCCATGCTCCCAATGTGTAAGGTAAAGTCCTTTCTAAATGCTCCACGAGACAATCAGATGTACTCTCGAGGAATATAACAACTAGCCAATTGGCAACCCCGCAAAAGCATATCCTACACGGGAACAGTACTCGTACCTATGATTGTTGTCACTATATCAAAGAAGAACAATTTCGTCCGCATGCATTTCCAAGTTTAGAGGCTTGTGGAATATAACCCGGTAGCTACATCAACATTTGACAAAGAACAGACTTCTCCATCCATAATTCAGCAGAAAGACTTGTCACAAAGCATTTTGACCGGTTCATCTATGTAGGCGGAGAAGGACTAGGCTGTCATGTCCTGACCCCGCATTAATTTTCACCCTATGAGATGCAGTCCTTCTCTAGAATGATTAAGAAGAATGATTAAGAAGCCTAACGCGAATTTCGCAAACGCTCGCCTTAATCATACCCAGAATGTAACAAATCGACCAACGCCGAAACACTAACTCAATCACCAACCTGGGACTAACGGCATTTCTCTCCGGCTCCACCCCAGCCGAAGCCACATCTCCCTGAGGCACCGATTCCGGCGGATCTTTCCGCCGGTACGGGACGGCTTCGTCCGCGAATTCCGAGACACTGGCGCCGGCGCTCGCCTCCTTCGCCGAGTCGGGCGAGTTCGAGTTCGAGTTGGCCTGCAATCGCCGAATTAAACCACTCCCTCGCGAAAGATTCAACGCAAAACGAACGATCGATCTTCCCCGCAGGAGCGGAAACAACGAAAATTCGGATAGCGAGAATTCCGTACCCGCGGCGGATTCTCCGCGGACGAGACGACGATCTTCCGCAGCGTCTTGGCGCCAGAGCCATCGTCCTCGTGGCCTTCGAGCAACGCCTTGAGCGAAATGACCTGCTGGATCGCCTGGGATTTGTTCCACGACGGCCTCCTCATCCCTGCCCACACCCACAAACACAAACACACACACACACACACACACCACGCGCGTCAGCTCCCCAACCGACGACCGGAGGAAATCCCGTCCCGCCGGCCCCCCGCCGGCCAGCCGCCGGAAGTCACGGCGGCCACGCGGGGGCCGAGAGCGGGAATCAGACAGACGGACAGAGAGGGGGAGGGAGGAGCGGGGAACGACCTTTGTCCTTGAGGAATTTGCGGCAATCCTCGCGGGTGAGCTGCGAGATGTCGTCCTCCGTGAGCTGGTTGAGGGGTTTGTCGAGGATGCAGCGGAGCGACGTCATCCCGGCGGCCGATTGCGCCGGCTCCCGGCGGTGGAGCGCCTCCGGCGACGTTGGGTCGGGCTAGAGAGAGGGAGGGAGGGAGGGAGCGGGGAAGAGGGAGGAGAGAGAGTGGTGGTGTGGGGGAGTGAGAGAAACAGAGAGAGGGAACCTTTTCTTTTCTTTTTACTTTTTTTTTTTTTTTTTTTGGGAAGGGGGGTTTAAGGAGGGGGAATGCACCCTAAGCTGCCACGTAAGCACGCGCCGGGAATTATTAGCGTGTGCCGAATCACCTGCGGTCCTCGATTAGGAGGAAACTGAACTCTGTCCCCCTGGCATTTTTTATTTTTTTATTTTTTTATTTTTTTTATTTTGGTCGAATATTATTATTTATTGTTACTCTTAGGATTTTTTTTCTCCCCCCTAGCCCCAAAAACGTGGCCACAAGAGATTTTCCCTCTTTCTTTCCCCCTTTTTTTTTTTTTAATTGTCACTTTCTTTGCTTGCTTTTTTCCCCTACATCGTCTTCTATTAATTGCGACAAACAATCAGAAATAAATGGTTAATCACAGGCAAAATGTACATTAAATTTTACATGCCCATTTTTGAAAGATATCTAATATGATTTCTGAACCTGTTAGAATTTACCACATATCAAATAGTGATTGCGCCCTCCGGGTCCACTAATATACATTTTCTTTATATACATGTGTATCTCATGGCCCAATGACTTGATGCGCCTAGAAGCTTCTCGAATAAGGGTTGTGGTCAATCCGTGACCATGCTCGGCCCCATCCACGGGTGGGTGACCCTCCAGCTTCCCAAAGCAAGCCACCCTTGAGCTTCCTTGCGCCCCGGGGCTTCTTGAGTGCCTTGTACAGTTATGTAATGATTAAGGGAGATATAAGCCCTATTGTCAGATCAAATAAGGGATTGACGATTGAGATTAGGTCCATACTTACTACATATCAAGGCCCTTTGAATTGCCAAGCCTTCCCAAGTATAATATACTATTAAGCTTCTCTCTCAAGAGACCCCCTCTACAAGTCTTGTGAGTTGAGTGTGAGCAAAGCTGATTTTGGAGAAATCCTAAGACTATATAAGTTAGGGAACATTAGATTAATCGATCTGTGACATGTACATATGAAATGTCATGACCATACGAATATGTTGTCGGCATAGCTTACGTTAGGTTGGTATTGCAAATCAATGCCTATTCTCCCCGGTGCTAGCCAAAACCCACACTACTACCTCCGCCTCAACCATTAAGAGCGTGAACGGTAACCATTCTATTTCAAAAATTGATTTTTCTATTTTTATTTCCTAAACGAGTTTTTGAGACAAAATAAGCATTTTATAACAATACAAAATTCATGTTCTCGGAAAAGAAATTTGTTTAATAACAACACAAAATTTCTTTGTCTAGAGTGGTAGATGAAGGTAGCTAGCAGGCGGTGCAACATGTGACGAATGGCCAGTGACAGTGATGGGCATGGCAATGGTGATGGTCGAGGTAAGCGGGCAACATGCAGGTGGGCAGTAGCGAGAGCAAGCAATAGAAAAGGTTTTTATTTCTCATTTTTATTGCAGAAATATAAACTTCCGATTTATGTTGCAAAATTATTTCTGGAGTGAAAATTTATTTCAGAAATAGAAAAAAAAATTACATTATCAAATGGATTTATGTTCTAAACTTATTATTGAAAATAGAAAAATAAAAAAAATAGATAAATGGAACAATTATTATGCGTGCTTTAAAGAGCTCCCCACGGAGATTTCTATTTCAAATTGGGGGTTGTTTAAGATAGAGAAGAGCAGAAGAGGATGCAGATCACGTTTCTCCTTTCGAAAGTAAATTTATCCAATGTTTGCAGGTCGTAGTTTCGATTCTAATTCTCACCCAAAACTCAAACCTAACCGGAGATTCTTCTCTTTCTTTTTTTGGTTATGTGACCCGAAACTGGGGATGCAATCAACTCAACTTGATTCGAATTTCGAAAATTGTTCCGACCGAGGTTTGCGGGTCCTTTCAGGTTCTTTTGACAGCCCTATCGGAAGTTGCTAATACCACCCACAGGACCCTCTCTCACCCTCATCCACCATGGTGCAATCTCCCCCCTCGGACCCTCTGCCTTAGCTACCACTAACACTATCACCAATCAGGAATATAAATGATTTGGTTCAATTCGATTTTTCAGAAAAACCAAACCCAACTAAACCGTGATTTCGAACTAGATCGGTTATGTTCGGCTTTTCGATTTTCCTATTTTTGCTTTGCTTATTAAAACCAAAATGAAAAAGAGGAGAAAAAGAAGAGAGATTTTAAGTCGATTGCTCGATTTCTGTTAAGAATTTCGATTTGGTTCGCTTAATCGAACTAATCCAGAAAAATTAATTTTTATTTTTTAGTTATCCGAACTGAATTGAAAATGCACAAAAATTTCAATTTGGTTCAGTTTCGATTTCAGTTTAATTCTTGATACCCTAATTGCCAAGACCCCTCTCACCAACTCTCTCTCTCTCTCAAGACTTTTTTTGACTATGATACCCAAGAGAAAACTAGGTATCCAATCGAAATCAAGACTACGACATGGGATGTTGATGCCCAAGGGGTAGGAGCTGAATTTCTCTCGATTTCTAGGAGTTCAGATTCAAGCCATCCCTAAGCGAAAATCTTTCGTATATCTTCCTAGGTTAATCTAATGCACCTAATAAGAACACGTCGAATTATGCAGAATCCTCCGACCCCAATGACGACAGCTCTCAAAGCTTGAAATCGGGAACTACCTTGACCCAAGCTACAATTGCCACCGACTCGACAACCCATTCGTGCACGGTCCATGTCCAAGAAACTCCACGTGATCCTTGTCCTAACATTCCCACCTAAGAAAATAATTTTTCCTATCCTATGGACTATACTCTAGAGCAGAAAGAGAGGGCTAGTCCAATGCGTGCACGACTATGTCTATGCCTACGCCGGGCCTCGCTTGCTTTTCCTCGCGCGACGATGTTTAATTGGGTCGGCGTTTTCTTGAATTCGAACCGAGGCAAACGCCTCTCTCTCTCTCTCTCTCTCTCCGCTCTTTCCCTCGCCTCGGCCCACGAATTCTCATCCTTCTCGCCCCTCCCACGCGATCTCGAATCGACCGAACGACGCGCACGCATCATGCGAATTCCTCTGCCACGGATGCAGACCGCAGTACGATGACGTCGAACGATTCAGCGAGACATGTCGTGGTTCTTGCAGGGGGATCTGAAAGGAATCCTCCATGCAGATCTGTACTCTGTCTCTCTAACTCTCTCTCTCTCTCTCTCTCTCTCTACTGCGTCTTCTTCCATGGGCGCAGCCTCGTGGAGCCATCAGCCGCGCACGCATCGAAGCAGAAAGTACTCGGGCGAGCACTCAGCTTCGTCGTCGTCCGAAGGGGAAAGCGAGACCTCGTTCTTGAAAAATCGAAACCCTAGCATGCCGAGTTTCTTTCCTTCCTTCCTGCATCATCTCTCGAACTTCATACCCTCCCTCCTACCAGCCTCTCTGCAGAGCGCCACGTGCGTTTGGCGTATCTCCTGGACCGGCTTGCCGCTCCAGATCCATTGCTTCCCCACCCGAGCTTTCGCTGCTGCCGAGCCCCAGAAGAGATTTTTCGTCGTCTTGCTTTCTCTTCCTCCTTTCCTCTTTATTCGACCTTTCTGTCAGAAACCCAATTCTTGCTCTCCTCTCGCATTATTTGCCCGAGAACGAATAACCTAACACGCATATTTTCACGGGGATGTATCGACTGACTAGCGACTAGCACCTGTACTGCTAGGCCATGTTATTCCCCCACCTCTGAAATGAAATGAATTCACGCGCGATTTCTTTTCGATTTTTCCGCACCTTTCTTGTTTTTCTTTAAGCTTTTGCTTTTGCCCTTTGCTCTGTGCGAGAAAATGGGTAGGTGGTGGTGACAGCGCCGTGTCGTTGTCTTTGGAGAATTTTGTCTGCGTGACAAGCACGGGAATAGCAAGAACGAACATTGAGAAATGACAGTAGCTTCCCCCCCCTCTCTCTCTCTCTCTCTTCCTTTTCCTATTGGATTTCTTGCGAGGGCATCGATTTCTGGTGTTGCCTCTCTGGTTCCCTCTTCCCTTCGGTTACTGTTGCACCGTGCGCGAGCAATCATGGGAGGTTTTGCGTAGTGCGAGGAAGCTTAAAAAACCTAGGCATACGTATCATTGGCGTAGGTTCCTGTTCGTCAGCACCATCGTCCGAGGGAAAAAGGAAATAGATTTTCAATTCAAATTCAACGTCGCTTTTTCACAAGGGATTCGTTGTTCTTTTCGATGCGTACGAACCGTTTGCGTCGAACGAGGCGAGGTTGTAGTATTTGGTCTTTTTAATGAGGTGAAGCGTGTCCAATCTCGACAGCTCTCTCCACACAAGATGCGAACAACGTAATTGTTCCTACGACCTACTTGATTTTTAGGTTTCGTTTCTATATTTTCTTTGCGAGATCAACGAAGGAGGAAATTATCCATCAAAGTTCTAAACTTAATATATTGGTACTAATGCAGTTATAAATTATTTGTGTCGATCGAGTTCATTTAATTAATTTTGATAGAAAATAGTTAACATATATATTAATTATCTTGCGTGATATGATTAGATGTAAATAATTTTTTTTATTTTTTTAATATTTTTTGTGATTTCCTTTTCTTTTGCATAAATAAAGGGACCTCCTTTAGTGAATAGAAATAAAACCATCATACTTCTAGTCCTATGCCTATGCTTGGATGAGCTTATGGTAGTTGAGTTTTTCTTGCACCGTCATGTAATTTTTTTTTTATCATTATGTTTATATTTCAATTCTACTTTACTTATTTTATGTATGGGCCAAAACAATATCTTAACAAAATTATTCACCAAGGAGAAATTATATATACACACACTCTCCGTCTATGTCTATAACGCATCTTTATGATCTATATGATCTATATGAGGGAATACTATATGCTACAACGAGCATTTCTATGTTGAAGAATTTCTTTTTTCTGTTAATGAGAGAGAGGAAGATCAACTAGTATATAAAAGGAACACTAATATCACGCATCGGAAAATTTACCATTCGGATAGGAACCCTCTTTACAATTCTAAACATGATTTTTTTTCTGTCTCAGTATTTTCAGCAAAAAATGTAAGAGGTGCTTGAAAATAAACCTTGTTTTTTCTTTTTTTCCCGAAGCAAGTGTACGTGAAAATCAGATCATCACCGGCGATGCTATCATGATGTTGGGTCATGAAATTCAGCAAAGGATTGGACAAATTTTGGATAAGCACAAGCGATTTTCACTGGCAAAATTGGTATTCTCTACAAAAAATTATAGCCTTCCGAGATGATTACCGCCTATATGTATAGCTTTCTTGCAATAGTCTACAAACCTGCGGTCCTTTTAAATTTAACTATATCTATCAACTTCTTTTCCTATATCTTCTATCCGAACTTTTATGACATATAATATGGTATATTTTCTTAATCAGTCACTCCTGCCCTAGTTAAAATAACAATACTATAATACTTAATGATCAACATATGTGCCGTTAGAGCAATGCCCACGAGTCATGTTGAAGGCATGCTATAGATGAGAACCGACGAGAGATCAATATTGTCGCCTCACACTAATTTATCAAGGAAAAACCGGAGTCCAATCCGATTAGGAGTTGTCAGTGTCCATACCAACCCACCACAGTACACATATATCATCGAAAGATGATTGAATTGAGGGCCAATTTCCATGGAGATGAGTCTAAGTAGATGGATCAAAGCATAAGTAAATTCTGGATGCGTGCGTGACGTATACTGCATACCCTTCGCTCGATCGACATAAGCAAAGTTCCCGCTTCACTAGGGTTTGCTGTTCTCGCTCGCTTTATTAGGGTTTTTGCTCTCATGTCATGTCTCAAGGCTCCTGCTGCCATCTTTTGGAATCCTTCCCTTGACCCTTTTCCTCGCCAAGGAAACTGCGCAAGGCTTTTCCCCTTTTCCCCAACCTTGTCACTATTCCTCATTTGACCCAACCGAAACCCCTTTTTTTCTTTTTCTCGGTCTTCATCATCAATGCCCCCCCCGCCCGACCAGTCCCTCGAACATTAAATGCCACCAAACCCTTTTCCCACCCATGGAAAACGAACGAAGACGTGAGTCCGAACGATGCATCATCATTGCTCCTTTTCGATGAAATACTATTCTCCTTCGCTAATGAACGTGAGCAAGTAACTCGTCGTTTCCCGACTCCCTAGAAAAATACGTAACGATTCGATCTGCTACATGCGCACATTAAATAGCATGACAAACTGAAAAATGGGTCGTGTCCAGTTAGCATAAGAAACTACGACATCATCCTTTTTTTTCTTAGGATTAATTGCTCGAAGCCTCCCTGAACTTTGGCAACGTTACACAATGACCTCTATGTTTGAAAGTTAGAAAAGTACTCATAAACTTTGGAATCATTACACCAGAACTCCGGAGTGTTAAATAGTCAGGAATTATACTCATGAACTTTGAACTTTATGGTGATAACTAGTTCGTCAGCCAATATAACCATTGGTGTGAACTGAAAATGGAGTAACTTTTCTTTTTTACTTTTTCATTATAATAATGTCGGCCGAAATTTTTTTTTGACTTCATCAACCATGCGTCCTCTCTGATCTTTCTTTGACTTTATTAGCTATGTTATAGAGGTTCTGACTTTCATGGATCCTCGGGCATCAATTATCAGGTAATTTTTCACGCCTATCCATTTTCAGTTAAATTTCCAATGCTATGCATACAGAAAATTCATCGACCGCAACAAAAATCAAAAGTTTCACATGCGTGACCGATAACTTTTCCAAAATACTCCCCAGTTTTATGTGACGGTGTCAAAGTTCATGAGGATAACCTATAATAGCTCAAAGCTCAGGGATTATTATTTCAAATCTGTCAAAGTTGGAGGACCTCAAGCAATTATCTCTTCTTCCCTTTTTCCTCAAATAAAAGGGAATTTTCACGTGAGTGATCGACAACTCTTTCAAAGTTCCAGAGTTTTGTGCAACGGCATCGAAATTCACGAGGATAACCTCTAATAACTCGAAGCTCGGGGATTACTGTGCAAACTTGTCAAAGTTGGGAGGATCTCGAGCAATAATTTCTTCTCCATCTTCGGTCCTCGAATGAAAAGGGAAATCGCTAGACGATCACGGGAGACCATGCAGGAAAAAGACCGTGGTGGTGGGGTTCGTCGAAAATGGGGAACTGACGTGAACTCCTGTTCGCCAAACTTTCATCATGTGGCGCATCGCGCGATCGTATCGTCTCCCCATTTCGCCTATCGACCGAGAGACATCGCATCCCTCTCTCTCTCCTCTCCCTCTTTTCAGATGTTCGTGTCGTGTTGGGTTTTCTTCTTCGAGAGGGGTTTTCGATCTGTCCCTCGGTCGCCCTCTCCCAGTCCGACGCACGTGTCGTGTCTCCTCCCCACCTGATGAAACAAAACGCATCCGCTGAGGACCCCACGCCTTCGAAAAGTAGTCTTCGGACTTGACCATCGCCATCGCCGGTCAAAAGCTGAATTAAAGGCGATGCTGTACTTCGAGTCCTTCGTTGTTGCGGCAAGCTCCGCACTGGACGCAGAAGGATGGGATGGGGATGTCTCGGCTTGATTGGTGACGATGGGAAGAGGTTTGTGAAAATGATCCATCGGTCACCTCGAAGAAAGAATGGTTGTTGGATTGGGAAGCCTCGCTAATACTGTCGGCATCCTTTTGAGATGACAAAAATGATATAAATGATATAAATGATTAGTGAAGTTTTAATTTAATGTGCAATATCATGCCCAAACTTTTAATTTTTTTAAAGTGATTAATGATATGTCAATATAATGTTCAATGTTATTTTTAAGCTTTTAAATATTTTCATATAGTTTAATGACTATATATACTGATAGTTTATTGATTATATTAAACAAAATCAAAGTTCAAGGATTATGTTACACATAATTAAAAGGTTCATGGACGATAGTGCACATTAAACAAAAGTTTATGGACCATTTATGATATCATTCCTTTTGAAAATTGTGAGATCAAACTTCCAAATGAAGACATGAAACCCCCCACACCACATGAAAATCAATCGCCAAGGATGGACTTAAGATTATTAGGTTGCTTTTGGAGAATTTTAAAATCATCGTTCATGACAATCGCTAGACTAAGCTAAATTTGCTATTCGTCATCCTCAATCCATCGCTATTTACGTTTCCTAGAGCTGAAACGTATATGAAGTTCACTTCATATGCATCACTTTTCAACCGTCAAAATATCTGTTAAATCCTTTGAATATGAAAATACAACGGCCTTATATACATGTAGTCATTAGCCACCCACTAGTTATCCGAGCTTTTTTTAAATTATGGGTCGAAAATTATCCGAGCTTAGGTTCCACAATGTATGATCAAGTGGGCATCTATGTTTTTCTATTTTTTTTTTTTTTCTCGTCCTAATGTATCTTCCAAGTTCGAGAATATGTATGTTCGGCACGAGACAGACAGCAGCATCCAAATCTTTTCCTTTCCTGGGCTGAATGGCACGCACGTGCAGGCACTGTTGCTCTTGTACCTTAAACCAAATTCCTATGCGTGTAAATATGACCCACTTCCTTTATAAAAACAAAAAAACAAAAACCCTCAATTTCAAGTGCAATCTAATTATGTCCCAAATTTTTATTTAAAAAAAAATCCTTAATTTTTAATTTAGTGCCCAATCTACTCATGTGTCGAAAAGCTGCCACTAGTTTCTTCAAGATTATTAACAATAGGAAGTTGATGTTGTTATATACAAATGTGATAATGTTGACGAATACACGGATTATGATAATGGACTTTTAACTAGCCATGATTCTGGCAATTAACAAAAATAATAGCGGGTTTTGGACACATGAATAGATTTGGAACTATGATGAAAGTTTGAGATTTCTTTAGACAAAAATAAAATTCAGGACATAATTGGGATCATATTAAAATTGAAGTTATTTTTAGGGAATTAAGCCGTGTAAATATTAGGGCTTTAACAAGAAATTCAGTGATCATTCAATATTTCAATAATTGCAAAAGTACAAGAGCTTTAAGGGGCTTAATCTAAACGATCAGACGCATCTTGGCATCAAACATGGGGCGAAAAGGAACACTGAAAATCGAGTTTTAGCAACCCTACAAGCATTGCAACGGCGAGCAAAATGATTATCTTATTTTCATGGTATTTTCTTTAAGAAAACGTGGATGAGCTTTCTAACAATCCGTAATTAATATTGAATTAAAGGGGAAAAAAGAGGAAATGTGCAAATCACGAAACAATTTTGATGAAAAGAAGAAATATATTATTGACGTGGGTCCAACCAATGATTGTAACAATTTAATAAAATAGCTATTTAAAAATTAGCCACCGTCATTCACCAAATAAATTAGAAATTACTTAACTCTGTTTATTTGAAAAATATTTTTTTATAAATAATGACTTATTGCACTCGAAATATTTAATAAATAAATAATATTTTCATTATCGATAACATTATATATTTAAATATTTTCATGGATGATGAAGTTATTTTCTAATTATTTAGAGTGGTCAATTTTAGAGAACTATTAATGATGATAAGAGGTGAGCTGAGGGCTTTATATGATAAATACTCATAAAAAAGAGAAGCCACAATGTCATGTACCGTCAACAAACTCAGATAAAATATACTATAAATATTCATTTAAATTGTTAGGTAAAATATAAGAGTTATAGTCCGACAAACTAGAACTTTTTGTTTAAATTAAATTTGATATATTGATTGGTTTTGTTGGATCACGAAAGCTATATTTAAAAGCATGTTTGAAAATGATGCACTAAAATCATAGACAACAAACATATGGTACAATAATAGGCCTCATAGTGGCTCCTCTGGAGTTGTGGTCGGCCTCGAATGTTCTATTTAGCTATAATGAAAATTTCAAATGACATATATATATATTGAAATTTAAAATTTGCAATTTTGGCATCATCTACTTTCAAAACACTAAATGAGCTTATTAATTCCACTTTTGGAAAATATAAATAGTTTGATCAATTTATTAATTTAATTGCCAAGCCCAAAAAAGAATCTTAGTCGATTGAAAGGAGAGATGATCCGGTATTTCAGTTTAGTTTTCCAGTCTTGTTCTAACACCACTATTCATGGCCATATCCTCTTTCACAAAACTCCAACATTCTTCATATTCACGGTCAGTACAATTAATAAATTTCACAGAGAACGATAATGTTTTATAAAATTCAGTAATGCTGATCTCTTTGAAAATGTCAAGAAGAGACTAATCCAAATCAAATTATTCTTGGAAATACGCAAGAAAATATTCTTTTGTAATGTCTAGCAAATATTAAATAAGCGACAACAAAACTTTATCTCGCCAATTGCGCTAAATATCGCAGGAAAAAAAAATTCTTCGAAAGTTCTTGATTTTGTGTCATATATACATTCTGCTGAATTTTTTTTATTACCTTATAATCGAATCTTAAATCATCATGATAAGGGTAATAATCACCTTTTTCCGATATTCTCATGCACGATAATCCTTAAAAGAACATGATAGCTTTTTCCTAGTTGTCGCGTCAGACATGCCTTGTCCACAGGAGAGGCCAAGACAATTATTTCTTAAAAAATGACGAAAGAGGGCTACTTGACACTTACTAAATTTCATCACTTGTACTTTTATTTTCTTTTGGTTGAATTATCAGTCGTACTTTTTTTTTTCGTACCATGAAATTTTAAAATGTGCCATTTGAAGATATGATTTCATTAATCTGGGGTGTTTCTTTCTATTTTTAAAAGTATCTCGAGAAAGTGTTATTTTTTACTTTTTAGTTAACTTAATTAGCGACGGGCAAACACTTATTAACAAGGACCTCTAGTTTACTACCATAACATGCTATGGCACCCAAGATGGCATCCTCACAAGTACATAAATTTTACTTATTTTTTGTTTGTTTTTTTAAAAGTGCAATATAGATTGAACTTCACACTCTATTTTTCATTTCAAACATCTTGCGACCCATGCATGTCGATTTTTTTATACAATAGAACCCAAAACTCGTACAAATTATCGGTGATTACAGTTTGACACGTAGATTTACATATAATTTTTCACTCATTTTTTAAAATTCATTGAAGTTATAACCTTTAATGGAAAAGTAAATAAAGTAAATTTTACTTCGAACTGCCATTCATAACCCAAGCATTTTTCATCGATTTATTATTTTGAGCTATACGAACGAAATTGTAGAAAAATAAAAAAGAAGGGGGAGAAGAGGAAATTTGGAGAGGATTAGAGAGGCACAAAAGAGAATGTGGGATGGGAGAGGCAGTGCAAAGTAAATATGGTAAAAATCACCGAGGACAATTCAACCCAATCAATCAGAGGGTCTTCCCCAGCGTAGGCCCCACTCCTCACCAGCTATTGCTCTTATTATATCCATCTTTTTTCCAAAACACAGTACCAAGATTGAATCCCTCCCTCCTTCTCTCTCTCTCTCTCTCTCTCTATAAACCTCGTTCTGTTTCAGGGTCATTTCTTGTTTCTGGTTTCTTGATCGGTCTTGTGATTCTTGATCAGATCTTTGATGATGATGATGATGACGATGCGTCTCCTCTTCTTGCTGTCTTTGACTTCAATCCCCACAACACACAAGCGCACGCTCGCCTTGCAATAATACTCCTCTCTTCTCTCTCTCTCTCTTATTTATTTCAAGAACCTCCGACGACAGTCAGGCTCTCTCTCGCTCTCACTCTTTCTCTCTCCGCCGCTAATCAGAGCACCTCTGCTCCGGCGATGAGTGCGCCGCGCCACCGCCGGCACCCCTCCGCGGCCGCGGCCGCCCTGACGGCCCTCGCCTTCTTGCTGTTCGCCTCCGCGTCCGCGGCGACCACCACCGACAAGAGTCCGAAGGGGGCCGCTGCCGCCGCCGCCGCCGCCGGTAGCCGCAGGATCGCCCACAATTCTTGGCTGCTGGGGGAGCCACTGGCCCGGAGGTGGCTCCTGGCGGGGCCGGGGTCTTCACCGCCGACGTGCAAGGGGAAGTGCGGGAAGTGCACGCCGTGCAAGGCGGAGCACCTGCCGATCCACCCCGGACTGAGCCGGCCGCTCGAGTACTACCCCGAGGCTTGGTTTTGCAAGTGCGGGAACAAGCTCTACAACCCTTGATCAGTCGCAAGAAAATCAAGAAGAAGAAGAAGGAAGATGAAGCCGGTGATGATGATAATTCGTGGGAAACAGGCGATGTCGTCTCGATGTCCTCGTTCTTCTTCCCTTTTTGGATTACTATTTGGCGGTTGGTTCTTGTGCTCTTTTTTTCTTGGGTTTCGCTCGCTTGTGAATATTATGATTGATTTTTTGGGGGAAGGTGATGATTATGAGGAAAGCAAAGCTAGGGTGTCGTTGGGATTAGCAGCTTATTTAGCTCTTTTACTTACTCTCAGTCTCATGTGAAGTGGAGAGAGACTCTCTCTATCTCTCTCTCTCTCTCAATCATAGTTTCTCTCTCTTTTGTTTTCTTTCTGTTTTGTTTTTTTTGGTGGAGGTGGTTCTGACTTCGCATTAAGATGGGGTGCGAGGTTATTATGGGGCAAGATGGGAAGGGGAAGCACACAGACATGTAATTATAACATGAGCTTCTCTCTCTCTCTCTCTCTCATATAATTACTAATTTCTATATCAAATATATGGAAACTGTCATTTGAGATTTTCCTGTACATGCCTTTCTTCCCTTCGTCTTCCTCGCCTTCTTCTTTCTTCTGATCGTTCTGGTGACCAAAATCCGCTGATGGAGGAAGAGCGTCCGTGTCCCATTTTTTTTCTCTCTTCCTTTGAGAAATCTGAGTGAGCTGCGTATTCTTCTGTACACCATCGACGACCATCATAATAGGTCGGTGCAAATTGGTTCCCCCTAACATTTCATGCTTCGGCATCAGCACACCATCGACCGCATAAGCGCCGTTCTTTTTTTGCTTACCAGCGTTCATCAATTTGGATGTCGTGCCGTAGTAATATACTCTTGCGCAGAACAGGGTTTTTTTTTTTCCAATAATAGCTCTCTCTCTGTCTCTCTGTCTCTCTCTGTGGTTATGTGAGGTGAGGGAGAGGGAAGAGATGGAAAAAATGAAAACTGGTGAAAAAGCATGGAAACGGGAAAGGATTGGAGACTTTGGACGGGGATATTCCATCGCCAAAGAATTGGAGGGAACGCGTGAATGAACTAATCAGAGAGATCAGAGAGATGGGTTTCCATTTCTGCTGTAAGCTGAGCTGAGCTGAGCGACTTGGATCTCGAAAGAACAATGGAGGAAAGCTTTTGAAAGGAAGCAGGCACAGAGAGAGAGAGGGAGAGAGAGAGAGTGAGAGAAGGCTGTGTTTTGTTTCGGAATGTGTGGCGTTTTCTTTCTACTGTTTCTTTTCTTTCTTTATAATAATCTATGGAGCTGCTGTGCTCGGCCAATACGACAGCATTCATTTCTCTACGGACTTTGCCCTTTTCCTTTGGCATCGTACCCCTCTGAAACTCTCAGAACGGCTCCATTTCCAGATGTGCCCTTTTCGTTTTCAGATCTTTAAATTTTAGGGTTTTAGTCAGATTTCCCAGGATTTTTTTACGCGTCACTGTTCTCCAGGCGGTAGGTTTTCTCTGATGGATGGTGGCATAAACGCTGCCAAGTGGAAAATGCAGACGGGAAAACAACTTTCTACACACAAATTTCATCCCAAACTCCCCAAAATGGCCTTACTGTTCAGTTCTCACACGATGCTCTGTAGAGCTACTATTATCCTCGAGCGCTTGGGATTGCAGTGAATTTCGCATTTGAATTACCTTGCCTGTTAACTCGTGCTAGGCCTTTGATGTCGTGCCAGTGGAGAGGGAGATTTTGCGAGTACGTGTGAAGACCTTGTCAGATTTTGAGTGCTCGGATTCTCCATACTAAACAGTGATGGTACAATAAGAGATTATCTATCAAGATATTCTCGAGTTTGAAAAGGAAAAAAGAACTCTTGAGTGTCGGTGCGATTTCGGATTGTGAGTATATTTCTAATTCAAGAACTGGAGGTCATCCATTCAGTAGGATTGTTTTAGGTCAAGACTATTTACATATATCAATGGTCTTGATTTCACATATTAAACAGTGATTACAATAAGAGATTACCTACCAAGATATTCTTCAATTTAGAAAGGAAAAAGGAACTCTTAAGTGTTGGTGTGATTTCGGGTCGTTGGAATATTTCTAATTCAAGAACCTGGGGTCATCCATCCATTGGGATTGTCTTAGGTCAAGACTATTTACATTTATCAACGGTCTAGAATTCACATATTAAACAATGATTGTAAAATAAGAATTACTTATCGAGATATTCTTGAGTTTGAAAAGGAAAAAGAAACTCTTGAACATTGATATGATTTAGAGTCATTGGAATATTTACAATTCAAGAGTTGAAGGTCATCCCTCTGTTTGGATTGTTTTAGGTCAAGACTATTTACATATATCAATGGCCTAGATTTAATCGGTTGGGGAACTCACACGGTGTTGTATGAGCCTATATAGCCAGATCTTTATGCCCATGCCCTTGAATCATAACAAAAAATATGAACATTATCTAAAAAAAAACTAAAAAAATTGCTTTTTAAATTATAATGAAAGAGAAAATGGAGATTTGGTGAAACTTTTTGACCTTTCCTTTGTGGTAGAGAATAGTCTTTTACTATGCATCTAATCTTTTATTTTCAAATTATTTCCATCCACCGTCTGCCCGCACACTGCCCACCTGCTTGTCACCCGTCACATGTGAAGAACTTGTCAGATTCTGAGTGCTCGGATTTCACATATTAAATAGTGATTGTACGATAAGAGATTACCTACCGAGATATTCTTGAGTTTGAAAAGGAAAAAGGAACTCCTAAGTGTCGATACGATTTGAGGTTGTGGGAATATTTTTAATATAAGACCCATAAGTCATCCATCCATTAGGATTGTTTTAGGTCAAGACTATTTACATATATCAATGGTCTAAGTATCACATGTTAGATAGTGATCGTACAATAAGAGATTACCTACTGAGATATTCTTGAATTTGAAAAGGAAAAAGGAACTCTTAAGTGTCTGTGCGATTTTAGGTCGTTGGAATATTTCTAGTTCAAGAACCGGAGGTCATCCATCTATTAGGATTGCTTTAGGTCAAGACTATTTACATATATCAACGGTTTATAATTCACATATTAAACAATGATTGTAAAATAAGAGATTACTTATCGAGATATTCTTGAGTTTGAAAAGGAAAAAGAAACTCTTGAACATTGATATGATTTTGAGTCGTTGGAATATTTCCAATTCAAGAATTGAGGGTCATCCCTCTGTTTGGATTGTTTTAGGTCAAGACTATTTACATATATCAATGGCCTAGATTTAATTGGTTGGGGAACTTACACAGTGTTGCCTGAGCCTGTATAGCTGAATCTCTACACACATGCCCTGGAATCATAACATAAAAAATGAAAACTATCTAAAAAAGAACTACAAAAATTTATTTTTAAATTATATTCTGGAAGAGAAAAATATGAGTTTTGGTGAGTGTGGGCTCATATTCCTTCACGCCCTTCCCAATTTCACAAAGAAATCGAAGTAACCACAGAACGATTTGCTTTTTAATTTCCAAAAAGGTTTTGCCCTTTCCTTTGTGAATGAGAATAGTCTTTAACTATGCATCTAGTCTTCTATTTTGGAATTATTCTCGTGCTCGAGTGGAAAAGAAACTAAAAAGATTTTAGATTTTTTACAGTCTGCCTCTCAAAACTTTTTTCTACCTCTATCCTTTTGGATAGAATCTTCTTAATTTGCGTCCCTCGAGATAATGGGAATGCTTCACCGTGCTTTACAAAATGCTTAGTCCAACCAAATCGCCTTGTGGCAAGAAAGCATCAAGTACCTTCCTTAAAGAGCCACCACAGGACTTTTTACCCTACATTCGGTTCTTCAATTAGCAACACTTACCATCTTTCTCGACAATCTACACTCATTCAATCTCAAACAATACCCATTTGTAACTTTTAAGAGCATCATTTTATTAATACCAAATTCTCTGCATTTTAAGAAAACATACTTTCATTGATGAGGCATGAAAGTAATCTCATGACGAGTGAATGGTGGTAATCTGTCTCGTTGGAATGTGACCTTAAAATCGTCAAAATGTTAGAAGTGATTACAAGAAAGTAATTAAGTGTGAATTCTCTAACTTTGAGATTAAAGTCGTCAAATGGATGGGTTGGGTCGAAAATGGTCCGACCCAAATTGAAATTTTTTTCATGCAATACAAATTTACTAATCCATATCCTAAAACACTCCATATTTAACCAAATTTAGGAAAACTTATACCACGGAGTAAGTGAGTGCTAGAAAAGAGAGTAATAAATGTGGATTGGGCCTAAGTAAGTTGTGAACTCATTTAACACCAAATTTACGCTCCATTTATTGAATATGACCAACCAATATAACAACCTAACTTATCGAATATGGGTTAAGATATAGGTTCGTGACACATTTTCACACATGAATAAATAGAGAAAGTAGATTTAATCTGGTGCCCCAAAAGATTAGTTACTATACCAAATTGGTGAAAAAAAAAACCTCCTCTTCGGTCCATATAAGGCTCGAACACTGTCCTTATGACATGAATTGGTAGCACAACCGAGAAGAAAACATGCTAGGAATGAATAGAGCAGCGGTCGCGTAATTGATTACATTAGATATCTTCTTTGAAAAAATGAAAGTCATGCCACCAGAGTTATAAAAGAACAAGAAATTCGTTCTATAATCACTTCCTATGCAATCGAAATAAAGAAAATTTATTGCTTTCACCGAGTTGCCTTTTGGATTCCGCAGATGTAATCAACGTTGTGGAATCAATACACATTCTCTACTAAGTAACTCGAACTTTGGCAGCATATGAAGTCAGCGTTACAAAACCCTAAACCCTTCTCCACCCGTAGCTTTTCCCAAACGTAGCGGTCTAAGGGCCCGTTTGGTTCAACTTTTGGGGAATGCATTTGCATTTCCCCAAGTATCTTTAGCTGAATGGGCATTTGATGAAAGCAAAAGTGTTTGGCAAAAATTGAGTTTTCCGTAATGACTTTGGGCATTTGGTGAAAGCAAATACCGTTTGGTATACTTGCATTTACAAATAGCTTTTCTTATTTTTTCTTTTCTTTTTCTTTTTTTTTTTTTAACCAGACCGGTGGCCGGCCAGATCTGGCCACCGGCGCTACTGTCCGGCGGCCAGATCTGGCCACCGGCACTACTGTCCGGCGGCCAGATCTGGCCCGGCGGCGATGCCTGGGTCGCGCGAACCCAGGCGTGCGACCTCTGACGGCGTCGCGCCTGGGTCGCGCGAACCCAGCGTCGCCGCCGGAGGTCGAAGGTCGCGGCGCGACGCCTGGGTCACACGAACCCAGGTGTCACGACCTCCAGCGGTGGCGACCTTTGGGTTTCGGAGGTTGGAGGTCGCAGCGCGACGCCTGGGTCGCGTGAACCCAGGCGTCGCGACCTCCGGCGCGTCGACCTGGGTCAAGCGAACCCAGCGGTCGTCGCCGCCAAAGGTCGCGACGCCTGGGTTCGCGCGACCCAGGCACGTCGCCGCCAAAGGTCGCGATGCCTGGGTCGTGGGAACCTAGGCGTCGCGCGACCCCGGCGACTCCGGGCGACGATCGCCGGGGGTCGCGCGACCTCCGACGGCGGCCGCCGGGTGTCGCGCGACCTCCGACGGCGGTCGCCGGGAGTCGCCGCCGTCGGAGGTCACGCCCAGCAGCGGCTCCACCTTCATAGTTTCTAAAAAAAAAAAAAGTCAAATGTGGAAGTTGACTTGCATTCTTGAAATGCTCAAGGCTGAATGCTGGTCCTCCCTTGCATTGAGCTTTGGGCATTCCCCAGCATTCCAAATGCTGGCATTTGGCAAATGGAGTTCCCAAATGCTGAACCAAACACTAGAATTTTTTCCCAAGGGGCTTTGGGGGCTGAAAGCCCCTTGGGAATGCTGAACCAAACAGGGCCTAAGTCAAGAAACAAAAGTAGACGGAAGGTCGTCATCGCGGCCATTTCTCTCCCCTTCTCCCCATGGAAAAATCCACATAAAAATCCTGAAAAAGCTTTCCGCACAAGACAGTACAGGAAGGAGGAGGAGGAGGGCCTTCTGTCTTGCTCTCGTCTACTCGCGTGTATATTGTTTTTCATGGTGAGTTTAACTGAGAGGAAGAGAAACCCTACAGTTCTGAGGGGATCCATGTGGCAGTTTTCTTTTTTCATTAAATGAGGTCGCAGAAGGACCTGTCTTTACGCAAGAAGAAGCCCCCACATTCACGTACTGCTCCCCTCCTCCTCCTCCTTCGACATTGAAGGGAGGAGGGGGCGATATATCATAAATTTATCATTCGTGGCTGTTAGCGCACAGAGAATTTCACCTCCTCCGAAGTAAAATTTCCCACCATCGCCCTCCCTGCTGATGCAGCCGTCCTTTCACATGACCTCCTGACACTTTCATTACTCAAGAAACCCAAAGATTTCATTTTCATCTTTTGACCGTGGAATGATAAAACTCGTTTTTACAGTTTTTTTTATTCTCTCCTACTTACTTTCAATCTTTCCGGGGTTAAAGAAATGGTGGTAGTTCCTGGATCAGGCGAGACAGATTGACCGAGGGGTGAACTGGTCGGCAAGTGGATTCCACGTTCTCGTTTTCAAGAAAAGAGAAAATTCAAAAGAGTAGGGGGTCTTGTCATTTTGCTCCCACCAGCACCTTCACTAGCCTGGATTTTCATGAGGTGGGAAATTAGAGAGGAAAAGAGAAGAGAAGAAAAGAAAAGAAAAAGATGGTTTGGACGTGATCTTTGATTTGACGTAGTTGTTGGGGTTGCTGGCGGACTAGGTGGTATGGTCGATATTTCTCGAGATCTCTCTTTCTCTCTCTCTACTTAATTCCAACCCTAGATCAAATCCTTCCTTTCAGTCTCCTTTCTCGCATTATTGATCTCTCTTTTTCAGCTTTGAGCTCTTGTGGGAAAAGGGGGTACCCTAACATGTACGTTGCCTACCTAGGTTTTGGATTTGATGTAAAGGGGCTGACGCTGGAACGATGTACGTTTTACTAACTTATCAAAAGATGTGAAATTCTCGACTGGGGTGTAGGGAATAAACCGGCAATTCTTGCTGCTGCCGCTGCTTAATGGTGAGGTAATGGGTCAGTCGCACGGCATTCCATTTGCTATGTATACAGTCCTCTCGATTTGCGCAGATGAATTTCATGCGTGATCTGTGCAATAACTAGAGTCGTCACAATGATTGGCCGTTGCTGAATTTGAAGAAAGAGAATATTAGGGGTCTCATTTGGTGGACAATAGATAGGTTAGGGCGGAGGGGTATAATTGAAAATGCTGATGAAGATGAAAAGAAGAGAGAGAGGAACTTGGAACGAAGTTTCTCCTAGTGTGGTAACCTCAATTCGAGGTCACCCCTGATGTTTGGGTGACCTTGATCTTTGATCATGGCATCTTGTGTAGGGAGGTGTGCACATGACAAACTGCCTAAATTAGAAACTGTTTGGATCAGACCAGATTAATCGGTTTAGTTCAATTTTGAAGAGTATTGATCTAATTTTCAATTTCTAAAAGTGGAGCTAATATCGTAGTGATCCGATTCTCGATTCCAAGAGGGAATCGGATTGTACCAATTGCATATATATTTTTTTGTTATTTCTTCAAAAAATTATTAAAATATGAACTAAATATTATCAGTCTAATGGTTCATCAAGTTACAGCACAATAATTATTCATTCATTGTTACTTTAATTAATATTTTAAGATTTGTCGCTTTCTTTTGTTACGTACGACCACTCTTCAGTGTTTCATTGAGCTGGACAATCTGATCCGATTCCCGATCCTAGGAGCAAATGTTCTGGTCCCCGATTCTCGATTCCCCTTATAATTGGATCGAGTTGAGAACTAATCACCCTTAATCTCATGTTATCCTTGACTTGAGGTCGAGATGACCAATGCTATGAGAAGGAGAATATTGGTGAATTTTAGAGCATCGAGAGAGAGAGAGAGAGATTTGACCTAAGTGACAAGGAGAGAGAAAATGGGCCATGATGATGTCGATGAGATTTGACCTAAGGGATGGAGAGAGAGAAAGGGGATGATGTCGGCGGTAGCCAGATAATTTGAATTGGTAGGGATTGTGGCCAACGGCTAGGGAGGGTGGCAGTCGAGAACGTTGAGAGTATGGGCATGCCTGAGGTTATGTTTTTCGTGATGTTTACATAAGGAAGGGTAATTAGGTTTTTCAGCAGGATAGAGATATCTAGTAAAATGAATGGTGACATTTTTATTTTCCGAAAATAATCTACAATAAGATGAGCATCATCATAAAGAAACATGAATTATATGATCATCTAGACAATGTTAGCAATGCTAATCTTCCTTACCAAAGTTCTTCATGATACATATATTTAAACAACCCCCAACATTTTGTCAAGTCACTTAGCCAGAAAGTACAGTCTCTTGGATGTTTCTTGTCACACGTCACCATCCTTTCATTACCAAATAATCATTCGAGTTTGGAAATAAACGAATGTAATCTCCGAATTATTGTGTAACAACATGCGCAATTGCAGCGACAAAGTCAAGAAGAAATTTCCCACGAGCGAATTAACAGAAAATTTGATTTTTTTTCAAAAGAGATTGATTTTCGGTGAGATATAATAAATCAGAAACAATAGAGCAAAGGGACCGGGAGCCACCTCCTGACCTAAGTACCACAGTGCATGGTTGGCATGAAAATAATTCTGGTGCATCCCCAAGCAGGAATCTAAACTAAAACAGTGCTGTAAAAAATTGAACCTATCTGATCATTTTTTTTCCAAAAAAAAGAAAAAGAAAAGATGTGAAAACAAAACATCTTGTCAAGTAAACTAGTGATCTCCAAAAAAAATGAAAATGAAAATGAGGGAATGGTTTTTCGTGACAGTCTGATGAAATGGTTTTCCAACTTAACCATGGTTTGGCGATAGGCCCCTCCTCCCGTTTGTTTCATGTGAAAACATGTCCCACGAACTGGATCGGACATGGAGGGAGGGACGGACGCCCACATGATTCTCGAAAAAAGGGCACGAAAAAGCTTCTTGTCATGTGTCCTTCCCTTCCCTTCCCTTGTCTAGAATCCGATCCGGAAACCACAGGGGACATTAGGACCCTCCCTCGTAATTTTTCTTCTCTTTCTCTTTTGGCTCCATCTAGACAATGCAAGGAAATATGGCATCCCAAGAAAACTCGAGTGGAAAAACATCTTGAAATTTTTTTCATAAAATTGAGATGGGGGAAGATTTGAAATTTCGAATGTTTTGAAGTTCTTCATCATGAGTGAGACTAATTAAACGCGGATGCCCTGTCGATCATCATCAAAAGTAGATGCTTTGTTAGAATTATAGCGACATTGCGTAATCTATTGTAGCAGAACATGACATACACGACACATGTGGTCCAATCATTATGCAAGCACCGTATGATCTAAGGCAACCTTGGCCATTCACCCTATAAAGTGGCTCTTGCTCTCTTGCTTCAAGGGGAACATCATATCATACCCTTCATAATTGTAGAAGAAATACCCTTCTCTTTACACTTGTATCCCTTGTCTTAGTAAAAGAAACCTCACCCCCTCCGCTCCAACCAAAAGCAGATATCTTGTCAATCATTATTGAAAGCAAATGTTATGTTAGAACTATAGCGACATAAATAACCTATTGTAACAAAACATGACAAACAATACACTATTTAATCACTATGCAAAAACTATATGATCACATGAGCAACCTTGACCATTCATCCTATAAAATGGCTCTTGCCTTAGCTCTATCCTTTTTAGTGGCAAAAGAGAAACCCTTCTCTCTACATTTGTATCCCCTATTTCGACGGGAGAAACCTTTCCCCTCTCTCTTTATACATATAATATATAGAGAGAGAGGGAGAATTATTTGCATGTGGATTAAGTATGGGGTTTGATAATGGAGAGTAGCATGGGCATCCTTGTAGTCTCGGCTGGGATTGTTTGGAATCTGGAAAATGTCAGCAAGGTGCAAAATAACTGGGGACTGCAGATAGCTGCCGACGATGAGGAGCATGTAGATTTTGTACCCTTCGCGCTCTTATGCCAGCCTTTAGAGCAGAGCAGATCCAAACCATGCCACGGTCGTTAATGGAGTTTCGGAGAACCAGCATGATGCTGCGGCATCGGCGGTCCAATTTTCAGAAGATCATGCATGAAAACAAGGCCAGTCCTCCCCCATGATGTTTCATGGTACCCGAAACGCGATCCTTCGAATTGCATCCTGGTGTTCTCGAGCCACAGATTTCTTCTCATCTGTCCCGACGTTTTGCAAGAGCTCTTTCAAGTCTTATCGACCGGGTGTTAGTTTCTCGGATGTTATTGATCAATTGAGATTAGAGCCGCCACTCACCTATTCTAGGCCGCCTTGCTCCTATGACCAGGAAATTTCAGACTCGAAAGCTTGATCGTGCTAATTTTACCATAGACCGGTTATTGATATCTTTTCTCATGTGGTAAAGGGTTATCTAATGCGGTCCTTTTTCATACATTTTCTCTAAATAAAGTAATGAACGAATCAAGGCAATCACTTCGGGGACTTGGAGAGTCCCAGCCGTGCCTCGGGGTGATCCTAACGCGCCCACCAATAACCAAATAATTGGATTTAGTTAAAGTACGGAGACAAGATCAAATCAAGATCACATAAATGAAACGAACCGAAGTAAATATGACTACAAACTATGTACTTCCTCCAATGATCACATCAAGTCTTATCCAGATGGGAAAACCCCTAGTCGAGTGTCATGATGATTCTGAATGGTTTCACAATATCGTCGAGGAATATAAAGTACACCGAATGAACGGCAAGAAACGTTTGGTGGTGGGCTCGCATCATAAATTTACCACCCAAGTTTCCTGAAGTGCGTGATCTCCTGTATCTCTAGCTTCTTCTTAATGCTTTCCAGAAGGAAAATCGTTTAAATTTTTTAAAATTTACCGTACGGTAATTAATTTAACTTTAAGCCTATCAATTTTGACTGAAAACTATTGAAAACTGCTGATGTGAGGATTTAATCAATGCTGATTGCCTTATGTGATACGGTCGATATTGATGTGAATGATGTTTACGAATCTTTTTTTTCTTAACTCAACAACCCTAAAAGGCCCAAAGTTGAAAAAGAGGGAAATAAAAGTAAAAATTTAGAAAATTATTCAATTAGCACTAAATGGCCGCTCGTACTAATGGCCACTCGTCAGAGTACTATCGTACTCCCAGTGGCCGGGCTATGTAGGGTATTAAGATTTATATTAGCGATTTCAAATTAAAATTAAATAGTGATTAAATTGACATATCGTAAAAAGATTTAAAAATATATTGGCAAATCGTAAAAAAGCTTAAAACTAAATTGACATAACTAAAAGATTTAAAACTGAATTGAACGATATTCGATGAATTTAGAACTTTTTGGACGATTATTCCTCCTCCATAACATGACTGATCACCTTGTGCAAATAGTCCCACAATCCGACTTTGACACTGTCAAGACAAAGTGCCAATGCAATCCCGGAAAACCGAACAACGGATAAAAAACAGAGTTAATGGCAGTACAATGCTGAAGTTAGGTTCAGCTCGTCTCCGAATGAAAAAAAGTAAGATGTAATGTGGAATTTTTTTGTCCGGGGTAGACGAATTCTACTCCTAATTTTTTTTAAAAATGAAGTAAGGCCTTTTGGGCAAAAAATTTAGGTGATCAGCATCGTGCATTCTTCAAAGTCCTATTGAGCATCAAACGGGAAGACCCTCTTTGGACGGCGGTTCTTGCTCTGGAGGCGGTGATACCTCAGCCACCATGTCTGCGAGATCTTGGGCTCCTTCTTCTCCCAATCGGGCATCACATTTCTCAACAATCTGAAAATTGCAGTACATACATTATGAGCGATAAACCCACATAGCCACACCAATATTCAAACAGAGTAAAGAGGAACTGCCCAAAGGGCTCGAATCCATGAAGGATTCAACAACTCACAGCAACATAACCTCGATTACAATTTGATCCACCATACAGTTGAAACGGCAGCCATATACACATGCTCGGAAATCTTTCCATCATCATATTTTTTATAAAGAAAAACACCACTGGGAGACATACACATGCAAATACTGATCTAAACTTCGATATCTAAAATTCTATGTACTAAAATACAGTCACCCTTATTTGTCTTAAGACACCTAACTCCAGTTAGAACCAGTATTTAGCCACCATAAAATCTTAAGAGTAAGTAGTCTACAGGCATATATGAGCATTTAAGAGAGTAAGTGTATGACCACACACGTTAAACCTATAAAAAAAAACAGTAATCCCTCATGAATGCTCGCACATTTATATCATAGCAGTCCAATATACTCTTCCACTACATAATTTTGTTACAGAAGGCCCAATCAATCAAGGCATTCCGTATCACTGAACCGTATTCTCATACAAAGTATTCAGTTCCCCACAAACAGCCCTCTGAAGTTTGGCTTTGATGTGAAATAGCTACTACCTCCATTATTCCGATCAAACACACTACATTCTTCAATAAGATTATTTTGAAAGAGCACTAAGGGAGCGCGATTGGTAGAGCGCGATTTACCAATAACCTAGAAAAGAGGAGCCCAAAAAAGTTCACGTGACACTGTCCTGATCATTCCTGCCAAGTTTCTTGTACAAGGCCAGAGCAGGCCACAAAAGAAGACCTAAAAGTATCTTGGTGCAACAAAATGATCCTCAAATATTACAATATCCAAATTGCTTCAAAGGGAAAGGTTTGTAGAGATAATACGTTAAATCCTATTTTGCACAAGACACTTTCATATTTTAAAAATGAGCAATGTAACCAAGGATCCATTACATCATGCCAGCCACTAAATCTTCAGCAGAGTCATATTCAGATCCTAATTATATTCTAATTACCTGGTATATCTACAATGATTAAGAAAACTGTGCAAAAAATGGTGCAAAGATGATAATAGTTCTCAATTTGCACAAAGGTTCTTTTAAATAACATAGCTGTTTAGATAGTCTAAAAGTACAAATTTAAATAACTCGGTACTACAGATAACTTTCTATGCCAATTTAACACCAAACGGTCTTCCAACTAACACTTGAGGAGATGATACTCCTTTCAAAGATAATCTACATTACATGGAGGCATCTCATAGAAGCACAGTGAACTTGAAATCAGTAAGCATAAGAAGAGTTCAGTCAGTTTGTTATTAATATTTACCACTTCACTTCAAATGACCATCTAAAAATCAAATCACTGACTACCAGATAAAGACTGTTAAAGGCAAAAAGGACCAGAAACATATCAACTAAGACTCACCGTATAAATACCAACCGTTGAAGTTGGTCTAAGGTTGATAATGTTAAGCACCTCCGCTTTCGCAAGGTCATACTTTTTCACCTTGCCCAAAAGGTCAGACACACTCTCTTTAGTTTGTTTGTCCACAGCTGTGTCTACCAAGTACTGGAAAACCTGAAACATTCAGAAATAATATTTAGGTAAGACCATTGAGATAGTTGGTTCCTATTGTACTGATAAAGACCAACCTTGTATTCTGATGGTGCGACTGTTGCAGCAACTTCCTTCGAAGCCCCTCTAGACTGTAAGAAACTCAGAACCTCAAAGTTTGTTAGAGCACCAGCGTTGGCATTCTTTCTGCAAAATGCATATAATAGAAACATCAGTCCAGAAATATAAATTGGAAAACAAGAAAGATAAATGAAACATCAACGGAACATGGCAAGTACATACATCTTCATTTCCAATAAAATCAGATGCCAAGAGTAATCTCTGAGGAGCTTCTTTCAATTGGCAGAGTCGCCACAAACAACTATAAGTGTCACTCCACTTTTATCAGCCGAGCCACAAACTGGTCAAACTTATATTTAGAATTAGAGAAATAAGCAATCAGTGCATGCCCTGCACACACCAGACATAAGATTAAAGCAGATAATCATACTCTATCAGTGTAAAGAGAGTATGACACAGAACTGCATTTAGGCTTTAGCTAGTGGGATAATCCAAGCAACATGTCTTGCAGACATTTCCTAAACTTTGGGATTCATATTGAATTTTACAACAGAGCCAGATTCATCTACCCACTTAAGCAGTAAACTCAATACAACATTAGGGCATGAGGTTGTTCAAATGATCAATGAATTTGATTTTTCACACTAGACAGGATTGTCCATGGTCCGCAATACTGCCTGCAAATACTCCGACAGCAAATAAGCATATCATCATGACTCCATCAATTAGCTTGAATTTCTAAAATAAGGCCGGCAACGGTCCCAAAACTACACACACCAATGCCAATCAAAAAGCATTCACTTTTCCCCGAACAAATTAGATGCTCCATCGGACCCAACATCGGCGGAGACGGGTACCCTAAGAAGAAGAAACAACCGGCCTCGAAAGCAGAGAAAGTTCAGGAATTTCGTCGAACAGTCAGCCTGTTTACTTAAATCTCTGTGCACACAAGAGCAAGACCGCGCTAAAACATTTATGGGTAATTAATAGAGGCATAGCTCTTCCTCGCTTCGAGTCCCATTAAGCTCGCTCCCTCCCCAAGAAAGGCACAGAGAGAGAGAGAGAGAGAGAGAGAGAGAGAGAGAGGGGGGGGGGGGTGTCGAGACTCGCTCAACCTCCAGCACTCGCGTGGCGCTACGAAATCCGCACCTGAAACTATCGAGCTCGCGGAGATACGAACTTCGTAACCCAAGAGCAGGAACCCACCGATCAGCCGTGTCCGATGATGGCGATTCGAATGACTTCGACGGAGAAGACTCAGCAGGACTTTGAGGAGAAGCAACAAAGAGGGAAAACCGCGAATGATCGAGGGAAACTTCGAACGCAAGATACAGAGAGAGAGAGATGGCGAGGCCCGGCCCGGCACGGCCCAGCCCGGCCCGTTCCCCCTCCCTCTCCCTCTTCCATGAACAACCCGGGACGCGAACGGAGCATCTGCACCGCGCAACCGCCTGCGACGATCGCCGGGTCGCCGATCTCCGGCAAGCCAGAGCCGCCGCCGCCCGCGCCGCCGTGGCCCATCTCTTTCTCTCCCCCTTTCCCTTCCTCCCTGCCCCCGGTGCACAGCGGCTCGCTCGCGACTCACCTACGCTCGCGACCCAGGATCCGGGTCCGGGGACCCCCGATCGGGGTCGCGAGCCCCAGGCGAGCCCCGTCCGAGCCGCTGTGCACGGGGGGCGATGGCGAAGGAGGGCGGAGTATTTAAAGGCCTTTGGTGGAGCTCGGAGCTTCCATCGGGTAAATTCCCCGAGGAAGGCGGGGCAATTTGGTCAGTTCGGAGTAAACGATTGCGTGATATCGAGGGCA
This sequence comes from Corymbia maculata, assembly GCA_014182735.1. Taxonomy (NCBI): domain Eukaryota; kingdom Viridiplantae; phylum Streptophyta; class Magnoliopsida; order Myrtales; family Myrtaceae; genus Corymbia; species Corymbia maculata. The sequence continues at coordinate 28,745,805 of CM024689.1, forward strand.
GCCCTGTTTGGGCGGCCCGGTCGAACGGTCGGACCCGGTTCGACCGGAATTTTAGCTTCAAAAAGGAATCGGTAGCAGTCTCATCGCGCCGGTCCTGCTTTTTCTCAGCTTAAACTTGAAGCTATCTTGGTGGCGTTCTACGAAAGACACCGAGGGAGAATTTGGGTTTCGGTTTGGATTTCGGTTTCAGTTTTGATTTTCAAGATTCAAGGCACACATCTGCTAAATTAAATTATTTTAACAAGTATTTTTGGAATACTCACTGACCATAATTGATAATACAATCTTATAATTTTTGTTGCGCTTATTATATGCATAACATTAGAGAAAACGATGCACAGAGAATTACGAATTTGTCCTTAATTGAGCATTTGACAAGTTTCGTGACACGCCTCTTGACAAAATCTTGCTGGGATAATGATTGAACTCGATGTTAAAACTTAAGTAAATACTCCCCTTCGCAACTTGATACGATAAATGTGCTCACTAGACCCACCTCCTTTGTAATGCATCGCCTTATAAATTATAATAAAGCTTGTGAGATCACCATCATCTATTCTAAAGCCTAACTTGTTCTGAAAAATGGGTAATTTAATATTTAAATATTTTAACAAAATAAGCAAGAAAGGTATATTCCTCTCGTAGAGTGTCAAAATTAGCTTACGTATGACTCACTCATATAAATTATCCAATTATAGTAACCTTTTACTCCTAACGCATTAAACATGGCCCTCAAATTTGGGCTTAACATCGTGTTGCGATCATTTATAGTGACCATTCGAAAGTTTCGTATGCATGAAAATTAAGTAATTGGCGCTCATCCCCGCTCTTTCCAAAAATGGAATTCCCCACTAATTGCTCCCGTAATTAACACGTTAATCCGTGATTAATTCACGCACTAATTAGGGGCAGAACCCACCCGCTAAGAACTAGTACCATGAAATGGAAATTGGGAACGATGATACTAGTTCATATATGATAGGCTGCTAATTAATGCGACGGGACTCTTGCTGATGGCTAATCATAACTCCCTCAAATAATTATTCAAGTATAGTAATCTTCAAGTCCTAATGCCTTAGGCATGGCGTCCGAATTTGTTCAACACCGTATTGCAATCAACTTATGGTGGCCATTGGAAAGTTAAAAAAGCACTTAGCCTCGTCCTTTCCTAAATTGGAATTTTCCACTAATTGCTATCCCGTAATCAACATGCTAACTCATGATTGATTGGGAAAATCGTAAAAAAGTCTTAAATCTATTATGCTTTTGTTAATTCGGTCCTAAATTTATCAATTTTGCTAATTTACTTTGCTGGCCAAAGCTCCAAAAACCTTATAAAAAAAGCAAAAAAGTAAAAACTAGAAGAAAAAACCAAAAAAATTCAAAATAAAATAAAATAATCATTAAAAAAGCGCCATCTTAGCGCCGATCCTCCGCATCAGTAATTTCCGATTAAAATTAGCTAGATGGACTTAATTGGCCAAATGTAAAATTGTTTATAACTTAATTGACAAAATTGAAAAATTTAGGACTGAATTAGTATAAGTGCAATAGGTTTATGACTTTTTGGATAATTTTCCCGTGATTAATCTTTGCACTCCTACTAATAATAGAAACTCAACTCTCGTGCGCGAGTTAAGTGAATATTTATTTGTGATCACTCGGCCTTTGTTCGTAGGATTCACTTGTCTGTTCAGTAAATCCCACCCGCGATCGAGTTTCCACTTATATAAACGCCCCCTGCTCCTTCATCGTTCATACTTCTCTAAAACCCAGAAGCCCAGACGATCGAGAATCCTTCCCCGGATCTCCTTTTCGCCGGGCCGACAATGCAGACCAAGGCTGGCGATGTCGAGAGCGGCCGAGTGGCCGTGTTGTACCCGGGCATGCTCGAGAGCCCGCAGCTGCGCTGGGCTTTCATACGTAAAGTGTACGCCATCCTCCTGGTGCAGCTCCTCCTCACGGCCGGCGTCGCCACCACTGTCGTCCTGGTGAAGCCCTTGCCGCCCTTCATCGCCAAGACCTGGCCAGGGTTCGCCGTCTTCATGGCCCTCATCGTCGTAACTTTGATACGTAAAGAACCTATCTCCGCCTCGCCCCATGTTGCGTTCATATTTCGTCCCTTCGTTCATCCTTCCACTGTTGTTTCGATCTTTCGGTGGTCGTTCGTCGGTTTAACGTTTCTCATCGTCTTTTCTTTTGTGACCGCTCTTCAGTTGTGTTCGCCTTGGCCGCGTACCACAAGAGACATCCGGTGAACTTCGTCCTCCTGGGCCTGTTCACGGTCACGGTGGCGTCCATGATGGGTCTCTCCTGCGCTTTCACGAAAGGTACTTCCGATTTTTTCTGTGCGTAAATCTCGATTTTATTTCCTAGATTCGTTTGTCGGGTTCGTTCGGCTTCGTCCGAGGTTGTGGAATGCCGAGAAAAAGTGCCATCTTGGCCTTCTTCTTCTTCTTCTCTGTGAGAGTTTCATTTCTTGGTTTAACTCAGAAAATTAAAACCAGAACTGATCAGCAACTTTTCCATCTAATTTCTAATTTCAATTAATAAGAGACTGCTCTCGTTAGGGTTTACCCTTTTTGCTCTGTTGTTTGATTCGTTTCTCTCAATCTGTGAAATAACTGCTCTTTTCTTGATGACAGCATATGTTTAAAATCCATTCCACTTTCTTGTTCACCGACCGTGTCTTTTCCCTCGTCAATCCTAATCTTTCTATGCGTACGATTCGATCTGAGGCCTGTCTATAGCTTTCGGCTCTTTAGAAAGCAAAAGAAAATCGATCGAAATTGTTGGTTGGTAATGGAGTTATGGAATGTTCTTTGCATGTGTGTGTACATTGGCGCGAATGCTAAGTTCTCCACTTTAGTTCAATCCCATATCTTTACTCCTTTTCTGTCTATGTCTAATCTCCGGTTCCATCTCTTCAACAGAAAAGATCGTTTTGGAATCGGCAATCTTGACGAGCGTCGTCGTCATCGCGCTTACGCTCTACACGTTCTGGGCCGTAAAGAGAGGCCACGACTTCAGTTTTCTCGGACCCTTTCTGTTCGCTTCCCTCCTCATGTTAATTGTTTTCTCTCTTATTCAGGTACTCAAAGGAACAATTTTCATTCCTTTCCAACTGTTTTTTTCTTTCCTTCCGGCTGCTCTCTGTTAGTTCTGCTGAATTGCTCACGTTCCGCACTATGTTCGATGAACAGATCTTCTTTCCTCTGGGGAAGTTATCCACGATGATATTCGGCTGCGTGGGAGCGGTCGTGTTCGCCGGCTACATCTTGTACGACACTGGTAACTTGATCAAGCGCTTCAGCTACGATGACTACATCTGGGCTGCAGTTTCATTGTATCTCGACATCATCAACCTCTTCCTCAGCTTCATCGGCATTTTCGAAGCGGCTGATACCTAAGGCAAAGCCGTTCGGCATGGCCGTCCCCGAATGATGATGGCGTCTTAACTGAAGATGACTTGACTCCTAAAGCTTATACAAGCATGGTGATGATAGGGACATGAACACAGTTTCGCAATAGGCAACTCTGATCTCGAGTTTACTTTTTCATTGGTCGTTTGCATATATTGATGTATGATTCCCGTCAGCGAAGGTTGCTGCTCTTACTCTTGTTTAATGTTTCAACACGAGACTACTGTCATTTCTGTTGCCGACTCTGGCCTTGGGAGGACGCGATGCCTCAAATCAAAGGACCATGTGCTTGCCGAACACACCATCTTTGTAATGCATCGTCATCTATTTTAAAGCTTAATCCGTTGTCAAAAAGGGTAATTTAGCATTTGGAATATTTTGACAAAATCAGTTAAAAATGTATCTTTCTCGTAAAGATGTCAAGATTAGCACTGCGTTGCGATTACTTATAGTGGCCGTTTGAAAGTTTCAAATGTGTGGAAATTACGTAATAAGCACTTAGCCCCGTTTTTTCCTTAAATGGAATTCCCCACTAATTGTCCACGTAATTAACACACAAACCCGTCATCAATCCATGTACTAATTAGGAGTGATGCCCACGCTTGGCTTTCAGCGGTCTGGATGTTTCTCGATTCTTTTGCATACTAGTTTATGTATAACTCCCTCAAATAAATCATCCAATTATACTACTCTCCGACGTGTGTTAGACATGACCCTAAATTTGCTCAACAAGGTCTTGCGATCACTTATAGTGGCCATTCGAAAGTTTCGAATTACGTGAAAATTATGATGAAAAAAGCACGTGGCCCTGCTCTTTCCTGAAATGGAATTCCCTACTAAGGGTGTGTTTGGCAACGATTTTATTCCTGGAAACAAATTCTGATAAGAAATTATTTTTATTTATTTTACTCCCGAGAACAATTTCTGAGTATTTAAGGTGTTTGATAAACTGTTTAAAATTTTTACTCCGAGAATAGAAATGCGTTTGGTAAAATTTTTTGATCTTTTGATTCTTTTAATTTTTAATAATTTTTATCATAATTTTCTTTTTTCTTTTTCTCTTTTCTCCCCTTTTTCCTCTTGGCTGCTACCATTGGTGATGGTTGGTGAGCAGCTGGGCAAGATCCGGTGAGCTCGCCGGAGACGAGCTTGGCCCGGCCACCAACGAGGCTTGGCCTTGTAGATATGGGCAAGGCCGACCTTGCTAGTGGCCGAGCCTTGCACCGGTTGGTGAGGTCGGGTGTGGTTCTGGTGAGCTTGCTGGACCTCGCCTTGGCCTGGCAAGGCTTCGGCGAGCTTGCCGAACCTCACACGGTCGCTTGCCAGTGGCGGCCTAGGGGTGACGATGGGGCAGCGATGGGGTGGGAGGAGGAAGAGGAAGAAGAAAGGGAAGGGAAAAAAAGAAAAGAGAGAAAAGAGAGAATAAAAAACTGATTCTCAAAATTATTTTCAGAAGCGAGAATCAACTTTTTTTTGCTTCTTGGTTTTACTCTAAATCTATTCCCTAGAACAAATCTCTTCTTGAAAACAAAATAACAGAATCAGTTGTTCCCGGGAGTGTTATCAAATAGGCCTTAATTGTCCCCGTAATTAACATGCTAAACTGTGATTAATCCGTACACTACTAATAATAGAAATTGAACTCTATTTTCCTTGTAATCTCTTGTCCTTTGTTCGTAGGATTCACTTGCCTGTTCAGTATATCCTACTCGCGAACAAGCTTCCAATTTCCAGGGAGAAGAACACTAGGAATGCCATAACTTTTGTACGGCGCTCACTTTAGTGCCATAAGTTTAAAAAAATGTTCGTTTGAATGCCACTTCCAATTTAGTCTCTGGAAAAGTTGACGTGGTCACCGGTGGAAAATATTTTAATATATTTATTAATTGTTTTGGAATTTTTTCAATTTTTTTAATTTTTTTTTGCTTTTTTTGTTTTTTTTTTTCTTTAGGGTCGGCGAGGGTCACCGGTGACTCTCACCGGCCCTAAAGGAAAAAAAGAGCAAAAAAAAGAGAAACAAGATGAGAAGAGAAATGATGTCGTTTTGGACCATTGCGCGAAGAGAAACGACATTGTTTCTTATTGCCATGCGAAGAGAAAATACGTCAAAATTGAAAAATCCACGTTATAAATCGAAAATTATTAAAAAAATATGGAAAATCATTAAAAAAATCCACATATGAGTTTTGGCCAGAAGTGGCACTTAACTGAATGATTTCATTCTTATTTGGTACTCAAGTGAGCTAAAAAAAAATTTATACCAAAGTAAGCGTCGTATAAAAGTTATGGTACTCCTAATATTCTTCCCCTAGTTTCTGCTCATATAAACACCTCTTGCACCTTTGTCATTCATACTTCTCCCCTCCAATCTCCAAAACCTAGAATCCCCAACGATTGGGAATGCTTCCTCGGATCTTCTTTTCGCCGGGCTGACAATGTAAAGCAAGATTGGCGATGTCGAGAGTGGCCAAGCCATGGGGGCGGCGGCATTGTACCCGGACATGCTCGAGAGCCCACAGCTGCGCTGGGCTTTCATACGTAAAGTGTACGTGATCCTCCTGGGGCAGCTCCTCCTCACAGCCGGTGTCGCCACTGCCATTGTCCTGGTGAAGCCCGTGTCGCGCTTCATCGCCAGGACCTGGCCGGGGTTCCCCGTCCTCATGGCCCTCCTCGTCCTATCTTTGATAAGTAAAGAACCCATCTCCGCCTCACCCCATGATGCGTTCAAGTTTTGTCCCTTCGTTCATCCTTCTACTGCTGTTTTCGATCTTTCGGTGGTTAATTCATGTGTTAACGTTCTCATCATCTTTCTTTCGCAGTCGCTCTTCAGTTATCTTGGAGTTGCGCGCGTACCACAAGAGATATCCGGTGAACTTCGTCCTCCTGGGCCTGTTCACTGTCACGATGGCCTTGGAGGCGGGTCTTGCCCGCGCCTTTAGGGAAGGTAGGGGTGTAAACGGTTCGGTTCAGTTTGGTTCGGAACAGTTTTTCGGTTTTTCTATTTTTGCTTTATTTAGTGGGACCTAAATGAAGAAGAGATGATGATGAATAGAGATTGTTCACTTTTAATTAAGAATTCCGATTTGGTTCGATTAATCGAACCGAACCAAAAAGTTAAAGATTATTTTTCGGTTTATCGAACTGAAATCGAACCGAACAAAAAACACACAAAATTTCAATTCAGTTTTCGATTTCGGTTTGGTTCTTGACACCTCTAACAGAAGGTACTTCCTGATTTTTCTGTTGCCTAAATCTTGGTTTTGTTTCCTGGATTCGTTTGTCGAGCTCGTTCGGCTTTGTCTGAGGTCATGGAATGCCGAGGAAAAGTGCCATCTTGGCCTTCTTCTTTGGTGCTCTTGATGCCTCACGTTTCATGTCTTCCTTGCTAGTTCTTTGCGAGAGTTCGTTTCTTGGTTTATCTCAGACAACTGAAACTAGAGTTATGAGATTTTGTTGGATCACTGCTGACTCGGTTATTCTAAAAGCTCAAGCTATTAGATGAACGTGTGATTTATTATTTAAATATTCAAACATGAGTTGATCAGCAAATTTTTCCATCTAATCAATTCCTCCTATTTCAAATTTCAATTGATAAGAGACGCTCTTCTTGTTAAGGTTTGCCCTTTGTGTTCTGGTGTTCTACTCTTTCCTTGACAGCAAATGTGTCAAATCCAGTCCACTTTCTTGTTCACCAACCGTGTCTTTTCCCTCGCCATTCCTAATTATTCTAGCATACGATTCAATCTGAGGCTTGTCTTATAGCTTTCGGCTCTTTAGAAAGCAGAAAAATCGAATGAAATCGTCGGTTAATTTTGGAATATGATGGAATGTTGCTTCCATGTATGTGTATATTGAAGCAAAGAATTAGAGGTCGAAAGTCGAAGGTTTCTGGTTCGGATGGGCGTGCGTACTGTCCAGCAATTGATTGAGCGAAGCAATCTAGATGACGGAACAGCGACACGACATAGATCAACTGAAGCAAGTCTTCTTAGGCCAGCGACAGTATGTTAGTCAAACACTGCGAAAAACAACCAATAAGAGTGAAAACAAGTAACGTTAGGAGGTTATAGAGGACGAAATATCTTATGATCTGGATCATTCTTCCATTTCCTGCAGAGATTCCCATTCAGAAAATGAAGGGGGAATGCTCCCGTTCTACCCTGTCGTCCATGCATCCCGAAGTAACCGCTGGTGCTATAGAGGGCGAAATATCTTATTTTCGCTTCCTCAAATGGATTGTTCCCTTTTCTTGCATTTATGACAATTTCGGTTTCCATTTCAGCTAAAGACGGGGTCGAAAACAGATAGGGTAGTGTGGAAGAGAGATCAGAGTTAGGCCGGATTTTGTGGGGTCGAGTTGACCTTCAGGCTTGTTTGAAAATCAACGCATGAAAAATTTAGGACCAGTTGGTCGCGTGTCGAGTTAGTAATTATGTCGGGTTGATGTCAGGGAGATTATGTTCTTAGCCTAAAATCGGGAACTGACCCTGTGATCATTGGCTGTTCAGGTTCTCGATTCTACCCATTTTGTGTTAAAAACAAATTATTGTAATAAAACAAAGAGTCCCGCTGTTTGATTACAAGAAAATTTGTTGGTCAAGTGGTTATCATGTTGAAAATTAGGGTTCAATTCTTGGATGTGGACAAATTGTGAATCGCTGTTACCTTTGGTTTTCCCCTGTACTTACCACTAATCCCCACATAATAAAATCACTAATCGAGGCACTTATAGAAAACGACGTGGGGAGTTTAAAAGAATCAATATTCGTAACGAGACGCTTTCTTGAAAATCACCTGACCTTCTTTGTCTCGACGTCCATTGATCAAATGTGATTTCGGCCGTTTGTTCTTGGAATCGATCGCGACCGACCCGATCATCAATAATACCACCACAGCAAATTTCGTACGTAATATAAATGTAGTTTCGTCTTGTCTCCTCCTCCTCCTCCTCCTTCGAGCGAGACCGACAATGAAAATTGGGACCGGCGACGTCGAGAGCGGCGGAGATGCCACCGTGCTGTACCCCGACACGCTGGAGAGCCCACAGCTGCGCTGGGCCTTCATACGCAAAGTGTACGCCATCATCTTGGCGCAGCTCCTCCTCACCACTGGCGTCGCTGCTGCCGTCTTCCTTGCGAAGCCCATGAAGCGCTTCGTGGCCGAGACCACGCTGGGTTCCGCCATCTACATCGTCCTCCTCATCCTCCCTCTGATACGTAAAAACCCTATCTTCGCGTCACCCCATAACGCGTTCATGTCTTTGTCCGTTCGTTCATTCTCTCCTGTTGTTTCGAGTTTTTCAGTGGTTAGTCTGTCGGCGAAGTTTCACTCCTCTGTGATCGCTCCTCAGTTATATGTCCACTGCGCGCGTACCACAAGAGACATCCGGTGAACTACGTCCTCCTGGGCCTGTTCACGGTCACCATGGCGTTCGGTTTGGGTTTCTCCTGCGCTTTCATGAAAGGTACCTCCGACTTTCTTTTTCTATCCTGGGATTATTTCCTCGAACTCGATCTACTTGGTCCGATCAGTGAGGTTGAGGACCGTCACGTTCCGACAGCACTAATGATGTGACGTGCTGAGGAAAATAATACCATCCAGGACACGTCGTTTTGTGTTTCCGATGTCGCGTTCCATGTTTTTTAGTTGTTTCGGGAGAGTTCATCATTTGGCTTGTTGGAGAAAACTAGATCAACCAAAAAAGGAAGTTTCCTGGCAAGTTTGTCTTCTACTGTTTAATTCTTTCTTAAGTTTGTGCAATCGCTCTTCCCTGGTGATAGCAAACGTATAGATATACAGTCCTCTTACCATACTTAGATTCCTATGCACATGATTCGATGCGTGGCTTGTCTCACAGCTTCTGGCTCTTATCGAGTCATTTGGCAGCTAAAGCCATTGGACTTATCGATTCATTTTTTGCGTTTCTTGAATTCCAACCTCGGCACTTGAACAAGTTCTTGTTAGCATATTCACAAAGCGTTTTTTTCGCAAGTCTGAAAGAGGACTGGTTTTCGCGTGGTTTCTCTCGGCTGATGCATTTTGGCGACCTTGAGCTCACCAAATGACTCGACCTGCTGAGGGTTTTTACTATGCTCCGATGGTCGGCTTATGCTTTGGCAGTGCAAATTTTCTTAATTGGAAAATGTTAATATGTTTACTTATATCAAAATGGTTTTGAGTTAAAAATATGTCTCGAGTTTGAGCTCCGGTAAATAAAATTGGACTGACGAGAATATGTGAACTCGATCACGTGCGGATCAAAAATGAATTGTACGTGATTTTATTACCTTCTACATGCAAAACGGAGAAGGAAGAATGAAGACAAGGGAAGCAGTAGAAATGAAAGGACATGCGTGTTTGAAGGAGGCGTGCAGCTGCAAAAGGGAAAGTCCAAAATTCCTGCTTTCATTTAATGCAAATAGGAGCTCCAGCTTTTGAGTTGTCTTCTAATCGCAGAGGAGAAAAAGTCAAAGAAGAGGCAAAATAGTCCATGGACGTGCAATTGTTCTCCACCTCATTAAATGCATGCACATGGCCATGTGCATGCATGAGTGCTTCATGAAAATTGGTGAGTGGCTTCAAAAGGTGGCAGCCTTTGACAAATTGAGGAGTTCACATTTGTTCCTTTCTCTTCCCATGCTCCTATAGAAGGAGGACGTCCGAAGTCGAAGAGAAGAGGCCGTGTAGAGAGAGCTCCAGAGAGAGAGAAAGAAGAGCGCGAGAACTAAACGCATAGGAGCTCTTGGCAGAAGGGAGATTTTCTCGTTGTAATTACACCTGGGTGTTTTAGCCAGTTAGATTCTTGTTAGTAGAATTTGTTTAATTCCTTGAGTGAGAATTTCACTGGGAATTGTGAGGGGCTAAACACCGTGTGAGTTATTAGGTGTAATTGGGGGGGTGGGAAACACCGAGTGAGTGTTTGAGTACTCGAGTGGGTGTAATCTCCATGTATCGCTTGGTACTATAGTGGAATTCCGTGCTACTCTCCCCGTGGACGTAGGTTCCGCTATTCGGACTGAACCACGTAAATTCGGTGTCCGATTTCCTTTCCTTCCTTCCGACTAATTTTATCCGATTCGCTCGATCAATATCCGGCGTCAAATTTTTAACAAGTGGTATCAGAGCCAAGGTTGGCGAATCGGTTGCGATGGAAGAAGGAAAGGTGAGAACCGACCGGTTTGATGGGAAGGATTTTGCCTTCTGGAAGATGCAGATTGAAGATTATTTGTACTAGAGAAATCTGCACTTACCTTTATATGGAGAGAAGCCAGACTCGATGAAAGATGCTGAGTGGGAATTGCTGGATAGACAAGCGATGGGTGTTATTAGGCTGACGTTGTCTCGGAACGTCGCGTTTAACATTGTGAAGGAGAAAACCACTGCGGGACTGATGAAAGCCCTGTCAAATATGTACGAGAAACCCTCTGCGATCAACAAGGTCTATTTGATGCGACGTCTGTTTCATTTGAAGATGGGCGAAGGTCAGTCGGTTGCTGAGCATGTTAACGAATTCAATGAGATTGTTAACCAATTGAATTCAGTCGAGATTACCTTTGAAGATGAGGTACGTGCATTGATTTTATTATCCTCACTACTTGATAGTTGGAATACTACTGTTACTGCTGTTAGTAATTCCTCTGGGTCAAGAAGTTTGACATTTGATGAGGTTCGCGATTTGATTTTGAGTGAAGACATTCGTAGAAAAGAATCCGGTGAACCTGTACCTGCTGCTTTAGTAGGTGAAAATAGAGGAAGAACTAGTACACGTGTTAACAGGAATAGTATAAACATGAACAGACGTAGTCAGTCTAGGACTGGTGGAGTTGTCTGTTGGAATTGTGGTAGGAGTGGGCATCGTAAAAGAGACTGTTTAAGGCTGAAAAATGAAAAGGGTAAGGGAATTAGAGTTGAGTCTACAGATGATGTTGCCGCCGTAGCTGAAAGTAATTCTGATGGTGTCGATTGTGTCTTGTCTGTCACTGAGGATTCGTCATTTGACGGATGGATAATGGATTCTGGTTGTTCATTTCACGCTACACCATATAGGAACTGGTTTACTACTTATCAGTGCACGGGTAGTGGTAAAGTCCAGTTGGGGAACAACGCTGAATGCGATGTTGTGGGTGTCGGTGATGTTAAAATCAGAATGCATGATAATATTGTGAGGACATTGACTGGAGTAAGACATGTTCTAGATTCAGCTGGTTGCAGGTTTTCTTCAGAAGGTGGAGTTCTGAAGGTTGCACGAGGTGCCCTGGTGATAATGAGAGGAATCAAGCACGGTGGCCTGTATGAACTTCAAGGTAAGATAGTGACAGGTTTCGCCCCAGAGACGTCGGATGCATCTGTTCGAGAGTCTAATGACTGCTCGAGGAAGACCTGGGTGGTTGTGCCGATGCACAAATTTGATGTTGGTGTCAGGAACACGCGGTTGAGAGCTTTGATCAAGACGGAGACTGGTAGGTCGATCAAGCATGTGCGAACTGACAAGAGCATGGAGTTATGCATGGAGCTGGTAAATAAATTCTGCATGAAGGAGGGCATAGTGAAACACCGCACTAGTGCCAGTAAACCACAACAATTTGCGGGAATTGATGAGCGAACATTACTAGAGACGACCCGAAAAATGGTCTCTAGTGCTGGTGTTGCTAGGATAATCCTGGCTGATGTACTTAGTACGAGAAGCTACCTGGTAAATAGATCCCCATCGACTGTTGTTGAATATCGGACTCCTGAAGAAGTGTGGTCAGGTAACGTTGCTGGTTATTCTATGTTTAGAATGTTTGGTTGCCCGTGTTATTTTCGAGTGACTGATGGTAAGCTCGATGAGAGGGCAATGTGCATATTCCATGGCTATGCACAAGGTGAGGGAGGCAATCAGTTGTGGTGCCCGGATATAAATTCACCTGTTGACAGCAGGAAAGTTACCTTTGACAAGTCTCCGGTACTTGTAGTTAGGAGTGTTTGTGGTAGTGTTAATACGGATCTGGACGGTGTTCAGCTCAAGTTGGAGTTGCAACCAGAAACTCCTGAGGTAGCATGTACTAACGGAATAATCGACACAGATAATGCTTGTAGCGAGGTGGAGCCGGTAGAGCCAACGGTTGCTATTGCTGCTAAAATTGACAAGGTGCGTGTTCAACCTTCGGTCAGATATGTTTGCAATGATGGATTTGCTTTATCTGTGATATAGGAGGTTATGTTGGAAAATCCTTGTGGAGCAGTTAATTATGCAGGTGGAGTTGGTGTCTTGATGAGGTCCACGGTTATGGCGAAGTTCAAGCGTGGCTTGAACTTGGAAGCATTATGTGGCGGTTGAGCCCATTGGGGCTATGGGAGAGTCGCAGCGAGATTTCCACGGAAGCGATGGTGATTTGGCTCAAACGTCGAGCCAAGGTGGAGATTGTTAAAAATATGTCTCGAGTTTGAGCCCCAGTAAATAAAATTGGACTGACGAGAATATGTGAACTCGATCATGTGCAGATCAAAAATTAATTGTACGTGATTTTATGACCTTCTACATGCAAAACGGAGAAGGAAGAATGAAGACAAGGGAAGCAGTAGAAATGAAAGGACATGCGTGTTTGAAGGAGGCGTGCAGCTGCAAAAGGGAAAGTCCAAAATTCCTGCTTTCATTTAATGCAAATAGGAGCTCCAGCTTTTGAGTTGTCTTCTAATCGCAGAGGAGAAAAAGTCAAAGAAGAGGCAAAATAGTCCATGGACGTGCAATTGTTCTCCACCTCATTAAATGCATGCACATGGCCATGTGCATGCATGAGTGCTTCATGAAAATTGGTGAGTGGCTTCAAAAGGTGGCAGCCTTTGACAAATTGAGGAGTTCACATTTGTTCCTTTCTCTTCCCATGCTCCTATAGAAGGAGGACGTCCGAAGTCGAAGAGAAGAGGCCGTGTAGAGAGAGCTCCAGAGAGAGAGAAAGAAGAGCGCGAGAACTAAACGCATGGGAGCTCTTGGCAGAAGGGAGATTTTCTCGTTGTAATTACATTTGGGTGTTTTAGCCAGTTAGATTCTTGTTAGTAGAATTTGTTTAATTCCTTGAGTGAGAATTTCACTGGGAATTGTGAGGGGCTAAACACTGTGTGAGTTATTAGGTGTAATTGGGGGCTGGGAAACACTGAGTGAGTGTTTGAGTACTCGAGTGGGTGTAATCTCCATGTATCGCTTGGTACTATAGTGGAATTCCGTGCTACTCTTCCCGTGGACGTAGGTTCCGCTATTCGGACTGAACCACGTAAATTCGGTGTCCGATTTCCTTTCCTTCCTTCCGACTAATTTTATCCGATTCGCTCGATCAATATCCGGCGTCAAATTTTCAACAGTTTTGATGTTTGGTCCACTGTTCTTAATGGATATTCTGGAATTCGATTATCTGACTCATGATGCAAGTTCTCTGCTTTAGTTCTATCGTATATTTCAACAATTCAATAAGGTTCAGATGATCAAGTGCGAATTACATCTTTTACGTCTATGTCTAATCTCGAGTTCCATCTCCTCGACAGAAAAGATCATTTTGGAATCGGCAATTTTGACTAGTGTTGTTGTTGTTGCGCTTACGGTCTACACTTTCTGGGCCGTCAAAAGAGGCCGTGATTTCAGTTTTCTCGGGCCCTTTTTGTTCGCTTCCCTCCTGATGATAATCGTTTTTGCTCTGATTCAGGTACTCCAGGAACAATTTTCATTTCTTTTCCAAAATCTCTTTTCCTTGGCCGCTCTCTGTCAAATTCTGCTAAAATTCTCACGTTGTGGTGGACTATGTTTGATGAACAGTTCTTCTTTCCTCTGGGGAAGTTATCCTGGATGATATTTGGCTGCTTGGGATCGATCATATTCGCCGCTTTCATCGTATATGACACCAATAACTTGATCAAGCGCTTCAGCTATGATGAGTACATATGGGCTGCAGTTTCAATTTATCTCGACGTCATCAACCTCTTCCTTAGCCTTCTCTATGTTTTCAGAGCAGGTGACGGCTAGAAAAACCATTCAGCATGCCCTTACCCTCAATTTGTGTGAATGGTGATTGCGTCTTGTTTGAATAAACCGACGAGGGCTGAGGTCTGTGAATAATGATAAGGACACGAACCTAATTTTGCGAGCAACTTTGATCTGTGATTGTGTAATGTAAGATATGTGAATGATGTAGTATACACAAGACCGAGGTGGTACATATGCCTCTGCACTTTACATGTGACCTCTTTAGCTTCTTCATTGATCTACGCATGCTTGTTATCTGCGGTCGCTGATGCTAGAAGAAGTTGTCTACCACTATGTAAATCAAGTTTAAATCAGTCTTTGCCTGGAAATCATGATTCTATGGCACAACATGTAGTAAGATTTGTGATTACTTGCAATCATTGGACGATGCTTCCAGTGTGATAATCTCCTTCTAGATATCTGCTTGTTTGATTATTTTGAAAGAATGAACAAGAAAAATAACATATGATGAGGATTTGACTTGGTCGGTTAGTCCTATAGTCGCGTGTCGCACTCTGGTGAATAAGTATCATTGTTGATTTCAAAAGTTAGGTTATTAATATCAAGATACATGGAATGAGTATTCCTTACTATCTCAGACTTGATATTAACGACAATGCATTAATATCATATCGAATTTATGCGTAGAACTTTTATGGTTCGTTCATTATAGGTGCGAGCATGCTTCTATCGTTCACTAAAAGCTTAATCATCTATGACGCCAGTGACTTGATCAAGCGCTTCGGCTATGATGAGTACACAGGGGCTTCAGTTTGTATCTCGATATTATGAACGCCTCCTCTTTCGGCTTCTCAATGATTTAGCTAATGACGGCTAAAACAACCGTTTGGCATGCCCCTGCCCTTGAATTTGTGAATGATGAATTGGGTCTTAATTGAAGAAACAGACAAGGGCCGAAGCTTTTGAATGGTGATAGGGACATGAACATGGTTTTGCCAGCAACTGTGATCTGTGATTTTGTATAAACAAGCTTGAGGTAATAGATATGCCATTGGCACTTCATATTTGACATCCTAGCTTCTCCATTTGATTTACGAATGCTCGTTATCAGCTGTCGCTGGGCAGCCATTGACGGTCGAGCATCAGCGAGTCACCATTTTTCAGGGTGGGCGTGTTTGAATGAAAGCATTTCTTCTGAAAATGATCAGTTAATGGAAAATCATTTACGGGTCAAGAAGTCTCAGTAAAATCAATCAGTCCTCTTTCATTGCATGTTCGATATGTTTTCACGTCCAGGAATCAACTAAAAACCTACTACAT
This sequence comes from Corymbia maculata, assembly GCA_014182735.1. NCBI lineage: Eukaryota > Viridiplantae > Streptophyta > Magnoliopsida > Myrtales > Myrtaceae > Corymbia > Corymbia maculata. The sequence continues at coordinate 28,761,501 of CM024689.1, forward strand.
TGGAAGTTCCTTTTAGCTACTGAAAGTGTGATAATTCATATCTAATAGCATAGTCTCGAGCCAGAGTATCGACAAGAGGAGCTCTAATTAAACCCCGAAGCTCAAACACTCCCAGAAGAACAGCCCAAAGGACCAGCCACAACGATTTCCCTCGTAGAAGCGAGTGAGCTGCAAGAGGGAAACAAGAACAGCTTCGTTTGATCACCATGTGTCATATGCATTAATTTAATTTCTCTATGTAGGCAGAGGTATGATTGAAAAGGGACTGAAAATCGAAGGACCAAACTGCAACTCTAACCAGTGACATGAACTTACTCACCTTTGCTCACATCAATGTCTCCCCATGCTGGTGGCGAAGACGCATTCGGGAAAGGAATCCCAAGGCTCAGGCAATCCATTCCGAACGAACCTTCGAAATCAAAGGGAAAACGAAAAAACAAAACCGTCTCAAATAAGAAGCATATAGTCGTGGCTACCTATGAGATCATTTTATGAATCCGATCGATCAAGCGAGCCTATGCCCTCTTGTTCCGGCGACCTAAAGTTCAGGGCAAAAGAAGAAAAGATAAGAATTCGGAGGTCTTACATTCTTTATAACAAGGCAAGGACGAGAGCTTGAGGAGATTGCTGTAACCCTCTTCGCAGACGCAAGCGTACGAGTACTGTGACGTTTGGTTGCACGACCCGCCTCCGCAATCCACCCACATGCAGGCTGCGGAAACCTCAAAGCAATATGGGAAAAAGAATATCATTGGCATACGATGTTGAGTAAGTAGAACAGACGGAGTTGAAAGAGAGTGAAGTCGATTACGATTGGGGAGGATTGAAGGATGTTTGCCTTTGTCTCCACTTGCTTTCGCTTGAGACGGTGAGGAAGGTCTTTCGCAAGAGGAATCGATCGTACCTGCGTGCGCATGAAATGGACGAAGGAATTATTAGCATGAATGTCGTGCGTGATGATGGTCGAGGCTAGTAAGAAGTCGGGACGGCATTATTTTTCCAAAAAATCGTCCTCGTTCGTGCCGAATTTAGAGATGTGTTCGTTCGTGAAGGTCGGAACGCAAATATGATTCGTCTGATTATCACAACTCAGGCGCGACCTAAGTCATTAACAATTCATAGATTCATAAATGCATACACACATGCACGCATGGCATGCACATACATTTGTAAGTACGTGCATAGTTCATGCATGCGTAGATACACACATACATACATCCATATACGTAAATACATGCATTGTGCATGCATGTGTCCATACATCTACATACGCACATATATAAGTCCTCACGTGTATGCATATATACATGCAATATATACACAAGCACGTACATATATATATATATTCATGCGGTTGAATATACATTTGGACATGAATGTGCCATGCAAGAATTACTAGTTAACATGCCCACGCTTTGCGCATATGATAGAGAAAATATACTTTATAGTATGTCTGTTGTCCATCAATTAGTACTGAATTTTTTTATATTAATAACATAAAAGGAAATAAAAGGAATATAAAATTTAATGTGCATAAGGCAAACATCTTATGTGTCATTTTTTTGCAACTATATTCAATGGATCAATATCATCTTATTCTGTATGTAAATGTAATTGTACGATAAATTTATAACTAAATTGATAGTAATTTTTCAGCTTGCCACTTGACCAGATAGTGTTGTAACCCCTCACTTTTAAATTGTCTCTCACAAAAACGTTGTGTCTGTCGACACTCAAAGTCTACTACTAGAAGTTAAAGCTTCGGAAAGAATTTGGTTCAACATTCATATTAGAAAAGCTGAATGATCACGATCACGATGATGATAACAAATGGGATACGTTTCTCTCTTGGTTTTGAGATCGAAACGAACTCTTCATAATATCATGCAATTGAATATTATTTTCGAATGCTTGATCGAAATTGTCAATGAAGGTAATTTCGGGAGCACGTAAATTCCACACATTTCAGTATACAACTTTAAAATTTAATCTTGGTAGTGAATTAATGAAAGCAAATCGTGTAATGATTCATGAAATCCCTCCAAACATCATTATAACGAAATGACTCTTTAGGACACGCATAAAGCTGTCAGCTAGCTTTCCTAAATGAGGCCGGCGTTTACATTTGGACTGGAATAGGTACTCCAATTGCATTCAATGGAGTTGATGAATTATAAGACACTACATGTGCAAACTGCAAATTCTTACCACAGTCAAAAGCGCAGCATGATCATGACGTATAACAAACATATATTTAGGGTTTTGAAAGCCAAATTGTTGACACCGCAGATCAGACAACGCACTTCTCTAGCAATTATTCAATGTCATCATACGCACACGGTGGGGCTAAAGTTAGCAAGAGCCTCAAAGGGTTTTCACATTTCAAAGTTACATATTATAACTTCATTATTGAAGGTCATGTAGCCTGCAAGTCCCTAAACAGGCGGAGGAGAAGCTGTGCTATTGAGCTAAAGCAGGAGCTACAAAGTCGGGCTACAATGTTCACTTTAGCTACCTAACTCAAGACATTGACGGGCTTGAAATTTTTATGTCCAGTTTTAATTAATCCCTTCAGTTTCCTGCACGAACCATTGCATCAAACAGTCCATGCACTGTACTAGAACTTTTGAACCTTGCTGATTAATTCGCCTTAGTCCGTGGAAATGAAGGGTTATTTATGAACATGGGATCAAGAGTTGGAAATTTCGAGTTCAATTTTTTTTCTTTTTATAATAATGGATATTACTTTTTATACAGATTAAAGATGAAAGGATCAAAGTTAAGAGCTTTTTGGAAACTGGCAGCTAGGCTGCCTGGAAAAGTACATGAAGCTATGGGGACTACAATTTACTAAAAACTGGGTTTGACCAAGAGAAAGCAAATAATATCTGGGTATAATTAATAACTCGGTCATAAGGTGTAAACCTAACCCAATTGCATCGAAAACAGATTACGCAAGAGTTAATAGCAAATGCATAGGCGAACCTTGTCTATCTCATGCAGTCCCAACTTCAATCAATGCAGCAAGTTCCAATGGAGATGGTAGGTGCACTTCGATTTTACCAGCAGAAAAGATAACATCCTATCAAACGAAGGCATTGCTTTTCTACCCTCCATCGCCCAAAAAATCACCCCTTTTTACCGCTCAAGTTAGAAGAAATACTACGAGGCCTAACCACCTAACGCTTGGCGAAGGAAAAACCAGAGAAAGAACATGGACTTACAGTTGGGGAGCGTACAAGGAAGGAAGTCGACAGGATCCGTGCCACGAAGAGGGGATTTGCTCCAACCAGGATCGCACTCGCATTCGTATAGAAAGATGGCCGAGTTATTGAGCAAAGGCTTGCATTTCCCTCTCCCGCACGCCACTTCCCTGCACCTGTCATCTGATAACAAGGACAAAATAGATACGCATTTAGGAAAAAAGAAAAGACTATACAGCGAGGAACTAAGGACAAAGAAAGACACCCATCAACACAGAATCTGAATTCGAACGGAAGAACCAAACTATCTGAGGAATACCTTGTAAAGGAGGGAGGAAAGGAGTTAGGGGAGACAGAAGGTCGCTAGTTGTAGGGGTCACGAGGACAAAGAGCGTGGCGAGGAGGCGAGAGAGGATGGCGAGCGAAATGGCCATGGCTGAAGAAGGAGGAGTTGGAGGAGGAGGAGGAGGAGGAGGAGGAGAGAGATTTCTGATGTCTGAGTTTGAATTTGTGAAGTAGTCTTAGGATGGAGGGGTCGGTTGTTGGTACTTAGGGGTGCCAAAAATGTCAACGCGGCTCGCCTATGATGCTTGCAGAGAGCATTAATTATGGGTCAGGACAGTTCAGAGCTGAGTTGAAGCAGGGATCCCCTACTGCATAATCTCAAGTAACTGTGGTTTGGTTCTCACTGGCGAATGGCTATCTGTAAGTTTTTTGAATAAAGGAAGGAAGAAGAAGAATAAGAAAAGAAAGAAAAGCTTTCTATAGGAAGAATTGGAGCATATGGTGTCGTTTCAATTTTTCAATTTTTATTGTTTTTTTTCTTCAAAATAAAAAAAGAACAAAAATTTATTTGGTAATGTGAGTTAATATTTTCATTTTCCAAAATAGAAAATTATTCAAAAGAATAGATTCGAAACGGAAATAAGAAGTAAAAAATAGTTGTTTCTGGTTCCTAAAGAACAATTTTTGAAATAAGTCATTTTCCTTTTTTTTTTTCTTTTCTTTCTTCTTCTTCTTCCTTCTCTCTTAATCAATCCTTGCCGCCGTCTGCTATTATTGCCGCCACTGTTGCCGGTGGTTGCACCCTAAGTGACCTGGGGACTATAGAGAAATCATGATGGAAATCCACAAAGTTCTTTCATTTTTCTTAGAATCCCCAAGACTTCTATGTTTTAACCTATAAAAGTAGGTTTAGAAAAAGTACACTTTTTATTTATTTATTCTTCCTTTTATATATATAGTTAGAGTTCTTACTTGAAACGGGGACAATACCGAATTTTAGAATTCTTACCTCAACTAGAGGAGGCCCGAACTAAAAAATTTCGAAAGTTTTTGACCGATCCAAATCAAGTCGAGCTTTTTTAACAGCCCCAACTGAGACCTCAGTGAGGGCCAACAACCCTCGTAAGTGATGGCTCCATTGTTAGCCACCGTCACACGAGGACTGACCAACCCTCTGGTGACATTTGTGAGGGTTGATTGACTCTCTCGCGTTGGTGGTCAACATTGGAGCCATTGTCATGCAAGGCATGTGAGCCCTTGCCAAAAAGGAGGCGAGGGCCAGCAGGTCCTTGCTAGCGACAGTGGATGGTCACCGGTGACGATCGAGCTATGTGGACCCCCAACACTCTCTCTATCTTGTTGGTCCTTAATTTTTTTTTTTTAAAAGAAACTTTTGTCTTTTTTTTTTTTAATTCTAATTTTCTATAATTATATATACTTTTCTTAAAGCTTTTTGTCTTTGAATTTTTCTAATGGGGTGCCACACCCTCACCACATAAACACCATGTATCAAAAAAAAAAACTGAAAAATGGCATGCCAAATTTTCGCCATGTTCGCGTCAACAAATTTAGTTGTAAATTTGTTGAAATAACTAAATTACATTCAATAGAAAACTCTTTACAATTTGATTACACAAAATTCAAACCTTTTAAGACTTGTTACATATTGGCCCAAACATTCAAGACAACGGGTGCAAAGATCAGCTGGATTTTATCTATGGACGAAAGCTCCTTGCGACGAACACGGGTCATTGCTTGTGCATGCAAACCTAAGTTTCGATGCTCTCGTTTATTTCGTCATCCCAAAGTGGCACGAACTTCCTAGTCATTAACCTGTCCTACGACGAAATCTTATTTCGGTCGGACAAGAAGATCACCTTCAGCGGCGCATTTAGGTTTCCACCGACCAAATTGAATCCGTCGCCAGAACGTACGGACTTGTATTTTGCCGCTAACATCCCTTAAAGTTTATATGAGTTCTTATAGAGTGTGTATAGGCCTCGAATGACTTCACGCCATCTATATGAGATACAAATTGTAGAGGCTACCGGCACTCCATGCAGTCCAATAATCGAGTGATTCGTTTACTCGATTGAATCCTTTTAAGTGAATCCTAATTATGATCATCAAACGTTGCTTGATTTTATTGGTGTTGAACAAATTGATTTTTCATTGCTTATTGGAATCATCAATCCGGCTCGGCGAGTATGCGCTGAAGCAGGTTTATCGAATGGCATTGGTTGTGGGAGCGCATGGAGTTACACATGTTCACATGACGAAGCCAAACGTGTTTAAACTGGTTATAGAGGTTAATAAAGCACGAAGCATGCATAATCAGCCATGTATTAATGGGGAAAACATTTCCCAAAAAGTCCGAAACCTATTATACAATGGCCAATTTAGTTTTAAGCATTCCAATTTTGTTAATTTAGTCTTAAACCTTTTAATGATTTGTCAAAGTAATACTTCGGCGATTTCCGTTCAAAATGACTATATTGACAAATTGTTAAAAGGTTAATGGCTAAATTGACAAATAGTAAAAAAAATTAGGACTAAATCGGTATAATTAAAGAGTTAATAACTGAATCGACTACTTTTAAAATAGATTTAGAACTTTTTGGACAACGGACTATTTATGATACAAAGTCGATCAAGCTCGACCAAAAAGTAGCTAAATGTCTACATGTCCTATAAATAGAGATGACTGGAGACAAAAAGATAAAATACCCAGAGAAAATATGAAATTGACACAAGCTATAAATACGATGAGGAAGAAAGATATTGCATCGTAGAATATTGTCAAATGTAAAACCGATTCAGAATCTGATTATGTCCAGTACAAAAAATCTGAATTTCCGAATTAGATTTTCTCGCATTTATTATATTTATTTGGTAATTAGTTGTTCTTTGAGAAAATATGACGAGGGAAAATGATGAAACGTGGTTGCCGTTGGTTTGCTAGTTGGTCCACATGGTGAAACCAAATAGCCCACGGGCTTGAGTCCAGCAACGAGCTGTGTAAATAGTAATTTTGAAGTTAGCCCATTATAAAGAGCCCATCATGTACTAGAGTTCCCATGGCGGGCAATTCAAATTTTCTGCCATGAAGCTGGAGAGTGATCTGTAAATTACATTTCATTAGCAAAATGAAAAAAATAAAAATTCCAATTATTCCACCTCCACCGGCCGCCATTGCCGCCAATGAACACCACAGTGGACTTTGAAGCCGCCACCAGGAAATAGAATTCCATTAATGATGCGGGATGTTTTGCCATCATCATTGACTTTATCTTATCTTGAGTTCATTCTTGTATATCTTATTAAAAGTGGATTTTTGTATATTAATGATTGTGGGAGGTTTTGCCATTAGTGTTTCTTGAATAAAAATTTCATATTACCATTAGTTTTATTATTATAATGTTATCTTATATATATAAGACAAAAAATGAATACGTTGCTATGATTGAAATTTGTACAATAAATGAGATGAAGGTTCTAATAGACATCATGGGTTTTAACAAATATATGTTGGGTAAATATAATTAGTGAGGTAGAAACTTTGGACTCTATATAAGAGATCTATCTATCGGACTCGTTCACATTATGAATATTAGTAGTCCATCATTTATATTCGACAAATTAGAATATGAAATGTCTGAAGCTTTACATATAACACGCGCAAGTCAACCCCAAGAAACTAGTTTACTCCGTTGCATTCAAGGAAGACGTTACTCTAAGATCTAATCTTCGACTAAAAGAAACTAAAAAGGCATACATTACCCTTTCATTTGCATCCAAAAGACGATTTTTTTTTTCCGTGGTAAGATATTAAAGAGAGCCGGATGGCGATTCGAATAACACGTGGGGATTTTATGATCCTTTGAAGGATTGATCCATTGTCTTAAAGCTGTCGTATATTGAACATAGCATCGCCAAGTGAATGCAAGGTCGACCTTGGCTAGTAGCCGGTGAGGGCAAGCCTCGCTAGTGCTTGGGTGAGGTTGACCTCATCGGCTCTTGCTTCAAGTTGGTCGCTAGCGATAGGCTAGATGAAGAAGGGAGGAAAAAAGAGAAAAAAATTCAAAAAAAAAAAATTAAGATATAATCAAAATTTGTTTATGCCAACACTGACTATATCATGTAAGATGGTCAACGTTAATGATTTCTTGTCAAAATTGGTTAGATTGACTGAATTGATATAAAAATAAAAGGTTTAATACTTAGGCTCCGTTCGTTTAACGGAAAATGTTACTTTTTGGAAAATATTTTCCAAGAAGTTATTTTCCAGAAAACATAATTATTTTCCGGTGTTCGGGTAAAACTTGATTTTGAAGTGGAAAATATTTTCCGTTGTTCGCTTGGGAAAATATTTTCCTTTATAAACTCTTTTTCAATAATTTTTTTATTATTTTATTTTTAAAATAGTTATTTATATGTTCTCTCCTTCTTTGGCCGCCGCATGCCATGCCTCAAGCTCACCTTGCTAGCAAAGCTCAAGGCTCACCTACCTCTGGCGAGCTCGCATGATCAGCTCACCGGCAAGGTGAGCTTAAGGCAATGAGGCTTGAGCCTCGCAGATCGATATCACGAGTTATGTAGCTTCAATTCGAAAAGTAATTGAACTACTAGGAGGAAGAAAAAGCACAATGCCGTGCAAAAGCTAAGTGAGGGAGATCGACTAATTAGGGCAAGCAATTTACTTTGTTCTACTTTAAAAAAGAGGGATTTGATTATTTTGAAGGGAGCAAAGAGAGACAAGCACGGGGGCGCTGGGTTCGTGAAGCAAGGGAAGAGAGGATTACAGTTTTTTATTTTAAAATGGGGTAAATTTGAAAATAAGTTTCCGTCTTGTGGTGCTCGAGCGTTATCGATCTGGCAAGCTTGGCTCGCCTTTGTTGTCGGTCATCGGCCATTACCGTGCCGACGACCGGCCGAAAAAAGAAAAACAACAAAAGAAAAGATAGAAAAATAAAGAAAAATAAAAAATAAAAAATCGATTTTATTAAAAAAAATAACAAAAAAATCGATTTTATTAAAAAAAAAAAAAAATCGATTATTAAAAATAACAAAAAATTCGAATTTATGAAAAGAATAAAAAAATCTAAAAATAAAAGAAATAAGTGAGCACTAATGGAGAGTGTAAGATAAGAGAGAGTGAATGTGGAAAATGTTTTCCATTTTTCAAAAGTGGAATTTTCCAAAAAGAAGATTTTTCAATAAAATTTTTCACAATTATAATAGGTTTAAAAAAAATATTTTCCTGGATTTTTTCAAATTATTGACAAAATTTTTCATCATAACAAATTATAATAGGTTTAAAAAAATAATTTTCAAATTATTCATTTTTGAAACAAATAAATTTTATTTTGTCCTTTACTTATTGGGGATGTTTATAGTCGTGGGCGATTAGATAGGAAAAAACCATTCATCATCGTAGTTGCAGGAGCTATTCCGGGATGTCCAAAAGCTTTGACATCCCATCAATTACGAAGGACAATGTCAAGCCTTCAATTCTGCTGATATTCTCATGAAAAGTATACAAGGTCTTAAATTGTGGCACCGCAAACTGTGAAGTATCAAGTATCCACCACTACTTTTTGTTTATACCATTTCATACATATCTATGGATATATGATATAACAAAAAATACGATAAGGTGTAACATGCCACAGTTATGTCACGTGATAGCTGTATGTGAAGAAATCAATTGATAGAGAGTGAGAGTTGTGATACACATGCAAGTGCCATGGTCCATGAATCCTCCCGTACTCATAACATTTATAAGTGATGCTTGGGGTTATCGGGTGAAAAGTGAGGGATACATATGGGATGAATATAACTAGTCTATGGGAGTGGTGTCAGAATAGTTGATGACAAGAGTTCTAGGATCGAATGAATATATTTCTTAGGAGCTCTAAAAGCAGGGTTGGTCTCCCGTGCACAAATTAGTCGAGAGTCAAAGTTGCTCTCTTGATGAGGCCATGGTAGATTGAAACAGGTTGTCAAACTTAAAGTGCTCAACCGTTTACTCAATGGACTAGACACTCGAGCTAAACTAGACGTGGCACAATCTCGTATAAGGAAGTTATTTGCTTTATTCTTCTCTGGAATAACTAATGAACAAAGGCTGGCCTGGTTAATTCCACTCACCAAGCGTCGCACTGGTCATTCTATAGCCAAGGAACTGCCGACCTATAACAAATGGTATTAAAACAATGATCCCTCTAATAAGTGGGTTGAGCTAGGACAAACTTGTGGTCTACCTAGTCCTATAAGGGCGGAGAGTGAATCACTAGGGTAAAAGGTGCTCGGACAAAAAGTGACTTTCGACTAGCTTCTAGGATGACAATGGGGGCATAGGGAAGATACGGTTCCTCACTGAATGGGGATAATGTTCTTGGATCGATCGACAAATGTCAAGGAGAGGTTTGTTGTCATGTTTTCAACAAGAAAAGAACCTCCATTAGTTTGCTGGAGTCAAGATGCTTAGTCGGCAAACATGGTGTTGCCAAAAGGTGCAGTTGGTGAGGAATGTCACATTTGCCAAGGAAAGCGAAGGTGACTATGAGAAGGCCGAACAGTTGCAATCAAAAGAGGCTATCAATGGAGAAAACCTTGTTTTATTGGGCAAATGGGACCATTCGATGTAGGATCCCAAAAGTGACACATTAATAGTTAAGGAGCCGCTATGAAGCAATAGAACGGACCACAACAAGGGCATTGTAGAATTGAGTGGGGGAGAATATCACGATTTGTGAATTCTCTCATACTCGTGACACTTGTGAGTGATGTTTGGGGTTATTGGATGAAGAGTGAGGGATGCATATGGGATAAATTCAATTGGCTCATGGAAGTAGTGTCAGGACAGTTAGTATTATGAGTTTTAGAATCAAACGAATATATCTCTTAAAAGCTCTGGAGGTGAGATTTGCCTCCAGTGCATAAATTGGTCGAGAGCTGATGCTGCTATCCTGATGAGGCCATAGTAAGCCGAAACCAGCTGTCGAATCTATAGTGATATACTGTCTCACTCAATGGACTAAACGTCCAAGCTAAACTTGGGCATGATATGATCTTGTATAAGAAATTATTCACCATATTGTTTTTTGGAACAACTAATGAATGAAGGTTGGCTTAGTTAATTCCAGTCACCAAGCATCACACAAGTCATTCTATAGCTAAAGAATTGTCGACCCGTGACAAACATCAATCGGGATGCATATGACTCAAATAATGTGTGACTAGTCAATTATGCCACGTCAATTGTGTAATACACATATCACGTGACGGTAATGTAAGAATATTTCTAATGTGGGCTAATATTAATTTACATGATTGGTCTAATAAGGTGAGATATAATATTTCTTAATTAGTTTAATATGGAACTTACTAGTATGGGTCGAGTTGAACTTGGCCCGTGATGAGAGGAACTAGTTGAAAACTTTATAGATAGCACTCAAGTTTCTCTTCTAACCCTACAATAATATGATAAGGGTGAATGGCAGTCTTATTAAGCCAATGATGCAGAGGGTAATAGAGGAAAAGTGCTTGAACTTCAAGAATAATGGATTTCAAATTGGGTACGCAAATATCTTGATTCTATACGATGCATATCACATGAATAATGTGCGATGGGCTAATCATACCACGTCAGCTGTGGAGCAGGAAATGTTCATCTTACGAGATATTGGATTCATACCGATCAATGGGAACTGCCCGTTGCATCGCGGCACTGTAGCGATCCCTTTTTCTTATTGTGCTCTCTTTCTATCCTTCGAGGCAACGAATGAGAAGAAGGGAGAGGACGAGGAGGCATGCGCGCCGAAAGTAGGAGGAAGAAATCCATCTGAGAGTCAACTGCAGCCCTAATAATTTGGCAAAGTCCACCGTAATGTCATCTCACTCTCACTTGCCATATTGTTCATGTGGACCTCAATTATTCTTTCACGATTCCTTAGCTAGAACTGGTCAGTTGGTCAGTGCCGGTCCCCAAGGAATCATGAAATTGGACAGCAGGAAATTGCGAAGGACAAAGATTGTGATGTCACTTCAGTAGGGCGAAAAAAGAAGGAAAAGATCCTCCACGCTGCATCTAGAATATTGATAATGCCAGTTAGTGATTCATCTGTGCACAGGCAATGTTCGGGGCTATTTAGAGCACTTTAATCAACCCTTTTTTTTCTTTGTCTGTTTTAGCTATTCAGGATTAATTTCGGATTTTCTAAGGTGTTGAATCTATCTAAAATTCTTTATAACTTGGGCAAACGTTAGGGCTTGGGGACAATATAAATATTGTTTTTCTCAAGTTATTAGATTCAGAAATTGAGATGGAAAGAGTTATAGGTTTTGAGCTACCTTTTGTAATCCATAAATTTCTATAATGGATTTTTACTTTGCCTCTTCTTGTGGTTTTTCCCGCAAGGATTTTTCACGTAAATCTAGTGTTCTTTTACTTTTTCAGTTTTAATTTCATTATAATTTCCATCTCTGCCATAACATAAGGTTTAGTGGGTAAATTTTGTTATGCTCAAAGAGTCGGACCACTATTAGCATTAATTTTCACAGAATATCAAGAGTTCTTTTCTTCTTCTTGTTTGTGAAAGTTTCGCATGCGAGTGATCCTGTGCTTAGGCGCGCGGTGTCTGCTGATTAATCTGTTTTTTATTGTTTATCATTTTTGTCGAGTCGATTCCTCAATTTCCACTGAATTTAGAATGAAAATAACCAAAATAAGAGGATGAAAAACGGCGAATTGCATCGTAGAAACAAAAGTAGAAGCTGCGTGTTCCATTGCCCGACTCGAAAAGTGAAATGAAAATAGGAGGGTGACGAAGTACAGAGCTGTAGTGGATGGTCGGCTGTGTGTCGACCGTTGACAACGAAACGTTCGATGGATGCAGCCATGCAATAACATGTGATCCTTGTTCTTCTGGCGAGCTACTTGATTCCTTGCGCATAGTTCTCTCCAACAAAGTATAATCCAACGCCATCCTTTCCCCTTACTCGTATAAACACATTAATATGGACATTAAACCTATACGGACTCTTGAAGTGCACCAGACATGCTCTTTGTAAAAGAATAGAAAGAAAGAAATAAAGAATAGCACCTCTACAAGTACGAGTATGTGCGTGTGTAAGGAGGTTTCTCAGAACCGTCGAGTCTCATATTCGACTCGAGAGTCTCCTGCAGGGTAAACGTGTCTTGTCTTCCTCTGCTCGAGCCGGGGTATTGTAATTGTGCATTTTCTCGGAACCATCGGAAGCAGACTTATGTGCTTCGGTCAGGTACCTCATATGTGCAAGATTGACAAGAGACGGTAACATTACAGCACAGATTAGCAGAATGCTCGGAGGTTCCTGAACGTCATAACGAAAATCTCTGGGGATTACTCAGTTTAAACACAGTTCTTTACCTCTATTCACACTTAACTTCCGACCATCGCGCTTACACGTTCTCTGGGGACAACCCAGGAGCACAAATACACCAAAGGAGATTAGCATAGGATATTCAAGGAGCCTCAGAATAATCTCTTTTCCTTCTTTTTTTCCCCATTTGATTTGGACATCGGGGAATTTTTACCTCAAAAATGGAGGTCACATGTTCAACTTCCATTGATTGCGGTTCGGACCACCTATATCAACCAAAAGTCTTGACTTAACTAATAAGTAGTCAATGCATCTTTTTTTTTTTTTGGTAAGGTAAGTTGTATTAGAATCGACCAGAAAGCTATACAGGGGGGAGAACACGGTGTGACCGACATACTTTCAAGAGTGACTACATGTCACCTGGAGTAGAAGGGTCTGCACCGCGATGCCTCCGGAAACGAAAGGTTAAATTACACAAAGCACGGGTTATAGAAACCCACATCATCCTAAGCTACGCCCTAAAAGCGGCTCTTCTCCAAAAATTCGAGATGCATCTTGTAAAGTATTTTATGGACTTTTAGGTAATTGGCCTCTATGTTCATGCCTCCGGATGATGCCAATTATTCGCACAACATAGATTCAATCATCCACATTGTGAATATAAATCCGTACAGCAACCTCAATTATTAGCTTGCGTGTCGTCAAAATGGGGGTCCAAATGAACTATTAAATGAGTGCCCCTGAGCCTCCCGCTGGTCACCATCTCCCTTTTTCTTTGTACTGCTATTCTGGCTGATGCTCGCAGCAGTGCTTCCCACATACATTTCGTAAATTATATTGTCCACAGGTCACATGGATTCTTCAACGAGGACAGAGCCCACGCGTCGCGACGGATAAACAATACTCCTCGTACGATTTGAAAAAAAAGAAAACGAGAAAAGAATTGTCTGAAGTTTTATATTTTTACTTTTTAAAATACAATGTCAAGCATTTCTTTTGAAATAATTACATTTTGCCGGGACCCCTTTTTAAAGTACTTATTCCTATGCAAGTCAATCGGTTTAATAGTTCCGACCGAAAAAATAGAAATCAGTTTGATAGATAAAAATGCGTATTTACCTCGAGTAAGTGCGGCATCCATTATAAGAAGGAATAATGTTTGTACGACTAAAATGCAGCCTTTAAATTCCAATTAGAGTAATCTCTAGTGGCACCAATATCTCCATCTTAAAGTTTGACTAACGAGCTTATATGTGTGGAGCTAAGTAAAATTATTATGTTACCATATGTGTGCATGCATTTGTTAAGTTAATATACTAAATTTTTAAATCGAAATTTCGATTTTCAAATTTAGAACGACTCTTAAATAGATTTCGCCATCCCATCCATGCACTTGAAAAAGGAATTGTTTTATCCACCTAAATATCTTGCTTAAAAAAGGTTAGGCTAAAAATAAGATAAAAAGAGGCTAAAGGGAAAAGCCAAATGACAAATGGAAATTTTCAAAATTTGAGATGGAGATATTTAGCATAACTTAAAAATGAATAAAGAAAAAGTGGTCGGGCAAGAAGAGAAGTCCATTGTCCCACATTATAGTATACCCTTTGTACCCTTCATGCATGGATCAAAATATCAAAATATTCCTTCGAATATACCTTATACCCTTCGATAATGATTTTTGGAAGGAGCAATTTGGCTTGTAATACATGCGCATATATGTATATATGGGAAAATTCCAAATAAGAATATAAAGTACCGCCATTTTCTCAGACAAGAGCCTGAAATGAATCTTACTGTAAATAAAGTTTTGAAGTAATCATGTCAGTAAAAAAAAAAAAAAAAAGGCTTGACCTCAATGGCTGAATTTTTTTTGAATTTTTTCCCTTTTTTCTTTTCACAAAAAACAAACTCAAAAAAGAAAAAATAGTTAAAACTTTAAAAAACACACACGCTCATACTCTGGCCTGCCCTCCCACCTATATTTTTTTTTTTTCTTTTTTTAATTTTTTTTAGCTTTTAATCTAGTTTAATTTAATCTAGTTTAACTAAAATTTAGGTTAAAATTATTTTTTGTTAAAATGCCCTTGATCGGCCAGAATATTTTGCCGGCTAGCGAGCTAGCAAAGATAAGCCCTTATTTAAAACAGTCTAGCCACTTTAAGCCTTTATTTAAAATAAAATTTATTATAGGTTCTTATTTGAGAAAATAATGGTATTGTGAGTTCTTATTTGGAATTTTTTTCTATATATAATTACCAATATTTTGATTCATAAACCTCATGGACAGTCCTAATGATCAAGGTGTAAGAATTAGGAGCGCGACATAACTTCACTCCCCAACTTTTCAAGGACAAGTAATCTCATGACTTGACCCTTCATTTTATGTCTTGGGTTATTATGAAATTGGCGCGCGAGTCAAATAAGGTATGTCACTAATCCAATGTCTACTTATCTCATAGAAGGTTCATCAAAGAAGAAAATGGGAAAATGATGTAAATGATTCTTAAACTTTGGTTTAATGTGCAATATTATTTGTAAAATTTTGATTAATTTCCTAAAATACCAATAAATGTTTAATTTTTTCCCAAGACTATATGAAAATTTTCAATTTTATCCTTCCTTTAATTCAAGTTAACAGAATTTGCTGATGTGACTTCCAATCCATTAAATTTGAATGGTGGATCGCAAAAGAACTGTGACTTCCAATCCATTAAGTTTGAACGGTGTGCAAAAGAACTTACTCGTAGATTATTTATAATTATCTACATCATCAAATAACGATAGACGTGTTAACTTCCAAACTTTTTTTTCCCTTTTATAAAGTAGATAGATCAAAAGATGAACATGCTGACTCATCATTTGCAAATGTCCAGCTCAACGTGTTATAACCCATGTCATCAAATAATGTTTAATTATTATTTGAGCAAATAGAATGACTATATTGAACATTTATTAATAATTTAAAAATCACATTAAACAAATTAAGAGTTTGGAAATGGTATTGAATATTGAGTCAGAATTCAGTGACAGTTGTTATCAATTTTCCAAAAGGAAGTCATATCTAAGTCTGTAGAAGATAAATGCTTTGACATTTAATCCTAGAAAACAAATTAAGGCTGCATCAATAGTTCGGATTTCAATATAGATAGATAACAAATGATCTTATCCAGTGTTTTGTGACATCTTCCAAACTAGATAAAAAGCCATATAAGAAATTTGGCACAAGGAGTGGGATCAATATTGATTAGATAAAAAAAAATTAAAATTAAAATTAAAATAACAATCTCTGTTATCTTCAAATGGCTGAGTGATAAGTGATGTATTCAGCAATGAATCCACAATTCTTGACACTCTTTGTACACGTCTCTTTGCTCTCCAATTAATCCATCGAGGAATCTCAATCGTTCTCAACTTGCTTGCATTCGCATCAGACGATTGCAATTCCAAACCTTAGCATAGTTTGATTACCTAAAATGGAGAATCAAGGGAAACCGATCTTCTCACCGGCCACTCCTCCTCGTCCACCAAACCCAAATGATTGTCATAACCATTCACATCATCAACTTTCTTTGACAATTGGTTGCTTTTCGCTTCTCCTCATTCAAACCCCTCATTTGCTCCTCCTCAGTTGTTGTTTTCATTACCTTTGACGATAGCGCCCATCGTGCGATTGTGTCACTATCGAGACGCTAAGAGACATGGTCGGGAGGAGGAAGGGGGGAGAGGGATGAGGCCAATGATCAACGCATGACAGAGGGGGCAATGAGTGTGTGTCTGTGTTCGTGGGGCTGCCCGCAGGGGGAGGGAGGGTAAATGTCACTATATCCAGAGCCGTCGGCGTGAATGTTATAGGTGGAAACTGGTGGGGCAGAGTGGGCGGGGATGAGGAGTAGTCCGGTCATGAGGCGGTTTGGTTTGCTAAAGGGGCCGCGAGAGAGAAGCTCCTAGTGGCTATAACCATCAGCGAAATAAGTAAAGCACCAAAGAGTGGAGGTATGATCTAGGAGAGAGGATATTTGGAGGATTTTTGAAAATTCTCAATTCTATCTTAAATAACACCAAACATATAATGATTTTTCACTATTCGAAGAATATTTGAAAAAGTTTTATTCTTATTTTATCATATCTTATCTTAATTTGATTGCATACGACCAAACCCAATTTAAAAGACTATCACATGTTAGCATTCCCACAACTGGGCGTCTATTCCGAAAGTCATGTCTGTTTAATAAAAAAAAAAAAATATCGTCAAAAGTCGAAAAGTATTCTCTACAAGAAGTACATGCACTAGTGCCATCACATTGACAAGACGGGACAAAATGGGCAGGTGCCAGGCCCAGCATTCGCTGGGCTTCGTCTAAAAGATGAGGAAACTAGTCATCTTAAACATCATGTCACCCTCTATGTGAAATTTGTGGTCCATGCTACGAAAAATATAAGGAAAAAGAAAAAAGAAAAATCCCATATGATAAAGATATTCACATGCAAGTAAAACTTTGGGCTACTCATAAGTTACAAGAAATCAATTTAAATATAATTTTCCCAAATAAATAGAGACAAACTTAAGAGCAATGGCTTTTGGAACGATTGACAAAAGCATTTTCATTTTCTTAGATTAGGAACCTATTAATTTACGATAAAGATCTCATAGTGGCTTAGAAAATATTCACTTGAAGCTTGAACAACATGAAACACCAAATATTGGTCGAAATTTTGTTCTTTTGAGGAAAAAGAAAAGTTCTTTTTTGAGGAAAACAATTTGCTCTTGCTTATTTATAAAGTAGAAGGTTATAGAGTGCTCCGAAGGCACTTGATATATTTATAAAAATAGATTTGAATTGACACTGTGTCTTGTCCGAGCATTTACATGATTAAGACGGCAACTATCTCTCATATTTCTAGTTCATAATTTTTTTCCCACTCTTAATATCTCAGTAGTATGATGCTTAAATCATCCATCAACTCTCAACTATTGAGTAACTTTAATTGATATGTTAGTATATTAAAGGGAAATTTGATAATGCTTGACCCTAAAAATGAGATGATCCACTATTTGTATATATGGATACTTAATTTAAATATGAGATTATGCCCTTATTTAACTGCTTAAACTTATAGTGTAGTTAGCCATGATCCTCAAATTTTCATATATATTAGAATACGATTCTAAGTTCAAATCTCTTTACTTCCCATATGATATCTATCCATGCTTAAAATGTTTGAATATTAAACAATGCGTGAGGAGGAGTACTAAAGTGTTTAAACATTAAATAGCACATTTATTTAATAACTTAAATTTCTATAGCAATTGGCTATAATTGCACTTAACTTTCAAATTTCATCACCACAAATCATACTATTTTACAACTACCTAGTGGAATCTTTTAGGAACATTTTGAGCCTCTAATTAATTCTTCCCACTAGGTAACATCCGTATGTTTCCTTCCTATGATGCTAAGCCATACAAACGCACAACCAATCAGCACATGTCAATCACAAGACGCAAGAAAGATCAATTTCATAGGGGGATAAGATCATAAATATTATTCTCCATGATTTGAATGATTTGACTTAAATTGATATGTTAGTATATTACGGGGTAAGTTGGTAATGCTTGACCCTAAAAATGAGAGGATCCACTCTTTGAATGAATACTTAATTTAAATATGGAACTATGCCCTCGCATAATTGCTTACTTATAGTGTAGTTGGCTTGATTCCTCAAATTTTCATTTATAACAGAATATGATGTTCTGAGATCAAAACTTCTTTTTACTTCCCATATAATATCTTTCCATGCCTAAAATGTTTAAATATAAAATAACGCATGAGAATGATTATTAAAGTGTTTAAACATTAAACAATGCTATCATTTAACAACTTATATTTTTATAGCAATTGGCTATAATTTCGCTTTACTTTTACAATTCACGATTGCAAATCACACTGTCGCACAACTACGCAACAAAATCTTTTAGAAATATTTTGAGCCTCTAATTAATTCTTCCCACTAGGTAACATCCGTATGTTTCCTTCCTATGATGCTAAGCCATACAAACGTACAACCAATCAGCACATTTCAATCACAAGACGCAAGCAAGATCAATTTCATAGGGGGATAAGATCACAAATATTATTCTCCATGATTTAAATGATTTTACTTTAATTGATATGTTAGTATATTAAAGGGTGAGTTGGTAATGCTTGACCCTAAAAATGAGAGGATCCATTCTTTGAATGAATACTTAATTTAAATATGGAACTATGCCCTCGCATAATTGCTTACTTATAGTGTAGTGGGCTTGATTCCACAAATTTTCATTTATACTAGAATATGATGTTTTGAGATCAAAACTTCTTTTTACTTCCCATATAATATATTTTCATGCCTAAAATGTTTAAATATAAAAGAACACATGAGAATGATTATTAAAGTGTTTAAACATTAAACAATGCTATCATTTAACAACTTATATTTTTATAGCAATTGGCTATAATTTCGCTTAACTTTTACAATTCACGATTGCAAATCACACTGTCACACAACTACGCAACAAAATATTTTAGAAACATTTTGAGCCTCTAATTAATTCTTCCCACTAGGTAACATCCGTATGTTTCCTTCCTATGATGCTAAGCCATACAAACGTACAACCAATCAGCACATTTCAATCACAAGACGCAAGCAAGATCAATTTCATAGGGGGATAAGATCACAAATATTATTCTCCATGATTTAAATGATTTTACTTTAATTGTTATGTTAGTATATTAAAGGGTGAGTTGGTAATGCTTGACCCTAAAAATGAGAGGATCCACTCTTTGAATGAATACTTAATTTAAACATGGAACTATGCCCTTGCATAATTGCTTACTTATAGTGTAGTGGGCTTGATTCCTCAAATTTTCATTTATACTAGAATATGATGTTTTTAGATCAAAACTTCTTTTTACTTCCCATATAATATCTTTCCATGCCTAAAATGTTTAAATATAAAACAACGCATGAGAATGATTATTAAAGTGTTTAAATATTAAACAATGCTATCATTTAACAACTTATATTTTTATAGCAATTGGCTATAATTTCACTTAACTTTTACAATTCACGATTGCAAATCACACTGTCCCACAACAACGCAACAAAATCTTTTAGAAACATTTTGAGCCTCTAATTAATTCTTCCCACTAGGTAACATCCGTATGTTTCCTTCCTATGATGCTAAGCCATACAAACGTACAACCAATCAGCACATTTCAATCACAAGACGCAAACAAGATCAATTTCATAGGGGGATAAGATCACAAATATTATTCTCCATGATTTAAATGATTTTACTTTAATTGATATGTTAGTATATTAAAGGGTAAGTTGGTAATGCTTGTCCCTAAAAATGAGAGGATCCACTCTTTGAATGAATACTTAATATAAATATGGAACTATGCCCTCGCATAATTGCTTACTTATAGTGTAGTGGGCTTGATTCCTCAAATTTTCATTTATACTAGAATATGATGTTTTTAGATCAAAACTTCTTTTTACTTCCAATATAAGATCTTTCCATGCCTAGAATGTTTAAATATAAAACAACGCATGAGAATGATTATTAAAGTGTTTAAACATTAAATAATGCCATCATTTAACAACTTATATTTTTATAGCAATTGGCTATAACTCTGCTTAACTTTTACAATTCACAACTGCAGATCACACTATCCCACAACTACGCAACAAAATCTTTTAGAAACATTTTGAGCCTCT
Organism: Corymbia maculata; assembly: GCA_014182735.1. NCBI lineage: Eukaryota > Viridiplantae > Streptophyta > Magnoliopsida > Myrtales > Myrtaceae > Corymbia > Corymbia maculata. The sequence goes on from CM024689.1 coordinate 28,782,116, forward strand.
AATTAATTCCTCCCACTAGGTAACATACGTATGTTTCCTTCCTATAATGCTAAGCCATACAAACGTACAACCAATCAGCACATTTCAATCACAAGACGCAAGCAAGATCAATTTCATAGGGGGATAAGATCACAAATATTATTCTCCATGATTTAAATGATTTTACTTTAATTGATATGTTAGTATATTAAAGGGTAAGTTGGTAATGCTTGACGTAAAAATGAGAGGATCCACTCTTTGAATGAATACTTAATTTAAATATGGAACTATGCCCTCGCATAATTGCTTACTTATAGTGTACTCGGTTTGATTCCCCAAATTTTCATTCATATCATAATATGATGTTCCGAGATCAAACTTCTTTTTACTTTCCATATTATATCTTTCCATGCTTAAAATATTTAAATGTAAAACAACACGTGAGAATGAGTATTAAAGTATTTAAATATTAAATGACACGATTATTTAACAACCTAAATTTTTATAGTAGTTGGCTATAGTTCTGCTTAACTTTCACAATTCACGACCACAAATCACACTGTCCCACAACTATGCTGTAGAATCTGTTAGAAACATTTTGAGCCTCTAATTAATTCTTCCCACTACGTATCCTCCGTATGTTTCCTTCCTATGCCGCTAAGCCATATAAATGTACAATCAATCAGCACATTGCAATCACAAGAAGCAAGCAAGATTGATTTTATAATGGGATAAGATCATAAACATTATTCTCCATGATTTCAATGACTTGACTACATGCGCAAAGGATCGAAAATGTTGTACTCTGAAGTCCATACCGTGTTCTACAGCAGCGAGTATTAGACATTAAAGAGACCCATGAACACACACATGCCACATACTAGGAATAATATAGCTTGCTATTATTACCCAACGACTAATGGAGGAAAAGATGGAAAAAAGAAAAAGAAAAAGAACAGTGATGTGGCCAATTCTCATCCAATTGAGTCAATATTCATCTGTGAAAATGATTAATGAACGCAAACCCTTGTGATAAAGCGTACTCTTTTTCTTTAATTTACGTCGCAAGTGGGAGACTCATTTCCTTTCATTATTCCCTTCTATAAGCAAGCGCTAGATTAGTAGGATCAAAGAGGCCTATAGTACAGAAGGAGCGAAGGTTTCAACTGGGGTTTTATAAGCTCTCTCTCTCTCTCTCTCTCTCTCTCTCTCTCTCTCTCTCTCTCTCTCTCTTTCTCCCCCTCTTTCTCCTTATCTATCTACAACAGTTCCAAATTCAAATGATCATAGTCAAGAAAGTAGGGAAAACAAAGGGAAACGTGTGCATATAAAGAGAGAGGTTTTATCTGGGTACGTTCGAAACCTGAGCAGTGATAATACTCGATGATCTTTCGTTGTGCTATACCTTTTTCTCAGAGTGCGCCTCCCTAGTTTCAAACCCAACATGCGTTTTTCGATTTTGGGGTTCGAAAGTGATCCATTATATACCCTTTTTCGCCTTGCTTTTTCCAAGTTTTCAAGCTCGTAATGAGCATCATCAATTATGCTGCATTATTGTTGATTTTACAATGATTATGCTTAGCAAAGTCTGGCTTCTTTGGAACTACTATTTTTATTGTGAGAAATAATCCATATGGTCACAAGCTTATGCCGTTCTAAAGCACACAGGGCCACCAGCCAGGTCATCCACGCATGAATAACGGACGTTACCTTTCTCCATAGATAACTTAGGCTCCAATTATTTAGTGCAAAATGAATGATTTAAAAAACAAAAAATTAAAAATGATTACTTGCGTCACTTAAAATAATTAATCAATGAAAAATATTTTCAATATTGATAATAATTTATGTATGAACATTTTCATAGATGATGAAATTTTTTGCCATTCATTCATTTTTATAACAACATAAGTGACAATTTTATGAAAATATTTTCCAACTCATGAATTTTTTGCAAAATAAATAGAGTCTTAGTTATTAAATCTACTTAATATTTCATTCACGTGCAAAGCAGTCTAGTTATTAAGGAAACATTATCTTTCCTATGAGATCACAGTAGTGGTGCATGACCTTTCTCCGTTAGCTTTAAAACATAGAACGCCAATTTTGAACGGTATTAATAGTTTTGTTTAATGAGATTTATCGTTATTTACAATTCCACCTCTTCTCCCCCAGATACGAGGTTAGGAGTGATCAATTTTAGGATGAGCTAGTTCCCACCCTAGAACTGAAAATATCATTTTGTAATTTGTGAAATCGAGAAATGGCGGACTTAGTTTTGGAACGAGCATGATTTCTTTCTTTTTCTTTTTTCCTATTCCTTCTTAGTAATGAAACACAGGAATGGGACAATGGATTTAAAAAAAAACATTGTTTTTGAACACTTGTAGGGAACCAAATATTCTTGCAAAGTGCGAGTGTGTCTATGAATGTTGTTTTTTTTTTCTCTAGCCTTTTGACAATAAAAAAAAATATCGGCATGGGTGATTTGGTCCGCACTTCAAACTGGGAATCGGATCAATTATCACTGATTCCCAATTTTAGGAATTTGGAACTTGCTCAAAATCAGCCGATTTAATCCGATCCTTGTGCTCACCCCTCTGTTGCAATGTCACTTATCGTAAAATGTTTTAGAACTTTGATATTCTTGATTTAAGGGGAAGTTCTATTTGAAAATTCTAGGCCACCTTCTGTCATCGTGATATCGAATTTTGGACCTAAATTTTGCGAGTATTATTTTGTCGTTAATAAAAAGAAGGAAACCGTCGAACGTAGGGTTGTGTTTCTATAGTTGAAGGTACTTGCTCGAGCTACTAAATATTTTCGTCTACGAAGTATATCTAGACTTCAAAAAAAAATGCACCAACTTTATGTTGAGGAATAAATCTGGTTTAAACTTTTTTTTGTCTCGTAAAAAAACACCAATTTTTGGTTGAGGGACAAACATGGACTAATTTTTTTTTTCTCATAAAAAAACATGAACTTTAGGTCGAGTGATAAATCAAACCCAAACTTTTTTTTTGTCTCGTAAAATGGTACTAATTTTAGGTCAAATGACAATTATGGTCTCAACTTTTTTTTGTCTAATAAAAAATCACAAACTTTTACCCTATCTCAAATTTGACCCATACCATTAATTTTCTATTTGAAGTTAACATTGTTTCAGGAAAAAAGGTTTTAGCCGTGAACTTGGTGGATTTCGTTCATGGTGCCTTTCAATGGGCGGGTGGTCTAGAGCTTCATATTACAACAAAACGGCAAAGTTGGCAAGAGAAATTTAGTTTGGAGATTTTTTGACTTGCTAGTAGAGTGTATCAAAGATGAACAGTTTCACTATTATTCTCCAAGCTATAACTCAAACAAAAAGACAATGAATAGTAATTTAATTACAACCAACAAAAGCCTCTTCTTTATATTCACAGCTTGTAGTTTAAATTTTGCATTATTTTCGGCATCATCATTTCAGTTTCCTTTAATTTCATCGCGCTTAACTCTAGTCCAGTTTAATTTCCTTCAAATTCAGTACTCGTAGTCTACATTCCCTCTACTTTTCAACATCGTGATTTCAATTTCCTTTCGTCCGTCACACTTACCTCTAGTCCACTTTACTTTCCGTTTCCTTTTTTTCTTCTTTTTTCTTTTAATTTCGGGATGCACTTTGAGTACGATTGATTTCGAGACTTCACCTTCTCCTTACTGCTTTGATTCGAAGTTCTACTTTCCAATTACGTTTTGCTCTTAAGGACCGACACATCTTTCTTTCGCAAAAATACATGTCAATTCGATTTGAAAAAAGGCTTGTCTTGCATAAGTTCGATCACTATGTGATTGAGCTAGAACCATTGAACAAGTTTTTTTTATTTTTCTTTTCCCCAATCTTCTATCTATCGGATTTGCCTTACATCGATTCAGATCTGATGGGTAAGCTTCCTCGGATTCATTCGCATTTTCACATCTGTCTGGGATTTTGCAAGCATGCACGAAGATGGTTCGAGTACACACGACCAAGTAAACTCCGTTCACACGTAAACGAGCAGATCTCATGGAATTTTTCACAGTGCATAACAGTAACAAATGTAGCAAGAAACTGGCTATCGCCATCATCCTTCCTTCGAAAGATCTGTGAAAAGGAATGAAAAGAAAATTCGCAACTCCCCATCTTCACTTTTATTCTTAAGAGTCAAGGGGGAACTCTTATACCCCAAAAGAAAAAAAAAGGCACTTTCAAGTGGCAAACGGGCTACTTTGGTGTCTTCTTGCCTAACAGAAACTTGTACAACCACGTGAAGCACACACCAAGAAGCCCCGTTCGAAGTTAGAAATGAAGCTTCTCATTCTAGATTGTGCTCATAAACATGGCCGTTTCTTTTCACTTGCATCAAAACTTATATGATAGTGATACGGATGGGAAAATTGTCCAAACAATCGTAGGCTTATTGTATTTTTGCCAATTTAATCATAAACTTTTCAATTTTGCCAATTGAATCATAAATTTTTTCACATTTTGTCAATTAAGTTCATTCAATCACTTTTGGTCGAAAATTGCTGAAGTGAACTAATAAGCATTGACGTGGACATTTTTAAATAAATATTTAATAATTTTATGGTTTTTCCTTTTTTTTTGCTCTTTTTTTTTTTGCAGTTTTTGGAGTTAGGGCCCACAAGGGTTGGCCTCACCAGCCACAAATCACCCAAAATCGACAAGGGCTACAATGCCCTTGTTGGCCCTTATCGAGGCTATGGCCCTCACTTGGTCAAATTTGGCGAGGGCATTAAGGCCCTCACCAATTCATTGCGAGGGCTCTCACACCCTTGCTTTGGCCTGTGAGGGCGTTGTGGCACCCTTACCCATGTTGGCAAGAGCTGCAACGCACTCAACTAGAGCCAGCGAGGGTTGCCAACCACCCTCACCATCTCTAACTCCAAAACTAGAAAAAAAAAAAAAACAAAGAAAAGAAAAAAAAAAAAAATTCAAACTATTTTTAAAAATTGTACATATTAGCGTTGGATGTGTCACGTAGGATGACCTATGTTGACATTAGTGATTTTCAGCAAAAATTGACCGAATGGACTCATTTGACAAAAAATTGAAAAAGTTTAAGACCCAATTAGTAAAATTTAAAAATTATGACTGAATTGACAAAAGTACAATAAATTTATGACTTTCTGGATAATTTTTCTAAAATAGATAGTTCAGGTCCACACAGTGACTTTCTTTTGAAAGGATTTGGACTTCGACAATTGCTGTACATTTATGAAAATTAGAAAATTCCCTATGAGAGAATATTCTTAGAGATATTGTTTGATGTTAGGGATAGCATTTGGTGTATCATGCCTTGCCATCGCCAGTTGCCTTATCTTCAGTAACTTCTCAATTTTGTCAATACTCAACAATGCCTACCGTGAATGTTATTCGTTGTATGACTCTCTTTCACTTGCAAGCATCATCGACGAGCAGAGTCACTGTCCAGGCAGCTGTGAGTGCCGGTGTCAAGCACACCTTCATCAAGCTTTAGCTTATCGCAATTAAAGTTGGGTTTCTACTAGGAGTGTGCAAAAGAACCGGGAACCGCCCGGACCGCCCGGAACCGGACCGGACCGGCCCGGAACCGGTGGTTCCTAAAGGGACCGGTCCGGTTCCCGGTTCCAATAAATTGGAACCGGTGAGTACCGGTCCGGTTCCCGGTTCCATGGGCGGATCCGCCCGCCCATCCATCCGGACCGGACCGATATTATAATAATAATATATATTAATTTTTATTGTAAAAAATCATTTTTTTCAGTTGAAAAAAATTAAAATTTTGAAGCCCCATGTTTATAATTTTTATTGTTCTATTTGAGGCAACCTACCAAGAGAGGTAAAGAAAAAGCGTGAGAACATTTGCAAAATCTCTAAATAGACCATCTTTTCGATACGTGTCCAATGGAGTTTATTTTCTTCGCCCGCTTGTGAGACCGGTTCCATAGATCCACCCGGGAACCGGACCGGACCGGCGGTCCGGTTCTCGGGTGGATCCATGGAACCAACGGGCGGTTCCCGGATCCAATTTTTTGAACCGGTCCTTAGTGGGCGGTTCCGGTTCTAGGGTGGGAACCGCCCACCCGGACCATGCACACCCCTAGTTTCTACATTGTTTTATCAAGTAGTATACGAAAAAATGTGTCGACTTTCTGATAATGTGTTTCTTCGGTGTTTCTCAATTTTGGTGATGGTATGGATTACATTCAAATTGTCTTGTAAGGTCTGGCTTACAAAATTGCCATTGTCTTAAATTTGGTTTGATGGATCCACATTCATTGTCTAGTGCAAGGTCCAGCTTACACGAAACTTGATCACAAACATTGGAAGAAAGTTTGATATTCCCTATTGAAGAATATTGTTAAAGATATTATTAAACAATAGTAATATTATTTGATATTATGTTGTTTTCTAAAAAGGCTAATTTCCTCGTTAAATTAGACTATTTCCTTTCCTATAAAATATTGTTTGGGAATAAATTCCCTTAATACATTGTGAAGTCAAGTCAATTTAGTAAAAATGTATTATTTATTATTCTCTCTCCTTTTTATAGATCCTAGAATATTTACAGCACTATTGCATGCATAGTATATAGATAAATACATCTTGGTGCAATCTCCTCATTAGTCCTCGTTCTCTTGCTCAAAGTTCAAACTGTCTTTGTAATTTGTTCTTCCAAAGTGATCCATATCATCAATATTCATTCTTTTTTTAAGGGGTGTGCAACCGGACCGGGTTTACAGAACCCGGACTGGACCACCCGAAAAATAGGGTCAGGAACCGATTCTCGATTAAACTAGTCCGAGAATCAATTCCAATTTTTGGGAACCAGTTGAAACTGGTCTAGGAATAGGGTCCAAGCAAAGACCCACCCAGAACTCGAACCGGTTTTGGAACTAGTTTTTATCCTATTAAAAACAAAATAAAATCATCTTTTTGTATAGTGCCTTTGAGTCTCTTTGTCTTCAAAAAATTGTTAAAAAAAGAAAGTTTCTTTCTAAATCAAGTTAAGGGAGAATTGTTTTGAAAGAATTATTAAAAATAATTGTTCTCATACATTGTTTTTCTTTTTTAATAGTCTCACCTTCAACTATTACTATAGTCGTAGGATAAGTGCTACTAACTATTGTAGCACTAATTAAAACATTTTCAGTCCAATTCAAGAAAGATGTCCTCCTAATAAGAGCCCCGTCACATATACATGAGCAAGCATATTAAATGATATCATAAGTATTTATGGGAATTGGATTAATATTAGATCTATATTTGTTACTAATGTTTGTGCATTGTTAGGTTTTTTGCTTTGTCTTATAATATTAAAAGGATCACGTTGTTGTTTTTTAGCTAATTAATGTAAAATTCAAAGCCGTACATGATATCGAACGGTTACAAAATAGGTTCCGATGAAAACAAGGTTAATCCTGTTCGGGCCGGAAAAAAATAGAGTAGTCGGTATAGGATCCAAAAAAATGAACCGGTTTGGACCCTACCCACCTTGGATCCTCCAATCACCCTCTACTTTTTGGTTATTCCTGTGAAGTATTCTACCTACTTGAAATCGATGTTGTAAAAAATGCAGAATTCTGTCTCTCTTTTTGGCTAAACACTCTCTCTCTCTCTCTCTCTCTCTCTCTCTCTCTCTCTCTCTCTCTCTATATATATATATATATCCGTCTGTGAAGCACTGTGCCCACCAATTGAGGCCGATCACCGCTTAGTGATCGCCTCTCTTATCGACCTAACCCTCCATCTTCCACGGTATATTTTACCTAAAAACTAACATTAGGTTTCATTGCCTCCTAAAGATTCTTCCTGAAAAGAAGCCGATCCGAGTCGTCATCTCCAAACGGGTCCGCGACACGCGTCCCTCGCACAGCGCGGTTGCCCAACGTTTACCCTCCCAAAAAGGAAGGGAGCGCCTTTTCTTCCCGTCAACCCAGTCTCAACCTTTCGTCGCACTGTAGGGTCAAACGCGGAAGTGCTTTGTCAGCCCGACGCGCACAAGAGCCTTCTTTTTGCCAAAGCTGTATCTATTTGACCGGCGAGCCCCTCCTAAACCGAGTAGTGTCGGACTCACTAGCGAAAGATGGGAAGAACACGTGCTGTCTTTCAACACGTGGAGGCCGCAATTTCACTGTATCGTGATTCCTCCGCGTGTTTCCCAACGCTGGCGAACCAGCCAAAAAAGCAATCAAAAGGAAAAGAGAGAGGTGATCTGCAGAAGTGGTGCATACCGCTGAGACGAGATACTGTTGGATCTTGAGGATTCGCTTGTTGACTGGAATGCTCACTGCTGTCCGTCACTTATCGTTTTGTGAACTGATATACAGACCGAACGTAACGCCTTTTGATAGAACTATTAAAGAAAGAACTGTACATGTATCCCTGGCATTACTTACGTTCCACGGATTCTTGTTAATGTTTTCCGCATGTATCGGTGTCTCGCTGCATAACCTGAGTTAAGTCTTAGGTTGTAAATCATATTCCCAACCCACATCGTACGTCTAGATGGGGAGAGAGAGAGCAACGAGCAACGTTTGCAACCGGCAATTCACTTGTGGAATCAGTGATGGTCGACACCCAGATATTTTATTAGAAATTCACTCAAGTAGCTAGTAACAAGAAGCCGTGCTCATACACTTTAGTTAGAGAGTAATTATAGCATACACCGTCAGCATAAAACCAAGGCTATATTAGCAAGTCCATTAATATCCTTACTTACCACGAGAAAAGATCGCTCGAAAATTAGTGGTTTCATGTCAATTGCCTACCGTATTGCCTCCTACTTTAATACCCGTTTCAAGAATCACTACAGTAGCTTTATAGCCCCATGATCTTGTGTCCTTTCCTTCAATTGCGTTCGGGAGACCTGAATTGCTTTACAGAAATATCCAAATGGTAGGTGCCGTTCGGCCTAAATCTTCTTTATTTCCTTCCAATTATTGGATGGGCAGGCCCATAATTGCGTTTTAAATTAGAAGCATTATGTGAATCTGCGACCATCCCAACTTATAATACTACCTAATAAACAACAGGGTTTTCCACAAAGTTGAAGCCCTAATCACGACGTTACTAACGTCACGTTAGTTCCCGTATATTCCCGAGTTGGTCCGACGTCAATGCCGGCCACGTGTAAAGTCAGTCGACCCTTTAGGCAATTGAGAAAGCAATCCTATTGGTGAATTATATGCCACATGGCAAATCTCTAATGGAACAAGATCCCCTATTTATGGTAAGCTTCTTCGATTTTGCTTCTTCGAATGAAATTATTGCCTAATTATGTCGCATGTCGGTTATATCCCTTAATTTTTATTTTTTTTGGGTCAAAATTATGTCCCTTAATTTGAAAGTATCATAATCTACACACGGGAATCATGTTGATGTGTATGAAGAATAAGTGACCTGGCATGATAATGTCAATGTTAGTTATAGCCAAGCCTAGGGTACAAATAATACCATAGTTGTTTCCTCGGTCGGATGTTGAACTTGGATTTCCCACGAGCCCTTCATTAATTTATGCAAAAGGTCGGCCACAAGACAATCGAAAGGATCGTACTTAAGTCGAGCATCCAATTGTGCAGTAAACGAATTTGTGGCGCTGAAAACCACAGAAGCGAACGGACTACCGACCAAACTTGCGCACGGGTTTGGTGCAGAGGATAGAGAAGGCGGAGATTTCATGCGGTTTGACTCACTGCGCCAACATGTATGAGAGAGATTGACGAGATGCTTTCATTGTAAAATTGACTCAATCCCAACTTCAAGTCTTTTAATGTCACGAAAGTCAGTCTTGGATTATACTCAACCATTGATGCTAGGCCTTGATGGCTCTCTATATACTCTGCATTTGACTTAAAGAACACGTGCATTTAGGATAGGGTGCACATCCAATGTCTTAGGAAACGGCGCCACGGCGCACCCGCCTTTAATACCTCGGACATCCAGTCTACACCATCCAACTCTCTCTCGACCGGTAACTGAAAAGTCCAACCTTGAACGATCAAACGCCTGCCTTTTGCCAGCGCCGGAAAATGAAATTACTTAGCAAGCACCTACACGTACTTCCGACCTGAGAATGAACGTGATGTGTGCTTTCCGATCAAGATTTTGGTTCGACCGAAGTTACTATTGCATCTGCATTTAGGGCCGTTGAAAACTAACCAGTCTTTCCCAAGAAAATGCCGAGGGCTTCGGTCAACCAGAAAAGCGAGTGCGAGATTAAAAAGCATAAGTTAGTGCATGGCTTCCATTTAACGGAGTCAATTAATATTTTTGGCTAATGACAGTGACCGACATCTCGATACAAATTTCATCACAAGGGTTTGGCAGGTTCCTATTTGACGTGATGGAAAACCATCGTGACTGGCATGCACTGCGAATTACAGCCAACACGTATCGTCGGTTCAGTCATGAGATTCAAGCCGTCAAGCTTGGCCGCAATATGCTAAAAAATCAGCTTCTGAAACCGTCAATTTAAAAATATTATCTTACTATAAATGGGCCCGCATCACCAGTTTACCTGCCTTTCGTTCAATCTATGATCTCTTATGTACCAACTCCCAGCACAAAACCGGATTGCCCATCAGAAAAGCAAAATCCTTATAGGTGATACCCTTGATCAATTGTTCACATGCTCATCTTATAACATATGGTCCCATATCAAGAAACATCAAAATGCCAAATACACAAGCTCCTTGACTCTTAGGTATTGATTAATCTTGTCCGTACCGTTATTCATATAATGAATTTATGTTGGTTTTTTTTTTTATGTCATATAGTGATAATACTAATTGAAATTAGATAAAAGCATGCCCATAGTTAATGAATCAGCAATTTTTTGTCCTCGAAAGTGTGCATTTAGATTTTTTTTCTGCCAACCCATTATCGAGTAAAAGAGTGCGTATCATGTAATCTTATCTCTCAACAAAAACACAAAATCAAATAATAGTCACCACGGAAGGTAGGACTCGCCATCCAATAAAAAAGTGCATATCATTTAATCTTATTTCTTGACAAAAGAGTAAAATCAAATAATAATCACCATAGAAGGTCGGAAGGTAGGAGGGAAGTTGTGACGAAGTTGACAACATTCCATGTGTGAATGGGACCCAAGTAGCATTTGCAAGAACCCTTTCCCTCCCTCCTCTATCCCTTTATATATACCCACCTCCATGCACTCCCCATCTCCAAACCAACCTCACTTCCTATACTCAATTCTCTCTCTCTCTCTCTCTCTCTCTCAAAAGCTGCCTAAATCTTAGCCAAGTCCCAAGCTTGAAAGTATTTCTGCTAAAGCTTTGCCAGCTCGAACGCATTTGAGGTATAATGGGCAACATGGACAACATCGAATACGAGTGCCCGCACAAGGTAGCGATCCCACCGACCAAGCCCTTCCTCCAGTCGCTCATGACCACCCTCAAGGAGACCTTCTTCCCTGACGACCCGTTCCGGCAGTTCCAGGGCCAGCCGGGGTCCCGGAAGCTCGTCCTGGGGCTCCAGTACTTCGTCCCAATCCTCGAGTGGGCCCCGCGCTACACCTTCGACTCCTTCAAGGCCGACCTCGTGGCGGGGATCACCATCGCCAGCCTCGCGGTCCCCCAGGGGATCAGCTACGCCCAGCTGGCGAGCCTCCCCCCGATTATCGGACTGTGTGAGTGCCATTACATACAAAGGGTTGTTGTAACATACATAGTGGCTCTATGTATTTGTTTTCATCCTCTTCTGTGAGATTATCTTGCTGTCTCGCTCTCGAGAGACTATATTTTTCTCAAGTTTTCTTTCTTAAATGAATGCAGATTCGAGCTTTGTGCCGCCACTGGTGTATGCAATGTTGGGGAGTTCGAGAGATTTGGCCGTGGGGACGGTAGCGGTGGCCTCGCTGCTCATATCCACAATGCTTGGCAAGGAAGTGAGTCCAACCGAGCACACAAGAGAATATGTTCAGCTGGTTTTTACTTCCACCTTCTTCGCTGGTGTTTTCCAAGCCTCTCTTGGCTTCTTAAGGTGCTCTCTCTCTCTCTCTCTCTCTCTCTCTCTCTCTCTCTATCGAGAGGTGAATTGACTCTATTTACATATTTTATATAAAGGCAACGCGTCGCTCAATCACTAAATCAATCTTCTAGAAATTGTCGTGGTCCCATGAGTGTAAATTGATGAGCCGATGACTCGAGAGTGATCGAGATCATTTTCCACATCGTTCATTGGTCAAATCCATCGCTTTTGGAGCGATCGAATGAGGATAATCATGCCCTTTTTCCTCTCCCAAACTTTTTTTATCATATGCAATCCAACTAGACTAAAGTCTATATCCCAAGAGTCTTGCCCTTGCATGAACATGGGTATAAGGACTTCGGTTCTTGTCCTATGCAACAGAAAATGCCTTGTACAGCGCTACTGAAAGACAATTGGAAGCCGCGGTGACGAGAGAGATCAAGAAAACTACGACCTCCCTCTCCCTTTCTAATCTCACGTACTATCAGACTCTATAATAGGAAAAAAGTTGCCTTTTGGTCATAATTTTTTGCTTTTTTCGGACACAAGAACGTTTTTTTAGATGTATTTTTCAGCTGGTCCTTTTCTCTTTGCAATTGACTTAATGGTTTCTTTATGTTTACAGGCTTGGGTTCGTAGTGGACTTTCTGTCACATGCAACAATAGTGGGGTTCATGGGAGGAGCAGCGACGGTGGTGTGCCTTCAGCAGCTCAAAGGCATGCTCGGCTTGGTCCATTTCACTCACGCCACTGACCTCGTCTCCGTCATGCGCTCCGTCGTCACTCAAGTCCACGAGGTTCATGAACGTTTTCTTTTCAACACTATTATTCTGTGTTTAGGACTTCCTCACACGTCATTATTGATGTCTTTGATTTACTTACTGGTTTTTTTCTCTTCTACACTTGCAGTGGAGATGGGAAAGTGGAGTCATGGGCTGCTGCTTCCTCGTCTTTCTCCTGCTCACCAGATACTTTGTAAGTAAAGTAGAAAGTAAATATCTAGACCGATGTTATCTTATTCATTCGGGTTTCGAGAAATGTAATTTTTTTCGCCTTCATGAGTGAGGTTATATGTTAAGGTCATAGTTGATAATTAAGCCCACTATATGTTCATTTAATTCCTCGCCATTACAATCAAGATGAACATATTAGTTGACAAAAATAACCTAGTAAAGTTGGCGACAATCAACAGGGAGTTTTTTTTACGATAGTAATACCTAAAAATTTCCAAATGAGAGAGAGAGGGAGAGAGGGAAAGAGTACAATAGCCAAGAGTTCATCTTAGAGAGGCAAATTGTTGGTGTCCTTTCTTTCCCAACAAGGAAAAAAAGCGGGTGAACAAAATTAAAGAAAGAACAAAGGATAAAGAGGCCAGTTATTGGGATTTCTGTAGTGGATCATTGCCTGGTCTATACATGGAGCTCAGTGGCGTTGGGTGGGTTCTGCAAAAAGCTCTGAGAACGAATGGAGTGGACGACGAATCATTTGATATTCTCGTGCTCTCCACACTGCCATTCATGTCTGCTTTAAGCTTTTCGAGGGAAAGATCTTGCTATTTAGGTATAGTATGTATAGACTCTAAACCGTATTATTAAACATCGGAATAAACTTCTTGAGTAGTAATTTGTTCTTGAGGACTCCAAGCATGTTTAGGGTTTTTAAGACATTAGTCTTCCTGAGTGATTCCCTCTCCGATTATGTACATGTGCATGATCTCTTAGCAAGAATTCAAAACATGAATCGTCTTGTTGTCTAATGGTTTATATTATCAAAACAGACTATGGCACGCTTAATTAACTTCTAACTCTCTCGATTGCTTATATTTCATGTTGTCTTCTTGCTACATATTTATTGGGATATGATGGCTTTAATTAATTGCTTGCAAACTATACATGTCAACATACGCAGAGCAAAAAGAGGCCAGCCTTCTTTTGGGTAAATGCGATGGCGCCCCTCACTTCAGTCATTTTCGGGAGCGTCCTCGTCTATCTCAGTCATGCTGAGAAACATGGAGTTCCAGTGGTAAAGATCTCTCTCTCTCTCTCTCACAAAGAGAAATTAAAAATTGATGTTAAAAAAGGAAATTCAAAGCCAGAAATTCGGATAACAACTAGATGGACCGGTCTAGTGATCAAGGAACGAATGCATATGTGCCTGTATCGAAAGTTCAATTTCTCACATGGTCAGATGCCAAACAATATCATGTTTGGGCTAACCCTTCAGCTTTTGGCTTGCACCTTACCTAATTCATGAGATTAATGAGATGTTTATGGGAATAGAATTTATCTGTCTAAGATGAACTTTCTCATTAGAAAAATTCAATCACAATGAACATTTTATGCTTCGCTCAATGTCCATTGATTTTTTATGCCACAAGAGATTCAGTTTGGGCATACGATGTATAGTCACATTCCTTCTTTAACATATGTTTTTTACTCCAGATTGGGCACCTGAAGAAAGGGTTGAACCCGCCATCTATAACAGAACTGGCATTTGGATCGCCACATTTGATGACTGCCATTAAAGTCGGAATCATCACTGGCATCATCGCCTTGCTGTAAGTTTTCACTCTTTTAAGTCCTCTCTTAAAACAATTCTTTGTATACCATTTTATTCGCATGGCTAGCATCTTTAGCTTGTCTAATGTATTCAACAGCAATATAATGTATTGATGTGACCGAAATAGACTTGGGTGTTTAATTAACGTCAATGGATGGTGTGCAGGAAGGTGTAGCTGTTGGGAGGAGTTTTGCCACATTCAAGAACTACCATATTGATGGCAACAAAGAAATGATAGCATTTGGCATGATGAACATTGCAGGCTCTTGCACTTCTTGCTACTTAACCTCAGGTACTAATTTCCTACAGCAAATGAACTCAAACAGATGATCTGAGAAAGTTTCATTTTCGTTCTTAATTACAACTAATCAAACTGATATGAGTTACATGTGTATGTCTTTGATTACAGGGCCATTTTCAAGAACGGCAGTGAACTTCAATGCTGGGTGCAAGAGTGCAGTGTCCAACATTGTGATGGCAACAGCAGTGATGATCACATTGCTGTTCCTAACTCCCCTGTTCCATTACACTCCCCTCGTGGTGCTCTCATCAATCATCATTGCCGCCATGCTCGGCCTCATTGACTACGAGGCAGCCATCCATCTCTATAAGATTGACAAGTTCGACTTCGTCGTCTGCATTAGCTCATACATTGGTGTCGTCTTCGGGAGCGTCGAGATCGGCCTGGTCACTGCGGTAAGGAAATCGAAAGAAAAAACACGACCCAACTTATATATTCATGAGATTCATTACTATCTTCAGTGTAATTGGGCATGCAGTCATAGTATATCTTGCTTGTTAACTTGCAAAAAAGACATGAACTCTGGGATCTTAAGATTGACTATGCTATTGGAATGAACTTGCAGGTGGTGTTGTCGTTGGTTAGGGTGCTGATCTCCGTAGCCAGGCCAAGGACTTTTGCATTGGGCAATATTCCCAACTCCGTGATATATAGAAGCATGGATCAATACCCAAATGCCACACATGTTCCCGGAGTCCTCATCCTTCAGATAGACTCACCAATCTATTTTGCTAATGCAAACTACTTGAGAGAGAGGTACATCTAGATACATTACCCCATACCAGACTTCCTATTTTCGTCAAACTTTGATCTTAAGCGGAAATTTGGCTATTTCGTGATTTTAGGATTTCGAGATGGATCTACGAGGAGGAAGACAGGGTGAAAGCGGCGGGAGAAAATAGCTTGCAGTACATCGTACTTGACCTGAGCGGTATATTTATCTTCAGTCACTGTCAATTTTGCCATAAAAGAACATACATAGTTGGATTTAACTTATCTGTGATATCTTACAGCCGTTGGAAGCATCGATACCAGCGGAATTAGCATGCTCGAGGAAACCAAGAAAAATGTCGACAGAAGAGGACTCAAGGTAAAAGAAAATCTTCAAGATTTATGACTGAGAAAATCTCTTGTTTCTTCTATGACTGAAGAGTAGCTAAATGGTCAGCACCTGTCATGATTTTTCAGCTTGTTATAGCGAACCCACGAAGTGAGGTGATAAAGAAGCTAGAAAAGTCCAAGTTCATTGAATCCCTTGGTGAAGAATGGATTTATCTGACAGTCGGAGAGGCCGTAGGCGCGTGCAACTTCATGCTCCACACTTACAAACCAAATCATGTCGAGGTCACATTCAGTGCGCAAGACTGTAATGTATGATCGACATGATAGGATCGATAAATCGCCGTAGAGGGCACAAACTGCAACCACAAAATGCAGATGTCTCCACTTAGTGATGTACCCGAATTGAGTTTGATTGAAAAGAAGAATGTGAGGTAGAGGAATAGGGCTCCCACCATTCTTTGGGGGAGCAAAAGCTTGAAGAAATCAGTCCCCGTGTAGTACCATCTTGTCTTATGTACCAAAGTTGAATGCAAGATCTGATTTGAAACTTTTTCTTCTGACTTGTTTTCCCGTCTTTTCTTGATGGGATATTAGTGGATTCCATAAGCCTGTGAAATGTCTCTGTCCAAGATCTATGCTTTAGTACTAGCCACTCATGGACCACACTGGGGATGCACGAACAAGTAAGCTCCAAGTGTTCGATGAAAATCAGCTTCCCTTCCGGGTCAAAGTTGCTATAATCATGAGAACTTTGCAATGTCTCATTCATAGCATCTTGCCTGGATCTGCAGTCCGATCAAAGCCCATGACTTTCGTATTTGTATTTCTTCTTTTCTTTTTTTCTTTTTTTTTTTTTTTCAATTTTCCTATTTAAATCCAGGCAAAATGAAAGAACTGTGTACCAACTAGTTAAATGATGACTTGGGCACAACCACAGAAGTCAATTCTTCTCCCGCAAGTAGTGGGCGAGTAAGCTTTTCCATGACATATGATGGATCATATTCAGAAGAGAAATATGATTCCTGCAAGAGATGGCGTCAACCAGAAGCAAAGCTTCTGACGAATCTCAATTGTTGAATGTCATAGGATTCTTCAGCACAGGGAATAGGCTCCTACCAATCGAAGATTGTCGCTCACATTGCTAAGCATCACATGGTTCTCATTCAATGTGAGGACAAGGAGAGTAGCGATGGTACAGATGGAAGAATAAATCAAGAAACTGGCCCACTAATGGAAGCAAACTCAATGAAAACAAAGCTAACCGAAAGCAAGTGATTGAGACATCTACCAAGTGTTGGATCAACCCTAGGAAAAAAGTTTATCATAAACTCAGACAGTGGTTCTGTCCTACTTCACTTGCCCACTCTGAACACGGGAATTATGAGAATTAGGCAAAGTACCTGAGAGTCCACGCAAGAATTTTCCGAGTCCCCCTACTTTCACAATCGAATATTAGAGCAGCAACTTCAGATGGATGTGCAGATTCTCGAAAGAAGGAACCTCTGCATACTCTTATCCTTTAACCTTCCAATCTATGGACACATGAATTCTGTGGTAAAATTATGTTATAGATTAATACATCACAAAGATAACCGCCTCAAAAGTCGATTCCCCTGTAAGTGAAAAAGTATAGAACCGATAAAACAAGCACAACTGTCAACAATAGTGTATGTGACATTACTGCATGTAAGATGACTAGGCAAAATGATATTCCTTACAATGTCGGCATGAAAAGACTAATCTAGTAATTGAGATATTCTTTCTTGAGGTCATGAACAACTCCAGAAACCAACTTCCAGCATCATATATATTGTCATAAATACATGGTGAACTTACAAAAACCAAGACATAATTGGAGTACCGAAAACCAAATGAGAAGCCTAGATCTAAAAAGGTTTTTAGCTTTTCTACAAAAATTGTGGAAATTAGCAGCAGCTCCAAGGTGACCTCAAGACCACTTGCAGCTTTGAAGAAAGACCTCACACTGCCCATCACCATCGAGGCGAGCTTAAAATCAAAGGGCTTAACATGAAAAGCAATTATGAGAGTGACAATGAAATGCAGCCTCAGAAAAATCCAAGAAAAACCCACAAGACAACAGAAGGAGGTATATGGGCTAAGCGCAGTATCACAGGCATTCACCAAATCCGAAACAGGGTTGCATCACATCAAGTCACACTGTTCATGGCCCATTCTTCCAATCAGCCAACATGTTACTTGAATAAAGCCCCAGCAACTACACTTGGCACTACTTCTCAGAACTGGATTGTTTCCCTCTGAATAGACGCGGAAGAAGTTCATGTGCACTAATGTCCAACTCCACAGGATCCCTGCAAGATTTCATGTAAATTGAGGTTCGAGAGACAAAGACACGATTTCTATACATGGGATCCAGAAACATAAGAACAGATCTATTCTACCCAATTTGGTCTGCAATATGCCACTTGAGCTTCATAACAAGCCTTTCGGAAAAAGCAACAAGCAATTAATATGCAAAAATGTTCTACCAAAAAATCGGATGAATGGTCTTTACTCTAGTAACAATGAATAGAGCAAGTCATGGTTCAAGAAAAGGGGAAAAAAGGTTGACTTCCAAGAAGCAGATGAAAATGCTACCAGATTAAATACTCAAGCTTTGAGAGGAGGCATACTTATTTACATGAAATCTAAAGAAAGTGAAAGCACGCAAAGGCTTCAAAACCTTCTCAAGCAAAAAGGATAAAGAACCCCAACCATACCACATAATGATATCAGACTGATACAAATCCTTCCACTTCAATTATGATAGACCCTGTTTGTCCGGACTTATCGAAAGTCTAAAGTAATTCTTTAACTTTCCTGCTAAAATATAGCATATTATTAAATCTGGAGATACTATAGTTCATTTTTCAGCACTTTAAGGTCATGAAAAGATCATGTAAAATTACATGTCAATAATTATATATTGGGGTAATCAATTTCAGGATGAGTCAAATCCGAGAAGAACTTGGAACCTACCCCACAGGTCCAGTTTCAAAAATATTGGAACAGGGATCTCAAACCACTTAGACTTGGAACCAAACCAGCCAGTCTCCAGAATCAGGTTTGTTTTGTAAAAATTATTTATCTTAGCCTATGACTAGCAAAGTGTTGTTAGTTAAGTGGTTTCATGCGCCTACTTCAAGCCAGAGGTTGTGGATTCCATTCTCGCTAGTTGCATCTCACCATTATTTTCCAAATAAGGTGCACAAGATCATTCTTGATCAATTCGACCTTGGAATCGGCCTACTTGGTCAATTCCTGAGTCAAACTTGCTATTTTGACACAAGAACCAAGAACTGAACCAATGAAAGTTCGGTGCCAGGGTATGAAACCCCACTAGAACCTATGAGGAATGGCAAGTTTAGGGTGCGTTTGGTTCACCTTTCCCAATGAGCTTTCAGCCTCCAAAGCTCCTTGGGTAAATGCTCCATGGCAAATCTTTCCGAGGGGCTTTCGGTCAAATGCTGACCTTGGGAAAGCTGAAAAGCTCAAAGCTAGTCCCAATACTGGTAGGGACTAGCTTTGAGCTCTTCAGCATTTGGCTAAATGCTGAAACTAGTTTTTTTTTTCCACAACTACTATCATGAATTCTTTAGTTTTTTGATTTTAACCCTCATTGTTCCAAAACTACCTCACCTATGCTAGAGTCGGCAAAGAGCTGGATATTTTTTAATACAAAAAGAAAAGTTAAACCCAAGAGCTCTTCATGAAAAAAGATTTGCCGAACACTCTTTGTGCCAAAAGTAGCTTTGCAATGAATTTTTTATCAAACGCAATTTGCATTTCACCAAAGCCCCTTAGGCCAAAGGCATTTGCATTTCTCCAAAGCCTATTTCCAAAGTTGAACCAAACATAGCCTAAGATATAAACGCTTTATGAAAACTATGGGCGGACTAATGAGCAATCTAAGACAGGAATGCTATCTTACAAAAAATGGGCCTTCTCTTGGCCACAAAAGGGTTTATCTCGTAGTTTCGAAACGCCATTAATCTATGTAAGAGTAGCAAAACCAACTCATCTTATCAAACTAACAAAATAATTTTAACTCTCTAATGCCATTAGGCCTCAAGGAAAGTGTTTGAAAGATCAATAATTGAAGAGTGTATATAGACCAAATACTTTAGCCAACTCTTATTCCTCAACTCCTCACATAGGTTGGCTAGGCTAGAGGTATCACAAATTTTTACTTAAAACCTATATAGGCATTTGCAAATACTCTTCTAGCATAATAATACAAACTTTTACAGACAAAAGGACAATAATAAGAGCACTTTGTCCAAAAGTACTAGCTAGGTGATATAGTACATTAATAGAACTATAATGGATAAATTGCTTTATTAAAGCAGATACCTTTTGAAGGGCACGTGGTTTGGGTTAAGATTTGGGTTTGCATCATCTAAGCTGAAAGTTGGATTTACTAAGCTAATTCTTGGTCCCAAATGGAGGTTTAGATCAATCAGTTGGGTGCAAAAGCTAGGTCACGAAAGTGGGTATGAGATCTAGTTGCCACATGTTTGACATGTTGGCTTCTAATCTTTGATTGAGACCTAGTAGTGATCAATTGTCTGAACTCGTGAGCCTGAGGTTAAAATCTCCACAAATGATGAAATTCAAGCAAAAGACAATTCCACATCCACAATTGCTCTGATGGACAGAATGGTTTTCCAAGTAGCCCTTCAATGCCAAGCACATTAAAAGGAAAAGGAATGTGCTTTGAGATCTCCTTTCCAGGCCAAAAGAAGCTCCTCCATTGTACATGTTCACATCCAGAGAAGCACATCAAAGAGCAAGAGGCTCATCCTCTTATTCTCCAAATCTCAGAGGAGATATCCCCCCTTGGAAATCCTCCAGCTTGTTACCACAGGAAGATTTTTCAGTAGTTGTACAGATTTCATCCTAAATATCCATTCATTTATGGGTTCTCATTTGATCAGGTGAATTTTTCTAAAGACCTTAAATGGCACTTTAGAAATTTCTTCAATAATCATATTGTAGCCACTAAGTTTCCCACCACAAGAGTTCATACGATCATTGATGAATGATATTAACAACATGATCTCGGTTATTTTGTAGAAGTCCTTGGGTGGTTTCATTACTGGAGTTTTTGGAAGAAGTTGTTTCTCAAAGAGTTAATACATACGACCATTATTTTCAACAAACCATGAATGTTTTATACCTTTGCGAAAGATTGTACGTTCACTTATACAACTCTGGCACCTTGCAGCAACTTAATTGTGCATATTCCACTACAAAGGCATACAGCTCCTTTGAATGTAGTATTGCAAATCTTAAAGTTAAATATTGTGAAATCTAGAGAATTCTCCGCAAAAAGAATCACACCATGCCACAGTCTATATAGACCTGTGCTTACTAAGAAAAAGTTCCATTGGATTATTCCCAAACATATGAGATGACCAGAGAGGTGGGTCATCCACAAAGCTTTGGAAGAATACAGAAGAAATCTACGAAAACTGATGGATTTTTTCCAAGACCTCAAGAATTATCAGATCTTAACCTCAGACCTAAGAATTTGGACAACTAGCCACAGCCAAGTCTCAATCCAAGATCATAAGCCAACAAGCTAGACAGGTAGCACCCACATCCCAAACCATGCATATGGCCTTTGGGACCCAACTCCAGCACTCAACATATAGACCTCAAGCTTTGTCTAGGACCAAGCACTAGCCTAGTAAATCCATATTCCAATTAGATGGTGTAGACTCGAATCTTGACCCATATCACGAGCCCGTAAAATGTACCAACTTTGATAAAGCAGTTTGTTCACTAGGTTGTATTATTGTACTACATGTTACACCAATCACTGCTTTTGGCCAAAGTGATTTTATTAGTCCTTTGTATGTAAAAGTTTGTATTTTTGTTCTCAAAGAATATCTTAGGGATGCCTATATGGCTGTATGTAAGAGTCTATAATACCCCTAGTATTTCCTACATCAGGCCAACTTCTACAAAAAGTTGAGGAATACAAGCTGGTTAAATTATTCGGTCTACATACACTTTCCGACGATATTCTAAACACTTTTCTTCCTCCTTCGAGACCTGATGGCATTAAAGAGTTACAATTATCTTGTTAGTCCAATAAGATGAGTTTGGTTCCATTGGTGTCCTCTCCACTCGCCACACTGTGAATCCTGTGGGTTAGAAAGTTTAAGAGCCATGAGTGTCCTATGGTATAGATTAATGGTGCTTGAAGACTAAAAGGCAATCCTTTTTTAAACCAAGAGAAGGGCCGTTTGTTAAGAGGATAGCATACTTGTCTTAGATTGCTCGTTAGTCCTTACCATAACCCCCTCATAGTATCAGAGCCAAGTTCACCAATATCAGGTTCAAATGATAATTCTAAGCCTGATAATACATCAGTGATGAGAGGAAGTAGTTGGAGCATCTAACAAATAGGTGCTGAAATACTAGTTTCTGAACTTTCAGCCACAGAGATAAATATGACACAATGGCATAATACCACCTAAAAACTGTAAAAGAGATAGCTGCAAGCCAACACCGTTCATTTCAACTTAAAATAAAAGCAAAATTTGTTTTTCCCTAAAAAGAATATTATTCAAACTTCAATTAAAAAAAAATTATATGTTACTCTACAAATTGACCTATGCATATTGTGAAATTGCAAGTATTTCAAATTAAGAAAAAATCAAAGAACATGATCTGTAGGATTTTGTTGAGACCTAGTAACAAGTGAGTCGATGCAGGACTCTTAGCTCATTAAAAGGTCAAGTTTGCTTGAAGAATAAGAAGATATTTGTTTTATCAAGAGATTTTGTTGAGACTAGACAGTAGCAGAAAAGGACACTATAAAACAGGCAAAGGAAATGCTAGGGAAGGCACTCTTCCCAAATGTTACCTTTTTTTTACTTTTTTTTTTGCTTGGCCACCAAAAAGTTAACTAACTACATTTTAAAATACCTTGATTTGATTTTTTTTTCTGAAGAGAATATTGATATATACACCAGCTTCTCTAGTTATCTAATTGAAATTTCTAAGTCATCTGAAGTGTTGAATGGTTTTCTTATCTAGGTTTTTCTGTGACACTATCTTGGATTAAACCATACAAAACAATCCAATTATTGATTGAAGAGATTTTCAAGGGGATGTTTCAAGAAGCCACTTGATAATTTGAAATATTGCAAAAGCAGTGCCATCATTAGAGGAGAAAGAGATTCCAGTGTTAGTCATTACCTTATTTAAGATTTTTGCTAATACTATTGCAAGAATATAATATTGTGGAGGCCAAAAAAAATAAAAGAGCTTGCTTTCCAAATTCTGAAACATGGGAAACATAGGGAAAAGAACATGCATAGATTACCGTGACTCCAGAAGTTCACAAAAAAGAAACTCAAATGAATCACCAAACCAGTTTGCAGGAGGGTACAGTTTTACCAAAAGTAGGTTTGAGATACACCAGTACACACTCATTAGGGGTCCCACATGGATGGAGTCCACATTAAAGGTGAGAGAAAGGGAATATAAACTGGGTGTACATAGTAAGTTCCTTCCACCAAAGCCCAATTGCAAAAAAAGAATTAGAACCTACAATAAACTAAAGATTAAGGATTTTGTAAGTCTGTTGTTAATAATATATCAAGCAGAAACAGTACTAGGTGAATAAAAATCTATACATCAGACATTCTAGCCAAGCGGAAAGAACACTCTAGTACTCCCAATCGCAAACAAAAATAAAATTAGAACCTACTATAAACTAAAGATTAAGGATTTTTGAAAGTCCATTGTTAATAATATATCAAGCAGAAACAGTACTGACTGAATAAAAATCCATAAAAAAAGACCAAAGTGAGGTAGGTAAAGAAGAAACCTGCACAATATCTTCCCTCTTTCGGTAGAACTAGGAATAAACCATAATTTCCGACTGGATGGACATTCAAATTGGACAAAGAACCCATCGTTTTGCCCATGTTTCCACTTCCTTGAACCTTGGCCTTTCCAGACCTGTCAGAATATCATTTGACCAACCAGATGAAATCAGAACCATCGCTATACCTTTGAATGCGTATTTCCAGAAATGTCGACATATGTATATAAGACGAAAGACACACAAATTGTAAAAAGGTTGGAATAGACTATATGACAGCTTATAAATGCCAGATATAGGCTTAAGAGTGAATTTCTTCTAGTAGAAAACTTCTCCTGCCAGCCAAATCTACAAACCTTTGAATGTCGATAACAAGTTCTCATGAAAGCAAAGTACGTAATTGCAGAGTCTGAAAGCAATGTACTTAAGAGGATTAAATAAGAAACGATGGAAGATACTCCAAAAGTGTGATTATCATTCTAAAAGATTCCAGCAGAAGAGCCAAGCAACTCTCATTTTATGATATCGCCAAAATTTTTACCAAGTCCAAAGGTTGGGATGCTGTCGCCAACTCAATTTTTCTGGTTGAGAGCATTGCTATTTGAAAATTAATCAGGTGCCCAAAAAGAGTTCACATTCCATGCAAATGCATTTCATTATGTACTAAGTCCTGTTCTATTTACTCAATTTTCTTCTACCAAGAGAGACAGAGTTGCAGCTGAAAGGACAAAAAGGAGAATAAATTTGAGTTTCATGGAATGAAAAAACTGAGAATAGATAAATAAACAGGCCATATTCCAGTTGGGTCTGCTAATCCATTGTTTTAGTGCATGCTAATGAACTTAAATCCTTCCAGAAACTGAAAATGTATAAGCATAATTCCAGAAAGCATATCCAACATTTCATACACCAATAGCAGTGCATCGACATTGCAGACATTTATAGTACTTGAAGGAAGAAAAGACATTAATAGTACCTGAGGGTAAGAAATAATGCTTTTCGGAGCAACTAAGCAAGCTGCTTTGGAGAATGAATCCTCAGAATATTGTCTAAGAAATGGAAAACAACTGCTGTGGGTATGAGGTGATTCAAATGCCTGGCACATACAAAAAATTACAGAAAGAAGTCAAACCACAATCCATATCATCATTGGAGTCCAATTCCACAAATGTAGAAGGGTGAAGAAACTCTATGTGTATTATCTCATTAGGCATTCAAACAAAAGGTAAAATTTTAAAATTGCAAGGAAAATTATGAAAAGAAACTGTGATGTAGACTATGTTATATAACTCACAGAGAAGATATTGAAATAGATCCCAATACCTTATCAATATTAACTACAGGAGCATATTTCTCAGTGTCTGTCTTTTCTTTATCAAGGAGGAAATAAACTCTAGGGTCGACCTTAGAAGTGTCATGCCAAGATTTAACTGCTGTTTCCAATGTCTCGATGACAAATGACAGTACATCTTCCCATCCTTCTTTCTGGCCATACTTCCCAGACTGCAGAAAAGAGAGATATTCAAAATTATCGTCAAAATGTTTCAAAGAAACTCCGTCCAAGTTCTTAGACCTCATCAGGTGTCTAAAGAACCAGGATACTAAAAATCTTGACAAACTAATGCAGGAAATTAATGGAAATATAAATTTAAATAGCACTTGTAAGAACAGGATAGCAAATAAGACTTAAGAACATTTAATCTAAAAAGACAGCCAGTGAAGAATATTGCCTACCAGTTCAGACTTTAGTGGTTCCAAGTGCTTTGCCATCTGAACATTGGATCTCAAATTCTCAACCTCCTGATCCCGCTTCTTCTCTCTGACCAACTGGTTCAACCTCTTAATCTTCTTTGTCACTTCTGAACTTTGTGGATTATATTGCAGGGCAATCTCAAAGGCAGCTAAGGCCTATACATGTGAACATGTGGCAACAAAAATACTGAAGCGTGAAAGACCTGGTCTGAGGCAAAAAGATAATAAAAGAGAAACAAAATGATAGGTCTTCTCAAGTATTACCTCATCATATCGTTCCATTGACTCCAATACGCATCCTTTTCTGAAATAGCCCTGGACAAGCATCAACTTTCCCTGAATAAGAAGAGAAAAGAAACATCCAGCCAAATAGACACAAGAAGCACGTGCAGTGTACCTTCTCCCACTGGGGATTCAATGTGATTGTTGTCTCAGCATCAGCTAGTGCTTTGCTGAGCTTGACCAAATGCAGGAAGGCGGCAGCTCGGTTGCTGGAAAAACAATATGAAAGTGAGAAACTATGCTTGTATGCCAATCTGAAAGAGGAATCTGCTCAGCCCCAGATGTCTTGCAGAAAATTACAAAAAGGACTTGAAGATGCCAAGTAAACTACGCGCTATCTAACAAAAGAAGTGTGTTGCCAATTCTACTACTAAAGAGAGGGGACAAATTGCAGATTTTACTATGAAACAATTCGCTGGTGCAATTCTGCATCTCTTCACTTCAATGTTGTTAAAAGACATGTTAAAGTACTATGAACAGATGAATAGAGTGATGATGACAGTGGCCACTGATTCAACCAAATTTTCATTTCTAGGCATGCGATCAGATAACATTCTATGTGGATTCTTAGTAATCCCGTTTCTTTTACCTGGTTCTGTCTTCATCTATTAGGCAACTCTTTGGAATACTCCATATATAAGTCAACATTCCTTTTTCCTTCTTAGCAAAGAATTAGAAGCGACATAAATTTCACTGAGTTGAGTATATCTCTTTTTATCAAAGGGCACTACTCGTTGACTCTCCATGTCTTTCTACCATAATGGTCAACAAGTAAAACTATAAGGTGCACGGAGATTTCTTAAGATAAAGGTACACTAACTGCCAAAATCAACAATTCAGGATCATATTCTTTAAAGTTCTCCACACACACCAAACACTAGAATACATTATCAATTCAAGATTGCATATTCCCAAAAGTTACCACCAGGCACTAACTATGGTTGGAAATATCGCAACTATAAAAGTTTCCAACAACTATATAACAAGTCAAGCTCATCCATTGGCAGCAAACGTTGAGCTCAAATCTCCCCCACACTTTCTCATCACCCAAGACATTATCCAATCCCTAGCCTCAAATTTGGTCTTTAGAAATGGGTCACATTGGTAAAGAAAAGACTCCCGAGACCTACCCTTTTTACGCACCTTCCCCAAACATCCTTCACAAATTAGCAAAGCAACACTAGTGCATTGAGTAAACTACTGAATCTCTTGACCAAAAGAAGAACAAAAGCGCCCGACAAAACCCACGTCTCAATCGGTGCCAAAAATCACTTCACCAAACTGCACTAGCGAAACAACGCTAAAAGACAACTCTTTGATCAAACAGCGCAAAAGAGACCTGTACAGGGCCGGGTTCTGAGGATCCTGCTTGATGGCCTGAGTGTAGAGAGCAGCTGCTTTGAGGTAATTCCCCGCTTTGAAGAACTCGTTGCCCTTGTCTTTCAGGGACGCCTCCGTTGCTCCCGCAGATCCGGCGGCCTCCGATTCTGCCATCTTCGCGGCGTCGGCGAAACGTAATGGAATCGAATAAAGCACAGGTTTTTATCTCGATATCAGCGGGTTCCGCCCGATAGGTGATTAGGGTTTGCGAAGCGGGCTCTCGTTTCGGACTTCTGTTCGCCGGTCGGACTGAAACGACCAAAAGCGAGAGCAGGGTGCTTCACTCGCTTAGAAGCGCCAGAGCGAGGAACAAAGAGAGGAAGATAGAGAGGGTTCACTCTATATATCACTTGCCTTTTCCATCACAATGGAGTTCTGCTTTCCAAAAGCATTAAAATCCTCAAAACTAGTAATACTGTAGGATTATTAAGTGCTGAATTATTTTTTTCCCCAAATGCAAATAATTATGCATCTTTTATAGTTCCTCCATTTTGAGGGACAAAAAAATTCCACACGACTTTTTTAAATAATAATAATTCCTATTGTAAGCTATTGGAATCATATAATCCTCATGACAAAATTATATCTGATTATAAATCATAATGAATTTTAAAACCTCTCTTAACTTAAATTTTAAATTTAAATTAATTCTCTTTTTTTCAATTCAAATAAGTGTCATGTCTTTTTTTATTATTATTTATTGAGGACTCAGCAAGAACCTCAAAGGAAACAAGTTAAGGCTTTGTTACCTTTGCCTAGATTTTGATAAACTCGAGTGACCTCAATGGCTGCGCCACAGTAGCCCACCATCAAGCCTCGAACTCATGATTACTACACATAATCTGGCTTTGAGACTTAGCCAGCATAATAGCCTATTAGAAATTTATGCTCTCTTTTCTTACTTGTTATTTGCAAGCAAAGAGGGTTTTCAACCAAAAAAAAAAGAAAAAAGCAGCATCTACTTTTTGTTGTGGGAGCGATCCATCCTTTCCCAACTCTTTCATCTCTCTCTTGTTATCTTGATTGGCACAGTTGATCAGATTGTTGGGAATTTCTAGTACAAGAGCTAGAGGTCATCCATATTACTTAATCATATGTTTGCTTCCCATCAGCTGTACAAATTATTCGTGTCCAAAGTTATCCGCATAGCCCAAATGCCTGAATTTAACAATTTCAGGAAATTTGAAGAGTGTTTCACAAGTTTCCCATTAGTCAAGTCCCCATGCCTGTATCCCCAAATAATTAAGAAAGAGGCATTATGATTGTTTAAGCATACGCTACGCATAAGTTGTTCAATTATGTGTAAAGAAATGAACAGTGAATAGAAGTCAAAAGAAGTGGGAAGTTACGTAAATAATGGATAGTTACTAAGCAAATGATAAGTTGCAAACATGTCAAACCACACTATTAATATGTCAGTAGTTCCATCCTAAGAGTAAATGAGGGAATAAATATAAAGCGAGAACAAAAGGAGTCTTTCAATTATAAATTAGAAGATAAGTAAACACAGCTATGATGATAAATGTTTTCTATGATAATCGATGTAATTAGGTCATCGCAATCCCTTATGAATAGAGATTAGGATGATAGTACAAATGGTCATTGAACTTATAATTTGCATAATATAATTCTTGAACTTTGACCTAATAAGCAATGTTTTCCCTAAACTTTTAATTTGTTCAAGTGTAGTCTCTAAGTTATATGAAACATATCAAACATTATACCAAAATCCAAAAATTGAACAAAATACAAATTCAATGGCCACGTTACACATTAGACCATGGTTTAGGAATCATATTGATCAAATTAAAAATCTAATTACATTACTTATTAAAGTAAAGTTTTGAAATTATTTATGTCATTTTTCCTAAAAATAAGTGTTTTAAGAGTTTTGACAACATAGGACTTCTTAATGTCACGTCAACGGACTTCTTAATGTCACGTCAACGGACATATCAGCTTGTGTGCTTCCCCAAATTTCCAACTTTCTTCGTACGTATATGGTAATATGGTTGAAATTCTTTTTCTTCATTTCTTGAAACGAAATGGGTAAATGACATATATTATGAACTTTGATCCAATATGTAATGTGATCCTTAAACTTTAAATTTGTTTAATACATCCCATGAACCTTAATACAATATGCAATGTTGTTTATGAATTTTTAGTTTATTCAATGCAATTCATAGACTTTTATTACATATTCAATTTAGTCCCTAACTATAAAAATATGTTCAATGTTGGGTCATATTGAACAAATTTAAAGTTCATGGATCACATTGTATATTTGATCAAAGTTTATAGATCATTTGTATCATTATCCTAAACATAATCAATTAAAAAAAAAAAAGAATGTGGAGATTTTGAATAGAAGACTTCCCATTTGCAATAATATGATTGATAATTATAATGATGCCTCGCGCAGCTTTCTTGCGATAGCCATAGTAGCAAAACTAGATGTTATCACTTCTCATAACGTGCTTGGTGAAAAAAAATTTTGATATGTACGACATTCGTTCTTTTTTCAATGTATTACTTACTTTTCAAAAACTATCTTGCCTAATTTTAATATGCCAAAATTTTAGAACAAGTGCTTTCAAATGCATAAGTTACAACACATCACATTGCAAGACCTCTCATACATCTCTCTCTATCTTTCCCTTCTTTCCGGCCGATGCTGACGAGGACACATCATGGCCGTTGCGACCTTGGATCATGGTTCACCATGGACCTCAAATCAAGGTCATCAAAGCATGTGCCGTCAATGCACACGAGCGCCTGCAAGTGCACACGGAGAGAGCCCTATGGAGAGAGAAAGGGTGCTAGGAATCGCCGACGGCGAGGAAGCATGCCGACAACGGCGGAGGATAATGGCAAACTCAGCTTGAGGTTTTGGGCCCGGGTTCGTTTGGATGGGCTTTGCTAAAGCCCTTTGGAGCCTGAAAAGCCTAACAAATGCAGGCGGTGTTTGACAATTTTTTTCTTTTAAAGAGCTTTTCGGAAGTCTTTTTAGCCCAAGGAAGGTCCATATGAGCTAAAAAAGGTTTAGCAAAAATCATTTTCAAGTGTAGTTTATTTCAAACAACATTTAAACTAAAAGTATTCCCAATATACTTTTAAATTACGCTTTAATAAAGGCTATTTACATTTTGAAAAAGTTTTTTAACCTAAATTCCTTTGCATTTTTCCCTAAATGCCTAACCAAACACAGCTTAAATATGTAGGTATTTTGAGGATATTTTTCTATTTATTGTGTTTTATTTATTTCACTTTTGCATAATAATGCAAAGTTGAAATTAAAAAAAAAAAAAGGATGCAAAATGATAAAGTCGTGAGCACTCCGATGCGTTTTTGATTTTTCCGTACTTAATATTGGTAAACATGACAGATTCTAATTTGACCAAAATGCTCACCTAAAGTTCCAGAGAAATTCATTTTTTAGTTTTCATTTACATATTCAAAAATCGAAACTGGCCTGTAAAAATCAATTAGACATTGAAAAAGGTTTCTCAAAGAAAAGAAGGCAAATTGTTACAAGAAGAAAAGTCATGAACAATATCAATATGTTGAGTTTTTTCAGTTGTTTCGTTCCACCAAGAATTACGAAGGATTGGCATACCATTTTTTCCCCGGTGTTGATGAATCATTTCCCCGTACCTAACGTGGTTTCAAGAGAATTGAATAGGAAAAGTAATATGAAAAGGGGTTTTGGAAGTTGTATTGAGTAATGAGTGCCACTATTGACATTAGGATTTTTCCTTGTTCTAAAAGCTTTGTCAACGGAATGATAATAGACTAATGTGAGAGAGAGAGAGAGAGAGAGAGGGGTAGTCCCATCTATGGTTGGCCCTAATCTTTGCCAAATCTTTTGGGTTTGAAAGCCCTATCTCAATTTGCCCACCATATTTATTTTGCCTACTATTAATAATTATACATGACTAAATTTCATTTTTTATGTAATATTCTATTAAAATTATAACATAAATACATGTTGCTAATGTGGGGAAAATGACACTACAATTGCCATAACTTTGGTACAATTATAACTTCTTTTTTTCAATTATATGAATGTCATGATTTAAAAAAAAAAAAACATATACTAGAATGTCGTAACTTTCAATTTATCACTTGAGTGACATGACTTTTTAAAAAAATTCACCCACGTGACGAAAATCTGACATTGTGTGGCTTTATAGTGAGTGTTTTTAAAAATTCATGATACTCAAAGTAATCGAAACGGAAATGTTATGATATTTAAGTGAGCGTCGTACAAAAATTGGTGTATTTGTTATGTCCTTATCCTTGCTAATGTGGATGGGCTCAACCTACCTATGCCTTTTTTGTTGAGCACCTAAATAAGCTCGCAAGTTTAGGCCTAACTAGCCAAAGAAAAGTTGTGCAAAGTTTGAGCCTAAAGGTGTAAACCCACCCTTTAATTTAGTCTATTCCAGAAGAGTTATATCATGACATGAATTTGATATCACTTTTTCCAGCGCTCTGGTGTCAAGTTCCAATCAACCCGATCAATCTTCGGGTTGAGCGTTTTTCTTCGACCTTGCTCCTCACGCACAAATTTCTCCTTTAACCTTTCTCGAAACTTTGAATAGTCACACAAAATCTACCACCTTGTGTAAATTGAACTTGGCAAGACTTTAGACGAAAGTGATGCTTGACTAAACATCTTAACCTCTAATATAGCAACTAGCCAAGGCGTAGAAATGGATTGGTAACCCACTATTTTTCTCCTCTTTATTTTTTGTCCTGGAAAGTCTGAAAGTACCGACGTGATGCTTCAACAAACGAACTAAACATTTCCAAAGAAAATCCGGACGAAAACGAGAGAATAGACCATGTACTAAGAAGGATAGACCAATGATCATGCAAGTTAGGCCTTTCGAGCTGACTTCTGTTGATTGGGTATAGTTGACACATTCCTCCTCGGTTGGTTGCGTGGTCTCTATTTGGTTTTTGCTCCGTATTGACTAATGTCTGAAATTTTGCTGAAGTTTTTACATGGCACTCATGGTGCACCCGGTCAATTGGATTGATATTGCATAAACTCATTCTATTTAGGACCAATAAATTATACTACATTGAAAAATGGTGAAAATCGACATCGATCGTAACATCCTCAATTATGCTATTGGAGACTGCTTCAAAAGATCTTTAAAAACATTAAATTGGCAAGTCAGGAGAGAAGGGCTAAGATGGCTATCACATTTTGATGAGAAAATTGTCTAAAAGTTCTAAACATAGTACGCTTTTGCTAATTTAGTATTAAATCTTTTAATTTTGTCAATTAAGTCCTAAAATTTTTCATATTTTGTTGATTGAGTCCATCTGAACAATTTAGATTGGAAATCACTAATGTGAATGCCAATCATCTTACGTAGCATAACTAATACTAATGCAAACAATTTTTTTAAATATTTTTCAAAATTTTTCTTTTTTTCCCTAAGCCTAGGCCAACAAGGGTGAGGGCCCTTGCTCATGGCTAGGGAGGGCAACAATGCCCTCGCCCAAACTAGGCAAGGATCAATCAGCAACTTTGTTGGCCTAGGGTTTAAAAATCAAAAAATCAAACTTCAAAAAAATATTAAAAGATTATCAAAAATAATTTAGTTTAGTTGCCAATAATGTTACATAAGACCAGCAATGTTTATGTTAGCAATTTTTGGTTAAAATGGATCAAGTTGACTCAATTGACAAAATATAAAAATTTAGTACTTAATTAATAAAATTGAATGGGTGTTGCATTGAATTGACAAATATGCAATAGATTTAAGCTTTTTTTTTTTTTACCATAAACACATGTCAAATGGTGATTGGTGCTTGTGGTCTTTTTTATTTTTAGTTTCTTCAAATTGTTTTTTATTTTTCTTTAGACTGCTCTAAGTAAAGATAAGGCCCACTTTTGTTTTTCCTTTTGTCTTTCAATTTAATTAGAAAGATTTTTTTCTCTCTGTATCGTCGAGATAGAGACAACGTTACATTTTGCCTCTTCTTGTTTTCAATTTGTTTAACATATAATTGTATTTTGTTATTTTGTATTTCCTAAATAATCTACTCATGCGTGTTTCAGGATTTTATATTTTATACATGTTGTACTTTCTTTATAGTTAGTTTTCCCAAAATTTTGCAGTAACAATTCAAGTTGTACCACTCATTGCTCGTTTCTCATATCTTGGTTGGAAGTTATTGACTAGTACTCCTATTAATGTTCTTCTGTTTGTTTTTTTCTTTTCAATCTTTGTTGACTTTTATTAGGCCTCTCAATTTCTCCCTTTTCCTTGATTGTTTCCCATTTAACAAAAAAAATAAAATTCCTATGCAGTATTTACCTGTGGATGAACCAAAATGATTTCGTATTCTATCGTATTTCAAGAAATACTTACTTATTATTTTTATCAGAATCAAATATTATTTACGTTGACAATTCTATGAAGAATTACACATATCATATATCAATACTTGTATGTTTTGCAAGTTCTAGGTACTTTGCAATAAGGAGGAGAAGTTAAAGATAAGGTCACTCTAAAAAAGAACCTAAGCAAGTGATTTTTTTGAGCTTTCAAGCAAAATTTGAAAAATAAAAGGCCCTTTTTTTTAAAGGAAAAAGTCACAAAAAAAGCCCAGATTTATACTCACTATGACATATTTATTTTTAAATTTTTTTATGACATCAAAAACCTTAAATTATACCCATTATGATACATTTACTTCAAATTTTTTTGTAACATAAAATATCTTAAATTCGTACTTATATGACATATTTACCTCGGTCAAAATTCTATTAGATGATTTCTTCTTTTATGTCAATATCAGTTACTTTTTGTATTTATACAGGCAGATTTTCAACAATACTCATTTATGCAAGGTAAATATATCGCATGAATATAAGTTTATGATTTTTGTGTTAAAGAAAAAATTTAGAGTAAATGTTTCACAATTGATATAGTTTAGGGTTTTTAATGGCTTTCACCATTTTTATGATATTTTCGAAATTTCATAAATTACATGGAGATATAGATGCCAATATCCATTAGCTCAAAAGTTTTAGGTTTTTCAACATGAGTGTTGCGATTTGCCACGAACAAGAAATACAAAAGTACCCCCAAGTGGTTATTGGCCTTAGCTTATAATACTTCATTGAACAAAATGGCTCTCTTAACTGGCCATAGCTTTTGACTGTGCATCATTCGTTCACGTCGCCAATCTCAGTACTACATTAGCGTCATCTTAAATTGAAATTTATCATCCTACCCTCCTCATCTTTTCTTATTATTTATCATCATCTATAATTAATTTTTATAATTTTGCACCGTCATCTTTATCTACCCTAATCTGCCCAAGTCAACAGCACAAAAATTGTCCAATTAGGTTGTTGATATCTAGAGCTTCCATGATTGGATTGATCATGAGCTCCAAGTCAACGGAAACTCCGTCTCTTCCTTCCTTTGTGTATAATCAATTATTCTCTAGAATTAATTTATTAAGTAATGATTACTTGGTCCATTTGATTTTTGTTTGTTTTTTCCCCTTAGTTTCTCTAATTCGAGCAATATTTTTTTTTCCCTCTTACCAAACTCAGGAGTGCTTGACTCGGTTCTCCTATCTTCCCAGCTCCGACTTTTTCACAAGCGCACACATACACGAGCGCGCAGAGAGAAGCTTCTACTTGCAAGTAGGAGTTAATATATATCTCAAATTGACCTCACGATTAAAAATAATTATTTATAATGAGGGGAAGTAGAATTTTAAGCAAAGTATTTTATTTTTATTTTTGGCAAAAAGCCTGCCTGCTTTTAAATTGATAATGCAGGCTTAATGAGTCTAAGGCCCCATAAAAAAGTTCTACCTGCTCTGCCGGGTGGTATACACGTATTAAATCCTTTTTTTTTCTTTTCTTTTTTTCTTTTTTGGTGTCGAGCAATGACAATTTGGGATAGCTTTTAGGCAATGAACTAAGCCGGTACTCCTGATTCGGTCAAAGGCAAGACATTCATGTGAGAATTGAAGGTTATATCGAATAAAAATTGAAACTAAAACCTCACTTATTGAAATGCAAGGTCCCATATTTTTGGCCACCTCGAGGCATACCTTCGTTTTTATTTAATGAACATGAAACTTCAATTTTGTACTTTGTATATCATATCGCTTGTCTTGTAAATTAGAGTTGTTAAGTTGTTTCAATGACAATGTAATTGGTATTTGCCATGTTAAGTTATTGATCATAGGCCTGACAATTCGCATGCTTGACCCTACCTCGCTCTAGAGCCATAAGGGCTTCATGATATATTTGGACAGATTTGGGTAAGGACATTTAGTGAGAAAACTCGGTGCGGTTAGACTAGAGTCAAGCCCCACATGCCCTCGAAATTTATGCATGGAACTTCGAAGATGAGTGAGATTGTGCAAAAACTTAGGCCTAATTTCAAAGTACAGCTCGGCTCGAAACCACCCCCGTGACTACGTCTACTCGAAAGTGGTTTCACATTACTTTTCATGATTAGAATAAATTTCCTGATCGAACTTTTTTCACACGCATTTCTTAGGGATCGGTCGCTGGAGTGGACATTATGTGTCTTCCTCAAATCAAGGTCGCCTGTGGCGGCTCACAACCTTGATGGTGAGACGAATAGAAAAGAGATAGAGACGGGCATTGATGATTGAAAGCAGAACGAAAGCTGCCCACAACAACCACGGCTGCTGTCCGACGACGGTGGAGGAGGCTGGGAGCTATGGGGAATGCGGTGGCTTGGAAAGTTGGAAATGAACGATAGGGTTTGCGTTGGGTGAGTCGACGGTTGGGGTGGTGCTTTCCAAAAGGTGGGAAATTCCGGTCATTCCGGCGAATGGGATGGAAAGTTCCAATGTGTGATGGGAAGGGTACTTAGTATTTTTTGCTTTTTCCAATTTAAATAGCTTTTTTTCTACTTTTTAAATGAAAATGCACCAGGATAATCTCCAAGAACTTTATCCATATCTGAAAAGTCTTCCTTTTTGTTTTCTCTTCTTGTCTTCTACATTGTAGGAATGAGTCAAGGTTATATCGTCCCGCACACGCACTGACCATGGTTAAATTAATGGAATTGAACTGCATACAGGCACAGGACGAGGGCACAACTTAATTTACAGACGCGCATCTTCATCGGACCAGGCCTAATTACTTGGGCAAGGCACTTGTTTAATGGAAAATGTCGTGCCGGTTTACCTATGCAATGCAACTGAACATGTCCTCTCCATAATAAAATACAAGTGCCGAATTATGCGACCGATGGTTAGTCCCTTGCAGCTAGAGATCGCGGGTGATTTCCTTATTAAAACCTGGCAACCACCATGATTTTCCATGATCGCCCATCGAAAGCCTTGTGGATCACCAACCAGGATTTGTTTAACAAAGAAAAACAATGATTATTCTCAGAAACTCAAAGCCCGATATTACTTGGAACCGATACAATTCCGACATGTTTTGTCTCGCTTTCTCTTCTTCATGATTTCGAAAGGAACTTGCTAATAATGACGTACTAACTTATTGTTGACAGGAGCATGAGATGAGGATGCCTAGAAGTGATTCATCATGATCCTAGTTGTCTCAAACTTGTCCATGTTGGAGCAGCCAACATTGAAGTTTAGCAAATACTACAAAATAGGCTAAAGTTGCTAGATTAGCCCTTGAATTAGGATGTCCCGCTTTAGGGTAACTACTGATACAACATATATTTTATGTAGTGGGGGAGGGCAAAAAAAATGCGAAGAACCGCGTGTTTGGTCGGATCGCTTTATAAAATTCAACACAACCAACACGACCTGACTTTCACCTACGTTTGCCTGCTCAACCATTTGCATGAAGAATTACTAAAAAAGGGTCAATCAAATTAAATAAATATTTCGACCAAAAAAAAATAAATAAACAAAATGGTTGATTAGAGAGTGCGAAAGAAGTTTCCATCCTACTCTCTTCATTCATCGAGTAGTCAAGATCACAGCGTAAAACCCTCTGTACTCCAACAAGACAATATCATATATAAGCACACATGCATGACCTCATCACTGTTCAGATTTTTTTTTAATGCAAATTAAGCGAGAAACGATTTCAGCTGAGATTATAGTCAAGGGTTGTAGTCCGACTTGAATATTGCTTCAAAATAATTTCGAAAAATTGCGCCATCTTACCTTCTTCGAAGGAAGGTATGTCACTTCTCACGCATTCTATAAATGCCAACTCGCTCTCTAAATTCCAAATAACACCAATCAGGCATCTGTCTTCTTGTGTCAACTGTTCATCCCAATTTGATCCTGCTCATTCTCTCACCAGAATGAGGAGAAACCCTCGTTATCCTCTCTCTCTAGCCCTCTTGGCTATCGTCCTCTCCATCACGATCTCCTCCATAACTCGTTCCCATGCCCAGCAGCCTCCGTTGAGTTACCCTCCAAGCTTCCCAAACCCTAGGCTTTTCAATGCTTACATTGCCCTCCAGGCCTGGAAGCACGCCATCACCTCGGACCCGAAGAACATGACCGGAAACTGGTGCGGCCCCGAGGTGTGCAACTACACTGGGGTCTTTTGCGCCCCAGCCCCTGGGGACCCGCACAACCTCACCACAGTGGCCGGCATCGACCTCAACCATGGCAACATCTCAGGGTGGCTCCCGGAGGACCTTGGCCTCCTTGCCGACCTCGCAGTGTTCCACATCAACTCGAACCGCTTCCATGGGACTCTCCCTGAGAGCTTCCGCGACCTCCGCCTCCTCTTTGAGCTCGACGTGAGCAACAACCTCCTCTCCGGCAAGTTCCCCACCGTGGTCTTCGACCTCCCTTCCCTCAAGTTCCTTGACATACGCTTCAACCGGTACCGTGGCAAAGTGCCAGCCAGGGTGTTCGACTTGAAGCTAGACGCCTTGTTCATCAACAACAACAACTTCAGCTTCAGCCTCCCACCAAACATCGGCAACTCCCCAGTCTCGGTGATCGTCATTGCAAACAACAACCTCAACAGCTGCCTCCCTTCGAGCATATCAAACATGTCAAAGACCCTCAACCAGATCATCATCACAAACTCAGGGCTGACTGGGTGCTTGCCGCCAGACATCGGGGCTCTGAAGAACGTCACAGTTTTCGATGTAAGCGGCAATGACCTTGTCGGAAAGTTGCCAGACACGATTGGGCACATGAGGAGCTTGGAACAATTGAATGTCGCCCACAACAAGCTATCCGGTGAAATCCCAGAGAGCATATGCACTTTGCCTAAGTTGCAGAACTTCACTTATTCAGATAATTATATCTGTGGAGAGCCAGAGATATGTCTCAAGTTGCCAAATGAGGACGATAGAGAGAACTGCATTCCTGACAGGCCACTCCAAAGGTCAGCCGAAGAATGTGAAGCCTTCTATTCACACCCTGTTGACTGTGGAGCCTACGGCTGCTGGCCCCGAAGCCGATCATCGGCACTGCCTCCGCTATCGCCGTCTCCTGCTCCGTCGCTGCCTCCTGACTTTCACCATTAATCATGATCACCATAACACATTTTATTTTCAAGAAAACAAAAAAGAAAGAAAAGGACTTGTCTTAACCACCTTCTTTAGGTTTAATTTCTTTAGCCTATTGGGTTGCTTGTAGAGAAGTGTTTTGAGGTTGGACCCCCTTTGTTTGCATTAGAAAAGAAAATGGAAATTTTAATTTACTTTGATTTCTATATTTTATATTCATAGGGTTTCCCACAATGCAAGGTATGTGCTGGTGCTAAATTTTTTTTTTTTTTTTAACGAATAAAGGCTGTTGTAATATCTTCTCTCGGTCAAATAATGAAGCCAGCTTATAACAAGTGCGCTGCCTGCTTGCTTCTATTTGAATTTAGCCCCTTCGAGAAGGACTTGTGTGCAACACTCTTTGCCTTTGCACACACCTACCCCCATTATCATTTCAGTAAAGGCAAAATTCTCCTGTTCATATGGTCAATCTATATTCATACAATATTCCTGCAGGTACTAGGAACATATTGTAATCCCAGTTGGTGGGGCATATGGTAAGAATTTAATCGACTCGAGGCCTTATTTGGGTCAACTATCCTATGCGGAAGAAAAGGCAAAGCCGCCCTAATTTTGTAATTTTGCGAAAAGAAGTGGCAGGAAAATTCGAAAATTTTCTCTCTTCCCTCCTCCACGTATCGGAACAAAGGCTGAAACTTTAGCTTTTCATTTATCACGATGGTGCGTGCTTGCTAAATAGTCAACGGGCATACGGTAATTTATACAAGTGTAAGTATAATTGAAATTAATCAAGCTTTAATTCCATTCGTCAAATGCATGGAACGTCCCTTGACTTCCAATTGATGCGCATTGGTCATTACCTACCTTATGTTTCGATGAACAATTGATATCTCCGTCTATGTGGCAAAACATGCGATGGAGACAAACACGTGAAGCCGAAGTCTCGTCTAGGTGATGCCGCGTCAGCCTCAATAGACACGAAAAACAGACCTTGTCCTTTCGAAAGAGACAAACCAATGAACAGGGAAGGGGGAGGTGGAGGAGTGGCGACCGGTGGGGTTGAAGGCCTCTCCACCCGCGGTTTCCCTCCTACCATGCCCCATCATCTAGCACCACCAAGGCTCTATTGAGGAAACTAACCTGGAAAATGGAGAAAAAAATTAAAGGGCGAAGAAATTAGGGTTACGTATTTGTGAGTATGGAGAGGAAGTAGAATTTATAGATTTGAGGGAATTTCATTGCATTTTCCAGTCTCTCGTGCTTCCAAAAAATAGCCTAAAGAAAAATGTGATTCCCCATGTGTCTATTCCATACCGCTTTGACCAAAAAAAAAAAAATTTCCATATCGCACTGAAAAAAAAATGCTAGACAGGTGAAGCCATAATCGGTCTTTATTGGAAAAATATTTGGAGAAAATGAAAATAAAATTAACTGTTTGAGACAAACACTATCCTTAAGTATAATTTAGCTATTCGAAGAATGAAACTCGATGTAACAAGCTCTTGCAGTTATCTTCTCAAGATATAATAGACAATCATCTTTACTTGACACACAATATTAGAGAGAATAGGAACGACAAAATTATGTGTAAAACCCTGCAAAGAAAGGAAAGAAATGGATAGTGACAACAGAATTTCTAGTTTAGATATGTATATTGGAGTTTGATTTAAAGGTTCAATTGATAGACAAATCAAATACAAGGCTGGTGAGAAACAAATTAAATCAGTCGTTTATCCGTTATTCACCAGGTTTAAAAATCGAGCTACTTTTCATCAAATTGATGGCTATCAAAATTGTTACAAATCAGTGACTATCAAATTTTTAAAACTGTTGAAATACCAACAATGCCCTTCATATTTGATAAGATTTTGAAAAGTAAGAAAATCATTATGTTGGGTTAAATTCAATTGATTGTAATGCATCGAAATTGGTGCCTATGGGGTTGTGAATTATACATAGGAATAATAAAATATAATTCACAAAATTAGTGGTGAAGTTTGAAACTTTTATGAACTAAGATTTTCTTTTGTGAAATATAATTTTCAACAATTATAGTACCCCCAAGTTCTTAGTTGTTCAACACGATTTTGCATTAAGAGGCCATGCACATGCCTAGTTTATTCACGAATGTTCTAGAGATTTTGCCAAAATGTTCATAAAAGCGGCCTAGCTCCACACTTATTTGAGTGATTCCGTTAAGTGTATACTACAATTTAATACACTAAATACAATGGATATGAAATTCATTAAGAGCTTAACCGAAGTTCCCTTTCATTACAATCTTGCTTTATTATCACCTTAGGAGGGACGATATTTATAAATAATGTATCACTAGATCACCAAGTGATATGTTATTATTCATATAAACCTAATTCATAGGATCTCTAATCACATATGTTGGGTTACCGTCGTTATTGATTTTTCTCAATTAGCTTAAGTCACATTCCCCTCAATTCATCATTAATTAATTTACTTTCCAAAGGTTTAGATAGAGGATTGGATAAATTCACTTCTAACTTCGCATAATCAACAGACATATCCCATCTTTCATAAGGTGTAAGTTTTACCTTATATGTTTATTTTTACCATTATTATTTGAAATGGCTATTACCCTTGGCAATCATAATGCATAGATATATAAGGTGTCGGTTTCATTCCTAAAGGAATATCTTGGCTAATTTTACAAGTTGCAATGCCTTCACCAAGGATGAACACATATCCACTAGTTAATTTTGTCTCATCTAAATCCGATATGTGATCAACATCAAGGTATTCTTTTAATACACCCAGAAATTTATTATATAAAATGTCATAGTTTAAGGTTTTTCTCATGTATTTCATTATTCTCATCAAGGCAATCCAATGATCAAAGTTGGGATTTTGTATATATCTATTTGCTCAATCTACACGCAACATAAGTTATATTAGGGCGAGGGTAGTATATTAAATGCATTAAGTTCCCAATAATCTGAGCATACTCAATTTAAGCCACCCTATCTCCTCTATTTGTTGTAAATTGGGTATTAGCATAATTGATAATTGTGACATCAAAATATCTATATTTTTAAAGAAGCATCTCCCTCAAGTTGAAGTATCATTTGTATCGTGCTCACGATGTACATGCAAGTATATGGTAGTTTTATTGCAATTATCACTATTAGCTTCCAAAATATTCATTTCAAAATGTGTTATTGTTGAATTTGTACACCCGCCACATTATAGGCCAGTGAAAATACGATTCTTACTAGAAATAGCTCAAATTTACTAGATTCATTGTTATTCTTACTGCACATGTTTAAAAATACATTGATTTCTTAGCAAAAGTGTTGTACAAATTAAGAATATGCTAGATTTATGCCTATGAATGTTGTATATATTTTTAATATGTTGTTTGTAAGTTAAATTTGTTAAATTCATCTTCATGCCTACCGTCCATATCATTTTGTTGTTCAAACAACAATTAACAAGGCTTGTTCGTATGTTATCTTAGTTATATGAGTTGAAGTGGGGGATCCATGTTAATTTTCACACAACTATCGCATATTATGTAGCGATTTCAATCAAACTCGAGGAAAGGGAACAAAGAGAGACCGACGTGTATGGACAATAAACAAAGAAAATGCATTTTTCGATAGTCTTGAAGAACTAATTGTGCCAAGAATGAAAGTTGATAATAGCTCTAAGAGTGGTTACATGATTATTTTAGAGAAGTGATTTAAAGAAAAGTTCCTTTATTTGGTATCAAGGGTAATCTTCACATAGAGTTGAGATGAAGAACTTGAAAAAGTTGTACAATTAGATATATGACTTCAAG
Organism: Corymbia maculata; assembly: GCA_014182735.1. NCBI lineage: Eukaryota > Viridiplantae > Streptophyta > Magnoliopsida > Myrtales > Myrtaceae > Corymbia > Corymbia maculata. Next base: position 28,824,605 of record CM024689.1, read on the forward strand.
GGTAAAAGTGGTTGTAGGTGAGATCACGAAAAGCATTGTGTTTATATTCATTTTGAGGATAGTTGGCAAAAATATTACAGAGTTTGTGTCACTTTTTCTCATTTTGTTTCTCTACTACTTTTTTCTAACAAAATAATACATTTTATTTGTAGACCTATTCAAGCACTTCTTCTTTGAGAGGAAGCCTTTCCCTTAGTATGATCAACTAGTAACCATATTTTGAAGATAACGTGCCAAGGAAAATCTCAATGAAAATCCTTCAAAAACTCATGCTGCTATAGATCATGAAGAATGTGAGAATACTAATGATGACACAACTAATGGTGCAAGTCAAAACTTACTGACACTATCATCTTCTTATAAATAAAATGATTATGATTTTTTAAGAAAAAATGGATAAAGCAAGTGATAAAAGGATTGCTGGGTTAATTGAAATTATAGGCACTTTTGGTTATTTCTTGCAAAAGGCTAATGAGATAATAGAGGTAATTGCTAGCTGCATTGGATATGCTAAAGATTTGGGCAATGATAAGAGAAAAATTCAATGAGGAGCTTCCTTTAATGTCTCTAAGTATTATGGATAGAATAAAAGTATGTACAAAATTGTGAACGATCTTGAGAACATTCATTTATTTTTGGGATTTTAAGAAGAGTACAAGAAGATATTTGTGGAAATACTTCTCAAATATGTAAAAAATTAAAAATGACTGATGAGCTTGGTTATAACTTCAATGGTATTCAATGAATTAGATAGAGATGGAGTGATAAGTTGTAATAAATCTATGCAAGTTGGAAAAGGAAAGTTATAACTAATTCTGTCTATATATAATAGGTCTATTGTGTAGTCCCTTTGTTGTTTTTTTTTATATTGAACAACATTGAACAATGTCCTTTTTGCTATTTCTTTGAATAATTTTTTTTTGAATGCGTTATTTCTTGTGAAGTTTGGAGCATTATTCATGATTGCTGTGATATTTGAAGAATTAAGCAGAATTATAATTACACCTATCAAAACCACAACCCATTTATGAACCCATCTTTATTTAAATGGGTTGCAAATGAGTGAGGTTTTAATTCCCAAATCACTTATAATGGGTTTAAAAAATAAGGAGGCTAAAATATATAGATTTTAAATGGGTCTAGTTTGAACCTAGTTAGAATTCATTAAATGCAAATGGACAAGCACAGAGAGATAGATGGAGAAAATATTAGGTACGTGCGACGTGCTAGCATGTCAAACGGGAAGGGGGTTGGTTGAGCGACACATGTCCAAGTGTCAGGCCACGTAGATTAGGGTTTCAAAAAAAATTTCAATCCCCGCGTGCTCCCTTTTCTCTCACCTCTCCCCCTTTTCTCCTCTTCCCTTCAATTTTCTCACGTCCTCTCTGACAATTCTCTCTTTTCTGTCTGCCCATTTTCTCTCTCCTTTTCTCGAAGCTCTCCCTGCCCCTTTCTCTCTCCGCCGCGCCCGACGACCGCCGCCGCGCCCGACGACCTCCCCTGCCCATAAGAGCCGAAGGTCGCCAGAACCTGACCGCCTCCGCCCGCTCCGTTGCTGCATTGCCTGACGACCGCCGCGCCGCACCTGATGACCACCGCTCGGCTTGATTGACGACTGCCACCACGCACGACAACCTCCCCTGCCCACAAGAGCCAAAGGTTGCCCATTTTCTCTCTCCTTTCTCGAAGCTCTCCCCGCCCATTTCTCTCTCCCCGCAGTGCCGCTGCGCCCAACGACCACCACCGCGCCGATCGACCGCCACCGCCGTGCCCAACGACCTCCCCGCCCACAAGAGCTGAAGGTCGCCAAAACCGATCGCCTCCGCTCGCTCTCATTGCTTTGCATTACCCGACGGCTGCCGCACTACGCCCGACGACCACCGCCGCACCCGACGACCACGCCCGACGACCGCACCCGACGACCGCGCCCCGACGACCGTACCCGACGACCACCGCTCGGCTTGATTGATGACCGCCGCTACGCCCGACGACCTCCCTTACCCACAAGAGCCAAAGGTCGCTAGAACCCGAGGCGACCTATCTCCCCTCACTCTATTGCTACATTGCCCAACGACTGCCACACCGCGCCCAACGACCACTGCCGCGCCTGACGACCGCGCCCAACGACCACCGCCGCGCCTGACGACCTCCTCTGCACACAAGAGCCGAAGGTCGCCAGAACCCGAGGCGACCTCTCTCCCCCGCTCTGTTGCTGCATTGCTCGACGACCGTCGTGCCGCGCTTGACGACCTCCCTTGCCCACAAGAGCCGAAGGTCGCCCGAACTTGAGGCGACCTCTCTCCCCTCGCTCCGTTGTTGCATTGCCCAACGACCGCCGCGCCCAACAACCTCCCCTGCTACAAGAGCCGAAGGTCGCCAAAACCTAAGGCGACCTCTCCCCCCTCCGTTGCTTTGCATTGCCCAACGACCGCTGCACCGCGCCCGCCACCGGTTCGAGCAAACCGGTACGCATCACATTCTGTCTTGCTCCTGCTTCAGAATATTGACCTGTGGATGAACTGAGGTTCACGCTAGCTACTAGAGTTGCTCTGTGTGTGTGGCGAACGAAAGACGATTCCACGAGCTGCAATTTTCAAAGGTCCAAGAATTGCAATTTCCAGTTCCTGGAGGTGCAATCTGGACATCCCAAAAATTGCAAAGTCGTCTCATTGATTCTGTTTGTTCTATGTTTGAATAATGTTTTGTGTTATTACTACGAATTGTGTGTTGAATACGTTCTTATTGATGAACTTTGAGTGTACGTCATGCTAGGATAAGATGTTACAAAGGCGACCAAGCTTTGAATATGGACTAGGGATGGGTTATACACAAATTGGGTGTACTATATAATCACTAGTGTATGCTGGATGCTTGGTGTGAGCTGAATGGGTAAGTTGATGAAATTGTCATACTTGAGAGGGTGCTGTGCATGCACCACAATTGATTTTTAGTCAAGTTCTATGTGAGAATGAGCAAGCATGGGTCTGAGTGAGCTGCTAATGGATGCATGTGCAATATCCATGAGTGAAATGTATAACGTCTATACGTGGGCTCGTTGAGTGTTTGTTTGTGTGTGTGTGTCTGTATAGAGACATTGAAACAAATAAAACTTTTGTTAATGTTCAGTTGGTTGTGCTCTTTATTTACATATGACAAGGTCGCCATCATATCAGGTTAATGTTGTCTCCCCTGCAATTCTATGTTAATGTTTTAGCATCTAATTATGCACATTGAATTTCTTGAATTCTTATTTTATCGATGATGTCCATGATATAGATGTGATGTAGTTGTTATCTTTCGGTCCTTGCTGATGTTTCTACATTCAGACACACTTTTTTCCTCTCATTAAGGAACCTTTGATCTGTTCGCCACTCCTCATTCCCCACATCTTATTCATCTATAGTTCAATTGCACAAAAAAATAAATTTAAGGACCAAATAAAATATTTTGCTGTTGTGCAAAAACTACTGGAACCTTTGTTACAAGCTATTAATTATCCTTTATTAGGCTTATTGCTAATTAAATGGCTAGGAAAATTAAAAGGTCAACTCGTGAGCTACTTTTTCCCTTTTGCAATTTGTGTGGCGTTTTGAGTTTTAGTGGTTGTCATTGTCTATCGGAAGTGGTTTCATGGAGTTATATTGCATGTGATTGGGACAGAATCTTGCTTGTTGCCTCTAATTCTTTTGTGGCTAATGACGTGATGTTGGTTGATGTTATGAATGGAATTATCTGATGCAATGTATCAATTCAGTAGCCTTGCATCTCGTAATAGTTCACTGATAAAAAGAGATTGAATACCAATGTTGCGTGGCATGAGTTACTTTTCAACTTTATAGTCTAAATTACATGTACCCTGTTGGATTTCTTATGAGATTCTACTATGGCGAATGGGTTGTTCGCACCCCTTTGTATAATGCATATTAGCTTGATGTTCTTGATGCTCATCGATCTGCTTACCATGTACTGCATCTTGACTCGTTAATGTTGATTATGCTTATGATAAGAAGCTGTGGCCTTGATCTGTATAGTTTTGTTCTTCAGATGTGAACTCCAAGAGTTATTTCCCTTGATTGCCGAACTTTTTTCTATCTTCTCCATGTAAATGATGTGGTGTTTGAGGTTTGTTGGTTTGTGCATGTGTTGGAATGTTGAACTATCTCTGTGGGTAGATGAAAATTGTGCTGAGAGTCTAGTGTGCATTTGGAGATCAGTTTGAACTGTTACTTTGTGATTACCCGGTCAATGACCGCATGTGTTTGGATTCTTGTTTGGTCGGAACGTTTGGTGCATATGGCGGCTTACTTGTTAAAATTCATTGATGCGAGATTCGGGATCCTTCATGGCTTGATTTAATTCATTCAAATATCAATAAGATAGAAGAACCAGTTGTTCTCTTCTTTACAGTCATGTTTAATGCAAATACAATGGTTGTTGCAATACCCTATGGGTTGGATCAATTCATGAATTTGATGGTTTTTGAGAAAAATTGTCTCTTAGATTATTAAAATAATGCTTTAAACAACTTTTGCTTCAAACTTGTTGTATCGTCACTTTTTTCCTTCCAGATTGGTTTTGGTAATTCATGAAGAGATTGGCCTACTCGTCATCAATGATGTCAGCCCCTCCAATCAACAACAATACGTCCGTGTTTTGCTATTGTGGCCTCAAATGTCATCTACGAACGGCAAATACGAAAGACAATCTAGGAAGAAAATACTATGGTTGCCCAAAGTATGACCACTACAATAGAAGAGAAAGTTGTAGTTTTTTTATTTGGGTTGATGAGGAAATCAATTGTTTGGCAAGGAGTGTATCCAAAAGTTTTTGCCAAAGCAATGTCAAGCAAGAACCAATATCAACCAATAATGAGGATGAGGGATGTTCGACGAGTGCTGAAGCCGAAGACAATGCTCTTATGGCCAAATTAGAACAAGAATTGGCAAATGTAAAAAAAATAAAATTTAGATTGAAGATGTTAGTTATGCTGTTGTTTATGATAATTTTAGCGTTCAAATTTGACATGTTTTGAGATTTGGCAAATTTGGAGATGTTTGTTGGATTGTTCATAATTTTGACATGTTTTGTATATGTTTAGTCATCGCCATCAGGTGAGATACACCAGCACCGCAACATGTTGCATTTACATTGCGATAGTTGCAATGGGGCTAGCCTTTGCTAGCAAATCTTTCCTTGTAGGTTGAGTTTCATCATCCATGAGTTCATTGTTTAATTTTGGGAGAAATTTACAACCTTTTAGATAGTTAGCAAGGTCCTATAGAAATAAAAGGCAATTCACACCATATTTTTAGTAGCAAGTGAAATGACATTTTGTATTGAGAAAAATCACTAGCAAATCAAACACATGAAGCAAGAAACTAGAAATCATGGAACATATGCACAGCCCCGTCATATGAACTGTATGTGAGCCACACTTATTTTTAGATGGTGTGGCTCACATACATGGATGGCAAAAACAACATTCCTACATGGATGTTTGGTATTTGTCTTTGGATGGTGGGACATACCCTCTTGGGGGTGAACTAGTGCACCTTTGTATTGACAATAAGGGCTAACCCTCCAGGGATCAACCTTGTAATTGCATTTGTGAACGGAAGTTTTTCAGTTTGAACGGAATTGTCTCGCTATTTTCTTGTTAAATCAGTATTCAGATACAACAGTAGGATCACCTTGTAATTGCATTTGTCAACGGAATTGTCTTTGCTATTTTCTTATTAAATCAGAAATCTTCAGATACAACAGGAGAACCACCTCCATCATGAATCTTTTACATTTCAAATGTAACTAGAAATCCAGGGGGCTAAAAAGATGAAGATAGATGCAATAATAATGAGCAAAATAAACGAGTGCCAACAATAGCTCGCTACTAATTACTAAAATCCATATCAAAACTCCCCTTTTTACAAGGGCAAAAAGGAATTATAATATCCCAGCCCCTAAAAGAATTACAAAAAGTAGGGCTCCTCATAAGTTAGCCATGTAACTCCAAACTAACTTAAAGGCGCCCCCATCCCAGAAAGTTTTTGCAGTGGCCCAAGAAACCGCTGGAATTGGTCAGAGTACTGAATGGTGCTCTCACCAGCCGTATCAACTCCTGTCTAGACTGCAGCTTTGCAACTGCCCACCTGAAAACTGACAAAGCACATCATGCGCCATTGTGCCTGAATCTGCTCTTTCATTGCTTGTCGAGCTTGCTCTTGCCTAATTGATGATTCTTCTTGTAGCTTCACAAGCTCCCGATTCCCCGGCTCTTTTGTGCTCAATTTCAGCCTGTAATTGGAATCAACACTCAAAACTCCATGTAACAATTATTCGGAAGAATTGCCAAAAAAGTCCTAAATCTATTGCAGTTGTGCCATTTCAGTCCTAAACCTTTTTTTTTTACTGATTCAGTCCTAAACCTTTTGCGATTGTGCCAGTTAAGTCCATCCGACCAAATTTGGCCGACCGGAGCTGACGTGGAAGCCGGCCGGCACCGGCGACAATATTTTAATATTTTTTTATTATTTTTCGAATTTTTTTTTTTTTTTTTAAATTTTTCTGTTTTTTTTTCTTTTCTTTTTTTCTCCCCTCCCCTACCCGCCGGCGGCAGTGGCTAGCCATTGCGCAAGGGCCGTGAAGCCCTCGCGGGCGACCTCGCCCAAACACGGGGCCGCCGCGGGGTTGCGGTCCCGCCGCCTAGATCTGGCGAGGCCGGTCGTGGCGAGGCGGCCGCCCGATCCGGGCGAAGCCGGCCGCAACGACGCGCCCGCCCGTTCGGGCGCCGGCCGCGGCGAGGCGGCTTCGCCCGGATCCGGCGAGGCCGACCTCGCCATGGCTTGGCCGCGAGCGAAGCGGCCTCACCCGTGGCTAGCGAGGCTATGGCAACCTTCGCCCGGGCTGCGGGCGAGGCCGCCGCCCGCGGCCAAGCTATGGCGAGCCGGCCTCGCCCGGAGATCCGGGCGAGGTCGCCGCGAGGGCCAGCGGCCCCTCGCGCGCAGTGGCCCGGCAGCCTCATTGGCGCCGGCCGGTCACCGCCGCCGATTGGGGGAGAGGAGAAAAAGAAAAGAAAAGAAAAACAGAAAAATTGAAAAACAATAAAAAATTTGGAAAATAATAAAAAAAAATCAAAAATATTAAAATATTATCGCCGGCGCCGCCGGCGTCCACATTAGCTCGACCGGCCAAATTTGGCCGGATGGACTCAACTGGCACAATCGCAAAAGGTTTAGGACTGAATCGGTTAAAAAAAAAGGTTTAGGACTGAATTGGCACAACTACAATAGGTTTAGGACTTTTTTTGGCAATTCTCCCCAATTATTCCAACAATACCATCAAGAACCTCTTCACTTGCCTGCATTCTCTTCCTTGCCAATTCGTCCTCATAGCGGGCCATTTCAGACTTCGTTTGTGCTTGAAATTGTGGTAATTTTTTCTGCTCATCATACACTACCCTTTGTCACTCCTGCAAATGAAACAAGAACGATATCACTTGAAGAAACAATTTATATTTTCCTGTCGAAGAAATCCAAAGCGAAAAAAAAAAGGCTGCTTCCCACAATATCGTGACTGATATGCTCATTGAAAAGCAGTAGACAATCTTCTTACCTACTAATGAAAAACTATTAAGATAGAGACCGAAATCCAGAAAAGGAAATCCTTTAATTTAAGACTTTCTTTACATACTGAAAAAAGCATAACACTTAAAAACGTTAGCTTGTTCATTTCATACTTCAGATTTGACTTAGATGAGAAGAACCACTGACTATTTCTATTGTCATGAAAATACATGGAATCGGGAAACTCGCTTACAGTTTCAGCTTGAGCTTGCATTGCCTTAAACTCAGCAGTCTTTGAAGACATCTCAGCCTGCTTTGTTTCCTCTTGCTTCTTCATTAGTTCAAACGCCTATGTCACAGAAGCGAAGCCACCCATTCGAATACCCAAAAAGAGTCCGATACAAAGAACCAATGTGATCCAAAAATCAAAACATGCTCTGTCTACCCAAATAGCATCATTTCAAAAGCCATGTGCTCATTTGTATATTTAAAGAATCTACCACAGCAAATACCAAACACTCCAGAAGGCAATACATTGTTTAGATTTAAGCGCCTCCTCCATATTGCTCAGTGCAATAATGGATCCACCTTCCATTATGCCCATAAAATTCTTCATCCGTACACACATTTGAAAGAGTTAAGAAACAAGTTGACTCACCTAATGTTGATTCATTTGTTTTAGCAAGCATGAGGATTCCTCCCATCCAAGAATTGTGTTATTTTGGAAAATTTGTTTGTGTTCCATCGGAACCATTAAAATTAGGTATCCTAGGATGGTGAAACGAGTTTGACAATCCCTATACAAGAAAATAACCAATTTAATTACATTTTACTAAATAAATACTAAGAAGAATTTCTCACATAATCCCGCAAGAGAAAAACGCAAATTGTACCTGACTCAAAATGGTTCCGTGGGATATATTATGGTACTCCAACATCTATCAACAAGAAACCATAAACAAGAGTTCACCATAGCAGTAACAATAAGATGAAATAACGCTACAATCTAATATAATTTCATAATAAGCTCCTGATTAGTGAATGGAGAAATTTCATTTGTAATTCCTGATAGCGTGATGAATGGTAATTGCATCTACATATAACAAATGACCAAATTAGCAAAACATACTTGAATTAATATACAAAAATAATAAATACCTGATTAGGAAATGGGCAAAATCCACTCATAAGCTCCGGCAGCATCATGTATGGTGGTTACTGCATTTATATAAAAAATCGATCAAATTAGTAATATATAAATACAAATGGAAGATTAAGAGTGACATACTTGATTAGTAGGATAATATACACCATAAAACTGACTGGAATTACTTGAATAATTTGGGAAATGAGTTTTATCACGAGTTGCTTGGACAACCAACTCTACAAAATAATATATATGTCAATTGGCATTGAATAACACACACGTAAAATTTAACTAATCATATTAATTAGAATAATATGTCACTCACCTCAATTTTCTATTGACGTTGCAGGGGTTCCTTTGTTTGATTTTTCTTCTTTTTTTTTCACATGAGCTTTTAAGCCTTCCATAACTCACACATTTTCCTTTCTTTCGAATGGGATCTAATACCAAAATTTTGCATGAAGAACTCTCATTATCACCACCACCAGCATCATCATTGTCATCAATCGTACTTGATTTATATAGTAAAATTTCAGTCTTTGTTTTATCCATATACTTACTCACTATTTCCGTAGTATTTGCATTCTGAGCTTCCAAACTCATCAGTTCAAAAGATTGTTGCATTAATGTGGAAAATCAATTAAATTTAGATGAATCTGCTGACATATAATGAAATTCATTATTCACAATCCCCTGTTTTGCATCCTTAGTCCATCTTTTCAAAATATATGCAAGTGGAATGCTCTTTATCGATATATTCTCACTTAACACTTTCAAGGTATGCGTGACATAATCACCATTTTGCTTCAAATAATTTGCATTCACAGGAAATTGAATAGTCTACAGGATTAAATTTGACAACATGTTCACCTTCAATTCCCTTACTCTTAAGAGTAAATGAATAAATGTATCCATTAAATGCACTATTTGAAATATTTTCCGAAAGGCTTTGGATGAATTCATCATTAAACCTTATAAAAATGGCATAGGTATACACTGAATCGGCATGCTCCAAGATTTCATGCATTGTCACCAATTTAGGCATCCCACGATAGCTATAGTCATCTTCACTTTCAATTTCTCTCATGTGTTTCACTTGTTCTCCATAGTAATTGACAAGTGCTACAAGAGTTGATGTCTTTCTTGCTACATTTTGGAAGACATTTTTGGTGCTTTCGCTCCTCTAACTTGATACTATTCCACATGTAAAAATATCACGATCAAATGCTAAACTCCATTTATATCTAAAGTCGTATAATCTCCGAAGCCTGCTATTATTCTTAGTACCCCACTCTTTGTCCATTTCCTTCCAAGTATATTCAAATTCTTCCTCCGATTTGCATCTATACATAAGTTTTGAAAAATACTTATCCTCAAAACCGGACTTCTTGTAAAGATGTGGAATGTTTTGAATGGCATTTTCCCCAATATGTCAAGTGCATAAACGATGTTGTGTATTCAGAAATACCGTTCTAATGGCTTTTGCCATAGCTTGGTTTTGATCAGTGAATATGATTTTCGGAGCCTTATTTCCTATAGACTTCAAAAATGCATCAAATAACCAAGTAAATGACTCTGCAATCTCATCTAACATAAGTGCACAGCCAAACAGAACATTCTTCCAATGATGATTAACTCCAACAAAAGGTGCACATATCATATTATATTTGTTAGTACGATATATAGTATCAAACACTATCACATCACCAAAGCAGTCATAATCAAATTTGGACAAACTATCTCTCCAAAATAAATTTGTCAACCTACCATCTTGATCAACATGTACAACATAGGAAAATATTGGATTTTGCTGTTCCATGCTATGAAAATAATCTAAAAGATTTTGATAATCTCCCCTAGTTATAACTTCAGTTCTTTTCGTCTGCAAATAATTTCGACAATTACGTAGGTTAAAACCTAAGTTTTTGCTTCCTTCAACTTCATTTGCTAAAAACTTATATGCTAAAGTCCCTCCAATACCAGCTATAACCATGTCAACCAAAACACCCTTTCAAGTCTCTGACATAATTCTTCCATATCTAATCAAATGCCTTTGATTTTCAGGAATAAATGCATGATTATGGTCAGAAACATATTCTATGACTTCATGAGCACCATTATCAACCTTAAATATGAGCGAGACAGTCACATCTAACATCAAACTTCTCAAATTTCCTTTTTTCATTGGCTGAGTTGGCAGAATAACCCTCACAACTACACACAAAAGTCCGTCGGGTTATTTTTCCTTTAGTATTTCTAGTCAAATTAGCCTTTCTCACTCCAAATCATTTACAGATTGCATAGACTACATACTTATTATATGTTTAAATTTCATTTGAAAAAATCATGCCTAATGCAAATTCAAAGTCTTTTTCCAGATCACGCATTACCTGTATAAGAGATGTAGTTTCATGCTGCAATAAAAGAAAACACATAATTATCTCATTTGTTACATAAGAAAGCAAAACATATTCTACATAATAAAATTGAATAATTACATACGATTCAGCCATATGATAAATTTACGCGTGCAAATTTCCCAAACTAGAATTCAAATGACACCCAAACAGATGAATGTGAGTTGCTATCTTAAATAGTTTAAATTTACTTGCACTCAGATAAATGGCAATTTAGGAGTCCTTGACACCATACTTAGATCAGCAAAAGCAACCTGCGTACCTAAAAGAAAATGTAAAGATATTAGAGAAGTTGATAACTGCCATTTGAATTATGTGCAATGCCTTCAATTAATAAAGATATCAAAGAACTGGAGGATCAGCTTCTCAGCCCCCTAAGCAACTAACGAGACATCACAAGAGTTAAAAAAAGCATCATATTAATGTAATTAAACATAGAAGCAAGTTGACATCCAGAACACACCAGTACCTTATTTTATTTGTTTCAATGTCTCTCTTAACACACACACACAAACACTTAGCGAGCCCACATATTGACTAAAAATCACTTGTGGTACACGCACAGCACCCTCTCAAGTATGACAGTTTCATCAACTTACCCATTCAGCTCACACCAAGCATCCATCATACACTAGCAATTATATAGCACACCCAATTTGCATATAACCCATCCTAGCACGACGTACACTTAGAGTTCATCAATAAGAACCTATTCAACACACGATTTGTAGTAATAACACAAAACATTATTCAAACACAGAACAACAATTCCCAAACCGCACTCAATCATACCATTAACTATTTGAAGGGCTTCTGTGGGTCTGCCATTTTGAGCATAGCATGCTATCATAGCGCAGATTCTTCTTGCCCAATTAGTCAAAGAGAAGTCGAGCTGACTCAACATCCCCACATTTTGAGTAGCCACCAATCATCACAATCCAAGAAACCTCGCTTCTTTGGGGCATGGCATCAGAAAGTTCCCGAGCCAATTCAATACTTCCACAATCAACATATCCACTAAGCATAGCATTCCAAGAAGCTGAATTTCTTTCTGGCACCTGCTGAAACAATACCCTTGCCTGCTTTATATCCCCTGCTTTGGCATACCCAGAAATCATCGAGTTCCAAGATATAACGTCCTTCTCCGGAATCTCACTAAAAAGGTTTTGCGCCATTTCAAGATTTCCCAATCTCAAGTACCCAAAAATCAGAGAGTCCATAGGTCAAAATTATTAAGCAGGAGCAAGACAGAATGTGATGCGTACCGGTTTGATCATATTGGGTCCAAAGGGACGAGCATCACAGCACAATGCAGCAACGGAGCGAGGGGGAGAGAGGTCGCCTCAGGTTCTAGCGACCTTCGGCTCTTGTGGGTAGGGGAGGTCATCGGGCACGGCGCGGCGGTCGTCGGGCAATGCGGAATGGAGCGGGGGAGAGAGGTTGCTTCAAGTTACAGCGACCCTCGGGTCTTATGGACAGGGGAGGTCGTCGGGCGCGGCGTCGCGGCGAAGAGAGAAATGGGCAAGGAGAGCTTCGACAAAGGAGAGAGAAAATGGGCAGCCTTCGGCTCTTGTGGGTAGGGGAGGTCGTCGAGCGCGGCGGCGGTCGTCGATCAAGCCGAGCGGTGGTCGTCGGGCGCGGCGCGGCCGTCGTCGGGCAATGCAAATGGAGTGGGGCGAAGGCGGTCGTGGTTCGCAACCTTCGACTCTTGTGAGCGAGGGGAAGTCGTCGGGCGCGGCGGTGGCGATCGATCAAGTGCGATGGTGGTCGTCGGGCGCGGTGCCGCGACGGAGAGAGAAATGGGTAGGGAGAGCTTCGAGAAAGGAGAGAGAAAATGGGCAGCCTTCGGCTCTTGTGGGTGGGGGAGGTCGTCGGGCACGGTGGCGCTCGTCGATCAAGCCAAGCGGTGGTCGTCGGGCGCAGCGCGCGGTCGCCGGGCAATGCAACAACGGAGTGGGTGGAGGCGGTCGGGTTACCCGCGACCTTCGACTCTTGTGGGCGGGGGTGGGCGGGGAGGTCGTCGGGCGCGGCGCCGCGGAGGAGAGAGAAATGGGCAAAGAGAGCTTCGAGAAAAGGAGAGAGAAAATGGGCAAACATAAGAGAGAGAATTGTCGAGAGGGATGTGAGAAAATCGAAGGGAAGAGGAGAAAAGGGAGTGTGCGGGGATTGAAATTTTTTTGAAACCCTAATCTACGTGGCCTGACACCTGGACACATGTCGCTCAACCAACCCCCTCCCGTTTGACACGCTGGCACGTTCGACGTACCTAATATTTTCTCGAGATAGATGACCTCCCTCACTCACACCGTTGTATCATTTCACAGCTTTTGACAATAGGGAGGATGCAACGCAAAAGAGAGAAGAAACAACCACCTGGCTTGACGCCCCCTTGGTTCCGGTCCTCCAGTGCCGCCATTTGTTCTAGGGTTTCCAACTTCCCCCTTTACTTTTGCCTCCTTTTTGCTAAATTAGGGCGGCTTTGTGAGCAAGCTCAAAGCTACTTTTGTGGGAGTTTATTTTCGCTTCCTTTATTTGGTGTTTAGTTGATGTTTGATCGGTGGGTTTGGGTTCTCCATGATTCTCACACCCAATTGCTCATTCATCTTATGGTTTTTCTTCCATTTTTGGTGTTTAATTATTTTATTTTGACTACATTCTTACTCATTCTCGATTGTCGTGGGTGTAGCTTGGGGTAAGGGGTTCAGGTGTTGTAATTAAAGATTTAGCACAAGTGGTACGTGTTAAATGTCGAGCAATATTTCCAAGCACAATAGTGGGATTGCTTCGCTTTTGATCATCGTATCGAACAGTGTTCTTTAGTTGGATTTCTAGATCGAGGGTTCAAACTTAAGGTTTTGGTGTTAGATTTTGAATTTACACTCTCTTTACTTAGGAACATGTTTAATTCGATCCCGTCAATAGTTCTTACTTGTCAACACCTAAATTTTGACGTTTTATTTAGAAATTCATTGCATAAAAAATTTAGGGATTGACCCCAATCCCTATACAAAAAAAAATAGTTAAATTGCATATAGATTTATAGGAACATTGTATATTAATTAGATCGGCAGTGGATGAGTCTAAGTGAAGGGCCTTGAACTTGCTATATTGGACTGAGCCCATGAAAGCATGAAATTCAGTCAAGCCCATTGAGTCCACATAACTGAAAATTGCTAATCTATTGGAAAGTATTCTAAAGTCAAAAGAGTGTATTCTTTATAGTTCTAAACCATGAAAATGAAAGGTGCAGCAAACATGGGCTAAACATGTGTGTTTAAAGGCCGAATGAAGATTTAGCCATCGAAGAGCCTACTCACATGATGGGCTTAAGCAAAATCCAAGCGTTGGATTAATATTTTTGTTGATGGAAGAAAAGAATTAAAATTTTGAAAAAATTGAGCATATATTCTCTTCATATTTAACCATGTCGTTATATTCAGTTTACGAGTAAGTATGGGCAAATAAAATAATGAAGAAAGGAAAAGAAATATTTGGCTAAGTTGGTAAATACAATCATGTGGACAAAGCAAATGAACAGGGTGAGTGAAGATTTTGGCATTATTCACAAATGGGATTTCTTTCCTTTGAATTTTATCGTACCGGAAGGTATGAAGATTATTGATGGATTATTATATAATATCAGAGAAGTTGTCAAGTTTGTGAGAGCCATACAAGAAATGTGAGTAAAATTTGATGAATGTATATTGCAATTGTGCTTGAAAGACCAGTAAAAAGATATGACAAGATGTGGCTACTAAATGAAATTCTGCGTACTTAATACTTGAGATGCATTTTTCTTTGAAAATGTATTTTCACATTTGAAGTTAATTTATTATAATTTTGTCACATATCCATCGTTTGAAAATTGGGACAAAACAAAAAAAATTACATTACTATTGAAATCATTTTATGATATTTCTACTCTATTATTTTAAGTTAGATATCCCACGATGAATTTATATTTTTATGGAGTATGACATATTGAACTTTTATGGGCAGCCTTCGGCTCTTGTGGGCGGGGAGGTTGTCGGGCGCGGCGGTGGTCGGATCAAGCCGAGCGGCGGTCGTGGGCACGGTGCGGCGCGGCGACGGAGAGAGAAATGGGCAGGGAGAGCTTTGAGAAAGGAGAGAAAAATGGGCAGCCTTTGGCTCTTGTGGGCAGGGGAGGTCATCGGGCGCGGCGGCAGTCGTCGATCAAGCCGAGCGGTGGTCGTCGATCAAGCCGAGTGGCGGTCGTCGGGCACGGCGCGGCGGTCATCGGGCAATGCAGCAACGGAGCGGGTGGAGGCGATCAGGTTCTGGCGACCTTCGACTCTTGTAGGCAGGGGAGGTCGTTGGGCGCGGCGTCGCGGTAAAGAGAGAAATAGGCAAGGAGAGCTTCGAGAAAAGGAGAGAGAAAATGGGCAAACAGAAGAGAGAGAATTGTCAGAGAGGACGTGAGAAAATCGAAGGGAAGAGGAGAAAAGGGGGAGAGGAGAGAGAAAAGGGAGCGCGTGGGGATTGAAATTTTTTTTAAACCCTAATCTACGTGGCCTGACACTTGGACACGTGTCGCTCAACCAACCCCCTTCCCGTTTGACACGCTGGCACGTGCGACGTACCTAATATTTTCTCGAGATAGATGACCTCCCTCACTCACACCGTTGTATCATTTCACAACTTTTGACAATAGGGAGGATGCAACGCAAAAGAGAGAAGAAACAGCCACCTGGCTTGACGCCCCCTTGGTTTCGGTCCTCTAGTGCTGCCATTTGTTCTAGGGTTTCCACCTTCCCCCCTTTACTTTTGCCTCCTTTTTGCTAAATTAGGGCGGCTTTGTGAGCAAGCTCAAAGTTACTTTTGTGGGAGTTGATTTTCGCTTCCTTTATTTGATGTTTAGTTGATGTTTGATCGGTAGGTTTGGGTTCTCCACGATTCTCACACCCAATTGCTCATTCGTCTTATGGTTTTTCTCCCATTTTTGGTGTTTAATTATTTTATTTTGACTACATTCTTACTCATTCTCGATTGTCGTGGGTGTAGCTTGGGGTAAGGGGTTCGGGTGTTGTAATTAAAGATTTAGCATAAGTGGTACGTGTTAAATGTCGAGCAATATTTCCAAGCACAATAGTGGGATTGCTTCGCTTTTGATCATCGTATCGAACGGTGTTCTTTAGTTTGATTACTAGATCGAGGGTTCAAACTTAAGGTTTTGGTGTTAGGTTTTGAATTTGCACTCTCTTTACTTAGGAACATATTTAATTCGATCCCGTCAATAGTTCTTACCTGTCAACACCTAAATTTTGACGTTTTATTTAGAAATTCATTGCATAAAAAAATTTAGGGATTGACCGCAATCCCTATACAAAAAAAAAGTTAAATTGCATATAGATTTATAGGAATATTGTATATTAATTAGATCGGCAGTGGATGAGTCTAAGTGAAGGGTCTTGAACTTGCTATATTGGACTGAGCCCTTGAAAGCATGAAATTCAGTCAAGCCCATCGAGTCTACATAGCTGAAAATTGCTAATCTATTGGAAAGTATTCTAAAGTCAAAAGAGCGTATTCTTTATAGTTCTAAACCATGAAAATGAAAGGTGCAGCAAACATGGGCTAAACATGTGTGTTTAAAGGCCGAATGAAGATTTAGCCATCGAGGAGCCTACTCACATGATGGGCTAAGCAAAATCCAAGCATTGGATTAATATTTTTGTTGATGGAAGAAAAGAATTAAAATTTTGAAAAAATTGAGCATATATTCTCTTCATATTTAACCATGGCGTTATATTCAGTTTACGAGTAAATATGGGCAAATAAAATAATGAAGAAAGGAAAAGAAAGATTTGGCTAAGTTGGTAAATACAATCATGTGGACAAAGCAAATGAACAGGGTGAGTGAAGATTTTGGCATTATTCACAAATGGGATTTCTTTCCTTGAACAATTCATCCACCGCTTAGGAAAGATTTCTTTTGCTTATATGAAAAGAAAAGTGAAAATTGAGAAATCTTTTGACTTTTTCACTTATAAAAAGACACATGGAACTCCCTTTTGGAGATCAACAATCGAAATCTCACACAACACATAGAACATGCATGTGACAGAGAGAAAAGAGAAAGAGGGAGTGCTTGGCCAAGCCTTGGCCAAGACATAACCATGCTACACCTTGCCATCGCATCACCTATGAACTGCATTGGTTCGCTTGTGATACAATGTGCCACTCTTCCATAGCAAACGCAACGCCTTATCAACAACGTTCCCTACTTTGCTAATCTATTCTAATTTGAGAAGGCTCTGCATCGCCATCACACTTGGCAATGATATCCCCAACAAGCCTACCACTCACTTCTCTCTATTTAGCAAGTCATTCGAGATTTTCTAGCAAATCACCAAGGCAGCCATCTTCGTTGGATTTTTCTAACAATCCCTTTTAGTCACCGATTATTGTCCATAATTCCCTCCATTGTTGAGAAACCAATTTATCTAAGTTGAGCATTGAAGGCTGTGAATCCAAAATGTGGGTTTTGTCTTTTCTTATCATATCTTACTAACAAAAGGCAATAATATCTAGTCAAGGAATGCCACAATTGTAAATCTAAGGAGAAAAGACAAAAAAATTATCTGCAAACCACCCATGCACACCTACCAATGTTCAAGAGCTCTCGATCCTTTCCATGATCAATCATTGATGAAGTAACATGTCGGTTGAATGTCATCTCTATCTTTTACTATGCGTCATCATCACATGCCCATCCATTATATCAAAAACCAGTCAATCTACGTGGAGTTACCTTTGTGGAAATCATTATCCACCACAGGCATCATAGCCACGAGTCCATCATGAATCACTGCATAATCCATTGCGGAGCCCTAACATCGAGGTTGATGCTTCCAGTTGTGCCATTGCCAACGCCCACTACCACATCACCCTTGCTTGCCTCCATCGTGTCACCCCATAATCACTATTTTGGTTCGATTGTGTTTAGTCTAAATTTGAAAAAAAAAAAATATCATTGAATTAAGGGTGTTCAACAAGAATCACCCAACCTAGGAACCACCTGGACTAGATAGGTTGGTTTTGGGCAATTCCCATAACTGACAGTTCGATTCCAAGTTCCCGTTCTTAAAACCAGTGGGCGATCAATTCGGTTCCTGATTCCAAGGTGGGAATTGAACCAACCAAACCGGACTGGTAGTTTTCACGAATATATATATTTTCTAAAAAAAAATTTGAAGAATTTGAAAAAAAAAATCTTAATTTCAATTTCCCAATTCCCAATTTCCTATTCCTTGAATTAAACCCTAATGCACTCCCAAACCTTGTCTTTGCTCAACCTAAACCCTCACTCCACTCCCTTTGGAACTTTTTGTATAATCTTATGTGATAGGCAGTTAGATGTTACAATTTTTTGATAGTGTTGGAGACTTGGGTTTGGGGTTTAAAATTCCAAGTGATCCCATTATTAATTTGATTGATATCAATATTCCATGAATGAACTCATTCTTTACCATTTATGTTGAACTCATAACGTACAATCATAAACTTGTTCTAATTTATGATTTCTTTGACTAATTAGTTGACACGTCAAGAACTACTAGGATTGAGAAAAATGTTCAACTATCGAAACTTTAAGAGACACATAGAGTTGCATCCTTAGTTCAAGATGATGAGAAAATAACTTTACTTACTCTAAGCGTTCAAAAAAATGCGCTTTATTAGATGGCCTGAATTTGAAAAATTCACAAATGGTGATGGCATCTAACAGGCTAAATGTAAGTCATGTGAAGTAACTTATATAACTAACCATGAGACAAAAAATTTGTTGCATCATTTAGATACTTACCCCAATTGAGATGTCAATGGTGATGGTTTCGTAGTACACTTTGATTAAGCTATATTTAGATATATGCCAGCAAAAATAATAATCACACACAATTATTCCTACTCTTTTGTAGAGCATGAGGCTACTAGAGAGTTATGTAGTTACCTCAATCTCAATACAAAGCATATATTAAGGAACACAGCAATAAGTGATGTGATTAAAGTTTATGAGAAAAAGAAAAAATTCAAAATCCAATTTAGTATCTCTTTCTAGTCAAATATGTTTGACTATTGACCTATGAACTTCTATCACTATGAATTATTATATAACTATTACTATCTACTACATTGATTAGTATTGAGAATTGCATTCAAAAGTCTTGTGTTTCTCCTATGTGCCACATCCATATAGTCTTGCTATACTTTTAGAACAATGACTCTATTGAGGGAGTGGGACATTGAAAGGAAGATTTTCAATACTACATTATACAATACATCAGACAATGGCAATATGGTTGATATTTGGAAAAATACACTTTCTATGAAATCCTCTTTGTTATGTGATGAATAGTTTTTTCATGTGCGTTGTGGTGCGCATGTTTTGAATTTTATCATGCCAGAAGGTTTAAAGATTATTAATGGATTATTATATAATATCAGAGAAGTTGTTAAGTTTGTGAGAGACACACAAGAAATGAGAGTAAAATTTGATGAATGTATATTGCAATTGTGCTTGAAAGACCAGTAAAAAGATATGACAAGATGTGGCTACTAGATGAAATTCAGTATACTTAATGCTTGAGATGCATTTTTCTTTGAAAATGTATTTTCACATTTGAAGTTAATTTATTATAATTTTGTCACATATCCATCGTTCGAAAATTGGGACAAAGCAAAGAAAATTACATTACTATTGAAATCATTTAATGATATTTCTACTCTATTCTTTTAAGTTAGATATCTCACGATGAATTTATATTTTTATGGAGTATGACAAATTGAACTTTGTTTGATACAAGTAAGGGATACTAAGAATAAGGCTATTAGTTTTATGGCTAAAGGCAATACTCAAAATGTTTGAACAATATTGAAAGTATCATAATGTAGTCTTATTTTTTGTTGCTACATTAGATCATCACTATAAGTTATATTTGTTAGAGTTTTACTATTCGAAGTTGAATATGATGATCACGTGGAATTTGTCTAGAACATTCGAGAAAAGTTCTGTATACTTTTTGATGAATATGTGACCTCTATGTCAAAAAATAATCGCATTACTTCTTCAACTAGTTGAGGTAACATTTCAATTGAGAACATCAACAAGAACATTGGGGATGACATTTATGAGTATGATGCATTCGAGAGTGAATACTTTGGATCGCAATCTACAAAATTATTTGCAGGAGAACATGTTTAATAAAAAGTTTTGGATTTCAATGTTCTTAATTATTGAAAGATTCATTCTCATTAGTATCCCAAATTATTTGTCGTGGCACATGATATATTAAGCATTTCTATTACTATTATTGCTTCAAAATCAGCCTTTAGCATTAGAAGGGATATTTTTAACAAATATCATAGTTCCCTTTTTACCTGAAAGTATAAAGGTTGAACTATACACTAAAGATTAGTTATTTAGAGTTGTACTTAAAGAAGATTTGGATAAGGAGACTCTCATCATTGACTTTTAAGACTATTTGTATAAGATACTTTTTTTATCTCATTCTTTTTGTTTGCTCATATGATTTAATACATTTGTCTTCATAATGATATATTCTTGGTATACTTTGTGATGTTGCGACTTATAATCAAAGTTGATGCTTGTTCTTTTCAAATTCTAGACTAGGTAAAGCTTTAGATTTGACTAAGAAAATTTGGAATTATTAAATCTTGACATCTTATTTGTTTTTCATGTAAATCAGAATTTTTACTTGATTAGATTATTTATTTATCTTTTTCTTAGGTAAGAATTTTTGTGTTTGTTGCATGAATCTAAAATTTGATTTCAAAAATTTTACTTTTCTAAGCTTTGGGAGGAGATCTACCTTTTGAAGGAGATGTAGCAACGAGACGGAAAAAAAAAAAACTTTTCGGGTGAGAAGTAAGAAAGAGATAAACAATTTCGATTTCTATTCCAAAAATAGAAATGTAAAAAGTTTTGTTTCGATTTACATTCTAAACATATTTACGGAATAGAAATTTGTTCTAGAAATAGAAATGCAAATTTTTTACCAAACGGATTTATATTCCAAAAATGTAAATAAGATAATGGCGTAAATTGGAAAGTACAAATATGAAATTCCGTGCCCATTGGGTATATAATGTGGTTCTCATGCATAAATACTTGCTTTTAATATTGTCTTTGTAAATCTTTTACCACTTACAAGATCCAATATTAGCTTGATGTTTTTTCAACTTTTCTGATGGTAAATGCTAAAGCAAAGTGTCATGTCTCCACGTTTCCCTAAGTTATGAGAACGCGGCGTTATCGGCAAAGGCTATCTTGCGTCGTCCCAAAAGGAGTTGCCGCCTCGTTACTTTTATCTTTCAATTAAGTAAATGCAAAAGCGTATAATGTCATCTCCCAAAAATTAGATTTAGTTGAGGCTATTTCCAATTACATCCAAAAAGGGTTAGGGTTAGTCCTAGTTCTTCTACGAGGACGACTTCTAAAAATGGTTCTCATCAAAAGATTGGTTCTTTGCCGCTTGAGCTCAAGGTCATAGTCAAGATCGGAATTTGGGTTGTCCACAACACCATTAGGAGGATTCACCACCATGGGGTCCGATGAGGATCCATCGAGACTACCAAGCGGTCCATCAAAATCCATGGACGGGTTCAAAGAGATCTCCATCAATCCATATGAACTACGCCTTGAACTAATGTAAAACCAAGTATCCTAAACCCTTGTCCACCAATACCATGGTGATGTGCTTATAATAGGAGATGTCACTCCTAGCATCTACTATACCCATAACATCCACTTTCATGTGTACAGGTAAGCCAAGCGTACAAGAGGTGGGGAACCCATACATACACGGCTAAAAAGAGGAAAACAACAACAAATGAGTCAACACTCAATAAGTAAATCACATAATTCTTGTTTAGGAGGATACCTTGTATTGGAAACACACAATTCTCAATGCCTCCTTTGTCAATGGTAGATCAATAGCAAAGCCCTTGTTTTACCTTAACTATATACAAGAAAAGGACTCTCCAACACCTTAAGTACACACATGATCAAGTAACTAAAAATATATACATGCTCCACAAGGCAAGCATCTAAACATTCATAACATTTCACAAGGCTTTCAATTTATACACACGTAATTGAAATCCATCAGTGATGGTATCTGAAATCCTTCAAGTTTCATGACTTAACGGAATCGAATAGATTGAAAATTTTAAGCTCAAAGTAAGAACCTATGGTTTAACTTGATACGCTCGAGCATCAACCTAAGCCTAACTCGGTTCGGAATGATACGTCTCAATATCGCCATATGAAGAGAAAGACCTGGCTCGGCATGTCTCCACATAAGTCCAAGACACAAATCTCTTTTTGGAAACCTAAGGCATGATTTCAAGTGTAGATAATACTATATAGGTAAGCTACATCAATCGATCAATAATAATTCCTTGCAAACTCCACAAGCATATGACAAAACTCAACTAATTCTTGAACCTCGTAACCCAAGCATAACAAACCATACAAAATCAATACATGAGCCCACTCTATCTAGAATGGCAAGACCATAATTAAATAACTCAAAACAAGAATCAAAACCACATCTAAACTATGCAACATGGTAGCCTAGCCAATGGTGAGGGGATCTACCTACAACTCCAATATCATGAATGAACCATACAAACCAAGTAACAACAATCCAAATCAAGAATACTAAGGAACTCAAGTCATGCCCCGAATCATGTAAAGCAACATCCTAGCCAATGATTAGAGGATTTACTTATAAAATCAGGATGAAATCTATGGACTAATGATAAAAGTGATGAAAGACAACGAGTGGCGTTGATGACGTACGACATGCAGCTGAGAGAGAGAGAGAGAGAGAGAGAGAGAGAGAGAGAGAGAGAGAGAGAGAGTTTTGTGAGGAAAGAGAGGGAGAAATGGCTATCCTATTATTCTTATAGGGGAAGCTCAATTATTGAGATGAGTAATAATGGTATAGATTGCAATTCTCCCTTGTCAAGTGTCAATATGAGAACTCATCTTAGCAAACTTACTCCTCAAGTCTCAAGATAACATTATCATTACCTAATTTTAGGGGGACAACTAACTTGATTACACTAACTAAACTAGTTCCTTCCCTTTTCTCCTCCTTCTTAACTTGTCTTCAAGAAACTCTTGAAGTAACATAAGCTTGGTGAGCAAGTCTCACTTCTAGGGTTATGATGGCTTAAATCCCTAAATAAGCACATGACACTAATGGACAAGTTTTCAAAATCAATAATTAAGCTTGTTTCAATCTTGCCCTTCAAGTTTCCCTCCCTTCTTAGGCATGTTCCTTGGCCTCCAATAATTTGTCACTTTCAATTGACGAAATTGAAAGGGTCTAAAAGCAATCATGGGGATTAACAAAGTGTCGCCATAAGCGTAATGGAATATCTCACAATTATCCATGATCGACACCCGTAATCAAACCGGGGTTTGTGACTAAGTTTTGATTGTAAGTGGCGCTAACATAGCCTACATGAATTGAGCGACTTTGGAGCATTGCTCACATATCCATCAAACCAAATTAGCACCCATCTAAAGTCTCATGCACAAGCCATGGTTGGTTCAAAAATCAATCAATGTTTGAGCCTAATCAATCAATAGGCAACCTAGTTGTCATGTAATCGCGCGGGATTAATTGACTTACCGTGGCACACAGTTGTACAAAATCAGTGTAGAGTCGTTCACAATCATTATAGTGACCATGTAGAACCACCCACAACCGATCATATACACTTGAGCTGAATCAATCTAAAACCATTCATGATTCGTGATGGCTTGTGATCGTCCCACATCAATCCTTATCGAATACTCGCATCGAGCGTATCCCCCAATTCTTAATCGCCTTGCCCAATCGACTAGTTGACTCATGAACAATCCTTTAATCAATTCATGGTCTAATCACGTTATTGGAATATTGACCTCTAGACTATTCCCTGTGTCTGAGATAGGAGTCCAAATCAAGGATGGCACACAACGAAAAGATTCTTGTGACATATGTGTTGGTTTAAGTTTACCTTGATTAAACTAAAAAACTTGATTGATCATGCTTGTAGATAAATGGCCATGATTGCAATTTTACTTTTATTTTCTTCCTAAATCTTATATATGCTTTCTTTCTAGGAATTACATTCAGCCATGCAGACTATAATAGGTTTTGTTTTATTTGGACGAAGGGTGGATGTTGTGGTCTTTGTCATTTGGAAGCTTGTAACTCTAGCTTTCTTGGTTTTCTCAACAATGTCTTTATATTTTTGGCATATGCAACTAGCCTTACTCTTAATCTGCATCACCCCATTGTTACTTTTACGCATGAAAATTACAAAGCAAATAAGATTGGCTAGGAAAAAAGAAGCGAAGGATGCTTCTTCCATTGTCAATATAGTGTCAAAGTTTCATCGCGGCTCATCCAATCATGTAGCTTGGGGGAAATGCCCGTTCATTGAACCAAATCACTAATTATTTAATCGAGTACATTCATCAAGTGCAGGTTGGGCATTAGTTGACATGACAAATTGAAAGCGCTCCTCATTCTCACATACAATAGATTCCAATTGATGATTATGGATGCAACAAGGCGGATATTGGCGGTTCGGCCTCTCTTTGCAGCTTCCTCGAGTGTCTACACGAGAAGTAACAAAGTGATCTGTGGGAAATATGGGAATGGAGGTAGACGTATGAGAATGGGTATATGTTTGACAATGTAATGTGTGGCTTTATGAGGATGTTCATTTACATGTCTCAAGATGAAAACATAGATAGGATAAACCATAACTTTTCAAGATACAACTGCTTTTAGCTTGCATATCAAGTTATTACTATCAATTTGTCATGTCGCCTTCTTTATTACTCTCTTCATGACTTGCACCATAATCATTCTTTACGTTTAGCATTTGATCATGTATTGCACATTAACTACATTAGGGGATTTTCAACTTTTAAAAGCTATCATGTTTATCTTATTAACTCATTAGGGCCAATCCCAAAGCATTATAATGAGGGCTTGTATTGATTTACATGATACAACTTAGGTTCTTCTTCTTTTTTACGTTTGCTTTACTTTTTATAAATTTATTATTATAATTATTAACATTATTACTTTGTATTTGTGCACTTCCGTATGGGTACTACAACATCATAGTCAATAATTAAAATCAAAAAACATCATATCAAATAATGTATTATTAAACGGTCATTAACCTATAAATTAAAATCTAGTTTATATTTAACTAAACCAAAATTTGAATCAATTTCGTGATTAGTGGATAGCCCGGGTTGAATTTTCACCACTCTTTTAACCTCTCATCCACAATCCAACCCCCAAGCTCCCTTATTGGTCCATGGAATTATTCGTTCTTAAGGCAACCTCTATACGACCTGATTTTGCCACCTCTAAATTTAAAACAAATTTAAATGAGTCATAAATGGGTTGCTTAATAATTTAATGGGTTTTAAATAGGTTGGTCGGCAAGCCTCACCAAACATAGAAGAAAAAAAGGAATAGAAAGAAAGAAAAAAGAAAATATAAAAATATTATAACAATTTAAAAATTTATAAAAATTGTCCACTAGATTTGTATTGCTTGGAAGTATTTTAGCAATATAGTTTTTTTTAAAATAATAATAAGATTTTTTCCTAAATTTAGTTAAATATTGAAGTATTTTAACAATATGGGTTGAGTCGAATATAGAAATATGGAACAAAAAATTTACATTACGCATAAATAGATAATAAATAGATTAATCGGTCAATTTGGGTCAAATTATTTATGACATCACCCAAACCCGACCCGACCCATCCATTTAATAAATCTAGTTATAATGATAAGTTGTAGTTGATTGTGCTAGTTGAAAGCTTGTTGAAATATCAACTTCATGGCCAATTATGTGCTGCTTCTTTGTTGTGTGGGATAAAGTTAATAATCTGGTGGCTTGCTTGTTAGTCATGGCATTTCATTTCTAGTCTGTGTGGAGTTTGCTTAGTGCATTCCGTGGGAACTAACTATACTATATGTGCTACGTGAATGTCGGATTACTTCATAAAGATTACTTATGCTAAACAATTGTCTAATATAAAGTTTTGGCTGGCCAATGAAAATTTATGCTATGTAAATTGAATTTTTCCTTTTGCGCTGAGGATTGTAAGTCTAATCAATTGTGAATGTTTTTAAGTATACTTTGCATCAGAATGATATTTTTATGATGATAGATTGATATTATTTCATGGACAACACGTGGGGGATTATATGTTCTTTATGTTGGTGTCAAGCTTCTACCAAATAATGGATCGGATAGGATATAAATATATCCGGCGTTAAATTCACAATTCATCAAACAATTTATCTTGACTAGATATTCAAACGACCAAATGTAGTTTATGTGAATACACAATCGATAACATAGATTTGAAAACACATATTTCAAGATTTGTAAATTTTTCTATAGTAATGTGCATAGATATAAATCAAAATTTTAAATTAGGTAATAGGAAAATAGTTTAACTGCAACAAAACGTGTTACAAAATCAGGGGCACTCTTTACATATTCTACAGATATCCAATGTAGCACAATGAGAGACTTCCGTATACTCGTCTTCAAATTGCTGAGGGACGGCGAAATGCATTTGTTTTCTACAAATTTATAGATGGATTGAATGAAGCCAAACTCCAATCTTCTTAGCAAAAGTTGCACAAGTGACCATAATTAAATTTCGAACATGATATTACCCAAGTTCATCCTTTCGTTATTATTTCATTGAGTAATGAAACTTCGTGAAGCGATTAATAATCCAAGAAAAAAGATAAAGTTCTTTCTTTTCGAAAGAAAGGAAGAGAATATATGACATTAGTTTAATATATGTCTCAAACTAAATCTGCACCATTGAATATGATGAGTTCAATGCAGGTTAAATATGAAAGGTTTCCTTTTATGAAGTAAATAATAATCCAAGAAAAAGATAAAACTTTTTCTTTTTCCTTTCCTTTCCAAAAAAAACATTTAGTTAGTTTAATATATATCTTAAACTCATTTTGTACTGTTGAAATTGATGAGTTCCATGTGGGGTTAATCAAATTGGTCGCTTAAGATCCATTTTGGCAAATGTATTGTTGATTGAAAGAAGTATTTTCTCATAAAGAACAAGTGACTAAAGAGAAAAAATTACCTCCACACGAGACTCACGTGGCAAAGACAATGACTAAATCAAAGTTTCATACATTTTCAGTTCAAACTGAACCATCAAAATATAAAATCATGCTAAATTGAGAAGCCCTAAAAATATAAACAAAGTCTCTCATTCCTCGAATCTCTCTTTACTTCTTCTCCACAAAGCTGGCTAAGCAAACTCTTGAAGTCTTGGGTACTCAAGTCTCGGCTCCGCCATCCATGTTGGTTGTATGCTCGCATGATCATGGTCAGGGTCACCGGTAAAACCTCTGGTCAACTGTCGCGAGGAAGATGCTGCGAGGTTCTTGCCCACCAGTTATCAGCGTTCTCTTTGAATCTCGCAAGTGCTGCGAAGTGCGAAGTGGCAAACATAGTTTGTCTCAAAATTGCAAATTCGAGCTTCTGAAGCGTAGTAGCATTTTCTCCCGCTCCAGATGTTCCTTGATTCTAGCATGCCTATCTGTGCAGTTCAAGGAAACTGAAGCTCTGTCGATGCGCTTCGTAGTGAACTGGGCTGCGACTGTTCTTTCTCATCATGCTTATTCCACTACAGAATTGTTCTTATGCTGGATTCGAGAGATTTTGGATCATGAGCTAAGAGAAGGAGACAGCTGAGAAGACACAAGGGCTGATGTTAAATGCCGAATCCCTGAAAAAACCTCTGTTATTTAATTTTTGGGGCGTGCTAAATCTGTAGCTTGGGATTGTATTAGATTAGATATGTAAAATGTCACAAGTTTGTGATGGTTGGATGAAACTGAAAGTATCGATCAGTTGCTGTGACATCTCCATAAGTGAAAATTAGGAAAAAAAAAATGGCTTTTATTTTAATAAATGATGGTAGGCTAAAAAAAGGAAATTGAAAAATCAAAAAATCAAATCAAATCTAACTAGGTCTTGGTTCAGTTCGTAGTTGATTAGGGTTGAGATTGGTTCTATTTAATTGCTCATTCTAATGGATCAATTCTCAATTCAATTTTTCTGAATATCCAAAGCGAATCGATGACACCAACATGTATGTTTTGGCTAACGTGTGTCTATTTTTCTTTCTATGGTCTCTACATTGAACTTTCAGTTTGCATGAATATTATCTAATTGAGAAGAAATTTCAAATTATGGAGGATAGATAAAATGATTACAAGATTTTTTTTTTTAATATTGCATTACCAATTTAGCATGTATTTCTTTTTGTGAAGATAAATGTCATTAATTTTTTTCATAAGGAACAAAAAATTGTCATTATGAATGAGCAAAATCTCCATTTAAATTTTCTATGTCGCCTTATAATCAAAATTATTTATTAAGATTTCAGTTTTTTTTTTTTTGGTCTGAATTAAGATTTCAGTTGAAGACATCACAAGCACAATAAATCTGAAATCTTTTGATTACATGTACTTGAATCTTTTGTTATATAAGTTAAGAGGTAATTTCTTAGTTTTCTTCCATTCTTAATAAATGCTTTTTCGTTTTGTTATACAAGTCAAAAGGTAATTTCTGAGTTTTCTTCCCTCTGAATAAAAAATTCTTTGGTGAATTGTTATTTTGATAAATTTACATTTCCCAAAGATATAAAGAGAATACTAGAGAAAGTTATAAAGAGAATTACTCCACCCCTTGAATGGAAAGGGGACTCTCATTTAGATTTGAGCCATTCTAATAATAGCCGTTAGATCTCCCATTAATTTAACGGGGATGATCTAATCCTAAGAAATATTTCGAATACATTTCCCCTATTACCCCTAAATGCCCTAAAATAGTCAAGATATTACCCCAATAAATAAATACTTAGACGTGCACATTTTTTACATTGCTTTTAAAATTATCTAAAGTTATGGGCCTCCAAAATTTTCAAGCCTTTAGTTTAGGTCGTTGGGCCATTCTTTGATTTATTGGGCTTATAACTTTTGGCCCATGACACAAGAGCATATATAGCCACTTGGCAAAGTAGGGTTTTCGAGCGTGCAAGAGGGTTTGCAAATTTTCCGCCATCGGAGCCGTCAGTCTGCGCCACCACCAGGGAAGAACCCTCAACTCCTCCACCCATGGCCGTCGGGTACTCCTCCTCTCCTCTCCCTTCCCTTCCCCTTAGCTCGCTTCGTCGTCCGTGCCCATGTCGCAGCCTTACCCATTTCGTTTTCCTCCGTGAAAATGGTCTGACGTTGTCCCCTTTCCTGTCTCTGTTCGTTGCAGGAAGAACAAGAGGATCTCGAAGGGGAAGAAGGGTGGGAAGAAGAAGGCGTGAGTTGCTTAATTCCACCCCAACTTTATGTCTCTGTGTTTGTTTGCGTGTGTGTGGAAATTGGGTCAGTTCTTTTGCCTGTTTTGAGCTGCCGATTCTGCTGTTGTTTGATGTTTGTCTTTTCTGGTCTGGTGGGTTGTAGAGTCGATCCGTTCGCGAAGAAGGACTGGTACGATATCAAGGCGCCCTCCGTGTTCACCGTCAAGAATGTGGGCAAAACACTTGTTTCTCGTACTCAGGGCACAAAGGTGCGATTTTGATCGTGTCTTGGCATAAATTTGTCAGCTGTTACACGTCTTTGGTTGCTCGTATTCGCGTCTGATATTCGTTTGAAGATAATTGTAAATGGGTACTGGGTGGAATTCAGCTAAGTTTGGCTCAATGCCAATAGATGTGTCTCATTAGACATTGTGAAAATAACGTAAGAAAAAAGTTGATCTGCTTGTTGTGTCCTTTTAATAAGTAGGCAATGGACCAATTATACTCTCTGATATATATAAAAAAAAAAGTTGGTGGAAGGGACAACTTATTAATGGATTGGACTTTTCTTGGGAAAAAATCTGCTCTGGATGTGAACTGGGAATTTGTTGGTTCTGTTAATTTATACAGTAGTTCTCAATGAATTCTCATTTGAAGTTTGTTCCTGTGAAGTTTTTTCTTCATGAGCTGGGAACTTGTTTTTAGGTTGCATTCCCCTGACCACTTTCCTAGGAAGGCATCAAAGTTTTTTCTCTTGCTGTTTAGTTCGGGACTTGTCAAGGGCTTGATCAACTTATATTTTACCCTTACCAAATTGGAAGAGGCCTTAGTTTTGATATCTATCATCCGTCCCTATCATACCTATCCCAAAATATAAATTATTGCTTTTGAAAATCTCGGTGGAGCTTCCATGATTGATAAATTGATGTCAAATGGTATTTGCATGAGAACATACATGCATCATGCATGATATCCTGTGAAACCAATTAGTCTTATAGATTTGAATATGCAATCAACACATACATAAGCTGTGGCGATATGACCTGGCTCTTGGAGTAAAAAGTACTTGTTAATCAGGATGTGCACATAGGTGTAGGTTAAGTGACATTGTTTTCTTATTATTGCCCCAGTCACTCTCTCTCCTTGTAAATGCCTTATATGGATTTGCATACCTATGTATGTCCATATTGAGTTAAAAAAATGGTATCTAAATGCAAGACTTATGGGGCCTATTCCGCAGATTGCTTCAGAAGGACTCAAGCATAGAGTGTTTGAGATCTCACTTGCTGACCTTCAAGGTGATGAGGACCATGCGTACAGGAAGATCCGTTTGAGATCTGAAGATGTCCAGGGTAGAAATGTCCTGACTAACTTCTGGGTAATGTTTACATTTACAGTTGCTCAATTCTGTCCTTGTGTATTTGCATGTTGACTCTCTTTTGACTCACTATTCTCCTATCATAAATTAGGGCATGGACTTTACAACTGACAAGCTGAGGTCATTGGTGAGGAAATGGCAAACTTTGATTGAAGCCCATGTTGATGTCAAGACGACAGATAATTACACATTGAGGATGTTCTGCATTGGCTTCACTAAGAGACGTCCTAACCAAGTCAAGAGGACCTGCTATGCTCAGTCTAGCCAGATTAGACAGGTTATTTTCTAGTCTTGATCCATAACTGACTAGTTTAATTACATAGCTAAAGTTGTAATTCATGCAGCTTTGCAATGTGGGTGATCTATTTGTGCCTTCCCATAGATAGTATATCTTCAACTTGGCAACAGTTATTTTAGTCCTGTGTAAATTTTTTATTTGCAAAGTTCCTCCATCAGAATGTATCCCTTCACCTATGATTAACTAAACAGTAACTCTTATTTTGCTTCTCCTTTTCAGATACGGAGGAAGATGAGGGAAATCATGGTAAACCAGGCAACATCTTGTGATTTGAAAGAGTTGGTCCGCAAGTTCATTCCAGAATCAATTGGAAAGGAGATTGAGAAGGCCACATCAAGCATCTATCCCCTACAGAACGTTTTCATCCGGAAAGTGAAGATCTTGAAAGCTCCTAAGTTTGACCTTGGGAAGTTGATGGAGGTATGTTCTTTGTTGGAGCACCTATAAAAAAATGTTAAATATTGAAGTTTGCACAAATCTCAATTGATGGACAAATCTTTTTTCATTTGTCATCTTTGATGATATGTGCAGCATGTAAAAGTTTGCGATGTTACCATTTTCAGCATTTGGGAATCTAGATCCTTCTCTTAAATAATAGGAAAATCATCGGTGGTTTATCCCCACCAATTAGAATAGAGATGATTTTGCAGCTTAGTTTGCTTAAGGATCTTTGCTTGGCCCAACATCTTCCACATTGTGAGAGCTATGCTAATGATCATTCTGTTGGTCTTCCTATAGGTCCATGGAGATTATTCGGAAGATGTTGGTGTGAAGCTGGACAGGCCAGCTGATGAAACAGTGGCAGAGGCGCCTACCGAGGTTATCGGAGCTTGAATGTAGAGTGACTGAGATGCTGAGAATGTGTCCTTTTGTGAGAGTCACCTTGATCAATTCCTTTGAAGGGAGGTTTTATTGGTGAGAACCTGCTGAAAATTTTCTTTTAAGCAGCATCTTTTGACTGTTTCATCAAGGAAAAGAAGACAGTTTTGTTCTTTAATTTTGTAGACGCCCTTAGATTTTTGTTGACAGCCATCTAAATTATGGGTAACTGGTTGTTTATTGCCGTTTTACTACGAGTCTCTGATGTGCCAAATTTTGTGGAGCCTCTTTCACGGAACACTTCCATGGGTCCTGTTAAAGATATTTGGTTTAAATTGTTTGCAACCCGGCATCCCTATGTCACCCAATTTGTGATGATCCCTTAATGAGTCCTTTTTTCCCTTTGATATCTCTAGGACGCCCACGATAATCATTTTGTTTCTCTGTTTTTATATATTTTTATTTTAGGAATAGGTTTAAAACAAAATTTTCTTTAGTAATGTAATGTCATATTTCTATTTATGAAATAAATTTTATTCAGAAATAGGTTTAAAATAAAATTAAAAATTAAAAATATTTACTTTTCTATTTTTAGAATAAATGTAAGAAATAAACTCTTTTCATCGTTCTTTTTGGTCGCTGATAGCTGGTGACTGTCTAAAATTGGCCGTTGACCACCAGCCTCCCATTGCGGTTAGTCTTTGGTGTTTACCGTTACCAATACCCCGCCGTTGCCTGTCAATGGTTGTCACTGATTCCTCGCCAATGACTAGCTGGTCACTCACCTCCCGTCGTCATTGGCTGATCACCTACCGACGCCATTGATCCCTCGTTAGCCATCCACTTCGACCGTCGTTGATTGCCTTTTATCCTCAGTTATCCTCGTTAAGGTGTATCGTTATCAAATGAATTTTTATTCTAAAACCAAAAATTTTGTATCGTTGACAAATTCATGTTTTGTCTTAAAAACTCGTCTAAAGAATATAAATAGAAAAATCAATTTTTAGTCGAAATTGGTTTTTAGAATAGAA
Organism: Corymbia maculata; assembly: GCA_014182735.1. Lineage (NCBI taxonomy): Eukaryota > Viridiplantae > Streptophyta > Magnoliopsida > Myrtales > Myrtaceae > Corymbia > Corymbia maculata. The sequence continues at coordinate 28,857,672 of CM024689.1, forward strand.
TAGTTATTATTTGTGTTCTTAAAAATTAGAGCTCATCTGTCAAAAAAATATCTCACAAAAATGATTTTCCTCTTTGAAAAATTTGAAATTATTTTTCAAAATATGACTAAGTATTGATATTTTGATCCAAAATTTTGCACTTGGGCACGAAAACTCTATGTTGGTTTTCGAATTCCGATGCTTAGGATCAAGTCTCCAATGGCCAAGCATGTGCCCTTGGCACCAATGTTTGCATCCATCAAAGCCGAGCCCGAAACCCTAGTGCCCGGCCCAAATCTTAGACACTCGAGTCTCGATCCATAAAGGATGTGCTCGGTTCTCAATACTTGAGCTTTGGTCCACAAAAGCCATCCACAAGTCATCGGCATTCAAGCTCAAGTTGATAATTAATAGGGAAAATTCCAATTAAGGGCCCGAAATGCCCTCGTTTTCTCAAAAAATGACTCAAAGTGGACATGGTTTCAAATAAGGGCCTAAAGTGCCCAACCTTGTTTCGCTTAAGGGCCTAAGCTTGCCGGCCGACGAAAACCGTAGAACCTAGGAACAAAGACATTTTTGTCATTTCCCACTTTTTCTTTTGTTTTTTCTTCTTTTTTCCTTCGTTTCATCTTCTTCATCTTCGCCGGTGGCCGGCCGGCCACCGACGACGCCCACAGAGGGCTAGGCGAGGGTCGCCCTTGCCCGATCTGGCAAGGGCCACCCTCGCCGGCCTCAGGCGAGGGACGGGCAAGGCCGTCTCTCGCCTTGAGGAGGCCGCCTCGCGGCCATCCGCGAGGTCGACCCTCGCCGGCCGCGGACGAGGGCGACCTCGCCAAATTTGGGAGGTCGGCCCTCGTCGGCCACGGACGAGGGCGAGGCAGCCCTCGTCGGCCATGGACGAGGGCGAGGCGGCCCTCGCTAGATCTGGCGAGGTCGGCCCTCGTCGCCGCGGCGAGGAGCCCCTTGTCGGGCGCGGCGAGGGCAACCTTGCTAGATCCGGCGAGGTCGGCCCTCGTTGGCCACGGACGAGGGCGAGGAGCCCTCGTCGGCCGTGGGCGAGGGCCGACCTCGCGGATGGCCGCGAGGTGGCCTCCTCATGGCAAGAGACGGCCTCGCCCATCCCTCGCCGGATTGGGCAAGGGCGACCCTCGCCCGCCCTCGTGGGCGTCGCCGGTGGCTGCCGCGGCGAGAGTGACCTCGCTAGATCTCGGCGAGGTCGGCCCTCGTCGGCCGCGGATCCACGAGGTCGGCCTCCTCATGGCGAGAGACGGCGAGGAGGCCGACCTCGCCCGTCCCTCGCCGGATTGGGCAAGGGCGACCCTCGCCCGCCCTCGTGGGCGTCGCCGATGGCCAGCCGCGGGCGAGAGTGACCTCGCTAGATCTGGCGAGGTCGGCCCTCGTCGGCCGCGGACGAGGGCGAGGAGCCCCTCGTCGGCCGCGGACGAGGGCGAGGAGCCCCTCGTCGGCCGCGGACGAGGGCGAGGAGCCCCTCATCGGCCGCGGGCGAGGGCCGACCTCGGGAATGGCCACGAGACGGCCTCCTCATGGCGAGAGACGGCCTCGCCCGTCCCTCGCCCAACCCTCTGTGGGCGTCACTGGTGGCCGGTCGGCCACCGGCGATGATGAAGAAGATGAAACAGTAGGAAAAACGAAGAAAAAAAAGAAAGAAAAAGTGGCAAATGACATAAATGTCCTTGTTCCGGTCACCGGAAAATCAATTTTCGCCGGCCGGCGAGTTTAGGCCCTTAATTGAAATAAGGTTTGGCACTTTAAGCCCTTATTTGAAACCATGTCCACTTTAAGCCCTTTTTTGAGAACGAGGACATTTCGGTCCTTAATTGGAATTTTCCCTAATTAATAAATGTTTGTTCTTATAAAAGTAATTTAAAATATTGAATTTTTAATTTTTTTAATTTTTCTTTTTAATTCTTTTCCTTTTCCTCTTTTTTTTTCCTTTTTCCTCAGCCATTGGTCGGCCACTGAGTAAGGCTTGAGCCTTGCCAAAGGCCAATGAGCTTGTCCCATGCTTATGATCGGTTGTTGATTGTCGTCGTGGCCATCCATTGGCTAAGGAAAAGGGAAAAAATTAAAAATTCAATTTTTTGGTAATTTTTTCTGGCAAATCTAATTTCCCTATCAAACGATAAAAAAATATTTTTAGTTCATTTTCAAATTTGAACTAAACACCAAAAATATTATATATTTTTTAAAAATGACTTTTTATCGCACCTTTCACAAAAGAATCGGAACCTAAGAGAATTTCTGTCCAGTTCATGATCGGACGATCAAGTGTTCTCATCGTCATTGTTTTATATTTATTGTGAACTTCTGTCCAGTTCATGGCATTCTTTTGTACTCTGAAAAGCTACAAAGCTATCATCACGTTTACAGGGAGAAATGCCATGAGTATTTCTTACAACAGGGGAAGGTATTTGTCGATTATAACATTCCCAGACGAGTAAAACTCGGTCACCTTGTAACGCTATCGAGAGATTCTGTTCTGCTGCTTCTATGGTGGGATGACACTGCCATAATTGGAATCCAAGTAGCTACTTGATATCATGGAGTCAAAAACATGGAGACGTCAAGAACTGGAAACTACATCACATTTATACTCCAAGCCACTCAATGACCATCTTCTGGCCTTTGTTACAAGCTTAAGCCTGTACATCGATTCCAGACATCACAATTCATATATTGCAACGAAAGATGGCACCGAGTAGCTTGAGCTAAGAGGGACTTCCTAGGTAATACCGTTAAAATCTGCCGATCACCATCTACAAGTAAATGGTCTACTGCAAGGATGTACATTACGACCAAACAGAATCGCAAACATAAATTTCTCCTGATAGCGCCCATCGCTCCTAATTATTCTGGTCATGGTGAACACAAAGGACCGACTGTTTCATACCTAATAAGAACATATTATTAGTACATAAGAAGGAAGGCAAAATGCAGCCTGTAAAAACAGGCAACTTTTCTGACTCTTACATCAGCACCTCGCTTGCTTCAATCACTCATCAGCATTAGGCCTCCCGCAGCCGCAAAAGCAGGCCTTCTTCTTTCGCCTTTCCCTGTTCCTTGATCCGCTGTAAATGAAATCCCTCAGAATGATGCCCGTCTTGCTCCTCCCTTTGCCTTTTTGCTCGTCCTCCATCTTCAGCAAGACGTAGTTGATATTCTGCACCTCGAACTGCAGGCGCCCAATCTTCTCACTCTCTTTCCTTGCCTGTTCCCTTACTTTCTGCTCCCGGACACTCTCAATATCCTCCATCCCGACTTCATCCTTCTGATCCAATGAGGATAAGTTCACGTCGATATCTTTCGCCAGATGATCATTGATGACCATCAGGTGCACGACTGCCTCCTCCGCTTCTTCTAGCTGCCTCTTCACTGTCTCGTACTTGACCTTGTGTGACCTCTTGCTCCTCTTCTTCAGTTCCGCTTTCCTTCTCATGTCTTGCACACTGGCCTGGAGACCAGTCAACTTCTGATTATCGGAAGCAAGTCTGTCCAAGATCTTTCTCTTGCTTCTCTCTTTACCAAGTTCTCTACTGGTCGAGACCTGGTCAATGCCCAATTCTTTCTCAATCTCTAGTTCTGACGAAGGGTTTAGACTCTTCTTCCATGCATCTTCAAGCATCTGATTGTTTGGCCTTTCTCCGTCTCTACTGCTTATTTCATTAGACAAAGAATCTGAAGCTTGATCGAGCGGAATATCTTTCATCAATTGCCCTGTCTGCAAAGGAGTCTCACATTTGGACTTGGTTGGCTTCTGGTCATTGCCGAGATCATTTCCAACTACTATATTCTCTTTGTCAAACTCCTTTCTCTCTAACAAGTCACTTTCGAGATTCATAAGTGCATCTTGAGTTTTCTCCATCCCGACTCTTCCCATTTCTTCCCTGACGGCCTTTTCAACAGCTTCAATCCTATCTTGCATCTTCTGCAAATCTGAGATTGCTGGTACAGTAAAGCTTTGTTCTTCTAGGAACTTGGCATGTCCATTTTCATGAAATTGACATGCCTTTTCTGCATCCTGGAGAGAATTGTAACAGAACAATTTATCATCTTCAGCTGAACTAGCTCGTTGCTCAAATGGCACTATACTATATGATGCATCTAAAAGGCATGGAAAAAGTCAACGAGTTGCATGTCTCCACATTTTACCTTTACTCTCTGATTCTTCATAAATTTTATATTTGATTGTAGCAGAAAAAGAGGACTCTCTCATTTAGTTATTACTTTTCGGTTTATCTACACAGCTTGTTTTGAAATGCAAAACTTATTCTTGATGATGAAAAATACCTGGTGCATCCTGAAATTGGATTGTGGCTTGAGAGATGTCATCCCATCTCTAAGAGACGATAGGATGGGAACATATGCAGATAGCTCATTCTTTAGTCCCCCAATTTCACTCTCTAAGAACTCAAGTTTTTCTTTCATCTGTTCAATATCCCCATTCTTCATAGCACTTTCACTCCTTAAGCTTTGACAGACTTCACTTAGCTCCTGAACCTTATTTTCAAGTAGAACTTCTCGAACGGAAGAAATTTGGAGATCAAAGTAAAAGGTTGCAGCCTCAGCCTCCCAAAGTTCAAACTCATTGCTCCTCTCTTGCAGTTCTGAACTCAAATTCTCTTCTCGAATCCTGCGTTCCTCAATTTCATTCTGTAATGCATTCACTTTGAGCTCCAGATTCTGTTTTACTTCCAGAAGACTATCAATTTGCTCCTCCTGTCTTTTCCTTATTTCAGATAACTCATGAATCTGCTTTTCTACATTTTCTCTACCCAGTCTTGACTCTTCATGCTTCCTTTTTAGTTCCTCAACAGTTCTCGACAATTCAATGGCTGAGAACTGCGAAAGCTCCAGTTTTTGGTCTACTTCCGAAAGTTCCTTCGCCTTCTCTCTCAGAAAATCGTTGCCAATCAAAATTTGGTGGTTTAGTTGATCATTGAAGTCTCTCACTTCATTGTACTCTCTGTCCAACTCCTTGATTGAGTCAACCAGGAGCGACTTTTCAGCTCTTTCTGTCTCTAGTTTCTTCCTCAACATTTCAATCTCCTCCCTTAGGTCGTTGTTAATCACTTGGAGGCCACAAAGATCAGCAGCAAGAGCTTTTAGTTCTTCAGCTTTCTCCTTTCCAAAGCTCCGGAAAACTAGAGAGAGGTTAGCCTGAGAATTCAGTTCTTGGATTATTACAGAGTTTTCCTCTTCAAGGGCACACTTCTGTTCTTCCGAATCTGTAATCTTCTCCAGCAAAACCTGGTTTTCGACTAGTCTGTTGGAGTTATCTTCCTGCAAAAGCTGGTAGGCCATCTGCACATCAACCAAATTCTTGCGCATCACTTTCATATCAGTCTCTAGTGCCTCCTGCTGCTGCTCTGCTATGCTTAGATCCAATTTTAAGAGGTTTTTCATCTCTAGAAGCTCATGCTTATCTTTTTCCAGCATCATACATTGCTCAGTCATGATTCTGAGCTCCTGCTCGAGGAAGTCTTTACTTGACTCTAGCTCGTTAAACTCTAATCCGAGTCCTCTGAGAAAAGCAATTAACACGGTGTTCTCAACCAGCAACTTTTGCTCTTCATCCCTGCTCCTGGTCAGCGATTTCTTTAATTGCCCTATTCTGTCCATTATATGCACAAAAGGCAGTCGGTCAAGTTGGGAAGGTATTTGCTGTTTTGCAATCTCACCCTCACGCCCTACTTCTGCATCAATTTGAAGAGCCTTGAACACCTGATAAATTTCCGTCTTCAGCCTTCCAATTTCATCTGCCAGCATTTCCCCTTCTACCTGCTGCTCGAGATTTTCACTCTCCAGTTCATTAATCAACTTATTGGATAATTTTGAAGCTTCAACATGTTTCTGACATTCTAACAAGAGGGACAAATTCTTTGCTTCCAGATCTTCTACAAACTTCTGCAAGATGAATATCTCAACTTGCGCATTTACAGCTTTCTCCACTTCCTCCTCAAATTCCTTCTTCCTCAGTTGAATTTCATCTTGCAAAAAGTGTACATGGTTTTCCAAACCCGCCAAACGTGCCTCACTTGATTGTACGTAAGTTGCCCGTTCTTGTTTCTCCACACCAAGGTAGCCCTTCAATTCTTCGACTTGACAAAGAGTGGTTGCTTTCTCCTTCTCCAGTCTATCACATCTTTCTTCCAAGTTGGCAAACCTCCTTTCAAGACTTCCAAGCCTCTGCTCCACATTATCCAAATGCAAGGCAAGGTTGCTTCTTTCATTTACAAGGCTGGATTTCTCATTGATGAGCAACTGGCAGAATTCATCTAACCTCTTCGATTTCTCTCTCAAGCCCTCAGCCTCAGATCTTGCAGCAGATATTGAACTCTCTAAGGATGAGTTTTTCCCCAAAAGCTTCTGCATGTTCTCAGTGATAATCTGTAGCTGAGAAAGCAAAGCAGCTTTATCAGCAACAAGACTGCATTTTTCTCCCTGCAATGATTGGCAATTTTCCTGTAACAGCTTGATCTTCCCTTTGGATTCTTCTAACGTGTTGTTTAACTGGGACAAGGATCTTTCAAGCATCGCATTCTTCTCTGAAATTGTGTCCATGTTCTTTAACTTTTCATAAAGAACTTCTCTCTCATCTCTATCCCTTTTTTGAATCTCTTTCAACTCAGAGTTCTTGCTTTGCAACTCCTTCACTGTTTGTCCAAAACATAGAGGGTCAAGACCTGCCAACTCCACTTGGGAGAGAAGGGCTTCATAGCACCCATTTAAGCCCTTAATTTCTTCTCGCAATTGAAAAATCTCTTGCTGGAGAGCAGTACTTTGCGCTAATTGCGTTGCAAAATCCTGCTCAAGCTTCTCTTTCATCTCCTTCAAGCTATATAGTTCATTCTTCAAACTCTTCTCCGAGATGGCAGAGGATGTGTTGAGTATAGTGAGGCTTCGGTTTTCTTCCTTGACCTTTGTGATCTCTTCCTCCAAACCAAATTTGCATGTCTCCAAATCCTTCAACATCTGAAGCCCGCTTTTAATTTCCAGAGCCAGATCCCTTTGCTCTTTCTGAGACTCATAGTGCAGCCTCTGTAAAGTCTCCAGACTTGCTTGAACGTGGACAAATTGAAGGCGATCATCTTGCATTTGTTCTTGAAGCTTCCGCAACTCCTCATGCTTCCTAGAAAGTTCTTGGTCCTTCACTGCAATCTTCTGTGATAGGTTCTCTGCATCAGACTGCAGAGACTGGTTTGATTTCTCCAATAAAAGACGCTGCTCTTCAGCATTCTTCAACTTTTCAGCACCTATTGCAACTTCACTATTTAGCCTTCTCGCATCATCTTGAGCTCGAGAAAGCTCACTTTCCATCCTTGCTAAAGTCTCAAGACACTGCTTGTACAGGAATGCAACTGCTTCCTTCTCTTCATTTGATTTAACAACAGCGTGCTCTAGCTTTTGAATTTCTGCTTCTGCCTTTGCAGCTTGCTCAGATAGCTTTCCAGCATCCATCTCCGCGAGGGAGATTTTACTTTCTAGAACAGATATTGTCTCCAGGCATTGTCGATACTGAAGTAAACCAGCTTCTTTTTCAGCCTCTAGTCTGGAAAGTTCATGCTTGAGATTCTGCGTTTCAGTTTCTGCAGCAATAGCCCGCTCACTAAGACCTTTCGCATCCTCTTCAGCTCGAGAGAGCTGCATCTCAAGGATGGATATCTTTCTTAGACTCTGATTGTACTGAGCAAGGTTAGCATCCCTTTCAGCTTCAAGTTTCTCAAGTGCTTCCTTCAATATTTTTATCTCAATGTCTGCTTTGCTCGCTCGATCGTCCAGACCTCTCGCATTCTCCTGAGCATGGTCCAGATCTCTCTTGAGGTTAGATATCTGTTCCAGAATTTGCTGGTATTGTGAGAGCATAGAATCCTTTTCAGCTTGGATCTCAGCCAAGATCTTCTTCACGGTTTGAACCTCAATTTCTGCCCTGCTTGCACGTTCTGACTCTGACGCAACTTGGATTTTGAGATTTTGATTCTCGCTAGATAACTGCGACAACCCATTTTGCAAAATTTCAGGAAGGTACAAGCCTCTGCTGGTTATTCCATCAGGAGCCCTATATTGAGAAGTCACTTCATCCAACTCAAATATCTCATGCACCTGTTTCAGACCTTTCTTACTTATACAAGAGGTGGAACCTGAGCTTTCTGAATATCCTCCATGTTTTTTTACACCAGATGCATTGTTCGAAGAGAGAGATGAAGCATCTCTACTTGAGTCATACATTTCGAACGATGCCCGGCGAGGGTGGGAAGTTTCTGGTGTATGAGGATCAACCTCGCCTCCTGATGAAGTGGAGGCTGAATCTTCAGCTAGTACATCAGGTACTTGATCAGGAAATGCTTCTGCCATAGTTCGATGGGCTTGGCGAAGCTCCACTGTGGCATGGTTGTACCTCTCCGCTAGCGCACGGTAAGCGCGGTAGAACTCCTCGACCAATTTCATCAGCTCCGGGCGTCTCTTGTAGTACATTTCTGCCCTCCTTGCAAAAGAGTCCGCATCTTCTTCAATGAGTTTGATCATTGCTTTGACTTTGGCATCCATATCTGGTTGCAAAGAAAAATAGAAAAGCTAAGTAAAAGTGCAGTCATGAATGTAGTGACATGAGCATGTCACACATGTATTCAAGAAAATGCATTTTTATGCTGCTCTGCCATTGAGGGTATAGTAATAGCAAGGTCTGCAATTTGTGTGGGATGTGCTGGAACTGATCCTCGAAACAGTATAACTTGGATGTGACAAGAATTGAGAAAAAACAATTGACATTTCCATACTGCAGATGAAGTATGAAGAAGACCTCCAATCCGATGTCCAAAAACCAAGACATATATACTCTAGGATCAGAAAATAATGAGCAATCTTTTGTCATAAGCTCAACAAAATCATCCCACAACCTTTTTTGTAGGCCAAAAATCAATACACAACTTAAGTAGTAGACATAGAAACTCAGCTCGCAAGCAAGACTCTAGTAAATACAAAAAATCTTCAGGTCTGTATAGGGGCACATGATTGAGAAGTCTTTAGGGTTTGCAAATTGAAGCTTCTTGCAGGGACAATAAGCCCATCTTTGTTTGCTCTTCAAGTCAGGATGCTTTCAAAAAAGAACTGTTCTTCCTTCAAGAATAGTTCTTCCTGACATTCAGTCAATGAGAGTGCAATAGCAGTGAAGGTGCTTCCATGACTCATTATTATTGACCCAAGAACAAGCTAGCATCTCGTTTATTGAAAAGCCATTTGAAGAGGATCCTCTTAAAATGCAGTTAGGAAGACTTTTCATGAATGCAAAACATTACCGGTGAGATTTTCCTGAAGCCATTTTGAATTCTTTGGACTAATGTGGCTACTCCACCACCAAGAATACATGCGTCTTGACTCGGAATGTAACAGAGTCGCCATCACCGCAGCAAACAACAGCGCTGCAACTGGTTTCAACTTAGCAAAAGCCTCGTCCTTGGAACAGTGACAAAGGCCTAGGTTGTAGATCCAGGCCAGAGTAATAGTTCCCCGAGTCTCCAACTTAGCAGCTTTTTTCAGATGAGTCTTTCTCTGTGAAATGAAATATGAGATGTAAGCAAATGTGAGCATAACAGAGATGTTGTATGGAATTTTGACTGTCAACCAAAAGGAAACACAGAGTATTTTTGACAAACTGGAGATTTCCAAACCAATTTGCATTTGCTGCTCCAGACTCCATCCTACCAATTGGGAAAACAAAGCAAATATAGAAATTGCAATGCCTAATTCAAAACTGGGTGCTGCTTAATCTGGGGGTAAGAGTGAAGGGTCATTAATTGTCAGTACCAAGGATATGCTCAAATTCCTACAACGAAATGTTCCTAGAGCAGCCAACACAAATTCGGAAAATAAAAACTGTAAGTTAATAAACCTGTAGGTGTAAAAATTAGTGAATGAATTGATTTGTCCAGAGCAAAACATTTTTGAAGTACCTCAAAAAAGTTCTGAACTTTATGCACATAGATCAATCAGTAGACACATAGCAAAAGAAATCCACAATGAAAAAATAAATCCAGAATGCTCCATGATGCAGCAGAAGGAGTTTACTCCAAACATCTAGCAAAAAAAATTACACAGTAAAATAAAAGAAACATAAAGCTTTGAATTTTTCGGCAAGTGAGCCAGAGCACAAACAAGAACCATATTACAATCAGTTTTCAAAACCCAGAAGATCAAAAGCTACCAAGTCCAGAACAGCTCGTTGCTTTTAGGATCAGCAAGCCAAAAACAAGTCAAGGAAGAGAAAAATGAGCCCAAAAGCAAACTTTTCACCTAAAACCCACAATATCTTTCTCTCTTCTTCTTTTTGGCTTCGTCCAGATAAGATCAAGAACTCACCAAAGGAACAGACTTTAACTCGTAGATCGGGAAGCGTTACAATCACCGAGAAAGAGACTTCTCCGACGAGCTTGAAGCTCTCAGATCAAGCACGAACCGAAAGGGTGAAAATGTATGATCAAGAGATGCGCCAACCACTGGATTCAGCAGCTGTGATAGCAGGCTTCCAGCTGCTGCAACTCTACCTTACCCCATTTCCTCTCTCTTCTTTCTCTCACTGGAATATTTTTTCTGTTTCTCTCATTGATGGGTCACTCTTGCATTATATTTCAAGATTCAGGATTGGGTAGTGGGTACTGTCCGTTTTGAAGAGGGCAGAGAGAGAGAGAGAGAGAGAGAGAGAGAGAGACTGACACAGGCCAAGAACGGCAATGTGTAATAACAGTCCAAGTTAAGCATGAAGAAACACTTTGTCCAGATTTTCTTCCCCTTTTTTCAAGTTTGGCAGTTGGACTTTTTGGCAAGTAATTAATGGGAGTGGATTGGAGCATCTGATTTAGGGAGGCTTAATGGGCTAACATTTTAATACTAAATCTATTAAATCAGATTATGAAATTCATTATGAATTTATTAAAAAAAAAATAGATGACACAATATACACGCAATTGCTTGCATTATTTAGTAAAAATAATATTAAGGTCGACCTTTAACTCGCACCTCAATCCACCCATCACTACTTAGTAACTCAAAAGAACCCAAAATTCGCTTACTTGTAATTTGTACACTCTGTTTTCTCTTGGTGTTTTTTTAAGGTGGGAATTGCACTTTTCTTGGGTGGGGGTAATCAGTGGGACATGAAGCCGGAGGTTTACGCAACTTGGGCATTAAGACCTAAATGATTTTGCTCTGTGAAAATGTGGTAATGATTCAGCTTTTCATTGGGTTTCGAGGAGAAAAGAAAGAACCGATGAATCTCCAGATTTTTGCTGTCCTTTGTCGCCACTTTGGTCACATGTGCCTTGTGACGCATTTTTGGTGACTAAACTGCCCCTTTTGCTTCGGATCTCAACTATGGATTTTTTTTTCTTGTGCTTTCGGGTGGCTGTTCACATTGTACACGCGTAACAGCTTACCTTTTCCCCCCACTTTTTTTTTTCTTTTTTTTTTCTTCTCTTCACTCTCTTTTTCTTGGGTGGTGAAGATACAAGGCTATGTGAGCTACTAATGAATGGGATTAGTGACTAATTACTGATTTGCATAGGCTAACCACAACTTGTTTTGGAGGAGGCAGAGCTTGAGTGTTTGATGATGGGGATTTTTTTCATGGGATATTTTCAACAATGTAGACCTTTATAAGATGTATCTAGAAATTAAAATACCGTCTCAAAGACAGAAGGGTTTTGTATTTTAAAGTAAAATTTAATCTTACCCTCTTGATTTATTTTTCCAATAGAAGTAAATGAGATGGCGACTTTTATGTAATACAAAAGCCTCTAGATATTTAGTAACCTATACACATAGGCATTAAGGTTCATACTTATGAGATTGTGACAGCTTTTGAACACTAATTAGCAATCTCCTGATGCTTGGTAAGTCTTATCCATCGGCTATACTTTAGATATTCTTAACATGCTATAAAATATACGAGTTGTCGATATTCATTAGTTTTCAGTTTGCATGGAAAAGCTTCATCACTGTTTTCAAAGGGCCATATGAAGTGTTCTTCGGAGAGTTATAGCAAGAAAATAATATTTTTTTTCTCAGCAATGTTCATGCTGTATAGACTTCAGCAACATAATGTACTTGAATGGATCGATTGACTGACATTCAAGTTCCAAAGCTCATCCAGCCAAAAAAACATATTTAAATTCAAGTGAAAAAAACAAAATACAGCCATTTAATTAGTTTTTCTAGTCAGTTGGTGACTCCTATAAGTCAATGGGTGCACTTATTCCCCATAATTTCAATGAAGCAAGTTGCCGTTGACATTTTGACTTCTTGCCCCGATTAGATTAGCCAAATCAATTAAATGTCACATATTTCAAACTTACTAATGATATAGGCAAAGGACATGTAATTAAAAGCTAGGACGGTTGGTCCATCAAGGCAACTACGCATGGATTCCCTTTCCCCAAGATATCTATCCTAGAATTCATTCTAAACATTTAAGACAGCACCATAGATGTATGTAATCCCATATAAATAATTCATTAAGCGAGAGATGCACATGCAGCTTTAGCCACGTTGCATAGAATATCACAATCATAACCTAAGGAATCAAAATATCGATAAAATATAGGGGAGTTCCTTCTTAGTCATATCGAAAATGTGCTTTTTCATCTACTTGAAATCTCATACCCACATCATGAAATTGCTCATCTTCGACTCTCGAAGAGAACGATCGGTAATTTCGACACGGTGAAATGATTCTTAACCAAGCCATTTTAATCTTTTTCCCTCTTTGGAGATGTGGGCACAACATGAAATCGATGGAGAATTTAGATTCTAGCTAATCATCGTCTGCCTTTTTTGAGGTGGGGCGTCGCCCTTTACGAAGGTGAGGGCTTCTAGGGGCGGTGGTGGTTCCACACCCTTTTTGTCATCTCTCCAAAAGGCATCGAATCAAAGAGATTCACATCTTTATTGCGACGATCCTCTTCTTATCTAGGTGGTGGGGGGTAGGGATGGCGCAACTAAAATTTTGAGGGTGAGCAAATAGATTTTATGAATGCCATTGTGGAATTTATTCACCTTATAGCGACCGGATATCGTTTTTCGGGGAATTTCAAGTGTGTTTATTTTATTTTTTTAATCGTTTCGAGCTGCTTTTGAAGCTCATATTTTGCGGGAGGAGGAGCAACCTCAGGTACTCAAAGGGAAGAATAACGAAGGAAAAACTGGAGGGGAGAAGAAACAAAGGAAAAGAAAGGAGTCGTCCAATGGCAATAGCGACAGTCTCGCCACCTTGAGCTTGATTTTTGCTTGGAGTAGCAGTAATATGCTGATCATCTCAAACTGCCTTTCCTTAAATATAAAGTCCATCTTATTATATTAGCAATAAAATTGTGAGGGGGTGGGAGGGGGGAGAGTGTCAAAAAGTCTCGTATCTATTGTACTTGTGTTAATCTAATCATAAATTTTAATCATAAATTTTTTTAACTTAGAGCCAAATTCAATCATTCTAACTAATTTTGATTGAATATTGCCGACATAAATACCAACCGTCCTATGTAGCACCGCTGGTATTAACATAGACAATTTTAATGATATTTTAATAATTGTCGAACTTTTTCTTTCTTTCTTTTCCTTCCTCTTTCCTCCAATGGCCGTCAAGGGTTGATGTCACCTAAGCAAGGGTGGTTGCCGCCGCCACAAGTGAGGGTCAGCCTCATCGAGGCGAGGGCGAGCGTTTGCAAGGTCGCTCTCACCAAATTTGGCGATGCCAAGCGTTGCCCAAGCCCAAGCAATGCCCGACAAGGCCAGCCCTCGCCCAAGCAACACTTGGCCTCATTGACACTTGTGCTTGCCCAAGTGAGGGGGGCCATCACCGCCACCATAGGAAAGAGGAGGGGAAAAAATATAAAAAGAAAATTTCAAAATTATAAAATTTTATTAAAAATGTCTACGTCAACGCAAGTTGGTGTCCACATCAACAATATCTATCCAAGATTAGCCAAATAACTAAATTGGCTCTAAATCAAAAGATATAAGATTAAATTGGCATAATTAAAAGGTTAAAGACTTAATCGACACCAATACAATAGGTTCAGAACTTTTCTATCACTTTTCCCTAAAAGTCTATAATTCATGCATGCTATGGAGTTTATTTTTGGGATGTCTTAATCTCTAGCTTAAGAAAGATGGATGATCGGTTTAGGATAGATGGATGTAATAAATAAAATAAGTACATATCCATATTCATATGGTCAGAAATGAATGAATCAATGTAGAAATTAGAGAGGATTCATAACTAAAGCACACTGGGCTAAGGCAAGGGATGACGAACCGGAACGACCATAATATTCAATGATTCATCCCGCATGCAAGACAAGCAAAACTCTCTCTCCCACCGAAATCCATCGATCACAAAATTTTACTGTCCTCGCTAGGATCGGAGCAATGTGGATATCCACCGCATGGAAATGTCAAGTCGCCATCCTCAAAAGTCAAGACGACGCGAATGGAGTTACGTGCTCTGGTGAAATCCTAGGAATACTAGGCATATGATCCAACACTCAACCACCTAAGCTAAGGCGAGATCGCTCCATCGGACAATTCGGGTGAGTTAGTGTGAAAGGAAAGAGAACGAGGGCTCCTTTTGCACTCTCCCTAGGCTTACAAGAAAACGTGACGGTCGAAAGTCTCAACGAAAATGCTGACCCATCTTATTGGTGCAAGTAGCTGAAACGATCGGGCTAATAATACCATGAAAACGATGCTCGATGCGTGAAGCAACAATCACCCTTGATATGTTTATCGTGTTCCTGAAAGACGTTCTTGTGTGCAACATGACTATCGCCACCATTATACACCAACAAGTGAAATGCTCTTATGTTGAATATGTTGATACTTGTCGACTCGACAATCATCCTCATCCTATTGTTTTCTAGGTAAATTATCCAAAAAGCCATAAATCAATTATACGAAGGTCAGTTCAATTCTAAAATTTTCAGTTATACCAACTTAATCTTAAATCTTTGAATGATTTGTCAATTTAATCTTAATCATTTCAATTGTGCAAATTTAATTTTAAATTTTATTATTATTTATAAATTTAGTCATGAACCTTTTGACCATTTACCAATACAATCCCTCCAACTAAATGTTCAAATGACAAGTTTTAAACTAAATTAGTAAATCTTCATAAGGCTTATGGTCAAATTAGTACGATCGAATAGTTTATGATTGAATTAGCAAATTATCAAAAGATTTGGAACTAAATCAACCTCATTGAAAAACTTATAACTGAATTGGTTGCTTGCTGTATAATAGGTTTTAGAATTTTTTTGGATAATTATCCAATTGTTTTCCATGGATCCGACTGAATTACACAGGGAACTTCCACATTGAAGATTACCAAAAAACGGAAAACGCCGACGCTCTTTTTACATCCCTCGACGACCACCCAGCTCGGGAATGAATTGCAGGGGTCGCGGTCAGTACTGTCGTGGCCGGTGACCAGTACAGTACTGACCGCGAGGGGACATTTTGAGTTATGATCGGGCACGTGATGACTCGACGCTAGGAATTCAGACCCCGATCGTTTAGGGCAGCATCGTGGGTCCTGCGACCACGTGGGTTGATAGGAGGAGGAGGACGCATGCAGAGCCTCAGAACATGATGGAGTGAAATGGTCTTGACGCTTGGATTCGCTCGGAGGAGGATTCAACGAGGCAGTGCTTGTCTGTTGGAGCAAGATAACGTTGGGAAGATAGGACATCCATCAGCCCACAGGAATGTAACCTGTTCAGAGTGAAGTACAGTATATATGTTATTATTAGAGTACACATGTAAGGAAGTTATGTTAAAAAAATATCGCATCAAAGAATCGGTATATTATAGAGGAATTAGTATATCTTATATCGCTCATTTGACAAGTTTGAATTTGGATTCATTCTTGGCAATATCCCCGGAAGAAGGTACTAAAAGCTTAGGAAGGGCGATCGACATTGGTAAATGGTAACTCCCCTAATTATAGGTTAATGGCTCAACATGTCTCTTCATATCATTTTCCGCTGCAGTTTTCCTTCTTTAATAGACATGTCTCTTCATACCATTTTCTGCAGCAGCTTTCTTTGTCTTCAATAGACATATCTGAAAGAACATGTCTCTTCAGAGCATGTCATTTCAATCTCTATAGATTGAATCCGACTAATCTTCATTTGAAAGAAGCATACACAGCGTAGAATCTCTAAGTGTGCTAGATCAAGAAAAAGTTCAATTGAATCATATTTGTATAATGCTAATACAAACAAGTTCGAGGTATTGAATCTTGAGAGGCATAATTCGTATTCTAATCATCGATTTGGTAATCCACAACTTACCTATTGTTTAGTTCCGTAACAATTTTATAGCATTTAAGTAAACCTATATTTGGTATGCATTATCGCTATCTCAGAGTTAGTATTTTCTGTTTAATTTTACTATTTACAGAAACGGTATTGTATTATGCCGCAACACTACATAGACCGCGAGCCATGATTTCCATTTCTTAGAGCAAACTTCCCACCTTTGCCCCCACTTCTGGTGCTAGTGGAAGTCGGGCGATGGTTAATCCGAGTCTGCTACAGGCGAAACCAATGCTGCACCTGCAGATGAACTGCTATCTTATGAGACCGACGAGAAATTAGAGGATTTGAATATGAGTAAGCCCAGCATCACTACCCCAATCGTTATCGATAGCTTTCTGATTGCTTTAACTAGCGGCAATCAAAGCAGGGGTGTAAATGGTTCGGTTTGGCTCAGTTCAATTTTTGATTTTGGTTCGGAATAGGAAAGGTGACTTCACTATATTTCTGACCAGAAACAGGACCTATCACAAGAATATTTTTTTTATTGGGGCGATAGCTCTGAAAAGACAGATTGCCTATCTTTTCTTTCATCTCGGGCGAAATACGATCGGGAGGCGCTAATTCAAACCCCTCAGGTAAAATAAGAACAGCCCCCACATTCAAACCTCCCCTTTTACCATTAGCAAGAACTTGTTTAACTTGCATATCATAAGGAATTCGAACAACTGCTTCAAATACAGTATCAGGAAGTACCGCTTGCGGAACCTCAATATCCACGGGCTTATTAGCTAAATGGCAATTGGCACATACAATACGCCCGGTCGCTTCTCGTGGATTTTCATAACCCTGCTGTGCAAAAATGGGATATGCATTTGAAATGGATGTCCGAGCTATGATATATATCATCAGCGATACGGAAATACATCGAATAATCTCTTTCTTTATCCAAGAAAAGGTGTTTTTAGTTTGCATGGTCCAATCATTGATCCCGAAAATTTCTACAATAAAATTAGGTAGGTCGCTTGTATAGTTCCCTATCCACAATTCTGCTATTTACTTTATTCGGTTCGGTTTTTACACCCCTAAATCGAAGTATCCTTGTCTTCAATCTCATTCGATCAGTTTAGTGGTTATGGAACAAGCTTGCTTGTAAAAGCCAGATTAGGTACACGACATGGGTTTGGTTTTTGATAACATACGCATAGGTAAATCCATATTCGGGCCACTCATTTGAGTTTTGGTCCGTCTTTTTCTCACTCCATAAGATTAGTGAGACACTTCCTAGGTCCAGTGCATGTGACTATTTAAGGTTACCTTTGTCAAAGGGAGTCGAACAGAAATAGGGAAGATCAGGAAATTGTAGAGAAAGAAAATTTGAATCGAATCTATTTGATATCATAGAATAAAACAATGAAGAAGATAATGAAATGCAAACGAAAAATAGTCAACAACAATCTCTTCAAAAAAATAATAATAATAATAATAATACTCTTGTCTAAGCCGTCACCAAGCATGTCCTACGAAAATGCATGATCTTTCACTAAAATATGAAACAATGAATACGATTATATAATTATTCTCATAAAATACCACAACAATATTTCTTGTATTATAAAGAATTGGAGCTCACATTTGAAGAAACCAATCAATCTATGTCAGGGAAAAAAAAAAGACTATCTCGAACGGGAATTGCAATAACCTTGGAACTCATGAAAAGGCATGAAGATCAACATTACCTAGCGAGACAATTCATGGGTGTTTCTTTATCACTACAACACTCAATTGTGTGCAATGCACAAGAGTGTTTTTCTATATCAATCCACAACATAGATAAGTGAATTTAAGGGTAATTGCAAGGGGAAATACCGAAAAAGCCCTCGCCGGCTTTTGCCTCTAACCAATTGCCAAGTTTTAGCAACCTACTTGAAGATGAAGATGAAGATGAAGAGAAGGGGGAAAAAGAGAAAGAAAAAGAAAAGAATAAGTTAATTGAAAAAATAATAAAATGTCATTAAAAAATTTATCTATATCAGTACCGATCACTTCATATGAGATAGTTGATGTTTATGTCAGTGTCAACCAGTCAAAATTGGTTAGATGGTTAGCAAAAAAATATATATTTATGACTTAATTAGCATAGTTATAATAGATTTAAGATTATTTTGGTATATTTCCAACTAATCACATGTAGCTAGCTCCTCTGATTCCAAAGTTTGTTTGGACATATTTGAAAATATAATCAACCCATGTTTCAAAGAATGGAATATATGGCCATTCACAAACAATTGAGAAAATTGTCCAATCATTTTTTAACATATTATATGAATGTCAGTTTAGTCCTAAACTTGTTATATTTATACAAATTCAATCACAATTTTTTTTTAATTTTGTTAATATAATCATAAACATTTACATAAAATTTCAATGTAGTCCTAAACCTACTAATTTCCAGTGAAAATTGACAGGAATAACTATATTTGGGTTTCGCATAAAAATTTAGGACAAAGTTTGGAACTAATGTTAATACCCATATAATAAATTTAAGAATGATTGGTCAATTTTTCTAGAATGATTGACAAGATGTATCATCGCAATGAAATCAATGATCGAGAAATCATGCCAAGGCACGAACAACACTCGCACGCATTGGATACTTCAATTTGTCCCCACGAAAAGGACCCTCACGACAATTTTTTTTCCTTTTTGTATTTTTTTTCTTCTTTCCGAATAATAGAAGTATTGCCTGATTACTTATTGATTTTTTCTTTTCTTTTTTTCCTTTTTCTCCTTTTGCCCAAGAATACAGTATCCTGTCAATTCGTG
Source organism: Corymbia maculata (assembly GCA_014182735.1). Classification (NCBI taxonomy): domain Eukaryota; kingdom Viridiplantae; phylum Streptophyta; class Magnoliopsida; order Myrtales; family Myrtaceae; genus Corymbia; species Corymbia maculata. The sequence goes on from CM024689.1 coordinate 28,876,799, forward strand.
AAGCGTCGACATCGTCTTTGGTTGGGGGAAAATGAACAGGTGAGAAGGGCCCTTCAACATCCCATTCCAATCCTAGCGCGGTAGGTGACTCGTAATGGCTTCAGGTATACTGCTAAGTAAAGTTTTCTTCAGATGATTTTTTTTTTTTTGGGAGTTGGGGTGTTAAAAAGTCATCGATTTTGAAAAATCTTAGCTCCTTTTCTTTTTTCATATTAAATTCAAATCAGTGGAAACTACCATTTTGTCAGCTAGGGTATCGCACCTAGAATTGAGAGAGAGAGAGAGAGAGACTTAGCATCAAATAGGGCTGATGGAATACTTAATTCTTTGTTTGAACTTGACCCATTGGTTTGGCGTTAACTTAGGCATGATTAAAAGGTTATAAATGGTGTCGAGATTATTTATTTATAGAAAGTTATTTTCAAAACTTCACATGGGTCTTTCTGGATAGGGGAAGGTGGTTTGGGATTATGATTATCTTGTGGTTAGTTGCTTATTAAGCAACGCCTCAAATTTCGAATGGAAGGCTCGTGCACTCATAATCGGTGCTCGCTTTGCGCCATATAGATATCGTGGAGGAAGTCTGAACTCGAGGTTCCTTAGCATTATGGAAGCGTTAGCATCTCTTAGAAGTTAACACTAGAAGAAGCCAGATGAAGTAGAGGGGGGTGTGACAGGAGAAGCAGACGATTCTCCCAGGCTCGAATGCCACATGGCAGACGAGGAATGCCGGATGCTTAATGGAGAGTTCCTCAATGTCGTTGCCAAAGTCCAACGTCGGAAGACGTCAGAGTTGACAGAAAACCTAATGCCCGGACATTTAAAGTCCACTGCTCCCCCCACATGAGCGAATAGATGGGATACCCGAGCGATATGAATATGTCGATTGGCCAACAGGATTCCGCCATGTGGCAATCCTAATGTAGGGAATTGGACCAATGATGACTTGCCACATGTCATTTGGACATAGGTCAATAATAAGTTGCCACATGTCATGAAGATACAGTGTAACACCAATCCCACTAACGAGAGCTAGGCAATAGGACACCATCTTCACAAGTTTTGTTTCGAGTCTACCAAGCCAAAATTTTCTAAGACATCCCAATTAAGTAGGAGTGATCTACGCTCTTGCCACCCATTCTAAGTCATTCCCACACAATTGCAAAGTTCACATTTCCCCAACAAGTATCTAACAAGGGTATATGCAAGTAAAGATGTCATCAAATTAAGTACTTTCGAGAATCCACTTGATTCAAAAGCTAACATACTCTCTACATTTGACCAAGAATCGCCCTATTCTCCTATTCTCAAAGAGCGACGATTTACACGTAACGGATAGAAGCATTGGTCACCGACATCCACAAAGCAGTATAGACGCAAACAAGACGCCTTTTTTTCTCTTTTTCTTCCACGAACATCAATAGTCAGCGAGCGAAGGGAAAGAAAGAAAGAAAAAGATGGAACTTTGGCCCTCGATTGGCGCTCATGAAATGACAAATTCAAGTCCAACACACACCCACGCTCTCCCCACATCATCACCTACCTCCATTATTGCATTCAGAATCGCCAAGAAAAGCTAAAGAGAGAGGGAGAGACAGAGGGAGATGACGATGCGAAATCGACACGCATGGGACCCAGAAAAAAAAAATGCAGAAAGACTAGAATCATGGGTGTCTTTAGTTTGTCGTGTTTTAGCTGAGGATCCAGCCAGGACACCACATGTTTTCATTTCGACAGCCCCCGGCAAGGCTCTGAAAAGTTACTAATGATCGATAGGGCTTGCATGCACGAGACTCGTAGTTTGGTACTATCTATCCTTTGCAGAGTTTGCGTTTGATTCTTGATGGCAGGTTTTGGGAGGACAGAGGAAAAGGTGAAAAAGGAGAGTACTTTGCGCTTGTGTTGGGATGGGAAGATGATGAATTATGATGACCTCCATGTAAATTATGGACTTGAACCCGTGGAGAATCCCTCTCTCATTCTTTTTCTTAATATACTATTTCTGGAATTCGCTGACGCAAGCGCGTTGTGTCGCCTTCACATGTGAAAAGATAGATCTGATGGAGAATAATGGATAGATGTCGGCTTGATTTGTTAGCATGATTCCGAGGTGCTTATTAGAAGGAGACGAATGATTTCGAAACGATGGTGGTGAATAGTGCTATAATTATAGATTATTGCTCTTTTCCCGAAAAAAAAAGGAGTAATGGCATAAAATTAACATGGTGATGGACATGTGCTAGCAAAAGGTACGGGAAAATAATTCAATAAGCTTTAAATCTATTATATAACAGCCAAATTAATCTTAAACATTTTAATTATATTAATTTATTTTTAAACCTATCGTACAGAACAATTGAAAGATTTAAAACTACCTTATAATAAGTTTATAACTTTTTAGACAATTTAAAAAATATACTGTTTTTTATTATAAAGAAAATTAAATGACCAACCATTCCATGAAGAAGAGGCCTCAGGTCTCTCACTCTTCGTACCCCATCTACCTCACAAAGAAAATGGGCCTAAGATTACATCACTCCCAAGTCCTGGACCACTGAACTTCAGCCTCAGTTAGCTGAGGAAGGCCCTAATGCACAACCTGCCCCCATCTGCTCCTTTCGTGGAGAGGAGTTGTCGGTGGTTAAGATACTTCTGAACTGCTCCAGTTGCCACAGTTCTCAACTTTGAGACAAATTCTAGTAATGTGAGCGTCAAACTAAATGATCTTCGATCCATATATGCCTGTCCAACCTCTGCAGACATTACCTCTCTATGTTCATAAGAATAAGAAGTGTTGAAATGATACCATTTACAATTTTCAACTTCGCCGAGGAAGCTCGTAGATGGAGCTCCGAGCTCGAAACTAGGAACAATGGAGCGCCATAGTCGAATGAAATTGAGTTCAAACAGATCGAACACTAAGCATTTAGCAAGTCAAGCTCAGTATCAATGCATCGAGGACTAAATTTGCAAATCAAAGAGTCAATTGAACGATACACTCTCCATTCCCATATGCAGCTTAGTTCCACCGGTGTTTAGATCTTTGTTAGCTCTCTGTCCATACAAGCAATTACCAGACGCTAACTCTTGAATAAGGAAGATCGAATGAGCTATAACATAAATAGTGCCAAAAGGCACAACCTTAGCAGTTACCAACGGAACTGTATTCTGTACATTCTACAGTTACACCTCTATAGTTACAGAGGCAGAAGCACATGTATGCAAGTAAACGATTTAAAAAAATCATCTAATTACTCAAAGGTAGTTTTTATGGCAAAGGAATAGATCTTATCATACAACAGTAGGGCCGCTAGAGTATACAACTACCACAAACAAGGCCACTCAATGCTGGGTGAGAGAAGGAAAAGAAGGTATAGATTTCAAAATCAATCTCCGCCCACTCCTTAGTGGAGGGGAGGAACCAAAGTCGCTATGCGGAGAAGAAACCCTCTTGCCATTGGGAGAAGCAGTCTTGATTACCGTGTTTGGAGTGTCGTTGCTTCGGAGCACCTCTGGCATCTTGCCACCAACATTATTTTTATTATTATTATTATTATTATTGTCGTAATGCTTCTCAAACTCGGGCTGCAGGGCAATATGTTTAAGTTGCCCCTGATTTTGACTTGCATGAAGTACTGAAGAGGAGCTGGTGGTAGCGAAAGATGTGGATTGTGGCGGTTCATTCTTCGCTGAATATGTATTCTGATTTGATGGTCTGGTACACACAAAGGACCATTTAGTGTTTTGAGTATCATTGTGAAAGTTTATCAACAGCAGAGAAGCTATATGACAATACCTGTAATATGCAGATGGTGTCGCTTGAATTGGATCCCTCTGTTTCGTGATTTCCAAAGAACCTTGGTTGCCCATGCTTTTTTCGAAATTTTCCTTCCCTTCTTCAATTACTTCGGCCTCCACACTAATTAGAGTAGATCCTAGAGTACAGTACAACTATTTTAACAACAAGAATCACAAATAGCAACTAAAGGAGTCCATACGGGAAAAATTAATACAAGCAAGATACAAAGATTCAGAGAGAGACCTATCCACTCACCGTCTTTTCTACCAAATGAATTTTTACAACCTTCACACCTGCAGTTGAAGGAGCACCCGACTCCACCCTTTTGTTCAAGGGAATGAAGTGTTAAATAGGATTGTGCCATGTGAAAAGAAGAAGAAGAAGAAAGGTAAGAACCTGATAGCATTCACAATACTTCTTCAGGCAACCAGATTTCTTGCAGTTGCATCCCCTCTTATGCCGTGCTGAAGCAGGGGTTTTATTGGAATCGTCCTGCATGAAAATTTGTCTGTGAGATAGCAGTTCTGATTGCATTGATAGACTTTTAAGGAATATGTGCCTTACCCCAGTATCAGGAAAAGAGTCAGAAGCTCTAATAACTTTCGGAGCAAATGCAAGTGGGTTGCGTGACTCGATCTGTTTGCGAGTTGCAAGGACAGTATTTTCGTGAATAGGCTTATTGAGGCAGTCCAGGCATGAGCACGGCTCGATGCAGTAAACACCAGCAGCAAAGCATTCACAGTAACTACAAGAACAGGGGAAAAGATGACTTTCAATTTTATGCATTTGTTTTATTTTATATTATGCAATCTGTAAGGCCACCTTCGCATTCTTTAGAAACAAAACTAGGAATCTGATTATTGTTTAACTTAGTGTAAAAACCAAAAAATAATAAGTTTCACATGCTAATGGAAAGAAGCTAATGGAATTGCAATCAGCACCACGATGATCCAGACAATAGATCAATTTAAAGCCCAAGAAACAGAGAGGAGAAGTGGACAATTTTCGGACACATTGATTGAAGCTCATCACACTAATCGACCACCCAGGCCAAAACGCAACATAACCGTCCCACATATAAGCCAGCATATAATGAAAGATGGAGACTACAAGTAGTACATGGTTAGCTAAGACTCGTATGAGAAGTTGCTATTTGTCAATCCACACGTCAGTTACATATATACTCACTCTTTTGGCACATTTATCATGGCACTTTCACTTATTCATCAGCCTCAAAAGGAAACATAACTTACAGCTTCAGACATTTTGATTTCTTGCAGTTGCAGCGTTTGCAGGCCCCATCTTCAGAATGTTCTGCTTTGCGCCTGTGAAACAACAAGTAGTGTTCTTAACATGAAGTAAATTAAACAATTGTATGCATCATAATAATTCTTTTCACACTGAGGTTTAACAGTCATGGACATGCCTCTTTTTCTGAGGACTGTTGTGGTCAAGCTCTTCACCATCAGGATAAGCACATGACTGCGAACCATCTTGTACAACTAGGACTCCATTATCAGTAGAACCTATGTCCTCAGAAACAACTGAAGTCAAAGATTCATGAAGAGATTGATGGGCATTGGGGAGATTCAAGGAGCTAGAAGAGATTTGAGTATTCATCAACTGATTTTCACTCAACAAATTTTCATGCTCTACACTTTGGTAGTCGTTTGAAGTGGTTGCCAGAGCATTTAAGTGCAGACCAATTCCAGGTAACGTGCACCTCAAGGGATCACCTTCACTTTTAACAGGCAGCTGCCCTTCGTTCACAAGAGTGTTTTCATCATGTTGAGATAATGCCATGTGACTATAATCTGAATCATCTCCAGAGAGCTTACAAAGTTCAGCAATCTCAAAGTCCAGACAACGCCTCCTCAAGCCCCGATGGAAATTAGGGACAGGCTGCAAATATTTAGTTCATAAGATTGTCAACTAAATGATGTTCAAGCAAAGAAGCTTATTGGCATCGCTAGACCATGGAGATGCTACTAAGGTACATTATGAGTGTCACTTAATACAGTAGTGTGTGCATCTAAGTAGAACAGATTGATGATGTAACAACTGGACAACTACAGCAAATAAAGTTTTACTTTGTAATAATGGACTTCTGAAAATACCTTCCAAGTGATAACTAATGCTTGTGACACAGTGGAAAAAGAATGATTCACTATAAGCACCACTTAACGTACACATAGAATATTGTAATCAACAAACCAGAAATGTGGCATCATTACCGCATAATCAAAAGGCATGCTTGTTCCTGCGTCATTGTGTGAATTCTTGTCCAGCTGGATTGACATATACTTATCCAAAAACTTATCCAGATTATGGAAATCAAGATTCTTTATCATTTCCTTTTGCTCGTAGGCTTCTTCAGTTGGATATGGGGGTTCTTCTATTTGTTGTTGTTCCCTAGACAGTAAATCAACCTGTTGCAGTCTCTCAAAACCACTGACATCATCCGGTGTGAACCTCGACATGAGAGAACTTAAACATACCGTTCCAAAATCAGGTGATCTCTGGATAAGCTCCCTAAATGCCTCGGCATCATTAGGAGAGCTAAAAATGAACAAGTCACTTGCATCAATTGGCCATTCTTTGTTCTGTTGTTGACCTTCACCTTCAGGAAGTGGTTTCTCAGGAGATTTCACAACCACCGGTATAATGGGAGTCGACATACCAGCAGTCTCTACTGCAGATTCTGCATCAGCAGAACAACCTGTCAAGTTGCCTTCTGGATTATAGAAGATATGCCTCAAGTTCTGAGGAAACTCCGTTGCAAAATCTGAATGTTCCTTGCATGGTTCAGCATGAACTTCAACTGAAACCTTTTTGTCAGAGATTTCTCTTTTCTGAGAGATGCCATTAGTAAAATCTCCATTTCGGCAGACTATATTGTGGTTTTCAGAAGAACGATTGGGATTTGATGGATCTAAGCTTTGATGCCTGAAAAGAACAAGTCAAGGAACGAGAACTATAGTGATTCCTTAACATGATACAATGCTCATGCTTTGCAAAGAAAATCTGCAATGCCATCAATTACCTCCGCAGAAAACTTGGGTCCTTGTGAAAATTGGCATGAGGCGAAGTAAAAACTGAGGGAAGGGATGTGAAAGGAAGCGAGGTGAAAGTCTGAGCTATGTGTGCGGATTTCACTGGCTTGATAGGCGAGAGACTTCTGATGAAGTTGAAAACCGGGGAGTCCTGCATATAGAAAGAAAACAACGTTAGAATATATGAAGATTAAACATCACTCTTAACAGGGAAGAGCAACAATAGCTGAAAAGAAACGACTTTAATGATGACAAAAACACTGAAGCGCTACAAGGCTGCCCAAAAATATGCACAGTGAAAACAAATGATTTCGTCGACTAACTAAACTACATTATAGCTTAAAACAGCAGAGCTCTGTAAGAAAATCCTGTAAGCGTGAAAAAATCTTCTCTTGGCATTAATTACTGATAGAACGTTCTCAGCAAAATCACCATTTTCCCCCCGAAATAATCAGAGAAGAGAACTGACAAAAAAAAGAACCCTCATTTCTAGACACAAAGTTGCATCGGCAGGGAAGAAAAACCAATTCGCTCCCCCAAAATCATCTCAACGATTTCCATCACCAAAACTACCGTAATGAACTGCTTGCAGAGTGAACAGGGTGGTCTCTTAAAGTGCATAGCAGATCGACAAGCAAAGTTATCCCTTAATCAACTCGGCGAACGACATGGACAAGACACAAGAAAACTTCAGAAGACCGAAACATTTCTGCTCCCAAAAAGGGCAAACCTTTCCTCACGAAAACACCGACAAAGAAAAACCCATCAAAAAGAACAGACCCCCAAGCGCAGCGGCATCGCCAAACAAACGAAGAAGAAGAACACAGAAAAAACGAAGCAATTCACAGGACAACCGCGCAACGATTGGGTCCCCAGGGAGAACCCACAAAGAAAACCTAGAACCGGAACGCGACGAGAATTCTACCTCGTGGGCAGAGACGGGAGGAGCGGCGATCTGGGTCTTCTCAGGCGTGTCCATCTCCAGTCAACCACCAATTTCTGCGCATCTCTCACTCTCTCTCACCCCATCACTCTCTCTGAAGTGTCTCTCTGCGCGTGCGCGTGAAGTGTGTGGCGAAGTGAAGCAAAGGAGGGGGAGGAGGAGAGAGATTCAAGACGAAGCGGGAAGGCGGGAGATGAAGATTTTGTCGCGGTCCTTTGGACGATGACTTTTTGGCGACGGAACCAGGAGCATGTCCCACGCCAGCCCCAGCGCCACACCCTGTCCTTTCCAGCCACCTGTCTCCCCGTATATATAGGCCTAGCGATGGGACCTCATTTCGCCTATAAAGACCGGCTTGAATAACACTCATAGTACCTAATACCTATAATCCTAAGACAATGTCATGTTGCCTCATTTTGTAAAAATACAATATGTATATTTTTACATTGAAACCATCTTACACTCCTTAATTTCCCATTAACCGGTACGAAAAGGTTGTTCAGAAGGGTCATCATGCAGCACAGAATTTTTTTCTATTAGGATAATTTGATTAGATTCACATTCAACCGTCGATATAATTTTCTTTACTCATTTAGACTAGTTTTAACTCGTTTGTTAGTTGGTGACATCTAAGGCAAGGAAGTCGAAATCGATCATTCAGATTAGGAACCATTCAATTACTTATCGTCAATCAAAGCAATCGGAACTATGAATAATAAGCTAAAATTGATCGTTCATGTAATATCATGATGCCTCGTTTTGTGGAAATACCACATAAATCATTTTGACTTCATTAATGAAAAGCATTTTACCTTGTTAATTTCCCTATTATTCGGTTTGAAGCAATTGTTCAAAAGGGTCATGTTATCATTAGAATGAATATCAAGTCATGTCGCACAAGAATTCTTTTGTGTTAGGATGGTCCGATTGGATTTCAATTCAATTGCCGATACAATTTTCTTTGCCAATTCGGACCGACTTTAACTTGTTTATTAAAGAGTTTACTTAGCGAGCCAAACAATTGAACGGGATAGATGACGTCTAAGGAAGGAAAGCCAAAATTTGATCATTCAAAATTGGAAATTGTTCAATTACTTATGATCAATCATAATAATTAGAATTGTAAATAATGAGACAAAATGAAATTGCTAATAATTCGATCAAACTTAATGAATTCTAATCGTAACAGATGGATTTTTAACTTAGATTTTTGACGACTATTGATCTGCTAAAGAAATTCAACCCTAAATTTTTCAAGGGGGGATTTTGAATTATCATCTTTCATCATCAAATGGGCTATTTGACTTCGCATCCTAATTTCTCCTCACTATCGCCAATTTTTCATTATGCTCCACACAAAGCAACAAAATGCTACGGTTAGATTCCTCATGTGGGCGGTATTCTATTCGACGAGCAATTTTGGCGCCCAAAATAATTTTTGGAAGATAGGCTAATGTACACGTCCATTCAATTCGGGCTTTTTCTCAGTCATGTGACCATGGTCTACATCACACATTAATTAATGTCATAAAGGTTCGAGATCATAGGGACATCGACTGGGAAAATTTTGGAGAATTTTATGATTGGCCGGCAAGGACGGGGGTCTTAGCATAAGCTCAAAAAATAAATAAATAACTTTATGTTATATATAAATAAATAGCTAAAAAACCTAAAGCTCTAATCACCAAAAAAAGATAATAATAATAATAATAATAATAATAATAATAATAATAATAATAATAATAAAGTGCCTAGAGCTTCGTTAGGAGTATAAGAGTGGTCCATATTTTCATACATCCACCGAGTCCGCTACCTACTCCATCGTCCCATGGATTTTAGTGGCATAATCTATAATTGCTTGTTCCTTTTCTTTTTCAGTACATGAAAACCAAGTCAAAAAATTTGATATGATAAGTGCTGTAATAAATTATCAGTGGGGATTTAAATAAGCTAGTCATGTTCAATGCATAATAAGGTTGCCACGTAAATTTAGAAAACCAATTTTGTTAAACAACTTGAATTTTTTTTTTTTTTTAAATATTGGAAAATTCGTTGTAGGAAACCGTTCGAGCATCATTAGCAAAGAATGGTTATCACGTAATTTGGCTAATTTGCCAATCATTTTCCAAGAAGCAGTTTGAAAATGAACCATGAAGCCAAAGAACGAAGGGCATAAATCTTAGCAAGTTTTTTATATTAAAATCACATCACATTTATGGTGAGTCCGTCCAAAATACTACTCTCTTATACCATGGTTAGGTCCAAATATGCAACCAAGAGAGGAGATTAATTGGTTGTTCGAATATGTAAAAACTAATTTTTGTACAACCAACCCCTCTAAAAAAGAATCTGCTTCTACAGGCAAGTAAACTAGCAATTTATGATGCAAAATTAAAGAACTTAGGGAAAGAGAAATTGTAAAAAGGATTTACAGTGGCTCAACTAAGGTGTGCCTACTCCATTTTCGAGTACCAGTGGCTTTATTAGGCTAAAACCCACCAATTGAACTGAGAGTTCACTTAACACGACCTTATTATAAATGTCGGACCTTCCACTTTGTAAATTCGAAACCTTCTACAACTGTCTCGCTACATACTTTTTATGGCACCCTTCAATAATTGTTCGCACACAATATATATACAACGCATTTAAGGCAATATACTCGAATTGAGTCAACCATACTTTATGTGACTTTGGTACAATAAATTTAATAGAGCATCACCTTTTAATAAATTCACTTTTGATTCACAAGAAACAGAAATAATTGTATGTAATGTGGTAGAATAATATTCAAGCTCTCTCTCTCTCTCTCTCTCTCTCTCAAGTCTGAACATGGCGGAAACAAAGGTCAGCTCGGTCTGACACAGTTGACATTACAAGGATCAACCGAAACATACGGGGAGCAGTCCTAGGTAATCCCACTGTCCAAAAGCATAAGCTCAGGCACTCCAGATAACCATGGTGTACTTTAAAATAATTAAATTTTATGGCACAAGAACACAACCGCAAAGCGTACAAACTCTCCACCAACTTTAGCGTCCGTCAGGTATCACCAGCGGATCCATTACCACCTTATTCTAATTACCCTTGAACCCCGATGAACGATGCTCCTCTAACCGCAACCCTCCAGCGAGAACGACAGGACAGGTTCCAAAAGAGTAAGTAATGATTGGGAAGAGCATCTTCAATGCTCCAGTTGAGGTATGGCCAGCCGAGTAATTTCTCGATTCTTTATTTCGCTAGGGTTTTGGGTTTCTTCTCCTCTCTTGTCTTGATCGCTGTCATGCTTTTGCTGGATCTTTCCTTCTCCTTGGTCGTTGACAACCGCACTAGGACACAAAGGTCTTCATTACAATAATCTTATGGGAAAAATTTGAGATCTCCTAGAAATGATTACCGGGGTTCTAACTTTCTTGTCCGGGGCACTAAACGTCCAGCTCATTAGGTAACAATTTGAATTTGGCATCCATGGCTAGTTGAACCTGCAGCTATTTTCTTTTTTACCCTTCAGTTACCCCAAGTCCCGATGAGTCGGTAGGTTTATCAGAAGACCTCGGGGATGCTTTTATATTGATATGACACCACTTGTTTTGACCTAGGGTTAGGCGTTTTAACCATTTCTTGCATGGATTTTGTGAGTTTAGGAGTGAGGGTTGCTGCATTATCGAGCTCCTGGTTGCTCCCGATGAAGTCCTTTTTGCTTGTCCATTTATGTTCTCTATATGTGCGCTCACGTGTAACGAAAATAAATATTCTTATGGGCGTTCTCTATGTACAAAAGTCAAATTGATTTAAGTGAAAGTAAAGCGGGATTAGGAGTGACGAGCGATTAGACAGTTGTTTTTTCTTTTTTTTGCACATCATGAAATAATTGGGCAACGAAGAATCGTGATCAATGACGTCCTTGACGAAAGGTTGAATTTTCCATTATCCCCAATCGAAAGAAACTCACGCTTATGGCTGGTGGGTTATAGACTGCGTACCATAGCGGTGTGCAAATTTGAAATTTAGAATAGTTGGCAATATATGCTGGAAAAGTGTTTGGTACAATGAAAATAATAATATTTTTCGAAAATATATTGCAAAGGATGAGAAAATAAAAATAATTCTCTGAGGTGTGCAAGCATTGTCCTTAAGGATACTTCCGCCTCTCGGAGTACAAAACTCAATGCGATGGTCTCCAACAAATATATTCCCAAAATACAATGACCTTCTTCTTTATTCCACTCTAAGTGATAGAAGGAAACGGAACGACGTTATGTATATAATATAACAATAAAAGAAAAAAAATATGTAATGAGATAAAAAAAAAAGAATATTTTGGTTTTGATATATCGATATCACTTTTCAATTATATTCAAAGTAACAAATTATTAGATAATAGAAAGAGAGAGCCGTTAAAAAACAACCATAAATAATAGGTAATTATTGAAAAAGATGACCGTTATATAATCGTTATAAAATAATGAAGATTTTATTAAGAAATAAATCAACCGTTATGAAGCCATTAGATGGCCATTATAAAACCGTTAGAAAGCCGTTATGCGATTTTTGCGAAACTGTTGCGAAAATTATGGCTTTTATGGCGGCCATAAATTTTATCAAATATTTCAAAACCGCCAAAATATCCAACAATATGAATATTCATGACCCGCCAATCAAAAAAGTGATTAGAAAACCATGAAGATAATGAAAATACTGGACTCTAAATAAGGGGATTAAGGAATATGGATTCGGCGCACGAATTCCTCTTATTTGCTCGGCTCTACTGGCAGGAAACATGGGCCTTGGCCCAATCCACATTGGTCTTGGGCTGTCTAAATACCGAACACACCTAGTTATGCTCTTGTGAAGATATGGGCCTAAGATAGATCGGAGATGATAAATTTCCACCAATCTTACATAGTGAATAAGATTATAGGAGACTCGACATATACAGTCAAATTCATATATCCCTACTTTTATGGCAATCTTTTCGTGTCTGATGATAAATTGATCACATGGACTGGGATTCAACACCGTTCTTCATCTTCAAAATCTTTGAGTGTTTCAATAATAATGAAGTGTGCACCATGCCAAGCGAATGTAAAGAGTGCTCACGCTACTATAAATTTTGATGAGAACTAAGTTAGGAAAAAAGATTGGAGAATATAAATTGGCAAACTAAGGCATCAATATGTTGAAGCACATTTCCTTGTCAATTGCATGCCGGCTATTCTTTCTATTCCCGGTTTCTTGTTGAGTAACCTTATCACATCGTAGCAAGGTTTCATGTGTTTGAAATAAAATGTGAGAGATGCACAATGAACAAATGGAAATACAATTGGGTTCACAAAATTTGTGTTATTGATCGATGCTGAAAGTCTAAGATAAAGTCTCTAAGGGTAGGATTGGCCTCTTGATATGCAAACTAGTTAGAGTTAATGTGTCCATCCTTACGATAACCGTGGCAGCCACCTCTTTAGTGATCTCCTAGATGGGATGGGCAATTATATTTCGAGAAAATGGATGCCAAAGTCAAACAAGCCGTGGTACTATTGAAAATGATGTGATCTTCCAATTCCTGTTGAAGATGATTTCTAGTCGTTATCGTAAGGTCATTCACCATTTGTCATAAATCTTTCCAATAGGTGATCGAATCGAAATCTCAGACCTAAAATTCCTAACTCGCCAAGCTAAATGGCTACAATGTTTTCGGGTCGTTGTCGTTCCCACCAGATCTTCCGTGCTAATATAGATTGGCCTTAGACGAATGGCTCATTGGCCAATGAAGGTCTAAGACGAATAAGATAATGGATTGTGGGGCACGGCAACGTCCAATTATTCTCTCGAAATTACGTAGCTTGAAGGCGAAATATAACAATTGAATTCAAAAATTCCTGTGCTGATCATGTAGCGTTCGTCAGGCGAGATAAGGTGCCACATTGGTTAGGTTCGAAATTGAAAATATCACGGTCCACTCATTTTGCTGAGCTCATCTGATGGGTTGCTTTTCAATATAATACTTGGCCAATCCATGGCATGCGCGCCTTATTATCGTATTATTTTCCCCCTTCGTTTTCATTCGTCAACCTTCTCCCATCTTCCCAAACAAGAGAGGAAAAACCTGGTCTTCACATGTTTGTCAACCTTCTCCAAGCTTCAATAACGCAGTTAGCCTTCCTTAGAATGCGCGGTTTGAATCACGACTGTATGGTTCATATATTTTTCAATGTTTGAGATTGACAAGCCCGTTACTGTTCCATTAAAAAATCAAAAATCTTTCCACATTGCGTAGCGAATGAGAAAGGCACGAACTGATTGGAGGCTTCGAGTTGGAGAGTTATGGAAGATATGATATTGATTCACGGCTAATACAGTTCACGTGTTTGCTGACATTTGAGATTGAAAAGCCCATTACCATTGCCTCCAAAAGTCAAGAATCTTGCCGGGCTACGTAGTGATATGAGAAAGGCACGAACTGGTTGGAGGCTCCAAGTTGATGAGTTCACGAAAGATATGATTTTCATTTCACTGGCTATCATCGTTCTCAAAAAGTAGCTCTCATCATAGGGCGGACGACCCAAGGAGAAAAATGAATAGGTATGAGTAAGTAATTTCCTTATATATGGAAATTAATATACCTTTTCGATTGGAGATGGGTATTGGACAAATTTCTTCAGATTTTTTAACCACTTCACACGCGCGTGTTCGCAAATACTATTGAATTGATGTCATAAATTCTATTTGTTAAATTTAATTAGCGTTATACCTCTAGGAATAATACAAGAACCGTTGAACACTGTGAGGACAGGAAGTTCCCAAAAAAAAAAACTCGAGTAACTGCAGAGGTATAAGTTCGGCGTTTATCCGATGTCATTACTGTGAGAAAAGTGTCGGAAATAACATGGGTATTTTATGCAGAGTGAGGTAAAAAAAAAATGACGCGTTTAGTGTAGTAAAATAGTGAATGAAAGGCTCAAGGGAGAAAAAATAGACAAGAGATCTACCCTGGGAGTAAGAGACCCGGCAATTCACCTCTTGTATGTCCTCATTAGTGGAAAATAAAAATATCTATTTACCAACAAAGGGTGTGAGTCGTGTGAGCACCGACACATTAAAATAAGGAATGCAGTCTGGCTAGGTACCCTAATGGGAGGATTAGTGCAGGTGGTCCTCACAACGGTTCTCACAAGTGGGCAATCACTTAGGTTTGAAGTGAACCTAAGAAATGAGACATGAAATTGTCCTTTCATATGTAATGATCTTCAAGCACGCCCCTAGTTCATTCATCTTCGGCGCTTATCCGATGTCATTATTGTGAGAAAAGTGTCAGAACTAACATGGGTAGTTTTATGCAAAGTGAGATAATAATAAATAAATAAATAACGACATGTTGGGTGAATATAATAGAAGTGATAAACGGGTAGCGGCTCTTCTAGGCTCAAAAAGGTAAATGCACAGATTTAAGCAATGGCCTTACGGGAGCAAGCTCCGATCCACTCGACTTTGGCCAGGGCAGCGCCCCGCATATTCTTATGTAACATGCGTGCCGATCTTCACGTCCCGCTCTCTCGGACTGGTATTTGTTTTTTTTTTTTTTTGGGTCAAATCTCGGGCCGGTTCAAAGATCACTCCTATTAAAAATACGAAAGAATCCCATTATCTTAGCCCTGCTCATCGATCTGGTATGTACTCAAGCTGTGGTGATGGAGTCAGTTCCTCTCTTTTTAGGCATTGATGGTGATGGAATGGTTGGAAGACGGGAGTTACAGGAGGACTTTGGAGCTATGATGGAACGGTTCGAAGAGGAGTTCTAGAAGGGAAGGGACATTTGGGCTGCTGCTACGGCCCCGTTTTCCTGTGCCAGAAAAACCAAAAAGGGAAGAAGGACAGAGCAGTACTACGGGGCCGGCAAAAAGGTACAGTCCTCCGTTCCTTCCTTCGTTCACGGGCGAACCCGAAACAACGAGAGGATCGTACGAAAAAGATAAAAAGGCAAAAGAACGGAAATTCGTGTCTGAACAGAGTCAAGATCCCGGATTGCGCAATTTGCAATTCTCTCTGTCTCTGTCTCTGTGTCTCTCTGTGTGTCTGTCTCTCTCCAATCCAGGCAGTATCTGGCGGTGGTGGTGGGGGCCTTATTTTGGGCTGTCTGGCGCAAACACGCGCATATCTCTCTCTCTCTCTCTGGCTCTTTCTCAAGCCTGATTTTTTTTTCTCTTATCTGTTTTCATATTGTGTTGGAATATAGCTCGAATTTCCCACTTCTTGGAAAATTCTCATCCACGAAAGGATTTTCTGTATCTAGCTTTCTCTGGCGGCAAAATGACGCTTCGGGAATCTGATTGCTCCTTCGTTTCGTGCCGCCCCATTGCTTCTCCCTCTTCCTCTTGTTGTTTGGTCTTGGTTGGGGAAGTTGCAGAAGCTAATGGTAAAAAATGATGTCATGAGAGAGTCCATCTCTCATGGCTTTTTATCAGAATAGCCTCGACACCCACCACCACCACCGACTGGAGCTTTAAAACTTTCCCATCATCTTCCATCTTATTAGCCTCCAAAGTCAAATTTTCCGTCGGTGTCTGTCTTTCTCTTTGACTCTCTTTTTCATTCTCTGTTTTTTCTCCCTTGTGCGATGTTCAGCCGTTTGGTCTCGCTTGCAGCTACATATACATGGTTTTTTTCCTCCTGGCTCCTCATTTGATCTTGTCTGACAATTTCCAACTCTGGGTCAATGGTCTTTGCGACTAATAATCACGCAAAGGTCGTATTTTAATGGTTTACGTTAGTCATCTTGTCATGTTTTCAGGCACGAAAGATGGGTTGTGATTATTTAGATTGCTGGAGGGTCCCGAATACTAAAGCTCCAATTTTTTTCCTTTCTCATTGGTGGGACTTTCACGATGAGAAGAATTTTCTTTTTTGTCTGTTCAAATAGTTGAGAGGCCATTCCAAGCTGGCTTTCGAAGGGTTTAGCCCAATTTGATTGGAATAGGTATCATGCATGATCCAAAGAGTTGTCTTTCTTGTGTTTGTGAAATGGACCAAGTCGTGATTATATATGGGTTTTGATTTTTTGCAGTTCTCTTGTATTCATTCTGATTCAAAGTTGTGAATTTACTCTGATGATGGATTCGGAGAAAACTGAGGGCGTTGGTGGGGTGAAGGAAGAGGGAATTGTGGTCCCGAAGGGGATGGGGAGTAAGAGTTTGAGCGACAAAGACTTGTATCTGAGAGCTGACAAGTTAGATCTGAAAAGCTTGGACATACAGCTTGAGAAGCATCTAAGCAGGGTTTGGTCGAGGAGCATTGAGAACCAGAAGCCTAAAGAAGAGTGGGAGATTGATTTGGCAAAGTTGGACATAAGAAATGTTATTGCTCAGGGTACCTTTGGTACTGTCTACAGGGGCACCTATGACAACCAGGATGTTGCAGGTATTTAAGTTTCAACCTTCTCTTATTCTTGTCTCAAAATTTAGTCTTTCCTAGAGATTTATCACGGTTGTTTCTTGGTAAGGTGAAAGATACATCAGAATGCAGAAACTCTGTGTGCTTTTGCTTTATGTCAAAGCCAGTGGGCCTAATGTATCTGTGGAGCTCAAGAGCCATGTTAGGAGCCGTTGCTTCACCTACTGCCAATTCTGTGAAAATGCTTACTGAGGACCTAGCTGTTCTAATGAAGAGCCTGTAAATGTACTGCCAGCTTTAGCTCAGACTTTTTCGGGTGGAGGGTTGGTTTGCTCCATTTGTGTAGTTTCTTCTTGCACATGGACGTGATATGCTTATATAAAATTTAAAAGATGTTATAGGTTTTATGACTTGGTTAAAGAGGTCGGTTGGACTTGATCTGTAGTAATGGAATTTGAATATTTGTACAACCATATGACAGTAAATGTTATAGTTTATAGAGCACCAAGGCCGATGGTGAGGGTCAATGGTCTGGCAGACTGTGCAGAGTTAAACGAAAATTAATTGGGATAACCATTATCGATCTTGAGTCAAAAGGCAGTGATCACTGTCTTCGCAATTGTGATATATGCCCTAACATTCGGGGGATCATGGAAATGTCCCAATGCTTGAGATAGAGTTGTAGCTCGCAAGTTAAATACTATCTAAAATAATTGAGAGGAGTCAGTCTAAATTCGAATATAATCTCAAAATGCCTTGAGGGATAGAATATATGCAAATGAGAGGTTGGTGATCTTGGAGGTGGATTTGTCTTCTTAATTTTTTCAATAAGAGGTTTGTTGTTGGCAAAATTCACTCTTACTTTTTTGGTTTTCCCAGTCCCATGTTAGCAAGGTGCTAATTTATTAATTTCCAGAATTTCAGTCAGGTTTGAAGCACCTGATGATGTTTGGATAAGATATTTTGAGATGGATTGCTTGGAGATGGAGGAGACAAATCAGTGATCCAGCAATTTAAATATAACATGTCATTTGTTGCTACCTATTTGGCATAATTTGGTTACTGAACTCCAGTAACTTGTATATTTGTGCAATTTTTCATGACTTAAAATTCAGTTAGATTTATTGCATGCATTAGTTGAATAAGTTTCTGTTGACAAAAGCTGAGGTACTTAGCTAAAGTTCTGTTCTTCGTAAAATTATGGTATCTTTTTTGGCTTTCTTACTTCTTTGTTTCCATATTTTAGTGAAGTTGTTAAACTGGGGCGATGATGGTGCTGCAAAATTAAGTGAAACTGCTGCCTTGCGGGCATCGTTTCGGCAAGAAGTCGCCGTGTGGCACGAGCTTGACCATCCTAATGTTACCAAAGTACAATCTCATTCTCCTTTCTTTGTTATGTGCACTTCATGAAAGATCTTGTTTTCACACCATGTAGAAGATTGCAATTATCTCCTTTTTCTTCTGTATGAACTTGTGATAGTTTTGCCTATCAGAAGTGCTTCTTTTTTTTTAATAAAAATTCCTTCCCGTAAAATTCAATTCTTTTAGCAAGCCAATTTGGCTCGTATATTTTACCTTTTATAGTCTTATGCCATTGCAGTTTATTGGAGCATCAATGGGGACTTCCAATCTTAAGATTCCATCAAAAACCCCTTCAAACGAGCCCCAGAATTCACTTCCAGCTAGAGCTTGCTGCGTGGTTGTAGAGTATCTTCCTGGTGGGACCTTAAAACAGTACCTGATAAGGAATAGGCGAAAGAAACTTCCCTTCAAAACTGTTATCCAGCTAGCTTTAGATCTTTCTAGAGGGTGAGTGCTGAAATAATTTATTCATTCTTAGAAGCTTGTCATGTTGCGTTTCTTAATCATATGAAAATTATTGGATTGCAGTTTGAGCTATCTGCATTCGAAGAAGATTGTACATCGGGATGTCAAAACAGAAAACATGCTGTTGGATGGCCACAGAACTTTAAAAATTGCTGATTTTGGTGTAGCGCGTGTTGAAGCTTTAAATCCAAGTGATATGACCGGTGAAACCGGTACACTTGGCTACATGGCTCCAGAGGTACTATTTAAGCCATCTCGTTTTAGTTTATTAAGCTAGTATATTTTGGGAAGATGAAAAGGGAAAACGTATTGATAGCTGCATGCAATTTTTGCACTAACAAGGACAAATGCGTGAACAGTAAATTGAACTTTGTGTTTGCCTTCATTTGTTTTTCTTTCTGAAAAATTTCCTTTTGGCTGTTAATATTCAACAACGCCACTGATTCCTTCCTACAAAAGACTATTTCTTTTGCACTTTGCTTTGATAGACTCCTGCTCCTGCTACTGAAAAATTTCCATCAATGATGAGAAATTTGTTTTAACAATGTTTTTGTTCATAAGGTGGAAATAACTGATAATTGATGTATTTTCTACATTTCTGAATCCATTGGAACTGCTGGCAGGTTCTTGATGGTAAGCCATATAACAGAAGATGTGACGTCTATAGCTTTGGCATATGCTTATGGGAAATTTATTGCTGCGATATGCCGTATGCTGATCTAAGTTTTGCTGATGTGTCATCTGCTGTTGTTCATCAGGTCAGTTTTCTGAATGAGTTATGCTTCTACATGACCTTTACTTTTGTGTTGTTCGGAATTGAACGTGCTTTAATTTTCATGTGTCCTGTTAAATCACTTTCATATGCCTTTCTTGGGAGTGTTTTATATTCTGTTTGCAGCTTTAGAAATTAAAGCATGGCTCGTGCCCTGATCTGACGCTGCACACTTCAAATTCATAGATGTTGCTTTGATTCCCAAATTGTTGCTGATGAAACCATATGGTTGACAACTACATTTCTAACTCTTCCTAGCTTATTTGGGCTCTGATTCAAATGATTCCTCCTAATGAATAATGAAGTCAACTTAGATGGATGAAGAGGGTTCAGTGTACTTTTAAGGATCTCACTTGCCTAACATCTGTGTGCGCCTACTAATGGGCCTCAGGAACATTATCTCTCTATTTGCTGGCAGAAACGAGTAGATTTCATGTTATTTTAAGAATTTCACCCGCCTTTGTTTTTCCTTATACAGAACTTGCGACCTGAAATCCCGAGATGCTGTCCCGGTTCTTTGGCAAACATCATGCGTAAGTGTTGGGACAGAAATGCGGAAAAACGTCCCGAAATGAAGGAGGTGGTTAGGATGTTGGAAGCGATCGATACAAGCAAAGGAGGAGGTATGATACCTGAAGATCAGGCTCCAAGTTGTATCTGTTTTGGTCCAGCCCGAGGGCCCTGATTTCAGTTCGACAATCCACAATTGAATCACCGTTTAGAGCAAGGGTAAAGATACATTTTTATTTTCTTTTCGCTTGAGAAATCTGTGAAGAGTACTCACATGAATGTGCGATTGCGTGACTTTGGTACTTGGTGATGCGTTGGATTCTACTATATTCTCGGAAAATCTCGTCTGTATATTTCTGGCCCATCCAGCGGGTCGCGATGATTTACCGAAGAGAAAGTGACAGTGGGCACAGAAAATGTGTGTGTAGCTTCATAAGCGTAGGCAAGTGGAAGGATTCCCTAATGATTCAGTGGAGAGCAAAACAGGTCTTTCAATGTACTTCTGGTCGATTCATGGTGTTTCCTTTCTTGGTCAGATATGTACTTTTTTTGCATGGATTGAATTGAACCAGTTGTGATACACTTCTGATACCATTAACAAGAGCCAATCTTTCTCAACTCTCCCTAGTTCATTCGAAACTACCAGTTTCTTGAAAGATCACATACTTTATTTGCACCATTTGACCTTTGTAGAATGAAACTCTCTCTCTCTCTCTCTCTCTCTCTCTCACACTTCTACTTCATTCCCACAATACATGTCAATTCATTTTGATTTCTCTTCAATGATCTATCAACAAGTATCGGATGCACTAACCAATTTTTCCTAAAGCATTTTGTTCTTTCATCCGAACTTGTCCCCGCCAAGTTGACCTGGTTTCGGAGTTTAAAACAAGTATGAGATGCTCGACCTTACCTCCAGTGGCCCCCCCTCGGGTCGCTGGAGACATTGCCCTTCATGCTCTAACCATTTTATGGCTTTTCACCATGGTTATGCTCTCAAACCTCGCTAGAGGCGGTGAAGAACATCCTCAGCTAAATGACAGAGATCTTGCTCTGTCATTCCCCAGATCTGTGAGGCCGAGGACCTCATGACCAGATGGTACGAGTGAAAATTGTAACCTTTCAATGTATGTTGATAGTGCAGGAAAAGTTTGCCATCTTGAGAAAAAAAGGGTTGTTTTGGAATTAAAAGAAGTGGAGAAACGCCTTCACACAAAAGAATAGTAAATGGAATCAAGAGGTAGAAAATGAACACGAACGGAAATGTTTTGCACATTGCCTACTTTAGTGGAGGCTGACAGGAGTTTTCAAAATCTTTTAGGAATGATAACATGAATAGTTCATCAACTTCAGTCTAACAGATAATGTCATCTTTTGATTTTTAATTCGTGGAATGTGCTCTTTGAATTTTTGACCCAATGCACAATATCATCATTGGATTTTTAACTTGTCAAATATGGTCCTTTAATAATCGAACACTTATCAATAATTTAGAGATCACATTAAGCAAATTAAAAATTCAAAAACGACATTGCATATTGAGTCAAAGTTCGAAGACCACATTGCAAGAATTGAAAATTAAAAAACAATATTACACGTTAGACCAAAATTTAGGGATTATTTGTGTCATTTTTCGAAACTTCTACTTGCTTTAGGACAAAGCCCCTAAGCCTCATAAACTACATGTTGGTTGAGGCGAAGTGATTGTGTATCGTTCATCAATGTTCCTTTCTAAGTTTTTCAACGGAAGATGTCCAAGATAGAAGCAACTCATTGAGATAAGGAAAAAGCCCGAGTAATGTCTCATTATTCACCAATTTTTCACTAAGAAGTATCGCATTCTTTCCATCATATAATTCATTTGAATTATTTTCAATCTCAGTGACTTACTTCTCATTTCGAAATCCGCTATTCAAGAGCTTCAGGAGCATCAATGGACAATGCACGGTCGGGTCCCTCGTGACTTGGAACTCCAATCAGTCTCTATTAAAAATAGATAACCACCAAAATTTTGTAAATTTAAATAAGTTTTAATAAATAGTTTCTTGGCTTATGTTCAAAAATTTATATTCAGGGTTAACACAACGAAAAATCACAAACTCGTATACCTATGATAAATTTGTTCCGATTTAATTTTTTTCACCGTAAAAAATTCAAAACTAGTATATTTGTAATAAATTAATCTTTCATTAATTTTCATTAAATTAGATTAATATTACGAAAAATCACAAACTAATACACTAGTGGCAAATGGATAGTAAAACCCTAAACTGGTACATCCGTCAGTTGTCACATAATACCCAACTTAAAAATTTGACTGTAAAATTTAACAAAAATTAATGGAAAGTAAAATGGTCATGAGTATATCAATTTAAGGTTTTTGGTGTCAAAAAACTAGTTTGGGTAAATTCGTTATAAGTGTATCAATTTGAAATTTTTCGTGATATCAACCCTTATATTTATATGATCAACATATACATCTTCCCATCCTCACCTTCCATCCTCGCCTTTGGAAACATGATTTTCATTAATCTTTTGGTTGCAAACTCACAATGCTAGAAATGCTAAATTTCCATATTTTTGATGCGGTGTTTCTTTGATAAAGGAAAAGAATATCACTTTTCTTTGTAAATTACTAATCTTCATTTGATTATACCAATTTACAAAATTCTTTCTCTAAAAATAATGTATCGCCATCCCAACCTCCATCCTACCCTTATTATTGCGCCGCGTTGCTATTATTTTTAGCTGGGAAAGATAGGAAAAAATTATTGATTGCATGTTTGATGTTAGTACTATAATGGAATATTTGAAAAAAATAATATCTTCAAAAGTAGGAGTGCGTTTATACTAATGTACACAGTCGGGCGGGAGCGGGTTTTTCTTTTTCTTGGAAAAGAAAATTTGAATTTCGATTTGAATCAGCTACAATCTTTTACAATATGTTCTGAATTTAACTCTTAAAAACTTTGAATTTGTGAAACATTCAAAATTTTGATAAATTAGCTTTTGATCTGAATTTACGCCTATATTTATAGCTGCTGTACATGTTAATTATTAATAAACGTGATTACCAATTTGATTGCCAAAACAAATTGCCTATTTATTTAATGACATTAACAAATCTAGTTGTAATTTTTTGGCAAATAATGATTCTTTTCTATCTTAATAACAATGTCAAATCTTAAGTTAAGTTTCCCTTCCATACTAAAGTTTATCTTTTACATTTCCTGTTAGTTATATTTCATTATATCAATTTTTATGCATGAAGAAAAAGAAATCTTATGTTGTACATGCATGCCAATTTTTTCATGTCATTTATATCTTAGAGTAACGCAAGTAATTTACGTGGTGCTCTTACTTATGAAAACTATCGTGCGATGTAATTGTTTATTTTTTCCTATTTGCATTGATTATGTTCATGACATTTTTAAAAACCAGAACAAATTCATAGTTATGGTAACAAAACCAATAAATGTAATTATTGTTATTTTGATTACATCGACTACATTAGCAAAAGTATTTTCTAAGGGGATAATCGTCCAAAAGGTCCTAAATCTATTATGCGATGGACAATTAAGTTATAAACCTTTTGATTATGTCAATTTAGTCTTAAACATTTTGACAACTTGCCAATTTAATCATATATCTTTTAAAGATTTGCTAATTCAATCATATACTTATTATTTGAATATTCAATTGAAAGGACTACAGTAACAAATTATCAAAAAGTTTAAAATTAAATCGACAAATTATTAAAATATTTGACACTTAATGGACATAATTGAAAGGTTTAATACCGCATTGACACATCGTCAAAAGATTTATGATTAAGTTTGTATAATTAAAATGTTTATGACTGAATTGGCTTTCATATAATAGATTTATGACCTTTTTGGACAAATTTCCCATACCCTTACCCATCATATGTTGATTGCAATAATTAATAGCATCCTAATCATTCGTTAGTACCTGATTTACAGAAATTTAAGAGGAAATTATTCTCTTCCTAGTCCTTTTCTCCACTTGCACAAGGTCCACATTGAATGGACAAGAGCGGCTAACAATGCCCCGGGTGTTGGGGGGACGCATCTTTGAATAGAAGACAAATATAATGCTATTGCATCTTCTTCTTCTTTTCCGTTTTATAATAATGGCTATCCACAAAATATTCACCTGAGATCAGGACAATAGATTGATGTGATTTTTCTTTAGCTATAATAATACGCGAGATAATGAATTTTATCACCTAATTTTTGACCAATATCCTAATGTTGTTTTTTTTTTTATATATATTTATTTGAATAGAAGACAAAAATATAATGCTGTTGCATCTTCTTCTTCTTTTTTGCTTTTTTATAATAATGACTATCCACAAAATATTCACTTGAGATCATGACAATAGATTGATATGCTTTTCCTTTAGCTATAATAATACACGAGATAATAAATTTTATCACCTAATTTTTGACCAATATCCTAATGTTGTTTTTTTTATATATATTTATTTGAATAGAAGACAAAAATATAATGCCGTTGCATCTTCTTTTTCTTTTTTTCTTTTTTACAATAATGACTATCCACAAAATATTCACTTGAGATCATGACAATAGATTGATATGCTTTTTCTTTAGCTATAATAATACACGAGATAATAAATTTCATCACCTAATTTTTGACCAATATCCTAATGTTGTTTTTTTTTTATATATATTTATTTGAATAGAAGACAAAAATATAATGCTGTTGCATCTTCTTCTTCTTTTTTGCTTTTTTATAATAATGACTATCCACAAAATATTCACCTGAGATCGTGACAATAGATTGATATGCTTTTTCTTTAGCTATAATAATACACGAGATAATAAATTTTATCACCTAACTTTTGACCAATATCTTGCTTTCCTTGTCACTTTCGAGTATATGAGGATGCAACCCTAAAGATTAGGAATCCTAATATTGTTTTTCTTTTTATATATTTATTTAGTACAAAAGAATCATTTTTATTATGCGGACCTTAGTACGATGATTCCCATCATGCTGTCTTCACTCATGGAGTCAGTAGTACGTCACATCGAGCACCCAAATGACAAATCCTCATCCTATGTTGCAATAAATTGAAAGTTCTTAATAAAAAAAAACAAAAACAAAAAAACAAATGGTGCCCTAGAACGTGAAACTAATTAATTTCAGGTTCGAACGAAGCTGTGGGGTCTAGGTTCAAAGGGTTTGGAATCGTTACAAGTTTTGAGGCAGGTCAAATTCACTGCCTGCTCTTGCATTCTAGAAGGTTTTATATTGACCTGTCGATCTTTAATTTCATTCGGATGAATTATCTCGTACTGACTGGACAAAGATTGTCGTCATCTAATTAGATCGTTCGAGTGCTTTAAGAGATTTAGGCACTTAAAATATGCCGTCACTAATAGCGGTGCGTAGTGGTGTTTCGACGGATTGAAATTCTTGGCAGGTCATCATCGCCTAGTCGCTCTCATGCAGCGGGTGGCTGCCACATGAACGAGGAATTCGAGGCAAGATAGCCATTTGGTCTTCCACTAATGTCGGTTTTCACTGGATGTTGCTCTTCTTTATGCTTATCTAACCAAATAATTTCTAAATTGTAGGAAATAATTTGTAGTTATCAAATTTGATATGTTCTATACACATGTAATGTGTATTTTTTTTTTCAATACATATGAATGGGAAAATTATTCAAAAAATTGTGAATTTATTGTCTAATAATTAATTCAATATTAAACATTTTAATTGTATCAAATTAATTTTAAATATTTTGACGATTTGTCAATAAAATCATTCATGTTAGTTTCAGTAAGAAATTGCTGATGTAGACAACAACTATTCACGTAGTACGATCGATGCTAAATTGATATTTTTGCATTTTTTAAATTTTTTTTAAAATTTTCTTAATTTTTTTTAATTATTATTATTTTTTATTTTCTACTGCGGCTTCCTGGGAGCCCTTAACAGCTAAAAAGTAAAAGAGAATAAACATATAGAAAATTCAAAAAAAATTAATAAATTGGCGTCGTAGAGTACGTTTAGAACTTTTATTTGACGATTATCCCATGTATGAATAGTGTCCTCGATTGAATAAATTAAATTGGCACATTGAAAGTTCTTAATAATTTTTTAAAAGCAAAGGGTACCCTAAAACGTGAAACTAACCAAATTTCATATCCGAAAGAAGCTCTAGAAACTTGGAAAGTCGGGGTCCATAGGTTCAAAAAGTTTGGAATCGCTACAAGTTTCGAAGCGGGTCGGATTCTCTACCCAGTCTCGAATCCGCACACTACGAGTCACTTGCGTCTCTCCTACCTTGCATCTCAGAAGGTTTGATAAATGACCCGTTGATCCGTGCTGGCATGGCGCTTGCTATGTCCCAAAAAGGAGTAGAGGTGATTGGTTCCCGGCTCCCATTTTTTGGGACCGTGGACTGGACCGGACAGTCCTAGGACGACCAATGGTCCAGTCTAGTCCAATAGGACCGACCACTTAGCCAAAAAAAATAAAATAAAATACTAAAAATATTATTATTTTGAGATTTATTGCATTTTTAAAGAAATTAAAGAAATTAATTTTAAATAGAAATTTGTAGGTCCGGTCTGGTCCGATTTCCCACCGGGAACCGGACCAAAAATCATCGGTTCCTATTTATGGAATTGAGAATCGAACCGATGCTCTCAAGAACTGGACCAAACCCGTCGGTTTGAACGGTTTTCGATTTGGGCGGTCTAATGTGCTCACCCCTAAAAAGGAGGGAGGAAGATCATGCCCATGGCTCATTCTGATTATCAATTCTTCCTTCACAAATTATAATTATAATTCATTGACCTTAGTAAGTCTATAAATTAGTATGTATGAATCAAGAGACGTAGAATTTGAGTTATTCTTTAAGGAGGGAAAATAAAAAAAAAACTTTTTGCTTAATTGAAAATAAAGACGTGCAAGCATCAATATGTTGAAAATAAAAGGTACCCAATTCTCGAGAGCACTTCATCTTCCACTTACGTCAATTTTGTCACTTCAACTTTTTATGGCTCATTCTTTAATGGCCGTCCGAAGAGTCACGTTGCATGCCCAATACATCCCATGTCGCTCTTCCATCTGCCCATCCTTGTCATTATTTATATTTTACAAATTATACCTAATTTGCAGGAAACAATTGTTTTTATTTTCCTTATTTCTTGTCTTCTTTCCCTTTGTCTTTTCCTAACATTTTCCAAATTTTTCGTACGGATTTCTTTTTCTCGTACATTTATATAAGTCTTTATCAAATATGACATATATTTCGCACGCGTGACGTGTAAAATTTTTCCAAACGCTCACATTTGTGGATTTTGCAATCGAATATGATTTAATATATAAACAGTTTCCTCAATTAATATAATTATAATTCATAGACCAAAAAATATATATAACTATAATTCGAATCGAATACAGAATCTAGAGTTCTACCTTCACACTTGTCGACGGGATGAAGCATGCATTGCCATAGTGCCATCATGAGTGGGGTCGATGGCGATAGACAGGTCGAATCTTAGACAAAGTAAAGGCCAGATTCAGAGGGACTAGGAGAGGACACCACTTAGGAAACCAAAGAAAAGAAGAATATGGACGCATTAACGGCGGGGTTCATTCATCGATTTCTCTTTGAGTTAAAGGACAAACATCTCCGGACATTACTCCCCGTCACACCAACGGGTTACGTCAAAAGTGGTACAACCAAAATTGATTTACTAAACTCGTTTCGATCTAGTGACTCATTTCTAATTCAATCCGAATCTCATTCATGCACTACCTGATTTATATTTTACTAAAAACTCTAGATATAACTTAATTTAGGAAAATTCACACAAAAGCGAGGTGTGAGCAAGTGTGAGATGGAGTTAGGGTGAGAGAGAGTGAAAAAAGAGTCATAAAGATGAGTTGAGTTTAAGTATGATGCGAATCTATTTAACACCCATACTATTTTGGGTTTGCTATTCTAAACCCATCTATAACTATTTAATGAATGTAACTGACTCATTTAACAAATTAGCCTATTAAATACGCATTGATAATCGGATTTATGACATGTTTTGACAGGTTTAATTACTATCGAGATTGATAATGATAATTCTTTTTAGAATAGGTATATTAGGCTTTGGAGCTCAAGGTCACATGGCCTTAATATATCTAATGTCCATATGAAGACCAAATTTTTAAATGATAAAATACATATTCAAAGTAGCGAAAAATCAGCTGCTTAGCAATCTGAATATCATAGCATCGGAATATTGTTTAAAGGTAAATAACTTTCTTTTTCTTAGCAAATGATAAATTAAAAAATGAGTTTGAAATTAGCTTGCTTATTTGCTAATAATGTTGGACTGATGATCAGACTCCGTCTAAAAAAAATGAAAAGGAAAACCGATCTAATATGCAAAAAAAGGAGAAGAGGTTAAAAAAAAAAAAAATTTGCATAAACGCCCAGATCGATAGCCATTAGATACGTCCAAAAACTCGGTGGTTAGGCATATTACAAAATTCATTAGAAAAAAAAAAGACTATTAATCGGAAAGTATATTGCAGGAAAAAAGAATGAAAAGAAAAATGTCGGCTTTTCCCCCGGCGAAATTTGAAAACGATATTGTTAGAAAATGAGAGGCTGACATACGTGTCACTTGAGGGTGGCGACGCTTTAGAAATTCTGATTCGTTGTCCTTTTTTTTCTTTTTTTTGTCCCAATTATATATTTAAAAAGGCAAAAAGAAAAGATAATGGGCAGTATTATTCCAAGACAAGTGACCTCGGTGGACACTAGGATAGATATTCCCATTTTTCCACGACTCAGTCAATTATCATATCAACTATCAGAATTAGTGCCTTCCCACATTGATTTCGAAAATGAATTTATTTAGAGTTAATTTTTTCCGTAGAAAAAAAATTCTAAACCAATATGCCATTAACACATTTATCCAAAATCAACTTTCATTTTACAAAAAAGAAATCTCAAATTACATGTTTATCCCAAACTCATTATTATCTCACAAAGCCAGTTTGAAAGTGTCAATTCGAATATACTATTTGTCTAAATTTATACATGTCAACATGGATTAATGATGTTAGATTCGCCATTCTTCACGTCACATTTATCTTACAATTATTTGTCATGTGTCTTGATACATGTACACTTTAATAAGATATTGAATGTAATATTAATTGAAGGTATATTTGGACTAAGAGTATCAACATTTTCTCTTAAATGAAAATTAATTTGTAGGAAATGTCTCGTGAAGTATAAGCTTGAAATTTTCAATATTATCAACCCTTTTGAAAAGCCAGAATATATGAGAGAGTAGGGCGTGATTCGCATCGAATTCTTGTTACTCGCCACAGGCTACGAATATGGGATTGCTCAATAAACAACTAATTAATAAATTAGATTTAAAATAAAATAAAATTATCGGGGAATGAAATGAGCCTTCGAAATTGGGACAAGTCACATGTAACTTTAACAGAAGGAAATGACGTGTTTGGAATGTCGTGTGGCCATTGGTGTATGAGCTGGTGAAGATAAGGCCATTTAGTCATTCATGGATGCGTTTATCAATCTATCTATCTATATATGTGTATATAAATACATATATATATTATATAATATTTGTTTAAATATATATTCATTCCCAATATATTAGTTTTCTTGCCATCTTTTCCGCCCTTTCGAGCGTCTTCCTAAGTTTCATCTTCTTTTTTCTTAAATAATAATAATAATAATAATAATAATAATAATAATAGTAAAGTCTTTCATACGTGAGTCACTTGTCGCTTATGCGGTTTTGCTGTAGCTTATCTTTACACGTCCGATTGCCAAGCAAGAGTGTGCTTGCTTGTGGCTTCGTACATCTTTTTCTTTTTCCATTTTCGAGTATGTGCGAACGTCGGATGTCGTCTTAAGATTAGATAGCTTGAATGTGAAGTTTAAATTTAATAATTTGTTAAAGAATGGCGAGGGTTCAAAGTTAAGGGCATAACATAATAAATATAGATATATATATCTTCTTTTTATAAGATAATCGAATGAAATTTTTAATACAAAATGTTTCCATAAAGGCTAAAGTCCACTCAAGTCCCGCCTGGTGTTGCGACAACTTTTAATTCCAATTAAATAATGGAAAATATCATTATTCTTAAAAGTTGAAATAAGAAATTAGAAAGAAATTTCTAAAACTCCCAACACTTTCTAAAATCGAATCTTTCTTGCACAAATTCCGATATAAATTACACTAAATCACAAGAGATATCGATACATTGAAAACCGTGAAGTTTTCTTGAACTTTAATTTGCTTAATCAAAATCTTCAAAATATTACATAAGAAATTTTTTGTATTTATTTATAATTTAATTTTAGATATGAGTTTCGACTCTCACGTTCTATAAAAAAATATAATAAAAATACGAGAGCAAATTGAAAATTAAATAATACATTTAAATGTGGCAAAAAATAGCCAATATATAATAATCCGCCACGACAACGCTCGACTAGTCATCAATCTCCCCGGTAAGGTCGGAGTAGGTACAGGATAGGCCAAGCCAGGGGCAAAATAGTCATTCCGCATCCAGCTCCCCTCGTTCTCTCTATAAATACGTCGTTGCCCCGGGTTTCTGTATCAGCCATAGCTGTCAGCTTCTCCTCTCCTACTCTGTCTCTCTGTCTCTCTCTCTCTGTGCAACAAGAAGAAGGAGGAGAGCAAGAGCGACGACGTTTCTGGGTTTTCTTCCGAGCGCAGAATCCCAACGACCCTCTTCGTCATCTCCTTCTTCTTGCTCTCCTTCGTCCGGCACGGGAGCATGGGGCTCGTCACCGGGGACGCGCCGTCGTTCATGCTGGACTTCCTCAAGCGGTGCGGCGGCCACGCCATAATCGACGGCGGCTTCGCCACGGAGCTCGAGCGCCACGGCGCCGATCTCAACGACCCTCTCTGGAGCGCCAAGTGCCTCATCACTTCACCTCAGCTCGTCAGAAGAGTAAGAAAAAGAAAAAAGAAAAATCGTTCCTTTCCGTCCTGTTTTCGTTGCGGAATCTTCTTCGAAAAATTGGACTTTGTTATTCGTATATGGTTGTCGTTTCTTTATCGCATTGGCTCGAGAGTTCGCGGGTCGAGTGAAATGGTGAGATTTGGGGGAGTTTGGAAGTGAGGAGGCGGTGTTTGTTTAGGCCTGTGAAGTTGGTTTTGGTTTAGAGGTTGAAGACAGGCATGATCTACTGGGTTTAGTTCAGAGTAAGATCGTGCAAACTATGGTTTTCTGTTTATCTTATTTTTTTCCCAAGAGATTCTTAAAGATTGCACCTTGAAAATGATGTGTTCATAAGTTTTTCCTATTTAGCATCTGACTTTGAAAATTTAGAACGAGCTATATTATGTCATTAGACCGAGTGGGTAGCATTTTTTTTTTTACCGTTTTATGTGCTCTGCACGAGAATTTATTCGTTCTGACAATGACTTGGATAAGGATGTTCTGCCCATCTAATTGTGATACTCATGGTATCCTTTGGAATATGTGGGACGGTTGTCTTTTCCTGCCGGATTGTTTTTCTGGTGGTTTTGATGAACCTGCCAGGTTTAACAGTGGAATGTGATATAAAATCACCACGTGATTCTTCATTGTGCTCTTTTTCAGCAAAAATTTTTAATGATATAAGGAGAAGTAGGAGAAGAAAAAAGTATTGATTCCTCCCACTGGGTTGTGCTGTCTCTGATGCTTTTAAAGACCTGGTGAAGGTGTTGTGCAGGAAAAGAAAAAAGAAAGGATAGGGTTCTGGGAAGGTACTGGTAGCCTGGTTATATGTGAATCTTTTAATGTTCCGGGATCTTTTGAGAAAAAAGTGAACCCTCTGGCAAAATAGACGATATTCTGGAATTCTTCATGCTGTGGACAAAAATGTGAAGCATTAAAACTGTTAATCTCGCATGTCCTGTCCAAAATCATGAACATAGTTGTCATGATGAAGTATGTGCATTTGAGCCCATGTGTAGCCATAGGGAGCACCGTGAATAAATTTATCTGTTCTCTTATTATTGTGTTGACTGTGCTCAACATTATAGGTTCATTTGGACTACCTTGAAGCTGGAGCAAATATCATATTAACGGCATCTTATCAGGTAACTTTTATCTTCTTAATACTCGTGCAAAACATTAGCCAAAAATATGGATTATTGGATATTGATGCTGCATGAGTTGTTTAAAAATGACAGGCCACAATTCAGGGTTTTGAGGCCAAAGGATTGTCCAGAGAAGAAGCTGAAACTTTACTCAAAAGAAGTGTTGAAATTGCATGTGAGGCAAGGGACATACACGAGGAAAATTGCGCAAAGGATTCATTAAACTTCATGGAAAATGGAAGAATCGCAACACATCCTGTTCTAGTCGCAGCTTCTATTGGAAGCTATGGAGCTTACTTGGCTGATGGGTCTGAGTATAGGTAAAGCTTCTATGCATTTTTTTATCTGAATGATCTTTTATCGTAATCTTAACTATCCCAATAGACATGCATTCACAGAGGGTGTAGAGGTCTGAACATCTTGCTTGTGTGCATTGGTTGCTGATGATTTATGTATCTTCAAAAAGAATATAGTGCCTACAATAACAGCTGTTACTTCTGCTCCATTCTATAGTGGCGACTATGGAGATGCAATTACTCTCGAAACATTGAAGGAATTTCATCGGAGAAGATTACAAATTCTAGCCAACTCAGGGGCTGACATAATTGCATTTGAAACTATCCCAAATAAGCTGGAAGCAAAGGTATGGCTTACGAAACTTCTGCATTGTTAGCATGAGGTGGCAAAATTCTCTCTTTCTGTGCATGTCAATTAGTATTATAAAGTAATCAAGCCATACTGACTATGGAGCTCATTCATCTTTAGACTTCTCTATGTTGTGCTTTATACGATTGTTTATGTTGGTAAAACCATAACATCCAACCTATTCTTTAGAAATCTCAATTTTTGCTATATGTAAAATATACTACTCTTCATTTAAGAAAAGCTATACATTCTTGTTAATATGGTACTGTTTGACCCTTGCAATTCCTTGAGATCTTCCTTATTTTGCTTGTCTGAAGCTTACAGTCTTAGGACAATGCAATAGAAGAGTTGAGTAAAGTCAGCTTTATATATTTGTTTGGTCCATAAATCAATCACTTCTGATAGGGTGCCTTGATATTTTTTCACAACTCATCACCATCTGCGATGGATGCTTGGGCAAATATAAAATTGCTATATCATTTTTGTTACTATGCCGCTGTTTAACCCTTGCAATTCCTTGAGATCTTCCTCATTTTGCTTGTCTGAAGCCTACAGTCCTAGGACAATGCAATAGAAGAATTGAGTAAAGTCAGCTTTATACATGTGTTCAGTCCATAAACCAATCACTTCTGACAGGGGATGCCTTGATGTTTGTTCACAATTTTCTGATCCTTGGGCAAATATAAAATGTCCGACGGTGTCACTGATGCAAAACTGAGTCATTAAGTAGTTTGTCCTCCTTTTCCAAAAAAAAAAAAAAAAGAAAAAAAAAAGTAGCTTGTCCAATTTTGATAATCAGGGTATCCTTTTATCGACTATCATATAGCAATTTGGTCTGATGATTTGCCTTCTAGATGCAAAAGTAGATATGCTTTCTAGAATTGGTGGATTTGATTACTTTGCACCTGTGGATGTCATGTGGTCATGTCTTATGCAGCCTTGATGTATATATTGGGTAGATGTACTTATATTTCTTTCTTTTATTGCAGGCTTATGCCGAGCTTCTTCAGGAGGAGAATATAACAACCCCAGCATGGTTCTCTTTTAACTCTAAGGATGGAATTAATGTGGTCAGTGGTGATCCTATGGTAGATTGTGCATCCCTTGCAGATTCATGCAAGCAAGTTGCTGCTGTCGGGATCAACTGTACCCCTCCTAGATACATTCATGGGCTTATAACTTCTATTAGGAAGGTATAAATTGTAAATCCGATTCTGCGTTTTTTGTTACCTTTTTAGCTTATTTCTCATTGTTATACCTGTGCTTTGTGCTACTCTTTTGTGAACGACTTGTCCAATGTGAACTTACTAATTCTTTTTGGCATCAATGAATTCGGCAGGCAACTGAAAAACCTGTGCTCATCTACCCAAACAGTGGTGAGACGTATGATGCAAATCGCAAAGAGTGGGTGGTAAGTTTTTGCTCCATAAACTTCATGGCATGTACACTTTCATTGCTATGTCTTGGTGACCAGTTTCCACTTTTATGAAATCTCTCAATATTACATTCTTGCAAATTAATTCTAGGACATTTATCTTTTGTGTGCCAATACAGGGTCTTAGAAGATAGTATTTGTAAAGCACCTTACCCGATTGGGGAAAAAAAATAAAAAGAACACCTCCTGTTGTTGCTGCAAAACCAGAATATGCTGAATGCTTTGAGAGAGAAGCTTCCTTAGAATGTTTTTGAATTGATCCTGTTCCTAATGTGTGTTGTTCAGAAGTCAATTAAGTTTGTTTAGGGATAGAACTATGGTCAAATTACTGCGTTTGCGCAAATCTCTCATTGAAGACTATAAAAGTGACCCGGGATGTTATATTTGGTTGCAGCCATCAACTGGAGTGGTGGATGAGGATTTCGTATCGTATGTAGGCAAGTGGCGTGAGGCTGGCGCTCAACTTTTCGGAGGTTGCTGTAGAACCACACCAAATACCATAAGAGCCATATCTCGAGCTCTCTCCAACAAATCTTCTGCTTGTTCCACTCTAAGCTCCAATGTAAATAACAAGTAGTTAGCTCTTGAGAGCACTTTCCCTGTTTTCAAGTGCTGTTTTCTTAGCCTTTCTTCTGCGGTGTTAAGACATGGAAAATAAGAGTAATCAAGGGTAAGGGTATCAAGTTCTTCTCTTCTTCTTCACGCGTCAGCCGGCTTTGTGGGAGAAAAGATAAATGCACATATATTCGGTCTCAGAATCGATTGATCATGCAATAAAGGGTCTATGTAGTCCCATTGAACTTGTCATATAACGTGTCAGACATGAAACAACTATAATTCGAATTCAAGACAGTAAGAATGAACGTAACACTCCTTCAATGTTTTTGGTTGCTTAACCATGAAGCACTTCATTAACAGATGTTGGGCTGAAGGGTGTTCATTAGAGAAGGTTTGAAATCCTTTTGCAAGAATTTGACTAATCACGACACCATAGCGTATGAGATCATGAGAAGAATACATTGAAAACTTAGGCCTTCCTAAATGCAGAACATTTCAATCATCAGAATGTTTAAAAGAGCTTGTCCATGCTTGGAATGTCATGCTCTAAATGCGTTGATGAGACGAGGGGTCTTCCTCTGATTTATGGCTGCTGGAGCCTGAAGGACCATCGATATATGTAGGCATGGGCAGGATCCGTCAGCGTTTGTCCTCCTTTTTAGAACACTCAAGTCAGATGCTTCATGGGAAAAATAGTAAAACATGTATGCTAACACATGTTCAGCAGCAGCCGCAATTAAGATCATAATTTCACAAAGCAAAGAGTAGAGAGGCGGACAGAAAAGAAAAGGACCTATTTGAACAAATCCATCTGGTCCCCCCTTCAAGTGGATTATCTAAGCAGAAAAGGAGCATCCGCCAAAAATATCTGTACACCAGACTTTTCAAAGACACGAGAGGGGGTACAGTTCAGTGAGAGCTATAAACTAGGAAAGGATTACAACACAGTCTAGGACTATTGGGTAAGCAAAAGAGCAGGTCAATCAGTCTGAGAATGAGGTTCATAGTTCTGGGAAAACAGAATCAACAAAGGTATGGTACAGCTGATCTAACTCCCAGAGCTTAGCAATGTAATAGTGAGACGATGTGCGCCGGTGAACTTCTTCAACAAGCCAAATCATTGCTTCGGCTTTAGCGGGATGCATGATAGTGTCAAGTGGTTCATCTTCAGCCCCTGAGCCAATTCTCTCTTGGTCCCACTGCTTAAGTTGGACATTTGTCAGGTAATGCAATGGCTGTCTGTACAGTTGCTTGACCGATTTGCCTAATCCCATCCAGGTAGTAAATGGGATCACAGAGCCACGTCTAGTGGGTATTGGGATCTGGTTCATGTACTGCTGGTACATTTCTGCCCTTTTGATCAAGTTACCTGCATTAGAAAGTTTTGACCAAGTAGTTCAGTCAAACTTCATGAATCCCCTACTTAAAGAAACTTTATCATCCACTGCCCATGTCTTAAATTGGCAAGGCTTCATTAATTATCATTGTAAATGACCACTATTCTGATCACTATTCTGCATATAAGTACCTTCAGATGTTGCGTCTTGGGAAAGATGTTCTATTGGGACAGCAATTGCAGGGAACTTGCCACGAGGTGCATCAGTAGCCTCCATCTCAACATCTGAGGAAGAAGATCCGTCAGATGATATCACATCCACCTGTTCACTCCATGGCAGGGCCCTTTTCATTTTATCTAGACAGAAAAAGCCATGAGAGTTGATTAGCTGTCATTGTCATCTGCCAACACAAGCCTTGATCTTAGCCACAGACCACTTGAGCAAAGTGTCGACTTGGTACAGGTGCTCGCCTAAGCGGTGCCTACGTGAAGGTGATTTACCTCACAGCAGGCAAGGCAACCATGCTTTGGCTAGCGCTTTTGACAATACTACCTATGAGGTGATGATAACGCAAAAGCATTGTGTTTATTAGCAAATAAAAAGATCATCTACCCTGTACAAAAGCTTTAGTTATGATGAAAACTAAATGAATGCGATAAAACAAAATATCTACACAAGTACTAAAAACAGTGAAACAACAAAAGGGTGATGCAAGTGGCTGTTTATTCTTCAAGCACGCCACAAAGAAATCCTCACACACAACACAACATGCGCAGCCGCAGAATCAGATTTCTTTAGAAGAGTAGCCAAAATATAAATGGACAAAAATGGACTGTCCTTTTCTAGCTTTAACACCTATTATCTCACAGCTTCCCCACTGAAATTATAAGGCTTTCAAAGAAAGAAATGGCAGAAGTAATAATGCTGGTGGCTATTCATTCTCTAACAGGACAGTGCAAGCATCACATGCCCAAACACACGCAGTCATTTAATTGAGATCCAAAGAAAGAGGAGCCTAGATGTGAAATGGACCATCTTCCTATACCTTTAACACCTAGTATAGTCATGCTAATCCCACATTCCATTCACAGCACAGGTCAACTTCTGTAGCCAATAACAAAATAGAGGAACCATTTGGGAGACATTCAAACTGCAAATTCCTTTGAGTAACAAAAAGTACAAATCCGAATAGCTTTTTCCTGTCAAACACAATTAAATCTTCGCCCACTCTTTTGCCTCTGACATTAGCTTCTCAATGTGCTCCTTTTGCTTTCCCATGCTCATTCCATCAAGCTTCTGTACCAGCAATTTGTATGTGGTTTCCCACGGGACTATTCCTCTCAACACCATTTCTTCAAAGAACAAACAAGCCTCCTCAAGTTTCCCAGATTTGCAAAGCCCACGTACCAAAAGAGAGTAGGTTGAGACTTCGATACTGACATCATTTTTAAACATGTGGTTCAACAAAAATTGAAGAACCTTCATTCTCTTCTTTCTGCAGCACATCTTTATTAGAGATGCATATGTCTTGAGATCTGGCTTACAAGAATCTTCTTCCATTTTCTTAAGAATCTTCAAAGCAGTCTCTTCTTGTGAATGCTCGCAAGCAGCAGCGATTACAGTGTTATATGTCAACAAGTCTGGTTTAACTCCTTGTTTCCCCATGTCTTCATATACCTCCCACGCATCCTTAAATCTACCAGCTCTACTCAAGATATAAATTAATGAGCTATAAAAGGATGGATCCAGAGCACAACCTATGCTCTTCATATTTTCATAGACCTCCAGTGCATCATTTATTTGCTTTGCTTTCCCCAAACCTTGCATTAAAATAGTATAAGTCACTGTATTTGGCGAACAGCCCTTTTTCTTCATTTCATCCAAAATGGCATTCACACTATGAAAATCCTGTTCACGACAATACCATTCGACAAAACATGTATAAGAAATGACATTAGGTTCAAACCCTTGTTGCTCCATCTCTTCCAAAACTTTTCTTGCATTATCGAATTGTTTACATTTACAGTATCCATGTATCAAAATATTGTAACTATGGATATCACATGGGATACTTGCCTTAAACTGCAAAAACACTTCACGGGCATGCTCAACACTGTTTTCCTTAGCCAATGCATCCATTAGCACATTCATTGCAGCAATATCCCTCTTAACACCAAATTGCTCAATTTCTTTAAAGACCTCTATTGCATCTTGATACTTACCTGCTCTAGCAAGCCTTCTCATCACCTTACTCATAGTTGCCAGTGTAACATAACCTTCTAATGTCTTCATTTCCTCCACCAACTTCCACATCAAATGGAACTTACTTGATTTTCCTAATATGTCAACCATTAGATCATATAACACGGATGGATGATGGTGACCCATTTGGAGTTTTGCCCAAGTGAAAACACCAAAAGCTGGGATCCAATCATTGCTAAATTTCTTCAAAATTCGCTCAATCATCCTGCTTGAAGAACCAACACCACTAGCATTCAAAGCTGCAATGACACAATCTGGTGATGAATAACGGTTCGTCAAAAGTTTGCAGAGTTTCTCAACATTGATTTCTTCTATGTCACTCGATTTAGCCTTGGCAACTTCAGTACAACCATATGGCCCATAACTCTCAACCCAAGAAGCGAGGGAAGGAATCACAAAATTATCATCTGCATCAGGACTTCCATGGCTCTTGTCATCAAGGGACTTCACCCAACTTGGGATCTCCGGTGACTCATTTCTCTCAGGTGGCTTAGTGAGAGTACAAAACGAGTTGCACAAGTACCGACTTGAAGCAACATACAAATCAGTCTTTCTTTGAGAAATCGAACAGGATAAAAGCTTTTCAATTTGGGACTTTGAAAGCATTTTAGATGGCCAGACCTGGATAAGACAGAGATTGCTCAGAAACTACAAAAATTGCCACTTGCTCATGCAAACAAGAGGTTTCCCCCCCTTGACTAATAAAACCATTGAGAGTAACCATTTGTCCTATACGACATACAAGCCCCGCTGAAGTGAACTCCCAGTTTTTCAGCTAAAACTGATGGAAGCATCAGAGCTACGCAAGCACTGCTTCGTCCACGACAATCCTCTTCAGGCTAAAACCGCGGCATGCTCTGCCTTTATAAAGACAATTCGGGAGTGTCCTGAGCCCCAACAATTCAACAAAATGCGAACAATACAATTAGCTATTAACGAACGCGGGCGCCCAAATTCTGGTCCATGCAGGCGAAGATTCGCATTCCTCAATAGCCCGGCAAGCCGAACAGGTCGCCCCGCCGCACAACAAAATTTCACCATTTCTTTTACCGTTTGAGAAGCGACAACCGCGACAACGAACACAATAAACGCAATTTGAACCACGGACAGCGCGGGCAACCAAGCAAGAAACATACACAGCTCGAAGCGCGTTCTTTCCCGACAACGGTAACTGCCCACAAATCGGCGAAGGGAAAAATGAAAAGATCGAACCATGGGCTGAGAAAAGAACCCGCTCCGAGCACCTGGGTAACCTGTCCGAGAAGAGCAATCTAGCCACACGCAGAGAGAGAGAGAGAGAGAGAGAGAGAGAGAGAGAGAGAGAGAGAGAGTACCTCGGCAGGAAAGGAAAGCGGACGAAGGACAACTGAAGGCGGCGCAGCTTACAGAGCCTCGGCGGTGGGCGAGGTCGGCGGGCTACTCGAGGGGCGGAGGGCGGTGGGCGGCGGGCGGAAGAGCGCGGCGGAGATCGGGCGGCTCTGTGAACTGAGGGTGAGAGTTAAACGAGTGAAAACAGACGGGGTGTAGAAACTCAATTTCAGCTTTTGAGCTAATTTTCCTTCTGATACAAATACACCTAACATACTGAAAATGGCCAATATAATTTCTTAAATTGGCCCCAAGTTATTTATTTTCCTGTTTATTTGGTTTTTCTCTCTTTTTTATAAGATCTAATTA
The DNA here is from genome assembly GCA_014182735.1 of Corymbia maculata. NCBI lineage: Eukaryota > Viridiplantae > Streptophyta > Magnoliopsida > Myrtales > Myrtaceae > Corymbia > Corymbia maculata. The sequence goes on from CM024689.1 coordinate 28,917,168, forward strand.
CCATAATTAAAAATTCTTATTTATTGTATGTATCTCATGTTTTTTAAAATGCAAGGCACTAAGTACCGGTAGATTTTATTTCCATAAAATTTGGTTTTGTTGAAATGATAAATTAAATCTAATTCCTTATCACATCGTTGAGCAAATTTACAGCTATTTGTCAAGTTGAATTTAGAATTTTTTTGCATAGACAATTTTTTGACACAATCACTTGTTTAAATTTTTTTTTCACTTTTGCTATGCACAATACCATCAAATCCATTCTTATTATTGTTGGATCTTTGCACTATGCACAATATGCCCAATATAATTTCTTAAATAGGCCCTGCCTTATTTACTTTCTTGTTTATTTAGTTTTTCTCTTTTTTTTATATGATTTAATTACCATAATTAAAAATTCTTATGCATCTCATGTTTATTAGAAGGCAAGGCACTAAGTTCGGGTGTATTTTACTTCCATAAAATTTGGTTTCATTGAAATGATAAATTAAATCTAATTCCTTATTACATTGTTGAGCAAATTTATAGCTATTGTCAAGTTGAATTTAGAAAAATTGTTTTCACACGGACAATTTTTTGACACAATCACTTGTCTAAAAATTTTCACTTTTGCTATGCACAATACCATTGAATCCATTCTTATTATTGTTGGATCTTAGTGGTATCACCTAACTGAGGTGAATAGGTAATTTTAACAAATCTTGACAAATTTAAAGTGAAAGTAAAATGGTCAAGATTTGAGCTTGAACAATGACAATAGAATGAGGATATACACTCAAGTGCAAGGTCGAGATTCTATCGGATGCAATTCACTAGTGTGCAAATTTTATAGATGATAATTAATAAAGTTTAGGGATAAAAGAATTTGCACATACAATTTATAATGGTTCATTAGATCCACTTTTCTACATTTACAACCTACTAGCTATATTTCATTAGATGATCTATAAGAGATTATCAGAATAAGTGATAATTCTCAGTATATGATTACTATTTCACTCAATCTTTCTTTCAATATTTTTTTAAGATCACAATTTGTAGCTCAAAAAACATAAGTAGAATTGAAGTTTTCTCAAACTTTGGTATTTTTTATTTGAGACTTTGGGTGCGTTTAGTACAGCATTTGCAAGGGGCTTTCAGTCTAATGCAAATGCTGAAAGCCCAAATCTACTTGGGGAAATGTAATTGTGTTTAGTAAATTTTTTTTACAAATGGACTTTGAGTTGAATGTGCGTTTGGTAAAAAAAACTTTCATAATAGGCTTTAATGGGTATAATATATGTGTATATATATTAATTATTTTTTTTAAAATAACCTAAACCCTTCGCCGGATTGGCGAAGGACTACGGCCGTCGGCGAGCCGATCGCGCGGCGGCCGTCGGCTGAGGTCGCCCGAGGTCGGGCGACCTCCCGGTGAGGGTCGCGCGATCCGGCCCGAGGCCGTCGGAGGTCGCTCGATCTTGGGCGACCCTCGGCGAGGGTCGCGTGACCTAGTCGAGGGCGCCGGAGGTCGCGACCTCGGGCGACCCGGGCGACCGCCGCCGGGTCTCGTGAGGGTCGCGTGACGGCGGCCGGTGGTCGCGCGACCCTCGCGAGACCCGGCGAGGGCCGCTGCGGCCGCGAGACCCGGGCGGCGGTTGCACCGGGTCGTGCGGCCCTTGGTTGGGTCGAACGACCCTCGCCGAGGGTCACCCGAGGTTGGGCGACCTTCGGCGGCCCTCGGGGCGGGTTGCGCGACCCTCGCCGGAGGTCGCTGACGGCCGCCGCGAGCCGGATCTGGCTCGTCGGCGGCCGTAGCCCTCGCCGGACCGGCGAAGGGCTGCCTTATTTTTCAATTAAAAAAAAAAATATTTAGGGGTAAAATCGGAAATATGAAAAATCGGCGAGTAGTTTTGGAAGGAAAAATAGTGATTTCGGTATTCGGGATCTTTGAAAGCCCAAGGCTAGTCCCTATTAGCCTTGGGCTTTCAACATTTTGAAGGCCAGCTTTCAACTGAAAGCTGGCTTCAAAGCTGAATCAAATGGTTCAGTATTTTACCAAGGGGCTTTCAGGGCTGAAAGCCCCTTGGGAATGCTGTACCAAACACACCATTTGTCTTTTCTTGTTCTTTGGTCTCCTCTTATTCTCTCTTTTAGTTCCAATCTAGTCGTTGGATAGTCTTCAAAGGATCATCTTCCAATTTACCCATCGGACAAAATTATATCAAGAAAATTAAGCAGCCGTTGAGGGACAAAGTTTGAATCTCCATTGATTTTGGTTGCCATACAAACAAAGCCTTACTTTTCATAAGCAGAGATCTTCATTTTTAGAAGGTAACTTGTCTTGAGATTGATCGCCAATCAATTAAGATGTTTTGCAACCTTTAAGATTGATAGCCAATCAAGTTTTTTATGTAAGAAATCCAAACTAAATTATTAGCCTTTGTTTGTACTGTATTGGAGAGTTGTTCCAAGATTGTCTATATAAGCATGCTATGATGAAAAAGAAGGTAAACTTGATTTGTCTGATAATTTATTTTGCCTTTAGCTTGAGAACAAGAAGGATTTCTTGTTGTGCTCTTATCTCTTAGGAGATTTCCTATGAGTGGCAAGCGATCTATCTAATTTAGTACTCACTCGTGCTACCTACTACTTCTCTACACTTTCTCTTACGTCATTACTATCAGCCTTAAATTAGTTTTCATCACTTGGAACTCACTTTTAATTTTGCTGAAATATCTCGTTGCTGTTATTTTTATTTCAAGTATTTTGAAACAGGCATATACTTGAGCCATTTTCCTGAAGCCACGGGCTGGGCAATCCGACATGGTTTGGGTGTTTGGATGGATGTGCGAAAAGCCCTAACTATTCTGCCCTATGTTCAAGCAACAAGAATTACTTGTGCGAGCACTCATATGGTGTAAGGAAGGGCCGCCATTACCTAGATCCGGGCACTCCTGCTTGAGTCTAGTGAGGGTCGCTAGCCTTCGCTTGGGGCCAACGAGGCCACCCCTTGGCTAGGCAAGGGTAGGCAACCTCCGCCGGCCCCTTTGGCAATGGGCGGCGATGTCTAAAGCACCACCGATGAGCCCTGCCATTTTCTCTCTCTTAAATAAAATTTTTGGTTTTTTTTTTTTTTTTTTTTAATCTAGTTTAGATAATGATTGAATAAAAATAATAAAAAATTACATGTAGAAAATAAAAATGAATTTAAAAATGCCATGTCAGCATTTTCTATTAGTTAATTGACAATATTCTCTTGTTGTTAGGCTAAAAAGAGAGGACTCATTTTGTTTTTCGAAGGTGACCCCAAATTCGAAAACCCCAATTGAAAACTTGAAACTTTACTCAGAAACGACTCAATCGACAATAATTGGATTCCATCGAAAGCCCTTACCTTCAAAATCAACATTGATGCAGCTTTTCTTGAAGGCGAGACTGAAGGAGTGATTCCGGGGGTCCTCATAGATGAGACAAGTGCTAGTCTGAACGGGTTCACCATGAAAGTGCCATCTTTGTTGGCGATTCGAACGGAAACCTTGGCTTTGCTCAAAGCGTTTCCATTTGAGGAGAGGGTGTGTTGGAAATTGAGATTGACTATGTTGAGCTCGTGAACGAAGTACAAGAGAAGACTCACATGTAGTGGGAGCTAGTATCTCTATTGGAAGACACCAGGATCTGGATGGCCCAATTCAAGCATATCTCCTTAGCCCACTGTTACCGGTCCGCGAACCAAGCTAGCTAATTGGGTCACTAAGGCCAATCATTCGAATACCCTTTCCTCTTTTTGGACAGCTAGTCCCCCTGATCTCTTTGGGATCTTCTGTATTTGGATGTCCCTAGGTCAGGTTTTTTTGTTTAAGAACTCTTGAATTTCAATGAAATCAAAGTACATATTGACCCAAAAGAAAATCAACATGGTAATGACGTCACTCAGAAATTTCAGCAAATGAAATGGCCAAAGCTTGAAACTTTACATAGAAACAACAGAATCAACAAAGAATGTGATCCCTCCGAAGCCTCTTACCTTGAAATTCACCATCCACGGAACTTTCATGGATGGTGCAACAGAAGGTGTGACTTGGAGGGTCCTCCGAGATGACAGTCTACCGGATGGATATGCTGCGAAAGTGCCATCGTCAGCGTTGATTCAAATGGAAATCTTGGCTCTGAAGCAAAACGAGTCGAGGAGAGAAAGCGTTGTGGAGTTAGGAACTGACCGTGCTGAGGTCATGTATGAACTGCTGGGGAAGACGTGTGCAATGGGAGTTGAAACCAATGATTGAAGAGGCCAAGATCTGAATGGCCCAATTTAAGTTCATCTCTCTTAACCGTTGTTATCAGGGATGTGCAAAAGAACCGGGATCCACTCGGACCGGCCCGGAATCGGTGGTTCTTGAAGGGACCGGTCCGGTTCCCGGTTCCATGGGCGGATCCGCCTGCCCACCCACCCGGACCGGACCGGTATAATAATAATAATATATATTAATTTTTATTATAAAAAATAATTTTTTTGGTTGAAAAAAAATAAAAATTTTGAAGCCCCATGTTTATAATTCTTATTGTTTTATTTGAGGCAACCTATCAAGAGAGGTAAAAAAAAAAGCATAAGAACATTTGCGAAATCTCTAAGTAGACCATCTTTTCGATATGTGTCTAGTGGAGCTTTTTTTCTTCGCCCGCTTGTGAGATCGGTTCCATGGATCCACTCGAGAACCGTATCGGACTGGCAGTCCGGTTCTCAGGTGGATCCATGAAACCAACGGGCGGTTCCCGGATCCAATTTTTTGGAACCGGTCTTTAGTGGGCGGTTCCCGGTTCTAGGGTGGGAACCGCCCACCCGGACCATGCACACCCCTAGCTGTTATAGGTCTACAAACAAGTGGCAGATTGGGTTACAAAGGCACAACTTTCGAATTCTCTTCCATTTTTTTGGGTTGCTACCCCCTCAGCCTCTTTGGGACTTTTTATGTTTGGATGCCCCTATGTTGGACTTTTCATTTAAGAACTCTTGAATATCAATGAATATTGAAGAATATTTTGATAAAAAAAATTGATGATATTAATGGAAAGACTTGATTACATTAATTTGACAAGTTTTAAGACTTAAAATTGCACCTTTTGCTAATTTTAGGAGTTAAATACGCTTTTGTGGTAAATTTTAGGATCTCCAATGAACATATCTTTGAAATAAAAGATATACTAAAATAGGAGTTGTTTTTTCCATAACCTTGTTGATTATATGAAAGTGACAAGCGGTGCTCCGTTGCGGCATCCCACGTATGGAAAACGATGGATTCCCATTCGACTCCCCCTAGAGGCAAGGGTTGGATAGGTTTTCTCCTGCGTCACCGTTCCATCTTTTTTTCCTCATAAACCATTTGATTAAATGGTCTTCGCTGTAAAATATTACTATCTCTGTTTCAACTATTATAATCTATGCATTTTGATTGGTTTTCCTTTATTTATTTTCCCTGGTAAATGCTCCATTATTTCCTCGTAACGTCATGATGTGGCCACATTCGACGACTTTTGAACATTTCATATTCACATATAAAAGATTTGCCCCACTCCGAAATGTTATCTAGAGAAGTTCCTAATTATGAAACCGCAACACCAACTTCACTCCCCTTTATGTGAGTTATTAATTTTATGTTCATATGACAGATCCTTATTAACAACTCTGGGTTAGACATCGCTAGTTCTCTCTCCTCTTTCTACCATCTAATTCGAGTTGATGGAGGAATTTGTTTCATTTCATCACTCAAATGACATAAAAGTGGGGTTGGGACATTATTGGCGTCAAAATTTTCGTACGTTGCTCACTTTGATACAATTTTTTTTTTCATTCACTTGAATACTACAAATTTAAAAAAATCGACCATTTAAGTGCCAAGTCTAATGTGGCTATTGGAAATGCTGATGTGGATCGATGGCCACGTCAGACGACTTGTGGCTATGTTAGCTTTTCCGGTGGCCACGTCAGAAGTGGCATTTAAGTTATTGATGTTTTAAATTCGTGACATTCAAGTAAGCGAAAAATTTTTTTGGCACAAAAGTGAGTGCTGTACGAAAGTTTTGACACCAATATTGTACTTATCTTGAGAAAAGTTAAGAGGGGAGGTTTGACGACAACTATATAGAGCATCTTTATTCGTACAATTTTTAGAACAAGGAGGTTGATATCAACCTATCATGGTTCGATTGAGCAATCCCTGATTCGTGGAAACGAAATCAAAGACTTAGCCAGATGATTTTAGCTGAAACCATTATCTGCAATTCGAGTTGGAAACGGTCTCTTAAAACAGCTCAACTCGCATGTATTTATCTAGGTTAAATTGAAGAAGTCAACTACGTTGTAAAACAAACATTCTTGTGATCCATCTACAAAGGGGCATTTGTTGACGATCCCGTTTCTCTATTTTTCTATTCTTTTGTTCTCTAAAATAAATAAAAAACATAAATCCGTTTAGTAATATTAGCTAGTATTTCTATTTCTCAGAATAGAAAGTTATTCCAGATAATAGATTTGGAATAGAAATAAGAAGTAAAAAAAAATAGCTTCTTGTTCCTGATAAGAATTTCTAAAATAAGTTATTATCTTTTATTCTTTTATTCTTTTCTTCCTCTTTCTTTTCTAACCAATTGTTGCCAGCTGGTCGTCGCCGCCCGTTGGCTATTTTCCACCATCGCTCATTGCCGGAAGAAGAAGAAGAAAGGAAAAAAAGAAAAATTTCAAAAAATATTAAAAAAATTAAAAGAGATTTTAGGTCACAAAAAAATTTATAGGTTATACTAAATGTATTCCTATTCTTTTTTATTTTATTTTGGGAATATAAATTTTGCGTAATTATCAAACGTGTTCTTTTACTGAGAAATTGTTATAGGGAATAGCAATAAAAAATATAATTTCTGAAAATAGAAATGTTATCAAATGTATTCTAAATTAATAGTAACATACTCCTCTAATAATAACCCGTCACATTCGTCTTTTATACAATTGTCAATAATCTCTTACATTGAATTAAGCAATTGTAGTTCTGATTTGGGGGAGGGGGGGAGGGAGTTTGAAAGGTTGATTCCTAGGCTTCCTCAACTGATTATTATTATTATTATTATTATTATTATTTGTCGCAGGAATTATAAATTTTTGTAAGTGAAAATACTAATCAGCGAGGAAGGACAGAGTGGCAAGAAATTGAACTGTTCTTGTGCGTGGTATCCAAGTTTCCCAAATATCTATTCTACCCTCCTCTCTCCCTCAGCAAACACTATTTTAGTCTCAGCTGCTCCTTCAACAGCAACACACCCCTCATTCACTGGGATTCACTAAGCTGTGAGAGAGAGATCTAGATCCGCTAACCTGAGCAAACTACTCCTACATGGCAAGCTTAGATGCAGGAACATCGTCGGGAAGTGAGTACCAAGTGTTCTTGAGTTTCAGAGGACCCGACACTCGAGAGGGATTTACCGATGTCCTCTATCATTGTTTGACTGATGCTGGAATCCGTGTCTTTCGAGATGACGAAGAGCTCCGTATCGGTAAAAAGATTGATGGATCACTCCGGCAAGCCATCGACAACTCCAGGATCTACATACCTATCTTCTCTCGAAATTATGCTTCAAGCCAATCGTGTCTTTGTGAACTCGCACAGATCGTGGCAAATACCTCCCAATCAAAAGGTAATAAAGAGATCCTACCCATTTTCTTCGATGTGAAACCTGATGATGTTAAGCTAAAAACTCCGTTGTATCGCGATGCGATACTAAATTTGGAGCACAAGAAGAAGTTGAGCAATGAGCAAATAGATGTATGGAGAGAGGCCCTCATGGAGGTTGATGCGATAAAAGGGTGGGAAGTGAAGAAGTACAAAGGGTAAGTTAGCTGCTTTCTAGATACTTGTTTATCCTATTTTTTCTTTAACACTTAATCAAAGATGTAAAGACTCCAGTATGATTGAGGAGAGACTGTATGTAGTTATATAAGTATGGTAAGACTAAATGACGAAACTATGCTACAGCTGGAAATTGAATGGGATAGTGAAATGCCATGCACATTCCTAACTTATTGTTTAATCTTTCAATATGCTAAAAACTTCTCTTGACTACACGATACTTTTACGGTCCTTGCTCGAACATAAATCCTAAGATGTCAAATTCAAATGCATAAATATTTTTACATCTAAAACTTTACTAACATAATCCTACGATTGCTTGACTCATGTTATAATTGTTGCCAAGTGCATATAAAGTATGCTTTGAAGTGATGATAATGCTCCATATAAAAACCTAAAAGAACACTTCTAAATCGTTAAGCTCCTGCTACTTATTCGATTATTCTGTAGTTTATCCGATGCTTGAATAACCTCACTTTTGGCTACGTAACCTTGATTTTAAAATGGTTTTGCAATGTGGCAGCTATGGCGAACTAATCAAATTGGTAGTTGAGGAGGTTGTGAAAGAGCTGAAGACAAAACACAGGAAGGTGACTCAACATTTGGTCGGAATCAATGAACGAGTAGGAGCAGTAAGCAAATTATTAGATGTCAACTCTGGTGATGCGCAACTAATTATAATTTATGGCATGGGGGGTATCGGTAAAACGACTCTTGCCAAGGTTGTCTTCAACAGACTCTCATCTCATTTTGGAAAGTATTGTTGTTTTCTTGAAGATGTTCGAGCAAAGTCATCTCTTGATGATGACTTAGTTAAGTTGCAAAAAAAGTTATTGTCTGAAATTGGTCACCCTGTTGGAACAAGGAGCATTGACAATAGCGATGATGGAATGAAGAGGATTGAGGAAGTACTTCACAACAAGAAAGTCCTCATCGTACTTGATGATGTTGACAATAGTAGACAAGTGGAGAAATTAGTTGGAGAGAGAACTTTGCATTCTGGATCTCGAATATTGATTACCACTAGAATTAAAGATGTTTTACGAATCCACAAACCAAAGTATCAGATTTCATATTATGAAATGGAGATGATGAGTATTGATTGCGCTCTTGAGCTTTTTAGTTGGCATGCATTTAAAAGTGACTCTCCTTCAGATGATTATGATGATCTTTCAAGGCAAATCGTATGTGATACTGGGAGACTTCCATTGGCTCTCGAAGTAATTGGTTCATTCCTCTATGATAAAAGGCAACAAATATGGCAAGAGACATTGGAGAAGTTAACCAAAGAACCTCACAAAGATGTTTTTGGAAAGTTGAAGATTAGTTATGATGCCTTAACTTCAGAGCAACAACAAATTTACCTTGATATTGCATGCTTTTTCATTGGTGAGGATAAGACGAATCCAATTTACATGTGGAAAGATTGTGAGTTTTCCGTGGAAACTAGAGTTGATGTCCTTATCAACATGTCTTTGGTAAAGATTGTTGACAACGATAAGTTTTGGATGCATGATCAACTCAGAGATTTGGGAAGGGAAATTGTTCATCAAGAAAATCTAATGAATCCTAGAAAGCGTAGTAGGTTATGGATTTGTGAGGAGATCCTTGATATAATGACCACGAAAGAGGTAAAGTACCTTGGAAGGAAAACCCATAATTTCTTTACTAGAAAATCCTTTGCGCTGCAATAGAATGCCGTTTTTTCTTTGTTCTTTTCCCATTTTAGTCCTCCTCCGAAATGGAACACTGAATACCACTCATTTCTTGCTCTCATTTGCAGATAAAGAGGAAAGTTCTAGCAATGGATATTGATTTACGCAAAAGTTATCTTAAGAATGTTATTGAAAGTGAAGAAATTGAAAGGTTTGAATCTCTTAAGTATCTCAAATTAAATTGGGGAACCTTTGCTGGTAAATTAGAGAATGGTCTTACTGAATTAAGATGGATTGTTTGGAGTAATCCTCTTCCAACGTCGAAGCCAACCCCTATGCATTTGAAGAATGTGGTAATTCTTGAATTTTTGGACATTAACGTCATAGATGATTCGACACTACAAAGCTTAATCAAGGTGTGTAATATGCTTATTCCTTTTTTTATTTTCTTTGAAAAGTAATATTTGACAATTTGTCCATTGAATATTGTTTTTATTTGACATATGGCGAGAAAATTAAAAGTTCTTTCTCTTACAAGGTGTGCAAGCATAATTAGAATACTAGACTTCTCTGGATGCCCGAAATTAGAGAGGCTTACTTTGGATGATTGTTCCAATTTGAGGAAAATTGACAGTTCTATTGGGAAGTTGAACTTTCTTACTCACTTGATAATTTATTCATGCCACTGTCTTCAAGAATTACCTGAAGAAATCGGGAATCTAGTAAATTTGAAGCACTTCTCTATCCAATCATGTGGTGTGAAGAAACTCCCAGATTCCATATGGAAGTTAAAATCATTATGTAAGGTAATCTTTTTTAATTATTTTGGTAAATTAGATTCACAAAATACATGGGAGTTACCAAGTTGTATAGTGAGGCTTCAAAAATTGGAAGAGCTTCACCTTAAAAATGACCATTTAAAAGGTCCGCTTCCTTCGGAAATAGGAAGTTTCCCCTTTCTAAAGATCCTAAACCTAGCATTTACTCATGTTACTGAAGTTCCAAAGACCATTAGCATGCTTCCTCGCTTGCAAAGATTGGAGTTGGTGAAATGTCATCGGATTCAAGAGTTGCCAGCGCTCCCGTTAAGTAGAAGTGTCATCTAAATCATTGCATGTGGTCCCGGATCTCTCTAAATTGACTAATTTGATTGAGTTGGATCTAAGTGATTGTGGAGGAGGACATAAACCTTGTATAGGTGGGTTATGGTGGATTGGGAGGTTATCCAAATTGACTAAATTGAGCTTGAATCTTCAAGGTGTCCCTGCTCCTGGTCCTATTGAGTTGGCTTCTCTTTCTTTGCTAAAAGAACTTGATTTGTCTGGATTAAACCTGCAGACCTTTACGCAACTTCCCTTGTCTCTACAAATGCTAGGCCTGGATAATTTCAATTCAATTTTGTCACTCTCTCCGTACCTGAAAAATTTGTCATGTTTAAGGCTCCATGGGTTTCCAATGCAAGAATTTCAACTTGAGGGGCTTCAACTTCCGAATATAACGAACTTGTATGTGGGTCATGGCAAACCCCTCGAAAGATTCAGGCTATTAAGTATGAGGAAGCTGAAAGAAGTCCATGTGTTTAATTGTCCAAAGCTAGTTGATATCCATTTTTCCTGGTTTGAATCACTCGAGTTGTTGTCCCTTCGACACTGCGAGTCCATCAAAAGGCTAGTTAATGTTGGGGAAGCAGGGCACGATGATAACAGTGAATCTGTTTATGAGTTTATTAGTTGTGAAGGGAGAGTAATCCTTCACGCGAGAGCCTTTACTAAGTTCCACAGTTTCATTATGGAGAATTGCCAGAAGAAGATACACGAGATACAAGTTGTCGGTTCGTCAGACTCATGGGAAATTTTCAGACTTCATGGCTGTGCTTCTCTGCAAAGTCTCGGTGGTTTGTCAAACTTCAGAAACCTCAGGTCTTTAAGAATCAAAGACAGCAACAGGCTACGGGTTGTCGAGGGCCTCAACGAGCTAGAGCGTTTGGATGAGTTGATGATTAATGGATGTGAATCGTCGGAAAGGTTGATTGATACATCAAGCACCAAATTGCCAAATCATTGCCACATTCATATCCATGATCGCAGGAAAGACTTTCGAGGCTTCCTTGAGTCTTACAAGCACAACAAGGTGAATCTCACTGAAACTTCTCTCTGCGCTTTTAACATCTGATTAATTGAAAATAATATTTTAGTATTTTAGCCCCCGTGCCCCCCCCCACCCCGCGGGGTCGTTTTATTTTCCTATTTCTTTCCTTTCCATCCGCAAGAAAGTTCCAAAATTTTAGAGAAGCCAGGGGAAAAGTCAATTGGTATCAAAATAAGTGGAAGAACTTCATTAATCCGAAAAGAAATGTCATAGTTCAGTTTTTAATTAAAAAAAAATCTCATAGTCGTTTCACGTGTCGTAAACAATTTGCTCATTGTTTGTAAAGGATTATCCATCAATTCAACTCAGGTGACGTAGAGTTATTTTCTTATACTTATTTAAGTCGTTGTTTTGTAGGGGGATTCTTTGTTATTAACTCCTGCAACCCTTTTCCGCAATCATGTATGATGTGCATGAAAATTTACTGATTGAATCAATAAGTACCGATGGATCAGGTTTCAACGTTGTGATCTATTGAACTTCGACTGGATAATGTATTTACGCATTTATAAAATAGATGAGAAATTGCTGGTAAATAAACCCAAGGAGGAGGGAAATAGAAGGAAGGATGGCTTTGTCTACTTGATTTCACTCAGAGAAATTTTAAATTGGATGATTTGTAGTATACATGGCGAGGCTTTGTGAAACTAGAGTTTTTGGAGAATAAAATTTGACAACAAATATATAGTGGAAGGAACTGAAATGTGTGTTGATGAGCAATTTATGAAAAAAATTGTGTCCTCTGCAAAGCAGTCTTGCCATATGATTGCTTTATTTTTCGACTCTATCCAGCCTAGCGTTTGATTGGTGGCATGGCTAGTGTAGCATTGTCTAGGCCCGGTAATTTTCTGATAACGTAATGTTGTTTAGTTAATATCTGATGTGGATGCCGGACGGAAGAAATATCCCATTAACCTTAGGGGCCAAGTAAGATTTAAGCCAAAATTCAGTTCGTTGGATCAAACATGAATTGTTTGTACTAGTTAGTATGAGAAAACAAACTCATGTCATTCATATAACTTCCACGTATTTGTCCGTTCCTCAATCATTGATTAAGGTTTTTCTTTCCTAAAAAGACCATCCAATTCTACATGGTGGATGATGTTTTTATGCATCCTCCCCCGTAAAACCACTTCGAATAGGAACTAAAGCAATAGATCTTTCGCGCATTTTTATTTTTAGTCGTGCAGATTTCGTTTTCAGTTAAGAGTGTAGAGTCCATTTCTGTTAGTCAACTTTTGAGGTGTGGGTTGAGTCTTGGCTTTAACTTCTACTTTAATTCAGTTGATTGCGTACATGAGAAGTTCTTAATTTAGAAGGAATAGGAACAAAATCATTTTTCATTAAAGTTGTGACATACGTGACAAAACGTGTTGTCTCATTGACTTGCTTCCATAAGCATGCTAGTTTGAAAGGGGGAAAAAGGAGTAGTGAAGGCCTTATCCACTTGATTTATAACTAGCCTCGGTCACTTTATGGTAATAACATGTTGTTTCTCTATTTTAGAAGCTTATATCTAAGGCAGATAAGGCATTGGCCTGTAGAAATATCTTATTGATCTCAAGAACCAAGTAGAATATGAGTCAAAAGACCAGGGGAATGTGGCTTCAATGTGAAATTGTTTGCATTGGGTAATGTTGGGAAATCAAGTTGATGTGAAGTATATAATCCTTGCGCGTAGTTCCATTCCAATCACTACGTACATGCCATGTGATTTGCAATAATTTTAATGTAATATCGGTTCCTTGTATACGTGGATCCTTTCTTTCTCATATTTCAAACTCAACAAATATAGTTAAAACCTATATTTTTGACCTTTATCGTTCATCTCACGAGGAATTTAGAACAGCTTCTATCTAGTTTCTTGTTTTCAATATACATTGACAAAGAGATTAAACACGATAGACATCTATTGGTAAGTGTTACTAGATAATTTGACTGCATAATTTTAATCATGTCTTTTCTTTTTTTAAACTTTCTCGCATTGATTGTAACTTTTTTTTGTTATTATTTAGGAATCATGCTTTGATTGGATATGGTCATGTTTCGGAGCCTTGTGAAGTTTTGAAGATGACTCCAGTTGTATCCTTGTTAGAACTAGCATATTGTTTTAGTGGGGTCAATGCACTAAAGAGTCTAAGATGAAGTACTCGATCAAACTGTCAAGATGCACTCAAGCTGTTGATTCATATGAAGTAGCTTATTGATGTGAAGTTTCACTTGGAATTGATGGTTTGATATGGAAATGTAAGTATGACAAAAATCATTTTCAAATCCCTGTAGTCAAGCTCAACTCAATATAGCATACATGCTGGAGATTAAACTCGATTCAATCACGATGTAAAGCTTGGACTTCATGTCGAGTTCTCATAAAAGAAATAAAAATATTTTTCTTTCATTTTCCTAACGTCCTTTAAAATATAAACATGCCATGCAATGGATATATGGATACACATAAATGAACGTGTGTGGAAAAATGAAAAAAAAACAAAGAAATTGAAGAGAGAAATAAAAGGGGAGCCGGCGACGCCAAACTTTTTTTCTTCCGTTTAAGAATCGAGCACCGCGACAACGAACACAATAAACGCAATTTGAATCACGGACAGCACCGGCAAGTAAGCAAGAAACATTCATGGATCGAAGCGTGTTCTTTCCCGACAACCGTAGCTGCCCACAAATCGTTGAAGGGAAAAATGAAGAGATCGAAGTTCGGGCCGAGAAAAGAACCCGCTCCGACCTCCTGGGTAACTTGTTCGAGAAGAGCAGGAAGGAAAGCGAGCGAAGGACGACTGGAGGCGGCGCAGCTTCGACCCTCGGGGGCAGGTGAGGTCGACGGACTACTCGAGCGGTGGAGGGCGGCGGGTGGAAGAGCGGCGGAGATGGGGCTGCTCTGTGAACTAAGGGTGAGAGTTAAGGGAGCGAAAACAGGGAGGAGAAACTCAACCTCAGCTTTGAGCTAATTTTCCTTTTAGTACAAACACAACCACGATACTGGGAAAATGGCCTTAATAATTTCCTAAAAATTGGCCTCAATAGTTGTTTGCTTTCCTCCTTATTTAGTTTTTCTATATATATGTTGGATGTATTTCATGTATATTGAAGGCAAGGCACTGATTATTGTTGGTTTTACTTCCATAAAATTTAGTTTCGTCCAAAGGGGAAATTTCCAATAATTCTAATTTTTTTAATTTATAGATAATTGTCGAGTGGAATTTAGAATAAAAAATTAAAAAAGGTAGTTCTTCAACCCGATCTCTTATTTACAAATTTTCACTTTTGCTACGAACATTGCCATCAATTCCCTTCTCATTAGGTCTCCTCTTATACACATAGAGTGGGATAATCAGAAGAAGCAAAAAATCTATAAAAAAAACATCTTTGACGATTTTTTTTTTTAAATAGCAGTTATATTCTTTGATGTGAAACTTTAATTAAATAAAATATTTGCATAGAATAATTTTTTTTTAAAAATGCTAGTGAAAACTCATCATCAGCTTTGAGTCAACTTTCCTTTTAATAGTAATACATCAACACACTGAAAATAGCCAAAATAATTTCCTAAATAAATAAAGGACGGCGCTGTTTCTAGCATTTTATGACTAAGTCCATCCAATTTTCATAAAAAAGAAGAAGATAAAATTGCACTCATTCATTCCACTGCAGTTTGAAGTGGAGGCCCCCCATAGTTATTTACTTTCCTCTTATTTATTTTTCTATTTTATATAGGATTTAGTAACATAATTAAGAAATTTTCGTTTGTTATAGGTATTTCATGTATATTAAATGCATTATTTATCGTTAGATTTTACTTCCATAAAATTTAGTTCTATTAAAAAAATTGGTTCTATCAAACAGAGAAAATTTCAATCAATCTAGTTCTTTATTACGTTGTCCAGCAAAGTTGTGGATAAATTGTCAAGTAAAATTTAGAAAAAAAATTAATATAGACAAAATTTTTAACATAATCCCTTGTTTACAAATTTTTACTTTTTCTATGCATATTACCATCAAATCTCTTCTTATTAGTGGGATGATCAGATAAAGCAAAATTAAAAAAAGAACAAAAATAAAACCCTCTTTGAAGATTTTCTAAGCTAAAATTACAGTTACATACTTCGATGTGAAGCTTCAATTAAATAAAAAATTGCCTAAGATAACCTTTTTTTAAAGTGCCAATAAAATTCATTATTTTAGATAGACAAAAAAATAATATCATCCATAAAGTGTTCACACACAAAAAAAAAATTCAAGGTGCCTTGTGCATAATTTTTTAGTCTATTATTAGATATTTCTATAACATTTTCACATGCTTCGTGTAAAAGTTATCTTACCATATAGTAAGGAAAAACATGAATTATTTAATATAATAAATAAAGAGACTTAATATATACTTTAGACTAATGATATTATAATACAAAAAAATCACCAAGAAAGTGGAAGTTTGAGATAAAAAGGAAGAGAAAATAAATAAGTTGTTATAAGAGCAACGTTGAGGCAGTGACTTTTAAGTTTTTACTATATCAGATAATTTATCTTTTTTTTATTTTTAAAGATTACCAAGCTACTTTTACATGGATCTTGTAAAACATTACATGAATATCTAAAAATACACTAAAAAAAATCATTAACTCAATAAAAAGAACATGTAAAATCCTTAATAATGATAAATAGATCCTAAACAAAATTAGAAAAAATAGAAAAAGAAGAAGAAGAAATGGGGCCATCACTTTAAATTGCAATTAAATAATTGAGGGAAAATTTTCTTTTATTTTTTAAAATTATTGTAAATAGGGTGGATTTAGTCATCTAAGACAAGGGAATAGCACTATATTAAATAAAATGACGATCTTATAACCCATTGATGAAAATTATATAATTGCATGAATCTTTCATAAATTCCGCACAAAGTGAAATATATTTGTTTCCAAATAATTTAAGTAACAATTTGGCTTTATTTTTGTTGTTCTTTGCACATACATGAATTTGTGCTATTTTCTTTTACGTGAAAACAAAGATTAACAAAAGCTATATAAAAAAAATCCGGCTGCATGATTGGAAAAAAAAATTAACCCGAGAATTATATTATATACTTCACTAGAATCTATACACTTGCAAATTTACACAACATGTACCTTGGTTATATTTCTATCTGATTGCCAAAAGAAATAGTTCGATATTTACTTTGCCCCATAAAAAAAGCCTAGAAAATCTTTCGGGGCCCATTTCGATAAGCCCAAACATCAAAGATGTACACAAGCACTGGGCTCGGAAGGCATTGATGGGCCGGGCCGGGCCGGGCCGGGCCGAGCTGGCTGTTCTGGATGTTGCGCAACCCGGTCGAGACTGAAACAAATTGACATGGAAAGGCCACCGAGGAGTACCATTTTCATACACAAGGCAATTGAAGGATGGTCTATCTCTACGCCCATTTAAAGTACGTCGACCGCTCATGAATTGCCATGTGAGATACTTCGGCACATTTACAAGTATATCAAAGTAATAAAATTTGTTAAATAACAAATTTTGAGTGGTGGGTGCACCTAACGATATGTGATCCTCAGACTGTCTAACTTTCTGCCTTGAACATCGTGGTCTGATTTTCCAAAAGTTTCATGTGTCCAACACGTCTCGCATTGGTGGGATGCATGAGTTGAGCTACAATTTTCTGGGCATATTTGTTGATCGCGAATCACGTGGCCCGGTCAGTGGGATCATGAGAGGCTCATGACTCGATGGAGCCTAGAGAAGGAGGCCCTAGACATCGAAAACGACCTCTCATCGAACAGTGAAAGCCCTCGCTCCTTAGGCCATCAGCTTCTCCACGCATCTTTCGTCAAAATTAAATGCATGCAGCCAATCCAAAGGAGGAGGGCATACCTTTCATGGCACCATCCCCACCCATGAGAAATTAAATGCAAAGTGTGGGACTTCATAAGGGGGAGGACAAGACCGAGGAACGAACGGCCACCTCACGATGATACTTGGTGGCCAAAACGGAAGGTGAGCGTAGTATAATGCTCGAGAGATATACACATGGGGAAAAGATTGAGTGGCCACCACAAGATCTTCAAAGAGGGAGGGGCATTGGAGGGAGGACGGGTCAGCGAGTGGCTCCTCCTCCCGGCCATCTTCTCTTTCTCTTCTCATATGTCCACATCCATGCCTTAAATTCCCATCAACTGTCCATAGGGGGGCACCGGCTAAGGTTGATGGACAGACATTCTCTTCATTTGGCCATCCCTTCATGCCCTCAAGTTTTGTCCATGAAATTGAGCGAGTGACCTCTGCCTTGAGCCTCCTCGGCCGATAGATATGTGTGTGTAGATATGTATACACACACATTCGTGATGAGAGAATCACATAATTGAGTGGAATCAAATGGGATATGTAGGTACATTGATTGAGCTTGATTTGTATGAATTTGATGTGATGAGATTCTTGATGTGTCAATTGTTTGATTTTCGTAAGAATAACTTTATCCTACTTATAAATTTTAGTATCGGCTTACTTTTGAATGACATTACAAGCCATTTCCACCCGATTTTAGATTGTGGGTATCAAAACGTACCATAAACGAAAGTTTTAGCACATACTTCATGAAATTTATATTCCAAACTTGTAGAATATCTGCCTCTTATCTAAGCTTACATATTCACATTACCATTTCCCTTCAAAGGTTGCGGTTTCTCTTGTAAAATTTAGAACAGTGGTCCAAACTCCAAACAACCAACAAATCCAGATTTCTCGAAAAAATTACTAAAGAAGTTATAAATTTATTACACTTGTGCCAAATTAGACATAAAACTTTTAATTTGATCAATTTAATTCTAAACCTTTTGAGAATTTGTTTATGTAATCAAATTGACTAATTATGGTTGAAAATTGATGACGCTCACCAATGGCCCACAAGGGCTTGTAGGTCCTTGCTAGTGGTCGACAAGAGTTGCTGGGCCTTAACAATTAAAAAAATAAAAGAAAAAAAATCAACAAAAAATTCAAAAAAGATTAACAAATTTTAAAAAATTCACATTAGCGTTAGCTATGCCACGTAGGATGACTATTGTCAATATTATTAATTTCGGGCTAAATTGGGCACAAAGAACTGTATTGACAAATTATCATAAAGTTTAGGACTAAATTAGCCAAATTGAAAGGTTGAAGATTGAATTGGCATAGGTGCAATTAGTTTAAAACTTTTTTGATAATTTTTCCTAGTAATTAAAAAAGAGAAAAAATAACAAAAAAATTAGATAAGTTAAAAAAAAAGTTAAAAAATTTTCTATGTCGGTGGGACAATTAACGTCCATGTTGTCAATTTTGAGCTAAAATGGATTGAAATGACTATATTAGCAAATTTTCAAAATATTTAGACTAAATTGGCAAAATTAAAATGTTGAGAATTGAATTGACACAAACATAATGAATTTAGAGCTATTTTGATAATTTTTTCCAACGTTGTCTTTTGGCCATTTATGGAATTTGGCTTCATTTATGAGAAAAGAGTGGTACCAACTTCTAGAAACACAAAAAAAAAATGTCCGAAGAGATATTTAAGGTAAGCAACCTAGGCAGATATATCATCACTGTTGACCGACCAGCAACTAAATTATTCGAATACCACAATTATTTGGAACTCAAGTAAGATCTGGTCTTCTTTTCCCCATGTAAAGCAAAGGGTTGGTTGTTAGCCTCCAACTTTCAAAGCGGGATAATCATGGGTTTTACTCATTATTGCCAACTTTTTCACCTCACCCATCCGGTCCATTATGTCGCCTCATTTCCCGCGACGTGTTTTTCCCGATTATTTTAGCACGAAAATACATTGCATCTGTATTGGCGCCCGGGCATGATTCTAATCAATTGTACTTTATAAGTCACTTTTGCAAATGAGTCATATTTGATGAGGAGGTTTTGTTAAATGAGCACGTTTTTCCCCCATGGCGTTTGGATAAATTACTCAGGACAGTGGAAAATCTTAATATTTCGTTATCGATTGATCTCTAGAGCCTCATGTCACATAATCACTTTTGCGTGCAAAGGTTGTTCTAAATGGTACTTAAAATGATGCACGTCTGGAAAAATAGAGATGCATATTTATATTTAACAAGTGCTTTGGGGATCATTAGCCCTTCTTCTTTACAATTTATGCTTCTTGTTCCCTCTGTATGTATGTCGCTTATTATCCAAAAAAAAAGTACTCTTAGGACATCCTTCACATGAGATAACATTATAACTTCTGAAAATTTACAAATATAATTCATTTTGGCCGTAATTCTTTTCCTTTCTTCGAGTATTATGCAATGGGTTTTTCATCAATAATGCAGTTTCCGGTTCCATATAAGAAACAAAAAACAGAATTATCGCTACCTCCCAACAAGCATGCAGATGAACAATCCACAGAAAAAAGAGAGCTGCGTCTTCATCAAAAGAATGAAACTGCGGAATAAAGAAAGCTTGATTCCGGCAAACATTAGATGCTCAAGATAATGACATGTGAATAGAGTTTTTTGGCCCGTCATGAGGCACGACCCTAGAAAAATAAACAATTAAAAAGAAGACCGCCAAAACGTTGCTCAAATCAGATAAAAGTGAAGCCCTGGCAAGACAAAAGGAAAAGCAAGGGAAGAAGAATTATGGGGTGGGTAGTAATCAAAAGCCGCAAAAGGCAAAGTGAAGAGAATCTGAGAGGAAATCAAAAACCAAATGTGGGACTTCCTCCTTTGACTGCCTCGTAAATCAAGATTTTGTCCTTTAGATCGAATTCGACAGGAGGACGAGCTGTACAAAGGGCAGTTTAGGAAGGGGAAAAGAGAAAAAGAAAAGCAAAAGTGGCACGATAAGCCATCCAAATCTTCTTAGAATTCCATGTGTCTCTGTTTTTTTGACCTAGTTTTTCACGATATCTTATGCATCTCTGCGTGACGACCCAGATGGGTCCGCGGCTGGGTGTAATCCTTTTGGGTCAGCCACTTGTGAACTTGGCTTTTTCCAACGGCTGCTCTAGCATGAGCCATAATGGTTCAATGATGTAATGATTATCCTCGTCTTTATTGTTAGAAAAACAAGAAACGCATAGCCCACGCCACGTCTCCAAAAGATACTAGTGCTATGCTGGAATTATTTGTTTTGGGCAAGTCTACTCAAAAGAAATCGGAGCTAGAGGGTTAATTTTAGAACATTCTTGTTTTGCTTTCTTGCTTTTTCTATTTTCGTTTTCGGCTTAAGAGAGGATTGATCTTTTTGTTTACTTGATTCTGCTCTAATTAAGTGACACGACTGAAGAAACCAGCCTTTTTCAACTGGGAGAAAGGCTATGCGAGCTTTGCAATTTATGCATCCATGTTGGATAATTACTAAAAAATTGGTTTAGAGAGAGAGAGAGAGAGAGAGAGAGAGAGAGAGAGAGAGAGAGAGAGAGAGAGAGAGAGAGTCATTTTCAGATTCAAGAAGCCAAGTAGGAGAGATAATAATGATTTGGGATGCTCCCAAAGATTTTACCGTGCTCTATTAATTAATCTACAGTGACACGATTGGAAAGATTTATCTCTTATCTTTATAATTGATGTAATTGATTGAAATCTTGGCAAATTTCCAGCTTAAGAATTCAAATCACTTATTCAAATCCCATCAACAGCATATCAATTGCTTTAGATCAAGACCGCATGCGTAGGCGAAAGACATGTAATTAGTCAATCCATGATACTTATAGGGTGTTCAATGGGTCTCCATGAAGCAGGTCTTCGACACTTGTAACCTCGGATTATTAAAGCTGACCTTATTGTCTACTATGTAAATAAAAAAGTTTGTTACTTGGTAATGCCACAAGGGCGGCTTAATAGGGATACATGTACTACAACATTCGAAGTTATTTGAATATCCAACTAATCCTCATTGGATGTGGTAGTCATCTCGTCCCACACACGGTGATACATAAGCCTATGAACCTACATATGACCCAAAAGAATATGCAAGAGTGGTGATTTGAACCCTAGCCTTGAGCAAGGAGGACAAACACACTACTACTTGAGCAATCCTTTAGAGTTCACTAACGTTTAACGGTTTACTGCATCATGTATAGTTTTCCTAAGATGACCAAATTATCCTTATTGTGGAAAAAAGTTACCCCAAAACTTGAAAAAAAAGAAGAGCCTCTAGAATCCCCTACTTTGCCATCTCTCTCTCTCTCATCCCCCTTTGCCATTGTTGCAAGCTCTCTGTTTGTACCTTCATTGACGTGACTAGGGGTGAGTATTGAAATCAAAAAGTGGATTGAACTGGCTGGTTGTAGGTGGTTTCTGGTTTCTAAAATTTGGAATTAGTGATAATCAGTCCGATTCCTAGTTTTAAGTGTGGATTGAAACATTTGGATTCTTTAGATGAGATTGTTATGTTTTTTTTTTTAATCTTATTCTTACAAAACATTTCTTAAAAGTTGAGTCAAGACTCAAAACCCTAAGCCTCTCATGTGCACGCCTCTACTCTAAGCCTCCAGTTTAGTTTTAGGACTAGATAGGCTAGCTTCTAATTCTAGGATAAGAATCGACCACCCTGAAATCAATCACCCCTAAACGTTAGTGCAAACATTTGCCCACTTTTAAAAGAATCAAAGTTGAACATTCAAAATGTATGAGTCTCAATTCTTTAGATAGTATAGAGTGCGCATTATACCTCCGACACTTTGTACTTTGTGCTCTAATAGCTATTTTGTAGCGTTCTGACACATCACTTTGATCGACAAGATTCATGAATTGTCATCATTATGTATCATATCTTCACGGACCACCGTACCTTGAATCGTCACCCTGCTTTGAAAAGTATAAAACTGACCAAAATTCGATTTTTATCATCAATTGTTCTCGACTGAAACCCTATTCTCCTTTCGGACTAAACCCTTCGCCTCAATGATCCGCTTGTCCTCAACCTTGTTGCTTCGATGGCTCGCAAGGCTTCCAATAGTCCTTTGCGGATTATACTGCTTACTTTGACAAGTTGCAAGAGGACGAGTACTATGACAATTGCTATTTTGAACTCCAGAACTATCCTAGAGAATATCTTGACAATGTTTTTTGGGCCCTTGTTTTAGGCAGCATTTTTCAGATTCCAATTATCCTTTGATGTTGAGTGTAGAGAAACATCCTTTCCAGAAGCCTTCTATTGTAGATGTCTGGACCATTGAATCCCATCGATACAGAGGCTTTCCTTTTTTCTGATGTAGACTTTTTTAAATGGTATTTGAGAATGACGTCCCAAGATCGAATATTTCGTACTTGGAAGGAGGCTGGTATTGATAAAACACTTCAGTTTTGTTTGATTGAGATATGAATCTGTACCTCTTGGGTGCTGTATTAAGCTTTTGGTCTCGGTTGATCAACTGTTTCTTTTTCCCTTGGGACCAATCTTGTTCACCCTCCTAAATATTTACGTCATAGTTGGCTTCCTCCCTTATGGTGCGCCGAGACTGATTTGATGATAAAGTCGCTGATGTAGATTTCCAAAAATTCCCTAATCATATCATGAAAGATGAAATTGATTGCCCTCTGATATGCTGCTCCGGCATTCTTCGATCCAAACGGTATTCAGCCATTTGAACATTCCAATTACCCCTAGACATATGAACATAATCTTGTGCACATCTTCTCTTGCTCAATAAATTCGGTTGTCTACCGAGTGACCATGCATTAAGGGCATAATTTCATCTCTCGATGCTATATTTAGTAACATATTGGCATCTAATACTTGTCTCTAGGAATCGTACCATGCAAGTCTTTGAAGTCAATACATATACTAAGGGTGCATTTAGTAACCATTCTATTTTTAGGAATAATTTTTGTTCACAAATTATTCTTTTCGATTTTGTTTTTTGGACGAGTTTCTGAGGATTTAAAGGCGTTTGGTAACCACTAAATTTTTTTATTTCTGGAATAAAAATGTATTTGATATGATTCTTAATTTTTTTTGTGACTAGAATTTTTTTTATAACTTTTTAATACTTTTATTATATTTTCCTCTTTTAGTTTTTTAATAATTTTATTATATATTTTTTAGTATACTTTTATTATGTAATTTTATTATATATTTTTTAGTATACTTTTATTATGTAATTTTATTATATATTTTTAATGTTATAATTTTATTATATTTAAAAAACATTTTAATAATTTTATTATATTTTTGCAACCAGCTAGGGGAAGAAGAAGAGAACATACTTAATGGGTGCAGAATCTATCTACATCTGAATGGATTGGCTTGAAATTCCTAGCCTAGGTATAGCCTCATAAGGGCATTGACAATCATTGGTTTGACCACATCAATTATGTATTTTATTATCTAGTGTTGCTCAAGCATCCTTCTCCTGGTAGCCAACAACATAGGATTTGGCTCCAACTACCTTCTTTGCTTATCAGTGAGTTGCCTTGGTGTGTCGACATCTCCATCTTACTCTTGTTCTACCACCAGTTGAGTAGTTGATTACTTAGAACATTTAGTCTTTTCATTGTTTGGTTACAGTAATGGGTTGTTACTACTAGCATTGTCAAGATCCAATTGATTCTTTGTTTGCATTATTGTACTCCATTAAATTAACTACACAAGTCCTATCGAGTGTGTCAAAAATAACTTTTGTCGGAATTTGACTCTATAGTAAATATCTATCATTGAAAGTTATTCTTTGACTTTTATGACAGAAGGTAGGTTCTGTAGCAATTCTAAACAAGAAATATCACAAGTAGAATAACTCCACTTCAAATGAAATTGAACGTACACAAATTGTGTCAAAATTTTATCGACAATAAAGTCTAAGAACATAATCACTTCAAAAGGAATCAAACATACACAAACTATGCTGGAATTTAATTGATGACAAAGCCTAGGAAAATGAAGATGCAATATCATAATTTAATTGACGATGCGGATCTAGAAACTACACCTAAGAAACACATAGGAACTTATCTGATAACATCGGTGTGGAGACTATAACTCTAGTGAATGAATTGAAAAAAAACTGAAAGAAAACATGTTTGCTGGTTTCATGTGTTGCTTGGGGGAGGGGGGGTTTTATAGTAGATGAATGTTGGTATTTATAGGGTTTATGACATAACCGTCTGGGAGCAATCCACTTGCAATTATAGCTATGCCTCCACATCTTCAAGAATCTTGGGCCCATGTTCTCACAATGCCATGATCTTGTCTTTAGGTGGTTGCTCCCTTAAAATTGCATTTTGATCCTACGTGTCCATTTATTACCACATCCATTCTTACTCCACAATTTGTTGCACTTTGTTGCTTCATTCACTAATGATTACAAATTTCAAAATTCCATATTTGCATCCTGACATCCTCTAAATATCTAGTCTTCTCTTGGTATTTCAATTGGTAATCTATCAATCATTTTAACAATATCCTTGTTGACTAACTTTGTTATGACAATCACCAATCATACGCCGTCGAGTATCGGTAGTTGATTAATGGTCATCAATGTATATCAATATCAATAACTTTCTTCTAGTCGTTAACAATGACTCACGTGTTTAATAGTAACTTGTATTCTAGTTGCGTGCATATTCATATCAACGACCTGGCTAATATTGTAGCCATCTGGTCTCATCATCATGACGTTAGTCTCATTGTTTGTCTCTCTTCCTTCCTCTATCAGCAGATGCAGAGGAGGCTACAGGGTTGCATCCATTGCGAACGAAAGTGTGGCCTTGCCCAATCACATATCTGGGTCATTTCTGGGCAATGACATTAGATTAGGGTTATGGGATTAGAGGATAAATGTCGTTCAATATACCGAGTAGTTGATGTGCATCTTAAGAGGATAACTACGCCTGCCGCAATCTAATCTTAGAGAATCTCAGTTCGCCTAACAATTATAAGAATGAAAGCTAGATTTTTCTGGACGACAACACATGGAAACCTTTAATTGGAGAATCTTTTTGGGGAAGGATGGCTTGTGGTGGCCCATTTGATTTCACGTGAATTTTGATCCCATTCTTGACTTCGAGATACTATCTCAAGAATCGTAGCCCGTCTTATGTGCGCGAGCGAAGCTCAGAAAGAATCACGCAAGTTTATCATGTCTTTGTTGAAATCAAGCACACCGGATGGAATTTTGCTACGCATGCGACGAAGATCACATACCTGTCCATGCATGTGGAAAATGAAAGAGGAGGGAAAGATTCCTGGATTCGCATCGCTTTCCTATTCTTGGCATTACATTTTGTAATGGCAGGAATCAAAAGCTGATCGGGCTCAAGATCCGAGAATCCACCGTCAAAGTGCGGTATAATTATTCAAAGATGCAATTATGTTTGGACGAATTAAAGGATCGAGAGTTACGAGAAGGAAAGCAAGTAATATTCTTTTCCTTTTCGAAGGGAATAAAAGATGGGTTTTGTCATCACTTACCCATGCCAAATCCCCTACGATCTATGAAAATTAGGTGTCCCAAGTTTATTTTCTTAGGAAGTGACAATCTCGATAGGTTCTACTGGATTAAGAACAGACATGAACGAATATTACTATTCATTTATTTGCTTGTTCTCTAGACGTATGGAAAAACCCACGATCCGTATGGGTCCACGGATGGAATAAAATTGTTGTGCGGGTCCATGGCCCCGTGTAAGCAATACTTAGGAAAAACAATAGAAAAGTGTGGGATTCGTACTCTTTCACTTTAAAGATGAAGTGACCCATCGAACCACCCTCCAATAGGGACAGGTATCTAAATTTGCAGGTAGATTTAATGTCCATGTTCGTTGGCAAGTGGACCATAAAAAACTCTACCATCTCAAAGGTAAGAAATTTTCAAAAAATGTTAAAGGAAAAAGATACTAAAAATATCATAATTTTCGTTTGACATTTGTAATTACTATAATTTTTTGTTTTTGCTTACTAGGTGTTATAACTTATGTATGTTGTTCATTTGAGTGCTACAACTTTTATGCCATGTTAGATTTTCGATACTTGGGTGAGTGTTCTTAAAAATGTTATAGCATTGAGGAGCTTAATTGAAAGTAATGATACTCAAGAGAATATATAATTTTTTTTTATAGAAATTATGACACTTCTCAATTGGTTGGAAAAAAATAAGTTATAATATTCAAGAGAGTACCATATAACATCATTAAAATATGAAAATAAGACCATATAGAGAATACTTTGTTGATGAAAGTTGCTTTTCTTTTAGTAAATTTGATGGCACCCTTATTCTTTTCACCTTCCTATAGCATTTGAACGTAAGTTCATTCGAGTCGATTTCCCATTGGATGAACAACCATAGAGAAATGTAATTCAAAGGATTACATGCAACATGAACTTTAATTCAACCCCGCGGAAACGCAGACCGTATTGCAAATTTACAATACCTTCGATTCGGTATACCGAGTCAATTTGTACACGCATACTGACATTTAGGGGTTCCCAAGAAACCCCTCCGACGGCTATTTATGCACATGCACCAAAAGGAATTAATCAAGAGAGAATTGCTCGCGCACGCAAAGTTTGTGTGCTGCTCTTCCTCTCTATGGTCCTTGAAATGACGTAACGAGGAAATGCGCACCCGAATATACGCCTCCTCCATCATGTTCCCATTGACCCGTAAACCATTAATCTCACTTTGATTGTCGACGGATCGAACCGAAACCATACAATTTCGTGTGAAAAAAAATAAAAGAACAAACATGGTCTCAAGCTTTTCAAACGGAATATGTGACGCATTGTCGGGCCATGACCCCCCCTCCCCTCTCTCTCTATTATATTCTTTTGCCTGAGATGGCCCATTAGGGTTTACTCTTTGACGCAAAAAATAAAATAAAAATGGTTCACTTTAAAGCCCCCCTCTCGGGTTATTATGACTAAGTGTTCGCTTTCTTTTTCCTTGTCCCTCATAGATAACATCCCATGACCCACTTGAGGAAAAATCAGGCATTAAAGTGAGGGAAACGCAAAGGAGAAGAGGGGAAAAAATGGGAATTTTGTTTTGAGATTAGTAAAGAGGGAAAGGCATATTACCTACCCCCTCTGCCCAATGGGGTACACTTTTCTCCTTCTTCTTCTTCTTTTTTTCGGATAAGATAACCTTGATCGAGCTAAATGGAAGTCCACTCATAAGACATGATTAGAAAAGAGCAGAATCATAAGCCATGTATTCTGCATGCACCGGGGGGAATTGCACTGTGCAGTGATAATCATTGTGATATGCGAGTGACGCTGCGCATTGATTGCCCATGCGATGCCTAGGTGCATGTGCTATACACGTCGTGTATATGATCAGCATATGTAGAGCAGTCAATTGGGCATCATTCATTGCCAATTATATCAGTAAAACCTTGATTGATGTAACATCGACTGGGTATCTTTCTCACGATAAATTTCGTCAGCAAATCTTACATATAAAAAGAAAAAAAAACAGTTGCTCGATGTTTTCCTTTTCATCATCTGCCATTGAACTGACAACTTTCTTTTCAACTTCAAAAGTCTTGAAGTAGTTAACCGGAGTAGGAAGACGA
Organism: Corymbia maculata; assembly: GCA_014182735.1. Classification (NCBI taxonomy): domain Eukaryota; kingdom Viridiplantae; phylum Streptophyta; class Magnoliopsida; order Myrtales; family Myrtaceae; genus Corymbia; species Corymbia maculata. The sequence goes on from CM024689.1 coordinate 28,945,353, forward strand.
TTCTAGAACTAGAAAGATATGCCGCTCGAATGATGTTGAAAAATTTGCAAAATGGTACCATAGGGTGTCGTGATACAAGAAGATTTGGTTGACCTTCCTTGAAGAAGAAAATAGGCAAGGCTTGAATTGAATAGATCATATCTACTAGTTTTGCAGTGTTGAACCGTTTTTGGCAATGATATTGGGATCCTCTAGATTTAGGAAATGAGTGGACATTCGATTCATGCAGATTGACTGATTAGAGTTTCCATCCCCTTGAAATAATGTCCTGTAAGTAAAGGATGATTGAATGTTGAAATTTGAAACACATTATTATCAAATTACCCTCATCCATCAAACATGCTAAGCAGTTGCCACCCATGCCACTACCCATGAAGCTCAATAGCATATCATCGACAAACGTTGTGGCCTTCAACGCTGTGGATTGAGATCACCGCCATGGAGCCCCAAGGGTGGTAGCAGTGGCCGGAGGTGGAGGGTTTGCCACTATCGTGGCGGCACGTGTTCGACATATTAAGGTTTCAAAAGAATGTTGACGTGCCGCCCTCTCAAATTTACCTTCTAACGAAAGTGAAAATGATCCCATTCGTTTTAGATTAATTCACCCTAAAAAATCATGAGGCATACATTTTCTCCTATCCTTAGTCCTGTTGGAGATGGAACGGACATATCCTTCCCACAGTACATTCCAACAAAACAATGACTATGGAATCTACACATCATGCACCCATTATTAGCAAAAATTCCCTCAAACCCACGCCATTTTCCATCTTCTTGTGAGGTGGATAATTAGGGGAAAAAAAAAAAGAGGGTCGAAAAGAAAAGGAATGAAACACCCCATTGTGGGACAAACACTTGTAGCATCATCTCGATAGCAAAGCACCACAAGACAACTTTAAGAGGAGGAGCTTGTTGATCCACCCATGATTGGGACCCGATCGGCCCTTAAAACCAGTGGAAAATCAATCGGCACTCGGCGTTAGTGAGGCTGTAAAGCTAGATCCCCATTTGGAAGATAAACAAAGGATGTAGGACTACTTCAATTTCTGGTCATCAGTATAATTGTTTTTGGTACCCCAATGCGGCAATTGGTCCGCCGTCAGCTTTTGATTAAACAACAAGAATTAGCCTCCTTAAACGCATAACATAAAATATTGCTGGTCCCTAATCAATGCCCGAGGCCGGAAGACAATCATGAAGGGTTCGGCGAGACATGCTCCATCATCAAAAAAGGGCGTCCTCGGAGAGCGTATGTGCGTGTCAGTGTGCTTCGCGCAGGATTCAAAGACTGGTCAAAACAGCCGGAACGCAGGTTTACGGAGTCAAGAGCTGAGAATTGGATTAAAGAAATCTGATGCTCATATGTACTTTAAGCCGAAGGTCGGGAGGGCCATTTGTCGCCGAACGCCCGTGGCGGAGCCGCCGCCTACAGTAGCGTGGGCGGTGTGTGGGGGGGCATATTCCACTATCGAGTGTAATGCTTTGGTATTCTTTATCGTCAAGTAACCGTAGGCCTAGGACTAACAAAAGAACATGCTATCTCTTTCTTTTCTTTTATTAATTGGTTGAAAAAACTACATTAATAAATTGTCAAAAAGGTTTGGAATTAACTTGACAAATTGTCAAAATATCAGTGATAAATTGACCTAATTAAAAGATTTAGAATTAAATAGATAACCATACAATAAATTTATGATTTTCTAAACAATTTTCTATTAGGTTGTGTATTAAATCAGTTTTCAAGCATGCTTTCCTTGTCCAATCGAAAGCCGGTTATCTACGTAGAAACTGGTCAATTCAAGAGCACTTTTTTTTATTTTAGTCTAATCTCAAGGGGTGGCATCAGCCCATCCTAATCATTTTTTTTTTTAAAATTTCACATTAACCTACCTCAAACTCTAATTCTTTTGTGGTGGTCAACCCTAAATTTCGAGTCCATTTAATCACCTCGTTCCTTTATATATCGAATCCAAATTTTAAGTTAATTTCAGTTTATCCTTTAAGCTTTCGCCTCTTACACATCAAACCCTAAATTTTAAATCTTTACACGTTGCTCCCATGGACTCACAAATTGTTTTAACCATTAACAACATCAAATTCGATGTTGCTAATGACTAAAACAATGCATAGGTTTGGGAAAGTAAAGTAAAGAAATTAAAATTCAGGATTTGACGTTTAGGGGAGTGAGAGATCAAGAAAACAGAGTAAAATTTCACATTATTCTTACTTGTTTGTCATAACCTTTTGAATTGCCGCTGAAGGTTTTGAAAGAAGTTCTCCATATTGAACTGGAGTCCAAACACGCGCCTTTGCGCATGCGGCATTTTTAAAATCAAGTATGATTGACCGTATGTTTTGGTGGAGTTTTGAGTGAAAGTGTGGAAGCAAATGCTGGCAAATAAAGGTGGACACTCCGAAATTCGAAAGTTGACTCCACACTCAGTACGAATAAGCGACGTAAATCTCCCATTACACGAGTACTTGAGGAACTGAATCACTATAGAACAAAACGATCTCATAACCCCAATTTCAAGGCGTTGTGTTTTTTTAATGTGTCGCGAAACGATTGAATACGCAATAACTCCAAAAATGTTATCACTAAACGGCAAACTTCGTCAATCATTTCATGTGTGCACAAGTTTCGACCCTTCCCCTTTAGAGGAAGGCAGTCAAACCACATGGAAAACTCCATTTTCACCAAATCGTGCAGTCACTGTGTCTGTGCCACAGGGTCGGGCAAAAAGGAAAATTCTAGGGGTTTGGACATTTTTGGGGGTCATCAAATCCATCAATGAGGCAAAAGAGGAAATTAAATTGAAATAGAGAGGAGGAACCCAGCACCCTGAATTTTCCGGAATAGTGCTCTAATTTTGAAGGACACAAGAGAGTAGGGGCCATTAATGGCCCCAAAATATAGATTGATGCAATTCCATCAAATTCAACACAATTACTTAAAATCAATCCAAGATAAAAGGTTGTTAAAGGAGTAAACGGCACAATTTCAAGTTGAATCAAACAGATGGTTCAAGCCATTTTTGAAAAAAGACAGAAAGAAAGAAGGAAGTTTCCTACTCTAGATAGAGTCGTTGATCCTTAGAATGCTTTCAAGTGAAACTAGATGAGGCAATGTGGGCAAGCTAATGGGCATTTTCATAATTTTAGTTGTACGAAAGCAGCGAAAAAATCGCCACGATCGATTTCTAGACCTTCTCATAGATCTATCTTTTGCACGGTAATTGTCCTAGACTCTTTGAGTATATGAGTAATTTCTATTAGGTGTGGGAGTTCCTCATTCTATAGATTCCGTTGTCCTTATCAAAGTGACCTTAAGAGAATACGCTAGTGAAATGGGTGAACACACTCACCACTTTAATGAAATAATTTAAATCAATTTTAATGCAAACAATGATCGAGTGAGACGTTAGTGGTTGAGAACAATGAATTCTTGAAGATTGTTCTTCCTTCCGAATTCAAATCTTTTCCTATATTTAGAAACTTCCTACAAAAGATTAAGAACGAATCTTTCTTCATTATAAACTACAACAATTCGAATGTTGTGATAATTCGAAATTCAAATGCAACGGATCGTGAAAAGATTTCAAGAGATTTAAATCTCCAATGTGCACGATGGGTTCGAAATGAATTTGTACAAAATGAATGAATGTTCTACGGAGCAGAGTAACGTTTCTTATGATACCCAAGAAAGAGGAGAAAAAGAAAGAAAGAAAGGAAAGCCAAGATATGATGCATTACGGATACACACACAAAACATTCATTCCAAATTATATGAGAGAGAGAAAAACAGTGTGGAACAATGTACTGCTCATGACTCGCCCTTTATCTTTTTTATCTCTTTTTATATTATATTTTAGTTTGTGATTTTCTTTCCCCTCAAATGACTGCTTTTTCACTTTGAAGGGAAGACCAAGAAGCTGAATGTCTAGGACAGTCACAGCCACAGGGTACACATCAGAGAGAGAGAGGGAGAGAGAGAGCCCCCAGATCTTGCTGGCTGCCCAAAAGACCAGATGGGCAGGTCGTTTTCCAGCTGAGGGGCCGTCGTTTCGCCATCGATGGCTATCCAAGAAAAGAAGGACCTGCCCGTTGGTCTCTCTTTTGCCCCATTATCGTCCTCTTCTTTAGAAAAAGAACATCTGGGACTGAATCGGTAAATCGCATTTTGGAATGGGGGGAAGAAAGAGAAAGAAATGAAAAACCAAAGAACACCCTTACGACCAATACCCTCTCTCTCTCTCTCTCTCTCTGGACTTTTTTTTTTTGGTGGGTCGAGACCCTCTCCGCACTTTATTCTGTTCAAAATTTGTTACTTTGCTGTTGCTGAGAACGAGGCTGTTTGTTTCTTGGGGGGAGAGAGAGTGAAACAAAGGCAAAGGGGAGAAAAAAAGCAGCTAGGCATTCTTTCTTTGTTTCTCTTTTTTTTTTTCCCTGCCTCTGTGTCTGCCGCATTGTCTTGTTTGTTCCACTCTTAAAGACGCCCTCTCTCTCTATCTCTCTCTCTTCACTTACCATTGTGTTAAAGTGTTCATCCTCCCAGACACGCCGCCCCGCGCGCACACTCTCTCTCTCTCTCTCTCTCTCACTCACTCATTTGCTGATTCTTCCATTGTCTTATACAAACACACGCAGCTCCAGAAGAGGGTAGACCTGGAAAGACCCATTTGGTGTTTAGCCTCTCTCTGCAGCTGTTTCTGGGCTTATTTTGGTATTTGTCCCGAAGCTGCCTCACATAAGAAGGGGACAACACAAATCCAAAATTTTCCCCCTGTTTAAGGAGTTCTGCATTGAGAAGTTTTGTGGAGCGAGAAAGCATCTGAAGGAGCTTTTGGGACTTGTGTTTCTGATTAACTTTGATGATTCCAAGCAAAAGCCAGAGGAGGAGGGAGAGCAGAGCACACTCCACGGCTGCATGAACTGTTGTGATACAATGACAGATGGCAACTCCCAGAAAAGCAAGGTGTGTCTTCGATAGTCATTTGGCTGAGATCATACTTCTGTGTTAATGATAGGTTTGATTGTTGTATGCCTACGATGAAGTTGTGCCATCAACTTCCTTTGAAATGACTACTGACTTTTACGTATGCATCTCAATGATGAAGCTCTCATGGTCAAAGAGGATGGTCAGGAAGCTTTTCAACATCAAGTGCAAGCCTGAGGACTTTCAGGCAGACGAAATGGTTTCTGCAGGTGGGTCTCTCGATTCCTTTCATGGCGTTAAAATTTTCTTTGGGTATCTATCATTTCTTCTCCCCACGAAATGGTTCTGTCAAGTCTGAAGCATAAATCTTGCTCTTAGCATGTTTGTGGATTTTAGGCTCAGGCCAGAAAAGATGTTCAATTGCTCCAGTATATACAACTGTGAAGTTCCCAACCACCAGAACATGGGAGACTTTAGAGTTGTTTTTTGCTTGCCTAAACCCAGAAAATTGCTTTTTTGCTTGCCTAAACCGATCAAATTTCGTGTATATGTGCGCATAGAAGCTCAATTCTTGTTCAGTTTGTGCCATTTTCCTACTGCCTTCCCCTTTTTGTTAGATGCGGACGGTGCATTTACCCGCTGGGTTTCTTTTCAGGAGGTGATGTTGAATTCCGAACCAGCATATCAGGGAGAGAACCGGGCACAGTCAAGAAAAGCAGAACAGGTCAAGTATTGCTGAAATTGTATCTTTTGGATTGCACTCAGAAATTACAGCGTTTCTTTTTTGGCCGGATAATTCCTAAAACTGTTTTGTCCATTATCTGATGCAGAAAAGATCAACAAGAACACGGAGCACCGGAGAAGGAGAATGAATCTTGATAATCCACGAGTTATAGATGTGCACAACTACAGGTACTTGTGCCCCCAGAGTAATTTGGATTATTACGGCACTCTTGTGCTTTTATCTGCACTAAGCTTCTTGAATTGTTGTGATTTTTGGAGCAGCATTTTTGTGGCCACTTGGAACGTAGCAGGAAGATCTCCACCTCAGAATCTAAACCTAGATGAATGGCTCCATGCATCTCCTCCAGCCGACATTTATGTACTTGGGTATGACCTTGTAATTCATCACAAAGAAAAAGAATGCTTCTATAACTCTATTATCCCTAATCACTAATAAGAGAATTGTTATTCAGATTCCAAGAAATAGTTCCTTTGAATGCTGGTAACATTCTGGGAGCAGAAGACAGTGGTCCAGCCAAGAAGTGGCTGGCTCTTATTCGTAAATCTCTAAACAATCTCCCAGGAACCAGTGGAGGCAATTTTTGCTACACCCCGTCTCCAATCCCTCAACCAGTTGCAGAAATAAACGCAGATTTCGAGACTTCAGTGAGGCGCAAGGCCTCAACTCTCTTCCCTCGCCGATCATTCCAAACAACCCCCAGTTGGAGAGATACTGACACTTCAATTGGCCAACCGCGGCTCGATCGACGGTATAGCGTTTGTGACAGGGTGATTTTTGGTCACAGGGCGAGTGATTTTGACCCCAGTTTTAGATGGGGCCACAGGCCAAGTGATTATTACCGGCCAAGCGATTATTCCAGGCCAAGTGATTATTCCCGGCGGAGCGATTATTCTCGGCGGAGTGATTGTTCTCGGAGGAGTGATTTTTCTCGGAGGAGTAGTTTTTCCCGGCCAAGTGATTACTCGAGATGGGGTTCGTCGGATGATGACAATGGTCTTGGACCTGAAGATTCCCCAAGCACAGTGTTGTATTCACCAATGTCTTGCGGGGGGTTCCCATCAAATGAAAATGGTTATAGAACAAAAGGGAATTCAAGATATTGCTTAGTTGCGAGCAAGCAAATGGTTGGCATCTTCTTGACGGTATGGGTGAGGAGTGAACTGAGGGACCATGTCCAGAACATGAAGGTGTCTTGCGTTGGTAGAGGATTGATGGGCTACCTAGGCAATAAGGTATTTTTGAGAAATATGGCAATTACTTTACTTTTACGTGCTCCTAGACTCAGCTTTGCATTATTGGAATCACACACGAACATAACGTGAAGCATTGGCTGTGGCTTTGCAGGGATCTATTTCAATAAGCATGTTGTTGCACCAAACAAGCTTTTGTTTCATATGCAGTCATCTGACCTCAGGCCAGAAAGGGGGCGATGAGCTGAGAAGGAACTCTGATGTTATGGAAATTCTTAAGAAGACAAGGTTTCCCAAAGTTAACAGTGCCGGGGCTGAAAAGTCTCCAGAAACCATTCTTGAGCATGAGTAAGGCTCCCTCCAATTGAGCTTAAGTCACTTCTGTAACTAAAACAAAAACAGAACATGGGATTTGGAAAAGAGAAAATGGGAGTTTGTGAAGTTTTCACTTCTGTGTTGAAACAATGGACAATCCATGATTAACATAATTTGACTCGTATTTATTCTCACCAGCTGTTCCAAGTGTGTTTTTTGCCTTATGTGGCTTCATCATCTGACAAAGTTCTTGTTTCAGCCGGATTATTTGGCTTGGGGATTTGAACTATCGTATTGCCCTCTCTTATCGATCTGCCAAGGCACTTGTGGAGATGCAGAATTGGAGGGCGCTTTTGGAGAATGATCAGGTATGTTAGCACGTACTCTTCCCAAGATCTTCTGTCCATTTCTATCTCCTCCTTTTATGTTATGATGACTCTTCATCAATTTAAACTAGATTATTGATCTAAACCATCTCTATTTAATCATTGCAGTTACGAATTGAACAAAAGCGAGGCCGGGTCTTTGTGGGGTGGCATGAAGGGAAAATTTATTTTCCACCGACATACAAGTACTCTACCAATTCAGACAGATATGCTGGGGATGATATGCATCCGCGGGAAAAGCGTCGTACTCCTGCATGGTAAGCAGATTGCATGGACCTATTTTGTCTGGATTAGTCAAATAAGTACATAAATATCAAAGGTTTCCTTTCTGGTGATTTTGCTTGCTGATCTGTGTCATCCTTGTTTGTCAAGGTGTGATCGAATTCTATGGCATGGGGAAGGCCTTCGTCAGCTATCCTATGTCCGAGGTGAGTCAAGGTTCTCGGACCACAGACCGGTTTATGGCATTTTTAATGCTGAGGTAGAGTCGAGCCATACACGGTTAAGGAAAAGTACAAGCTATTCTAGTTCAAGAGTTCAGGTTGAGGAACTGCTTCCATATTCACATGGATACACTGAATTAAGCTTTTTCTGAATGACAGTGGAACAACGCTACTAATACCCAGGTACTCTCTCTCTCTCTCTCTCTCTCTCTCTCTCTCTCTCTCTATTCCTTGTCTTGTTTGGTGGCCTAAAATTAAGATGGGTTGGGTAACTGTTTCAGAAACATGAAGGAAATACTTTTCTAAAGAGGATCTGAATTTTGCTCATCTTTTGGAGACTTTCAGAAGCATTTGAAGTGTCTATGGCAAAGTCACCTGAAATCACTCCTTCAAAAGAGGTACGACTTGTTGGCCAACTATTCTAGTCTTTTGTGTTTGGACGCTCTTCCGAGCAAAATTCTTGAGTTTTCTTGCATGTTCTTATTCATATTTAGGAATTCTGGTCCCCATTTGCAGGCAGAAATTACTTGAGAGAGTCTCCTTGGAAGGATGATGGGGACATTGCCTCACCCACTAACCGAAAAAGGTTCAGCTCTCACTTGTTTTACCTTTATTGGTTTTGCCGTAGAGCTTTATCTTTTTCCTCACCTTGATTAATTCCTTTTTTCCTTTTACTGACCAGGCGTAAATACTACTAACTTGGCTGACCTACTCCGACGATAAAAAACTACATAGTCTTAGCTGCGGAGCTTACAGCTTCAGTACATATCAAAACAACAGATGCAATTAAAAAGCCATATGACTTGTCGCATAATCTTCAGTGACAGCAGTTTCCAAACTCCACGATGACTAGGTATTAATCATCTTATGGTATATTTTTATGCTTAGAACTAAATTTCTTGAACTTTGCCACTTAAGAAATAACTGTGATTTCTATCATCTTTATGCAGGATGAGACTTCACCAGGCCAGAGTTGCAAGTTCCAGACCAAAGATTATTTGATTCTTTATTCTAATTTCTTCAGGAGATTATTTTTTTTAACCGTTTTTGTGAATTTAAAAGAGAAGGAAGAGCGGGCAAACAGAATCATTTGGGTAGTCCCCCTTTCTGTTTTAAATGCTTATAGAAGTGAAGCATTTGATGATTTTTGTAAGGTTCTTCATTATTAAAAGTGATGAAGGATCACAGAGAAAAGAAGGAAAATGGAAAGAAAAAGCTGAAACCCTCTTGTTCTTAGGCTTGTCTTGTTGCTGATGATTATACTGAAAAGGCAGTTTTCTTGATCATCTCTCTTCTCACACTTATCTTTTTTATTTTATTTTTTATTTCAATGCTTCTTTAATTTTAGGGTATCCTCTGTGAGTGTGAAATAACAAACTCCAAAAAGCAGCAAGAGGACAATCCTCGCAGCTTTAGCAGATATAATGGATTTCATGATTGATGAGCTCCCCAATGGAGGGTTCTATAATTACTTTATTTGGAGGGGTATGTGTGTGACTTTGTACCCGTTTGAGGATTTCTCAAAAGAAGTGCAAGTTTTGCTTAAATACTATTTGCCAGTACTTTAAACGGGACGAGAGCAGAAGAATGAAACTTGGATGTGGCACGCCTGAATTTACAAGGAGATGCTCCCATTGTGAGGAGAAATAAGGGCATGCCTGCTCTGCCACACAGCAGTATGCCGAGCCAGAGCATTAAGCGAATAGTATTATACTGATCTTTCTGTAGCAATTGACTGTGCGGTCCTCTCCTTCCAATAAGTTTTATGCAAGTGTGGGAAAGACCAGGAGGAGTCCGCATCTGTGTGTGAATTAGACAAGTTAACATTGGATCGATAACACAAACTACTAAGTGCAAACAATTTCGTAGTTGGGCCACCACCGAGTTTCGGCTTGCATTTTACTGGACCCATTAGATGAGTGAGGTGTACTTACGAGGCAGAGTTATTCCGCCGGTACAATGGTCAGATGGTATCTTGGGTTAGCCTTTATAATTCAGACTAAGTTTGTCTCTTTGTCTTGTCAAAAATATATTCCATGTTGTGGTCGGGGCATTGTTGTAGCCTGAGTTCAAGTTTGCACCGACGAAAATTACGCCACTTGACCAAGTCCAAGGGACATCGGTTTGAATTACCTGAGTTCCATGCCATGAAAACAACAGGGTCCAGAGATGGTCTCTGATAGAACACTTACCGTAAGTGATGACATATTCCCCTGGTCCTTTTCCTTGAAAAGGCAATTCAGTTTGGCTCGATTGTGTTCCAACTTGGATTGGATCATTTTGGCTTCGCTTAATCATGCCAATAAGCTGATGTGCATGGAAAATGAGGCTATCTAAAGATGTGTTTCAAATTGAAAAAAAGAAAGGCTTATCCTTGCCTTGCGCCATGGCAAATAGGCATGCTTTATGAATGAATTTAAAATGAAAGAACCTTATTTTGGTAGGTTCTGAATTCTCATGCACGTATTTTTTTTTTCAATGTTCAGAGAGGGCCAGGATTTCGACCAAAAAAAAAAAAAGAAAAAGAAAAAAGAAAAAAGAAAGGGCCAGGACCAACAAGAAACGCTCTTTTATCAGCTGGTTTTGGATGACTTTCTGAGCAAGAATGAAGTCAAAAGGCCCAAAATCAAGTGATTGATATGCACAAGCAAAGAATAAAGTTTATTTATGAGTTACTGAAAGATGCTTCTGCCGCTTTTTCTGACCCACCAAAATTATTTTTTCAGAGTGATTTAATCATACTCACAGCTACAGAGCATAGAAATAATGAAGTAAGTTGCGCAGTCATTATTTTGTCACATTATCATGCTTTGGATCTGACACTGTAGACCATTTGGCAGAAGTCCTGGAGACTGGTTCTGATAAACAGGGCCTAATTTTGCTCAGTGCATTTGTTGTGTCCTCCAGCATGTGTGCATAATTGCTGAGCATTGAGAAAGCCTGGATGACAAAAGCTGCTTGAAATGTCAATTGCCTGCATAACCAACTTGTGTTTTTATATCAAATTTTTAATCAGCTCACTAGATCTCAGATAAAATTGCTCGAGCTGAGACTTTTCTACCAATCCTCTGCAATTTGGAGCCGTTTTTCATTGTTTTCCAACAAAATTCCTGGACTTCCATTATTAAGTCATGGAGCGATTATAGAATTCCATTCTAAAATCCAATTTCTAAGTGATTGACATTCCAACCCAAGATCAAGCTCTACTCTAGTTTGCTGTGTACTATGATAAAATTTGTGAGTATTTTCGCCTCCTTCCATGTTTCAGGTCAAAGTGAACTCTCACTGCTCTGGTCCAAATCCAAGTGAAAACCCATGTTTGTTCTATAGCTTTAGGCCTTTCCAAGTAAAAATTTAATTCTGGCAGACAAGTAAGAAACATCTCATTTTTAGAATCAATTGGTCCCCTGTGGCAGCAAAAACATGGCTTTGGGGGAGATTCACTTTTCCTCAAGAAGGGGATGATGGAGACATTTCATCATGTACATGCCTGTCAAAGGCTGGTCCTCTTTTTTGACTCTTTTTTGGAGTGTTTCTGCAGTGAATGTTGAAAGCATATGGCAGTCACTTTAGTCCTCAAATTTTCAGTCAATTGTTAGCATTTGGCCCAGACTCTGCTACACATAATTCACTCATTTGCTGTGTAAAAAAACAAAAAACCTTATTGAATTCCACTAAACAAGCACCCCGAGCCTATGAGATCAGTTTGGGGCATAATTCAGCTATCTGCTTAAACAACCTATCTGGGTTTCTTCTCTTGTTATTGGGAAAAAAGGGATTAAAAAAAAGGACTTATATGCCTTCATGGCGAGTGATTCTTTTGTGATTATAGCCTGAGCAGAACACGTCTTCCCAATAGCACCAGACCTAGACCAATCTCATTATGATCGTGAACTGTATGAATATTGCAAACAGGGCATTGTCTGATATGATTTATATCCAGCGATTGATTTCATTGATTACATCGATGATTTGTTAAAGTCTTACTGGAGGTAGTGTGCCATGGTAGCTAAATTTTGTTGTCTGCTGCTGGGAAAGTTAAGAGGTAAAAATCAGACAATCTTAATGGCCTAGATAAAAATGAAAAAAAAAAAAAAATGAAAATTCAGAGATGGAAAGCTAAATGATGCGAGCTTTTCCCCTTTCGCTGAAGATGGGAAAGAAGGGTAAAACCTTTTGGCTATTTGACTCAAGCATGAGCATGCACACATGTCACTGAAGCTTTTCTGGGAGCTGTTCAAGCTCTGCTCTTTCTTTTAATTCTTTTTCTTGGACGAGTAACTTTTTTTTTTTTTTTTTTTTACTGGGGAGATAATAAAAATAAAAAAAAAACGTGCTCTCTTGGCTCTTCTTTTGCCGTGACTGTGAAATGAATACCTATGTTGAAAAGAACTGGACCAGTGTGCTGATCTGACAGTTAAAATTGGGGAGTCACGATCTGGGGTGCTTTTTAAAAATTTTCTTTGGATCGGTATGTACTTCCACATACACTTTGGCTGCTTTTGCTGGACAAACCATAATTTCATGTTGCAGATACCATAGAAACACGCAGGGTTGTGTAATTAGCAGAATGAGCAGGGTGCTCGCGTTTGTAGCTGGAGAAACAACTCAATCAAGTCCTCCTTGCTTGTAGCTGGAGAAACAACTCAATCAAGTCCTCCTTTCGATGGAAATGTTTGAACAGAAAGAGGGAAAAAGATCGAGTGCATAACTAAACTTTACGAGAATATCATAAAGGCATTATGAGGATCAAGATGGAAATGTTTGAACAGAAAGAGGGAAAAAGATCGAGTGCATAACTAAACTTTACGAGAATATCATAGAGGCATTATGAGGATTAAGCCTCTAATACTCTCGCTAATTTATATCAGTCCATTTCTGCATCAGAATATATTTAGCTTCCATTCTTGCCTCCTAGATTAGCATGGACTTTAAATTTGGGTATCGACGGAGGAAAGGTTGAAATAATTTGATTTAGTGAAAAATGTGAAATACTTATATCAGTTATTTGAAAGAGTCCATCTCCTCTGGTTTTTTAGAACCCAATACTCTAGATTTTGGCATCCTTAGCATCAATCACAAGTCACTAGTAATCAGCCGTGGAATTGCAAAAGGAAGGTGGAATCTGTTCTGCAATCTTCATGCAACTCCAGTAGTTGGGCTATTCAATGGGCCCAGAGAGAAGCGCTTCTTCAACTTTGAGCCCGCCCCAACAGCTATCAATGAAAATGACTGAAGAAGTAGTTGAGTGGTGATTGCGATACTTTGATTTAATCATCATTTAACAAGCTCTTTCCCAATCTAATGTGGCAAAAAATAAAGAAGAACAAAAAATTAAACGGCCTCATTATAGCATGAGCTCAGTCCATACAAGATTACTAGTTCATCTCGACTGTCGGTTACCTTGGTTACACGATTTAACATTTGATATGTTTAAGCCAATTGTGAATAGAGAAAGCGCAGGGGATATAAAACTTGAAATGACCCATGTGTGAATATACGTACGGAGGTGGTTCATGTATGGATCTTAGACTTGGAATTATAGATATAGGTGAAATAGAGAAAAGAATCACCTTATAAATAAGAGTTTTAATTAGGTCTACTATCAACGTAAAGGTTTTCTTTATATATTTATCGTTGGATGGATGATATGTATAATTCAAAAATAAATATATAACTAAATTTATCTTTTTCATGCATCCCACAATGAATGAGTAAAAGACTTTTTACATAACAATATTTAATATATCTAATACAAAAAGGAGTTATATTATGTCCATTTTGTATAATTCATTCTACATGAGTTACGTGTTGTTAAAGCCTCAAACCCATTATTTCGGCCTCTGGATTATATATTATATTTGCATAAGAATCGCTTTGCTATCAAATCATGTTGAGTTTTCAGATCCAAATTAAATGAAGTAGGGATTCTCGTTTATAACTCCGTGCTTTATTCCTAATATTATCACCGATTGGAAAATAAATATGAAGTGTGGGCTTTCCTCAACATAACAACACAAATAACATATCATAAAAAAAATAAATTGAAGCAATGCAAGATATTAAGAAAAAGATGTACATCTCAGAACAATTTCTATGGACATTGTCAAGATGTACAGCATTGCTTTCTCCCCCTACTTCAGTCTGAGATTCTCAAAGAAAGTCTGCAAAAAATGGTGATGGGCGACTCAAATCAGATGTTAAGGATCCATTTGATCTCTCTACTTAACAAGTGTCCGTAGCATCAGTTCTAATTCACGACATCTAAGAGCACGCCCTCGCTTGCGAACGCATACGAAGGAGAAAATTCAGAATCATTGCATGTGAAGGTTGCGTCGACCCGCATGATCTTCGACGTGGTACCCGTCCAGTGCCATTTGCTTCTTCCGACATTCGGCCGAGCAGTACACCCCGAGGTTGTAACTGCATTTGAATAGTCAAGTATTTCCAAAGATTCAGAACACGCTAAAAGTTATGAATTACCCTTTGGTAGCAAATAATTATAGAGACAAAATCGTTATGTACATTCAGATCTGGAGCAATTTTGATGTCAATGACAAATTGATTCTTTTTGGTTATCCAGCAAGGTCGAAAATAGTGATTTAATTACTTCAAAAGTAAAAACTCTGGTAGATAATGCAAATGTTCCTGAAAATTGCTCTTGTTAAGAAGGTCTCAAAGATATGTAAAATTTATTGTCCCAAAAAAGGATTTCACAGAAAAATAAAAGAATTTCAACTTGGAAAAAACACACGATAAAACACTAAAATAAAAAATAAAAATTAGAATATGCTCAGCCAATATAAGATTTTTTGCAAGCATCGAAAATATATACCATAAAACTATTATAATTAAGAAATGAATAGAAAAGAGAAAAAAAACATGGAATCGAATTAAACGAAAGAAAAGATCATAATCGGTAATTACAAGGCAAGAAAAGAAGCTCTAGATAAAAAGACTCGCACCCGTACATATACAGGTCGGTGTTCTTCGGAAGCTTCTTCTTGCACCGCGAACATCTCTCAAGAATCTCCTCTGGAAACCCTACACGACGAGAATGGCTCTCGCTGATATTTGAATGTGATCTGACCGCGTGGCTCTTCCACGTATCCGGCGACCCGGTAAATGGTGTCGAGGATGTAGGCGGGTCTCCATCCCGTATCGTATCCGCGTTATTCTTGATAGCTAAGTCTTGACCGTGCTGATCTTGCTCTTGTCCGGCCAAGATAAGCCAATCTCGGAGATTCTCAGCCAATGTTGAGTTGGCGGCGGGCCTTGTGCCGGCTTCTTGGATGCTCTCGGAAGGCTTGACGTTGATGACGTGATGTCTCGGGGACGGCATTATGATTGCTCGCTAGCCTGTGTTGTTCAGGTG
The DNA here is from genome assembly GCA_014182735.1 of Corymbia maculata. Taxonomy (NCBI): domain Eukaryota; kingdom Viridiplantae; phylum Streptophyta; class Magnoliopsida; order Myrtales; family Myrtaceae; genus Corymbia; species Corymbia maculata. Next base: position 28,960,743 of record CM024689.1, read on the forward strand.
GCTGCTCAGGGGATGAAAGAGGATGAAGGTCCTTCGAATGTGAAGAAGATTTGGTTTTCTTTTTTCTTTTTTTTGGGGGGGGGTGTGGGGGGGACAGAGGGAACGCTAAGGGAAGATCTTATGATAAGATCAAAGATGGATCTTGGAGAAGAAACAGTGCAAAAGAAATGAATTCGTGGGTTTGCGAGAAGGGTTTTAACAGGGTTTTTACTTGGAAATCTTTTGTATAGAAGGATTAAATAAGGCTTGAAGGATTCGTGAAACAAAACTGTTTCTTAACCTTCCTCTTAACCAATCCCTTCGATTGATGTACTTTTCTTGAAATGCTTTAGCATCATAATGCACGCATACAATTTTTGTTTGTATACACTTTTTTTTTTTTTAAATTAGCAAGTTTTTTTGACTATTGACACTTAAATTTTGGTGATCCAATTATTCATTTGTTGCATTGAAAATTAAGAATTAATTTTTAATGTCCAAACAAAAAATCAGAATTAAATTACTTAATATATAGTTTTAAGAGCATTTATCATTCAGTTTGTATTTTTCAATTAATTGCATTAGTGTTGGACTGACGGAAGATAGTTTTGAGCTTAAAATTTGATAAATTGAGCCCGTGAAAGGAGAGAAAATTCAACTAAGCCTAGGGGAGGTAGTGGCTGAAATTCATAGGCTTGAAGGGCTTTAATTGGCCTAATTTGAACTTAATTCAGCCCATTGAGAGTTTAATTAGGGACAAACCTTAGTTATTAGAGCGCATCACATTAGAAAAAAGGCTTAAGCCAAGCCCATGATATTGAAGTTAACCTAAGTTTGCATTATAAATAGAGCATTATGCCTCACAAATTAGGAGGGAGGAAATCAGAATCTCACAATACACTGAAGAATACACATGAGAAAAGGAGAAAAGAGAGGGAGAGAACTCTCTCGGCCACCTTGGCCGAGACATTCGTCTTGTCATGTTGCACTACCGTTGTGCCATCGACCGTCGATGACGTAGCTGCTAAACTTGAGCCCAAGTTGCTCCTTCCCTTGGCCGGACGCTGCTTTCTTCTTCCTCGTGGCCACCCAACTGAGCCTCTTGCCACGAACAGCCTACAAACTCAATAGCATTTCTTGACAATCACTAGTGAGCCATCAAGATCCCGATTGGTTTTTGCGGGTTTCCCAAGAATGGTTAATACTTCTAGATCGTTTGACGTTGTTGCTCCAATTGCCCTTAGGACGCATCTTTCGATCATGTGTTGTTGCCTTCATAATGCCTAAGCTCTTAGGTTGCATTTGGTTATATGAATTTCTAAATAGGATAGTGATTTGATAAAATATGATAAAAAATCCCTGTCTCAAAAACAATAACATTAGGCAAGTACAAATTTGTAAGTTAGATATTAGCAAAATCATCCAAAACAATATATCTTTTTCAAATTAATGTATTCTTACCAAATCTTTTTCAAAACAATAACATATTAAGATTAGATATTAATACCACTTTTGTCTCTGTATTTGATAGCAAACATCACTAGCTAACCATTCCATCAATGGATGGAACAATTATTGAGTATGACATGACAACAGGTGACAATGAGTCAATAAGAGCGAGTCAAGTAAAGGAACTAAAAGAAATCAAACTGTTAGACAAAATGATTAAATAGTAATATGGAAATGCATTAAATAGCAATCCACTTCAAATATCATATGATTCCAATAAATAGCATAAAGAACATCATTTGATGATGTTAATTGTCATAAAACAACAAAGAGACCCTACAAGAAACCTATTACTTAAAGATAAAATTGGCTACAACTTTCCCCTTCCAACTCGTACAAATCCACTGAGACTCATCACTCCAAATCATTACTCATTCTCTTCTCTCATCTCTTGGAGAAGAAATTCCATAAATGCCTTCCTGCCATCTCCTTGAAATCCCAAAAAAAAGATGAATATTTCATGATCCTTCACAAATTTTCTACATAAATTTATTCTATCCATAGTACCTAGAGACATTTGAAGAAGCTCCTCATTTATTTTTTGCTTGTCATTATCCAAATCCTTAGCATGTCCGATGCAGCTAGCAATCATCTCCATCCTCTAGTTAGCTTTTTCCAAGAATGAGCCAAAAGTTCCTGCTATCTCAACTAACCTAGCGGCATATGTGTCATTTTCTTTAGCCCTTTTTCTTCTTGAAGAATTAGCAACAATTCGTGTGTGAAAAGATGATAGTGGTGGTAAGTTTTGACTTACACCATTAGTTGCCACATCATCATAATTTCACCTTCTTTATGATCTACTATCGCATGAGCTTCTGAGGGGTATTCATTGAGATTTCCCTTGGCACGGTCTTTTCAAATACGGTTGCTAGTCAATCATATTGAGGGAAGGACTTCCCTCTCAAAGAAGCGGCTCATGGATAGGCCTACAAAGAAAAAAAACATTGTTTTGTTAAAATATGAACAAGTAATAAAGAAGAAAAATAAGAAGAAGTGATACAAACCTTGCAATATTTTTGTCAACTATCCTCGGAATGAATATTGGCATAGTGTTTTTCACGATCCCACCTAAAGCCACTATGATCCCTCAAGTCATATATTTGATTGTACAACTTTTTCATCTTCAACTCTATGTGAGAATTACCCTTGATGCCAAAGCCAGGGCACTTTTCTTCAAACCACTTCTCTAACATAATCATGTAACCACTCTCGAAGCTGTTATTAGCTTTCATTTTTTCGTGCAACTAATTCTCCAAGACCATTTATGTGATGTTTTGAAATTTCTATTCATTTTGAAATAAATGAAGCGGTTATTTATTAGTGTGTTGTTAGTTACATTTACTTCAAATTGATCACTCACAAGTTAACTAACTTATTCAGAAAGACAATTAAGGATCGATACGCATATGACTAGAGAATTCAATTGGGAATATACCCTTCGACCATAAGGATCAAAGAGGGATAATATCATGCATTCACAAATCAATTAGTGATTGGAAATAAATTGATTTGATGAAAGTACGAAATTAGATTATAGGTGATTCCACATGGCTTCAATATTAATAATGAACAATGGTAAGTTGATTCCTTTATGATTTTTGTACTCAAGATGAGTAAATGATCCCTCGAGATTACATAACAACCAACGGTTACCCCTGAATTGAATATGCACAAACACGGATTGAAAATTATCAACTATGGGTCAATTTCGCGTGAAAACCCTAAAAGTCACATGATAATTTAGGTCGTACTAAAGTCACAGTTGATATATTTTAATCTTGATTTTCAATTTGATTTTGGATATCAAACTTTCAAGAACCTCGCAATTAACCTATTGGACGTTGCCTCATTAATTCTCAATTTTATCGAAAATGCTGAAAATTTTGGAAAAGCGAATAATGGACTAAGAAATTGGAGTTACGGGAAGTGGGCCCAACCGAAGGCCCATTGGGCCTTGCAGCCATTGTGGCCAGCCCATCAAGGGCCCATAGGAAGGGTGAAATTACCATGTTGCCCTTGGCTTCTAGAAACCTTTAATTGTGTGGTCTCAAGGCAATCTTGAAGGCTAGGTCCACATTGAACCTTGGAGAGCAAGTTGGGTTCAACTTGCCTATCAAGTTTTTCTCTGTCTCCTCTCTCTCTCCTCTTATGCTGGCCGACCACCCTTTAGCCCCTCTCTCTCTTGTTTTTCTCTCTTCCCCCTCATTTTCCTCCATTTTCCGCCTCTTGCTATCATTTTTTGCCCTTGCCATTTGTTGTTGTTGCTGGTCAGACCTTCTGTCGCTTGCTAGAGTTGTTGGTCATTGTCTAGGAGCACCACCAGCCGCCATCTAGCAGCTATCTGGCATTGCCCAGCTACTGTTTCCCCCATATCCAGTGCATATTAGCCCTTGCCGGAGGATGTTTTATCACCGGTCACCACCATCATCATCCTTTGTTGCCCTCAAGCTAGCCACACATCGTTCTCGCTGCCGTTGCCGTTCCAGTATTGTCGGATTCGATTAACATGTGAGTTAATTTCCTAATCTTTGATTAGGGTATTAAACTCTATTAGTGGTGATTAGCTTAAGACTAATCTTGGGAAGGATTAGTTTAGTGCTAATTAATTGTGCTTTGTGCTAATTTTGATTTGTGGTAGATTAACTATAATTAACCATGTTTAGTGATTAATTTATTTATAGTTAATCCTTATTAATAGTAAATTATCATGTTAATATTGTTTAGTATTAAACTATGCTATTAATCATGGGTTAAATTTAATTAGCTTAATTAATCTTGGCATGATTAGTAATAATTAATTAGGGGTGTGCAAAAGAACCGGAACCGCCCGGACCGCCGGAACCGGACCGGACCGGCCCGGAACCGGTGGTTCCTAAAGGGACCGGTCCGGTTCCCGGTTCCAATTTATTGGAACCGGTGAGTACCGGTCCGGTTCCCGGTTCCATGGGCGGATCCGTCCGCCCGCCCGCCCATCCGGACCTGGTATTATAATAATAATATATATTAATTTTTATTGTAAAAATCATTTTTTTTAGTTGAAAAAAATTAAAAATTTGAAGCCCCATGTTTATAATTTTTATTATTTTATTTGAGGCAACCTACCAAGAGAGGTAAAGAAAAAGCGCGAGAACATTTGCGAAATCTCTAAATAGACAATCTTTTCGATACGTGTCCAATGGAGTTTATTTTCTTCGCCCGCTTGTGAGATCGGTTCCATAGATCCACCCGGGAACCGGACCGGACCGGCGGTCCGGTTCTCGGGTGGATCCATGGAACCAACGGGCGGTTCCGGATCCAATTTTTTGGAACCGGTTCTTAGCGGGCGGTTCCGGTTCTAGGGTGGGAACCGCCCACCCGGACCATGCACACCCCTATAATTAATTATATTTAAATATTTTATTTAAATAATAAATAATAATAATTAGTAATTTTGATAATTTATTTTTGGGTAATAATTAATTAATTATTTTGAGTAATAAACTAATTTCATATATTAAATAATTAATTATTTTTGAATTAGAGTTAATTAAAATGTCCTTTAAGTTAGGAAACCCTAACTTGACAATATAGCTAGATGGTGATCCGATCTCTAATCATGAGATACGATGCCCAAAGTGTGGAAAATTTATTATCCTATCCATAATTATTTAGATATGATATTTGATTTACTCATTACCAAATTTGAACAGATAACCTTCCATCATTATCCATTAGGGGTATCCCAAAACTTGACTTGACTCGAGTATGACCCAAATATAACCTGACCATGATTCGAACATGAAATAAGTATAGTACATGTTTCCGAGTTTTAATATTATTCGAGTAATGATTATAAAACAACTAGAGCATATGTATATGTTTCGGATTGGGTCAGGATCGGAACATTATTAGACCCTAAACAAGTTACTTACATAAAATACAAATAGAGAAACACATTGCTCAAAGCCTCAAACATATTGATCATAGTTATGATTTGTGAAGAAACACAAACAAGCACTCCATATCTCACCGTAGACTAAAACTTCCCTTTCATTGACTCCTTTGTCGTTAATTCCTACGCTAGCCTCCTATTGTTGCCCTCCGTCCGGTGTGCTACTTGCCTTACCCTAGTTCTTTTGATGGCATTACATTCCCTCTGATCTCCCCTTTTGAATCAAGGCTTAAGGCTTCCTTAGCCCTTCTTTTGTCTTACTTCCTTATCTTCTCCTTTGCGCACTAGCTTAAGGATAAGGTTCTCTCGTTTGATTGGAAACGACAAATGACGTGGTGAGTTAAGTAATGTTGGTGATGTTGGGTGATTTTGGTTTGCTTGCTTTTTGTTGGGTTTGATTTACTTTGTGAAAGATAGGGATGCATTTGTTTGGTAATTTTTGGCTTTGAGATGGAGTTACAATTATGAAAAAGTAAACAATCTATGTTGAATGTTGAAATTTCATATGCTTAATTTTAGTTGAATTTATGACATTTTTTTCCTTTTGCATCTTCCAAAAATGAAAAGATAGTGATGCAAAAATACATTTGGCACTATTTTCGAAATTGATAAGAATGAATGATCTCTTTGTTGAAAATCTAGTCCTCTAGCCAAAAGAACTTGCTATTGATTTATTTTTTCTTGGATATTCTTGCAAAGAAGATAAAATCAACTTTTCATTATGTAATTGTTAAACCAATGTAGGGAGATCTCCATGAATACTTGACAAGTAGAGGAGCATTAAAGCCATCAAAAGCAATTAGGTTTGCTCTTGACAAGCAAAGGAGCATTAAAGCCATCCAAAAATCATGCTGAATCAGAGGTAAAAATTAAGCATGTGTTTCACTCTTGCAAAGGAATAGTAATGCTTGTAATTTGCAATAAAGGATGGCCTTTGTTCCATCTCTCTTCTTTTGACCTAATGTGTGCCGAAGCCGAATCCATAATTTCACACACTCATTCATGAGATTTCCATTCTATCACTATTGTGCAATTGTAGCCATTTCTCTGACATGCAAGATTACAAATCATAGAAAAACTACACCTCTACTATGAATGTTGTAAGAATGAGGCCTAAAAATATCAAATTATGATCTTTGCAGGGGGAGTTGTTTCATGGCAATCGAGATTGCAAAAATACATTGCTTTGTCTACAATTGAAGCTGAGTATATTGCTATTACTGAAGGAGCTAAGGAACTCTTGTGGATGTAAAAATTCATACAAGAATTAGACTTGAAATAAGAGAAGTTTGTTTCATATTATAATAGCATGAGTGCTATCTATCTTAGCAAAAATCCGATATTGCATTGAAGATTGAAACATATTGATGTGAAGTATCGTTGGATTTGAGAGAAGTTAGAAGAGAAGCTCTTCCTACTTGAAAAAGTCCACACCGACGACAATGGATCCAATATGATGATCAAGGCAATGCTCGTAGTGAAACTTGACTCTTTTAGAAGAAAAGCGGGCATGATTAAACTTCCCACATGAGGTGGAAGGGGAGATTTGTTAGCTGGGTTTATCTCTTGTGGGGTATAGTTAACATTAGAAAAAAAAAAAAGAAATGGTTGAAAAGAAAGAAAAGAAGAACTGCTCTGTGCATTCTTTGTTATGCCTGACGTATGTAGAGAAGTGAAAAAATGGCCAAAGAGAAGAGTACCCACATAAAAGAAATTTTACCGAAACAAGGGAGAAGAAAATAAAGGAGAATTGAAACTTTACGGCTCCATTTTGAAAGCCAAACATTAATGAAATTGGTTTAAATTTGAGTATGTTGTTTGTGAGATTGAGGGCTATGAGTTTATGGTTTTTGTTTGTTGAGAATCGCCTTTGAATTCTCCAATTGTGGTTAGGATTTTCTCACTTTGAATTTATTGATTCACCTTTGTGGTAAAGAAATATGTTTGTAATGTTGATGTTGATCCTATAATGTGTGACTAGAGAAAAATACATTTATGTATTATACTATTCTTTGTGATTAATGGAAGATTTTGGGTGATGGGTAGTTTTCCCCGGTGGGGTTTTCCACGTTGAATCCTTGGTGTTCTTGTTGGCTTTGTCTTATTATTATTTTTGCATTATATTTGCATATTGTGAGGATATATTGGTTGGTTATTGTTAAGGTTAAGTCGATTTCAGTTCATCAAATTTCATGGGAGAAATGGATCTTAATTAAATTTTGCCATGGGTGAAATTGTTGCATTGGGTTCTCCCTAACAAAGTGGTATCAAAGCTAGCATTGAAATTCTATTGATTAATAATGGAAACTAGCAACATCATGTTTAAGTTGAATGCCTCAAATTATTCTATTTGGAAGCCTCAAATGAAAGATGTGTAATGAATATAATCAGGCTATATGCTTGAATGCTCCACATTTTCTATTGCTAATGTTTTTACTATGCCTTCTCAATATTGATTAAGGTTCGAGCACACTATAAATTATTGAAATAATAATTTGCAAGCTCTAAGTGTGATAAATAGAATGATTGCTAGATGTCTTCATCGAGTAATTTTAATGTCATAAATAGAAGAATGGGATCTATAATGTTGGGACATTGAGATTTCTGATGAAGAAAATGATAAGTATTTATAATGTTGGAGCCTTATTGGTTGTGTTGATTGTCAAGGGACTAGCTCAATGCATAATTATTTAGTGAGATGTAAGGAATATCCATATGAATACGTCAGAAAAAAAAAAAAGAGGCAAAAAAGTGCTTCAAGTCAACTTGTTAGGGTTGGTAGTTCATTGGGTCCATAGAAATTTTGCGAAAGATTTGGAGGACCATCTGGCATTAATTAAAGAGGCTTTGGAGAGGGATGATGCATTGGTGAAATCTAAGGTTCCAAGCAAATTTATGAAAGAAATGACTTGGGAGAAGAGCAAATCTGGTAAGGGCCACATGATGAGCAGGGTTTTGAATTTAATGAAAACAGCCGAATCTTCAATAAGTATGGAAGATGTTATGAGAAAGTAGAAAGTGTTATCTACTTATGCACGATATTTAAAATATACTGTTGATAAGGTAATTATCATTGAGAAAGTGGAGGGTTTGACTCAGGCTCTTCGAGTAACTTTGTAGTAGCTAGAGGGAGGAGGCAGCATTGAAGATGTGAAAGCTATCTGTGGTTCAGACGTTCTATCTATATATTTGAGTTGAAGAACAAGTGTGAAGTAAATCTTGCACCATTCATACATGGTACACGCTACACTTTTTGTGGTCGACATTTTACAAAAGTGCATAAACTTCAAGAGATTGTTAACAAGTTCCATTATTATGTTCGGGATTGTGACGTGATTATTGACTTCTATTGTGAGGCTAATGAACGTAATTGGATTGTATGCTTAAATGGTCTACACTACATTACTACTGTTTTTCTATGCTTTTCTAATACTGATTAAGAGTCTTACATACTATAAATTATTGAAATAATAATTTGCAGGCTCTAAGTGTGATAAATAGAATGATTGCCAAATGTCTTCAACAAGTAGCTCTAATGTCACAAATAGAAGAAGGAGATTTACAATGTAGGGATATTGAGATTTGTAGAGAAGAAAATGCTAAGTGTTTATATTGTAAGACCCTTATTGCTTGTTCTAGTGGTAAAGAGATTAGCTCAATGCATCATCATTTAGTGAGATGCAAGGAATATCCATATGCAGACATCGGAAAAAAGGAAAAAAATTCCTCGGGTCAAGTTGTCAAGTTGGTAATTCATCCGATCCATGGAAATTTTGCGAAGAATTTAGAGGACCATATGGCATTTAAAGAGGCTGTGGGAGGGATGATGCATTAACGAAATTCAAGGTTCTAAGCAAATTAATGAAATAAATGACCTAGGAGAGGAACAAATCTGGTGAGGGCTGTATGATGAGTAGGGTTTTGGATCTAATGAAAGATGCTAAATCTTCAATAAATGTGGAAGATGTTATGAGAAAGTAGAAAGTGCCATCCTCATGCACAATATATGAAGTCTATTGATGATAAGGCAATTACTATTGATAAAGTTAAGAGTTCGACTCAAGCTCTATGAGCAGCTCTGTAGTGGCTAAAAGAATGCGGTATTGAAGATGTGAAAGCTATCTGTAGCTCCAATGTTTTGATCTAGATATTTAAGTAGAATGACAAACTTACACCATTTATACATATTACGTGCTACAATTCCTTTGATCAACATTTTACGAGAGTAGACAAATTTGAAGAAATTGTTGACAAATTCTATTAGTATGTTCGGGATGGAGACGAGATTATTGATTTATGTTGTGAGGCTAATGAAAGTAATTGAGTTATATGATTGAATGCTCTATACTCAATTGCAAGTATTTTTTCTATGGCTTCCTAATGTTAATTAAGCATTTGACACTATAAATTATTGTAGTAATAATTTGCAAGCTCTAAGTGTGATGAATAGAAGAATTGCTAGATATTTGCAGTAGGTGATTCTAATATCACAAATAGAAGGAGATCTATAATGTTGGGACATTGAGATTTTTGGAGAACAAAAGGCTGAGAGTTTATATTGTAGAACCCTTATTGATTGTATTAGTGGTTAAGGGAGTAACTCAATGTATCATCATCTAGCGAAATGCAAGAATATTCATATGCAAACATTGGAAAAAAGGTAAAAAATTACCTTGAGTCAAGTTGTTGAGGTTGGTAGTTCATTTGATCCATGAAAATTCAAAGAAGGATTTAGAGACCATGTAGCATTAATTAAAGAGGCAATGGGGAGGGATAATGTATTGACGGAAATTCAAGGTTCTAAGCAAATTAATGGAAGAAATGAGCTAGGGAGAGAGGCAAATCTGGTGAGGGTTGCATGATGAGCAGAGTTTTGAATCTAATAAAAGAGATCGAATCTTCAATAAGTATGGAAGATATTGTGAGAAAGCAAAAAGTGTCATTTACTTATACACAATATCTGAAGCCTATTATTGATAAAGCAATTACTATTGAAAAAGTGGAGGGTTTTATTCAAGCTCTTTGAACAACTTTGCAGTGGTTAGAGGAAGGAGGCATAATTGAAAATGTGAAAACTATTTGTGACCAAATATCCTAATCCAGTTAAAGTGAATGGACAAATTTGTAGTATATCTTGTACCTTTCAAACATAGTATGCGCTACACTTCCTTTGCTCAATATTTTGCAAAAGTGGATAAACTTCAAGAGATTGTTGACAAGCTCTATTGGTATGTTCGTGATGGTGACGTGATTGTTGATTTCTATTGTGGGGTTAATGAATATAATTAGGTCGTATGCTTGAATGTTCCATACTCCATTGCTCCAAATACTTATTAAGGATTTATCAAACTATAGATTATTGCAATAACAATTTGCAGGCTCTAACTATGATTAATAGAATGATTGCTAGATATCTTTAGCAAGTAATTTTGATGTCACAAATAGAAGATGAAAATCTGCAATGTGGAGACATCACGATTTCTGGTGAAGAAAATGTTAAGTGTTTATATCCTAGGAGCCTTATTAATTGTGATTAATAGAAGGATTGCTAGATATCTTTAGTAGGTAGTTTTAATGTCACAAATAGAAGATGGAAATCTGCAATATGGAGACATCATGATTTTTTATGAAGAAAATACAAATGTTTATATCGTAGGAGCCTTATTAATTGTGCTAGTCATGAAGGGACTAGCTCAATGTATTATCATCTAACAAGAGATAAGGAATATCCATATGCAGACGTCGGAAAAAAACAAACAAACAAGTGCCTCGAGTCAAGTTGTTGGGGTTGGTAGTTCATCGGGTCCATGGAAATTATGCAAATGATTTGCATGACCATGTGGCGTTAAGTAAAGAGGTTTTAGGGTGGGATGATACATTCGCAAAATTCAAGATTTTGAGCAAATTATTGGAAGAAATGACTTGGGAGATGAGCAAATCTAATGAGGGCCCTATGATGAGTAGGGTTTTGAATCTAATTAAAGAGGTCGAATTTTCAATAAGTATGGAAGATATCATGAGAGAGCAGAAAGTGCCATCTACTGATGAATAATATTTGTAGTGTACTGTAATAAGGTAATTAGTATTGAGAAAGTGGAGGGTTCAACTCAAGCTCTTCAAATAGCTTTGTAGAGGCTAGATGAAGAAGGCGGCATTGAAGATATGAAAACTATCTATAGCCCGGATGTTTTAATCGAGATATTTCATTGGAAGGACAAGCTTGGAGTATATCTTGCGCCATTCATACATGGTACATGCTACACTTCCTTTGGTCAATATTCTACAAAAGTGGACAATCTTCAAGAGATTATCGACAAGCTTCATTGGTGTGTTTGGGATGGTAACGAGATTGTTGACTTCTATTGTAGGACTAATAAATGTAATTGGGCTATATGCTTGCATACTCCATTGCTACTATTTTTTTAGGCCTTCCTGATGCTGATTAAAGTTCTATGACATTATACAATCAAATTACATTCATTAACATCACAATAGAAGTCAACAATCAAGTGACTATCCCAAACATACTAATGGAGTTTGTCAACAATCTCTTGAGTTTATCCACTTTCATAAAATGTCGATCAAAAGAAGTATAACGTGTACCATATATGAATGGTGCAAGATATATTTCAAACTTGCCATTTCACTTAAATAGCTAGGTTAGAACATCTGGGTTACAGATAGCTTTCGTGTCTTCAATGCCACCTCCTTCCTCTTGCCACTGCAAAGTCGCTCAAAGAGCTTGAGTTGATCTTTCCGCTTCCTTAATAATAATTATCTTATTAGCACTAGACTTTAGATATTGTGTATGAGTAGATGATACTTTCTACTTTCTCATAATATCTTCCATACTTATTGAAGATTCAACTTCTTTTATTGGATTTAAAACCTTACTCATCTTGGGATTCTCGCCATATTTACTCCTCTCCCAGGTTATTTTATCCATTAATTTGCTTAGAACATTGGATTTTGCCAACGCATCTCTCTCCCTATAGCCTTTTTAATTAATGGCACATGGTCCTACAAATCTTTCATAAAATTTCCATGGATCCAATAAATTATCAACCTCAACAACTTGATCCGAGGCACTTTTTTACCTTTTTTTTTCTAGCGTCTTCATATGGATATCCTTACATCTTGCTAAATGATGATATATTGAGCTAGTCCCTTGACCACTAGCACAACTAGTAGCGGTCCTACAATATAAATACTTAGCATTTTCTTCACTAGAAAATCAATGACCCCACATTGCAGATCTTTTTCTTTTATTTGTGACATTAGAACCACTAGCTCAAAACATTTATCAATCATCTATATTTATCACACTTAGAGCCTGCAAATTATTATTTTAATAATTTATAGTATGCCAAACCCTTAATCAGCATTAGAAAGGCATGGGAAAAATAGTAGTAATAGAGTATGAAACATTCAAGTATACAATCAAATTATATTCATTAGCCCCACAACATAAATCGACAATGAAGTGGTTATCTCAAACATACCAATGGACCATGTCAACAACCCATTGACATTTAGCACAGGAGGTCGTGTGCTGGATATGTGTCGTAACTTCTTGACCTCAATCATGGTGGAGGCTTTCATATGTGCTTAAGTTGGTTACAATATGAACCATTTTCACGTTCAATTGAGAACTTAGAAGAGATCAAAATCTTTGAGTTAGGTGATAAAATATGGTTATAGAATATTTATACCTTTCTTTATTTCAATGCATATGTTAATTCTCATTTTTATCTTGAATTTATTGCAAAGTTGCCAACTATGACCATTGAGCGAAACTCGATATTGACTTTTGTCAATTGTTAACATTCCCATGAGCCATTACTAAATGTGCATGGGGGGTTTTGTTTAGAGGTGGGTTCTTCTTCGAATCTAAAGTTTATTTGGTAAGAAGCTTTTTAATTTTAAATTCTTTTGGTCCAAGAAGTCGGTCTAAAAATGAAGTTGCAAATTTCTCCTTAATGGTTCTTTCGTTTGGTGATTGATGTCTAAAGTGATTTTCTGTCCTCCTTTCTTGGTCATCTAAATGTTTATTTTGTGTCTCCTTCTTCAAGCACCGGCTGTAGAGTCAAAGATGAGATAAAAGAGGAGGAAGAACAAAAAAGATATGGTTATGTAGATCTCTTCATAAGCCCCTTATTCACTCACTCTTAACCAGAATTGTAGTATCTCGATTATTTTCTAAGCTTGTCTTTAGTTGATTTCTTTGCTTAGCAATGGCAATTTCCTTAGGAAATTGACGCATGGAGTGAAACATTGTGTCCATTTATGAACAAATTGCGCAATAGTAGAAGCACTTTGCTTGTGTTATAAAGCATAATAATTTTGGTACATATGGCTATATTTTTAGGACATATGTTAAAGAAACTCCTTTATATAGTGTTGTTTACTCTTTAACATTATAGTAATGTTTTCCCCCTCTTTATGCAGTTGCCAAGCTCCTATTATTCCTTAATATTGAGTTTCATTTTCTTGACATTTTTTTGATACTTTTTTCTGTAGTTTCTTGTTAGTAGCTCAGATTCTTCTTAGAATTCTTGTAAACTTTGAATAGCGAGATGGAATGCCAAAGATCTTCTTTATTATTTTCCGCCACAGAAGCTTTTCAAATTATCATAACCTTTTATTTTGATTAGTTTGCTCATTATTGTAAGAAACTATTGCGTTGATTTATGTTCTTGATGAATTCCTTAAGGAGGCATTCTTTGTCCAACTTCTAAGCACACCGAAAAAATATTTATGGCAAATTTTTCGCAAGAGATGCTAAACATTTAAAATATGCATGTATAGAAATTCGCCCAAATTACAAAAAAGCAAGAGATCATAAAGAATCAAAGAGGGAAGCCACCTCAGAGGAAATAAAGGAGAAGCACACTTAAAAAAAAAAAACCCAACCACTCGACTTGGTTTTTCACTTTGTGTTTCATACAGTTCAGCTCAAGTTGGGTTAAGTCAAAGCAGACGACCCTATTTTTTGAGTCAGGTCAAGTAACATTAAAACTCAGCCCGACCCGACCCACTAACACCCCTATTGTCCTTAACAATTTAGATATGATTGTTGGTTATTTCGTGTCCTTATTGAGTTAGGAAGTATGAGATTATGGATTGCATTATTTAATTAAATATCTATCTGTTGCTTGATTGCTTTCCTTAAACCGAAAACTCAAAAAATGTATTTGAATTGGATTTGATTCTTGCTAGAATATTGCTTGTTTTAGGATAGATTGCATGTTTAGATTAGGTAATTTATTTATTCCAAATTTTTAAAATAAAATTACCAATTTTTTTTTTTTGGGATGTTAGATTTTCCTTTCTTTAATTCAAATTGCTTGTTTAATTATTAAGTAATTTAATTTCTCATTTTAATTAAAAAGAAAAAGAAAACATAAAAATATAATACATATATCACGTAGAATTAGGTCATCCGTTGCATGTCATTAGCATGCATTAAGGTAGTTTAAATGTTTGACATATTAGAATCACCCCTCATTAGATTACGTAGTAAAATTAATATTGCAAAACATATAATTTACATTTTAGGTTGCACATTGCTTGCCATCTTAGTTAGAAATTTTTATGCATTATTGGATTGCATTGCACAACCCTAAATATGATTTCTAATTAACAATTGGTTACTCAATTTTAAGATTTTCACTCATTCAAATTAAATCTATAAAAAATTACGTGCAATGCATGCAATGCAAACACAATGACATACATAATGTCTATTCTAAATTAATGATCTAATATAATGATGGGCAAATATTAATGCAACTATCATAATATGTCACATTTAAATAATCATAAACAAATCTAATTCTATGTGACACATGCATGATATTTTTTAAGTTTTCTCTTCTTTTTAATTAAAATTTGTAATTAAAATTACCCAATAATTAATTAAATATGCAATTTTAACTATGGAAAATGAAATCTAACATTTTGAAGTAACGCTTTTGGTTTTTTTTTTTATTATTTTAAATTCGGAATAAATAAATTACCTAATCTAAACAAGCAATCTATCTTAAAACAAACAGTATCTTAGCAATATCAAATCCAATTCAAATATATTTTTTGGGTTTTCTTTTTAGGTAAACAATCAAACAATCAATATATATTTAATTAAATAATGCAATCTACAATCTTAAGTTACTTAACTCAATAAGTACACAAAATAACCAACAATCATATTCAAGTAGTTATTGACATTATGGAAGGTTATCCATTTAAATTTAAAAACGGATAATTAATTATCATATTTAGATCATTATGTATAGGATGGAAGATTTTCCATACTTGGGCATTGCTAGTAGTTGGTATCTAGTAATTAGAGATCGAATAGCCATCTAGGTAAGTTGTCAAGTCAGGAAACATTTTAAGATTTTGTGAATACTACATCATTTAAGCAAATATCTAACAAAATATACCTAAATGCTAACAGAATATATCAATCAATTGCAACATTTATTGATTCCCTCAAATAAAATAATTAAATATTATGAATCTATTAGAGATATATTAGAGATATGCACCTTACCGATGTTCTTTCCAAATTTGAACCAAGCACAATCTGACTGGGATCGCAAAAAGAATCGGAAAAATGAATCGTCGTCGAGAGGGCTTGAAACGCTGGGAACCGCTTGGAGCTGCTCACTGAAAATTGCTACTGGAAGCTGCTGGACGCTAAGGACATCGAGCACGTGTTGAGCACCAGCAACTTCGGACAGGACACCGGGACTGCAGAAAATTCGCTGGGTCTGAAACGCTTGACTGCAGAAGGTTGACCAGAAGACCTCGTAGATCCCCTGGTGCAACTGTTGAATACTTGGGCCCCTTGGTAATTGCCAAGAAACTCTGCTGGATCACCAAAGTGGAAGAACGCCGCAAAAGAGCAACCAACAACAGAGCAAAGCTTTGTTTTTTTCAGGGGATTTTGGGCCCACGAGTGAATATCTTACCTGAGATTGAGTAGAAAGAGAGAGAATGGAACGCCAGGGACTCGGATTCAGGATCTCAACGAGGTTGGAGGCTAGATGATTACAGTGCAGTAGCAGCCTTGTCGGAGGGATTCGAATCGGCGAGTGCTGGTTCTTCGCTAGTCGGGCTGATGTGGCTGGCTGGGGCTAGGGCCGTACAGCAAAGGGAACGGCATCGGGACTGTAAGGGCACAGCTGCGGCAGCGCCATGGGGGTTCTCAGCCAAAGCTTAACCTAGAGCTCTCTCTCTTTTCTCACGTGTCTCGTTCGTGTATTTTAATGAATTGCTGGCCTCTAATTCGTGATATATAAAGCTCTATTTATAAAGCAAATTTAAGTTAATTTCAATAGCATGGGCTTAACTTAAGCCTTTTCTAATGTGATGGGCTTAACTTTTTACGTAACAATGTTCAATTTAGCCATAACTATTTTATCTATTGTATCCATTTTGTATAATCTGTTTACATGAGTTACGTGTGTTAAATCTTCAAACTCATTATTTAGGCCTCCGGATTATATATTATATACACTTAAGAATCACTTCCCCATCATGTCATGTTTTGTTTTTAGATACAAATTATAAGAAGTAGGGATTCTCACTTATAACTCCAGGCTTGTTTTCCTAATATTATCACCGATTGGAAGAGAAATTTGAATCGAGGGCTTTCTCTCCCTACTTGAAATTGAGACGCTTGAACAAAGATTGCAAAAAATGTTGATAAAGCGCTCAATCAGATGCTAACGATCGATTTGATCTGTCTACTGACAAGTGTTCGTGGCATCGGCTCTAATTCATGACATCTAAGAACAGACCATCCCTTGCGAGATGCGTATGGATGAGCAAATTTAGAATTACTGCAGTTGACGGCTACGTGGAGAGACATGACCTTCGACGTGGTACCCATCCAATGCCATTTGCTTCTTCCGACATTCGGCCGGACAGTACACCCCGAGGTTGAAACTGCATTTGAATATTCAAGCACTTTCAAAGATTCAGAACACACTAAAAGTCATGAATTGCCCTTTGGTAGCGACTAATTATAGAGATACAAATCCTTAATTACATTCAGATTTGGAGCGATTTTGATGTAAAAATAGTGCTCTAATTACTTCAAAAAGTAAAACTCTGGTAGATAATGCAAATATACCTGATAATTGCTCTTGTTAAGAAGGTCTCAAAGAGATGTAAAAGTTATTTTCCCAAAAATATAAAAAAGATATCACAGAAAAATAAAAGAATTTCAACTTAGAAAATATATAGCGTAATCACTAAAATAATAAAGGAAAATTAGAATATCTGCAGCCAATATAATATTTTATTTTTCATACAAACAACCTTATGATTTGGCTACGTGTATAAGTACATATCCCTTATAGTAAGAATCATTAACTATATATTTTCTCAGCTTCATCATTCAAAAGGGTATATAACCTTCCAGCCTATAAAGAATATCTCAAAATTTACGCTCAACGCATCTTAGACTTTCTCAAAAAAAAAAAAAAAAAAAAAACTATTATGATTTAGAAATGAATATAAAAGAGGAAAAAAATGGAATCTAATATTGCCAACACTCGTTGAACGTTTGAGGTGGAGGCTATAGCGTCTCGAAGAGCGCAATTTCCTAGGGGAATTAGGGGTGTGCATCGGGAGTTGCCACAATTGGGAACTACCTAGACTAGCTGGTTTTAGGCGATTCCCATGGGTATTAGTCAGGTTTGTGGTTCCTATTTTGGAACTAGTGGCTGGTTAGTCTAGTTCTTGATTTTATGGTGGGAATCAAACTGATTGAACCGACTATATACGTGTGAGTGCGTGTGTGATATAAGAAAGCCTAGGATATGTATTTTGTGATGTTCAAAACTACATTTCATGTTGCTGGAAGATTATATTTGACACTTTGCTCTAACAACTCGAAGCTTGATGTAGATGATGACGACAAAATAGGCAATGAATCTGTAAAACCAAGTCCAAGAGGAGCTCCCTCCAACAAAATTGACAGATATTCATTCGCAATATGTGGCTGAAAGTTGACGTGCCTAGATTGCTTTTTCGAATAGGAAAAAATAACTGAGTGACTAGTTCCATTGGAGCCAAATTGGTCGGTTGGTTCAGTTCCCGCTTCCGAGACTGACCATCCAATCCTCAGTCCTAGAAATTGGGAATGGTCCTCCCACTCTAGTTCCTAGTTTCTTGGTGGGGCCGGATCGAATTGGGAACCAATCACCTCTAGGGGAAATTGGCTAGATGACTTAACCAAATTTTGGAGGTCTTGGTTTGAACAACTTATAGGATTTTTTGGTTCGCAAGACTTGAAGTGATGTGTTTAAGGTTAAAGAGCAAGGAAGATGAAATGCGAGAGAGATAATTAGAGAATTAGCGGATAGAAATAAGAGAACAAATAGGAGAAGGATTATGAGACTGACAATTGTTAGGACTTTTTATTAGAATTTTAAAGTTTGCTGCAAATTAAGTTGGACCAGAAAGGAAACTTGTGAGGAAAGGTTCTATCACCGATTGAGCTCACGTGGACGTGAGGAAAACGTATGGTTTTCACGAAATACTGAACTTTTTAGATAGGGTTATCCACTAAGAAAAGATTGACATAAGTTGATTTACTATACAGTATGATATATTAGTTATTTAAACGAGTCTATCTCCTTGTTCTTTTCTTTTTCAAACCGAATTTTCAAGACTACCGTTTGAGTCATGCAATTCGATAAATCAAATTAAAAGATCCTTTGAATCTTTTTTTTTTTTTTTGCCCTTTTTTTCCATCTGTAGCATCAACTACGAGTCACAAATAATCCACCATAGATCTGCCAAAAGAAGGTACTAATCTATTCTTCAATACAAGTGAAACAAAGAAAAGAATCGACTCTTTATTAATGGGATTTTAATCAGATCTATTTTTTGGTGAAAAGAATTTTTTATATATTCACCGTTAGATGGATAATATGAACACTTAAAGATAATCATGTAAATGAAATCATCCACTTGATACTCAACGAATTTGAATGTGAACCGATACTATGTAATCTAATACCCAAAGGAATTATATTATATAGATAGGTAAACTGAAGGATGGTAAAGAGTTCCCTTCTAGCATCAATCTCTAAAATAAAGCACTAACAAGTCCCCTCTAAGATATATCCGCAAGCAACTGATTCAAAATTTTCCTCCAGAACTTCATCGTCTTCTCATCCTCCTTGCCAAGCCCCAAATATTTTCTGCTGAACCCGTTGCGGCAATCTGATCATCACGGCAATCTGATGAGCAAAATGGTTGATCACCGTACATGTAGACATCATTGTTCGGCTGGAATTCCTTCTTGCACAATGTACACTTCTTGATAAACTCCCCGAATAGCCCCAAGTCGTTACTCTCGTCAATCTTCTTCGCTTCTGACAGCTCTCGCTCAGGCGACCTGATAAAAAATATCCCCTCAATTGATGGCGGTTGTGGTCGTCTCGAGTGTTGCTCCTCATCCTTTGACATAGAATTGGCCTCTAAAGCATGGGATAGTATTTTTGCCGTGGCTGGTGCCGCTTGCTTCAGGAGGTTACTAGGATTTTGAGAGGATCCGCTTGGAGCTTCAGAGTGTCTCGTGGCATTTGAATCCTCAGCTGGTTTCGAGCCCTTTGATTCCGTGTTCATACTTTGAAAGGGTTTCATGATGGTGGATTGCGGTTGGAACTTCTTCTCCTCAATCGTCAGGATATGGTCATCATCAGTGCACAGTCACGGTTGGACAAAGATCCAATGTCAGCTGAGGAGGCTATCGCAACGGGATGAAAGCATCTTCAATGGCTGAATCGGCTAATAGATACAACTAAATATTCAAGGTTGTCGTTTCAACGAAAGATGACAGTTTTCTGAGGGTGTTTTGGCTCGTGGGAAACGAAGGGATGCGTTTAGGGTTTGAGATTAACCAGAGTGAACGTGAAAGAGTGATATATAGAGAAGAAGCGGATCAAAGCAACAGATCCAGCAGGATAAGGATTCTGAGACCGATAATTATCAAGACCTTTAATTAGAATTTGAAAGTTCGCTGCAAGTTAAGCTGGATGACGAAGGAAACTAGCTAGGATAAGGTGGGATGTGAGAGAAAAGTTGCGGTTTCCACGAAATACTAAACTTATAATCCCGTTTAAAATTTTGTTTTAGTTGATTTATCAGTTTAAATCGATTATAAATCTAAACTACATCATTCTTCCTTAACAAAGCCAAACCAAATCATGGGAATAATATACCGATAATATCTAGATGTACGTAGCAGCACATTGGAAAACTATATTTCTGCATAATGACAATGAGCATTTATGCTTATATTGGGAGCTATGAGTATGTCTTTTATAAATATGGAAAAGGTAATCACAAAGGGGTGAATTAGAGAGAAATTTAACATAACTTGACCTTTTTAATGTGTTACAATCAATGGGTATTTAATTTCGAAAATTATATAAATATGTAGCAATGAAATTAGCCATCTTATTCTAACAAGAAAACTAGCTATTTTAGAAAACAGCAAAATATCAAATAATATACCTAATATCTAATAATATTTTCTCTAATAGGAGTTCTCTAAAATTCATACATGAAAAGTCACTCATTATTAGCGATTGCTCCATTCATGTACATCATTGTATCAATTGGTTCCTATCTAATATGTCTAATAACAAAAGGAGTTCCTTTGTAAAGAGTGAAATGACACGATCAAAATTTTGAAGGATTAGTCGATTTATTAGTCTATTTATAGTAGATTTGATTGCGTCAATTTTATACGTCGCGACATGTACATGCTATACATCTCTAATTATGTATGAATACGCGAATTGGAATATTACAGTAGGTGACACTGGCTACTTTTGCTGGTCTTCCATATGATCTCCACCATCCGATGTTGTTGGTGCAGCTTCTATGTGATACCCGTCCAATGCCATCTGCTTTCTTCGACATTCAACCGAGCAGTATGCGCCAAGGTCGTACCTGCGCTCTCCAAGCAATCATTTCCAAAAGATTCAGAGAAACGCAAAGTCCAAATTCAGTTTCGGTTCTTTGTAGACTTGACAATCAATGAAAATTCACCGCTTTCATGTATGTGGGTTAAGCAAGAAAAGCGAAGAGAAAAAAAGACAAAGAACAAGCAAGTTAATTAAACGAAAGAAATGATCAGCAATAATCACGAATTCACAAGGGCCACAAATAATCTCTAGATAAGGACGACTCACCCGTACATGTAGACGTCGGCATTCTCCGGGAGCTTACGCTTGCACCACGAACAGTTCTCAAGAATTTCCCTAGAATACCCTACTCGATGAAAATGAGGGTCGTCGATCGTTGAATTTCGTCTAATGTCCGTGTCACCTTGTGGGGTATCATCAGGTGTCCCGATAAAGAATTTGGGGGCCAACCTAGGTTGACCTCCATCCCGAGTCGGTTCCGCATTATTCTCAACGACCGACTCCCGACCATTAGGATCTTGCTCCTGTCCGGTGATGGCGAGCCGATCTTGGAGATTCTCGGCAAATGTCAACTCAGTGGCTGGCTGGTTGCCGGCTTGTCCAACACTCTCGGAATGCTTGACGTCGACGACGTGATGTCTCGGGGACAACATGATGATTGCTCACGAGTCTCTGTGGATTCAGGTGGCTGCTCAGGAGATGAAAGAAGATGGAGGCCCTTCTGATATCGAAGAAGATAGGGGAAAAACACAAAAGAAAACGCTAAGGGAAGATTTTATGATAAGATCAAAGATGGTATCTTGGAGAAGAAAGAGCGCAAAAGAGATGAACTCGTGGGTTTTGCGAGAAGATGATTTAATTAGGGTTTAAGGGTAGTTGGTTTTGCTTGGGAACCCTTTTTGTAGAGTGCGGTGTAAATAAGGCTTGAAGGACTCGTGAAACAAAATTTGAGAATGTGTTCTCGCCAATTGCCGTTGGATTTCGGCTCACCACCAAAACGGTTTCTTAACCGTCCCACTTAACCAATCACTTCAAATGGATGTATTTTTCTTGAAATATATTTTGGATTATGACTCCCGCATTACAATTTTTTTTTATGTACACCTTTTTTTTTTTTCCTAAGTGAGCTATTCGGATCGGTCTTTGATTAATCTTATGGAGAAATCGAGAGATTGAGTGGTTAAAACTCTCGCATGAATGGTTTCTTAACCAATCGCTCGAGCAATGTATTTTTCTTAAAATATTTTTGGATTATAAACACATCATACAATTCTTTTGTATACACCTTTTTTTCTATAACGAGGTTCTCCGATCCTTCTTTGATTAATCTCATGGCTGGACTGAGAGATTGAATGGTTGAAATCTCATATTAACGGTGGATAAATGACCGGAGTAAAATTTTCCTTCCATTTTTTGAAAAATAATGCATAGGTCATTAAGTGTAGATAAAAAATTACTTAGCGAATAATAGATTCTCTCTCATTAAAATTCCAATTAAATTCAATTTCCTCCTTTTCCTTTTCTCTCTTTAATTTTAAGATCCAAGACCCACGATGCCAAGAAAGACTATCCACTCAGAAAATAAGTTCCATAAAAAAAAAAAGGAATTCATAAAAAAAAGAATACCGTCAGTGTAAAGTATTTTGTACACATGCAGTCATGAAATAGAAATTTTCATCCACCCACTGGACTGAACTAATTTAGCAAATGAAAACTTGTATACATGATAATATATGAGCCCTGTTTGTATATTGATTTATTTCCACCATTAGTACACCAAATAAAAGTCAACGTAGATACTCTAATATAACAACCACATATACATTTAGCTAACAGAGTGATTCGTGATTTTAACCACTAGACGAAACTCAAAAATAACGTACTTGTAGATATATGATTAGCAACTTATTACAAGGAATTATTGACAAATACACGTAGCTAATTATACTGTATGCATATGAAAAAAAGAAGAAGCACAACTTAGGTCAATGGTTAATAATAAAGGTTTTCAACTGCATCAATCCAATAAAGTCGAAGTCCCCTCTCAAGATGCATTTGCAACTGATCAAAGTCTTTCCTTAAGGACCTCAACGCCTTTAGCATCCTTGTCGAGTCCAAAATCGTTTCTATTGAACTCATCCAACGCAATCTGATTGTCCCAATCTGACGAGTAAAATGGGCGATCGTTGTACATGTAGACAACCTTGTTTAGCTTAAATTCCTACTAGCACAATTTACACTTTCTTGATAGACCCCCCAAATAACCCCAATTTGTCACCCTCATGGATTTTTCTTTTTCGCGGGCAATTCTGGCTTGGGTGACTTCATAAAAAGATTCTGAAAACAAACAAGTCCTTACAATCAATGAGATGGAAACTTATTGATTTCGCTATTATTGGACGAATTTTAATAAACTATCTATTATATTTTACCTATTATAGGTTGGGTTAAAGCTGTGGTTAAATGATTTAAAATTGACCTACATTTATTAGTCCTAAATATGTCCGTGCGAATTTCAATGAAAAAAACGACGATGATATTGCCACGTATAGTGAAAGTACTCTTAATGGGTTTTCAATACTTGCAAACATAGGAGTCACCAACTAATAGTTGATTTTGTCATATCACTTTAATAAGATTTTGGATGGAACATGACGGGAGTAGTTAATTTTTTGCTAAAAAATCAATGTAACGACTAATTTTGTCACTAAAACAATGTATGGGGACTAAAATTGATTGTTGCTAAACATAGGAAGACAAAAAGTGTAACTTGTTTAAGATGTTTGTATAGGTAGGCGCCACACGTCAATATAGCCCGTGCTAACCTAAAACTTTCTAGTGGATTTCAAACAGAAATTTGATGAAAGGACCTAAATTATCATTGTTGAGTAATATGATGACTAAAGTGTTATAACCATGCAAAGTATAAAAATAAAATGTGAAATATTCCCTCCAATACTACAAAGACAAGAAATTCAATTTCCATAAAAGTTTACGAAATATTGTGCTAAAATAATAATTCATTATTTTATTGTATAACCACTGATATAATTATTTATTAAAATTTATAGTTAAGTGTATAGTATATTATTATGGTCAATTTTTGTAAGTCCTAGATAAATGAGCATAATATTATAATATTAAATAAATATATCAACTTAATAAATCAATCAAATATCCATAACTATCATTTTTAGTTAACTTATGTCTTATATTTGATATTTATTATTTTTAAAATAAAATAAGTTCAATAATATCAATTTGTTTCGTAATTAGTTGGTTAGCTAACTAATTTTTAATGATTATTTTATGACAATTTACTAAATTAATATAATATTATTACTTTCTAATTATAAAATTGTATTGTATTCTAAATATAACAATCAACAATGATAAATGAATTTTACGACTCTCTCTACCTCTTGTGGTAGCTCCCCACAATCCAAAAACCCTAAGGTTTCTCCAGCTCCTTCTCTTGGCTCCAGCAATGGAGGAACACACCCTCTCCACAACCCATCCCCAATTCCCTCCTTAGCCTCAACCCATCAACCCTTTCCCTGTTTACTTCTGCATTGTCTTTCTCTTCCATGGACACCACCCAGAAAATCGATACATCACCCGTTCTGCCTAGACGAACACTACCCACACACATTCCCCCACAAATTCCACCCCAACTTGCATTATAAGCTGCTTCATTGACCTTGCCCAGCTTCACCATAGTCACTCGAACCAGCTGCAATGGAGACCACAGAAGAGGAGGAAGTCAGACTAGCAATGCTATGTAGAAGATTGGGGAAAATGTGGTCACCTCAAACAATAACATCAGTAGGTGATGTTATCTCAGCAAGCAAGGTAAGGGAATGTCAACAAACCCTTATAGGGCAGATATATCAGAACCTTAAAATCAATTTCTAAGCCTTTCAAAATACAATGAAGAGGGTTTGGAAACGTGAAAACGTTGATATTAACCTACTAGCCCCTAGTATATTTGCTGTTCGGTTTGCCTCAGAAATGGATAAAGAAAGAATAGAAACAACAGGACCTTGGTCCTTTGCAAACCACCTTTTGCTATTGAAGCCGTGGCAACCTAACACTCCTTCAACATGCTATAAATTTGATACGTGTAGTTTCTGGGTCCATATTCACGGTTTACCTACAAAATGGATATCAGAAGAAGTAATAGCACACATAGCAGAGGATATAGGGCCTGTAATTGAAGTGGAAGTTGAGACAAAAGGGTATATGCCCTATAAAATAGGGAAGGTGAGAGTAGAGATGAATTTGAACATACCCCTGAAATCAAGAGCGCTTTTCAGTAATAAGGGCAAGAAAATTTGGCTGGATTTTCAGTATGAACATTTCCCACACTTTTGTTATTCTTGTGGAAAGTTAGGACACTATGCTTAGCATTGTGGGGGAGATTCCATACCAGGAAGATAGATTCTTAGATAAAAAAGACATGATGTTTGGCTCGTGGCTAAAGGTAGAAGCAAACGAGTTTAGCCCGTTTTAGGATGTATACTATGGGAAGTCAATGGAAGAACTACTCGAGGAAATGAGCCCCCCTGAAACACCCACAAACATGGGCATGCTGGTCGTTTATGAAACACAACAGGAGGCTTGTCCAACCCAATCTATCCAAAGGGACAAAGGTAAGAAAAAGGAAGCTGCCCAAGAAGAGATGCAATGGAACAAAATAGGGGGAGTAATAATTGATTTACAGCTTGATCGGGAAGTGGAACCCCATTCAAAGAGCACCATTTCTTTGGAGAGGACTGCTGTTGAAAAACGAGGCAAAGGACCCAAACATGCTGCGCAGAAAAAAAGTGAAGAGATACTCGCCCTATGCACCACAAGGGATGAGTAAGCAAGCTTTTGATGACACTACATTACTAGACACCCCCATGCTTATGGAGGAAGAAATAAGAGGATGGGCTCTGGTGGCTAGTCCTAATAAGCCGTTATGTCACAACTGAAGCTATTAAGTTGGAATTGTCAGGGGCTGGGCACCCCCCTAACATTCCAGGCCATTAGAGCCCTGGTGGCTCAAGAAAGGCCTGCTATTGTAATATCCCGAATTTTGGTAAGCTTGAGAATTTTCGGAAAAAGGGTTTAACGGGCGGAAAAATTGAAACCAAGAGAAATTGGACCGATTGGAGGCCCAATGGGCCTTGTGCCTTTGAGGAGTTAGTTACGTGGGCCCAAGCTAGCCAAGTGGGCCCAAGGAAGCCCAACTTCAAGCCTTTGAGCCCGTTAGCTTTTTCTAGACGTATCCCTTCGATTTGAGCTCGAACCGATTTTCTTCTAGCCCGTATAAATTTTTGGTCCGTGTACGCGTATAGTAAGGTATACTATACTTTGAGGAATTACCAAATTGCCCTTTCTAGAAGATGTATTTATTCTTGGAGGACAAAGAGAAGAAAAGTCAAGGAATGAGATATTTTGGGGCAAGTTGATGAAGGGAGATGAGGTTTTGGAAGAGAAGTTTGATTTGGCTTCTTGCTTGGCTTGTTGCTTTCTTTCTCCCTTCTTCTTCTACACGTTGCTTTCTTTCTCCCTCCCCTTTGTTGACTTTTCTTCCCCCTCATCTCTTCCTCACGTCCACCACTAGCCACCCCACTTTTCCCTTTTGTCTTTCTCCTCTCTCTCTTGAGTTCTTTTCTGGTTTTCCTCCAAAAACAGCAGCTGTGCTGCTGTGTTTCCCCCGAACCAGCCACCATTAGCTGCTGTCCTTGATGCCTTGCCATCGTCGAGGAGCCGCCCAACCATCACCGGACCGCCACCCCCTTTCCTCTCTCTTTTCTCTTCCTTTTCTTGTTGTGTTTTCTGTTTTCCCGCTGGAATCCAACCTTGCCGCCGTCACCGGAGCCGCCGCCACCGCCCAAAGTGTAGCCACGGAAGTCAGGGAGCCAGCCGCACACCGCCGGCCACCCCTAGTCGCCGTTAGCCGCCCGTTTCGGCCATTTTCGCCCAAAAACTCCATTCCGCGTGAACAGTAATCCGAGGGCTGTTTTGCCCCGTTTCAGCCACCATTTGTCGTCCGTTGTCGTCTCCGAGCTTACCCCTCGTAGCCCTCGTCCCCCTCTACGCGCCGGTGTCGCCGGATTTCCGATCCAAGTAAGTTAACTTCCTAATCCTTATTTAGGGGTTAATCTTGCTTAGGGTTTAATTAGTGTATTTGTGTATTTGTGATTAATTAAGGTTGATTGGTTGATTATGTTGGTTAATTAATAATGATGAGGATTAGTTAATTGACCATGGTTAGTGTTAAAGTAACCTGGGTTAATTAATTAAAGTAACTAAGGTTAGTTTCTAAAGTAACTATGGTTAATTATTAATCATGGTTGAGTTTATTAACCCTAGTTAGGTTAAATTTAGTAACCATGGTTAATTTTAATATCATTTTATTAATTTCGGATTAGTTACTTGTTCATGATTACTTGTTCATAATTACTTTTACGATTCATTCACGACATCGTTCACGGCACTTTGTTCATACGAAACAAATTTTGGTTTCAAATTGATGTGTTCTTGGTTGTTATGTTTTCTTGAAGTGCCGATTGTTAATTATATGCGTGAATAATGATGAAACGCATGATCGAAGACCGAGTGGAAGTGAAAGTATTTGACTTATTGAGTTATTCCCGAGAATGAGGGAATGTACGTGATTGTTGATTGGTTGAATTTGAAATTTTGGAATTGTTGAGTGATACCACATGACATATTGCGTGGGTTATCAGAAATGGCATGTCGCATGAGCATGGATGATGTTGCATTCACGACAGAGCAAAGAAAAGAATGGATTGTTTGATGATGTGTTGCATGGTCACATTAAGAGGAGAGCCCGGCGCTGCCGGTAGACCGCCAACCCTTGGGGTTGTGCCGTGGCTTTTTGGTCGTCTTGACTTCGGTCGGTTGCCTGACAGTGGTCAGTTGCGGGGCTGCGGCAGTGAGGGGGCCCCATGCTCCATAGGGAATGCCGTCGATGGGAGAGAGCCCGTGACGTCGTCGTGCCTCATGGGAGAGGACGATGCCTGGTCTTTGACTGGTAGACCGCCAACCATAAGGTTGTGCCGTGACCCTAGTGGTCGTAATAATCGGACCATATGTGTGGATGTGAGGCACGAGAAAGTTGTGTGAGATGCTCTGATTATTCGCATGCTCTTAATGTCGTGATGGATTAAATGACAGTTTCTGCAGGTCGTGTGTGCCAAGGCCAGGTAGGGTCGCCTGTGATTGCACCAGTGTAGTAAACTGTCTTCTGTAGTTATTTCTTTGAGATGGTGCTGGATGATTTGATGAATTAGGTTGTATGTTAAACTCCCGAGGCGAGCAAAGTTCCTAACCGGGGCTTAGGACTTTAACTTGCTGAGTTTATCTCAACCCGTCATGGTTAACAATTTTCAGGTCCGTAGAATGGAGAATCGACGCGTGTTACGGTTCATGGCCGTCTTTGAAGGGAGTAGATTAACCCTGGCTTGTTGGCCTCATTGGCTCGTTAGGAAGATGCCCGTGGTAAGGGCTTGTACTTGTAAACTTCCTAGGGTTAATTAGTAGATAAATAAAGCAGTACTTTTGAATGTGTTCTTGTTGGGTTTTCCTGCTATCCCTGCTTTTGTAATTGACCGGGGATTGTGTTTCGCTTCCGCATGCGTTTAACTAAAAGATAAAAATAACGGTCGGCGACGAATCCTGGGGAGTCGCATCAAATGACCACGAGGGAACAGGGGTTGCCGCGTGCTCGAGGGTCGGGGCGTGATAGCTATTCTATTTCTAATAGAAACTAAGAACAAGGAGGCGGTTAGTAAAAGACTAAAACGCAGGCTAAAGTTTCAACACAGTTTCATAGTCAACCCAAGAGGCATTGCTGGGGGATTAGCTATCTTTTGGACTGATCAGGTAACACTCTTGATTAAATCAAGTTCTATGCATTGTATAAACTTAACTTGCACAGATAGGGAGTTGAACAATACTATGAGAGTATCATGCATTTATGCACCCACTGATTTCCAAGAAAGACTGAAGTTATGGGCTGAAATATCCACGACTCAACTCCCCTTCCATGGCCCCTGGGTGTGCCTTGAGGATTTTAATGAAGTGTTGTATGTGTGGAAAAAAGTGGGTAAAAGAGTTGTTGAAAACTACAGAATGAAGGCCTTCCAAGATTTTCTAGATTCCAATGGATTAATGAATATTGAAAGTAAGGGATGCGCCTTTACCTGGTCAAACAATAGAGAGGGGGATGAACAAGTAAAGGAAAAACTGGATAGAGTCCTAAGCAATATAGAGTGGAGAGTGGCGTTCCCCGAGGTGGAGGTGTTTGCCTTACCAGTGGTAGGCTCAGACCATAGCCCTATATTAGTGGACTTAAATCCCCAAGTGGAAAAAAGAAGGAAAGAGTTTAAATTCGAAGCGTACTGGTTAGGGGATGAGGAATATGAGCATGTAATGCATGAATCATGGCTAGAACGAGCCGCGGAGGGGGGAGATCTTAGCTACAAACTAAAAAGGGTCACAACAAAGCTACATTTTTGGAGTAAAAGAAGATTCTCCAATGATCGCAATACCATTAACTCCTTAAAGGAAGAATTGTAGTAGTTAACCAATGACACAGTAGTGAACCGTGACAGCAAGAGGGCTCAAAAGCTTAAAAATGAAATTGAAAGACTATGGTGTCAAGAGGAGATTTATTGGGGGATGCGGTCTTGTATTCAATGGTTAAAATAGGGAGACAAAAATACAAAATTCTTCCATGCAACCACGGTGCAAAGAAGACAGAGGAATCGTATTAACATGCTGAAAAACCCAGCTGGTGAATGGACACGTGACCAAAATCAGATAAAACAAACGGCTGCCGTGTTTTTCAAGGAGCTATACACCTCAGTGGGAAACCGAAATATCCAACCAGTACTAGACCAGCTACCGTGTCTAGTAACAGAGGAAATGAACCAAGCACTGGTTAGGGACGTTACCATAGAAGAAATAAAACAGGCTACGTTCCAACTAGGAGCACTAAAAGCCCCTGGACCAGACGGTTTGAATGGACTCTTTTTTCAGCATCATTGGGATGAGATCAGCCAAGACATTTACACTGAAATTACAAAGTTTTGGAGGGCAAGTACCTTAAATCCATAATTGAACAAGACAATTATTACCCTCATGCCAAAAGTTCACAGCCCAGAACAGGTGGATCTCTTTCGCCCTATCAGTTTGTGCAATTTCACTTATAAGATCATCTCTAAGGTGATGGCAAATAGACTAAAGCTATACCTCCCTCAACTGATAACTATGGAACAAAGTGCGTTTGTAAAAGGGAGACTAATTCAGGACAACATACTGCTAGTACAAGAGGTGCTACACCAGCTACGAACAAGAAATCGGAAACGGAAATTCCAAGCAATGCTAAAGCTGGATATGAAAAAGGCCTATGCCTGAGTAGAGTGGGATTTTTTAGAGGCTTGTATGTCAAAGATAGGATTTAGTGACACCTCGGTTGCGCTGGTTATGCAATGTGTATCTATTGTCTCGTATAGTGTTAAAATCAATAGGTAGCTTCTACCATATTTTCATCCATCTCGAGGAATTCGTCAAGGCGACCCACTATCCCTCTATCTCTTTATCCTGGTAGCAAATACTCTATCCCATCTACTACACAAAGCAGTGGAAGAAGGAGGCATAAAAGGAATTAGATTAAACAGGGCGTGCCCCATTCTATCCCACCTTATGTTTGCGGATGACCTTCTCTTATTCATGAATGGAAAAATTACAGAATATCAGAACTTTGCTGCTGTCCCGAATCAATATTGTTATGCATCAGGGCAAACTATTAACTTTAATAAATCAGGTATGTTTTTTAGCAAAGACTGCCCACTTACCCTTAAGCAAAGTTTGACTCATGAGATGAGAGTTGCAGAACTTGAAAAATCAGGGAAGTAGCTGGGTATTCCCTCGGACTGGGGGAGATCAAAAAAAGAGATGTTTGCTTGGGTCATGGCTAGAGTGAACCAAAAACTTGAGGGATGGAAAGAAAATCTAATGTCAAGGGCAGGGAAAGAAGTATTGATAAAAGCAGTAGTACAAGCGATACCGCAATATGTCATGTCAGTTTTTAAAATTCCACTATCCGTATGTCGGGCCATTGAAAGAAACATTGTTGATTTATGGTGGAAAACGAATGACCAGCACAAAGGAGTCCATTGGAAATGATGGGAATTGTTAAAAGAGAGGAAAGCAAATGGGGGACTCGGTTTCCGAGACCTCATCACCTTCAATGAAGCTATGTTGGGAAAGCAAGCTTGGAGATTGATTAAGCAGCCGGATACACTTTGGAGTAAGGTATTTCAAAGCCTCTACAATCGACATAGAAATCTACTACAGGTTGGGAAAAAGGGGCAACCCCTCTTGGGGATGGCTTAGCATATTGAAAGAGAGGAATACTATCCTACCTTCACTAAGGTGGACCATTGAAAATGACGAGAAAGTGAATATTCGCGAGGATAATTGGCTTCCTAGAGGAATACTCAGTGGCCTTGCAAATAGAGAGGATCCTAAAATGGTTTCGGAGTTGATAGATGTGGAGTACATGTCATGGCAGGAAGACAAAATCAGGAACCTATTTGAGCCGGAAACAGCAGTAGAAATACTCTCGATCCCACTAAGCAAACACAGGGCAGAAGATCACATAGTATGGACACCAACTAAGACAGGGGTATATACAGTCAAAAGTGCATATTAGTGCACACAATCCAAATAGAGTAGTCCTAAACAACTAGAAGCCTCTTCCTCATACCAGATACCGCACTCACTATGGTGACGCATTTGGCAAGCTCAAACACAGCTGAAGCTTCAACATTTTCTATGGCAATTATGTCATAATGCACTGCCAACAAGGGAGAACCTTTGAAAAAGAAAGATTATACCTCATGATCAGTGCGCAATGTGCCAAAGACAACCGGAAACAACCAAGCATTTGTTTCTCCTTTGCCCCTGGTCAGAACAACTATGGAAACACCCTGAAATCAACATTGATATCAATCAGAGGCATGTTACCCAAATTGAAGAATGGATCGGCAATTTTCAGCATGAGACCATACCCTTCGAACTCCTAACTTAGATTTTGTGGCAGATCTGGAGAGGCAGGAACGCCTTCATCTTCCGTGGACAGCAACTCCAGCTAGCACACCTAATTGACTCTGCTTTAGCCTAACACAGCAACATCAGTACATGGGTGGCCCGAAATAACCAAAAAAATAGCTCACAAAACTGCAGAACCTATCAACTGGAAACCCCCAGCTTGTGGGTCTCTCAAGTGGAACATAGACGGATCCTTCAGCAGAGAGAATGGAGAAGCCACTATAGCAGGGATCTGCCAAGACCACCGAGGGAGGATGCTCGCCGGCTTTGCACGTTCAGTTGCGGTGGAATCACCGATCCAAGCAAAAGCAAAGGGCTTCCTCGAAACCCTAAGGTGGTTGTCGGAAAAAAGAAATGCAGGAGAAGAAGCCCGTAGCTAGGAAATAGAGACAGATCAACTTGAACTAGTAAAGGGGATAAGTGGGATAGCAGATCAGCAGCAACTCCCCACGTGTGCAACTGAAGATCACTTCTGCTGGGAAGTGCAGGCCCACCTCCGAGAAGCCCAAGCCCTCTTAGCAAATTTGCAGTCCATCAAGTTCATCCATTGTAAATGAGACACAAATAGAGCAGCGGATTGGGCTACAAAGGCTCAACGTACCAAAACGTTACTGGCCAACTGGGCCCAATACCCCCCATCAAGTCTCACCGAAATTTTATGTTCAGATGTATCTCACCTCTCTCCTCAGCAATGAAATTTTCGAACTTTTGACAAAAAAAAAAAATTTCAGGTGTTGGGGTCCATTTAGAGTGAATTATGATTCCTTCACATTGGAATGCCATTCCACTTCAAGAAGACCCAGCCAAATAAAAGTTAAAGAGGAATGTTGGTCGAATCAAAGGAATGTTGAAATGCCCATTCTTTTGAACCAAACAGCAAACAGATCGTCAATCTATTTTGATAGGAGAAACTCTCATAACAACGAGAGCAACAACAAATAGCGAGAAACTTAAAAGACTAAAGAGTTCACTTCTTGCATCAATCTCTAAAACAAAACCCTAATAGGTCCACTTTAAAGACACATCTTCAACTTATTTAAATCTTTCCTTAAGGACTTCATCGTCTTTTCATCTTCCTTGCCAAGCCTGAAATCTTTTCTACTAAACCCGTCCAAAGCGATCTGATCATCGCGGCAACCCAACGAGCAAAACGGGTGATCACTCTACATGTATATATCCTTGTCCGGGTTGAATTCCTTCTTGCACAATGTACACTTCTTGATAAACTCCCCAAATAAACCCAATTCATCATCCTCATCAATCTTCTTTGCTGCTGATAGCTCTTGCTCGGGTGACCTGATGAAAAATATCCTCTCAATTACCAGTGCTCGCAGCAGTGTCAAGTGTCTCTTCTCATCCTTAGACACAGAATTGGTCGCCGAAACATGGCATAGTATATCCACCATGACAGGCACGACTAGTTTCAAGAGGTTGTTGGGATTTTGAGAGGGTTTGCTTCTAGTGGCATCTGATTGGTCGATTGGTTTTGAGTCTTTTGACTCCGGGTCTGTGGCTTGAGAGGGTTTGGGTTGCGGTTGGAACTTCTTCTTTGAGATCTTCAGAATATAGTCATCATTGATGCACAGTCCCAAGTTGAATGAAGATCCAATGTCGCCAATGCTAGTTGAACGTTCGAGGTGGAGGCTATAGCGTCTCAATGAGCACATCTTCAATGGGCCAATCAACTAAAAGACGTAACCAGATTTTGGAGGTTTAGTTCGAAGAGGATGAACAGTATCTAGGATGTTTTGGTTCACAGGATACTAAGGGATGTATTTAAGGTTTGAGAGCAAAGAGGTTGAATGTGAGAGAGATATACAGATAATTAGCGGATAGGAGAAGGATTATGAGACCCACAATTGTTAGGACTTTTTATTAGAATTTTAAAGTTTGCTGCAGATTGAGTTGAATGAAAAGGAAACTTGTGAGGAAAGGGTTTATCACTGATTGAACTCAAGCAGGATGAGAGGGAAACGTATAGTTTTCACGAAATATTATTAGATAGGGGTATCCACCAAGAAAATATTGACATAATTTGATTTGCTTTATCTTGGTTATTTGAACGAGCAGATCTTTTTTCCGAACTGAATTATCTAGACTACCGTTTAAGTCATGCAATTTGATAAATCAAACTAAAATCCTGTGAATCTCCCCCCCTTCCCCCTCTCTTATATCTGTAGCATCAATCACGAGTCACAAATAATCCACCACAGAAGTTCCAAAACAAGGAACTAATTTATTCTTCAATGCAACAAGTGAAATAAATAAAAGAATCGACTCATTATTAATAGGATTTTAATCGGATCTATTTTTTGGTGAACAGAATATTCTATATATTCACCGTTAGATGGATAAAATGTATACTTAAAGATAATCATGTAACTGATACTATCCACTTGATAGTCAACCAAATTGAATGTGAACCGATACTTTGTAATCTAATACCCAAAGAAATTATATTATATAGATAGGTAAATTGAATGATGGTAAAGAGTTCCCTTCTAGCATCAGTCTCTAAAATAAAGCACTAACAAGTCCCCTCTACAGATATATCTGCAAGCAACTGATTCAATTTTTTACTCAAGAACTTCATCGTCTTCTGATCCTCCTTGCCAAGCCCCATATATTTTCTGCTGAATCCGTCGCGGCAATCTGATCGTCACGGCAATCCGATGAGCAAAATGGTCGATCACCGTACATGTAGACATCATTGTTCGGCTGGAATTCCTTCTTGCACAATGTACATTTCTTGATAAACTCCCCGAATAGCCCCAATTCGTTACTCTCGTCAATCTTCCTTGCTTCTGACAGCTCTCGCTCGGGTGACCTGATAAAAATATCCCCTCAATCATTGGCGATCGAGGCCGTCTCGAGTGTTGCTCCGCATCCTTCCACACAGAATTGGCCTCCGAAACATGGGATAGTATCATTGGGGATCGAGGCCGTCTTGAGTCTTGCTCCACATCCTTTGACACAAAATTGGCCTCTGAAACATGGGATAGTAATTCTGCCGTGGCGGGTGCAGCTTGTTTCAGGAGGTTTCTAGGATTTTGAGAGGGTTCGCTAGGGGCTTCAGAGGGTCTTGTGGCATTTGATCGCTCGGCTGGTTTCGAGCCCTTTGACTCCGTGTTGGTACTTTGAAAGGGTTTCATGATGGCGGATTGCGGTTGGAACTTCTTCTCAATCGTTGGGATATAGTCATCATCAGTGCACAGTCCTTAAGTGGACGAAGATCCAATGTCAGCCGATGCTTGTTGAACGTTCAGGGTGGAGACCATCACGTCGGGAGGAGGGCATCTTCAATGGCGGAATCGGCTAACAGATGCAACCATATATTCAAAGTTGTCGTTTCAACGAAGGATGAACAGTTTCTGAGGATGTTTTGGTTCGTAGGAAACAAAGGGATGTGTCTAGTGTTTGAGATTAACGAGAATGAACGTGAAAGAGTGATATATATGGAGAATAAGCGGATCAAAGCAACAGATCCAGCAGGATAAGGATTCTGAGACCGATAATTATCAAGACCTTTAATTATAATTTGAAAGTTTGCTGCAAATTAAGTTGGACGACAAAGGAAACTAGCTAGGATAAGGTGGGATATGAGAGAAAAGGTGCGGTTTCCATGAAATACTAAACTTATCATCCCATTTAAAATTTTCTTTTAGTTGATTGATTAAAAAATAAACTACATCATTCTTCCTTAGCAAAGCCGAACCAAATCACGGGAATGGTATACTAATAATATCTATGACGTATGTAGCGAAACACATAGGAAAACTACGTTTCTGCATAATGACAATGAGGACGGTGTTTTTACTTATATTGGGAACTATGGGGGTGAATTAGAGAGAAATTTAACATAACTTGACTTTTTTATTGTGTTACCAATGGGTATCTTATTTCGGAAATTGTATAAATGTGTAGCAATGA
The DNA here is from genome assembly GCA_014182735.1 of Corymbia maculata. Lineage (NCBI taxonomy): Eukaryota > Viridiplantae > Streptophyta > Magnoliopsida > Myrtales > Myrtaceae > Corymbia > Corymbia maculata. The sequence goes on from CM024689.1 coordinate 28,997,181, forward strand.
AATTAGCTATCTTATTTGAACGAGAAAACAAGCCATTTTAGAAAATAGCAAAATATCAAATAATATACCTAATACCTACTAATATTCCCTCTAACAAGAGTTCTCTAAAATCCATACATGAAGAGTCACTCATCATCAGTAATTGCTCCATTCATGTACATGATTGTTCAATCGGTTTCTATCTAATAGGTCTAATACCAAAAGGAGTTCCTTTATAAAGAGTGAAAGGATTCGATCCATCAGTCAATTTACAAGTAGATTCAATTGCGTCAGTTCTATACGTCACGAAATGTACATGTATATACATCCCCCAATCATGTATGAATACGAGAGCTGGAATATTACGATAGGTGACATGGGCAACAATTTTGCTTTTCTTCTATACGATCCCCACTATCCGATGTCGTTGCAGCGTCGATGTGATATCCGTCCACCGCCATCCGCCTTCTTTGACATTCAACCGAGCAGTGTGCGCGCTCTCTAAGCAAGCATTTCCAAAAGATTCAGAGAAACACAAAGTCCAAATTCAGTTTCGGTTCTTTTTAGACTTGACAATCAATGAAAATTCACCGCTTTCATGCATGTGGGTTAAGGAAGAAATGAAGGGAAAAGAAAAAAAAAAAAAAAAGAATATGCGAGTTAATTAAACGGAAGAAATAATCAGCAATAATCACGAATTCACAAAGGCCACAGATAATCACTAAAATAAAGAAGACTCACCCGTACATGTAGACATCGGCATTGTCCGGGAGCTTACGCTTGCACCACGAGCAGTTCTCAAGAATTTCTCCAGAATACCCTACTCGACGAAAATGAGGGTCGTCGATCGTTGAATTTCGTCTGATGTCCGTGTCACCTTTTGGGGAATCATCAGATGTCCCGATGAAGAATTTGGGGGCCAACCTAGGCTGGCCTCCATCCCCAGTCGGATCCACGTCATTCTCGACGACCGACTCCTGACCATCAGGATCTTGTTGGCATCCGGCGATGGTGAGCCGATCTTGGGGATTCCCAGCCAATGTCGACTCGGCGGCGGCCTGTGTGCTGGTTTCTCCAACACTCTCGGAATGCTTGCCACCGACAACGTGATGTCTCGGGGACGGCATTATGATTTCTCGCAAGTCTCTGTGTGTTTAGGTGGTTGCTCAGGAGATGAACGAAGATGGAAGGGGCCTCGGATTCGCAGAAAGATGGGGGTAAAATCGAAGGGAACGCCAAAGATGAGATCAAAGATGGATACTCGAGAAGAAAGATCGAAAACGAAATGAATTTGTGAGTTTGAGAGGGGATGATATGATGAGGGTTAGGGCTTTCTACTTGGGAACTCTCTTTTATATAGTGTGCGCAAATGATTTGACTAGGGTTTGAGTGTTCGCGCCCAAAGGCCCTTGGGTTTAGGCTCCCCGCTAGAAAACGGCTTTTCAACCGTCTATTAAGCCAATCACTTTGAGTAAAGTATTTTCAACGAAATATTTTTGAGTAATAACACAATCATAAAAAAATAATAATAATAAAGGTTAAAGAGAAAAGGAAGTAATTATAGCCTACACCAATAGCGTAAATGTGTTTTTCCTTGAGCAGAACTTATCCTATTTGCCTTTGATTAATGTAAAGGATAATTACAATAAAAATCTTAAAATTATTACACTTATGCCAATTCAATTTCAAACCTTTCAAACAAAAAGAAAAAATTAATAAAAATTAAATTTTCAAAAAAAGTCAAAATGTAAAAAAAAAAAATTGTTCACGTTAGTATTCACCGTGTCATATAAGATGGCCAACGTCCATGTTATCAATTTTTGGCCAAAATTGACTAAAAAAACTATATTGGCAAATCTTCAAAAGATTTACGACTAGATTAGCCATATTAAAAGATTTATGACTAAATTAATACGAATGCAATAGGTTTAAGATTCTTTTGATAATATTCCCATCAATGTTATGTTTAGTTTTCGAGTGTGAATGGCCAAAGCTATTAAATGAAGAGTAAATATGATTGTTTGAGTAATTTTTTCCTTACAATGGCGGTGCATGCTATAATTACCCTTTAGTTTTGAAAAAATAGTGCAATGATCACTGGTGTTGAGAAAAAGTTATTTTTCTAATAACTGATACAGAGAAAACAATTATTTTTCTAATGACCGGTCTCTCTCTCTCTCATTCAAATTCCAGCTAAATTTAGTTTCTTTCCTTTCATTTTCTCTTTTCTCGAATGCACTATGATATTATCTCGGGTTTGAGACCCATGATGCTTTTACAAAAGAAAAAAAAAGAAAAAAAAGGACTATCCACTCACAAAATAAGTTTTATAGAAAAATGGATTTATACAACATACACATTGGTGTAAATGATTTTTTTACAGTTGCGGTCTTGAAACTAGGGGTGTGCAAAAGAACCGGGAACCGCCCGGACCGGACCGGCTCGGAACCTATGGTTCCTAAAGGGACTGGTCTGGTTCCCGGTTCCATGGGCGGATCCGCCCGTGCACCCATTCGGACCGGACCGGTATTATAATAATAATATATATTAATTTTTATTATAAAATAAATTTTTTTAGTTGAAAAAAAGTTAAAATTTTGAAGCCCCATATGTTTATAATTTTTAGTGTTCTATTTGAGGCAACCTACCAAGAGAGGTAAAGAAAAAAGCGCGAGAACATTTACGAAATCTCTAAATAGACCATCTTTTTGATATGTGTCCAGTGGATCTTCTTTTCTTCGCCTGCTTGTGAGACCGGTTCCATAGATCCACCTGAGAACCGGAGCGAACCGGCGGTCCGGTTCTTGGGTGGATCCATGGAACCAATGGGTGGTTCCCGGATCCAATTTTTTGGAACCGGTCCTTAGTGGGCAGCTCCCGGTTCTAGGGTGGGAATCGCCCACCCGGACCATGCACACCCTTACTTGAAACAGAAATTTTAATCTACTAATTGGATTGAATTAGTTTAGCAAAATTAAAAATTTCATACATGTTAATATTTGAGTCCCGTTTGTGTGATGATCTATTTCCGCCATCAGCCTACCCAAAAAAAAAGGAAAAAGTGCATGTAGATACTCCTATCTAACAAACACATATACATGTAGATAAAGGAGTAATTCATGATTTTAACCACTAACCGAACTGAAACATTATTTGCCATGTAGATATTTGATTAGCAACTCATTACAAGGGGAATATTGATAATTACACATAGCTAGTTACACTGTATGCATATGCAAAAAAAAAAAAAAATCATCATACAACCTAGATAAATCCTCAATATTTAAGATTTCAACTTCTTGCATCAATCTATAAGGTAAAGTCGGAAGTCCGTCCAAAGATACTCATGTAACTGATTTAAATCTTTCCTTAAGAACTTCATCATCTTTTGAACCTCCTTGCCGAGTCCGAAATCTTTTCTACTAAACCCGTCCAACACAATCTGATCGCAATGACACTCTGACAAGCAAAATGAGCGATCACTGTACATGCAAACAACTTTGTCTGGATTGAATTCTTCTTGCATAAGGTATGCTTCTTGATAAACTTCCCAAATATCCCCAATTCGTCACCTTTGGATCTTATTCACCGCTGGTAGCCCTCGCTCGGGTGACCTGATAGAAAATATCCCCTCAATCACCGATAGTCATGACCGTCGTGTCGATTGTTGCTCCAATCCTTAGACATTGAAGCAGCCATCGGAACGTGAATGAGTTTGCTAGGGTCTTGAACGTGTAGAAATTTCTCTACATGAATAACTAATTAATCAAGAATAATTAGATCCATCTATAATTGTAAAACACCAAAAACTTATATGTATATACAGAGGAATTTAAAGCGTACCTATTTAAGCCATAATTTAAAGCATACATATTTGAGCCATAGCCTCACTTGATAGAAAACAGATCAAGCTGATATAATCAGTGATCTATCGGTATGCCGGATCTTCCTCTTTATGACCTATTTTGGTTTAGCAGATTTAATGGGATTTAGCGATTGATAGGTATAACCTACCCTTTTATAGGCTAGAGAGGGGACCTAGTAAACCCTAATCAATAGCGTGTCAACTGGGCCCCTCCCATTACGGGCTTCAGTTAAACACAATTGCCTATACTTTGCTGCTTAACTAGGCCCGTAATTAACAAATGCCAAAACCCAATTCAATAAGATCACTTGAGGGTTCAAAATATATTGGAATATCCATTAACCCGATTATATAAAATAGAAAATTGATTAATTAATGTAAGCCCATTATAGGAAATTTCCAACAGAACGGTCATGTGGCGTTTGATTCCTGGGCTGGTTTCGAGTCTTTTGACTCAGTGCTCGTGCTTTAAGAAGGCTTAACGATGACAGGTTGTGGTTGGAACTTCTTTTGAGTGATTGTTAACATATAGTCAATGCACAGTCGCTGGCTTAACGATCCAATGTGGCCGATACTTGTTGAACGCTCGAAGTAGAGGCTATAGCGTTTCGACAACCACATTTTGAAGTGTGGAAACTACTAAAAAGATATACTTTTTGAGATCTTCAACTAATATTTGTGGCATTTATTAATAATCTGCTTGCTGTTTAGTTCAAAAGAAGGAATTCAACATTCCTTTGTAATTTTATTTGGCTGGGTCTTCTTGTAAGTGGAATGGCATTCCAATGTAATAGAATCATAATTCCATTCTAAATTTACACCAACATAAATTAACCAATTTAATTATCGGTTAATAAAGATTATTATTGACGTAAATCTAATCTCAAAATTTGAATTGTTCAATTCATTTACCATGGCAAAGTATTATATTTGTATCATTAGATCATTTTAGAATTAAAAAATAAATTATTTATATTAATTTATTGGATTGATTCATTAAGTTGATTTATTTAATTAAAATTATAATATTGTGCCAATTAATCTAGAAATTACAAAAATCAACAATAATAATTTATCTAAATTTAAATATAAATTTTATTGGATAATTAATATAAGTAGTTAGACAATAAAAACAATGAAGTATGATTTTAGCACAATCTTTGGTTGTAATTAGGAAAATTACATTTCTTGTCCTTGATTCTTATACTTTGCTTGTCATTATTCTAATCAACAATGATAATTTAAGTCTTTCGGTCAAATTTCCATTCAAAATTCGCTAGAAAGTGCTCGGTCAGCATCAGCTATATTGACATGTGGCATTTACTTATACAAACCTCTTAAAGAAATAACACTTTCCATCTTTGTACGTTTAGAAATGATCAATTTTTGTACACGTAATTTGCTGCAGTGACAAAATTAGTCTCGGCATTTATTTATTTTTAGCAAAAACTTAAGTAGTTTCACCACATTCTTTCTAAAATCTTATTAAAATGTTGTTTCAAAATCAACTATAAATTGCTGATTTTAATATTTGTAAGTATGCACAATCAAATTGACAACCCATTAAAATTATTTTTACTATTATCATTTTTTTTGTTAAAATTCAAATAGACATATTTAGGACTCGTAAACATAAATCTCTTTTTATATCTTCTAACTGAATTTTTTTTTTGTAAGAAAATGGACAGAGCTCGAAAGTTACATTGTTAGTCTCCCAATAAAACATGAACCTATATGATCCCCTTACAACGAAGGAAACAAATCTATTGGTAGCCTATCTAATGCATGATCATCACCAGCATTCTTAGGTTAAATAATCAATTTACTAGGCAATCTGTACATGCATTCTAATCATAAATTTAACTCAACATCTAATAGGCAAAATATGATAGACAATTAATACAAATTCATCTAGTAATAGCGATAACGATAAGTTTTTATCTCATTAACTAAAAAGACCTGTTTGTTTACTGGGGAGGCTATTAATATGGGCTGTCCATCCCAACTCTTGAATATTAAGTGGTTTTCCTTTTTTTTATAAGTGTGATTGTTTGTTTGGAAATGATTTTGTGAGAAGAATTTCCTAATATAGGATGTGATCATTCAAACGCATCTTCTTTTCCTTTTCGGTAACGATGTTTAAAAAGGTATTAACATGTACAATATAACATAATTAAACATTATTCTCACTTTGAGGAGCATTTAAATAAATTAAAAAAATATGAATTCGAACGGAGCCTAAGAATCCCAAAATAACCACATATAGATTGTCCAAGAAGAAAAGAAATATTCTCTGAGAATTCAGTCAATGACAACTATATCTATTTCATTTGATCTATTCTACCCATTTAAAAAAGACAACATAATCTAGCCATTCCATGTTCAAAGTAAGGTAATGGCAAAACCTTCTATTAGAAATCCCAGCAGTTTGTCAAAAAAGATACAAGTTCTTAATTCATGCATATTATAAATAAGCCACATTTCAGTTTGCTTTAAATATGAAAAGCCATTGAGCCATTTCAAAGAAAAAAAACAGATGAAAATGGAGTGCTGGATACCCAAGTGCCAAAACATGGCGTGAGGGGAACACTTAAATGCTAAAATTTCGAAAGATACACTTAAATATCAAAATTAGATAAACATAGATCACTTAAGTATTAATGGCAATAAATTCCAAATAAATTGCCTATGTTGCATCTTCTAGTGACTTTTTTTTTATTGATGTGGCAATTATTTAAAAAAAATTATCCACATGGCAATTTTTTAAAACAAAAATTGCCACATCAGCAATATGGTCCAAAACCAATTTTAAGAAAAGGAAGGGGAGAGAGTTTGGCGAAGACTATAATTTTTTAATCAATTTTGTAGGTTTATTGCTGATGTGGCAATTATGGGGCCAAAACGATGTCATTTTGCACCATCATCCATTAAGTCAACTTTCCGGCAAGCCACATTAACCACTTATATTTTTAAAATAATCCACATTGGATTTCCGGTTGCCTTTGCCGAAGTTAGCACTTAAGTATCCCAATTTTTTTTTTTTAAAAAAAAAATAGTACTTAAGTATACATTTTACAATTTTTGATACTTAAGTGTCCCCTATCAAGTTTTGGCACTTGTATTGTACTTCTGCCAATGAAAATGACTTATTCATCAACTAGATCACTTGTATTTTTAATCATCACGAATCTTACTCCAATGTGGCTTTGAAGTGATATTAAAAAGGAAGGTAGTTTATGTTCAGATAAACAACGATTTCCTAGGACAAGTGAGCCTCATAATTCATTGCAAATCAGGAAACGATCTAGGCTTTCATGTGCTTGCCCCAGGAGGCTACTAGGGATTTCAATTCCGACCCAACTTTTGAGGAATAACATTGTTTTTCTGTAGGGATATAAACGGTTTGGTTCGGTTTAATCTTTTTGAAAAACCGAACTGAACCAAACCGATAAGGAATAATACCAAACCGAACTGAAATTGTCCTGAACTGAATACGAACCGAACCGAAAATATGGTTCGATTCAGGACGGTTATTCGATTTTTCTATTTTTGCTTTACTTATTGGGACCTAAATGAAGAAAATAGGATGATAAAGAGAGATTGTTCACTTTTAATTAAGAATTCTGATTTGATTTGGTTAATCGAACCAAAAAGTTAATGGTTATTTTTCGCTTACCGAACTGGAACCAAAATGAACCGAACAAAAACGCGCAAAATTTCGGTTCGGTTCGGTTTTTAGTTTGGTTCTTAACACCCCTATTCTTCTGTAGCTTTAAATGGGTTGGAAAGTTTCAATACTACGATATATATATAAAAAAGATTGTAACCACCCTGGTTGTCATGACTGTTTGTGGAAGGTACGGCCCGATGATCCATGTTTGATCAATTAAGAAACCACTAAGTATAACTTTTGTGATCATTGGAATCCTCTAAACCCATCCCTAATGAGAAACGGGTGTTGTAATCATATGAGGTACTTGTGGTTTTTTATTAATCAATAATAACTCTCATGATATTGTGCCTTTTTATTTTTATTCTTTTACTAGATTCCCCTTGATTATCGAATAATGAATTTACTGTAGATACAGACTCAAGGCTACACTTTTTTTCACTCCTAATTTGGCTAAAACACTCCCCCAATAAAGTGTTCCCATTTCACCCATTGTGGATCCTACCTTTCAGCATCTTCAGCATTCCCTTGGTGTCTTTTTTGTGTTTTCTTCTTTGTGGGCCTCAATTTCCTTCATCTTCAATTTCACCTTTCACAATCTTTCTCTCTTTCTCTCTCTCTTGCAAAGAAAAGGTCACCATAATCATTTCCATACAAGCACAAAACTCAATCGAATGATGTTTTTTCAGTCTAAATACAATGCATGGAAACGCTTCTCTATTCAAAACCAACCCAATATAATATAGTTGAGGGATCCAACCATACTTTGCACCACCATCAATAGACTTTCATAAAATGACCACTTAGGATAAACTTACTCTGAACTTTTTTTTATGACACAAAAAACTATGAAATTATACTCATATGATATATTTACTCCTAAACTCTTTGGCCAAATGGTATTTTCATCTTTTTTTCTTTTTTTTTTATTCTTTTTTTTCCTTTTGTTCTTTTATGTTCTTTTTTCTTCTTCTTTCCCTCTGCCAACCATAGCGAAGGGAAGCCGGCAAGAGCAACTCGATGACCCTTGCTTGAGATGCCCTTGCCCCATTCTGACACCGATGAGATTGTTAACTTCTATTGTAGGGCTAATAAATGTAATTGGGCTATATGCTTGCATACTCCATTGCTACTATTTTTTTAGGCCTTCCCGATGCTGATTAAGGGTCTATCACATTATACAATCAAATTACATTCATTAGCATCACATAAAAGTCAACAATCAAGTGATTATCCTGAATATACTAATGAAGTTTGTCAACAATCTCTTAAAATTTATTCACTTTCATAAAATGTCGACCAAAAGAAGTATAATGTGTACCATACACGAATGATGCAAGATATATTCCGAGCTTGTCCTTTCACTTAAATAGCTGGGTTAAAACATTTGGGCCACAAATAACTTTCGTGTCTTCAATGTCGTCTCCTTTCTCTTGCCACTGCAAATTCGCTCAAAGAGCTTGAGTTGATCTTTCCACTTCCTTAATAATAATTACCTTATTAACAATAGACTTCAGATATTGTGTATGAGTAGATGACACTTTCTGCTTTCTCATAATATCTTTCATACTTATTGAAGATTTGACTTCTTTTATTGGATTTAAAACCTTGCTCATTTTGAGACTCTCGTCATATTTGCTCCTCTCCCAAGTTATTTCATCTTTTAATTTGCTTAGAACATTGGATTTTGCTAATGCATCTCTCTTCCCCATAGCCTTTTTAATTAATGTTACATGGTCCTGCAAATCCTTCATAGAGCTTCTATGGATCCAATGAACTATCAACCTCAACAACTTGATCCGAGACACTTTTTTGCCTTTTTTTTCCAACGTCTTCATATGGATATCCTTACGTCTTGCTAGATGATGATGTATTGAACTTGTCTTTTGACCACAAGTACAACTAGCATGGGTCCTACAATATAAATACTTAGTATTTTGTTCACCATAAAATCAAGACCTCAAATTATAGATCTCTTTTTTTTATTTGTGTCATTAGAACCACTAGCTCAAAACATCTATCAATCATCTGTATTTATTACACTTAGAGTTTGTAAATTATTATTTCAATAATTTATAGTATGTTAGACCCTTAATCAGCATTAGAAAGGCATGGAAAAAATAATAGTAATGGAGTGTGAAGCATTCAAGTATATAGTCAAATTACATTCATTAGCCCCACAACAGAAATCAACAATCAAGTGATTATCTCAAACATACCAATGGAGTATGTCAACAACCCATTGAAGTTTATCCACTTTCGTAAAATGTTAACCAAAGGAAGTATAGTGCGTATCATGTATGAATGGTGCAAGATATATTACAAGTTTATCATTCCACTTAAATAATCAAGGTTAGCACATTTGAGTCACAGATAGCTTTCACATCTTCAATGTCACTTCCTTCTTCATACTACTACAAAGCTACTTGAAGAGTCTGAATCAAGCCCTCTACTTTCTTAATAGTGATTGCATTATCAACAGTAGATTTCAAATATTATACAAGAGTATATGGCATTTTCTACTTTCTCATAATATCATCCACACTTATTGAAGATTCGGCCTCTTTCATTAGGTTTAAAACCCAGATCATCATACAACCTTCACCAGGTTTATTCATATCCCAGGTCATTTTTTCTAATAACTTGCTTAGAACCTTAGATTTTGCTAAGGCATCATCCCTCCCATATCCTTTATAATTAATGCCATATGATCCTACAAATCCTTTGTGAATTTTTACGAACCCAATAAGCTACCGACCACAACAACTCGGCTCGATATATTTTTTGCCTTTTTTCCGACATCTGCATATGGAGAATCTTTACATCTCGCTAGATGATGATGCATTAAGCTAGTTCCTTGACCACTAGCTCAACCAATCAGGCCCCTGCAATATAAACACTTAACATTTTCTTTACTCGAAATCTCAATGTCCCAACACTGCAAATTTCCTTATTCTATTTGTGCTATTAAAATCGTCTGTTGAAGATATCTAATAATCCTTTTGTTTATAACACTTAGAGCTTATAAATTATTATTTCAATAATTTATGTTTAAGTGCTTCATACTCTATTACTACTGTTTTTTCTATACCTTTCTAGTTTTGATTAAGGTCTGGCACACTATAAATTATTGAAATAATAATTTGCAAGCTCCAAGTGTAATAAACACAAATGATTGATAGATGTCTTGAGCGGATGGTTCCGATGTTACAAATAGAAGAATGAGATATGCAATATGGAGATATTGAGTTTTTGGTGAAGAAAATGTTGAGTTTATATTATAGGACCCTTATTGGCTGTGCTAATGTTCAAGGGTCTAACTCCATGCATCATCATCTAGTGAGATGTAAATAAATATTTATATAAAGAAGCTGGAAAAAAGGAAAAAAAATACTTTGGATCAAGTCGTTGAGGTTGGTAGTTCATCGGGCCCATGGAAATTCTACAAAGGATTTACATGACTATATAGTATTAATTAAAGAGGCTATAGGGAGGGATGGTATTTTGGTAAAATCTAATATTTTAAGTAAATTAATAGAATAAATGACCTGAGAGAGGAGCAAATCTGCTAATGGTCGCAAGATGAGTAGAGTTTTGAATCCAATGAAAGAAGTCGAATCTTCAATAAGTATGGAAAATGTTATGAGAAAGTAGAAAATACAATTTACTGATGCACGATATTAGAAGTCTATTGTTGATAAGGTTATTGCTATTGAGAAATTGGAGAGTTTGAGTCAAACTCTTCAAGCAGCTTTGCAGTAGCAAGAGGAAAGAGGCAGCATTGAAAATGCAAAAACTATTTGTAGCCCAAATGTTCTAATTCAATTATTTAAGTGAAATGACAAGTTTGAAGTATATTTTAAATCATTTATACATGGTACGTGCTACACTTCATTTGGTTGACATTTTATGAAAATGGATAAATTTCAATAAATTGTTAACAAGCTCTATTGGTGGTTTCAAGATGATGAGTGATTGTTGACTTCTGTTGTGGGGCTAATGAATGTAATTATGCTTATGCTTGAATGCTTTATACTCCATTGCTGCTGTTTTTTCTATACATCCCAAATGCTTATTAAGTGTTTGACACACTATAAGTTATTGAAATAATAATTTGTAAGCTCTAAATGTGATAAAAAAAAAAGGATTGCTAGATGTCTTGAGCGGGTGATTTTAATGTCATGGTAGAAGAAGACGATTTGTAATGTGAGGACATTGAAATTTCTCGTGAAGAAAATGTTGAGTGTTTTTATCGTATGACCCTTATTGATTATGCTAGTGGTCAAGGGACTTGTATATTGCATCATCTAAAAGATGTAAGAAATATCCATATTCAAACACTGAAAAAAGGTAAAAATTTGCTTCAGGTCAAGTTGTTAGGGTTGATAGTTCATTGGGTCCTTAAGAATTTTGTGAATGATTTATAAGACTATCTGCCATTAATTAAAAATGCTATGGGTAAGGATGATGTATTGGCAAAATCCAAGGTTATAAGCAAATTAATGGAAGAGAAAATCTAGTGAGGGCCATATGATAAGTAAGGTTTTGAATCTAATTAAAAATGTTAAATCTTTAATAAGTATGGAGGATGTTATGAGAAAGCAGAATGTGTTATCTACTCATGTACAATATTTGATGTCTACTGTTGATAAGGCAATTACTGTTGATAAAGTGAAGGGTTTGACTCAAGTTTTTTGAGTAATTTTATAGTGGCTAAAGGAAGGGGGTAGTATTAAAGATGTGAAAACTATTTGTGGCCCAGATATTCTAATCCATATATTTAAGTGGAAAAACAAGCTACACATTTGTTAGTCGACATTTTATGAAAGTGGATAATTTTCATGAGATTGTTGACAAACTCCATTGGTATGTCAAGATGATGACGTGATAGTTGACTTCTGTTGTGGGGCTAGTAAATGCAATTGGATTGTATGCTTGAATGCTTCATGCTCCATTGCTACTGTTTTTTCTATGCCTTCTTGATGCTAATTAAGGGTTTGTCACACCACAAATTATTGAAATAATAATTTGCAGGCTCTAAGTTTGATAAATAGAAGGATTACTAAATGGCTTTAGCAAGTGGTTCTAATGTCACAATTGGAAGACGAGAGATCTACAATATGGGGACATTGAGATTTCTGGTGAAGAAAAGGTTAGGTATTTATATTATAGGAGCTTGATTGGTTTTGCTAGTGGTCAAGAGACTAGCTCAATGTATCATCATCTTGCTATAAAGAATATCTATATGCAGAAGCCGAAACAAGGGCAAAAAAGTGCCTCAGGCCATGTTGAGGTTTGTAGCTCATCAAGTCCATAGAAATTCAAGAAGGATTTGTCCTCATAGGGGAGCATCTTTCTTGAGTATCCTCTGAAATGGTCTAAGGATTTTGGAGAGGATATAGAGAGAGATGATGCCTTGGCAAAATCTAAGATTTTAAGCAAATTAATGAAAAAGCTGACTTGGAAGAGAAACAAATTTGGCGACGGCCACACGATGAGCAGAGTTTTGAATCTAATAAAAAAGGCCAAATCTTTACTAAGTATGGAAGATGTTATGAAAAAGCAGAAAGTCCTATCTACTCATGCACAATATCTAAAGTCTGCTATTGATAATACAATTACTATTAAGAAAGTTGAGGATTCGATTTAGGCTTTTCAAGCAGCTTTGTAGTGACTACAGGAAGGAGGCAGTATTGAAAATGCAAAAGTTATTTGTGGCCTAAATGTTCTAATCCAATTATTTAAGTGGAAGGACAAACTTTCAATTCATACATGGGACGCGCTGCACTTCCTTTAATCAACATTTTACGAAGGTGAATAAACTTCAAGAGATTGTTGACAAACTCAATTGGTATGTTCAAGATGGCGATGTGATTGTTGACTTTATTGTGGGGCTAAGAATGTAATTGGGATGAATGCTTGAATGCTTCATACTCCGTTTGTACTGTTTTTTCTATGCTTTCTTAATGCTATTAAGGATTTGGCATACTATAAATTATTGTAAGCTTTAAGTGTGATAAACAAAAGGATTTCTAGATGTCTTCTTTAGGTGGTTCTAATGTCATAAATAGAATAAAAAGATCTACAATGTGGGGACATTGAGATTTCTGGTGAAGAAAATGTTGAGTGTTTATATTGTAAAACCTTTATTGATTGTGCTAATTGTTAAAGAACTAGCTCAATACATTATTATATAGCGGGACGTAAGGAATATCTATATGCAAACACCAAAAAAGTAATTTGGATCAAGTTGTCGAGGTAGGTAGTTCATCGGGTCCATCGGAATTTGACCAAGATGCTAGTAGAAAATAATTAGTGGTTATGTTTATTTTAGTGAATTGCCTTTTAAGTTGGTAGAGCATGAGGGATTTCATCAATTTGATAATTGAATCGACCAAAATTCTTAATCTTAACTCGCAATACAATAAGATGTGGCTATCATGATTTATACTTGGAGGAAAGAAATAACTTGAAAAAATATTTATGTGAAACATCTCCTAGAGTATGTTTAACAATTAACACATGTTCTTATTAAAATTTGAATTGTAAGTGTCGACTACTCATTTTGTTGATGTCCAATGGAAGTTGTAGAAGAAAATAATAAATTTTTGTCAGATCTTGAGTCATTCTGTTGAGATAATTGAAAAATCAATTTTGAAATCTTTGAGTGATTGGAGATTTAAAGAGTTTTTTCTACCACCATGGATAATGCTAGGTCACATAACTTTGGCGTTCAATATCTGATAAACATTCTTAATTCTTGCAACTCTCTGTTATTGAGAGGTGAGTTACTATATGTGAGGTATTATGCTCATATATTGAGTTTGATTGTGAGAGAGATTAAAATATATTTATGATTCAATTGCTTGAATACGTTCAGTTGTGCATTACGTGAGATCCTCTCTTAGTAGGCTTAAAAAGTTCAAGGGTTATGTTGAGCTAGAAAATATTGAGTCCAAGAGTCTCATATATTTGGATGGGGAAACTCATTAGAACTCGATATATGTGGTATTGGAATAAGCTTTGAAGTTTGAAAGAGCTTTTAGCAATATGGACCTTTGTGATAGGAAATATGCTAAAGAGCTTTGCAAGACGAAAGGGTTACCTCCTAGTGAGGATTAGAAATATGGCCGTCACTTTATTCATTTTCTAAAGTTTTTTTTTTAATACAACTATAAAAGTTTCAGATTCTTCTTATGTTTCTAGTAATAACATGGCAAAGGATGTGTTTATGATTTATATGATGATTGACAAATATTGTGAAAATGAAAACCAAAGTTTGTGGGAAATGGCCAAGTGAATGAAGATTAAATTTTTAAGTATTTTGGCAATGTGAACAATATCAATATCTTTTTATGACATAAGTGGGACTATGTGAAGTAAATGATTAGTCCTGTTTATGATAGCAAACAAGTAGAAACTTTACAATAAAAAGTAATAACATCTCCGATGCTATTGTTTGAGCAATACCACACTAGTGTATGCCCTCAAAGCAACTTGATCCTAAAAAGCATAAGGATGGTAAGCATGTCAAGGTCCCCGGTGGTTGATGCTGATATTATGATTGAAATGTATTTTAGCCAAATTGGACAACAATATTTAGATGAAAATTTGGATTGGACCAGCACTTGGAGGAAGCATGTGAACGTTATAACTCTGAATTTGACATCTTAAGTCGATGGAAAGTAAATTCATGAAGATATCCTATCATTTCTACCATTGCTCAAGATATCTTGGATGTGCCCATCTCAACTGTAGCATCGGAGGTTGTATTTAGCATAGGAGGTCAAGTGCTTGATATGTTTCGTAACTTCTTGACCCCAATCATGGCGGAGGCTCTCATATGTGCTTAAGATTGATTACAATACGAGCCATTTTCACGTTCAATTGAGAACTTAGAAGAGATCAAAATCTTTGAGTAAGGTGATAAAATATGGTTATAGAATATTTATACCCTTCTTTATTTCAGTGCATATGTTAATTCTCATTTTATCTTGAATTTATTGCAGAGTTGCCAACTATGACCATGGAGTGAAACTCGATATTGATTTCTATTAATTGTTGACATTCCTATGAGCCATTACTAAATGTACATGGGGGGTTATGTTTGGAGGTGGGTTCTTGTTTGAATGTAAGGTTTATTTGGTAAGACGCTTTTTAATTTTAAATTCTTTTGGTCCAAGAAGTCGGTCTAAAAACGAAGCTGCAAATTTCTCCTGAATGGTTCTTCTGTTTGGTGATTGATGTCTAAAAGTGATTTTCTGTCCTTCTTTCTCAGTCACCTAAATGTTTATTTTGTGTCTCCTTCTTCAGGCACCGGCTGCAGATGTCAAAGATAAGTTAAAGGAGGAGGAAGAACAAAAAAAAAGATATGGTCATGTAGATCTCTTTATAAGCCCTTTATACTCACTCTTAACCAGAATTTCAGTATCTCGATTCTTTTCTAAGCTTGTCTTCAGTTGATTTCTTTGCATAGCAATGGCGATTCCCTTAGGAAATTGACGCATGGAGTGAAACATTGTGTCCATTTATGAACAAATTGTGCAATAGTAGAAGCACTTTGCTTGTATTATAAAGCATAATAATTTTGGTACATATGGCTACATTTTTAGGACATATGTTAAAGAAACTCCTTTATATAGTGTTGTTTACTCTTTAACAGTATAATAATGTTTTCCCCTTCTTTAAGCAGTTGCCAAACTCCTATTATTCCTTAATATTGTGCTGGAGTTAGTTTCTTGATTAGTAGCTCAGATTCTTCTTAGAATTCTTGTAAACTTTGAATAGCGACATGGAATGCCAGAGATCTTCTTTATTATTTTTTGCCACAGAAGCTTTTCAAATTATCACAACCTTTTATTTAGATTAGTTTGCTTATTATTGTAAGAAACTATTGCATTGATTTACGTTCTTGATGAATTCCTTAAGGAGGGCATTCTTTGTCCAACTTCTAAGCACACTCGAAAAATATTTATGGCAAATTTTTCGCAAGAGATGCTAAACATTTAAAATACGCATGTCTAGAAAATCGCCCAAATTACAAAAAGCAAGAGATCATAAAGAATCGGAGAGAGAAGCCACCTTAGAGGAAATAAAGGAGAAGCACACTTAAAAAAAAAAACCTACCACCCGACCCAGTTTTTCGCTTTGTGTTTCATGCAGTTCAGGTCAGGTTGGGTTAAGTCAGAGCACAAGACCCTATTTTTCGAGTCAGGTCAAGTAACATTAAGACTCAACCCAACCCAACCCACTAACACCCCTATTATCCTTAACAATTTAGATATGATTGTTGGTTATTTCGTGTCCTTATTGAATTAGACAGTACAAGATTATGGATTGCATTATTTAATTAAATATCTATCCATTGCTTGATTGCTTTCCTTAAAACGAAAATTCAAAAAATATATTCGAATTGGATTTGATTCTTGCTAGAATATTGTTTTAGGATAGATTGCATGTTTAGATTAGGTAATTTATTTATTCCGAATTTTTAAAATAAAATTACAAAAGTTTTTTTTAGGATGTTAGATTTTCCTTTCCTTAATTCAAATTGCTTGTTTAATTATTAAGTAACTTTAATTTCTCATTTTAATGAAAAAGAAAAAGATAAAATAAAAAATATAATACATATATCACGTAGAATTAGGTCATCCGTTGCATGTCATTAGCATGCATTAAGGTAGCTTAAATGTTTGACATATTAGAATCACCCTCATTAGATTACGTTGTAAAATTAATATTGCAAAACATATAATTTACATGTTAGGTTGCACATTGCTTGCCATCTTAGTTAGAAATTTTTATGCATTATTGGATTGCATTTCACAATCCTAAATATGATTTCTAATTAACAATTGGTTACTCAATTTTAGGATTTTCACTCATTTAAATTAAATATAGAAAAAATTACGTGCAGTGCATGCAATGCGAATGCAACGACATACATAATGTCTATTCTAAATTAATGATCTGATATAATGATGGGCAAATATTAATGCAACTATCATAATATGTCACATTTAAATGGTCATAAACATGCAATTTTCAAATGACGTGCAAGTAATGATTTTAATTCTATGTGACACACCTATGATATTTTTTTAAGTTTTCTCTTCTTTTTAATTAAAATTCGTAATTAAAATTACCCAATAATTAATCATGCAATTTTAACTATGGAAAATGAAATCTAACATTGGTTTTTTTTTAAAATTCAAAATAAATAAATTACCTAATCTAAACAAGCAATTTATCCTAAAACAAACAATATTTTAGCAACATCAAATCCAATTCAAATATATTTTTTGGGTTTTCTTTTTAAGGTAAACAATCAAACAATGAATATATATCTAATTAAATAATGCAATCTACAATCTTACTTGGCGGGCTTGAGGAATAGTCGAAGCCATACCCGATCGGAAAAGGATGTTACTTAACTCAATAAGTACACAAAATAACCAATGATCATATTCAAGTAGTTACTGACATTATGGAAGGTTATCCATTTAAATTTAAAAACGCGTAATTAATGATCATATTTAGATCGTTATGTATAGGATGGAAGATTTTCCATACTTGGGCATTGCTAGTTGTTGGTATCTAGTAATTAGAGATCGAATAGCCATCCAGGTAAGTTGTCAAGTCAGGAAACATTTTAATCATTTAAGCAAATATCTAACAAAATATACCTAAATGCTAATAGAATATATCAATCAATTGCAACATTTATTGATTCCCTCAAATAAACTAATTAAATATTATGAATCTATTAGAGATATATTAGAGATATGCACCTTACCGATGTTCTTTCCAAATTTGAACCAAGCACAATCTGACTGGGATCGCAAAAAGAATCGGAAAAATGAATCATCGTCGAGAGGGCTTGAAACGCTGGGAACCGCTTGGAGCTGCTCACTGAAAATTGCTACTGGAAGCTGCTGGACGCTAAGGACATCGAGCACGTGTTGAGCACCAGCAACTTCGGACAGGACACCGGGACTGCAGAAAATTCGCTGGGTCTGAAACGCTTGACTGCAAAAGGTTGACCAGAAGACCACGTAGATCCCCTGGTGCAACTGTTGAACACTTGGGCCCCTTGGTAATTGCCAAGAAACTCTGCTGGATCACCAAAGTGGAAGAACGCCGCAAAAGAGCAACCAACAACAGAGCAAAGCTTTGTTTTTTTCAGGGATTTTGGGCCCTCGAGTGAATATCTTATCTGAGATTGAATAGAAAGAGAGAGAATGGAACGCCAGGGACTCGGATTCAGGATCTCAACGAGGTTGGAGGCTAGATGATTACGGTGCAGTAGCAGCCTTGTCGGAGGGATTCGAATCGGCGAGTGCTGGTTCTTCGCTGGTCGGGCTGATGTGGCTGGCTGGGGCTAGGGCCGTACAGCAAAGGGAACGGCATCGGGACGGTAAGGGCACAGCTGCGGCAGCGCCATGGGGGTTCTCAGCCAAAGCTTAACCTAGAGCTCTCTCTCTTTTCTCATGTGTCTCGTTCGTGTATTCTAATGAATTGCCGGCCTCTAATTCGTGATGTATAAAGCTTTATTTATAAAGCAAATCTAAGTTAATTTCAATATCATGGGCTTAACTTAAGCCTTTTCTAATGTGATGGGCTTAACTTTTTACATAACGATGTTCAATCTAGCCCTAACTATTTTATCTGTTGTATCCATTTTGTATAATTCATTTAGATAAGTTGCGTGTGTTAAATCCTCAAACTCATTATTTAGGCCTCCGGATTATATATTATATACGCTTAAGAATCACTTCCCCATCATCTCATGTTTTGTTTTTAGATACAAATTATAAGAAGTAGGGATTCTCACTTATAACTCCAGGCTTTTTTTCCTAATATTATCACTGACTGGAAAAGAAATTTGAATCGAGGGCTTTCCTCAGCATAACAACACAAATAACATATCATAAAAAAAAATTGAAGCAATGCAACATATTAGAAAAAGATGTACACCGCAGAACAATTTCAAGTGACATTGTTAAAATGGACACCATTGCTTTCTCTCCCTACTTGAAACTGAGACGCTCGAACAAAGATTGCAAAAAATGTTGATAAAGGGCTCAATCAGATGCTAACGATCTATTTGATCTGTCTACTTACAAGTGTCCATGGCATCGGCTCTAATTCATGACATCTAAGAACACACAATCCCTTGCGAGATGCGTATGGATGAGCAAATTTAGAATTACTGCAGTTGACGGCTGCGTGGAGACACATGACCTTCGACGTGGTACCCATCCAAAGCCATTTGCTTCTTCCGACATTTGGCCGAACAGTACACCCCGAGGTTGCAACTGCATTCGAATATTCAACCATTTTTTCAAAGATTCAGAACACACTAAAAATTATGAATTACCCTTTGGTAGCGACTAATTATAGAGATAAAAATCCTTAATTACATTCAGATTTGCAGTGATTTTGATGTGAAAATAGTGCTGTAATTACTTCAAAAAGTAAAACTCTGGTAGATAATGCAAATATACCTGATAATTGCTCTTGTTAAGAAGGTCTCAAAGAGATGTAAAAGTTATTTTCCGAAAAAATAAAAGATTTCACAGAAAAATAAAAGAATTTCAACTTAGAAAGTATATACCATACTAAAATAATAAAGGAAAATTAGAATATCCGCAGCCAATATAATATTTTCTTTTTCATACAAACAACCTTATGATTTGGCTACGTGTATACATACATATCCCTTATAGTAAGAATCATTAACTATATATTTTCTCAGCTTCATCATTCAAAAGGGTATATAACCTTCCAGCCTATAAAGAATATCTCAAAATTTACGCTCAACGCATCTTAGACTTTCTCAAAAAAAATAAAAAACTATTATGAGTTAGAAATGAATATAAAAGAGGAAAAAAATGGAATCTAATTAAACGAAAGAAACGATCATAATCAGTAATTACAAGTAAAAGGCAAGAAAAGGAGCTCTAGATGAAAAGAATCGCACCCGTACATAGACAGATCGGTGTTCTTCGGAAGCTTCTTCTTGCACCACGAACATCTCTCAAGAATCTCCTCCGGAAACCCTACGCGACGAGAATGTCTCTCGCTGATATACGAACGTGATTCGACTGCGTCGCTCTTTTGCGCATCGGGCGACCCAATAAATGGTGTCGAGGACGTAGGAGGGTCTCCATCCCATGTTGGATCCGCCTTACTCTCGACGACTGAGTCTCGACTGTGCTTATCATGCTCGCATCCGGCCAAGGTGAGCCGATGTCGGAGATGCTCAGCCAATATTGGATTGGCGGCAGGTTTTGTGCTGGCTTCTTGGATGCTCTCGGAAGGCTCGACGTCGATGACGTGATGTCTCAGGGACGGCATTATGATTGCTCGCTCGCCTCCGTGTGTTCAGGTGGCTGCTGAGGAGACGAAAGAAGACGGCGGGGAAAAACAGAGGGAAGGCTAAGGGATGATCTTATGATAAGATCGAAGATGGATCTTGGAGGAGAAAGGGCGCAAAAGGAATGAATTCGTGGGTTTGCGAGAAGAAGATGATTTAATCAGGGTCTTAGAAGGGGTTTTACTTGGAAACCCTTTTATATAGAAGGTGTGTAAATGAGGCTTGAAGGACTAAGGGAAACAAAACGGTTTCTTAATCGTCCACTTAACCAATCACTTTAAGTGATGTATTTTTCTTGAAATACTTTCGGATCATAGCACAAGAATACAATTCTTTTTGTTTTTTGGTATACACCTTTTTTAAAATTAGCGAGCTTTTCTGACCCAACTTTGGTTAATCTTATGGCTAGCTTGAGATATCGAGTGGTTAAAACTCTTGGATCAATGGCGAATAAAATGACCAGAGTAAAATTTCCCTTTTTGAAAAATTATGTATCCATCATTGGTGTAGAGAAAAAATTATTTATTGGATGATAGATTCTTTCTTTCAAATTCTGATTAAATTCGATTTCCTTCTTTCCCTTCTCTCATTTTTTGAAGGTCCAAGACCCATGATGTCAAGAAAGGACTATTCACTCAGAAAATTAGTTTTCCTAAAAAAAAAAAAATTTACAAAAAATGCACCGTCAGCGTAAAATATTTTGTACCCATTGGACCAAACTAATTTAGCAAATGAAAACCTGTATACATGATAATGACCCCGGATTGTGCAGTGATTTCATTTCCACCATCAGCATACCAAATAAAAGTCAATATAGATACTCCAATTTAACAACCACAAAGACATTTAACTAACGGAGTAATTCCTTATTTTAACCACTAGGCGAAACTAAAAAATGACGTGCTATGTAGATAATTGATTAGCAACTTATTACAGGAGAATTATAGACAATCACACGTAGCTAATTACACTATATGCATATGAAAAATATATCATTACTCAACTTCTTGGATCACTCCCTAATATTATATATATATCAACTATGATAAATGAATTTTACGACTCAAATTAAGAAACTAATTTTATATCAATTATAATATTTATTGATTTTTAATCAAATTGCTTAATCTATGTTGGTGTATATTTAGAATGGAATTATGATTCCTTCACATTGGTATGCCATTTCACTCCAAGAAGTCCCAGCCAAATAAAAGTTCAGAGGAATTATTTTTTGGTTCGAATCAAAGGAAAGTTGAAATGTTCATTCTTTTGAACAAGTAGCAAACAGATTGTTAATCTAATCTAATTCGTTAGGAGAAAAACTCTAGAACAACAAGAGCAACGACAAATAGCGGGAAACTGAAAAAGGCTAAAGAGTTCACTTCTTGCATCAATCTCTAAAGCAAAGCCCTATAGGTCCACTCTAAAGACACATCTCCAACTTATTTAAATCTTTTCTTAAGAACTTCATAATCTTTTGGTCTTCCTTGCCAAGCCCGAAATATTTTCTATTGAACCCATCCAAAAATAAATAAATCTGATCGTCGTGGCAATTCGACGAGCAAAATGGGCAATCATTGTACATGTACACTTTTTGATAAACTCCCCAAATTACCCCAATTCATCATCCTCGTCACTCTTCTTTGCTGATAACATCTCCCGCTCGGGTGACTTCATAAGATAACATAATAAAAAATCCTCTCGATCACCGATGCTCAAAACTGTGTTGAGTGTTGCTTCTCGGCCTTAGACACACAATTGGCTGTCGAAACATGGGATATTAACTCCACCATGGCAGGCGTGGCTTTTTTTAAGAGGTTGTCAGGATTTTGGCAGGGAACGCTAGGCCCTTGAGATAGTCTAGTGGCGTTTGATTGCTTGACTAGTTTTGAGTCTTTCGACTCCATGTTTGTGGTCTGAGAGGGTTTCACGATGGCAGGTTGCAATTGTAACTTCTTCTTTGTCTTTGGAATATAGTCATCATTGATGCACAGTCCCAGATTGAACGAGGATCCAATATTGCCAACACTCGTTGAACGTTCGAGGTGGAGGCTATAGCGTCTCGAAGAGCGCAAATTTCCTAGGGGAATTAGGGGTATGCATCGGGAATCGCCCCAATTGGGAACTGCCTAGACTAGCTGGTTTTAGGCGATTCCCACGGGCATTAGTCAGGTTCGTGGTTCCTATTTTGGAACTAGTGGCTGGTTAGTCTAGTTCTCGATTTTATGGTGGGAATCAAATTGATTGAACCGACTATATACGTGTGAGTGCGTGTGTGATATAAGAAAGCCTAGGATATGTGTTTTGTGATGTTCAAAACTACATTTCATGTTGCTGGAAGATTATATTTGACACTTTGCTCTAACAACTCGAAGCTTGATGTAGATGATGAAGACAAAATAGGCAATGAATCTGTAAAACCAAGTCCAAGAGGAGCTCCCTCCAACAAAAGTGACAGATATTCATTCGCAATATGTGGCTGAAAGTTGACGTGCCTAGATTGCTTTCTCGAATAGGAAAAAATAACTGAGTGACTAGTTCCATTGGAGCCAAACTGGTCGGTTGGTTCAGTTCCTGCTTCCAAGAATGGCCATCCAATCCTCAGTCCTAGAAATTGGGAATGGTCCTCCCACTCTAGTTCCTAGTTTCTTGGTGGGGCCGGATCAAGTCGGGAACCAATCACCTCTAGGGGAAATCGGCTAGATGACTTAACCAAATTTTGGAGGTCTTCGTTTGAACAACTTTTAGGATTTTTTGGTTCACAAGACTTGAAGTGATGTGTTTAAGGTTAAAGAGCAAGGAAGATGAACGTGAGAGAGATAAATAGAGAATTAGCGGATAGAAATAAGAGAACAAATAGGAGAAGGATTATGAGACTGACAGTTGTTAGGACTTTTTATTAGAATTTTAAAGTTTGCTGCAAATTAAGTGGACCAGAAAGGAAACTTGTGAGGAAAGGTTCTATCACCGATTGAGCTCACGTGGACGTGAGGAAAACGTATGGTTTTCACGAAATACTGAACTTTTTAGATAGGGTTATCCACTAAGAAAAGATTGACATAAGTTGATTTACTATACAGTATGATATATTAGTTATTTAAACGAGTCTATCTCCTTGTTCTTTTCTTTTTCAAACCGAATTTTCAAGACTACCGTTTGAGTCATGCAATTCGATAAATCAAATTAAAAGATCCTTTGAATCTTTTTTTTTTTTTTGCCCTTTTTTTTCCATCTGTAGCATCAACTACGAGTCACAAATAATCCACCATAGATCTGCCAAAAGAAGGTACTAATCTATTCTTCAATACAAGTGAAACAAAGAAAAGAATCAACTCTTTATTAATGGGATTTTAATCAGATCTATTTTTTGGTGAAAAGAATTTTTTATATATTCACCGTTAGATGGATAATATGAACACTTAAAGATAATCATGTAAATGAAATCATCCACTTGATACTCAATGAATTTGAATGTGAACCGATACTATGTAATCTAATACCCAAAGGAATTTTATTATATAGATAGGTAAATTGAAGGATGGTAAAGAGTTCCCTTCTAGCATCAATCTCTAAAATAAAGCACTAACAAGTCCCCTCTAAGATATATCCGCAAGCAACTGATTCAAAATTTTCCTCCAGAACTTCATCGTCTTCTCATCCTCCTTGCCAAGCCCCAAATATTTTCTGCTGAACCCGTTGCGGCAATCTGATCATCACGGCAATCCGATGAGCAAAATGGTTGATCACCATACATGTAGACATCATTGTTCGGCTGGAATTCCTTCTTGCACAATGTACACTTCTTGATAAACTCCCCGAATAGCCCCAAGTCGTTACTCTCGTCGATCTTCTTTGCTTCTGACAGCTCTCGCTCGGGCGACCTGATAAAAAATATCCCCTCAATTGATGGCGGTTGTGGCCGTCTCGAGTGTTGCTCCACATCCTTTGACATAGAATTGGCCTCTGAAGCATGGGATAGTATTTTTGCCGTGGCTGGTGCGGCTTGCTTCAGGAGGTTACTAGGATTTTGAGAGGATCCGCTTGGAGCTTCAGAGTGTCTCGTGGCATTTGAATCCTCGGCTGGTTTCGAGCCCTTTGATTCCGTGTTCATACTTTGAAAGGGTTTCATGATGGTGGATTGCGGTTGGAACTTCTTCTCCTCAATCGTCATGATATGGTCATCATCAGTGCACAGTCACGGTTGGACAAAGATCCAATGTCAGCTGAGGGAGGCTATCGCAACGGGATGAAAGCATCTTCAATGGCTGAATCGGCTAATAGATACAACTAAATATTCAAGGTTGTCGTTTCAACGAAAGATGACAGTTTTCTGAGGGTGTTTTGGCTCGTGGGAAACGAAGGGATGCGTTTAGGGTTTGAGATTAACCAGAGTGAACGTGAAAGAGTGATATATAGAGAAGAAGCGGATCAAAGCAACAGATCCAGCAGGATAAGGATTCTGAGACCGATAATTATCAAGACCTTTAATTAGAATTTGAAAGTTCGCTGCAAGTTAAGCTGGATGACGAAGGAAACTAGCTAGGATAAGGTGGGATGGGAGAGAAAAGTTGCGGTTTCCACGAAATACTAAACTTATAATCCCGTTTAAAATTTTGTTTTAGTTGATTTATCAGTTTAAATCGATTATAAATCTAAACTACATCATTCTTCCTTAGCAAGCCAAACCAAATTATGGGAATAATATACCGATAATATCTATGATGTACGTTGCAGCACATTGGAAAACTATATTTCTGCATAATGACAATGAGCATTTATGCTTATATTGGGAGCTATGAGTATGTCTTTTATAAATATGGAAAAGGTAATCACAAAGGGGTGAATTAGAGAGAAATTTAACATAACTTGACCTTTTTAATGTGTTACAATCAATGGGTATTTAATTTCGAAAATTATATAAATATGTAGCAATGAAATTAGCCATCTTATTCTAACAAGAAAACTAGCTATTTTAGAAAACAGCAAAATATCAAATAATATACCTAATATCTAATAATATTTTCTCTAATAGGAGTTCTCTAAAATTCATACATGAAAAGTCACTCATTATTAGCGATTGCTCCATTCATGTACATCATTGTATCAATTGGTTCCTATCTAATATGTCTAATACCAAAAGGAGTTCCTTTGTAAAGAGTGAAATGACACGATCAAAATTTTGAAGGATTAGTCGATTTATTAGTCTATTTATAGTAGATTTGATTGCGTCAATTTTATACGTCGCGACATGTACATGCTATACAACTCTAATCATGTATGAATACGTGAATTGGAATATTACAGTAGGTGACACTGGCTACTTTTGCTGGTCTTCCATATGATCTCCACCATCCGATGTTGTTGGTGCAGCTTCTATGTGATACCTGTTCAATGCCATCTGCTTTCTTCGACATTCAACCGAGCAGTATGCGCCAAGGTCGTACCTGCGCTCTCCAAGCAATCATTTCCAAAAGATTCAGAGAAACGCAAAGTCCAAATTCAGTTTCGGTTCTTTGTAGACTTGACAATCAATGAAAATTCACTGCTTTCATGTATGTGGGTTAAGCAAGAAAAGCGAAGAGAAAAAAGACAAAGAACAAGCAAGTTAATTAAACGAAAGAAATGATCAGCAATAATCACGAATTCACAAGGGCCACAAATAATCTCTAGATAAGGACGACTCACCCGTACATGTAGACGTCGGCATTCTCCGGGAGCTTACTCTTGCACCACGAACAGTTCTCAAGAATTTCCCTAGAATACCCTACTCGATGAAAATGAGGGTCGTCGATCGTTGAATTTCGTCTAATGTCCGTGTCACCTTGTGGGGTATCATCAGGTGTCCCGATAAAGAATTTGGGGGCCAACCTAGGTTGACCTCCATCCCGAGTCGGTTCCGCATTATTCTCGACGACCGACTCCCGACCATTAGGATCTTGCTCGTGTCCGGCGATGGCGAGCCGATCTTGGAGATTCTCGGCAAATGTCAACTTGGCGGCTGGCTGGTTGCCGGCTTGTCCAACAATCTCGGAACGCTTGACATCGACGACGTGATGTCTTGGGGACAACATGATGATTGCTCACGAGTCTCTGTGGATTCAGGTGGCTGCTCAGGAGATGAAAGAAGATGGAGGCCCTTCTGATATCGAAGAAGATAGGGGAAAAACACAAAAGAAAACGCTAAGGGAAGATTTTATGATAAGATCAAAGATGGTATCTTGGAGAAGAAAGAGCGCAAAAGAGATGAACTCGTGAGTTTTGCGAGAAGATGATTTAATTAGGGTTTAAGGGTAGTTGGTTTTGCTTGGGAACCCTTTTTGTAGAGTGCGGTGTAAATAAGGCTTGAAGGACTCGTGAAACAAAATTTGAGAATGTGTTCGCAATTGCCGTTGGATTTCGGCTCACCACCAAAACGGTTTCTTAACCGTCCCACTTAACCAATCACTTCAAATGGATGTATTTTTCTTGAAATATATTTTGGATTATGACTCCCGCATTACAATTTTTTTTTATGTACACACCTTTTTTTTTTTCCTAAGTGAGCTATTCGGATCGGTCTTTGATTAATCTTATGGAGAAATCGAGAGATTGAGTGGTTAAAACTCTCTCATGAACGGTTTCTTAACCAATCACTCGAGCAATGTATTTTTCTTAAAATATTTTTGGATTATAAACACATCATACGAGGTTCTCCGATCCTTCTTTGATTAATCTCATGGCTGGACTGAGAGATTGAATGGTTGAAATCTCATATTAACGGTGGATAAATGACCGGAGTAAAATTTTCCTTCCATTTTTTGAAAAATAATGCATAGGTCATTTAGTGTAGATAAAAAATTACTTAGCGAATAATAGATTCTCTCTCATTAAAATTCCAATTAAATTCAATTTCCTCCTTTTCCTTTTCTCTCTTTAATTTTAAGATCCAAGACCCACGATGCCAAGAAAGACTATCCACTCAGAAAATAAGTTCCATAAAAAAAAAAAGGAATTCATAAAAAAAAAAAAATACCGTCAGTGTAAAGTATTTTGTACACATGCAGTCATGAAATAGAAATTTTCATCCACCCACTGGACTGAACTAATTTAGCAAATGAAAACTTGTATACATGATAATATATGAGCCCTGTTTGTATATTGATTTATTTCCACCATTAGTACACCAAATAAAAGTCAACGTAGATACTCTAATTTAACAACCACATATACATTTAGCTAACAGAGTGATTCGTGATTTTAACCACTAGAAGAAACTCAAAAATAACGTACTTGTAGATATATGATTAGCAACTTATTACAAGGAATTATTGACAAATACACGTAGCTAATTATACTGTATGCATATGAAAAAAAGAAGAAGCACAACTTAGGTCAATGGTTAATAATAAAGGTTTTCAACTGCATCAATCCAATAAAGTCAAAGTCCCCTCTCAAGATACATTTGCAACTGATCAAAATATTTCCTTAAGGACCTCAACGCCTTTATCATCCTTGTCGAGTCCAAAATCGTTTCTATTGAACTCATCCAACGCAATCTGATTGTCCCAATCTGACGAGTAAAATGGGCGATCGCTGTACATGTAGACAACCTTGTTTAGCTTAAATTCCTACTAGCACAATTTACACTTTCTTGATAGACCCCCCAAATAACCCCAATTTGTCACCCTCATGGATTTTTCTTTGTCGCAGGCAATTCTGGCTTGGGTGACTTCATAAAAAGATTCTGAAAACAAACAAGTCCTTACAATCAATGAGATGGAAACTTATTGATTTCGCTATTATTGGACGAATTTTAATAAACTATCTATTATATTTTACCTATTATAGGTTGGGTTAAAGCTGTGGTTAAATGATTTAAAATTGACCTACATTTATTAGTCCTAAATATGTCCGTGCGAATTTCAATGAAAAAAACGAGGATGATATTGCCACGTATAGTGAAAGTACTCTTAATGGGTTTTCAATACTTGCAAACATAGGAGTCACCAACTAATAGTTGATTTTGTCATATCACTTTAATAAGATTTTGGATGGAACATGACGGGAGTAGTTAATTTTTTGCTAAAAAATCAATGTAACGACTAATTTTGTCACTAAAACAATGTATGGGGACTAAAATTGATTGTTGCTAAACATAGGAAGACAAAAAGTGTAACTTGTTTAAGATGTTTGTATAGGTAGGCGCCACACGTCAATATAGCCCGTGCTAACCTAAAACTTTCTAGTGGATTTCAAACAGAAATTTGATGAAAGGACCTAAATTATCATTGTTGAGTAATATGATGACTAAAGTGTTATAACCATAAAAAGTATAAAAATAAAATGTGAAATATTCCCTCCAATACTACAAAGACAAGAAATTCAATTTCCATAAAAGTTTACGAAATATTGTGCTAAAATAATAATCCATTATTTTATTGTATAACCACTGATATAATTATTTATTAAAATTTATAGTTAAGTGTATAGTATATTATTATGGTCAATTTTTGTAAGTCCTAGATAAATGAGCATAATATTATAATATTAAATAAATATATCAACTTAATAAATCAATCAAATATCCATAACTATCATTTTTAGTTAACTTATGTCTTATATTTGATATTTATTATTTTTAAAATAAAATAAGTTCAATAATATCAATTTGTTTCGTAATTAGTTGGTTAGCTAACTAATTTTTAATGATTATTTTATGACAATTTACTACATTAATATAATATTATTACTTTCTAATTATAAAATTGTATTGTATTCTAAATATAACAATCAACAATGATAAATGAATTTTACGACCCTCTCTACCTCTTGTGGTAGCTCCCCACAATCCAAAAACCCTAAGGTTTCTCCAGCTCCTTCTCTTGGCTCCAAAGAATGGAGGAACACACCCTCTCCACAACCCATCCCCAATTCCCTCCTTAGCCTCAACCCATCAACCCTTTCCCTGTTTACTTCCGCATGGTCTTTCTCTTCCATGGACACCACCCAGAAAATCGATACATCACCCGTTCTGCCTAGACGAACACTACCCACACACATTCCCCCACAAATTCCACCCCAACTTGCATTATAAGCTGCTTCATTGACCTTGCCCAGCTTCACCATAGTCACTCGAACCAGCTGCAATGGAGACCACAGAAGAGGAGGAAGTCAGACTAGCAATGCTATGCAGAAGATTGGGGAAAATGTGGTCACCTCAAACAATAACATCAGTAGGTGATGTTATCTCAGCAAGCAAGGTAAGGGAATGTCAACAAACCCTTATAGGGCAGATATATCAGAACCTTAAAATCAATTTCTAAGCCTTTCAAAATACAATGAAGAGGGTTTGGAAACGTGAAAACGTTGATATTAACCTACTAGCCCCTAGTATATTTGCTGTTCGGTTTGCCTCAGAAATGGATAAAGAAAGAATAGAAACAACAGGACCTTGGTCCTTTGCAAACCACCTCTTGCTATTGAAGCCGTGGCAACCTAACACTCCTTCAACATGCTATAAATTTGATACGTGTAGTTTCTGGGTCCATATTCATGGTTTACCTACAAAATGGATATCAGAAGAAGTAATAGCACACATAGCAGAGGATATAGGGCTTGTAATTGAAGTGGAAGTTGAGACAAAAGGGTATATGCCCTATAAAATAGGGAAGGTGAGAGTAGAGATGAATTTGAACATACCCCGAAATCAAGAGCGCTTTTCAGTAATAAGGGCAAGAAAATTTGGCTGGATTTTCAGTATGAACATTTCCCACACTTTTGTTATTCTTGTGGAAAGTTAGGACACTATGATCAGCATTGTGGGGGAGATTCCATACCAGGAAGATAGATTCTTAGATAAAAAAGACATGATGTTTGGCTCGTGGCTAAAGGTAGAAGCAAACGAGTTTAGCCCGTTTTAGGATGTATACTATGGGAAGTCAATGGAAGAACTACTCGAGGAAATGAGCCCCCCTGAAACACCCACAAACATGGGCGTGCTGGTCGTTTATGAAACACAACAGGAGGCTTGTCCAACCCAATCTATCCAAAGGGACAAAGGTAAGAAAAAGGAAGCTGCCCAAGAAGAGATGCAATGGAACAAAATAGGGGGAGTAATAATTGATTTACAGCTTGATCGGGAAGTGGAACCCCATTCAAAGAGCACCATTTCTTTGGAGAGGACCACTGCTGAAAAACGAGGCAAAGGACCCAAACATGTTGCGCAGAAAAAAGTGAAGAGATACTCGCCCTATGCACCACAAGGGATGAGTAAGCAAGCTTTTGATGACACTACATTACTAGACACCCCCATGCTTACGGAGGAAGAAATAAGAGGATGGGCTCTGGTGGCTAGTCCTAATAAGCCGTTATGTCACAACTGAAGCTATTAAGTTATAATTGTCAGGGGCTGGGCACCCCCCTGACATTCCAGGCCATTAGAGCCCTGGTGGCTCAAGAAAGGCCTGCTATTGTAACATCCCGAATTTTGGTAAGCCCGAGAATTTTTGGAAAAAGGGTTTAACGGGCGGAAAAATTGGAACCAAGAGAAATTGGACCAATTGGAGGCCCAATGGGCCTTGTGCCTTTGAGGAGTCAGTCACGTGGGCCCAAGCTAGCCAAGTGGGCCCAAGGAAGCCCAACTTCAAGCCTTTGAGCCCGTTAGCTTTTTCTAGATGTTTCCCTTCGATTTGAGCTCGAACCGATTTTCTTCTAGCCCGTATAAATTTTTGGTCTGTGTACGCGTATAGTAAGGTATACTATACTTTGAGGAATTACCAAATTGCCCTTTCTAGAAGATGTATTTATTCTTGGAGGACAAAGAGAAGAAAAGTCAAGGAATGAGATATTTTGGGGCAAGTTGATGAAGGGAGATGAGGTTTTGGAAGAGAAGTTTGATTTGGCTTCTTGCTTGGCTTGTTGCTTTCTTTCTCCCTTCTTCTTCTGCACGTTGCTTTCTTTCTCCCTCCCCTTTGTTAACTTTTCTTCCCCCTCATCTCTTCCTCACGTCCACCACTAGCCACCCCACTTTTCCCTTTTGTCTTTCTCCTCTCCGTCTTGAGTTCTTTTCTGGTTTTCCTCCAAAAACAGCAGCTGTGCTGCTGTGTTTCCCCCGAACCAGCCACCATTAGCTGCTGTCCTTGATGCCTTGCCGTCGTCGAGGAGCCGCCCAACCATCACCGGACCGCCACCCCCTTTCCTCTCTCTTTTCTCTTCATTTTCTTGCTGTGTTTTCTGTTTTCCCGCTGGAATCCAACCTTGCCGCCGTCACCGGACCCGCCGCCACCGTCCAAAGTGTAGCCACGGAAGTCAGGGAACCAGCCGCACACCGCCAGCCACCCCTAGTCGCCGTTAGCCGCCCGTTTCAGCCATTTTCGCCCAGAAACTCCATTCCGCGTGAACAGTAATCCGAGGGCTGTTTTGGCCCGTTTCGGCCACCATTTGTCGTCCGTTGTTGTCCCCGAGCTTACCCCTCGTAGCCCTCGTCCCCCTCTACGCGCCGGTGTCGCCGGATTTCCGATCCAAGTAAGTTAACTTCCTAATCCTTGTTTAGGGGTTAATCTTGCTTAGGGGTTAATTAGTGTATTTGTGTATTTGTGATTAATTAAGGTTGATTGGTTGATTATGTTGGTTAATTAAGACTGATGAGGATTAGTTAATTGACCATTGTTGATTTATGGTGGAAAACGAACTTCCCAATGTGATTATGTCACTTATGCGTTAAGTGGTTTGGAAGCCACGCATTTGTTTTCAGCAGAATAGTTTATTAAGTTGGTGAGGCTAAGATCAAAATCTTTGGAAGAGGTTCTTAACAGGACCTAGTTAAAGGATGAGGTTGTATGCGGTAGGATTGTTCAGATTGTATGATGGTCATTGGCGATCAAGAGGAATTGATCGATTTGATTGTTTCGGCAATGTACGATTTTGATGTGATTGTTGGAAAGAATTATTAAGTATCGAGTTACAATGGATTGCTATTGGAAGGTAATCTAGTTTAACCCATTAGGTGGGGTTAGTTTCGAGTTTACTGGAATCAAGGAGGACCCTCGATCCCTTTGAAATTCGTCGTTGGAAGTAACTCGGTTATTGGACGAAGGTTGCTAAGGTTGTTGGACGATTATGGTTAATTTGTTAGTTGAAGAATCAATGATGGATTATTGCACTTATGCATCGATTATCGACAGTTTAATCAAGGGACGGTCAGGAGCAAGTATCCATTACCAAGGATGGACGACTTGTTTGACCAACTTCAAGGAGCTTCGATATGTTCCAAGATAAACCCACGGATAGGCTATCAGTAGTTGAGGATTAAAAAGGAGGATAAATTGAAGAGGACATATCGTGTATAATTTGGTCACTACGAGATTACCGTACTGTTGTTTGGATTAACTAATACGCCAGTTGTTTTTATGGATTCAATGGATTGAGTGATTAAGGCGTATTTGGATTGATTCGTAATGGTGTTCATGAGCGATATATTGGAAATATTCGAGGAATTTAGAGGAGCATGAACAACACTTGAGGATGGTGTTATAGACCATTTGAGAGCATAAACAGTATACCAAGTTTAATACGTGCGAGTTTGGATTTACTCGCGTTGTTTTGTTGGTCGGGTGATTATGGACGAAGGAATTTCTATGGATCCATCAAGATGAAGGCAGTCATGAATTGGCCGAGACTTATGATAGTAACAGAAGTTCGAAGTTTTCTAAGTTGGACAGATTATTACAGATGATTCATAGAAAGGTTTTCTACGATAGCTACGCCTCCGATACAAAAGTTAATAAAGGATATAAGAATTTGAATGGACGAATAAGTGTGAGCATAATTTTTAAGAGCTTAAGTATAAGCTGATTACCGCACCAATTTTGAGGATTTAGTCTAGTATTGGAGATTATGAGATTTACAGTGAGGTGTCGTATAAGGGATTTGACTGCGTGGTAAGGCAACAAAGAAGATTGGTTGCTTACGCGTTACGACAATTGAGGTCATTGGATTTAATGGAAGTCGGATAAATTTTATCTTGATAATTTGAGGAGTTATAGGTACGGGATCATAAGAGATGATCTATTAAATGGCGATAATCTTTGATAACATTTACGGTGGATGATTTATTGCTCGGAGGTCTTAGATTCAATTAAGATATGAATTTTCCCAATGTGGACTATTTCCGGAGATAATTAAAATAGGGATTTGAGGAATGGATTTTTGTCTTTGGTGGATTAAGAATTAATTATCCCTTGATGTTAGGTGGATAAATGGTGAAATAGCATTATCGATGATTTTCTTCTCGAGGTATTAATAAGGGTTTCTTCAAGTGATTGAGGTGATATTTTGGTTTGGTTATTAATTGGACGTGAAAGGAATGTTGAAAGAACAATCGATGGTTTGTGGAATTCGGACAGCGATTTGATGGAAATTCAGTGAATCGGAATTCAAGTATTGATAAGTGACCCCGTGGAAACGAGCTCATGGGTTGATGAGCTGGAGAAAGTTTTGTACTTTGGAGTGTTCGGACGAGGTTAAAACCATGAGGCTTGGTATGGGACAGGCCAAAGCGGATAATACCTCTATGGGATGATGCATGTCAAAAAGGGACTTTTGCTAATAGTGGTGCAGTTCGTAGATGCCCGTGACGACTGATCCGACGAGGGCGGGGAGTGGTCACCGGGGCCAGAGTGCCTGAGTAAGGAGCAACTCCTGGCAGGCTTCTAGGATGTCGAAAGGGGCAGAAATGAACTGAACTACAGATTGGCAAAAAGAGAGTGCTTGTGGGATAAAAATTATCCAAGTGGTATTGCAAAAATATGGTCAAGTTTGTGGAACTCCTGTCTATTGGAACAAGGTCAGAGAAAGGACGATCACTGGTTCAGAGATGGTTTTGCAGTTAATGGATGTTGTGAAAATATCAGGGATAATGCAAAGTCACTAAAAAGTTGATGCGAGTAAAGGACTAAGGCCTTTGGAATTTCAAGTAGGGAATCGTGTTTTCCTTAAGGTGTCGCCTATGATAGGGACATCTCAATTGGTTAAGAAAGGAAAGCTGAGCCCTAGACATATCGAACCTTTCGAAATTTGGAGCGAATAAAGATTTTGGCCTTAAATGGATAAAGGAAGCAAGTTTGGGCACCGTCAGTGTCTTTAGCCGAGTGGTATCGTGGGATGAAGCCGCTTGGTCCGATCGGGGTTTCGAATCCCTGAAGCGGCAGTTAGCCGCTTAGTGTAAAAAAAAAAAAGAAAAAAAAGAGAGAGGGGAAAACCAACTTTTTGCAACTTTTTTCTTTTTGCAAAAGTGGACAAGTGTTTAGCCTTTTGGAACCAAAGATAGTTTGGGCAGGATTGGAAGTTTTGGCAGCACTGAAAGTGTTTGACAGCATTATGAGGCAGAATGAATGACTTGGGAATAAGAGGAGACAGTGAGGCATCAATAACCCCATCAGTTTAAGGATGCAGAAAGTCCTGCAAATTTCGAGGACGAAATTTTGTTAAGAGGGGAAGAGTTGTAACATCCCGAATTTTGGTAAGCCCGAGAATTTTCGGAAAAAGGGTTCAACGGGCCGAAAATTTGGAACCAAGAGAAATTTGATGATCTTGGGGATGGCTTAGCATATTGAAAGAGAGGAATACTATCCTACCTTCACTAAGGTGGACCATTGAAAATGACGAAAGTGAATATTCGCGAGGATAATTGGCTTCCTAGAGGAATACTCAGTGGCCTTGCAAATAGAGAGGATCCTAAAATGGTTTCGCAGTTGATAGATGTGGAGTACATGTCATGGCAGGAAGACAAAATCGGGAACCTATTTGAGCCGGAAACAAAGGTAGAAAATACTCTCGATCCCACTAAGCAAACACAGGGCAGAAAATCACATAGTATGGACACCAACTAAGACAGGGGTATATACAGTCAAAAGTGCATATTAGTGCACACAATCCAAATAGAGTAGTCCTAAACAACTAGAAGCCTCTTCCTCATACCAGATACCGCACTCACTATGGCGACGCATTTGGCAAGCTCAAACACAGCTGAAGCTTCAATATTTTCTATGGCAATTATGTCATAATGCACTGCCAACAAGGGAGAACCTTTGAAAAAGAAAGATTATACCTCATGATCAGTGCGCAATGTGCCAAAGACAACTGGAAACAACCGAGCATTTGTTTCTCCTTTGCCTCTGGTTAGAACAACTATGGAAACACCCTGAAATCAACATCGATATCAATCAGAGGCATGTTACCCAAATTGAAGAATGGATCGGCAATTTTCAGCATGAGACCATACCCTTCGAACTCCTAACTTAGATTTTGTGGCAGATCTGGAGAGGTAGGAACGCCTTCATCTTCTGTGGACAACAACTCCAGCTAGCACACCTAATTGACTCTGCTTTAGCCCAACACAGCAACATCAGTACATGGGTGGCCCGAAATAACCAAAAAAACAGCTCACAAAACTGCATAACCTATCAACTGGAAACCCCCAGCTTGTGGGTCTCTCAAGTGGAACATAGACGGATCCTTCAGCAGAGAGAATGGAGAAGCCACTATAGCAAGGATCTGCCAAGACCACCGAGGGAGGATGCTCGCCGGCTTTGCACGTTCAGTTGCGGTGGAATCACCGATCCAAGCAGAAGCAAAGGGCGTCCTCAAAACCCTAAGGTGGCTGTCGGAAAAAAGAAATGCAAGAGAAGAAGCCCGTAGCTAGGAAATAGAGACAGATCAACTTGAACTAGTAAAGGGGATAAGTGGGATAGCATATCAGCAGCAACTCCCCACGTGTGCAACTGAAGATCACTTCTGCTGGGAAGTGCAGGCCCACCTCCGAGAAGCCCAAGCCCTCTTAGCAAATTTGCAGTCCATCAAATTCATCCATTGTAAATGAGACACAAATAGAGCAGCGGATTGGGCTGCAAAGGCTCAACGTACCAAAACGTTACTGGCCAACTGGGCCCAATACCCCCATCAAGTCTCACCGAAATTTTATGTCCAGATGTATCTCACCTCTCTCCTCAGCAATGAAATTTTCGAACTTTCGACCAAAAAAAAAAAATTCAGGTGTTGGGGTCCATTTAGAGTGAATTATGGTTCCTTCACATTGGAATGCCATTCCACTTCAAGAAGACCCAGCCAAATAAAAGTTAAAGAGGAATGTTGGTCGAATCAAAGGAATGTTGAAATGCCCATTCTTTTGAACCAAACAGCAAACAGATCGTCAATCTATTTTGATAGGAGAAACTCTCATAACAATGAGAGCAACAACAAATAGCGAGAAACTTAAAAAGACTAAAGAGTTCACTTCTTGCATCAATCTCTAAAACAAAACCCTAATAGGTCCACTTTAAAGACACATCTTCAACTTATTTAAATCTTTCCTTAAGGACTTCATCGTCTTTTCATCTTCCTTGCCAAGCCTGAAATCTTTTCTACTAAACCCGTCCAAAGCGATCTGATCATCGCGGCAACCCAACGAGCAAAATGGGTGATCACTCTACATGTATATATCCTTGTCCGGGTTGAATTCCTTCTTGCACAATGTACACTTCTTGATAAACTCCCCAAACAAACCCAATTCATCATCCTCATCAATCTTCTTTGCTGCTGATAGCTCTTGCTCGGGTGACCTGATGAAAAATATCCTCTCAATTACCAGTGCTCGCAGCAGTGTCAAGTGTCTCTTCTCATCCTTAGACACAGAATTGGTCGCCGAAACATGGCATAGTATATCCACCATGACAGGCACGACTAGTTTCAAGAGGTTGTTGGGATTTTGAGAGGGTTTGCTTCTAGTGGCATCTGATTGGTCGATTGGTTTTGAGTCTTTTGACTCCGGGTCTGTGGCTTGAGAGGGTTTCACGATGGCGGGTTGCGGTTGGAACTTCTTCTTTGAGATCTTCAGAATATAGTCATCATTGATGCACAGTCCCAAGTTGAATGAAGATCCAATGTTGCCAATGCTAGTTGAACGTTCGAGGTGGAGGCTATAGCGTTTCAATGAGCACATCTTCAATGGGCCAATCAACTAAAAGACGTAACCAGATTTTGGAGGTTTAGTTCGAAGAGGATGAACAGTATCTAGGATGTTTTGGTTCACAGGATACTAAGGGATGTATTTAAGGTTTGAGAGCAAAGAGGTTGAATGTGAGAGAGATATACAGATAATTAGCGGATAGGAGAAGGATTATGAGACCCACAATTGTTAGGACTTTTTATTAGAATTTTAAAGTTTGCTGCAGATTGAGTTGAATGAAAAGGAAACTTGTGAGGAAAGGGTTTATCACTGATTGAACTCAAGCAGGATGAGAGGGAAACGTATAGTTTTCACGAAATATTATTAGATAGGGGTATCCACCAAGAAAATATTGACATAATTTGATTTGCTTTATCTTGGTTATTTGAACGAGCAGATCTTTTTTTCCGAACTGAATTATCTAGACTACCGTTTAAGTCATGCAATTTGATAAATCAAACTAAAATCCTGTGAATCTACCCCCCCCTCTCTTATATCCGTAGCATCAATCACGAGTCACAAATAATCCACCACAGAAGTTCCAAAACAAGGAACTAATTTATTCTTCAATGCAACAAGTGAAATAAATAAAAGAATCGACTCATTATTAATAGGATTTTAATCGGATCTATTTTTTGGTGAACAGAATATTCTATATATTCACCGTTAGATGGATAAAATGTATACTTAAAGATAATCATGTAACTGATACTATCCACTTGATAGTCAACCAAATTGAATGTGAACCGATACTTTGTAATCTAATACCCAAAGAAATTATATTATATAGATAGGTAAATTGAATGATGGTAAAGAGTTCCCTTCTAGCATCAGTCTCTAAAATAAAGCACTAACAAGTCCCCTCTACAGATATATCTGCAAGCAACTGATTCAATTTTTTCCTCAAGAACTTCATCGTCGTCTGATCCTCCTTGCCAAGCCCCATATATTTTCTGCTGAATCCGTCGCGGCAATCTGATCGTCACGGCAATCCGATGAGCAAAATGGTCGATCACCGTACATGTAGACATCATTGTTCGGCTGGAATTCCTTCTTGCACAATGTACATTTCTTGATAAACTCCCCGAATAGCCCCAATTCGTTACTCTCGTCAATCTTCCTTGCTTCTGACAGCTCTCGCTCGGGTGACCTGATAAAAAATATCCCCTCAATCATTGGCGATCGAGGCCGTCTCGAGTGTTGCTCCGCATCCTTCCACACAGAATTGGCCTCCGAAACATGGGATAGTATCATTGGGGATCGAGGCCGTCTTGAGTCTTTCTCCACATCCTTTGACACAAAATTGGCCTCTGAAACATGGGATAGTAATTCTGCCGTGGCGGGTGCAGCTTGTTTCAGGAGGTTTCTAGGATTTTGAGAGGGTTCGCTAGGGGCTTCAGAGGGTCTTGTGGCATTTGATCGCTCGGCTGGTTTCGAGCCCTTTGACTCCATGTTGGTACTTTGAAAGGGTTTCATGATGGCGGATTGCGGTTGGAACTTCTTCTCAATCGTTGGGATATAGTCATCATCAGTGCACAGTCCTTAAGTGGACGAAGATCCAATGTCAGCCGATGCTTGTTGAACGTTCAGGGTGGAGACCATCACGTCGGGAGGAGGGCATCTTCAATGGCGGAATCGGCTAACAGATGCAACCATATATTCAAAGTTGTCGTTTCAACGAAGGATGAACAGTTTCTGAGGATGTTTTGGTTCGTAGGAAACAAAGGGATGTGTCTAGTGTTTGAGATTAACGAGAATGAACGTGAAAGAGTGATATATATGGAGAATAAGCGGATCAAAGCAACAGATCCAGCAGGATAAGGATTCTGAGACCGATAATTATCAAGACCTTTAATTATAATTTGAAAGTTTGCTGCAAGACAAAGGAAACTAGCTAGGATAAGGTGAGATATGAGAGAAAAGGTGCGGTTTCCATGAAATACTAAACTTATCATCCCATTTAAAATTTTCTTTTAATTGATTGATTAAAAAATAAACTACATCATTCTTCCTTAGCAAAGCCGAACCAAATCACGGGAATGGTATACTAATAATATCTATGACGTATGTAGCGAAACACATAGGAAAACTACGTTTCTGCATAATGACAATGAGGACGGTGTTTTTACTTATATTGGGAACTATCGGTATGTCTTCTATAATTATGAAAAAGTTAAGCACAAAGGGGGTGAATTAGAGAGAAATTTAACATAACTTGACTTTTTTATCGTGTTACCAATGGGTATCTTATTTCGGAAATTGTATAAATGTGTAGCAATGAAATTAGCTATCTTATTTGAACGAGAAAACAAGCCATTTTAGATAATAGCAAAATATCAAATAATATACCTAATACCTACTAATATTCCCTCTAACAAGAGTTCTCTAAAATCCATACATGAAGAGTCACTCATCATCAGTAATTGCTCCATTCATGTACATGATTGTTCAATCGGTTTCTATCTAATAGGTCTAATACCAAAAGGAGTTCCTTTATAAAGAGTGAAAGGATTCGATCCATCAGTCAATTTACAAGTAGATTCAATTGCGTCAGTTCTATACGTCACGAAATGTACATGTATGTACATCCCCCAATCATGTATGAATACGAGAGCTGGAATATTACGATAGGTGACATGGGCAACAATTTTGCTTTTCTTCTATACGATCCCCACTATCCGATGTCGTTGCAACGTCGATGTGATATCCGTCCACCGCCATCCGCCTTCTTCGACATTCAACCGAGCAGTGTGCGCGCTCTCTAAGCAAGCATTTCCAAAAGATTCAGAGAAACACAAAGTCCAAATTCAGTTTCGGTTCTTTTTAGACTTGACAATCAATGAAAATTCACCGCTTTCATGCATGTGGGTTAAGGAAGAAATGAAGGGAAAAGAAAAAAAAGAAAAAGAATATGCGAGTTAATTAAACGGAAGAAATAATCAGCAATAATCACGAATTCACAAAGGCCACAGATAATCACTAAAATAAAGAAGACTCACCCGTACATGTAGACATCGGCATTGTCCGGGAGCTTACGCTTGCACCACGAGCAGTTCTCAAGAATTTCTCCAGAATACCCTACTCGACGAAAATGAGGGTCGTTCGACGAAAATGAGGGTCGTCGATCGTTGAATTTCGTCTGATGTCCGTGTCACCTTTTGGGGAATCATCAGATGTCCCGATGAAGAATTTGGGGGCCAACCTAGGCTGGCCTCCATCCCCAGTCGGATCCACGTCATTCTTGACGACCGACTCCTGACCATCAGGATCTTGTTGGCGTCCGGCGATGGTGAGCCGATCTTGGGGATTCCCAGCCAATGTCGACTCGGCGGCGGCCTGTGTGCTGGTTTCTCCAACACTCTCGGAATGCTTGCCACCGACAACGTGATGTCTCGGGGACGGCATTATGATTTCTCGCAAGTCTCTGTGTGTTTAGGTGGTTGCTCAGGAGATGAACGAAGATGGAAGGGGCCTCGGATTCGCAGAAAGATGGGGGTAAAATCGAAGGGAACGCCAAAGATGAGATCAAAGATGGATACTCGAGAAGAAAGATCGAAAACGAAATGAATTTGTGAGTTTGAGAGGGGATGATATGATGAGGATTAGGGCTTTCTACTTGGGAACTCTCTTTTATATAGTGTGCGCAAATGATTTGACTAGGGTTTGAGTGTTCGCGCCCAAAGGCCCTTGGGTTTAGGCTCCCCGCTAGAAAACGGCTTTTCAACCGTCTATTAAGCCAATCACTTTGAGTAAAGTATTTTCAACGAAATATTTTTGAGTAATAACACAATCATAAAAAAATAATAATAATAAAGGTTAAAGAGAAAAGGAAGTAATTATAGCCTACACCAATAGCGTAAATGTGTTTTTCCTTGAGCAGAACTTATCCTATTTGCCTTTGATTAATGTAAAGGATAATTACAATAAAAATCTTAAAATTATTACACTTATGCCAATTCAATTTCAAACCTTTCAAACAAAAAAGAAAAAATTAATAAAAATTAATTTTTCAAAAAAAGTCAAAATGTAAAAAAAAATGTAAAAAAAAAAAAAAATTGTTCACGTTAGTATTCACTGTGTCATATAAGATGGCCAACATCCATGTTATCAATTTTTGGCCAAAATTGACTAAAAAAACTATATTGGCAAATCTTCAAAAGATTTACGACTAGATTAGCCATATTAGAAGATTTATGACTAAATTAATACGAATGCAATAGGTTTAAGATTCTTTTGATAATATTCCCATCAATGTTATGTTTAGTTTTCGAGTGTGAATGGCCAAAGCTATTAAATGAAGAGTAAATATGATTGTTTGAGTAATTTTTTCCTTACAATGGCGGTGCATGCTATAATTACCCTTTAGTTTTGAAAAATAGTGCAATGATCACTGGTGTTGAGAAAAAGTTATTTTTCTAATGACTGATACAGAGAAAACAATTATTTTTCTAATGACCGGTCTCTCTCTCTCATTCAAATTCCAGCTAAATTTAGTTTCTTTCCTTTCATTTTCTCTTTTCTCGAATGCACTATGATATTATCTCGGGTTTGAGACCCATGATGCTTTTACAAAAGAAAAAAAAAAGAAAAAAAGGACTATCCACTCACAAAATAAGTTTTATAGAAAAATGGATTTATACAATATACACATTGGTGTAAATTATTTTTTTACAGTTGCGGTCTTGAAACTAGGGGTGTGCAAAAGAACCAGGAACCGCCCGGACCGCCTGGAACCGGACCGGACCGGCTCGGAACCGGTGGTTCCTAAAGGGACTGGTCCAGTTCCCGGTTCCAATAAATTGGAACCGGTGGGTACCGGTCTGGTTCCCGATTCCATGGGCGAATCCGCCCGCCCACCCATTTAGACCGGACCGGTATTATAATAATAATATATATTAATTTTTATTATAAAATAAATTTTTTTAGTTGAAAAAAATTAAAATTTTGAAGCCCCATATGTTTATAATTTTTAGTGTTCTATTTGAGGCAACCTACCAAGAGAGGTAAAGAAAAAAGCGCGAGAACATTTACGAAATCTCTAAATAGACCATCTTTTTGATATGTGTCCAGTGGATCTTCTTTTCTTCGCCTGCTTGTGAGACCGGTTCCATAGATCCACCCGAGAACCGGAGCGAACCGGCGGTCCGGTTCTTGGGTGGATCCATGGAACCAATGGGCGGTTCCCGGATCCAATTTTTGGAACCGGTCCTTAGTGGGCGCTTCCTGGTTCTAGGGTGGGAACTGCCCACCCGGACCATGCACACCCTTACTTGAAACAGAAATTTTAATCTACTAATTGGATTGAATTAGTTTAGCAAAATTAAAAATTTCATACATGTTAATATTTGAGTCCCGTTTGTGTGATGATCTATTTCCGCCATCAGCCTACCCAAAAAAAAAAAAAAAGTGCATGTAGATACTCCTATCTAACAAACACATATACATGTAGATAAAGGAGTAATTCATGATTTTAACCACTAACCGAACTGAAACATTATTTGCCATGTAGATATTTGATTAGCAACTCATTACAAGGGGAATATTGATAATTACACATAGCTAGTTACACTGTATGCATATGCAAAAAAAAAAAAATCATCATACAACCTAGATAAATCCTCAATATTTAAGATTTCAACTTCTTGCATCAATCTATAAGGTAAAGTCGGAAGTCCGTCCAAAGATACTCATGTAACTGATTTAAATCTTTCCTTAAGAACTTCATCATCTTTTGAACCTCCTTGCCGAGTCCGAAATCTTTTCTACTAAACCCGTCCAACACAATCTGATCGCAATGACACTCTGACAAGCAAAATGAGCGATCACTGTACATGCAAACAACTTTGTCTGGATTGAATTCTTCTTGCATAAGGTATGCTTCTTGATAAACTTCCCAAAT
Source organism: Corymbia maculata (assembly GCA_014182735.1). Taxonomy (NCBI): domain Eukaryota; kingdom Viridiplantae; phylum Streptophyta; class Magnoliopsida; order Myrtales; family Myrtaceae; genus Corymbia; species Corymbia maculata. The sequence goes on from CM024689.1 coordinate 29,040,953, forward strand.
ATCCCCAATTCGTCACCTTTGGATCTTATTCACCTCTGGTAGCCCTCGCTCGGGTGACCTGATAGAAAATATCCCCTCAATCACCGATAGTCATGACCGTCGTGTCGATTGTTGCTCCAATCCTTAGACATTGAAGCAGCCATCGGAACGTGTAGAAATTTCTCTACATGAATAACTAATTAATCAAGAATAATTAGATCCATATATAATTGTAAAACACCAAAAACTTATATGTATATACAGCGGAATTTAAAGCGTACCTATTTAAGCCATAATTTAAAGCATACATATTTGAGCCATAGCCTCACTTGATAGAAAACAGATCAAGCTGATATAATCAGTGATCTATCGGTATGCCGGATCTTCCTCTTTATGACTTATTTTGGTTTAGCAGCTTTAATGGGATTTAGCGATTGATAGGTATAACCTACCCTTTTATAGGCTAGAAAGGGGACCTAGTAAACCCTAATCAATAGCGTGTCAACTGGGCCCCTCCCATTACGGACTTCAGTTAAACACAATTGCCTACACTTTGCTGCTTAACTAGGCCCGTAATTAACAGATGCCAAAACCCAATTCAATAAGATCACTTGAGGGTTCAAAATATATTGGAATATCCATTAACCCGATTATATAAAATAGAAAATTGATTAATTAATGTAAGCCCATTATAGGAAATTTCCAACAGAACGGTCATGTGGCGTTTGATTCCTTGGCTGGTTTCGAGTCTTTTGACTCAATGCTCGTGCTTTGAGAACGCTTAACGATGACGGGTTGTGGTTGGAACTTCTTTTGAGTGATTGTTAACATATAGTCAATGCACAGTCGCTGGCTTAACGATCCAATGTGGCCGATACTTGTTGAACGCTCGAAGTAGAGGCTATAGCGTTTCGACAACCACATTTTGAAGTGTGGAAACTACTAAAAAGATATACTTTTTGAGATCTTCAACTAATATTTGTGGCATTTATTAATAATCTGCTTGCTGTTTAGTTCAAAAGAAGGAATTCAACATTCCTTTGTAATTTTATTTGGCTGGGTCTTCTTGTAAGTGGAATGGCATTCCAATGTAATAGAATCATAATTCCATTCTAAATTTACACCAACATAAATTAACCAATTTAATTATCGGTTAATAAAGATTATTATTGACGTAAATCTAATCTCAAAATTTGAATTGTTCAATTCATTTACCATGGCGAAGTATTATATTTGTATCATTAGATCATTTTAGAATTAAAAAATAAATTATTTATATTAATTTATTGGATTGATTCATTAAGTTGATTTATTTAATTAAAATTATAATATTGTGCCAATTAATCTAGAAATTACAAAAATCAACAATAATAATTTATCTAAATTTAAATATAAATTTTATTGGATAATTAATATAAGTAGTTAGACAATAAAAACAATGAAGTATGATTTTAGCACAATCTTTGGTAGTAATTAGGAAAATTACATTTCTTGTCCTTGATTCTTATACTTTGCTTGTCATTATTCTAATCAACAATGATAATTTAAGTCTTTCGGTCAAATTTCCATTCAAAATTCGCTAGAAAGTGCTCGGTCAGCATCAGCTATATTGACATGTGGCATTTACTTATACAAACCTCTTAAAGAAATAACACTTTCCATCTTTGTACGTTTAGAAATGATCAATTTTTGTACACGTAATTTGCTGCAGTGACAAAGTTAGTCTCGGCATTTATTTTTTTTTAGCAAAAACTTAAGTAGTTTCACCACATTCTTTCTAAAATCTTATTAAAATGTTGTTTCAAAATCAACTATAAATTGCTGATTTTAATATTTGTAAGTATGCACAATCAAATTGACAACCCATTAAAATTATTTTTACTATTATCATTTTTTTTGTTAAAATTCAAATAGACATATTTAGGACTCGTAAACATAAATCTCTTTTTATATCTTCTAACTGAATTTTTTTTTGTAAGAAAATGGACAGAGCTCGAAAGTTACATTGTTAGTCTCCCAATAAAACATGAACCTATATGATCCCCTTACAACGAAGGAAACAAATCTATTGGTAGCCTATCTAATGCATGATCATCACCAGCATTCTTAGGTTAAATAATCAATTTACTAGGCAATCTGTACATGCATTCTAATCATAAATTTAACTCAACATCTAATAGGCAAAATATGATAGACAATTAATAAAAATTCATCTAGTAATAGCGATAACGATAAGTTTTTATCTCATTAACTAAAAAGACCTGTTTGTTTACTGGGGAGGCTATTAATATGGGCTGTCCATCCCAACTCTTGAATATTAAGTGGTTTTCCTTTTTTTATAAGTGTGATTGTTTGTTTGGAAATGATTTTGTGAGAAGAATTTCCTAATATAGGATGTGATCATTCAAACGCATCTTCTTTTCCTTTTCGGTAACGATGTTTAAAAAGGTATTAACATGTACAATATAACATAATTAAACATTATTCTCACTTTGAGGAGCATTTAAATAAATTAAAAAAATATGAATTCGAACGGAGCCTAAGAATCCCAAAATAACCACATATAGATTGTCCAAGAAGAAAAGAAATATTCTCCGAGAATTCAGGCAATGACAACTATATCTATATCATTTGATCTATTCTACCCATTTAAAAAAGACAACATAATCTAGCCATTCCATGTTCAAAGTAAGGTAATGGCAAAACCTTCTATTAGAAATCCCAGCAGTTTGTCAAAAAAGATACAAGTTCTTAATTCACGTATATTATATATAAGCCACATTTCAGTTTGCTTTAAATATGAAAAGCCATTGAGCCATTTCAAAGAAAAAAACAGATGAAAATGGAGTGCTAGATACCCAAGTGCCAAAACATGGTGTGAGGGGAACACTTAAATGCTAAAATTTCGAAAGATACACTTAAATATCAAAATTAGAGAAACATAGATCACTTAAGTATTAATGGCAATAAATTCCAAACAAATTGCCTATGTTGCATCTTCTAGTGACTTTTTTTTTATTGATGTGGCAATTATTTTAAAAAAATTATCCACATGGCAATTTTTTAAAACAAAAATTGCCACATCAGCAATATGGCCCAAAACCAATTTTAAAAAAAGGAAGGGGAGAGAGTTTGGCGAAGACTATAATTTTTTAATCAATTTTGTAGGTTTATTGCTGATGTGGCAATTACGGGGCCAAAACGATGTCATTTTGCACCATCATCCATTAAGTCAACTTTCCGGCAAGCCACATTAACCACTTATATTTTTAAAATAATCCACATTGGATTTCCGGTTGCCTTTCCCGAAGTTAGCACTTAAGTATCCCAATTTTTTTTTTTTTTTAAAATAGTACTTAAGTATACATTTTACAATTTTTGATACTTAAGTGTCCCCTATAAAGTTTTGGCACTTGTATTATACTTCTGCCAATGAAAATGACTTATTCATCAACTAGATCACTTGTATTTTTAATCATCACGAATCTTACTCCAATGTGGCTTTGAAGTGGTATTAAAAAGGAAGGTAGTTTATGTTCAGATAAACAACGATTTCGTAGGACAAGTGAGCCTCATAATTCATTGCAAATCAGGAAACGATCTAGGCTTTCATGTGCTTGCCCCAGGAGGCTACTAGGGATTTCAATTCCGACCCAACTTTTGAGGAATAACATTGTTTTTCTGTAGGGGTATAAACGGTTCGGTTCGGTTTAATCTTTTTGAAAAATCGAACTGAATCAAACCGATAAGGAATAATACCAAACCGAACTGAAATTGTCCTTAACTGAATACGAACCGAACCGAAAATATGGTTCGATTCAGGACGGTTATTTGATTTTTCTATTTTTGCTTTACTTATTGGGACCTAAATGAAGAAAATAGGATGATAAAGAGAGATTGTTCACTTTTAATTAAGAATTCTGATTTGATTTGGTTAACTGAACCAAAAAGTTAATGGTTATTTTTCAGTTAACCGAACTGGAACCGAAACAGAACTGAACAAAAAACGCGCAAAATTTCGGTTCGGTTCGGTTTTTAGTTTGGTTCTTAACACCCCTATTCTTCTGTAGCTTTAAATGGGTTGGAAAGTTTCAATACTACGATATATATAAAAAAGATTGTAACCACCCTGGTTGTCATGACTGTTTGTGGAAGGTACGACCCGATGATCCATGTTTGATCAATTAAGAAACCACTAAGTATAACTTTTGTGATCATTGGAATCCTCTAAACCCATCCCTAATGAGAAACGGGTGTTGTAATCATATGAGGTACTTGTGGTTTTTTATTAATCAATAATAACTCTCATGACATTGTGCCTTTTTTATTTTTATTCTTTTACTAGATTCCCCTTGATTATCGAATAATGAATTTACTGTAGATACAGACTTTATCAATTTATCTCTCCTTCATCAAATTATTATTTCGAAAAATTATGCTTGGCAGTGCTATGTTGAAGAAGCAGTAGACCTCTTTCACTATAATAAAAATGAAGTGTAGAATACATATCTAGATCTAGCACCAATTCCTTCAAGCCAAACACTTGGAGAACCATGTTATATGTTCATGCCTACAAAATTGTATCTTGATATTTGATTCACTATCTCCATCTAAGCCAACACAAATGAAGAAATATGTGTTGGGTCCTTAATAAAATCAAGGCTACACTTTTTTTCACTCCTAATTTGGCTAAAACACTCCCCCAATAAAGTGTTCCCATTTCACCCATTGTGGATCCTACCTTTTAGCATCTTCAGCATTCCCTTGGTGTCTTTTTTGTGTTTTCTTCTTTGTGGGCCTCAATTTCCTTCATCTTCAATTTCACCTTTCACAATCTTTCTCTCTCTCTTGCAAAGAAAAGGTCACCATAATCATTTCCATACAAGCACAAAACTCAATCGAATGATGTTTTTTTCAGTCTAAATACAATGCATGGAAACGCTTCTCTATTCAAAACCAACCCAATATAATATAGTTGAGGGATCCAACCATACTTTGCACCACCATCAATAGACTTTACCAATTGATATGCAAAAATGCATTTGGTGTGCTCACTTGTTCCCTACTTTCTTAAGAACTGGAAACAAAATGATAAAAAGTTTCAATTAACATACTGAAATGAGAAGAAAATTGATTTCTTTTGGAAAAAAAAAGAAAACCTTTATCCTTTACTAAGTCATACCAAAATTAGACCAATATTATGAAGAGATATCAAAATGTGAATCTTGAAATCACTGCCAAAATAGATTGCAAAAAAGAAATAGGTCAATGAAAACCGAGGAACTCTTCAATGAAAAAAAATATTCAAAATCCACTAAAAAAAAATCAAACGAATGCTCTATCCTAGCAAGATCAAAGAAATTAGTAACTTCAATAGTTAGAAGCTAATGGGACGATAAACCTTTTCCACTTGTTGAAAGCAAACTCTTTAGTATCAAACAAGACCCGATTTTCTTCTTTCTACTATTTCGTACACAATTTTGAAAATTTTGACTAAAAGAATCCCCAGAAGGAGATAAACTCAGCTGTGCGAAAAATCCTCGTTAGATCCTCAAAAGCATCAATTATAATCAAATTCAAATTTCATCAACCCAAATCTATCACAACGAAGATTACCACATTACTCAACATTAACCAAGAAATTCAAACTTAATCAATTTATCTAGCACCTACTATGAAAAACGATGCAAAAACCATCTCAAACATCAAAGAAAAGAAAATAAAAAGAGAGAGAAAGAGAGAAGGATGAAGTTGAAGGAAAGTGGGATCCATGAAGAAAGAAACCGAAAATTGGATATTAAGAAAAGGCAAACAATGCTAGAAGGTGGAGTCCACAATGGGCAAACTAGTCACAACACTTCGTTGGAAATGTTTAGTCAAATTAGAAGTGGAAAAAGCATAACCCTAAAACCAATTACTTCTATGGATTACTATTAGTTCCATTGCTAGTGTAAAAGTATTCTTACACATTTAGTTATGATGAATGACATGTATATTTGAAGTTGATTAGTAAATCAATTCTTTCGTATGTCAATTACCCAACGATAAATGTGTAGCATATTTTTTTAGGGAAAATGCCATCAAAAACTCCAAATTATATTATTTGAGATAAATTTACCTTGAATTTTTTTTTTGCAACATTAAAAACCCTAAATTATACCACTTAGCATAAACTTATTCTGAACTTTTTTTTATGACACAAAAAACTATGAAATTATACTCATATGATATATTTACTCCTAAACTCTTTGGCCAAATGGTATTTTCATCTTTTTTTCTTTTTTGTTTATTCTTTTTTTTCCTTTTGTTCTTTTTCTGTTCTTTTTTCTTCTTCTTTCCCTCTGCCAACCATAGCGAAGGGAAGCCGGCAAGAGCAACTCGATGACCCTTGCTTGAGATGCCCTTGCCCCATTCTGACACCGATGAGATTGTTAACTTCTATTGTAGGGCTAATAAACGTAATTGGGCTATATGCTTGCATACTCCATTGCTACTATTTTTTTAGGCCTTCCCGATGCTGATTAAGAGTCTATCACATTATACAATCAAATTACATTCATTAGCATCACATAAAAGTCAACAATCAAGTGATTATCTTGAATATACTAATGAAGTTTGTCAACAATCTCTTAAAATTTATTCACTTTCATAAAATGTCGACCAAAAGAAGTATAATGTGTACCATATATGAATGATGCAAGATATATTCCGAGCTTATCCTTTCACTTAAATAACTGGGTTAGAACATTTGGGCCACAAATAACTTTCGTGTCTTCAATGTCGTCTCCTTTCTCTTGCCACTGCAAATTCGCTCAAAGAGCTTGAGTTGATCTTTCCACTTCCTTAATAATAATTACCTTATTAACAATAGACTTCAGATATTGTGTATGAGTAGATGACACTTTCTGCTTTCTCATAATATCTTTCATACTTATTGAAGATTTGACTTCTTTTATTGGATTTAAAACCTTGCTCATTTTGAGACCCTCGTCATATTTGCTCCTCTCCCAAGTTATTTCATCTTTTAATTTGCTTAGAACATTGGATTTTGCTAATGCATCTCTCTCCCCCATAGCGTTTTTAATTAATGTCACATGGTCCTGCAAATCCTTCATAGAGCTTCTATGGATCCAATGAACTATCAACCTCAACAACTTGATCCGAGACACTTTTTTGCCTTTTTTTTCCAGCGTATTCATATGGATATCCTTACGTCTTGCTAGATGATGATGTATTGAACTTGTCCTTTGACCACTAGTACAACTAGCATGGGTCCTATAATATAAATACTTAGTATTTTGTTCACCATAAAATCAAGACCTCAAATTATAGATCTCTTTTTTTTTATTTGTGTCATTAGAACCACTAGCTCAAAACATCTATCAATCATCTGTATTTATTACACTTAGAGTTTGTAAATTATTATTTCAATAATTTATAGTATGTCAGACCCTTAATCAGCATTAGAAAGGCATGGAAAAAATAATAGTAATGGAGTGTGAAGCATTCAACTATACAGTCAAATTATATTCATTAGCCCCACAACAGAAATCAACAATCAAGTGGTTATCTCAAACATACCAATGGAGTATGTCAACAACCCATTGAAGTTTATCCACTTTCGTAAAATGTTAACTAAAGGAAGTATAGTGCGTATCATGTATGAATGGTGCAAGATATATTCCAAGTTTATCATTCCACTTAAATAACTGGGTTAGCACATTTGAGTCACAGATAGCTTTCACATCTTCAATGTCACTTCCTTCTTCATACTACTACAAAGCTACTTGAAGAGTCTAAATCAAGCCCTCTATTTTCTTAATAGTGATTGCATTATCAACAGTAGATTTCAAATATTGTACAAGAGTATATGGCATTTTCTACTTTCTCATAATATCATCCACACTTATTGAAGATTCGGCCTCTTTCATTAGGTTTAAAACTCAGATCATCATACAGCCTTCACCAGGTTTGTTCATATCCCAGGTCATTTTTTCTAATAACTTGCTTAGAACCTTAGATTTTGCTAAGGCATCATCCCTCCCATATCCTTTATAATTAATGCCATATGATCTTACAAATCCTTTGTGAATTTTTACGAACCCAATAAGCTACCGACCACAACAACTCGGCTCGAGATATTTTTTGCCTTTTTTCCGACATCTGCATGTGGAGAATCTTTACATCTCGCTAGATGATGATGCATTAAGCTAGTTCCTTGACCACTAGCACAACCAATCAGGCCCCTGCAATATAAACACTTAACATTTTCTTTACTCGAAATCTCAATGTCCCAACATTGTAAATTTCCTTATTCTATTTGTGCTATTAAAATCGTCTGTTGAAGATATCTAATAATCCTTTTATTTATAACACTTAGAGCTTATAAATTATTATTTCAATAATTTATGTTTAAGTGCTTCATACTCTATTACTACTGTTTTTTCTATACTTTTCTAGTTTTGATTAAGGTCTGGCACACTATAAATTATTGAAATAATAATTTGCAAGCTCCAAGTGTAATAAACACAAATGATTGATAGATGTCTTGAGCGGATGGTTCCGATGTTACAAATAGAAGAATGAGATATGCAATATGGGGATATTGAGTTTTTGGTGAAGAAAATGTTGAGTTTATATTATAGGACCCTTATTGGTTGTGCTAATGTTCAAGGGTCTAACTCCATGCATCATCATCTAGTGAGATGTAAATGAATATTTATATAAAGACGCTGGAAAAAAGGAAAAATAATACTTTGGATCAAGTCGTTGAGGTTGGTAGTTCATCGGGCCCATGGAAATTCTACAAAGGATTTGCATGACTATATAGCGTTAATTAAAGAGGCTATGGGGAGGGATGGTATTTTGGTAAAATCTAATATTTTAAGTAAATTAATATAATAAATGACCTGAGAGATGAGCAAATCTACTGATGGTCACAAGATGAGTAGAGTTTTGAATCCAATGAAAGAAGTCGAATCTTCAATAAGTATGGAAAATGTTATAAGAAAGTAGAAAATACAATTTACTGATGCACGATATTAGAAGTCTATTGTTGATAAGGTTATTGCTATTGAGAAAGTGGAGAGTTTGAGTCAAACTCTTCAAGCAAACTTTGCAAAGAGCAAGAGGAAAGAGGCGAATTGAAAATGCAAAAACTATTTGTAGCCCAAATATTCTAATTCAATTATTTAAGTGAAATGATAAGTTTGAAGTATATTTTAAATCATTTATACATGGTACGTGCTACATTTCATTTGGTTGACATTTTATGAAAATGGATAAATTTCAATAAATTGTTAACAAGCTCTATTGGTAGTTTCGAGATGATGAATGATTGTTGACTTCTGCTGTGGGGCTAATGAATGTAATTATGCTTATGCTTGAATGCTTTATACTCCATTGCTACTATTTTTTCTATACATCCCAAATGCTTATTAAATGTTTGACACACTATAAGTTATTGAAATAATAATTTGTAAGCTCTAAGTGTAATAAAAAAAAGGATTGCTAGATGTCTTGAGCGGGTGATTTTAATGTCATGGTAGAAGAAGACGATTTGTAATGTGAGGACATTGAAATTTCTCATGAAGAAAATGTTGATTGTTTTTATCGTATGACCCTTATTGATTGTGCTAGTGGTCAAGGGACTTGTATATTGTATCATCTAAAAGATGTAAGAAATATCCATATTCAAACACTGAAAAAAGGTAAAAAATTGCTTCAGGTCAAGTTGTTAGGGTTGATAATTCATTGGGTCCTTAAGAATTTTGTGAAGGATTTATAAGACTATCTGCCATTAATTAAAAATGCTATGGGTAAGGATAATGTATTGGCAAAATCCAAGGTTATAAGCAAATTAATGGAAGAGAAAATCTAGTGAGAGCCATATGATAAGTAGGGTTTTGAATCTAATTAAAAATGTTAAATCTTTAATAAGTATGGAGGATGTTATAAGAAAGCAGAATGTGCTATCTACTCATGTACAATATTTGATGTCTACTGTTGATAAGGCAATTACTGTTGATAAAGTGAAGGGTTTGACTTAAGCTTTTTGAGTAATTTTATAGTGGCTAAAGGAAAGGGGTAGTATTAAAGATGTGAAAACTATTTGTAACCCAGATATTCTAATCCATATATTTAAGTGGAAAAACAAGCTACACATTTGTTAGTCGACATTTTATGAAAGTGGATAATTTTCATGAGATTGTTGACAAACTCTATTGGTATGTCAGGATGATGACGTGATAGTTGACTTCTGTTGTGGGGCTAGTAAATGCAATTGGATTGTATGCTTGAATGCTTGAATGCTTCATGCTCTATTGCTACTGTTTTTTCTATGCTTTCTTGATGCTAATTAAGGGTTTGTCACACCACAAATTATTGAAATAATAATTTGCAGGCTCTAAGTTTGATAAATAGAAGGATTACTAAATGGCTTTAGCAAGTGGTTCTAATGTCACAATTGGAAGACAGAGATCTACAATATGGGGACATTGAGATTTCTGGTGAAGAAAAGGTTAGGTATTTATATTATAGGAGCTTGATTGATTTTGCTAGTGGTCAAGAGACTAGCTCAATGTATCATCATCTTGCTATAAAGAATATCTATATGCAAAAGCCGAAACAAGGGCAAAAAAGTGCCTCAGGCCATGTTGAGGTTTGTAGCTCATCGAGTCCATAGAAATTCAAGAAGGATTTATCCTCATAGGGGAGCATCTTTCTTGAGTATCCTCTGAAATGGTATGAGGATTTTGGAGAGGATATAGAGAGAGATGATGCCTTGGCAAAATCTAAGATTTTAAGCAAATTAATGAAAAAGCTGACTTGGAAGAGAAACAAATTTGGCGAGGGCCGCACGATGAGCAGAGTTTTGAATCTAATAAAAAAGGCAAAATATTTACTAAGTATAGAAGATGTTATGAAAAAGCAGAAAGTGCTATCTACTCATGCACAATATCTAAAGTCTGCTATTGATAATGTAATTACTATTAAGAAAGTAGAGGATTCGATTTAGGCTTTTCAAGCAGCTTTGTAGTGACTAAAGGAAGGAGGCAGTATTGAAAATGCGAAAGTTATTTGTGGCCTAAATGTTCTAACCCAATTATTTAAGTGGAAGGACAAACTTTCAATTCATACATGGGACGCGCTACACTTCCTTTAATCAACATTTTACGAAGATGAATAAACTTCAAGAGATTATTGACAAACTCAATTGGTATGTTCAAGATGGCGATGTGATTGTTGACTTTATTGTGGGGCTAAGAATGTAATTGGGATGTATGCTTGAATGCTTCATACTCTGTTTGTACTGTTTTTTCTATGCTTTCTTAATGCTATTAAGGATTTGGCATACTATAAATTATTGTAAGCTTTAAGTGTGATAAACAAAAGGATTTCTAGATGTCTTCTTTAGGTGGTTCTAATGTCATAAATAGAATAAAAAGATCTACAATGTGGGGATATTGAGATTTCTGGTGAAGAAAGTGTTGAGTGTTTATATTGTAAAACCCTTATTGATTGTGCTAGTTGTTAAAGAACTAGCTCAATACATTATTATATAGCGGGACGTAAGGAATATCTATATGCAAACACCAAAAAAGTAATTTGGATCAAGTTGTCGAGGTAGGTAGTTCATCGGGTCCATCGGAATTTGACCAAGATGCTAGTAGAAAATAATTAGTGGTTATGTTTATTTTAGTGAATTGCCTTTTAAGTTGGTAGAGCATGAGGGATTTCATCAATTTGATAATTGAATCGACCAAAATTCTTAATCTTAACTCGCAATACAATAAGATGTGGCTATCATGATTTATACTTGGAGGAAAGAAGTAACTTGAAAAAATATTTATGTGAAACATCTCCTAGAGTATGTTTAACAATTAACACATGTTCTTATTAAAATTTGAATTGTAAGTGTCTGACTACTCATTTTGTTGATGTCCAATGGAAGTTGTAGAAGAAAATAATAAATTTTTGTCAGATCTTGAGTCATTCTGTTGAGATAATTGAAAAAGCAATTTTGAAATCTTTGAGTGATTGGAGATTTAAAGAGTTTTTTCTACCACCATGGATAATGCTAGGTCACATAACTTTGGTGTTCAATATCTGATAAAGATTCTTAATTCTTGCAACTCTCTGTTATTGAGAGGTGAGTTACTATATGTGAGGTATTATGCTCATTTATTGAATTTGATTGTGAGAGAGATTAAAAGATATTTATGATTCAATTGCTTGAATACGTTCAGTTGTGCATTACGTGAGGTCCTCTCCTAGTAGGCTTAAAAAGTTCAAGGGTTATGTTGAGCTAGAAAATATTGAGTCCAAGAGTCTCATATATTTGGATGGGGAAACTCGTTAGAACTCGACATATGTGGTATTGGAATAAGCTTTGAAGTTTGAAAGAGCTTTTAGCAATATGGACCTTTGTGATAGGAAATATGCTAAAGAGCTTTGCAAGACGAAAGGGTTACCTCCTAGTGAGGATTAGAAATATGCCTGTCACTTTATTCCTTTTCTAAAGTTTTTTTTAATACAACTATAAAAGTTTCAGATTCTTCTTATGTTTCTAGTAATAACATGGCGAAGGATGTGTTTATGATTTATATGATGATTGACACATATTGTGGAAATGAGAACCAAAGTTTGTGGGAAATGGCCAAGTGAATGAAGATTAAATTTTTAAGTATTTTGGCAATGTGAACAATATCAATCTCTTTTTATGATATAAGTGGGACTATGTGAAGTAAATGATTAGTCCTGTTTATGATAGCAAACAAGTAGAAACTTTACAATAAAAAGTAATAACATCTCCGATGCTATTGTTTGAGCAATACCACACTAGTGTATGCCCTCAAAGCAACTTGATCCTAAAAAGCATAAGGATGGTAAGCATGTCAAGGTCCCCGGTGGTTGATGCTGATATTATGATTGAAATGTATTTTAGCCAAATTGGACAACAATATTTACATGAAAATTTGGATTGGACCAGCACTTGGAGGAAGCATGTGAATGTTATAACTCTGAATTTGACATCTTAAGTCGATGGAAAGTAAATTCATGAAGATATCCTATCATTTCTACCATTGCTCAAGATATCTTGGATGTGCCCATCTCAACTGTAGCATCGGAGGTTGTATTTAGCATAGGAGGTCGAGTGCTTGATATGTTTCGTAACTTCTTGACCCCAATCATGGCAGAGGCTCTCATATGTGCTTAAGATTGATTACAATACGAGCCATTTTCACGTTCAATTGAGAACTTAGAAGAGATCAAAATCTTTGAGTAAGGTGATAAAATATGGTTATAGAATATTTATACCCTTCTTTATTTCAGTGCATATGTTAATTCTCATTTTATCTTGAATTTATTGTAGAGTTGCCAACTATGACCATAGAGTGAAACTCGATATTGATTTCTATTAATTGTTGACATTCCTATGAGCCATTACTAAATGTACATGGGGGGTTCTGTTTGGAGGTGGGTTCTTGTTTGAATGTAAGGTTTATTTGGTAAGACGCTTTTTAATTTTAAATTCTTTTGGTCCAAGAAGTCGGTCTAAAAATGAAGCTGCAAATTTCTCCTGAATGGTTCTTCTGTTTGGTGATTGATGTCTAAAAGTGATTTTCTGTCCTTCTTTCTCAGTCACCTAAATGTTTATTTTGTGTCTCCTTCTTCATGCACCGGCTGCAGATGTCAAAGATAAGTTAAAGGAGGAGGAAGAACAAAAAAGATATGGTCATGTAGATCTCTTTATAAGCCCTTTATACTCACTCTTAACCAGAATTTCAGTATCTCGATTCTTTTCTAAGCTTGTCTTCAGTTGATTTCTTTGCATAGCAATGGCGATTCCCTTAGGAAATTGACGCATGGAGTGAAACATTGTGTCCATTTATGAACAAATTGTGCAATAGTAGAAGCACTTTGCTTGTATTATAAAGCATAATAATTTTGGTACATATGGCTATATTTTTAGGACATATGTTAAAGAAACTCCTTTATATAGTGTTGTTTACTCTTTAACATTATAATAATGTTTTCCCCTTCTTTAAGCAGTTGCCAAACTCCTATTATTCCTTAATATTGTGCTGGAGTTAGTTTCTTGATTAGTAGCTCAGATTCTTCTTAGAATTCTTGTAAACTTTGAATAGCGAGATGGAATGCTAGAGATCTTCTTTATTATTTTTTGCCACATAAGCTTTTCAAATTATCACAACCTTTTATTTAGATTAGTTTGCTTATTATTGTAAGAAACTGTTGCATTGATTTACGTTCTTGATGAATTCCTTAAGGAGGGCATTCTTTGTCCAACTTCTAAGCACACTCGAAAAATATTTATGGCAAATTTTTCGCAAGAGATGCTAAACATTTAAAATACGCATGTCTAGAAAATCGCCCAAATTACAAAAAGCAAGAGATCATAAAGAATCGGAGAGAGAAGCCACCTTAGAGGAAATAAAGGAGAAGCACACTTAAAAAAAAAAAAAAAAAAAAAAAACCTACCACCCAACCCAGTTTTTCGCTTTGTGTTTCATGCAGTTCAGGTCAGGTTGGGTTAAGTCAGAGCACAAGACCCTATTTTTCGAGTCAGGTCAAGTAACATTAAGACTCAACCCAACCCAACCCACTAACACCCCTATTATCCTTAACAATTTAGATATGATTGCTGGTTATTTCGTGTCCTTATTGAATTAGACAGTACAAGATTATGGATTGCATTATTTAATTAAATATCTATCCATTGCTTGATTGCTTTCCTTAAAACGAAAATTCAAAAAATATATTCGAATTGGATTTGATTCTTGCTAGAATATTGTTTTAGGATAGATTGCATGTTTAGATTAGGTAATTTATTTATTCCGAATTTTTAAAATAAAATTACCAAAAATTTTTTAGGATGTTAGATTTTCCTTTCCTTAATTCAAATTGCTTGTTTAATTATTAAGTAACTTTAATTTCTCAGTTTAATTAAAAAGAAAAAGATAAAATAAAAAATATAATACATATATCACGTAGAATTAGGTCATCCGTTGCATGTCATTAGCATGCATTAAGGTAGCTTAAATGTTTGACATATTAGAATCACCCCTCATTAGATTACGTTGTAAAATTAATATTGCAAAACATATAATTTACATGTTAGGTTGCACATTGCTTGCCATCTTAGTTAGAAATTTTTATGCATTATTGGATTGCATTTGACAATCCTAAATATGATTTCTAATTAACAATTGGTTACTCAATTTTAGGATTTTCACTCATTTAAATTAAATATAGAAAAAATTACGTGTAGTGCATGCAATGCGAATGCAACGACATACATAATGTCTATTCTAAATTAATGATCTGATATAATGATGGGCAAATATTAATGCAACTATCATAATATGTCACATTTAAATGGTCATAAACATGCAATTTTCGAATGACGTGCAAGTAATGATTTTAATTCTATGTGACACACCTATGATATTTTTTAAGTTTTCTCTTCTTTTTAATTAAAATTCGTAATTAAAATTACCCAATAATTAATCATGCAATTTTAACTATGGAAAATGAAATCTAACATTGGTTTTTTTTTTTTAAATTCAAAATAAATAAATTACCTAATCTAAACAAGCAATTTATCCTAAAACAAACAATATTTTAGCAACATCAAATCCAATTCAAATATATTTTTTGGGTTTTCTTTTTAAGGTAAACAATCAAACAATGAATATATATCTAATTAAATAATGCAATCTACAATCTTACTTGGCGGGCTTGAGGAATAGTCGAAGCCATACCCGATCGGAAAAGGATGTTACTTAACTCAATAAGTACACAAAATAACCAATGATCATATTCAAGTAGTTACTGACATTATGGAAGGTTACCCATTTAAATTTAAAAACGGGTAATTAATGATCATATTTAGATCGTTATGTATAGGATGGAAGATTTTCCATACTTGGGCATTGCTAGTTGTTGGTATCTAGTAATTAGAGATCGAATAGCCATCCAGGTAAGTTGTCAAGTCAGGAAACATTTTAATCATTTAAGCAAATATCTAACAAAATATACCTAAATGCTAATAGAATATATCAATCAATTGCAACATTTATTGATTCCCTCAAATAAACTAATTAAATATTATGAATCTATTAGAGATATATTAGAGATATGCACCTTACCGATGTTCTTTCCAAATTTGAACCAAGCACAATCTGACTGGGATCGCAAAAAGAATCGGAAAAATGAATCATCGTCGAGAGGGCTTGAAACGCTGGGAACCGCTTGGAGCTGCTCACTGAAAATTGCTACTGGAAGC
The DNA here is from genome assembly GCA_014182735.1 of Corymbia maculata. Taxonomy (NCBI): domain Eukaryota; kingdom Viridiplantae; phylum Streptophyta; class Magnoliopsida; order Myrtales; family Myrtaceae; genus Corymbia; species Corymbia maculata. The sequence goes on from CM024689.1 coordinate 29,057,241, forward strand.
TGCTGGACGCTAAGGACATCGAGCACGTGTTGAGCACCAGCAACTTCGGTCAGGACACCGGGACTGCAGAAAATTCGCTGGGTCTGAAACGCTTGACTGCAAAAGGTTGACCAGAAGACCACGTAGATCCCCTGGTGCAACTGTTGAACACTTGGGCCCCTTGGTAATTGCCAAGAAACTCTGCTGGATCACCAAAGTGGAAGAACGCCGCAAAAGAGCAACCAACAACAGAGCAAAGCTTTGTTTTTTTCAGGGGATTTTGGGCCCTCGAGTGAATATCTTATCTGAGATTGAATAGAAAGAGAGAGAATGGAACGCCAGGGACTCGGATTCAGGATCTCAACGAGGTTGGAGGCTAGATGATTACGGTGCAGTAGCAGCCTTGTCGGAGGGATTCGAATCGGCGAGTGCTGGTTCTTCGCTGGTCGGGCTGATGTGGCTGGCTGGGGCTAGGGCCGTACAGCAAAGGGAACGGCATCGGGACGGTAAGGGCACAGCTGCGGCAGCGCCATGGGGGTTCTCAGCCAAAGCTTAACCTAGAGCTCTCTCTTTTCTCATGTGTCTCGTTCGTGTATTCTAATGAATTGCCGGCCTCTAATTCGTGATGTATAAAGCTTTATTTATAAAGCAAATCTAAGTTAATTTCAATATCATGGGCTTAACTTAAGCCTTTTTTAATGTGATGGGCTTAACTTTTTACATAACGATGTTCAATCTAGCCCTAACTATTTTATCTGTTGTATCCATTTTGTATAATTCATTTAGATAAGTTGCGCATGTTAAATCCTCAAACTCATTATTTAGGCCTCCGGATTATATATTATATACGCTTAAGAATCACTTCCCCATAATCTCATGTTTTGTTTGTAGATACAAATTATAAGAAGTAGGGATTCTCACTTATAACTCCAGGCTTTTTTTCCTAATATTATCACTGATTGGAAAAGAAATTTGAATCGAGGGCTTTCCTCAGCATAACAACACATATAACATATCATAAAAAAAAATTGAAGCAATGCAACATATTAGAAAAAGATGTACACCGCAGAACAATTTCAAGTGACATTGTTAAAATGGACACCATTGCTTTCTCTCCCTACTTGAAACTGAGACGCTCGAACAAAGATTGCAAAAAATGTTGATAAAGGGCTCAATCAGATGCTAACGATCGATTTGATCTGTCTACTTACAAGTGTCCATGGCATCGGCTCTAATTCATGACATCTAAGAACACACAATCCCTTGCGAGATGCGTATGGATGAGCAAATTTAGAATTACTGCAGTTGACGGCTGCGTGGAGACACATGACCTTCGACGTGGTACCCATCCAATGCCATTTGCTTCTTCCGACATTTGGCCGAACAGTACACCCCGAGGTTGCAACTGCATTCGAATATTCAACCATTTTTTCAAAGATTCAGAACACACTAAAAATTATGAATTACCCTTTGGTAGCGACTAATTATAGAGATAAAAATCCTTAATTACATTCAGATTTGCAGTGATTTTGATGTGAAAATAGTGCTCTAATTACTTCAAAAAGTAAAACTCTGGTAGATAATGCAAATATACCTGATAATTGCTCTTGTTAAGAAGGTCTCAAAGAGATGTAAAAGTTATTTTCCGAAAAGAATAAAAGATTTCACAGAAAAATAAAAGAATTTCAACTTAGAAAGTATATACCATACTAAAATAATAAAGGAAAATTAGAATATCCGCAGCCAATATAATATTTTCTTTTTCATACAAACAACCTTATGATTTGGCTACGTGTATACATACATATCCCTTATAGTAAGAATCATTAACTATATATTTTCTCAGCTTCATCATTCAAAAGGGTATATAACCTTCCAGCCTATAAAGAATATCTCAAAATTTACGCTCAACGCATCTTAGACTTTCTCAAAAAAAATAAAAAACTATTATGAGTTAGAAATGAATATAAAAGAGGAAAAAAATGGAATCTAATTAAACGAAAGAAACGATCATAATCAGTAATTACAAGTAAAAGGCAAGAAAATGAGCTCTAGATGAAAAGAATCGCACCCGTACATATACAGATCGGTGTTCTTCGGAAGCTTCTTCTTGCACCACGAACATCTCTCAAGAATCTCCTCCGGAAACCCTACGCGACGAGAATGTCTCTCGCTGATATACGAACGTGATTCGACTGCGTCGCTCTTTTGCGGATCGGGCGACCCAATAAATGGTGTCGAGGACGTAGGAGGGTCTCCATCCCATGTTGGATCCGCCTTACTCTCGACGACTGAGTCTCGACTGTGCTTATCATGCTCGCATCCGGCCAAGGTGAGCCGATGTCGGAGATGCTCAGCCAATATTGGATTGGCGGCAGGTTTTGTGCTGGCTTCTTGGATGCTCTCGGAAGGCTTGACGTCGATGACGTGATGTCTCAGGGACGGCATTATGATTGCTCGCTCGCCTCCGTGTGTTCAGGTGGCTGCTGAGGAGACGAAAGAAGACGGCGGGGAAAAACAGAGGGAAGGCTAAGGGATGATCTTATGATAAGATCGAAGATGGATCTTGGAGGAGAAAGGGCGCAAAAGGAATGAATTCGTGGGTTTGCGAGAAGAAGATGATTTAATCAGGGTCTTAGAAGGGGTTTTACTTGGAAACCCTTTTATATAGAAGGTGTGTAAATGAGGCTTGAAGGACTAAGGGAAACAAAACGGTTTCTTAATCGTCCACTTAACCAATCACTTTAAGTGATGTATTTTTCTTGAAATACTTTCGGATCATAGCACAAGAATACAATTCTTTTTGTTTTTTGGTATACACCTTTTTTAAAATTAGCGAGCTTTTCTGACCCAACTTTGGTTAATCTTATGGCTAGCTTGAGATATCGAGTGGTTAAAACTCTTGGATCAATGGCGAATAAAATGACCAGAGTAAAATTTCCCTTTTTGAAAAATTATGTATCCATCATTGGTGTAGAGAAAAAATTATTGTCGGATGATAGATTCTTTCTTTCAAGTTCTGATTAAATTTGATTTCCTTCTTTCTCTTCTCTCATTTTTTGAAGGTCCAAGACCCATGATGTCAAGAAAGGACTATTCACTCAGAAAATAAGTTTTCCTAAAAAAAATAATTTACAAAAAATGCACCGTCAGTGTAAAATATTTTGTACACATGCAATTGTGAAATAGAAATTTTCATCTACCCATTGAACCAAACCAATTTAGCAAATGAAAACCTGTATACATGATAATGACCCCTGATTGTGCAGTGGTTCATTTCCACCATCAGCATACCGAATAAAAGTCAATATAGATACTCCAATTTAACAACCACAAAGACATTTAACTAACGGAGTAATTCCTTATTTTAACCACTAGGCGAAACTAAAAAATGACGTGCTATGTAGATAATTGATTAGCAACTTATTACAGGAGAATTATAGACAATCACACGTAGCTAATTACACTATATGCATATGAAAAATATATCATTACTCAACTTCTTGGATCGCTCCCTAATATTATATATATATATCAACTATGATAAATGAAATTTTACGACTCAAATTAAGAAACTAATTTTATATCAATTATAATATTTATTGATTTTTAATCAAATTGCTTAATCTATGTTGGTGTATATTTAGAATGGAATTATGATTCCTTCACATTGGTATGCCATTTCACTCCAAGAAGTCCCAGCCAAATAAAAGTTCAGAGGAATTATTTTTTTGTTCGAATCAAAGGAAAGTTGAAATGTCCATTCTTTTGAACAAGTAGCAAACAGATTGTTAATCTAATCTAATTCGTTAGGAGAAAAACTCTAGAACAACAAGAGCAACGACAAATAGCGGGAAACTGAAAAAGGCTAAAGAGTTCACTTCTTGCATCAATCTCTAAAGCAAAGCCCTATAGGTCCACTCTAAAGACACATCTCCAACTTATTTAAATCTTTTCTTAAGAACTTCATAATCTTTTGGTCTTCCTTGCCAAGCCCGAAATATTTTCTATTGAACCCATCCAAAAATAAATAAATCTGATCGTCGTGGCAATTCGACGAGCAAAATGGGCAATCATTGTACATGTACACTTTTTGATAAACTCCCCAAATTACCCCAATTCATCATCCTCGTCACTCTTCTTTGCTGATAACATCTCCCGCTCGGGTGACTTCATAAGATAACATAATAAAAAATCCTCTCGATCACCGATGCCCAAAACTGTGTTGAGTGTTGCTTCTCGGCCTTAGACACACAATTGGCTGTCGAAACATGGGATATTAACTCCACCATGGCAGGCGTGGCTTTTTTAAGAGGTTGTCAGGATTTTGGCAGGGAACGCTAGGCCCTTGAGATAGTCTAGTGGCGTTTGATTGCTTGACTAGTTTTGAGTCTTTCGACTCCATGTTTGTGGTCTGAGAGGGTTTCACGATGGCAGGTTGCAATTGTAACTTCTTCTTTGTCTATGGAATATAGTCATCATTGATGCACAGTCCCAGATTGAACGAGGATCCAATATTGCCAACACTCGTTGAACGTTCGAGGTGGAGGCTATAGGGTCTCGAAGAGCGCAAATTTCCTAGGGGAATTAGGGGTATGCATCGGGAATCGCCCCAATTGGGAATTGCCTAGACTAGCTGGTTTTAGGCGATTCCCACAGGCATTAGTCAGGTTCGTGGTTCCTATTTTGGAACTAGTGGCTAGTCAGTCTAGTTCTCGATTTTATGGTGGGAATCAAACTGATTGAACCGACTATATACATGTGAGTGTGTGTGTGATATAAGAAAGCCTAGGATATGTATTTTGTGATGTTCAAAACTACATTTCATGTTGCTGGAAGATTATATTTGACACTTTGCTCTAACAACTCGAAGCTTGATGTAGATGATGACGACAAAATAGGCAATGAATCTGTAAAACCAAGTCCAAGAGGAGCTCCCTCCAACAAAAGTGATAGATATTCATTCACAATATGTGGCTGAAAGTTGACGTGCCTATATTGCTTTCTTGAATAGGAAAAAATAACTGAGTGACTAGTTCCTTTGGAGCCAGACTGGTCGGTTGGTTCAGTTCCCGTTTCTGAGACTGGCCATCCAATCCTCGGTCTTAGAAATTGGGAATGGTCCTCCCAGTCTAGTTCCTAGTTTTTTGGTGGGGTCAGATTGAATCGGGAACCAATCACCTCTAGGGGAAATCGGCTAGATGACTTAACCAAATTTTGGAGGTCTTCGTTTGAACAACTTCGAGGATTTTTTGGTTTGCAAGACTTGAAGTGATGTGTTTAAGGTTAAAGAGCAAGGAAGGTGAATGTGAGAGAGATAAATAGAGAATTAGCGGATAGAAATAAGAGAACAAATAGGAGAAGGATTATGACACTGACAATTGTTAGGACTTTTTATTAGAATTTTAAAGTTTGCTGCAAATTAAGTTGGACCAGAAAGGAAACTTGTGAGGAAAGGTTCTATCACCGATTGAGCTCACGTGGACATGAGGAAAACGTATGGTTTTCACGAAATACAGAACTTTTTAGATAGGGTTATCCACTAAGAAAAGATTGACATAAGTTGATTTACTATACAGTATGATATATTAGTTATCTAAACGAGTCTATCTCCTTGTTCTTTTCTTTTTCAAACCGAATTTTCAAGACTACCGTTTGCGTCATGCAATTCGATAAATCAAATTAAAAGATCCTTTGAATCTTTTTTTTTTTTTTTTGCCCTTTTTTTCCATCTGTAGCATCAACTACGAGTCACAAATAATCCACCATAGATCTGCCAAAAGAAGGTACTAATCTATTCTTCAATACAAGTGAAACAAAGAAAAGAATCGACTCTTTATTAATGGGATTTTAATCGGATCTATTTTTTGGTGAAAAGAATTTTTTATATATTCACCGTTAGATGGATAATATGAACACTTAAAGATAATCATGTAAATGAAATCATCCACTTGATACTCAACGAATTTGAATGTGAACCGATACTGTGTAATCTAATACCCAAAGGAATTATATTATATAGATAGGTAAATTGAAGGATGGTAAAGAGTTCCCTTCTAGCATCAATCTCTAAAATAAAGCACTAACAAGTCCCCTCTAAGATATATCCGCAAGCAACTGATTCAAAATTTTCCTCCAGAACTTCATCGTCTTCTCATCCTCCTTGCCAAGCCCCAAATATTTTCTGCTGAACCCGTTGCGGCAATCTGATCATCACGGCAATCCGATGAGCAAAATGGTTGATCACCATACATGTAGACATCATTGTTCGGCTGGAATTCCTTCTTGCACAATGTACACTTCTTGATAAACTCCCCGAATAGCCCCAAGTCGTTACCCTCGTCGATCTTCTTTGCTTCTGACAGTTCTCGCTCGGGCGACCTGATAAAAAATATCCCCTCAATTGATGGCGGTTGTGGCCGTCTCGAGGATTGCTCCACATCCTTTGACATAGAATTGGCCTCTGAAGCATGGGATAGTATTTTTGCCGTGGCTGGTGCGGCTTGCTTCAGGAGGTTACTAGGATTTTGAGAGGATCCGCCTGGAGCTTCAGAGTGTCTCGTGGCATTTGAATCCTCAGCTGGTTTCGAGCCCTTTGATTCCGTGTTCATACTTTGAAAGGGTTTCATGATGGTGGATTGCGGTTGGAACTTCTTCTCCTCAATCGTCAGGATATGGTCATCATCAGTGCACAGTCACGGTTGGACAAAGATCCAATGTCAGCTGAGGGAGGCTATCGCAACGGGATGAAAGCATCTTCAATGGCTGAATCGGCTAATAGATACAACTAAATATTCAAGGTTGTCGTTTCAACGAAAGATGACAGTTTTCTGAGGGTATTTTGGCTCGTGGGAAACGAAGGGATGTGTTTAGGGTTTGAGATTAACCAGAGTGAACGTGAAAGAGTGATATATAGAGAAGAAGCGGATCAAAGCAATCGATCCAGCAGGATAAGGATTCTGAGACTGATAATTATCAAGACCTTTAATTAGAATTTGAAAGTTCGCTGCAAATTAAGCTGGACGAAGAAGGAAACTAGCTAGGATAAGGTGGGATGTGAGAGATAAGTTGCGGTTTCCACGAAATACTAAACTTATAATCCCGTTTAAAAAAAAATTTAAGTTGATTTATCAGTTTAAATCGATTATAAATCTAAACTACATCATTCTTCCTCAGCAAAGCCAAACCAAATCATGGGAATAATATGCCGATAATATCTATGATGTACGTAGGGGTGTCAAATGGGTGGGTCGGGTCGGGTTTGGGTCAAGTCGAAAATGATCAAACCCACATCGACCCATTTAATCCGTTTTGACTCATTTTCATGTAATGTAAATTTGATGACCCATACCCGACCCAACCCGACCCATACCCAACACATATTAATATTTAAATTAATTTAAGAAATTCTACTCCCACTTATTTAGTCCACTTTAAACTTTTCATATATAAATTATTTGAATAAAAATTTCACATCAAATTTATAAAGTAAATTAAATAAAAAAATTAGTAAATAAAAAAATGTGGATACCTCTAAATTGAAAGAGTTTGAGGAAAATAATTATTTTTAAAAATCAATTTTTTAATTATTTTTAAAAAATTGAATTTATCATTATTTTTATTTTATTTTATTTTTCTTTCTTTTTCTTTTCCCTTTCTTTTCTCTTTCCTTTCTTCTTCCTTCTTCTTCCCCCTTTTCCTCTATTGGTGCCGCTTGACGGCGACTGGCCAAGACATAGGCTAGCAAGCCCGAACTTGACCAAGGCCGACGAACTCAAGGCTCAGCCGATTTAGGCTCTGCCAAGATCGCTGGTAGTGGTCAAGCTCAGGCTTACCTAAATCTGGTGAGCCGCGAACTCTGTTGCAGCCATCGAGTTCAGGGCTCGCCTACCACCTTCGAGTGATACGCAGTTCAGCCAAGGCCGGCGACCTCACGACTCGCTTGTCCAAATCTAAGCCGAGCTCCAACCAGTAAACTTAGGGCTCGCTAGCCCAAACTCTGTCGTGGCTTGCTTGCCCAAATCCAGGTTGAGCTCTAGCCGGCGACGACAAAATCGGGATTGGTGATGGTGACGATGGCGTGATGGCGGGATTGGTAACGAAGGTCGAAAATGCATAGAAGAGGGGGATGAAAGGAGAGAGATAATGGATCTACCTAATAACTCACTCAACCCATATTTGACCTATATTTAATTTTCATTTGACTCATATTTGACCCATATTTAACTTTCACTTGACCCATATTTGACCCATTTAACTAAAAGTATGTCATAATATGGGTTTATGACCCATATTGACACCTCTAGATGTATGTAGCAAAACACATTGGAAAACTATATTTCTGCATAATGACAATGAGGATTTATGCTTATATTGGGAGCTATGAGTATGTCCTTTATAAATATGGAAAAGTTAATCACAAAGGGGTGAATTAGAGAGAAATTTAACATAACTTGACCTTTTTAATGTGTTACAATCAATGGGTATTTAATTTCAAAAATTATATAAATATGTAGTAATGAAATTAGCCATCTTATTTTAACAAGAAAACTAGCTATTTTAGAAAACAGCAAAATATCAAATAATATACCTAATATCTAATAATATTTTCTCTAATAAGAGTTCTCTGAAATCCATACATGAAAAGTCACTAATTATTAGCGATTGCTCCATTCATGTACATCATTGTATCAAATTGGTTCCTATCTAATATGTCTAATACTGAAAGGAGTTCCTTTGTAAAGAGTGAAAGGACATGATCAAAATTTTGAATGATCAATCGATTCATCAGTCTATTTATAGTAAATTTGGTTGCATCGATTTTATACGTCACGGCATGTACATGTGTATACGATCTCTAATGACGTATGAATAGGCGAATTGGAATACTACAATAGGTGACACCGGCTACTTTGCTGGTCTTCCATATGATCTCCACCATCCGATGTTGTTGATGCAGCTTCTATGTGATACCCGTCCAATGCCATCCGCTTTCTTCGACATTCAACCGAGCAGTATGCGCCAAGGTCGTACCTGCGCTCTCCAAGCAATCATTTCCAAAAGATTCAGAGAAACGCAAAGTCCAAATTCAGTTTCGGTTCTTTGTAGACTTGACAATCAATGAAAATTCACCGCTTTCATGCATGTGGGTTAAGCGAGAAAAGCGAAGAGAAAAAAGAAAAAGAACATATAAGTTAATTAAACGAAAGAAACGATCAGCAATAATCACGAATTCACAAGGGCCACAAATAATCTCTAGATAAGGACGACTCACCCGTACATGTAGACGTCGGCATTCTCGGGGAGCTTACTCTTGCACCACGAACAGTTCTCAAGAATTTCCCTAGAATACCCTACTCGACGGAAATGAGGGTCGCCGATCGTTGAATTTCGTGTAATGTCCGTGTCACCTTGTGGGGTATCATCAGGTGTCCCGATAAAGAATTTGGAGGCCAACCTAGGTTGACCTCCATCCCGAGTCGGTTCCGCATTATTCTCGACGACCGACTCCCGACCATTAGGATCTTGCTCGTGTCCAGCGATGGCAAGCCGATCTTGGAGATTCTCGGCCATTGTCGACTCAGAAGCTGGCTGGTTGCCGGCTTGCCCAACACTCTCGGAATGCTTGACGTTGATGACGTGATGTCTCGGGGACAACATGATGATCGCTCGCGAGTCTCTGTGGGTTCAGGTGGCTGCTCAGGAGATGAAAGAAGATGGAGGCCCTTCTGTTATTGAAGAAGATAGGGGAAAAACACAAAAGGGAACGCTAAGGGAAGATCTTATGATACGATCAAAGATGGGATCTTGGAGACGAAAGACCGCAAAAGAAATGAACTCGTGGGTTTTGCGAGAAGATGATTTAATTAGGGTTTAAGAGTAGTTGGTTTTGCTTGGGAACCCTTTTTGTAGAGTGTAGTGTAAATAAGGCTTGAAGGACTCGTGAAACAAAATTTGAGAATGTGATCTCGCCCATCGTCGTTGGATTTCGGCTCACCACTAAAACGGTTTCTTAACCATCCCACTTAACCAATCACTTCGAATGGATGTATTTTTCTTGAAATATATTTTGGATTATGACTCCCGCCTTACAATTTTTTTTTTATGCATACACCTTTTGTCTCCATAAGTGAGCTATTCCGATCCGCCTTTGATTACTCTTATGGAGATTGAGAGATTAAATGGTTAAAACTCTCGTTTAAACGTTTTCTTAAGCAATCACTTGAGTGATGTATTTTTCTTGAAATATTTTTGGATTATAACATACATCGTACAATTCTTTTGTATACAACCTTTTTTTCATAAGCGACGTTCTCTGATCCTTCTTTGATTAATCTCATGGCTAGATTGAGAGATTGAATAATTGAAATCTCATCTTAACGGTGGATAAATGACCGGAGTAAAATTTTCTTTCCATTTTTAAAGAAATTATGCATAGGTCATTGGTGTAGATAAAAAATTACTTATCAAATAATAGATTCTCTCTCATTCAAATGCCAATTAACTTTGATTTCCTTCTTTTCCTTTTCTCTCTTTATTTTTAAGGTCCAAGACCCACGATGCCAAGAAAGAACTATGCACTCAGAAAATAAGTTATATAAAAAAATGAATTCATAAAAAAAAATACCATCAGTGTAAAGTATTTTGTATACATGCAGTCATGAAATAGAATTTTTCATCTACGCATTGGACTGAACTAATTTAGCAAATGAAAACTTGTACACATCATGATATATGAGCCCTGTTTGTATAGTGGTTTATTTCCATCATTAGTACACCAAATAAAAGTCAAGGTAGATACTCTAATTTTACAAGCACATATACATTTAGCTAACAGAGTGATTCATGATTTTAACCACTAGACAAAACTTAAAAATAACGTGCCATGTAGATATATGATTAGCCACTTATTACAAGGAATTATTGACAATTACACATAGCTAATTATACTATATGCATATGAAAAAGAAGAAGAAGCACAACTTAGGTCAATCGTTAATAATAAAGTTTTTCAACTTCTTTGTGTTTTGATGCCCCTTACTCTAGAGGGCTTTTTTTTTATATGAAATGATAAGCGTTAGTTAAGTTAAAATAAAATAAAATTTGACGAGCAAAATGGGCGATCGTTGTACATATAGATAGCCTTGTTTAGCTTAAATTCCTACTGGCATAAATTACACTTTCTTGATAGACCCCCCAAATAACCCCAATTTGTCACCCTCATGGATTTTCTTTGCCACAGGCAGCTCTCGCTTGGGTAACTACATAAAAGATTCCGAAAACACAAACAAGTCCTTACAATCAATGAGATGGAAACTTATTGATATCGCTATTATTGGACGAATTTTAATAAACTATCTATTATTTTTTACCTATTAGAGGTTGAGTTAAAGCTATGGTTAGATGATTTAAAAGTGACCTACATTTATTTGTCCTAAATATGTCCTTATGAATTTTGTGAAAAAAACGAGGATGATATTGTCACGTATAGTGAAAGTACTCTTAATGGGTTGTCAATACTTGCCAACATAGGAGTCACCAACTAATAGTTGATTTTTACATGTCACTTTAATAAGATATTGGATGGAACGTGAAGGAAGTAGTTATTTTTTTTGCTAAAAAAACAATGTAACGACTAATTTTGTCATTAAAACGATGTATGGGGACTAAAATTAATTGTTGCTAAACATAGGAAGACAAAAAGCATAACTTGTTTAAGATGTCTGTATAGGGAGGCGCCACATGTAAATTTAGCCTATGCTAACCTAGAACTTTCTAGTGGATTTCGAACAAAAATTTGATGAAAGTACTTAAATTGTTGTTGAGTAGTATAATGACTAAAGTGTTATAACCATCCAAAGTATAAAAATCAAATGTGAAATATTCCCTCCAATACTACAAGGACAAGAAATTCAATTTCCATATTACCAAATATTGTGCTAAAAAAATAATTCATTGTTTTGTTGTATAACCACTGATATAATTATTTATTAAAATTTATAGTTAAGTGTATAATATATCATTATGGTCGAATTTTGTAATTCTTAGATAAATGAGCATAATATTATATTAATAAATAAATATATCAACTTAATGAATCAATCATATATCCATAACTATCATTTTTAGTTAACTTTTGTCTTATATTTGATATTCATTCCTTTTAAAATAAAAAAAAAATTCGATAATATCAATTTGTTTCATAAATAATTGGTTAGCTAATTAATTTTTGATGATTATATTATGACAACTTACTAAATTAATATAATATTATTACTTTCTAATTATAAAATGATATTGTTTTCTATATATAACTATCAACAATGATACATGAATTTTACGACTCAAATTCAGAAGTTAGTTTTATATCAATTTTAATCTTTATTAATTCATAGTCAAATTGCTTAATTTATGTTGGGGTACATATATAGTGAATTATGATTCCTTCACATTGGAATGCCATTCCACTTCAAGAAGACCCAGCCAAATAAAAGTTAAGAGGAATGTTGGCCGAATCAAAGGAATGTTGAAATGCCCATTCTTTTGAACCAAACCGCAAACAGATCATTAGTCTATTTTGTTAGAAGAAACTCTCATAATAACGAGAGCAACAACAAATAGCGAGAAACTAAAAAAGACAAAAGAGTTCATCTCTTGCATCAATCTCTAAAACAAAACCCTAATAGGTCCACTTTAAAGACACATCTGCAACTTATTTAAATCTTTCCTCAAGGACTTCATCATCTTGTGATCTTCCTTGCCAAGCCCAAAATCTTTTCTACTAAACCCATCCAAAGCGATGCGATCATCGTGGCAACCCGGCGAGCAAAACGGGTGATCCTTGTAGATGTGCACATCCTTGTCCGGGTTGAATTCCTTCTTGCACAATGTACACTTCTTGATAAAATCCCAAATAAACCCAATTTATCATCCTCATCAATCTTCTTTGCTGCTGATAGCTCTTGCTCGGGTGAACTGATAAAAAATATCCTCTCAATTACTGGTGCTCATGGCCGTGTCAAGTGTCTCTTCTAATCCTTAGACACAGAATTGGTCACCGAAACATGGCATAGTATCTCCACCATGAGAGGCGCGGCTTGTTTCTAGAGGTTGTTGGGATTTTGAGAGGCTTTGCTAGGATTCTGATAGTGTCTAGTGGCATCTGATTGGTCGATTGGTTTTGAGTCTTTTGACTCCGGGTTTGTGGCTTGAGAGGGTTTCACGATGGCCGGTTGCGGTTGGAACTTCTTCTTCGAGACCTTCGGAATATAGTCATCATTGATGCACACTCCCAAGTTGAATGAAAATCCAATGTCGCCAATGCGTTGAACGTTCGAGGTGAAGGCTATAGCGTCTCGATGAGCACATCTTCAATTGGCCAATCAGCCAAAAGACGCAACCAGATTTTGGAGGTTTTAGTTCGAAAAGGATGAACAGTATCTAGGATGTTTCGGTTCACAGGACACGAAGGGACGTGTTTAAGTTTTGAGAGCAAAGAGGTTGAATGTGAGAGAGATACCTAGAGAATTAGAGGATAGAAGTAAGAGAACGAATAGGAGAAGGATTATGAGACCGACAATTGTTAGGACTTTTTATTAGAATTTTAAAGTTTGCGGCAAATTGAGTTGGATGAAAAAGGAAACTTGTGAGGAAAGGGTTTATCACTGATTGAGCTCCAGTAAGATAAGAGAGAAACGTATGGTTTTCACGAAATATTATTAGATAGGGGTATCCACCAAGAAAATATTGACATAATTTGATTTGCTATATCTTGGTTATTTGAACGAGCAGATCTCCTTTTCTTTTTCCAACTGAATTATCAAGACTACCGTTTAAGTCATGTAATTTGATAAATCAAACTAAAATCCTGTGCCCCTCCCCCCCCTGGGTTTTGCTTCCAAAAAAGAAGCGGATCAAAGCAACAGATCCAGCAGGATAAGGATTCTGAGACCGATAATTATCAAGACCTTTAATTAGAATTTGAAAGTTTGCTGCAAATTAAGTTGGACGACAAAGGAAACTAGCTAGGATAAGGTGGGATATGAGAGAAAAGGTGCGGTTTCCATGAAATACTAAACTAATCATCCCGTTTAAAATTTTCTTTTAGTTGATTGATTAAAAAATAAACTACATCATTCTTCCTAAGCAAAGCCGAACCAAATCACCAGAATGGTATACTAATAATATCTATGATGTATAAAGTGAAACACATAGGAAAACTACGTTCCTGCATAATGACAATGAGGACGTTGTTTTTACTTATATTGGGAACTATCAATTTGTCTTCTATAATCATGGAAAAGTTAAGCACAAAGGGGGTGAATTAGAGAGAAATTTAACATGACTTTTTTATCGTGTTACCAATGGGTATCTTATTTCGGAAATTATATAAATATGTAGCAATGAAATTTGCTATCTTATTTGAACGAGAAAACAAGCCATTTTAGAAAATAGCAAAATATCAAATAATATACCTAATACCTACTAATATTCCCTCTAATAAGAGTTCTCTAAAATCCATACATGAAGAGTCACTCATCATCAGTAATTGCTCCATTCATGTACATGATTGTTCAATCAGTTCCTATCTAATAGGTCTAATACCAAAAGGAGTTCCTTTATAAAGAGTGAAAGGACTCGATCCATCAGTCAATTTACAAGTAGATTCAATTGCGTCAGTTCTATACGTCACGAAATGTGCATGTATATACATCCCCCAATCATGTATGAATAAGAGTGCTGGAATATTACGATAGGTGACATGGGCAACAATTTTGCTTTTCTTCTATACGATCCCCACTATCTGATGTCGTTGCAGCGTCGATGTGATATCCGTCCACCGCCATCCGCCTTCTTCGACATTCAACCGAGCAGTATGCGCGCTCTCTAAGCAAGCATTTCCAAAAGATTCAGAGAAACACAAAGTCCAAATTCAGTTTCGGTTCTTTTTAGACTTGACAATCAATGAAAATTCACCGCTTTCATGCATGTGGGTTAAGGAAGAAATGAAGGGAAAAGAAAAAGAATATGCGAGTTTATTAAACGGAAGCAATGATCAGCAATAATCACGAATTCACAAAGGCCACAAATAATCACTAAAATAAAGAAGACTCACCCGTACATGTAGACATCGGCATTGTTCGGGAGCTTAAGCTTGCACCACGAACAGTTCTCAAGAATTTCTCCAGAATACCCTACTCGACGAAAATGAGGGTCGTCGATGGTTGAATTTCTTCTGATGTCCGTGTCACCTTTTGGGGAATCATCAGATGTCCCGATGAAGAATTTTGGGGTCAACCTAGGCCGGCCTCCATCCCCAGTCGGATCGACATCATTCTTGACGACCGACTCCTGACCATCAGGATCTTGTTGGCGTCCGGCGATGGTGAGCCGATCTTGGGGATTCCCAGCCAATGTCGACTTGGCGGTGGCCTGCGTGCTGGTTTCTCCAACACTCTCGGAATGCTTGACATCAACAGCGTGATGTCTTGGGGACGGCATTATGATTTCTCGTGAGACTGTGTGTGTTTTAGGTGATTGCTCAGGAGATGAACGAAGATGGAAGGGGCCTCGAATTCGCAGAAAGATGGGGGTGAAATCGAAGGGAACGCCAAAGATGAGATCAAAGATGGATGCTTGAGAAGAAAGATCGAAAACGAAATGAATTTGTGAGTTTGAGAGGGGATGATATGATGAGGGTTAGGGCTTTCTACTTGAGAACTCTCTTTTATATAGGGTGCGCAAATGATCTGACTAGGGTTTGAGTGTTCGCGCCCAAAAGCCGTTGGGTTTAGGCTCCCCTCTAGAAAACGGCTTTTCAACCGTCTACTAAGCCAATCACTTTGAGTAAAGTATTTTCAACGAAATATTTTTGAGTAATAACACAATCATAAAAAAATAATAATATAAAGGTTAAGAGAAAAGGAAGTAATTATAGCCTACACCAATAGCGTAAATGTGTTTTTCCTTGAGCAAAACTTATCCTATTTGCCTTTGATTAATGTAAAGGATAATTACAATAAAAGTCTTAAAATTATTACATTTATGCCAATTTTAAACCTTTCAAACAAAAAGAAAAAAATTAATAATAATTAATTTTTCAAAAAAAGTCAAAATGTAAAAAAAAAATTGTTCACGTTAGTATTGACCGTATCATATAGGATGGCCGATGTCCATGTCATTTTTGGCCAAAATTGACTAAAAAAACTGTATTGACAAATCTTCAAAAGATTTACGACTAGATTAGATTAGAAAATTTATGACTAAATTGATATGAATGCAATAGGTTTAAAGTTTTTTTGATAATATTCCCATCAATGTTATGTTTAGCTTCTGAGTGTGAATGGCCAAAGCTATTAAATGAAGAGTAAATAAGATTGTTTGAGTAATTTTTCCTTACAATGGCGGTGCATGCTATAATCACCCTTTAGTTTTGAAAAAAATAGTGCAATGATCACTGGTGTTGAGAAATAGTTATTTTTCTAATAACTGATATAGAGAACAAAGTTGCTTGGGAAATTGTTTGCTTGCCAAAAAGGGAGGGAGGACTAGGGTTGCTCAATCTAAACCTATGGAACAAAGTTTTACTGGGCCGCATGCTATGGAGCCTCATAAACTGTCCATCGTCTTCCTTATGGAGTAAATGGGTTCATAGTACCAAATGTAGAAGCACTCCAATTATGCAGCTTGAAATTAAAGGTAGTATGGCATGGAGTTGGTGCGGTATTCTAAAACTAAGGCCAACCTTAGCTCCAGCCATATCTAGACAAAGATATTGCTGCAAAGAGGTATACGATGAACTCAGGAATGTGGGACCGATTGTGTGATGGTACCAATTGATATAGACAGGTGAGGTTAGCAAACACAATTTTATCGGATGGCTAGTTTGTAGAGGCAAACTCCCAACAGCAGATATCATATCACGTTGGATGCCCGCAGTAGCAATCCATTGTAATTTCTGTTTGGATAATTTGGAAAATTGAGATCATCTATTCTTTCAGTGCACATGGACGGGAAGCATATGGCGTATTATCCTTGCGCAATACGGAATCCGCCGTAACTTAGGAGGATGGAATGATGAAATCCAATGGATGATCAGGGCTACCAAAGGCAAGGATTTGGCGGCAAGGCTTCTTAAAATAACTTTTTTAGCAACCATTTACTGCATTTGAATGGAACGTAACTGTAGACGCTTCCAAAACAAGTCAAATGATGTCTCCATCATTGTGGCTAAAATTTGTAAGCTTGTCAGGGGCCGAGCATCATTTTACAAAAATTTTAAACCTTCCTAGACAAATGTAATTTTGGCTACTATATGGAGAATCCCTCACTCCATTTTTTTGAGTTATTAGTTATCTTTTGTAATGATAGGGAATGCCCCTAAGCTATTGTACGTCATCTTATAAATGATACTTACATTTCAAACCAATAAAAAGATATAGAGAAAACAATTATTTTCTAATGACCTGTCTCTCTCTCTCATTCAAATTCCAGCTAAATTTAGTTTCTTTCCTTTCATTTTTTCTTTTCTCAAATGCACTGTGATATTATCTCGGGTTTGAGACCCATGATGCTTTTACAAAAATAAAAAGAAAAAAGAAAAAAGAAAGAAAGGACTATCCACTCACAAAATAAGTTTTATAGAAAAATGGATTTATACAACATACACATTGGTGTAAAATATGTTTTTACAGTTGCAGTCTTGAAACAGAAATTTTAATCTACTTATTGCATTGAATTAGTTTAGCAAAATTAAAAATTCCATACATGTTAATATTTGAGTTCCGTTTGTGTGATGATCTACTTCCACCATCAGCCTATCCAAAAAAAGAAAAAGAAAAAGTGCATGTAGATACTCCTATCTACCAAACACATATACATGTAGATAAAGGAGTAATTCATGATATTAACCACTAACCGAACTGAAACATCATGTGCCATGTAGATATTTGATTAGCAACTCATTACAAGGGGAATATTGATAATTACACATAGCTAGTTACTCTGTATGCATATGCAAAAAAAAATCATCACACAACCTTTTAAATCTTTAAGATTTCAACTTCTTGCATCAATCTATAAGGTAAAGTTGGAAGTCCGTCCAAAGATACTCATGTAACTGATTTAAATATTTCCTTAAGAACTTCATCATCTTTTGATCCTCCTTGCCGAGTCGGAAATCTTTTCTACTAAACCCGTCCAACACAATCTGATCGCAACGACACTCTGACAAGCAAAATGAGCGATCACTGTACATGCAAACAACTTTGTCTGGATTGAATTCCTTCTTGCATAAGGTATACTTCTTGATAAACTTCCCAAATATCCCCAATTCGTCACCTTTGGATCTTATTCGCCGCTGGTAGCCCTCGCTCGGGTGACCTGATAGAAAATATCCCCTCGATCACCAGTAGTCATGACCGTCGTGTCGAGTGTTGCTCCAATCCTTAGACATTGAAGCAGCCATCGGAACATGTATGAGTTTGCTAGGGTCTTGAACGGTCATGTGGCGTTTGATTCTTTGGCTGGTTGCGAGTCTTTTGATTCAGTGCTCGTGCTTTGAGAAGGCTTAACGATGACGGGTTGTGGTTGGACTTTCTTTTGAGTGATTGTTAACATATAGTCAATGCACAATCGTTGGCTTAACAATCCAATTGTTGGGGAGCTCGCAGTAGAAACCCGATACCTTTACCTAGGAAGATCTCTAAGGGGAAGCCCAATCCGAGCCCGTCAATATATCCAGTTAGACTTACCTCAACTCAAAAGCTTAAGTGAGAGAGTTATGGACCAACTAGTATATATTAACTGCTTCACACTATATCAATTCTCCGATATGGGAGAATTTCTTTGACACAACTCACACGTGTATCCTAACAATCTCCCATGTCACGTGTGAGTTCTAGTGTTAGGTCCACTTCCCCTTAAATCAAATATCCTTCTGGCCCAACATCATCCTTACTGTTAATTCACAATGCTCACCTGCTTGGAAACTGTAACCATCGACTCTGATACCAATTGTTGGAGAGCATGCAGCAAAAGCGTGATACCTTTACTTGGGGAGATCTCTAAGGAGAAGCCCAATCCGAGCCTGTCAATATATCCAGTTAGACTTATCTCAACTCAAAAGCTTAAGTTAGAGAGTTATGGACCAACTAGTATATATTAACTGCTTCACACCATATCAATTCTCCGATATGGGAGAATTTCTTTGGGCCAACTAGTAGATATTAACTGCTTCACACCATATCAATTCTCCGATACACGTGTATCTAACAATCTCTCCCGTCACGTGTGAGTTTCAGTGTTAGGTTCACTCCCCCTTAAATCAGATATCATTTTAACCAACATCATCCTCACTGTTAATTCACAATGCTCACCTGTCCAGAAACCGTAACCATCGGCTCTGATACCAGTTGTTAGGGAGCGCGCAGTAGAAGCCCGATACCTTTATCTAGGGAGATCTCTAGGTGAAAGCCCAATTTGAGCCCGTTAATATATCCAATTAAACCCACCTCAACTCAAAAGCTTAACCTATTGAGTTATAGGCCAACTAGTATATATTAACTACTTCACATCACATCAATTATCCGATGTAAGACTACTTCTCTAATACAATCCACACGTGTATCCTAACACCAATGTGGCCGATATTTGTTGAACACTCGAGGTAGAGGCTATAGCGTTTCAACAACCACATTATGAAGCGTGGAAACTACTAAAAAGATATATACTTTTCGAGATCTTCAACTAATATTTGTGGCATTTATTAATAATCTGCTTGCTGTTTGGTTCAAAAGAAGCAATTCGACATTCCTTTGTAATTTTATTTGGCTGGGTCTTCTTGTAAGTGGAATGGCATTCCAATGTGATAGAATCATAATTCCATTCTAAATGTACACCAAAATAAATTAAGCAATTTAATTATTGGTTAATAAAGATTATTATTGATGTAAATCTAATCTCTAAATTTGAATTGTTCAATTCATTTACCATGGGTAAGTATTATATTTGTATTATTAGATCATTTTAGAATTAAAAAATAAATTATTTATATTAATTTATTGGATTGATTCATTAAGTTGATTTGTTTAATTAAAATTATAATATTGTGCCAATTAATCTAGAAATTACAAAAATCAACAATAATAATTTATTCTAAATTTAAAAATAAATTTTATTGAATAATTAATATAAGTAGTTAGACAATAAAAACAATGAAGTATGATTTTAGCACAATCTTTGGTAGTAATTAGGAAAATTATATTTCTTGTCCTTGATTCTTATACTTTGCTTGTCATTATTCTAATCAACAATGATAATTTAAGTCTTTCCATCAAATTTCCATTCAAAATTAGCTAGAAAGTGCTCGATCGACACCAACTATATTGACATGTGACATTTACTTATACAAACCTCTTAAAGAAATAACACTTTTTGTCTCTGTATGTTTAGGAATGATCAATTTTCGTACACGTAATTTGTTGCAGTGACAAAATTAGTCTCGGCATTTATATTTTTTAGCAAAAACTTAAGTAGTTTCACCACATTCTTTCTAAAATCTTATCAAAATGTTTCAAAATCAACTATAAATTGCTGATTTTAATATTTGTAAGTATGCACAATCAAATTGACAACCCATTAAGATTATTTTTACTATTATCATTTTTTTGTTAAAATTCAAATAGACATATTTAGGACTCGTAAACATAAATCTCTTTTTATATCTTCTAACCGAAATTTTTTTTGTAAGAAGATGGACAGAGCTCGAAAGTTACATTGTTAGTCTCCCAATAAAACATGAACCTATATGATCCCCTTACAACGAGGGAAGCAAATCTATTGGTAGCCTATCTAATGCATGATCATCACCAGCATTCTTAGGTTGGATAATCAATTTACTAGGTAATCTGACATGCATTCTAATCATAAATTTAACTCAACATCTAATAGGTAAAATATGATAGACAGTTAATAAAAATTCATCTAGTAATAGCGATACCGATAAGTTTTTATCTCAATAACTGAAAAGACCTGTTTGTTTACAGGGGAGGCTATTAATATGGGCTGTCCATCCCAACTCTTGAATATTAATTGGTTTTCCTTTTTTTATAAGTGTCGTTGTTTGTTTGCAAATGATTTTGTGAGAAGAATTTTCTAATATAGGATGTGATCATTCAAACGCGTCTTCTTTTTCTTTTCGGTAACGATGTTTAAAAAGGTATTAACATGTACAATTTAACATAATTAAACATTATTCTCACTTTGAGGAACATTTAAATAAATTAAAAAAATATGAATTTGAACGGAGCCTATGAATCCCAAAATAACCACATATAGATGGTCCAAGAAGAAAAGAAATATTCTCTGAGAATTCAGGCAATGACAACTATATCTATTTCATTTGATCTATTCTACCCATTTAAAAAAGACAACATAATCTAGCCATTCCATGTTCGAAGTAAGGTAATGGAAAAACCTTCTATTAGAAATCCCAGCAGTTTGTCAAAAAAGATACAAGTTCTTAATTCACGTATATTATATATAAGTCACATTTCAGTTTGCTTTAAATATGAGAAGCCATTGAGCCATTTCAAAGAAAAAAGCAGATGAAAATGGAGTGTCGAATACCCCAAGTGCCAAAACGGGGCGTGAGGGGAATACTTAAATGCTAAAATTTCGAAAGATACACTTAAATATCAAAATTAGAGAAAAACGGATCACTTAAGTATTAACGGCAATAAATTCCAAACAAATTGCCTAATCTTCCGATGACATTTTTTTATTGATGTGGCAATTCTTTAAAAAAAAATTATCCACATGGAAAAATTTTAAAACAAAATTATCCAAGTGGCAATTTAAAAAAAAAATTGCCACATCAGCAATAAGGCCCAAAACCAATTTTAAAAAAAGGAAGGGGAGAGAGTTCGGCAAAGACTATAATTTTTTAATCAATTTTGTAGGTTTATTGCTGATGTGGCAATTTTGGGGCCAAAATGACATCATTTTGCACCATTATCCGTTGAGTCAACTTACCGGCAAGCCACATTAAGCACTTATATTTTTAAAATAATCCACATTGAATTTCAGATTGCCTTCGCCAAAGTTAGCACTTAAGTATCCCAATTTTTTTAAAAAAAAAATAGTACTTAAGTATACATTTTGCATCTTTTGATACTTAAGTGTTCCCTACCAAGTTTTGGTATTTGTATTGTAGTTTTGCCAATGAAAATGACTTATTCATCAACTAGATCACTTGTATTTTTAATCATCACGAATCTTACTCCAATGTGGCTATGAAGTGATATTAAAAAAGAAGCTAGTTTATGTTCAAATGAACAACGATTTCCCAGGACAAGTGAACCTCGTAATTCATTGCAAATCAGGAGACGATCTAGGCTTTCATGTGCTTGCCCCAGGAGGCTACTGGAGATTTCAATTCCGACCCTGCTTTCAGGGAATAACATTGTTCTTCTGTAGCTTTGAATGGCCAGGAAATTTTCAATACTACGATATATATAAAAAAGATTATAACCGCCCTGGTTGTCCCGACTATTTGTGGAAGGTACGGCCCGATGGTCCATATTTGATCAATTACGAAACCGCAAAGTATAATTTTTGTGATCATTGGAATCCTCTAAACCCATCCCTAAAGAGAAAACGGGTGTTGTAATCATATGAGGTACCTGTGGCTTTTTATTAATCAATAATAACTCTCATGACATTGTGCCTTTTTATTTTTATTTTTTTTACCAGATTCCCCTTGATTATCGAATAAAGAATTTACTATAGATACAAACTTTATCAATTTATCTCTCCTTCATCCAATTATTATTTCAAAAAATTATTCTTGGCAATACTATGATGAAGAGGCACTGGACCTCATTCACTATAATAAAAATGAAGTGCATAATACATATCTAGATCTAGCGCCAATTCCTCAAGCCAAACACCTGGAGAACCATGTTATCTTCATGCCTACAAAATTGTATCTTGATATTTGATTTACCATCTCCATCTAAGCCAACACAAATGAAGAAATACATGTTGGGTCCTGAATAAAATCAAGGCTACGCCTTTTTTCACTCCTAATTTGGCTAAAACACTCCCCCGATAAAGTGTTCCCATTTCACCCATTGTGGGTCCTACCTTTCAGCATCTTAAGCATTCCCTTGGTGTCTTTTTTGTGTTTTCTTCTTTATGGGCCTCAATTTCCTTCATCTTCAATTTCACCTTTCACCATCTCTCTCTCTCTCTCTCTCTCTCTCAGAAAAGATCACCATAATCATTTCCATACAAGCACAAAACTCAATCGAATGATGTTTTTTTCAATCTAAATACAACGCATGGAAACGCTTCTCTATTCAAAACCAACCCAATATAATACAGATGAGGGATCCAACCATACTTTGCACCACCATCAATAGATTTTAGTTGATATGCAAAAATGCATTTGGTGTGTGTCGCGACCTCCCTCTCGCGTCTCGGGGAGGCTAATGGCGCAGCTAAACGCCTTTCATCAGGGTTTAGCCTGGGCTCTCCCAAGCCCATCAATTCACGACTTAAGGTTCGAGTTTTTAACCTGCAATTCAAATTCATTTAAAAAGGAGTCGCCACTAATCAGTTTGGGGTGGATCGATTAGAAACCCAAGTAAAATATCGGGAGAAATATTTTACTCTGCGCAACCGAGAAACTAGGATCGGGGACTTGATTACACTAGTTAATCACTAATGCCCTTCCGGTACCTAATCTTGTTTAAACCCTCGGGTTTAATATTTTTGAATTTTTCAAAGACTTTCCATGCATTGTTGAAACAAACATTTTTTGGCTTTTTTTTTTTTTTTTTTGAATTTTTTTGAAAATATAAACATTTTTGGGTTTTTCTTGGGTTTTTGCAAAATATGAAATATTTTTGGATATTTTTGTTCTTTTTGGAAATTATAACATATTTTTCGGATTTTCTAATTTTTTCTGAAATTTTTTTTATTTTTCTTTTTTAAAAAAATTATAATTAAAATAATAAAATATTATTATGTTAACCGACCGGGCTTAGGTCGGGTCATCTCGCCGCACGGTCGGTCGGTTCGGCCTAGCGTGAGGCCCGGGCTCCAGGGCCTTAGGGTCCTCGGCTGGGCTGAATTCGGCTAATGGGCCAAATTCGCTCGACCCGCGTGGAGTACCTGAAACAAATAGAAATAAATAGTCAGGCCCAATCAAATAAAACAAGTCCAGCCCAAGACAGAAAAGGCCCAACAAGCCCGACTTATCTCGGCCCAAGAACCAAACCCTAAAAGCCCATTCGGATCCTTGCCCCCGACCCGGCTCTGTTCTGAGACGCGTCTTTACGCGGCCGCGACTGAGAGCACCGTGGGGGACGGCGGTGCCCGGCGGCGTGTAAGCCGCGACGCCGCCCGGCGTGCGTGTTGAGTCGAACTCGGACTCCGTCCGAGTAGCCACCAGCAACTACCGTCGCCGGCCTCTACGGTTCTGGCCGCGACGCCGAAAGCTCGAAAACACGCCGGGGACGAGGGTGAGCAACGAACGACAACCAAAGCCCGGCGACCAAAAACTGCTCAAGGGCGGAGCTCGAGTGAGTCGGACAGCCGCGAGCTCCGACGCGACATAACGAAATCGAGCGAGAAGCCTTCTCTCCCCGCCTCCCCAGACCTGGTCTCCCCTCTCTCAAATCTCTCTTTTTCGCCCTCGGACCTCTTCTCGGATCTGGAATTTTTCCGAACTTCGACCCTCACTCTCCCTTTTTCGATCTCTCTCGCAGCTCTCTCCCGGATCGGCGGTTGCTCGGATTTCGGCCTCCCGGATGTCTCTCCAAGGGAAGCCTTTCCGAGCTCCCACCTCTCCTCTCCTCTTAGATCTCACTTCTCTCATATCTCTCTCTTTCTTCCTGTTTTTTGCTTCTGTGTTGCTGTGTTTGTTGCTGTCTTTTCTCCTTCGATCGACCCCTCTATTTATAGGCGAGGAGCCCGGTCGACGGAGGTACTCCGACCGGCGGTCCTCGGCGCCCAGCCGGCCTCTCCCTCGGCCGAACCGGCGTGACCTCAGCCGCCCGCGTGCTCCGCCACTTGCTTCGCATTGAAGACGAGTCCCATCCATCCGGGTCTCCCGCCAGTCTTTTCACTGCTCCGTTGGGCGGCATTAATGGCGCGTGCGAGGAGTCCCCATCCGTCGCTGGCTACGGTCTCCTCACTGCTCCGCTCTGCTGCTTCACGCGTGCAGGGAAGGAGAAGAAAGGAAGAAGAAGAAGAAGATGGAGAGGGCCGGGCCGGGCCGTGAGGGTGAGGGGGCCGAATGGGCCCGAACCCATGAGAAAAATAAAAAAGGGGCTGGGCGCAAAGGCCCAGCCCGCGTGGGCCTCCCATCTCTCTCTTTTTTTTTTAATTAATAATAATATTATTATTATTATAATTATCTGAAAAATAAGGGAAAATAAAACTTAGTTAAAGGTAAATAAAATTAATACTTAGGTGGGGCAAAAATCCTTTTTGTTAGGGCCAAATTAGTCCCTAATTTTCTATGCAATTTAAATCTTAACACATAGTCAAAATTTAGGTGTCAACAGCTGCCCCTCTTTGAAGGTGAGCTCATAGAGGTTGCCTTCATAGACGAACTGACGCCTAAATTTTGTTTTTGTATATGCAATAGATAACATATCCCATGCAAAAAGTACAATATGACATAATACATACTAAGACGGATAAGAAGATACCTGTGCTACCTACCGAGGATGAGTGATTGGGGTGTGAACCCAAGTTTTTGGCAAGTATCAAGGGTATCGCCCTATCTTTCTCAGGGACATTAGTTTATTTACCTTACCACAAGCTACAGTAGTAAGTGGCATTGGTAAAGACGGACTCCGAACTTCTGAAGCAAGCCGTGTCAATGAAGGGGGACTCCGGGCTACGAAAGCACGCCGTGTCGATAAATGGGGACTCCGGGCTACATAAGCACGCCGTGTCGATGAGAGGGACTCCGGGCTACAGAAGCACGCCGGGTCGATGAGAGTCCCGGGCTACGAAAGCACGCCGGGTCGATGAGGGGGACTCCGGGCTACGAAAGCACGCCGGGTCGATGAGGGGGACTCCGGGCTACGAAAGCACGCCGGGTCGATAAAGAGGACTCCGGGCTACAGAAGCACGCCGTGTCGATGAGAGAGACTCCGCGCTACGAAAGCACGCCGGGTCGATGAGGGGACTCCGGGCTCGAAAGCACGCCGGGTCGATAAGGGGGACTCCAGGTTACAGAAGCACGCCGTGTCGATAAAAGAGACTCCGGGCTACGAAAGCACGCCGGGTCGATAAGAGGGACTCCGGGCTACGAAAGCACGCCGTGTCGATGAGAGGGGACTCCGGGCTATGAAAGCACGCCGGGTTGATAAGGGGGACTCCGGGTTACAGAAGCACGCCGTGTCGATTCCCTCGTGATATTTCTTGGAAAAATACATTTGAGGACACCTGGATAATCAACAGGCATCGAAATAGTGTTTGGATGTTCACAAGCATTAACCTTGGACGATACCTGGACATTCGCAGGCATTGAAATAGTATGGAATACCTAGACAGGCAGAAGTATTCAAAGATATAATTTGGGGACAACTCGAGCAAGTTGAGTGCCAGCAATAAGGGAGCATACCTAGATGGTCGCAAGCACACAAAGCAATGGAATACCTATACAGTTATAAGTATCAAAAAATGCATTTTGGAGACAACTCGGACAAGTCGAGTGTCCTGATAATAAGAGAGAGTACCTAAACAATGGCAGGCACTCATAGAAAATGGGATACTTAGACAGTTACCAATATCCATACCCTTGACAGTCACTGAAATCTGTATGTAGAGGGCGACTTGAACAGGTTGAGTGTCAATGAAGGAGCGTACCTAGACAGTGGCAAGTACTCCAAAATAATGGGATACCTAGACGATCATAGGTATTTTTACTTAGAGGACAACTCGAATAAATCGAATGTCGAAGAGAGAGAGAGTACCTAGACAATGGTAAGTACTCTAGGAAATACCTAGTCGACCACAAGCTTCTTGGAAATAGGCGAAGAGATATACTTACCTGAAGATATCTCTGCTTTCTGAAAGTGTCTCATGTAATGCAAATATGCAATATGTACACATGATTTGTGCATACTGTAAATTTTCCAATTCAAATGAGGTTCATGCATGACAACTTTGTCAATTTGCATCACCAAAGTTCCACTGGAAAAAATTTAGAAGACATTCCATACTCAAAATTGTGGATGTCTCGAGCATTGCCAAATAAGGGGCCTCAATCTGAAATGACTTTCACTCACTCTCATTGAAGAGGCTATTTTGTCCCGACCATTAATGCGGGATCATAGGAATCTCACCCTTTCACTATCATCACGTCGACAGGCGTTTGAATATTCTCGCAAATGGTACAACTTTACCAATCTGAAAGGTTTTTGTTAGGACTGTAATGTAGGCTTGGTCAAAGGCTTAACAAATGGAACCATGAGGGTCAAGGCTCATGAAAGAAATGCTATACAATCATCTTCGGGTCTACAAGTCAAGAACCCTGCAAAAAGAGATAGAAATAATCTTGCTCGTACTTCTTCGAGCGATGCTTATAAACATATGAATTCCTACGTTAATTCAAGTGCCCTAGTCATAAGAGACTTTTACAAAGAGACGCAACGTAGATTCAGTTTATGGGTTGAGAAACAAAGGGAGTCATAGACTCAAGAATGTGTATAGGAAATGGTGATCATCTCGATGTTGTCATCGGTCTTCTTCCTCATTGATGGGGTTCATCTTCGTACAAAAACTTCATTGGCAAACAACTTTGTTCAAGCATCACTTTCGCTTGAGGGGTTGGCCTTGCTTTTACTAGGCACACTGCTTTTTTATGCTTTTAGTTTTCAATGCAATTTTCATATCTACGGGCATTGGCCTTGCTTTTACTAGACACACTGCTTTTTCCATACCCCTAGATTTCATTCAAGACTGTCCTAGACTCTTGGGTCTTTGTCTTCAATCAATGCTTCAGCTTATGCTATTTGAACAATAACGACATTTTCTTTGCCCCAATGTGGGGGTTGATATCAGCATGAGTTTTTTACAGACTCAATGGGGCTGTACACTGGATACAAGTGCGCAGAATAGAGAGAAAATTGCTCTTCGTCATTCTAGGGCACTTAAATTACCATAAGTTTTCATATGCAATAAAGACACCCAAAGATTGATGCCAGTGCAAGCAAGAAAATTGTCATGCCCCGAACCCCGAGCACGCGACAACCCCTTACCATGGTCAATTGAAAGCGACGTCCCGGACTCGTCGACGACCATTCATTTTAATCTTTTGTTATGCGCAAGCGAAGACGAACCATCCCCAGTCCAACAATCAATCAATCAATCAATCGGGGATAGAGGGATGAATAACAAGAACAACCATCACTACTCATTTACACAATTTACTTGGATTAACCAACGGAGAATCGTCTTTTGAATTACAAGCCCGACAAAAGGGGCCGATCCATCCTCTAAGCCAGGCCAAAAAGAAACTAGGCTAATCCAGCTATACGGAATGAACCCTCGGGTTCAACACCACGGTCACTCGGACCCATCGGACTCGACTGTCGGGTCGATCACCGGAGAAACGGGGGCGGGATTCTCCACGGCGGGTGCACCATTCTAAAGACCTGAAAAGGTTAACCACGACGGGTTGAGATAAAATCTCAGCGAGTTCTTCCCCCTAAGCCCCGGTTAGTACACCAACTCAACCCGGGGTATCTCTCCGTAACCACCCCTCACTCAACCCGACCACAAACACCCAAAGAATCAGCAATCAAACCACGAGACGGGTTCAACCAACAATCGAGGTCGGTTCGCATGCAACCTTACCCGGTATGCCATACCCCGCACGTTATAAGTCAGCACAATACACGCAATGCACATGGCCGTTAGATGATGCAAGGTTCATCGATCACATGCGAGTCGCATCACAAGCGATCTCACCTGGCCATTGCCACCCCGCACGTTATCAATTCATGCGTGCGTGCCATAAATGATATGATCACCTCATGCATAATCGGAACCAATGATGCCATGTTTTCTTGTGCACTCTCGCATCCACACGTGTTCCGATTATTACCGCCCCACGTGGCTACAACTTGGCCGAGGTGCAACGGCGCTATGGTGCCCTTCCTCCGCAGGGCGCAACCGTGCCCTTCCGTGCTATTGCTACGGCGCTACGGCGCCCTTCCTCCGCAGAGGCGCAACCGTGCCCTTCCGTGCAGGCCGAGGCGCTATAGCGCTACGGCGCCCTTCCTCCGCAGAGGCGCAACCGTGCTCTTCCATACCCTCTGAGGCGCTACGGCGCCCTTCCCCGCAGAGGCGCAACCGTGCCCTTCCGTGCCCTCCCTTTCCATAATCTCCGATAAATCGGGTTCAACTTAGTGATCACGCAAGCATTCCATCACAATCCACTTATTATCTTTGAGCATTAGCCAATGCACACATGCTTGCATATAAAACCTCAAATCATTTCTCACAAAAGCGGTCCATTTCCGATGTCCCTCGGACAAACCATTTTCCCCACCTTTCTCATAAAAGCGGTCCATTTCCAGTGTCCCTTGGACAAATCACTTTCTTTCTCATAAAGGCGGTCCATTTCCGGTGTCCCTCGGACAAACCATTTTTCCCTTTTTGTGAAATTCCCACTATTCATGCGAATGTTCATGCCACGACACATCAATTTCACTTCATATGATCAAGACACATGAAATTATGCACAATTTTACTTCCGGATGAACAGTGCCGTGAACGATGTCAGTGAACAAGAATCCGTGAATAGTAATTTCCGAAATTCAATTAATAATAAATTAAATTCAGAAATTAAAGAAAACATTGATTAAACACAATTAATCAATAAATTAAGCTAAGCATGCTTAATTAACACATAAACCACACATAATCAACATTTAAGCATAATCAAGCATAATTAAGCAAGATTAAGCTAATCTAATTTTAACCACATATCTAACCACCTATCTTAGGGCTAATACAACTTAATTAACCCTCCTAAACCAGCATTAACACTAATTAACCCAACCCTAAGCAAGTTTAGGCACTAAATAGGGATTAGGGGCTAAACTCACCCGTTAAGCGGGCCGGCGACACGGGCGGCGCGGCGGCGACAAACCCGACACCCGGGGACCTCTACCACGACGATCCAAGGCGGTCCCGGGCTGGAACAACAGCAGCAAACTCGGAATACCCACCGCAACACCGAAACCGCACCGCACAGAGGAAAGTGGCTGATTGGAGTTGAACGGGCTGCCCGGAGCTCCGGCGAGCGATGGGCCAGCGATCAACGGCACCTGGGGGTCGAGGGGGAACCACTTGTGTCTGGTATGGGCGGTGATTGGGTCGG
This sequence comes from Corymbia maculata, assembly GCA_014182735.1. Lineage (NCBI taxonomy): Eukaryota > Viridiplantae > Streptophyta > Magnoliopsida > Myrtales > Myrtaceae > Corymbia > Corymbia maculata. The sequence continues at coordinate 29,087,632 of CM024689.1, forward strand.
AAATGGAGGAAAACAGGTCAAAAGGCGGAACACAGCAGAACTGGTCGCTACAGTGACGGTCTGGCGAGCAGTTGGCTTCCGGCCGCCGTACGGATCGGAAGGAGGCTCCATTCGACGAACGGCCAACGCCATCCGTACGGATTATCTCTCCTGAACGCAACGGTGGGTAGCACGGGCCGAGATTCAAACGGGAAGGCCATGAAAAACTCAGTTTTCGGTGAGAGGTCAGAACCAAAAACTGCAGGAAGGCAAGGGAAGCAAGGGGAAGAAGGGCTGCGATTTTGTGGAGCTAAAGAGGGGAGAGAGAGAGTGAAGTGAGCTGATCAAAACCCTTCATTAATGGCCTTAATGGCTGCTTCAAATCCCCATGAACATGACCTCATCTTCTCTCTCTTCCTTTTTGACTTTTCTTCAAAATATCCAAGGGCATTTTGGTCATTTCCACCTTGCACATTTCCCAATCTGCCCTTGGGCTGAAAATGAAAGGCGGGGCTAGGAAACGGGCCGGAAAATGAATAGGAACGAGCTCGGGAATTTATTGGGCTCGAATTGGCTCAAGGTTAGACAATAGGCTCGGAAGGGTTAATGGTCGGTTTGGCCCAACGGGCTCACTTGCTTGCCTCGGGCCTTCCATGGAGGCTGTCCCACCTTGGGCGTGAGGCCCACACTGTTCTTGCCCGGCCCACGTCCTCGTAGGCTCGTTTCCTCGGTCCGAAATCCCTTTCTCAAAAACTCGGCTCAACCGACATTGTCGACTGTCAAGGAAGCATCGTCCAAAAGTCCGTCTTGGACGTTCCCAAAAATTCGAAGTCCAATCTTGGATTCTCATGCCTTGTCAATTTCGTCCGAATGCCATTTTGGTACTACTCAGACTGATAGGCGGCTTCGAGGATTCACGCGTAACCGACTCGTGCCAATTCACGTTCAAGACTTTTCGACACATGGACGTCCTTGACTACATGAAATTGCGAAGGATCGATTCTTATTTCTAAGTGCACGATTATCAAGGATCGACATAGGGCCATTCGCGGGTTCGATAACAGTAGACGGAATCACCCGTCGTCCCATTATTTCTATCCTCGAATCGACTTCTAGTCGTTCCTGAAATCGGCCTGCATGACTACAGGATCGTCCTTACGCAAGTCTCACGGTCAAGTCGTTTTCCCAGGTCAAGTTCTTTAGTCGCACGAGTTCTGTCCTCATTAGCCTTGCCCCTCAAGGTCAGTATCTCAGGAGTGATAAGTTCCGAGTGAGATCAACCAACAATGCATTGGCGAAATTAACGTTCATTCCTCCCTCAAAGGGCTCGAATTTCAGGACGTCACAAAAATTCCTATCTATTTTCTCACCTCATGATGCCGCCCTTCCTCCAATCTGCCCCGGTGAGGAGTGGTTCTTGACAGGGGTAATATGAAAGAAACTTCACAAGGGCATGGGGCTCAAAGGGGTTAAGTAATGAATAACCTGTAGTGTTTAGGGTAGAGAAATGAAATGCTCCTCATCACTTTGGTCGTCGTACCATTCGCAAGAGAACTCTTTACCCTGCAGATATGGAATTTCCTATACTCCCCTCACAAGTGTTTAATAAGAGGACTGTGTGTAGGATATAGTTCGCCTTTCATCATCCTGATGTTCCTCATTTAGCATGCTCAATTAATCTCACATCATTCATTCAGATGTCTATTTTGACAATTCTCAATGGAATCAATGACTTAAGTAGACAAAATCATCATGCAAAAAATCTATTTTGCAAAGGTGTGGACATTTTAAGCATGGAGAAACTTGCAACCTTGGAATAATTTAATTTACTCACAAAAAAATTTTTTGAGAGCAATGAATACAAAGGGGGTTATTCAAAAATGGGCACCCCTGGACTGCTCCTGCTCAGGGAGGAAAGGGTGCATGAATGATCAATCGAGGTTGGAAATCCAATCCTTCATTGGGCAGGCATATCTGCTTTTGCCCCTGCACAAATAGAAATAAATTATTAAGCAGGGCCGAAAGTAAATGCAAACTGAGGCCCAAAAGATTCCCGTCATCCACTTGGGCGATCCTTGGGACGCCATTTCACTTGGGAGAATTGATCCAATATTTTCATTGGAATTTGACAGTTCTCTTTGTCGTCCACACTTTTGGCGGACGAGATGACCCCTTCGCTAGTTTGCATTTGTCGTCCATACTTTTGGCGGACAAATGACCCTACAAAGAATGAGAGGGAATGTGTTAGGTATGAATTTTCCAAAGTTGAAAAATCGGAAACGATACAACATTACCCTTTGCCAGTTTGCAAATGATTGGATAGACTTAGGGTCCCGAGGCTTAAAACGAGCATGAGCTCCCCGAAATTTCGATCTCGATATGCCGAAAAAAAGCAAAGAGAGAGAAAATGAGAAGAAAGAAAGAAAAGCCTTTTTAAAAAAACTTTTAAAAAAAACTTTTTTAAAATTTTTTCCTTTTTAAAAAAAAAACTTTTTTTAATATTTTTCTTTTTTTTTATTATTTTTTTTCACATGCGGCTACTCGCCGCTCGGGATTCGAACCCCGTTTGGACCTTGGCGTTCCATTCCCGGATACCACTCGGCTAAAGCGCCGGCGGTGTCCATAGGCGCACCCTTTTTTGATTTAAATGATCCGGTTGCTAAAATAACATGCCTAGTCAAGTGAACATAGATTGTCTCCAGGTGCTTGATTAACCAATATTGATTGGCTTGAATTAACCCATTGAGTTTGTCTCTTGAATACCGATGCTTCCTATCAAAAATTAGGAAACCGTATTAGAAACGAAATTAGAGGGGGTATTGGAAACGATACCAAATTACCCTTCGCAAAGTTTATATTTGACGACTTCTTGGCATATCTTGAATGTTGATGATTGCCATGGTCTTCCCACAACTTGGCACTTCATTTTGGTTGGCCCTCTTTGCCCATGGCCCTAAACGAATGGTCGATGATAGTCGCTCCATCTTCAATGCCTTCCTTCTATGGAAATTTTTCCTCTCTTGTTATTGGACATCAGCAGCATTGGGCAAGGTCATGTACTTCAAGCTTCTATGGAATCTCCGAGATAACTCGAGAGATTGGGGAGGCCAAAAGCAGCATGGAGGAAACGTCTCTGGAAGCTTTTCTTGAGCTACTACGATCCGCATGTTCCGAGTTTAATCATGTGTATATGCCTATTTCGCCCGTCTTTTATTCCCTGCAAATGAAAAGGGAGAGAGCGTCATTCCTAAAATCATGCTAGGGATCGAGACATACCCTTTTTTTTTCTTTTTTCTTTTTTTATTGTTAAAAAAACAGGGTGATCTTCTCCGTTTGCCCCTATTTTCTTGGAATGGTGTTCTTGAATCCAATGAGTCCAACTCATTGGAACTTGATTTTTCAATTTCGAATGCCCTTTTCGTCACATGCAATCAAGGGATGTTTCGAGACACGAAGGAAAAAAAAAAAAAACTGAGTTAAAATTGACACATGCTTTGCAAAAAGTCTTTTACGAAGAAACCCATTTTCATGCTAAAAGATTTTTCTTCTCTTTTTTTTTTTGATTTTGCACCATTTTTCTTTTTTAAGGTATGGGAAATTTTTGAAAAACAGAAATTCAAAACAAGAAATTCATGGCACGATTTGGGGAAATAAAGGCATGAATTGAACTTTTTTTTTTTTGCACCATTTTTCTCTTTTAAGGCACGGGAAATTTTTGAAAAAAAAAAAAAAAGAAATTTAAACAAGAAATTCATGGCATGATTCGGGAAATAAAGGCATGAATTGAACATTTTTTTTTGCCATTTAAAAAAAAAAAAAAAAACTTGATGAATTGAACTCTCTTTTTTTCAAATTTTTTGATTTTGCCCCATTTTTTCTTTTTTAAGGCAAGGGAAATTTTTGAAAAAAAGAAATTCACACAAGAAATTCATGGCACGATTCGGGAAATAAAGGCATGAATTGAACATTTTTTTTTTTTGCAATTTTTTTTTTTAAAAAAACTTGATGAATTGAACATTTTTTTTTTTTTTGCAATTTTTTTGGTTTTGCCCCATTTTTCTTTTTAAGGCACGGAAATTTTTGAAAAAAAGAAATTCAAACAAGAAATTCATGGCACGATTTGGGGAAATAAAGGCATGAATTGAACATTTTTTTTTTTTTGCAATTAAAAAAAAAAAAAAAAACTTAATGAATTGAACTTCTTCTTTTTTTGCAAATTTTTTTAATCCTCTTTTTTTTTTTTTTTTTTTTAATAAAGGGATGATCATGGCATTAAAATCATAACTAACCAAAATTAATCATGGACTGACCAAGGCACAAGAGGAAGTAAGTAAATTGCAAAGCACAATGATAGAAAACTTACTTAATCGAGGAAATCGATGACAATCACGAGAGACATGCACATGATACGTGTGGTTCGATTTCTAACTAAAAAGACATAATGAGGCTAAGAGGTAACATGACCGACGCAGTCTCGCGTTCGTGCCAAATCCTCTCAACCTTGGCTCTACCTAAAATTTCGGGGAAAAGAAAGGCAGCCTCTACATCGCAGTCTCGCGTTCAAGGCGGTATCTTTCTTAACACCATCCTAAAATATCCTATGGCGGCAGGGTTGTGTGTGCCACAGTGTAGTGCTAAAACATTTAAAGCATGCACAATAATTTTATACACAAATATTAATTTCAACAAAATTAATATACTTGCACAAAAATAAAATACCCAAGTTAGGGAAACAATTAAACAAGACAAAAAGGCCTAAGTCCACAAAATCTTCCCCAGCGGAGTCGCCAAGGCGTCGCGACCTCCCTCTCGCGTCTCGGGAGGCTAATGGCGCGGCTGAACGCCTTTCATCAGGGTTTAGCCTGGGCTCTCCCAAGCCCACCAATTCACGACTTAAGGTTTGAGTTTTTAACCTGCAATTCAAATTCATTTAAAAAGGAGTCGCCACTAATCAGTTTGGGGTGGGTCGATTAGAAACCCAAGTAAAATATCGGGAGAAATATTTTACTCATGTGCAACCAGAGAAACTAGGATCGGGGACTTGATTACACTAGTTAATCACTAATGCCCTTCCGGTACCTAATCTTGTTTAAACCCTCAGGTTTAATATTTTTGAATTTTTCAAAGACTTTCCATGCATTGTTGAAACAAACATTTTTTGGCTTTTTTTTTTTTTGAATTTTTTTGAAAATATAAACATTTTTGGGTTTTTCTTGGCTTTTTGCAAAATATGAAATATTTTTGGATTTTTTTTCTTTTTGGAAATTATAACATATTTTTCGGATTTTCTAATTTTTTTCTGAAATTTTTTTTATTTTTCTTTTTTTAAAAAAAAATTATAATTAAAATAATAAAATATTATTATGTTAACCGACCGAGCTCGGGTCGGGTCATCCGGCCAGACCCGGGTCAGGTTCGGCCCGGCGTGAGCCGGGCTCCAGGGCCTTAGGGTCCTCGGCTGGGCCGAATTCGGCTAATGGGCCAAATTCGCTCGACCCGCATGGAGTACCTGAAACAAATAGAAATAAATAGTCAGGCCCAATCAAAATAAAACAAGTCCAGCCCAAGACAGAAAAGGCCCAACAAGCCTGACTTATCTCGGCCCAAGAACCAAACCCTAAAAGCCCATTCGGATCCTTGCCCCCGACCCGGCCGACCCGGCTCTGTTCTAAGACGCGTCTTTACGTGGCCGCGACTGAGAGCACCGTGGGGGACGGCGGTGCCCGGCGGCGTGTAAGCCGCGACGCCGCCTGGCGTGTTCGAGTCGAACTCGGACTCCGTCCGAGTAGCCACCAGCAACTACCGTCGCCGGCCTCTACGGTTCTGGCCGCGATGCCGAAAGCTCGAAAACACGCCGGGGACGAGGGTGAGCAATGAATGACAACCAGAGCCCGGCCACCAAAAACTGCTCAAGGGCGGAGCTCGAGTGAGTCGGACAGCCGTGAGCTCCGACGCGACATGACGAAATCGGGCGAGAAGCCTTCTCTCCCCGCCTCCCCAGATCTGGTCTCCCCTCTCTCAAATCTCTCTTTTTTCGCCCTCGGACCTCTTCTCAGATCTGGAATTTTTCCAGAACTTCGACCCTCACTCTCCCTTTTTCAGATCTCTCTCGCAGCTCTCTCCCGGATCGGCGGTTGCTCGGATTTCGGCCTCCTGGATGTCTCTCCAAGGGAAGCCTTTCCGAGCTCCCGCCTCTCCTCTCCTCTCAGATCTCACTTCTCTCAGATCTTTTTCTTTCTTCCTGTTTTTTGCTTCTGTGTTGCTATGTTTGTTGCTGTCTTTTCTCCTTCGATCGACCCCTCTATTTATAGGCGAGGAGCCCGGTCGACGGAGGTACTCCGACCGGCGGTCCTCGGCGCCCAGCCGGCCTCTCCCTCGGCCGAACCGGCGTGACCTCGCCGCCCCGCGTGCTCCGCCACTTGCTTCGCATTGAAGACGAGTCCCATCCATCCGGGTCTCCCGCCGGTCTTTTATTTCCGTTGGGCGGCATTAATGGCGCGTGCGAGGAGTCCCCATCCGTCGCCGGCTACGGTCTCCTCACTTTGCTCCGCTCCGCCGCTTCACGCGTGCGGGGAAGGAGAAGAAAGGAAGAAGAACAAGAAGATGGAGAGGGCCGGGCCGGGTCGTGAGGGTGAGGGGGCCGAATGGGCCCGAACCCATGAGAAAAATAAAAAAGGGGCTGGGCGCAAAGGCCCAGCCCGCGTGGGCCTCCCATCTCTTTTTTTTTTAAATAATAATAATATTATTATTATTATAATTATCCGAAAAATAAGGGAAAATAAAACTTAGTTAAAGGTAAATAAAATTAATACTTAGGTGGGGCAAAAATCCTTTTTGTTAGGGCCAAATTAGTCCCTAATTTTCTATACAATTTAAATCTTAACACATAGTCAAAATTTAGGTGTCAACGGTGTGCTCACTTGTTCCCCACTTTCTTAAGAACTAGAAACAAAATGATAAAAAGTTTCAATTAACATACTAAAATAAGAAGAAAATTGATTTCTTTTGGAAAAAAAGAAAAAGAAAACATTTATCCTTTACTAAGTCAGACCAAAATTAGATCAATATTATGAAGAGATATCAAAATGTGAATCTTGAAATCACTACAAAAATAGATTGCAAAAAAGAAAGAGGTCAATGAAAACCGAGGAAATTTTCAATGAAAAAAATACTCAAAATCCACTCAAAAAAATCAAGTGCATGTTCAATCCCAGCAAGATCAAAGAAATTAGTAACTTCAATAGTTAGAAGTTAATGGGATGATAAACCTTTTCCACTTGTTGAAAGCAAACTCTTTAGTATCAAACATGACCCGATTTTCTTCTTTCCACTATTTCATACAAAATTTTGAAAACTTCAACTAAAAGAATCCCCATAAGGAGATAAACTCAGCTATGCGAAAAGTCCTCATTAGATCCTCAAAAGCATCAATTTTAATCATATTCAATAATAAACAATGAATGAATCAATACCCATTGGGAGTGTTTTAGTCAAATTAACCCAAATTCATTAGAGGTGAGCATGGTCCGGGTTGGGCTGGTTCCCTTTGACCCTAGGATCAATTCGCTCAATTTTTGGGATTGAAGACCGACCCTATTGAACCTAGGACTGAGGACCGAACCGACCTAATGGGTTCGGTCCATTTTATACGGTTAACCCAGGACCAATCATTAATTTTTTTCATTTTTTTGTATCTCTGAAAAATTAAACCAATTATTTCAAATTACATATTCATCGATATTGTGATTTTAACTAAACTATAAATACTAATACATATTCAACAAATTTAAAATAAGGTAACAATTAAAATTTCATACTTGCTAAAACAAGAAATCATAAAAAAATTAAGATTGCTTATAAAGCCACAAGACGAGCGCTGCTCACGAGCGAAAAAAATTTCTAATTAGGGCTTTATGTCCTTGTGATTTACTCAGAACGAGCAAGGTTAGCGAATAGAACTAAGCGGCTCAAGCATCAAACGACAAGTGGGGTGAGCATGGCAAGCGGGGTGAGTGTCAAGTAGTGAGTGACCAAAAGTGAGTGAGGTGAGTGTCAAGTGGCGAGCGGGGCAAGATTGTTCACGAGTGAAGTTGTTTCTTTTGATTTTACTTGGCAAATTCAATATTAAGAGGATAAAGTAGAAAGAAGAGAATAAGACTACTAGAGGAGGACGACATTTGAATTAGGGTTTCCTCTTTAGAATAAATAAAAATATATTATATATAATATAATATATAAGGCCAGGATCGGTCCGGGTTGGACCAACCCAAAACTCCTAAGACCAAAGACCAACCCACATAATACCGGTCCAAAGATCTCAAGACCAATGACCGACCCAGTCCCCTTGGGAACCATACCAGGACCAATAGGGTTGGGCCGGTCCAAGGTCGGTCTAGGGTTAACCCTAGACCGATGCTCACTCCTAGAATCCATCACAACAAAGATTACCACATTACTCAACATTAACCTAGAAATCCTAACTTAATCAATTTATCTAGCACCCGCTATGAAAAAGGACGCAAAAACCATCTCAAACATCAAAGAAAAGAAAATAAAAGGAGAGAGAAAGAGAGAAGGATGAAGTTGAAGGAAAGTGGGATCTATGAAGAAAGAAACAGAAAAATGGATATTAAGAGAAGGCAAATGATGCTAGAAGGTGGAGTCCACAATGGGCAAACTAGTCACAACACTTCGTTGGGAGTGTTTTGGTGAAATTAGGAGTGGAAAAAGCATAGCCCTAAAACCAATTACTTCTATGAATTACTGTTAGTTCCATTGCTAGTGTAAAAGTATTCTTACACGTTTAGTTATGATGAATGACATGTATACTTGAAGTAGATTTGTAAATCAATATGTCAATTACCCAATGATAAATGTGTAGCATATTTTTTAGGGAAAATGGCATCAAAAACTCCAAACTATATCATTTGAGATAAATTTACCTTGAATTTTTTACGACATTAAAAACCCTAAAATATGCCATTTTGGATAAATTTACTTTGAACTTTTTTTTGTGACACAAAAAACTCTGAAATTATACTCATATGATATATTTACTCCCAAACTCTTTGGCCAAATGGTATTTTCATCTTTTTTCTTTTTTGTTTATTCTTTTTTTCCTTTTTCCTTTTTCCTTTTTCCTTTTTTTTTTTTTTTTTTTTTTTTCTTTTCTTTTTTCTTCTTCTTTCCCTTTGCCAACCATGGCGGAGGGAAGTCGGCAAGGGCAACTCAACGACCCCTGCCTGAGATGCCCTTGCCCCACTCTAACACCAACGAGGGCAACTCCCATCGACTTCCCTCCACCGGTGAAGGGAAAGAAGAAGAAGAAGAAGAAAGAAATAAAGAAAGAAAAGAAAAAACATAAAAAGGAAAAGGATGAAAATACCCTTCAGACAAAGAGTTTGGGATAAATGTGTTACATGAGTACAAGTTTAAGGTTTTTTCTATCATAAAAAAATGTTCAAGATAAATTTATCCCAAGTGACATAGTTTGAGACTTTTAGTATCACAAAAAAAATTATAGTAAATTTGTCTCAAGTAATATAGTTTTGGATTTTTTATGTTACAAAAAAATTCAATGTAAATTTGTCTCAAATAATATAGTTTGGGGTTTTTTGTGGTATTTTCTCTATTTTTTTACATAAATAGTGAATCTTGATAACCAAAGTACACCAAGCAAGAAAAGGTAAGACTACATTCCATGTCCAAAAGATTAGGATAATACAAAATAACGGAACTATCTTATCTTTCATTGGAAGAAATCACGCATCTGCATTTTGAAATCTTTCTTTTTCTTGATACCTTTCACTTAACTAATATCTTTTAAAGTAACCAATATAAAAAAAAAAAAAAAAAAAAGCTCCATTATCATTGTCTATTATTCACTCATTTTATGGAAAATAATTTTCAGAAAATGTTTTTCAAATTTTTCGACATTTGTTTCATAGAAAATGAACTAGTTAAGGAAAACATTTTCTATCAATAGAAAAGAAGTCTTTGAAAATAGGAATAAATGTTTTTCACTTTTGAGAAAGAGGAAAAAAAATTTCCATATTTTCTTTTACCTCAATTTCTTTGACCAAATACCTTTTTCATTTATTTTTATTTTTTTAAAATCAATTTATATATTTTTTTTTTTTTTTTCCTTTTCTTTTCTTTCTTTTTTGCTTCTTCTTCTCCAGCTAGTCACACAAGGCCCATGCCTCAAAGATTAGAAACATGCACGCATCGTCAAAGGCCATGAAGCTCAAGTCCTGCCAAATCAATGACACCCGAGCATCACCAGATAGCAGCAAGGCTTGCACCTTGCAAATCGATGGTGCTTGAGTGTTGCTAGAGACCACAAGGCTCGGCCTTGCTAGATTGGCAACACCTGAGAGTCACCAAACGATAGCAAGGCACGATCAACAATGCTCCCCAGTCGGCGATCGACTAAGAAAAAGAAAAATGAAAGAAAAGAAAAGTAAAAAACAATTAAAAATTCAAACATTTTAAATAAAAAGCAAAAAAAAAGTAAAAACATAAAATATCAAAAAGAAAATCAAATCAAATACCGAATGGCAAAAAATATTTTCCTTTTCAATTTTAGGTTTCAGTCGAACATTAGAAAATATAGCCATTTTTCTAAAAAATATTTTCTAGAAAAGCCACATTTTCCACGAAATGAACAAAGGAGATAGAAAGGAAGATCTGCATGACAATGAATGGATTGTAAACATTACCTGTGGATGTTGAACCCACAAAGGTCTTAAGAAATTGGACAATCGCCATTGGCGAGCAGTGAAACACCGACGAGCAACGGACATGCCATGGACGTGCAACAGGTGTGTTATAAGAAACTTGATGCTAGTCTCAATATCCGAAACATTAACACGTCCACTCACAACCAGACCTGTGAAATTCATAGCCTTATCACCAAAATGCGCCAATTCCCAAGTCAAATTGACGGACCAAAATCAGGAGAAAAGCGAGTACCTATCAAAAGAGAAGCGCTAGCTTCCGGAAGATAATAGAAATTGTGATGGCAAAGCACGTGCCAAGAGCTAGCTTCTGGAAGATAATAGAACTTGATGTCGGGATAAAAGAGAAGGAGAGTTTAATGTTCGGCAGTATCTCTATGGGAAAGGTTGAAGTTCTGGAAAAGGGAAGTAAATGTTCGCAAAGGATAGGTTAGCATGGAGATGGCCTGGTGGCGGCCCGAACATCAGTGCCCGGAGGGATGGAGACGTCCGGTCTCGGTGGAGACTGGAGAGAGGGGCTGGAGGTTGAAGATGACCACCATCAAAAGACAATAGGTCTAAATGGGCTTGGTTCAGTTCAATGGGCTTGGGGCTTAGATGAGTGTGCTGGGCTCAGTTTTGTTGAGCTTTGGGCTTGAAGTCTGATTCATAAATTTTGATATGCTTTGTGATTAGTGCTGCGTCTTCATCTTATGAAGTAGCTTACTACTCACATGTTCACACTAAGGTCTGTTTGGTCCTTGAAATTTCCATTTCTTTCTTTTGACGTTTTCAATCAAAATGGAGAACTGCTTGCGAAAGTTGTTATGTAGCTATTGTTATCCTACTGAAATTTCCAATTTTTTTAAAAGTTAGTTATCTAATTTATAAAGGAAAAATTACCAAAAAAGTCATAAATTTATTGTAATTATTTCGATTCAGTCCTAAATTTACTTTTTTGGCCAATTAAATCATAAAATTTTTATAATTATGCAAGTTCAGTCCATCTAGCCAACTTTGACCAATCAATGCTAACGTGGCCGACGGCCAATACCAACGATAATTTTTTAATAATATTTTATTTTTGAAATTATTTTATTAATTTTTTATCTTTTCTTTTTATCTTTTTTTTTGCTTAATTTTTTTTCCTCCTGTCTCCTTCACCCTTTGGCTCCGGCAACTAGCCATAGGGGAGGCCTAGCTAGTCATCAAAATAAGGCAATCGCCCTCGCCCAGGGAATTGGTGAGCTCACCAATAAGGATGTGTTTTGCAACTATTCTACTCCTAGAAATAATTTCTAATCATAAATGATTTTTTTTATTCTACTCTCGAGAACAATTTCTGAATATTTAAGGTGTTTGACAAATTGTTTAAAATTTTTACTTCGGGAACAAAAATGCGTTTAGTAAATATTTTTGATCTTTTGATTATTTTAATTTTTAATACTTTTTGTTATAATTTTCTTTTTTTTTCTTTTTTTCTTTTTTTCTTTTTCTTTTTCTTTTTTCTCCCCTTCTTCCTTTTGGCCACCGCCCTAAGGCCACCGCCAACGAGCGGCCGAGCGAGGTTCAGCGAGCTTGCCGAAGCCTCACTAGGCTAGGGCGAGGTCCGGTAAGCTCGCCGGAGCCTTGCCCCACTGGCGAGGCTCAACCTCGCCCGGATCTAGGTGAGCTCGCACCGGACCTCGCCCTGGCCTAGTGAGGCTTCGGTGAGCTCACCAAACCTCGCCTTGCCACTCGCCGGCAGCAGCCTAGGGGCAGCGATGGGGTGAGAGGAGGAAGAGGAAGAAGAAGAAGAAAGGAAAGGGAAAAAAAGAGAAAGAGAAAAGAGAGAAAAAAAAAATTGATTCTCAAAATTATTCTTGGGAGCGAGAAGCAACTTTTTTTTGCTTATTGATTCTACTCCAAATCTATTTTCTGGAACAAAAAATTTACCATACACATTTATGTTCCAAATCTGCTCTCTGGAACAAAAAACAAAATCAATTGTTCCCAGGAGTGTTACCAAATAGGCCCTAAATGATGAGCTCTCTAGATCTAGCGGTTGTCAATCTAAGTCCCTCCCCCTCTTTGCTCCTTCCCCTTGATGCTCCCGCCCTCCTCGTCCTACTCCACCACCTCTCCCTCCCATCCCGACAAACCTCCCCATCCAACTGACTACCCTAGCCAAAACCCCAACTTCAAGCACCAGGAGATCGAGGGCCCCACCGTCAAGCACGACCTCTCCACTTTGGCTAATGAGACTCGTGAGGTGCTCAAGGATTTGATGAAGACCCTCTACAACTCTAGCAAGGCGGTTGCTACTCTAGGTCTTGCCCTCATTGATCCACTAGTGAGGCGAGCCCTCACTAGATCCCGAGCCCCCATGAGCTCACTAAGCCACTTCAGTTTGACAATCGGCCGTCCCTCCCCTTTGGTTGGATGCTACAGCCAAAGGATGAAGGAGGGAGGAGGAAGAGGAGCAAAGAGGGGAAAAAAAAAAAAAGATAAAATAATTAACAAAATAATTGGAAAAATAAAATATTATTAAAAAAATATTGCTAGTGTCGGCGGCGGCCAAATTTGGCCAAATGGACTAAACCGGCATAATTGCAAAAACTTTAGGACTCAATTGGTCAAAAAAAAACATTTGGAACTAAATCAATATAATTACAATATGTTTAAGATTTTTTTGGTAATCTTCTCAATTTACAAATTGCAAAGTCTACTAGAGTTGAAATGATGGATTAGTAGGAAAAAAATTAGGAGTCAAGATTGGCAGAGTTTGATGGCTTGTGTTTGGCTTGGTGGGGAACGAGCATTATTGATCCTTACCCAAAAAAACAAAAAAAAATGAGCATTATTGATTAGATGAGGCTTAAGAATAATTGACCTAGAAAGCTACTTGCTATGGACAAAATTGTAGGATCTCTTAATTTCCACTCATCGTGTTACAATCCAGTCTAATCTGGATCATGCAAACTATCTAAGTTCAAAGTCATAATTTCATATCCTTGTTATGTGGACACATATTGAGCAGACGCTAGGCGATGGCAACGACGAGCCAGCTACAGCAGCTCCTAGTCGATGAGTCCGTACTTCGCCACTCTCACTCCAACCTCAAGACCTTCTCTTCTGAAGTCCGTCTCTCGCTTCAGGTGACTGTTCCCTCGAGTTCTCATCTCGGGTCTGTGATGGCAGGAAAGTTTTAGCTTCAGTCTCTGATTCGCAGTTGGACCGAAGTTGATGATTCGTTGAATCTGACGAAGCTTGTTCTTGTGTGTTCTTGATTTCGCTGCTCATTGGGCAGGCCACGGTGGAGGCTGTGAAGGACAAGCTTTGGAAGAAGTGCGGTACATCTGTAAAATCAATGCACCTTGAGGCGCAGAAAATATTAGGTATCTTAAAAGTGCCACGTAATCGGTGCCCTGAACCATTTAGAATCCACCACGTGTCTTCGGGGCCCCACACGTTAGCCCAATGTTCAAACCCAGCGCGCAGTGCATCTTGTCTCCTCTGTATTTTTTTACCCACCCTCTTTTCTGTCCTCTCTCCTCACTCTCCCCTCTTTCCCGACCTAGCAACGTTCTCTTTGACTCCGGCGACACTCCCGCTCTAACAACGGCAACGCTCCCCCTCCGACAACGGCCTCTCTCTCCACTCCACAGCCTCTTCCTTCTGTCGGCATTCTTGCAGCTCACTCTCGGGCCTCTCTCTTTCCAAATCGTGCTTTGATTCCGCTCGGTCTTCTCCCTCCCTCGCGACTCGACTCGCTCTTGATCTGTTGTTCGATCTTCCACCGGCGACACTCGCTTCCATGCTCCACTCTACTTAGACCCATCTCTCCCAAGAAGCCCTAAATCTGCGACAACAAACCCACCTTCCAAGTTTTTTTGGGGGGGGTTTTACGTCTACATCTTTTTTTTGGATGAAGCTCGCACGTTGAGTAGAGTAGAGCGTCGAAGCAAGTTGTCGATGGAAGCGGAGCGACTTCTGGTCAGTCGCGAGTCAGGAGGGACGGAGAGAGCCGAACGGAATCGGTCGTCGGGAGAGAGCGCGATTTGGGAAGAGAGAGGTCACGGGAGTTTTCGGAGGAGAGAGAGGCTGCGGTCGTCGGAGAGAACATCGTTGGGAAAGAGTGGAGAGAGAAAAGAGAGCGCTGCAGTGAAAGAGAGAGAAGAGAGAGAGCAGAGCGCTGAGTAAAGAAAGAGAGAAGAGAGAGGAAGCCTTCTCGCGCGCTGGGTTGGAGAAGTTGCCTGACATGTGGGGCCGCGTGGACACATGGCAACTTGTGAATGGTTCAGGGTAGTGATGACGTGGTCCTTTTAAGGTACCTAATATTTTCTTGCGCATTGAGCTCTATGATGACGCCAGGTCCAAAGTCTCCAACTTGGATGATAACAATAGGCTGCTTGGATTTTACTCTCCGCTAGATGGGTCCGTTCCGAATTCTCCATTTTCTATTATCTTTCGGAAGCTAGCTCTTGGCTACGTGCTTTGCCATCACAAGTTCTATTTTCTTCCAGAAGCTAGCGCTTCTCTTTTGATAGGTACTCGCTTTTCTCCTGATTTTGGTCCGTCATTTTGACATGGGAATTCGGGCATTTTGGTGATAAGGCCATGAATTTCACAGGTCTGATTGTGAGTGGACTAGCTAATGTTTCGGATGCTGAGACTAGCATCAAGTTTCTTATGGCACATCTGCTGCACGCCGATGACACGTCCGCTGCACAACAGTGGCACGCCCACTGCTCACCATGGTGATTTCCCGATTTCTTAAGACCTTGGTGGGTTCAACTTGCAGGTAATGTTTACAATACGTTCATTATTTCGTTGCCCATTACTGGCTTTGTGCATACCCAAAATAGTTATACATTTCCCATCCTTACCATGTACCCTATGCCAAACACACCGGTACTCTCACCCTCACCAGCCCGGGCTGGTAAAAATAAAGCAAAGAAAAATAATAAAAAAAGAAAAGAATAAAAATTCAGAAAAAAAATTAAAAACTGCTAAAATTTGTCTGCGTCAACGTTAGTCGTGTCATATAAGGCGGTTATCATCTATATCAGCGATTTCTAACCAAATTTGGCAAAATGAATTGTATTAATAGGTCGTCTAAAGGTTTAGAATTCAATTTGTACAATTGAAATACTTAGAATTAGATTGATGTGCAATAATCTTCTGACTTTTTTTTGGCTAATTTTCTCCTTTTGTAAATATAAAATGTTGAAAAGAAAATTAAGAGATGTCTGAATGGTCACGTCGTAAATTAGTAAATTCATAGCATAAAATTGTCTGCGGATAAAGAGTCAACTTCATAATATGTCAAAGGACTGATTCGAATCAAATGAAAAGGCACGATGGCAATTTTAAATCTTGAACCACGCCACAAGAATAAACGCCAACTACCAGCAGAAGACAGCAAGTGATGATTTTTTAATTATTTGTTTGTCCTTTGAAGTTGAGAGAAAATGGAAAAGCAAAGGTTAAAAGGCACATGAGGCCCAGACAAACCTTCGTAAACTTCCTCTGCAGTCAAGCATATTCTCTCTCGCATAATTCAGATAGTCCAACCGATAAAGATAGCTATAATATCCGCTCTTCATATTTTTCATCTCCGAACTGGTCAATTTCCATTCCGTCGACCAAAAGAGAAAGAAAGGGAATCGCCATGGCCTGCTGCTTTCGAGCTATGCAGGTAGTTAAAAAGACAATTGACAAGGCAGTCACATACTTCTATGTTCTTCTGTGTTTTGACAGAGCAAAAAAGAAAAAAGCATATCCATAATCGAACGAACAATGAAGACTCTTCGGCCACGACACTTGTCTGTGTTGCTTCTGCTATAAATAGGCCCGATTGATCCAAACTACATCATCAGCACCGAGAGAGAAGAAAGAGAATGTCAAGTCGCACGGGTGAGTCCTACGCAATTCTTGAGGTCATCTCATTTTAAGGTCACTTAATTTGATCGCTCTTAATATTGGGGCATGACATTTTTGGTCTCCAAGCACTGCCAGAGAAGAGAATAACCCACTCAAGATTTCTATTCTTTCGCATAGTATTGGTTTTGGTTAATACCATGAAAAAACCTAAATTGGTACATTTATGATAAATTTAATTCCGGATTAATTTTTTTTACCATCAAAAACACCAATTGATGTATCTATGACAAATTTACCCTCCGTTTGTTTTTGTTAAATTTTACCGTCAAATAGCTAAGTTGGGTAACACATGACAATAGATTGGTATACCAATTTGGGATTTTACTTTTCGTTTATCACCGGTGTACTAATTTGTAATTTTTCATGGTATTAATCTAATTTAACAGAGAAAATGGTGGTAAATTTGTCATGAATTTACCAGTTTAGAGTTTTTGATGGTCAAAAATTAGTTTTGAGAAAATTTATCATAGGTGTATCAATTTAAGATTTTTTATGGTCAAAAAATTAGTTTAGAATAAATTTGTCATAGGTATACTGTTTGAGGTTTTTAGTGATAGTAACTATTGATTTTTCATATTGGGGGAGAAATCTTAGTTAGACCTTGTGGGTATCATCGCAATCATACTAAGGGAGAACCCTACAGTTAATGAGGGCCGATAGTGAAGGAAGGCTCATTTGTGATCACAAACTTTGGATGTGATCGGGTTTGGGTCTAGGTCAATAATTCAAAACTGGTGATTCAAGTGCCTCGTATTGGATGAGTTTGGATTTTGATATGGCTGGGGTGAAGAAGAATTTGGAGTTTACTGCTCTTTTTTTCTTTTGGTAAAACTAATGAGGTCCTCTTTGTTGTAATTATGAGTTAATAGCTCAACATGTTTCTTCAAATCTTTTTCTGCAACAGTTTTTTTGGTCTTTAATTTCCGCAGCAGTTTTCTTTGTCTTTATGAGACATGTCCTTTCAATCTCTATAAATTGAAATCAACTATTCTTCATTTGTAAAGAGAAAAGCACAATGTTTCCATGCCTCTTCTCTTCAATTTGCTCTTTGGTTAAATCTCTAAGTGTGCAATTCGAGGAAAAGGTTGATTGACTCATGTTTGCATAACGATAACACAAACAATAGCAAAGTGTTGTATTTTGAGGGGCATAATTCGTAAATCTACAAAGCATTGATAGTAAGAACTAATTACACTAAATGAGATTTAGTAATCCATAACTTGTCTTATGTCTAACTCTGTTAAAATTTTATAACAATTTTGTAAGTCTATATTCAGTTTGTAAAGCAATCCTCTTTGCTTGTTAAGAAGACTCATTCAGTATATTTATTCACTGACTTGATCAATTTTATTGGTTATTACTTTGTTAGAGTTATTATCTTAATTTAATTTTTACTGGCTACAACAAATGGTATTGTATCACGTCTCCCATACTGTTTGGTAGCTCGGAATATACGGTAGGGATGAGAGTGAGATGTCAACTCTTCCCCTGTGTGTAGTCACT
This sequence comes from Corymbia maculata, assembly GCA_014182735.1. Classification (NCBI taxonomy): domain Eukaryota; kingdom Viridiplantae; phylum Streptophyta; class Magnoliopsida; order Myrtales; family Myrtaceae; genus Corymbia; species Corymbia maculata. The sequence continues at coordinate 29,105,757 of CM024689.1, forward strand.
AGGAATGAACACAATTGGAGTATCCAAACTTGCGTAGAAAAATGCTTCATTACTATGGTCTAGCAAAATAAATGAGAATTAATGAACGTACATAAACTTCAATATTGGACCAATACTTGAAATTTAGTGAGCAACCCTTTTATACCAAAAGCTTATGATAATCAATACAACACCAAATGCGTATTCTATATCCTAACATTTCTTCTAGTCCGAAAGCCAATTAGATGACAAAAGGGCTTAACCATTATTGCAAACTCGATATGTGTGGGAGGAACAAATCGTTGCTATCATCCACCCATAATGGAGGAGTATGACAAAATGGGGATTCTTTATTTTTGTTGTGCTTTCATATCTTTCCATCCATTGGAAACATTCGATGGAAGTTCTCGCCGCAATATCTAAAATGTTAATGACATCAGATGAATTCTACTGTTCCAGCTGCATGTGCTCTAAAATTTAAAGGCGACCTTCAGGGGCGATGACCTGATCAGGAAGACTTGTCCTACGCGTTTATGATGAAATTTTATGTTCTTACTTCTCAGTTGGACAATGAATTGTCTACTAGCTTTCATTGAGATCTCCAAAGTCCATTAGATGAATTCAAGCCTTAACTAATTTCGACGGCTTATTATATCACAGCAGCTCGGATCAAGGATATGCAGCAATAGTTCCAACATTGCCAGCAAAGATGCGAGCAACAGCGCCGCAGAGAACAGCAACACGGGCAGTGCCAAAAAGAATGCAGACGGTAGTACCAGGAGCGACAAGGAGGGAAGAAGATCGAAGAGCCCTCAAGAACAAGAAGAGGAGGAGGAGGAATTAGGAGAGTGGACAATCCGTGAGATTTCAGTTTCAATTTCCTTAAGTAAAGTCCAGGTCATTAAAGAACTTTTTCTTGGTAGGTCCGGTATTCTTATACAAGTATAAATGTACGGAAAGAGCCAGGACTAGCAAGAAACACGCTTTCATCAGCTAGTTTTTTTATGACTTTCTGAGTAAGAACGAAGTCAAAAGGCCCAAAACCAAGTGAACGGCATGCACAAGCAGAGAATAAAGTTCATTTATGAGTTGCTGATAGATGCCTCTGCTGCTTATTCTGATCCCCCCAATAAAATTTCTCAGGGCGCTTTAATCATACTTACGGTCAGAGAACGCAGAGATGATGAAGTGAGTTGTGTGGTAATCATTTTGTCACTCAATCGTGCTTTGGATCTGACAATATAGACATTTGAACAAAAGCCCCAGGGGCCAGTTGTCACAGACAGAGCCTAATTTTCTCAGTGTGTTTGTTGTGTCCTCCGGTTTGTGTGCATAATTGCTGAACATTGAGAAAGCCTTGATGACAAAAGCTGCTTGAAATGTCAATTCCCTGCATAGATCGACCTACTTGGGTTTTATCTTAAATTTTTTATCAGCTCGCTTAATCACGGATAAAATCGTTCGAGCTGAGACTTTGCTACAAGTCCTCCGCTTGGTGGAGCTGTTATTCATGGTTTTCGCTCTGAGGGATTGAACATGAACCGAAATCCTACACTTCCATTATTAAGTCTTAGAGTCGAAACTGTAGGAGACAATTTTGAATTCCTATTTCAAAGTGATCGACATTCTGACCTAAGATCAAGCCCTATTCTTTTTGCCAAGCACCCTGATAAGATTTGCTAGTATTTTCACCTCCTTCCCTGTTGTTTTAGCTCAAGATCCAGTCCAAATCCAAGATGAAACCCATGTTTGTCTAATAGTTTGAGGCCTTAATAAATAAAAATTTGGTTCAGCTAGACATGTCTAATATTAGGACCAATTGGTCCCCTGTGCAGTAAAAACATGGCTATGGGTGAGATTCATATTTCCACAAGAGGAGCATGATGGAGACATTGCATCATGGACATGCCTGTCAAAGGCTGGTCCTCCTTTTTAACCCTTTTTTGGAGTGTTTCTGCAACGAACGTTGAAAACATATGGAGTTACTTTAGTCTTACATTTTCCAGTCCAATGTTAGCGTGAGTCCTACACATTCTGAACATAATTCACTCATATGTTGCAGAACAAAAACCACATCGAACTTCACTAAGCAAGCACCATAAGCCTATAAGATCAGTTTGAGGGCATAAATCAGCTATCTCATCAAACAATTGTCTGTGTTTCATCCCTTTTTACTAGGGAAAGGGAAGCAAACGTAGAACTTATATATCCTCATGGCTAGCAATTTTCCTACGTTACACTTTGCTCGCATAAGCAAGACAATGTCTTCCTAATTGCACGAGACCTAGACTAAGCCCAATACGACTCACGGACAGCGATTGATTTCATTGATAATATCAGTGATTTGTGAAAAACGTAAAGGAGTAAGTGTGTCATGGTGGCTAAGTTCTGTTGTCCCCAGCTGGGAAAATTAGGGGATGAAAACAAGACAAACTTAATGAGTTAAGTAGAAGAAGAAGAAATCAGAGATGGAAAGCTAAATGATGTGAACTTTTTCCCTTTCATTGAACCTGGGAAAGAAGGGCAAATTCCTTTGGGTATTTGACTCAAGCATGAGCAAGCACATACAGTAATTGAAGCTTTTCTAAGAGCTGTTCAAGCTCTCCTCTTTATCTATCCTTTTTCTCGGACTAGAAATTTCGATGGGGAGAGAAAAAAGTGCTTTTCTTGGCCCTTCTTTTGTGGTGACTTGGAATCGGGAAGTCACAATCTGGAGTCATTCTAAAAAATTCCCTCCGAAATGCTAGGAACTTCCACGTATATTTTGGCTGCTTTTGCTAAACCAATCAAAATTATATGTCATAGATACCATCGATAAAATGAGTTTCCACAATCATTTGAGTGACTCTAGTGGTTGGACAAATAGCTCAAAAAAAGCCTATTTTTTGATGGAAAAATTAAGCAAAAAGAGGGAAAAGTTTGATTCTGTAAGTAAAAAATTTGATAAGATTCTTATAGATGCATTACAAGGATTGAGCCTCTAATACTCTCGCTAATTCAAATTAGCTCATTTCTGCATCTGATAATAGTAACCTCCTGTCTTGTCTTTTAGATTAGCATTTTATTTAAAGAAAAAGGACAGAGTAACAGTATTAGATATCACATACCCAAGAAGGGGATGTTCACACAATTTGATTTACTAAATGATGTGATATCCATATATTAGTTATTTAAACAAGCGCATCTCCTCATTTTTTTTCGAACCCAATTCTCTTAACTGCCGATTAAATCATGTAATTCGATTAATCAAACAAAAAGATTCTGTGAACCTTTTTCTCTTTTAGCATCAGCAGCATCAATCACGAGATAATCAGCCATAGAATTTCTAAGGAAGATAGTACATCTATTCTTCGATGTTTATGCAACTCTCGTAATTGGGCTATTCAATGGGCCAAAGAGTACTTCCTCAACTTTGAAGCCGCTCAACAGCAACCAATAAACAAGAACATACTTATAATCCTGCATGTATGTATGTATGTAAAGATAAATTTGTAATTGGAAGCATTAGCGAAAACTGAAAAATTTCACCGATGGCAACTTATTAGAAGGGAAATATTTATCATTACACAATGGTAATCCTACTGTGTATATATGTAAAAAACCTTGATAGCTGAATTGACTGATGGCGAAGACTAAAGAGTTTGTGTCTATAGCATCAATCTCTGAAATAAAGCCCTAATGACTCCTCTCTACATATACATCTGCAACTTATTCATATCTTTCCTCAACGACTTCATCGTCTTTTGATCCTCCTTGCCAAGCCCGAAATCTTTTCGGCTAAACCCATCCAAAGCGATACGATCGTCACGGCAATCCGATGAGCAAAATGGGCGATCGTTGTACATGTAGACATCCTTGTCTAGCTTGAGTTCCTTCTTGCACAATGCACACTTCTTGATAAACTCCCCAAATAATCCCAATTCATCATCCTCGTCAATCTTTTTCGCCATTGACAGCTCTCGCTCAGGCGAGCTGAAGAAAAATATCCCCTCAATCACCCGTGGTCGTGGCCGTGTCGAGTGTTTCTCCTCATCCTTAGACACAGAATTGGCGGCCGAAACATGGGATAGCAATCCTGCCATGGCGGGCATAGCTTGCGTCATGAGGTTGCCGGAATTTTGAGAGGGTTTGCTAGGCTCTTGAGAGGGTCTAGTGGCGCTCGACCGCTCGACTGGTTTTGAATCTTTCGGCTCCCTCTTCATCGTTTGAGAGGGTCTCACGCCGGCAGGTTGCGGTTGGATCTTCTTCTTGGTGATCGTCGGGACATAGTCATCATCAATGGACAGTGTAGGGTTGAACGACGATCCGACGTCGCCGACACTCGTTGAACGCTCGAGGTGGAGGCTATAGCGTCTCGACGACTGCATCTTCAATGGCGGAGTCGGCTAAATGATGTAACTGCACTTTCAAGGTTCGACTTCGAACGAGCGATGAACAGCTTCAGAGGATGTTCTGGTTCGCAGGAAACAGAGGGATGTGTTCGAGGTTTGAGAGCGTGAATGTGAACGAGTGAAATATAAAGAAACAGCGGATCGAAGTAAGAGAACGAGTAGAAGAAGGATTCTGAGACCGACAGCTGTTAGGATTCTCGACTAGGAATCGAAAACTTTGACGTTTGCCAATCAAACCTACACGTGGCATGTGATAACAATGCTAAGGTTTCAGTGAATATATCGAACCCGAATAGGAAACTAATTACCTAAAATTATCTGTTAGTTGGTTAATCCCTTAGGATCTTTTGAGACGTGATTGATTTTATCTAATTTCAAATTAGATCCTTCCAAAGCAAAGTCAGCACAATTCATTGAAATGACATGCCATCGCAATAAACTTTGTATTTCCCCGACCACTGCGTATTTTGATAACGGTATTTGTACTGATTTATTATTAATTACCCAACAATAAATTGAATAATAGAATATGTTGATTATCATGATTGATTATTATATTGATATCATTCAACTAATTTCATGTAAAAAAGAATGAATAGTCGATATAACGCCAAAGTTTTTTCTTTGCCCCGTTTTCACATAAAATGAATTATTTAGAAAAAAAATTCCTAAAAAAATTGCTTGTATTGTTTAAAATAATTAATCAATGAAAGATATTTTCATTATCAAGAATAATTTATGTCTAAATATTTTCGTGGATGGTGACAATATTTTTGTTTATTCGTTTCGTAAATAATTAATTTTAGGGAAAAAAATTTCAAATTATTCATATTCCCTGCATGTTCAATTCTTTTGAGCCTAGACGTGACATGCAAGACACTATTACGCGGCCAAAGTTGAAGCTGAAATGAATATGTTAACAAGCAAACCTAGAAAAAGAAGAAACCATTTAATTGAGGTAATTAGCTAGAGCCGTCTAATGAGAGGAGGAGAATACTTCGTACATTAGAATTGGAGAAAAGTATATCAACAAGAAACTTCGTTAAGATCAAATACCATATAGCAGAGATATTTTGACGAATCATTACAAATATATTATATCCTGTCTTGCTTGTGTATAAGTATATCCGTATCGGTTGTAAATGCAAAAATCAAAATTGGGTCATCTAGATATTTGTTATCTTAGATAATGCTTCCCGTACTCTCTTTAATATCAAATTTATGTCGCATATTATAAATTCAAATATCTCTCTATTCCACCTAATTTATCTCCATATGTACTATCAAGGGTCAACAATTGTCACAATGTAGTATGTCTAGTCTTATACTTGAAATGAAACTGCGTCAAGGATTTGGATTGGCATGGGATCATATGTTAGGCAAACTTCCTTTTACCTTGGTAAAATCAAGCGCCTCCTTTATAGTGGTGCCTAAAGTTAATTTCTTGCATGGACACCACATCCCAAACTTAATGATTAGGCAGTAATCTTTAATCTATTATAAGGATAACTATTACAAATCATAAAAAATCAAATAATAAATAATTATAAAATGTTATGAGGTATGTTTCTTCAAGAATTTATGACTTATAGTTAGCTATTATTCTCTCATAGTAGTCTAAAAACTGTTATATTAGCAAAGCCCAAACTTATATAATTGAAAATGAAAAGTAGAAGACAAAATCAAAGGACATCAAGAGAAATCTAATGACTTTTCCAGTCTACTCCATATAATTGTGTTTTTAGTTTACTGTGAGATATACTTTTAGCTTTGTATGACTTGATCATATAATTTTTAATATTTGTGTGGTGGACTTTGATCTAACGTGAAATCCAAATATGTTTAGATATTATCTTAATAGAAAATCTCATATGATAGTTAGATATATCAAATAAAATCATGGGCAATCGTGCAACCTTTGCACTGTTCGGGGCGATCGCCGTGGCAGCATGGTTGTGCAATCTTTATAGGACGTTGACTCGGCCAGGGTATGACCCTTGATGTATTCCAAATCTTGGTCGTGATCCGGATGTTCACTATTCCATGTTCCATGCTTTTCTTTTTCTTTTCTCATATCTAAAACTAAATAAATATTTTTAGTATTTTATGGTAAATTCATTTTGCCAAATACTCATTCGGATGATATATATCTATGCACTTATCAAACGATTTATAGGATATTCCAAACTTTATCATATTTTTATTATACTCAATCTCGTCAAATGTGGTGAAGATGTCTATATAACTAAAGGCAGTTTTAAGATCCGTTGAATGTAATTTTTCATAAAAATCATATTAGAATTGGGCACCTCAAGTGTGTTTATCAACCCTAAAAAGGGTACTCATGTTATGCAACAATACTCATAATTAAATAGGAAAAAGCCACCAAAAATCCAAAACTTTGTTTATTGTGACATATTTACCTTATATTATTTTTAATGACACCAAAAACCTCAAATTTACATATATATATGACATGTTTAACCCAAACTTGTACTCGTGTGGCACATTCTCTCCAAATTTATCCACGTGGCACTAAAACTCCAAACTCATACTCGCATAATACATTTATCTCAAAAAATTGGTATCACAAAAAAGGTTTGGAGTTTTTGTTGTTATGAAAAAAATTAAGATAAATATATTACACAGGTGAATATTTGGTATTTTTGATGTCTCAAAAAATAGTTTAAGATAAATATATTATAATAGGAAAAATTCGAGGTCCTTAGTGACTTTTACCCTAATTAAATTTATCGCGGATATACATAGCATATAACAATTTTATCGGTTTATATACATCTAGTAGTAGAGATATAAATGTGCGGACACTGAATTTTGTCGTTCGGACATTTACTCGCTCCTATGATGCACCCCGTGAATTGGGCGTGTCCCGATGTGGGATAAAAATCTTCACGCGTTGAATTCGAGCACGTTCACACGAAGGCAATCGAACTCCCTTTTCTGTCATGCCAACGCAACACGTGTCGCGTTGCATGTCAATCCGCACCCCCAAATGTCGACGCCATGCAAAACGTCCCATCGCCATCGTGAATTCTCCTTTAAGAACGTGAAAATTTTTCTCTCCGTAATCCGCATCGCCGAAAGCGCTTGGCGAGCCATGAGCAAGATGACTTTCAAGGTCCCGCGCCTCCTTTCTCTGCTCATCCTCCTGCTCTCTCTTTGCCTCACGTCTCTCGCCGTCCGTCGGGACCCGGCGGCCGAGGTCCTGCGGTGCCTGGACGGCTGCGACGATGAGGACGTGCAGGAGTACATCGCGTGTCACAAGGAATGCGAGCTTCGATACCTGGAGCGCGAAGAGAGGCAAGAAGAGGAGGGGAGACCCGGAAGCCGAGAGCTCGACCCCCGGTGGCGGCGGGGGCGCGGCGGAGGTGGAGGGGGCGGAGGAGGCGAGCGGGAACCGGAGGACCCCCGTGGCGAGCGGGAACCGGCATGGGGCCCCGGGGGCGAGTATGATCAGTGCCGGCGGCTGTGCGAGCCTTACAAGCGACAGGAGCGGGAGCGGTGCTGGGAGCGGTGCGAGGAGCGGGAGAGGGCGCGGGAGCGGCTGCGGGACAGGGAGAGGGAGCGCGAGGTCAACGGCGGAGTCCGGAATCCCCCAGGGGATGCCTCTCGGCCGGAGAGGCACGAGCGGTGGTGCGAACGTGCATGCAAGAGGCACGCCGGAGGCCAGCAGAGGCAGCTGTGCGAGTTCAGGTGCCGGCAGCGGAGAGAGCGGGAGAAGCGGAGAGAGACACCTGGAGGAGGAGATGTTGCAGCCGCTTTGACCGAAGATCCGCGGCAACAGTTTCAACACTGCCAGCAAAGATGCCAGCAACAGCACGGCGGAGAACCGCAACGCCGGGAGAGCCGAGAAGAGTGCGAACGGCAGTTCCGGGAGCAGAAAAGAGGTAAGCGAGGATCGACGAACCCTCAAGAACAAGAAGTGGAGGAGGAGGAGGAAGTAGGAGAGAGTGAGGACAATCCATACTACTTCCATTCGCGGACGCTCCGGAGCTGGTTCCGTGCAGAAGAAGGTCAAATCAGAGTGCTCGGGCGGTTCGACAAGAGGTCCGAGCTCCTCAGAGGCCTTAAGAACTATCGGCTAGAGATCTTCGAGGCGAACCCCAATACCTTCGTGCTGCCTGGCCACGTCGATGCCGATTGCGTTCTCGTTGTCTTGAAGGGTTAAGTCACTGGCAATTCAATGTTGACCAATTTAGTTTCTAGTGGCTGTCAGATGCTGTGATCTTTGCTCATTGAGATTCATGGAGATCCAGAGGGTCATTGCGGCTTGAAATTGCTTGGAATTTTGGCTTGTGTTATTTAGAACACCTAGTCGGCGATGACATTAATCGATCGTGTCGATTTCTTACAGGTGAAGGGACTATAAGTTTGGTGTGGCAAGAAAAGAAAGAGTCTCATCACTTGGAGCGCGGGGACGTGATCGCAGTCCCTGCCGGAACTACCGCTTACTTCATCAGCAGCGGATGTAACGGGCATCTTCAGATCGCCAAGCTGATCCAGCCCGTTAATACTCCCGGCACATTCGAGGTGGTGTACTAGTATTTGGTCGAGTAGATTTCGCTTCTCAGTCATTCTATTAGCCTCACTTTGGGGAAACTAGGAGGTGCACAGTTTACATGAAATTAAGAAGTGCACCAGCTATTATGAAATGAGTACAGTTCTTGAACTTGTGAAGGCTGATAGGAGTGGTGTTACTTCGACCTCGTCGTTTCATCGCAGGAATTCGATCCTGTCAGTACCAAAAACCGGGAATCATACTACGCGGCTTTCAGCAGCGAAATTCTCGAGAGTTCTTTGAAAGTAAGTTCATCTTCTGAAGAGTAAGTCGATAGATACGCTATATCAGTGGAGCTGAAGAAGTATGTTAGCCTATTTATATCTGATTTCATCGTCTCCCATGGTTAATTTCCCCATTTATCAGACATCAAGAGATCAGATAGAAAGGCTGTTTGGGCGACAGAGGCGGGGCGTGATGATAAGAGCCAGCGAAGAGCAACGGCAGGCATTGAGCGAACGCCGTGGTTGGTCGAAGAAGAAGGGCCACGGCTCGAAAGGTCCGTTCAATCTGCTGGGCCAGAAGCCTACCTATTCCAATGAGTTTGGGCGGTTCTTCCAAGCCTCGCCCGACGAATTCAAGCAACTTCGTGACATGGGCATCTCTGTAACTTTTGCGGAAGTTTACCAAGTAAAGCGTGCATTAGTATAGTCATTGTCGCACTTCCATTGATTCGAGCGTCTCTGTTCGTATGGTTTATCTATGGTTTATGTCCGACTTTGGCAGGGTTCAATAATGGTGCCGCACTATAACTCGAAGTCGACGACGGTGGTGGTCGTGGTAGAAGGATATGGATGGTTTGAGATGGCTTGCCCTCACCTAGCACGAACACAGCACAGGTGGGGCTCGGGTGGAGAGAGAGAACAAGAAGAGGAAGAGGAGCAAGAGACAGAGCAAGGAGGCAGTGCAAGATACCAAAAGGTAAGCATGACTTCTATAATGTGATTCCGAACCAGCAAGAGAGACCTCGTTCCATGATGTAATCAAAGACGATAGAACTGTTTCGGGTAGCTAATAATCAACTATATCGATGAAAAGACAATGCAAATTATGGTAAGAGTAGCTCTTGAGGTCAAGTAATTGAGGATATCTTTGGCTTTCGTTGCAGAAGGATCGGCATGTCACATTGCATTCTGTCCGACCGAAATGAGAACACAATCATAGGAAATGATCCTAGAACTGACTGATTAAAAGAAGTAAATGATGCATTTTGTCCAACCGAAATGAGAACACAATCATAGGAAATGATCCTAGGTTGACTGATTAAAAGAAGAAGTAGAGGATACAGAACTCGCATTTGATTATCGAATGTGCACTTAGAGGGTGATGGCTAGTGGCTTAAATCCAAATGCATTGACGTTTCATGGTGATTATCAGGACTATCATACTATGCCACGATTTGAGATTTCCAATTATTCAAGTCTTCTCTGGTTATCCATTAGGTAACATCCCAACTGTCACCTGGCGACGTTTTCGTTATCCCAGCAGGTCACCCGATCTCTATCGTCGCGTACCAGAAGAAGAATCTGAGAATGGTCGGGTTTGGAATCAATGCTCATAAGAACCAGCGAATCTTCCTTGCGGGTGAAGTCTTGCTCTAGCATAACCGCTCATCATCGGGTCTCATTACATTTTTAGTGCTCATTTCGCGGGACTAACGCAGTGGAAGCAAATTCTTTTGCAGGGAAAGAGAACATAATCAACCAGATGGACAGAGAGGCGAAGGAGCTGTCCTTTGACCTCCCTGCAATAGAAGTGGATCGCGTGTTCAGGAACCAGGAAGAGTCCTACTTCGTGCCCTTGCAGCAGCAGCAGCAGCAACCTCAGCGCGAGCAGAGAGAGCACCACGAAACTGAAGGGTCACAACAATACCAACAGAGCGAGCAGATGGACAAAGGCGACAGTGAAGGGTCGGGTGGATCGTCGTCGTCAACTGTGGCATCGGTACTGAACGTGGCCGGAATTTTCTGAGGAGGAACTAGATGAGGTTTCAGCCATTTTCGTTCTTAGTGGAAGAAGAAGAAGAAGATGTGCGAAGGTATGTAGAGAGAGAGAGAGAGAGAGAGAGATGAAACTTCGAGGCATGTTGAGGAAGCTTTAGCAGCTTCCAAGTTGTTCATAAATAAAAGCCAAGACAGAAACATGGTACAATCTATGCCGTGTTTTGCTCGGCTAGATGGTCTTATTTCCATTCAAACTGATCTGACGACAGATGCTTACACTCAAACCAGTCAATCATTGAAATTCAAATGACAAAGACGGATCACCACCTCGACTGCAATTCCTGTTTGCACGTCGCGGGTGACGTTTGTGATCCAGAAAACGAAGACGAAATTAAAGCAAAACTTTGAGGAACGATGCCTGAAACCAAATATTAGGAAAAACCAATCTCGTGTGATCTGGAAATGGCTCCTCCTCCTCCTCCTGGAGCTCCTCCGGGGCTGTCCGGGGCGAGCTCCTGGTAGGTTTGAGCTTCGGCGTAGCCCGTCAAGGCTGCTGCCCGGCCAGCTTGGCTGCACACACAAACACACCGAAACCAACGTCATCCAATGCCGGCGACAGAGAGCTGGCCGGCGATCAACGGAGTATCCTCGGACTGGCAAGTTGAGGGGGGGAGAAGGAAACGGAGGTGCGAATAGTTTCAGTTGGTGACGTTTACCTGCGGTCTCTTGGGTCATGCATTCGCCGTCGCACCTCATCTCGCAGAAGGTGCTGCCGAGGCCTTCGGCTTCGCACGACTGGTGGCAATTGACGAAGCACTTCCCGTACGCGTCCATCAGATCTCCTGTGGCTTCCCCCGTCCCGAACCTCGTCGCCAGGACGAGGCATATGATCAGAACTCCGGCCACCTTGCTCGCCATCTTTCTTCTTCTTTTCTCTTTTCACTCGGTTCGGCTGGTCGTCGTCGAGAGCTTCGATGTCCCTTGATGATGTTCCTTCTTTCTCCTTCTTCTTGAATCCTTTGCTCAGTGGAAGAACGACGGGAGGAGTGATCAGTACTTATAGCCATGGAACTCAGATGGATTCGAGCGGTGAACCTTGAAGGGAGGGTACCGTGTTTGAGCGTGTGGTGCGGGGTTCCCTCCATCTTCTTTTGACTGACTATTTCAGGGCGGTGCTTTTGACTTGACCGTGCGGTGAATGGGTGGTCATCCGAGATGGGCCGAACCTGAAAAAGCCCAATGGGCCCACATTAGAGGCTTTCCTTGAGGGGACGAAACGACTGTCTCCCCCTCCCTCCTTCTCCCCCGGGCGCTCGTTTCTTGAATTCTCCTTCTTCGACCCTAAAGGCTAGAGCCGTATTGATGGGTTGGATTGAATTTGGATCGGGACCAAAATGACTTGATCCATTTTCATACAATGTGAATTTAATAATCTATAACCCAACCCGACTTATATTACCTTTTCCTCACCAACTTCCTTTGCCCCTTTTGGCACACTATCTCGCCCATCTCTTCATTGTCATGATGGCTGCATGGCAACTTCCTTTGCTTTCTTCACGGCAAGCCCATCTTCAACTGGCCGATCGATGAACACGCAGTCTTGATCGCAATGTCAATGCCGATGCATGTGATGATGAACATCATAATGGCAATCCTAATCAGCACGATGGTGTTGCACACAGCACTGAGAAATGCATATGATTTGCCTCTATGAGGCACGGGTAGATGATGATCATTGGACATCCGTCTTAGCTAATAAATCAAATGAGTTGAAAGTGGGCTTGTTTCTAACTCATTAGAACCCATCATTAGTTAGAGTTTGCTCTCTCGGACCCTAAATCTATGTACCAAGAGATTCGTATATTAGAATCCTAATACATATAGATATAAATGGTCCAATGAGAGCAAAAATCTTCACGAACATTTGGAACATTTTTGTCCCAAGCAGAAGAGCCATTTTTAAGTAATCTTTGATTGAATATGTATCTATCAATATTCATTTGATTGGTTTGCGATCATTGACACAAAAAGGTTTATGTAAATCACTTCATTTCGTTTTGTTTAAATTACTTCTCTTTTGTTCAAATTCTTTTTTTATAAATTCATATTTCAAATTATAATCAACTCATATATATGACCCATCTTGTTAAACCTGAGTTAAAAATTTGGGTCCAACGCCCATTTTTGACACCAAAGGCCATTGCAAACCCAAAAGAACTTGACTTGCTTCTCAAGCTCGCGCAACGTACATCACCCCCACCGAGCGCTCTCTCTCCCAAAGCGTCTCAGACCAAAAGAGCAGGAAACCACAGCGTCAGATCCGGTTCCGAGCGATCGAAAGGAGGAATGGAGTGCGTGTTCGGCTTGGTCGGCGACGGATTCGCCATCCTGGCCGCCGACACCTCGGCGGTCCACAGCATCTTGGTCCACAAGTCCAACGAGGACAAGATCATGGTGCTCGATTCCCACAAGCTCGTCGCCGCCAGCGGCGAGCCCGGCGACAGGTGATTTCACCTGACTTTTCTTCTTCTTTTTGCATCTGGGTTTTGTTTAATTGATCGCGTCTTTGGTGATTTAGGGGAAAAGTTTCCGTTTTTTTTTTTTTTTTCTTTTGAGTGTGTTTGTGGTGATTCGTCTTTCGCAGAGTCCAGTTCACGGAGTATATACAGAAGAACGTGGCGTTGTATCAGTTCAGGAATGGGATTCCTTTGACGACTTCTGCCGCCGCCAACTTCACGCGAGGCGAGCTCGCCACTGCTCTGAGGAAGGTCGGCTTCGTCGGGCTTCCTTCTTTGTTACTTGCCGATTTTGGATGGAATTGGTTGCTTGTTTCTGCACTTGTTTCTTTTATTTTTCCTGTCTGAGGTTCAAATTGTTGGGATATCTTTGGTGGTTCTTGTTGGTTCTGATAGAGAAGGGGAAGTTTTTAGTAGGGAGGTGTGGCATGGGATTACAGCTAGTCATTGAGTAGTTTTTGGCAATTGAAATTACTGAGCTATGCTTTTTAAAAGGGGAAATTTTGACTATTGAAGAGTGATAGGATTGTTATATGGAATGCAATGAAGTATTGATCATGTCACTAGGATGCATTTGAAACCCTTGACTGCCAAAGCATTTAAACGTTATGCCAACCCTCTTTCAGTATGTAGATTGAGTCATAGGTCTTGGAGCTGCCACTCAGTGCAAGTTTCTGAGATCAACTGAGGGCTTTTGAGTTTTTTCATCCATTTCAAAAGTTAAATATCCGTAATAAACTCTAAAGCAGGTCATTTTTGTGTGTGCTGATCAGATTGAAGCTAATTGTAGCCTATTAGGTCAACAACTGTTTTAATGGGTTTGCTTGTCATTCATAGCACTGTTCTTTCTGTATGAAGTGGGATTTGAGGGTGATCAGCCCTCTCCTTCCCTTTTGTTGAAGCATATATATAGAGACATTTATCAGAAAACAAATGGTCGAGAAGGACATAGCAGGCTTAGTTTATTCATGAAGAGGAGTGTAAAGTTCATTTACAGAATGTTATCGTCCTAGTAATGCAGTGAGAAAAGAACTGCCCATCTTCTGCTTGCTTCAGACAAAGTGCTTAAGAGGCGCTCTGTGTAAATACCTGTTTATTGGTGAGAGTTTGGTAGTATAAGAGCCAGCAAGTTGTACTTAGCAATTCTATAGTTTCAGAAGCCTCTGCCCAATGGAACCTAGCCCAGGGAGAGGTCATCCTCACAGTGTGGACAAAAAGGTCTCACAAATATAGTAACCATATGGTAAGTCCTTGAAAGCCATACTTCTCTTAGTAGGGGAGAGTCATGTAATAGCCAAGTAATCGCTCAAGCCTAATCATACATTCTAGGACACTGCTTATGCTTTCACCGATCACATCAAGAGGTGGGATCAGCTTTTCCACTTCCTCTGACCCCTTTTGGTTGGCTATTCTAAGCCTTCTTTTATTCAAACCTGCTTGTACAACCATGTCAGGTGAGCAACAGCCGCTTCCCTTTCTGCCCCTGGCATTAAAGCTTCCTGGTCTAGTATCTCTCAACAAGTAAGAGGAGGTTGAAGCTGATCCATAAACTAAGTTGGATCCCCTGGAGTTAGATCAGCTGGAGATAATGAATCTTGATGTATTATAATTATTGAATAGGGAGGTGACAAATGACATATTTGTCTATCTAGGATGCTTTGAATGCCTTCAAAATGCAGATTTATTAATGATACGACTGTCCTTCTAGATGGAGGATGCTTTGTAGTATCTAGTATCTATGAGGACAATAGACATGCTATTTCATAGTAGAGACCTTGTGATCTATCATTTTTATTCTGTTGATGATGCTTGAAGAGCTTTTTCTCTTACTTGTAATGTTGTAGGATATTGAATTTGGGTAAATGTTTGGTATCTACTTATTGTAAGCTCTCATAAAGAAAATGGGAGAAAGGGATATGGGTTTTAATAATCTGTGGATGATGTCTGTATTTTTTACCATTCAAAACTCACTGGGAAGCAGTTTCAGGCTGTTATTGTAACCTTATATTTTCTTCAAAGCAATGTGGTTACTGATTGAAGTGGTTTTATCATTGACAATGCAATTCGTATGGAATTGAGTTCAGCTAAATATAAATTGATGGGTGTGACTGATGGTTCTTGTACTTTCTAAAACTCAATGGAGCACTATTACTGGAGGATTGCAAGTGGCCTACTCATGCTTTTGCCTCCTCACTGAGCATCGGGTTTAATGGGTGTAGAATGAATTTTATTTTGGGGTGATAGTTCCACTTTATGTAGGTAAATTTTGCTGACTTCAACAACTTGTTTTCTCTTGTTATGGCTGTACTGACTTGTGGCTGTAAAAGATTCCAATCAAGAGCTTATATAATTTACACTATATTGTTTTAGCTCTGTTGTTGAAAGCATCTGTTAATGGGGTATGATGCACCAGTTAACATATAAATGATAATATTTGGATTGTATAAGAGTCTATCTTTGCCTTGTCCACTTCTCCGTTCTCATATTCTTTCATTAGCAATCCATACACAAAGCTGGTACGTGCAGTAAAACTTATAAAGCATGTAATCTTTTGGAATTAACTATCTTCTGTGCTAAATCTTGCATTTTAATTTTGGCTGTAACAATAATTTTCTGGACCTCTCTGCTCTGTAATTGCTGATAACTGTCTCTTGCTTAAAAGATCTATTGCCTAAAAGATCTATTGAGGCATGATATCCTTGATCAATGCTTATAGTTTTCCTTTTCCCTCTCTGACTGTGGTACATATTCCAGAATCCATATTCCGTGAACATCCTTCTGGCTGGTTACGACAAGGAGACAGGCCCTTCCCTCTACTTCATCGACTACATCGCCACCCTCCACAAGGTAGACAAGGGTGCATTTGGCTACGGATCCTACTTCTCCCTTTCCATAATGGACAGACATTACCACAGCGGCATGTCCCTTGAAGAAGCCATAGAACTGGTCGACAAGTGCATCGTCGAGATCAGATCCCGGTTGGTCGTGGCGCCTCCAAACTTTGTGATCAAGATTGTTGACAAGGATGGTGCACGGGAGTATGCTTGGCGTGAGTCTGTCAAGGAAGTCCCTGCGGCTTCTGCTTGAGATCAACTACTGTTTTTGAAGTCCCTTTTCTGTTGATTAGAGAACAGTTCCATATGGAACTTTAAATTGTATGGATATGAATCTACCAGAATCATGATATTTGCAGTTTTTTTTTTTTTTTCCGTGGATTGCTATCTCAGTAGTGACTTCATCCTGGGGTTTCATCTTATGCTTAATCGGTAAGCTATGCCTCACCCAAAAAAAAAAAGAAAGGCAAAAAGCAAAAAGCAAGCCCTTGACTTGACTTATGTTCCCGTCACTTTATTTCTTCGGATGAGCAAGTGACTCGTGACATGGTGAAAAATTCCAAATATGGGGCTAAATGTCATATCTATTTGAATATTGGATCTAGTAAACTTTATTTTAAAGAAAGGCCTAAAATATTTTCATTTTAAATTTTAAAGAAAGGCCTAAAAATTTTCATTTTTTAAAATAAGAGTCTGACAAAAATTTGATTTAAATAACGGCCTAAAATAGCCGCATCAATTTTAAAAAATGATTTGACTTCACTAACTAGTCAATAGCATTTTCTTAATTTAATTTTAGAAATTTTCTTTCCTTCCTTTTTTTACCCTTTTCTATTTTTATCTTTCTATAAAACCACAAACTCAAAAAAAAAAACTAAAACTTAAATAAATAAAAAAAAACCCCACCCTCTCACTTGTGATTACAAACGGGTCATCAATGCCTCGATGAGAGTCGATAACACAATAGAAAATTTCAAATAAGAGCATATAAGTATCTTTACATTCTCAAGTAAGGATTTGAAGTAAACCTTGTTTCGAATAAAGTCCAAAGTGTCATAAATCATATTTCAAATAAAGATCTAAAATAGTCATGTCAATTTTAGGTGGATATTCTCTCAAAATTTGTTTCGAGACTAGTTCCAACGGAAATGGTTCCCAAACTTGTGTTTTGGGTGATCTGATTCGGTTCTTGAGCAAAACCGGTTCAATAGCACACCCCTAATCACACTGGAACTACGAAGATGGCCCTTTCACATAAAACCGTTTTAGCTCTCTCTTTCTTTTCTTTTTTTTCTCCTTTGTTATTTCAATAAGAATGTCCAAATGAGTGATGGGGTTCTCACATACAAATCTAGCAATGCCCCCCAACCGTTCAATCGACCGTGGATTTTCCATCCATTTCCTCCAACCCTTCAATGAGAGGTCACCTACTTCTCATCTGAAAAGAAGTTTCACGCATGATGCCACTCACTTTCACCGTCATATCCTCCTACACCTTCTTGGCTGCATCTCCTTTTTGGAAGTTCCCTAGAAATTGAATGCTCTCCAATGGGATAGGACTGACGAAGATGAATTCAAATCCTGTTGATATATAGGAATTGTTATTCTATAGTATTATGTTTTTCTTTTGATGTACGTATTTATTATTTATATTTATTACACATTTTAGGTCCCATATGTTAGTCTTTTAGGCATATTAGTATGGTCTTAATTCATCTAATAAAGTTCACAATATATTTCAAATTCCACTCGCATTGAAAAGTTTCAGGTCAAGATTAAAATGGTCCGGTTAGAGAGAACATAATTTGATTTTGTTTGCACGAAGACATACTCCTGCTTGGCAAGATGATCCTCGAGAGATTAAAGCCCTCTACATGTCGTGTTTCTCATCCCACTATACTGATCCTATACAATTTTATTCTGTAAGGTCCGCTAAACTTGTTAGTACTTGAAGTGGAATGTCCTGTATATACTGTATTGGATCTATAAATTGAATGTGATTTATTACAAATTGACATTGCACATCTAATTGTTATCTAGTTTTTAACTCCCATCCCTTAATTGTCAAGTGGGGGAAAAGGCTTGACTCGAGCGCACGGTATCGGATTCATCTCAACCGTTGATCCCGAAGAATCATCGCCCCCGCATCATGTGAGGCCCACATAACTCGAATAATTTAAATGGGGTGTCGAACTTGGGAAACATAAAGGCGATAATTATTGTTTTCCCTCTTATTCCAATCTCATGTGGATTTTGGAGATTCTCATACCATTTCCGCTCTTTCTTATATTCAATTTGTGAAACCATAAATAATGAAATGGAATAAAGACATTTTAAAAAATTAATATTATAAAAAATTCTAAATTGATATGATTATGACATATTTGTCCTCAACTAATTTTTGACAACAAAAAATTACAAAATATTATATTTATAATAAATTTAGCCTTTGTTAATTTTTGTTAAATTGAATTAATATCGCAAAAAACTACTAATTGATCAAATTGGAGGATAATTTTCCAAACTAGTATATTTTATCAATTGTCATGTCTCATTCAATTTAATAATATGATAATAAAATTTAACGAAAGTTAGAGGGTAAATTCGTCAGTTTAAGATTTTTCGTAATATTAATTTTATTTTAAATTAGATTTGGGGAGACGCCAATGGTACGTTAGTCTCTCCCTCTGCTTCAGTTCCAGTAGCTCTTTTCGCACCACTTTTTTCGGCGTCACAACGCTGACAACGCCGAGCTGTCGTCAATTCTCCGTCCCAGATCGGCTCCCCTCCCTCTCTCCGCAAATTCTCCCGTCCCCTGCTTCCGCCGTCGACGTACGGACCGCTCGTGCTCTCTGCTTTCCGTTCTTCTCCACAGCGAATCTGCAATTCGGGCCACTCGTCTCTAATGTGATCAGTTCTTCCTTTTCTTTAACGTGACAATCGCTTCTGCCTGTGCTGCATTACATTGCCCCCCTCCTCCTCCCCCCCGTTTCGTTTGGCACGCGCGCGTTTCTGGGTGTTCTTGTTTTTTGCCTTTCTTGGACGGAAATCGGTGCGAGATTTACGGGTGTTCAGGGGATTGTGTGAGCTGTTTGGACATATGGGTTCGCTTGGAGAGTGACCCTCGATTGGGTCGAGGGTTTTGACGACAGGAAAGTGATGAAGGGTTTTTCGAGTTTGTTGTCTGTTTCATGAACATCCCCATGTTTTCATTCGGTGCATTGCGTTTTCACTTTCCCTGTTGCCGAAGCTAGAGTTTGTTGTCTGGTTCTGTGGCATTTTTTCGCTCTCAGTGGTGCGTCAGCTATTAATGCTTGCCTTACAAGTTTTTGAGGCAGAGCGTTGACTTTTCTGATGGTGGGTTCTTGGTTCTGAAGTTAGAGGTAGAGATACAGAGTTGGGTGTTGGAAAACATAGTTCTTTCTCTCAGTGTGGGCTACCTTGGTTACTTGTTTTTTAGCTCACGATAAGTGGTAGCAGCGACAGGACTCGGATGATGATTCCTGCCGAGCGAATGAGATGCAATGTGGGTCTAATTATGTTGACGTTGTGCTCAAATGTTCACGTTTGTTCCTTTTGATCTTTTCTATTGGCAAGGAGTCTTCCCGATCCATGAATTCATTGGAAATTTTCTGGGGGGCAAAACTAAAGATATAGGCCGTTTGAATTTATTCATTTTTTTACTTTCATGCATGCGATTGCAGACTCTCTCCCCGATGTCAGTCTACAGGTTATGATAATTTGTGTAGGCCAGAAAAGGCACCTGCTGTTTATCTATTTTACTTCGGATATTGAAATGCTGGCTATTTTTTAAAATATTATTTTACTTTTGGGTGAAACTGATAGTTAAATGTTCGCATCACAGTGCCTTCTGTAAAACTATGATGGGATCACTTGATGATAGATCGGATGATGAATACTCTGTCATTGGTGATAAGGGAGAAATTTCATTCATTGATTATCAGAGAGACCAGTCTGTTTGTAGTTATGATCTCAATGAAAATGATCCAGTCGTGATTTCTGCTCCATTTGCTTTTGTTGATGGAAAGCCACGGTCAGTATTTGTTGGGGAAACTGCTGCAGATTCGATCTCCATAACAAACAACACTGACGATCAAATGGACATCTGGTCCATAAAAATATATGCCTCAACTCCTGAGAATTCATTTACACTTTCTTTGATGGAGCCGATATCGGAAAGTTCAGGTGTAAATGCCATTCAAGGTTTCCTCGAGTCCTTTTCCTTGGAGGACAGAGTTCTGCAGTCAGGAGAGACTCTAACTGTCTGGTTGTATTGCAAACCAAAGGAAATTGGGTTGTACACATCAGTAGTCCATATTGATGTGGGGAATGATAGGATAGAAAGAGTAGTTTTTCTCTTAGTAGATAACAAGATTTCCAGGTCCTTGGTTTCAAAAAGACCATATGTAAGAGGCACCAGAAAGAACCATTTTGATGTGGACAAATATGTTGTTGGTTCGCGTCCGGCAAGAATTAACGCTGGACGCTTTAAGAAAAGGCTTCCTGCGTATCCAATTCCAAAGGATGTGAGAGAATTGATGGAGAACAAGCAGATTCCTGATGCAATAAGAGGAGGTCTAACCAGAGAAAATTATGCTCCTTTCTTCAAAACATTAGTAAACATGGAAGAACTGAAACTGGAGGTAAGATTTTCTTCTTCGTTTTCTTTCTGGTTCTTTTGGCATTAGATTCAAGAAAAACGTTAAATTGATGCTATGAAGGCCTGTTATTGTCTTTCAAATTAACCAGCCTTTTCTATAGGATGATATGAGATCTTTTGATATGGAAATTGTTACCATGAGAAGAAAAGGGAATCAGTACCTGACCCTCGAAGTGCCTGGACTGGCTGAGAGACGACCTTCACTGGTCCATGGAGATTACATTTTTGTAAAGTCAGCTTCTGATGAAGCAGGTCACGGCACTACTTACCAGGTCTGTACAAAGTTATCAGGCTTTTGAGGTCCAATTCTGTTTTTAATGGTTGGTAAGTTTTCTCCAACTTGTGTCTGACCACTTCTCAAACAATGTTTATATGGTGGATCTCAAGCGATCATCATAATTTGCTAATAACCACTTCATAATCTGATAATGTGTGTTCTACAAAAAAGGTGACAGAGGTGAATGGTGATTGGATGGGCTGAGCATAAACTTTTGTGCTTCAGTAAGATTATCTGATGTGAACTATTTTCTTAAGCTATAGTAATCTCCATCAAAGGATATTGTCTAGAACTTCTTTGCTTGCCAATTGTGATCATTTACAGAAGAGATATGTATTGATAACATGAATTGCATCTTTTACTTGGTAGCTGGCTTGTCGTCTGCTTGCTGTCTTGAGTATAGACTTGATCTGCAAAAGTTCTTTTTCATATTTCCTGGCATATACTTTTTGTATAGAGGCCTTGATCAGCTTCCCTTAAATGCTTGAATGGATGCTTCACAGGGCTTTATTCACCGTGTTGAAGCTGATCAAATTTACTTGAAGTTTGCCAAGGAAGTCCATATGTACCATTGGGATGAGAGGGTATACAATGTTCAGTTCAGTTATAACCGAATCAACATGAGAAGATTATACCAGGCAGTTGATGCTACCAAAGATTTAGATGAAGCATTGCTTTTTCCCTCAAAGTTACGACGGAAGAGGCTGATTTTGACAACGCCACTGGTTCCTTTTAATCATATTCTGAATGAGGAGCAAATGCGTTCGGTTGAGATGATCCTCGGCTGCAAAGGAGGACCACCATATGTAGTTTATGGTCCTCCAGGTACGGGTAAGACCGTGACTATAGTGGAAGGAATAATGCAGCTTTATAAAAATCGTGCAGATACCCGAATCCTTATCTGCACCCCATCAAATAGTGCTGCTGACCACATTCTAGAGAAGATTCTTGGGGAGGAGGCCGTGAAAATTAAGGAAAATGAGATTTTCAGACTTAATGCGACTACTCGATCTTATGACGATGTCAACCCCGATCATATTCAGTTTTGCTTTTTCGATGAGCTTGTTTTCAAGTGTCCTCCAATCCAAGCCCTCATGCGCTACCGGATTATCATCTCAACTTATATGAGTGCCTCTCTTCTTTATGCTGAAGGTGTGGAGCGAGGCCACTTCTCTCATATCTTTTTGGATGAGGCTGGCCAAGCTTCAGAACCAGAAAGTATGATCCCTCTTGCTAACCTCTGCCAACCAGACACTGTTGTTGTTCTTGCGGGTGACCCGATGCAATTAGGTCCTGTGGTGTACTCAAAAATAGC
Organism: Corymbia maculata; assembly: GCA_014182735.1. Lineage (NCBI taxonomy): Eukaryota > Viridiplantae > Streptophyta > Magnoliopsida > Myrtales > Myrtaceae > Corymbia > Corymbia maculata. Next base: position 29,128,272 of record CM024689.1, read on the forward strand.
TGAAAATTATGGATTGGGAAAATCATACCTAGAGAGGCTGTTTGATTGTGACTTTTATTTCAATGGTGATGAGAATTATGTGAAAAAGCTTATCCGGAATTACCGTAGTCACCCAGAAATACTGCACCTGCCTTCAGAGCTATTTTATAATGGAGAATTAATAGCATGTAAGGATGATGCAAGCAGTCTTAGCACAGAGGTGGACCTCATTCCTAACAGCAAATTTCCTGTTCAATTTATTGGTATTCAAGGATGTGATGAGAGGGAAGGAAATAATCCTTCATGGTTTAATAGAATTGAGGCAAGTAAGGTAATTCAAGTCATCGAGAGAGTCATAGCATGTGAGGAAATTAACGAGAATGATATAGGCGTAATAACACCTTATCGCCAGCAAGTTCTTAAACTGAAGACATCTCTTGAAAGTCTAGATATGCCCAATATCAAGATTGGAAGTGTTGAGCAATTCCAAGGGCAGGAAAGCAAGGTTATCATAGTATCCACTGTTCGATCTACCATAAAACACAACGAGTTTGACAGGGCCCACTGTTTAGGATTCTTGAGCAATCCAAGAAGATTTAACGTGGCTATTACTCGGGCTATATCCTTGCTTATCATTGTTGGGAATCCTCATATTATAACCAAGGTACCTTTCTAACTTCTGCAAGGAACTAATTGTCTTTTCATAATTCCTTTTTTCTGGGAAAATGGGTCGTGATTCATTTGTGTGAGAAAGTAAGCTTTAAAGCTTGTGTGCACAGAAATATGAGAAAGCGAAGGAAGCAGTATGACCAGAGAGGGTGTCAGTTCTTATATCATCGTGCTGCTTCCTTCTAGCGAGTATTGCTTGTCACTTTGCACTAACTTTGACACCACTCTTTTTCTTTGTAGCCTTATCTACTTGTTAGCTTCTCTCACAGTCTCACTATGTGGTGGAGTATTAAAAAAAAAAAAATTGATGGGAGCACGACTAGCTGATTCATTTAAAGAAGTAAGAAATGACTGAGATTTAGAAAGGTTTATTTCCCTAGGGGAATAACTTATTTACACAAGAAGAAAAAAAATCCTGAAGAAGTCACACATGCTTGTCTTTCCTTGTTTGTTGCCATGTTCTGGAAGTTTTGCAGATGTTATCTTCTATACACTAATGGTTACAATTATTTTAATTTTGGCTTGGCACTCCTTGATGCATCTTATGTGATCTCAGATGGTTTCGTCAGTTTTACACCCTTGAAATCAGAAATAAATCTCATTATGTATTTTCATAGTCTTCAACTTGTTGATGAAAGAAATTCAAAAAGTTGGATATGGGGCAAGAAAGAGGAATGACTTAAAGACATGCATAGTTTAGGGATATATCACATTTCACATTTTGAAATGGATCAGAAATGAGTTGATATAGCTTCCAAAATCCTATTATTGGGTGGTTGATTTGTGACAACTATGAATGTATATAAATCGCATTCGGCAGGATCCCTATTGGAACAAGCTCTTGTGGTATTGTGTGGACAACGATGCTTATCAGGGTTGTGCTCTTCCTGAGAGGGTCAAGGAATCTGTTGAGGATAATGCAGGTTATGAGGAAGAAATCCAGCAGCATGGGGAAGAAAACGAGTGGTGTGAAGAACCCCATCAAACAGAGACTGCTCTGCCAGTTACAAATGAAGATGAATGGTCAGATGGCTGGAAGTAAGTTGTTGGAATGTCTGCAAATATAGACAAAAGGCAGGTGAACGAACCTCTTGACTTTAGTAAGTGCTTCCAGATATTGCGCGATTTCACTACAGCTATGAGTGAGCCAAGAGGCACAAGAAAACATGCATATAAATGCCAGGACTTGAAAGTATAGTTGCTTTTTTGGGTTGTGTACGTGATGAGAAATGACATTTCAAATTGGTTAATATGGTCAAGGGTCTTAACGCAACAAGATGTTGGATCATGTCAATTTGTGCAAGGCTCACTAACATTGCTTTTGTTTCTTAGTTAGGCAACGATGTGATATAACTGTGCGAGCAGATAACAAAATAGGCAAAGACGTCTTGTACCTCTCTCATTAGTCATTAAACAAACATGGGAAAATGAAATGAAAACGAGGAAATGACATCTGGTACTCAAACTTCCCATCATACAAAAGAGAACTGAAGAAGGGCTCCCCAGTCGCATTTATCTTGGAGGCTTTCTGACTTTGGTTTACGTCTTTAAGCAGTTTTTGCAGCATAGGAATGCCTTATCATCCATTCGTTCCTGTGCTTTCTTCTGTTTTAATTTGAGATTGATTGAGTTGTCTTATCTCGAGCTTCCACTGAAATGCTAATCCTTGCAATGTCGAAGTCAATCTTTTTTAGAACTAGAATGTCGATTGCATGCTCTGTTTCTTGTTTTATATGCCGGATTACATAACTGATTACATTTACTGCGTAAGATGTTATGGTGTGGATCATCGATGTTACTCGTGGAGTGATGAGCAGTGCTACTTACTGATGACACAATCTTTCATACTTGTTGTAGATGATGGGCTGTTGATGTGGCGGTCCTTAGGAAGCTGGGCTTCGCTTCATTTTTATTTATTTATTTGCTCTAGATTTCATCAGCCTTCGGGGCTATTGGCTTGGAATGTCCTAATATTTCCTTCCGGCCTCTTCTAGAGGGGGAAAGAGAAACAGTGCTGGTTTGCGTTGCCGACCTCATTCAGAAGGAACAATGGAGCGGAAGTCTTCAAAAGTTCAATTGTCGATTCTATGTGAGAGTGCGGTTGTTGTCTATATGGAGAGACGCAAGTTTGGTATTGTTTCCGTCCTGTCGTGGGCCTGATTCTTTTTCTTTTTTTCTTTTGGGATGTCGACATTTTGGAAGATGTTATCCATGTTTGGAATGAGCATTTTGTTTCACTTATGGATGGGAATAGGTGTAAACATTGATGGGCAATTCAGCTTGTGAAGTGAAGTGTTTGGGGCATGGTCCTTTGATCAGGTTTTGCAGCTGGGGATACAGCATGACAGATGACGTTCAACTCTCTTTCGTCACCAGCTGATGCACTTCTCATGCATCCAGGTCCATAAAAGAAATGCAGCAAATCCTCTTTTAATTTCCATGAGTTAGTACTAATCTTGACTCGGTTCATGTACTGAAATTCGCTACTTCGGTCGTGTGGTAAATTCGTGCCGTGTCTAGTCTTGCAACCCCACGAAACATGAAGGAGAACTTCTTGGGGACAGTGTTTCTCGCGGGATGAAAATTGCGGGTCTGAAAGGCTTAAATGAATGATGCACGCTTTAGAAACGCAGCACGACAGAAAACCTGCAATGGTGGCGAGCACAGGAGGCGGGTCAGCTGATTGATCTGCAGTTTCGATGATGAACTCACGGCTGGTGCTAGCGGCGAGGCTGGTACTGCAATATCAGCAGCATCTGGTGAGCTGCCGGTTCCATTGACAGACTGCGATGGCGAAGGAGCACTCAATGGACCTGCAATTTTAAGACCAGTATATTTCACAGTCAGGATGCTTCGTCAGTATATGCATTCGAGGTTTAGTTTCTGCACGCTGTTTCCAAAGCATGATCACGAGGTAAAGAATCGATCATTTTTTAGGAAATCACATATACGAGCAATCATCATACAGAACAATGCTTCCGTTTAATCCTGGCTGGTACATTTTATAGTCAAATTGAACTACGGAATCCAGGATATTTTAATGAACGGTAAGATGACAAAGCGATCTGACTTACTGTTCTCCGGCAACGTTTCGATGTCCGAGCCCTTTGTGCGGCGCAGAGGAGGCAACGGCGGTGAATTTGCTGCATACAGAATTCGAAACAGGTTAAAGAAAGAAAGAAAGAAAAAGCCCTCTCAGACTGAGTTCAGTGTTGATAAGCAATGCGACCGAGCTCTAAGCATGATTCTATCCTCCTGTCGAGTCGAGCGCTACAACCGTGCGGTCGAGCTCCACCTAGAAAACAATGCATAAGCATCAAATGCTCGAGCGGCTCAGGCTGTGATCATGCCCTGCTAATAGCGTATAATACATCGTCCTCGGTCGGGCTGTTCAGCTTCCCAATGTGCGATCGGAAGATCGGAAGCTAACTACTACTATCAGATCAGCACAAACCAGAACGATCCATGCGTAAACTCGATCGAGGCGTCAAAAGGACTTTGATCGGACGAGTAGCACAACAGGGAGGACGGCAGACGGACAGAGCTAGATACTTCTTCGAGTGCATTCATCCGCATTTCAATGCTTCGAGGCAGAACGAACTTGATTTTCGATTCGCCGTGGCGACGCTCCAAAGCCACTCGAATCATTTAGATCGACACTACACAGACGCAGAGTCAGAGTCGCGAACCTGAGCAGAGAGAATCCAGCTCGACCGTCGCGTTCCTCGAGGAGGAGTCGGCGTCGGCGTCGGTAAGTGAGCAATCAGAAGGCAGAGAGCGGAGCCTGGTGCTGTTGAGCGGGAAGCCGAGCATGGCGGGCTGGCGCACGAGGTAACAGAGGCAGCCGACGGAGCCGGACCTGCGGGCCGAGGAGAGGGCGTCGCAGCAGAGAGGGGGCGCTCGACGCCAAGTCGTTGGGCGGCGAGGAGACGTAGGGGAGGCACGGAGACAGCAGGATGATCTCGCTGGCGCAACCGTCAGGCGCGCGAGGCGGGGGCGGAGGCGACGGCAGAGGAGGAGGAGGCGGCGGAGGCGCTGCGGCGGCCGCTCGGAGTCGGAGGGAGAGGAGGAGGAGAGAGAGGCAGACGATTACGGCGGCGGAGGCGGCCATCTTCGTTCTAGAGAGAGAGAGAGAGAGTGAACGACTTTTTGCAGGGAGGAACGGCGGGACGAGAGTCCTCTCTCTCTGCGCTTTGAAATACACACGCCTCGCACGTGCGGGAAATCGTGAGCACGTGCAATGCACGTGATTCGCGACGTCCGTATTTTTTTTTTTGAAATTTTCCCCAATATGACGAAAGAAAGAGAGTGGGGGTCGGAGAAACGGGGGATGTTGACATAGAAACCATACAGGTAGGTCACATCAACTCAGCGATTAAAAAAAAAAATCACATCAACACTATCATGGCAAATCCGACGTTAAGTTAAAAAAAAAAAAATTTATGACTGAGTCAATTAATTGGGTTCGAATTTTTGAACGGAAAAGCTATATTGATTGGATACCTCATGATGAGGACCAAACTCAAAAATCCCTTCTCAATGTCTTACCAATTTCAAATTTTGCATTTTTGCCTTTGACTGATACATTTATTTCACAAAAAATGAATAATTTAGAGAACATTTTCATATAAACAATCAATTATTGAATGAACTAAATTTTTTCATCGCTCCCAAAAATGTTTAAATATAAATTATTGTCCATAATAAAACATTTTTTACCAACTGATCATTTTGAATGATATAAGTAATCATTTTTAGGAAAAATATTTTTCACATTATTCATTTTTTTGGAGAAAAAAATGGAGCTGAAATTTCTTGTGAACTTTTTTTTTTGGAGGCTGCGTATAAACAGAAAAAAAAAATTCAAGATCTTTAGCAATTAGTAGAGCCAAGATTGAGCTTTTTTTTCTTATCCTACATAATTAGGGATATTCCCTATTGATCTCGCACGCTACTAATTTGATGTTTATGCCCACGACAACAGCTTACGCAAATCTAATCTCACCTATAATCGCTAGAAGCAAGTTGAATTGATCGTGTGATTAGGTGAACGAATAGCTTCCTTCCCCTTATGGCCAATTACAACCTTTTACCAGCTTAACTGGGCTTTCTTCAATCTTCTTCGGGCACATATGACGTAGGAGGGACAAAATAATTTTCCATTATTGTAGAAATTAGAATTAAAAAAGGAAGAAAAAATACGCCAGCAATAATTCGATAACATCGATTTTAGTTCGTTGTTTTTAGTGCAATCAATATGTTGCGTCGGATAAATATCAGAAAAGCAAATTTTATCATCTAGAATTCTCATAGGATTATATATTTAATTATTGAAATTATTCCAATTTCCTAGCATGATAAGCCATATGGAATTCTCATAGGATTATATTGTATTATTGATTTTTTTTTTCCAATTTCCTAGCATGGTAAGTATATCCGACAGGCAACCATGGAAAGGGGAAGGTGGGAGGCTTGTCCTAGTCTTTATTGAATTCTCACTAGAGTTTGTCCATGTAGTCACTATTCTCACATAGAAAGAGAGGTGGGGCTCAAATCCCCATATAATCAAGTAGGATTAAGGAGGGAACAATTAGTTTCAAGTGTGAATTGCAACTCCGTTTAAGAGTGATCGGTTCTCAGTCTAGTCCGGTTTCAAGGTGGAATTAGAAACTAGACTTGGAGGATCAATTCTCAATTTTGGGAATTGGGGATCGGATTGTTTGGTCCTAGGACTAGGAATTGGACCAGATTGTCAATTCCGCTCCGGTCTAGTATAGTTTCAAGGTGGAAATAGGAGAGACCCAAAGGATCGGTTCTCAATTTTGGGAACCGAGGATAGGATCGTTTGATCTTAGGACAGGGAATTGGACTGAACCATCAATTCCAATCTAGTTCAATGAAACCAGCCACTTTTTTTCACTAAAGAGTGGCCACGCACAATAAGAGAGAGTGACAAATATTAAGCTATTGATAGTAGCGACATCCAACCAAAAAAAAAAACAGTAGCGATAATAAGTAAAGAGTTATTATACCGTAACTTGTGATATCATTAGACAAAATAGTATTTAATTCACATTTCACAAATCTTTTTGAAGAAATAAATGCATATGTAGTCGATATGCTTTAGTTCCCTCTTGAAATCATGAATCAAACTGTTCAGACATGAAGTCCATTTTTAAAAATTGGGAATCAAACCATGGCCGGTCTAGTCCGGTTTGGGCCATTTCAATTTGGGCAGTCCGCCTTACATGACCATAACTCTCATGCTCAAGGTAAAAATTTGAGAATGAAATAAGAATTAGAGTAACACGGATAAAAAAGAAAAAGAAAAAGTATTCCCAACCGGCCATAAGGGTGTCTCTTCAGATATATGCCACGTCACTGTGATTTTATCCTTGAGACATACCTCAGGGCATCCAAACGAATCGAGCACGCCTGCATTTCTTGATTAGACCTGTGAGAAAGAACTGTTTGGGAGCGCCTCTCATGGCTTCGGAAGGCGACAAGATGACGACCGGTCCAAGTCGAGTTATGGCTCTTGTGGCGACCGTGGCCGTGCTCTGTGGAGGAGCCGCGGCTCAATCTGGGTGCTTCAGCTCGCTCGTAGGCCTCGTGCCGTGCCTCAGCTTCTTGGCGAGGAACTCGTCCGCCCCGTCCTCCTGGTGCTGCTCCCAGGTGGCCAGCGTGGTCCAGTCGCAGCCGCAGTGCCTTTCCATGTTCGGACGAGAAGCACAACTGTTCCTCAAAGGCAGCGAGTCGTCCCTCAACCTGACCCTGAACCAGACCATCAGCATGTGCCACGGTGAGTTTGAGCGCAAACCGAGTGTGGCTTCTCGTTTTCTCGTTTGATTTTCAAGGCATCGTCCTTTCTGGGATTTGATGCTTCGGCTTGTCGGCTGCTTCCGGTGGGAGCGGTTGCTCTGGCCGGCAGCCAGCATCCCAGAGAGTTCGCCGAGCGACTTATCTGGTGGTACAACTAGTCCCTCTGCTCATATGCTGATCATGTCACATTTATGCATTCAGCAATCATATGAAGACCAAAAATCGTATACATCTTTTAATCGATATACAACACGTAAAATATTCGAGATGAATCCCTACTGCTGATCTGAAGGCTTAAAGTCCATGAAGTATATGCTCTAGGCCGATCATTCAATTCCCATCGAATTCATGAAACTTCTTATACTACTTTTATATGTAGATAATGCAAATCATATGTGTTGGTGACGAAAGCACATCCAAGATCTCTATAGCTAGAAACAAGAACATATATAATCGAATAGAGAGGGTTTACACACCTGATTTGAAATCTATTGTTTTTTATGCAGAATAGCGACGATCAAACTTGAGAGCTTCTTTTTTATTGCCATCTATATCACTAGCTTAATGAGACTACCCTTTACCATTAGCGTATTGTAGCTGCTCTTTATATGAGGATTTTTATGTGTGTTCTATTAGAGTTAGAGGAGAGACCTGAGTATTATTTCTAGAGTTTTCAACCAAGCTCTCTCATCACGAGCTGAGCTCAACTCGGGCAAAACAGTTGCTCCAACCGGCTCACTAGAGAGTTTACTAAGCGACTTATCAGGTGGTACAACTAGTCCACGTGGCTCATAAGTTGATCGTGTCACATATATGCATTTAGCAATCATACGAAGACTGAAAATCATAGACATCTTCTTTTGATCGATATACACAGCACATGAAATATTTTAGATGAATCCCATACTGCTGATCTGAAGGCTAAAATCCACGAAGTATATGCTCTAGGCCGATCCTTCACTTCCTATCGAATTCATGAAACTTCTGAGACCACTTTTATACATGGATAATGCATATCATACGGACCAATATACAAAGATAAAATAACACATCGGACTTATGAAGCTAATAGAGCAATGTCTTAGCTTATCTATCATGTTAAAATAGTCACTAAGGATGCATTTGGTAACCATTTTATTTTTGTAAACAATCTTTATTTAGAAATGATTATGTTTTATTCTGTTCTTAGATGAGTTTTTGAGCATTTGAAGACATGTGGTAACTGTCCAAAATTTCTATTCCCAGAATAGAAATGGGAATATAAATGCGTTTAATACAATCCTTAAATATTTTTGTGACTTAGAATTTATTTTAATTTTTTAATACTTTTATTATATTTTTTTTTTTTGTGGCCGGCAATCGGCTAAAGGAAGCTAAAGGAAGGAAGAGGAGGAGAAGAAAAGAAAAGAGAAAATGGTCTCGATTCTGAAGTCGTTCTCGAGAACAAAAAAGCATCATTTTTTTGACTTATTGATTTTATTTAAATCTATTCTTGAGAATAAAAAAGTTATCAAACGAATTTCTATTCTCAAATCCGATGATTCTTCTCTCTTCATGCGTTTCATGAAAAAGTAGGGGGATCCGTAGAAGTTCCACCGGCTGATGGATATTCCACCGGCCATGGAGTCGCGAAGATGCTGCCGCTTCCACTCGCGGTGCTCTCGGTCCTCATGGCCATGGCGACCTTTGGATACGTCCCCATCTTGGCTCTCTGAATCTTCCTCATTCCTCGGCGACATGTGACGCCGAACTATAATAACAATGCACGCGTGCTTGTGCTTTCGCACGCAACACTGTGTAGTATTTCCCTTTGTCGAAGTATATGTCGTGTGCTTTGTGCTTGAGATACATTGTATCCCGCTCTACTTATTTCCCTCGCTGGTGTGGTCGTATTGCCCCTATCGATCAACTATGATTGGAACGATCGATCTCTTTGCTGTATTTGTATGATGATGCTATGCATGGCGATGGTTTCGGCCACAATTCGATCAAGAAGTAAACTGAGGCATGCGAATAATCTCTATTCTTGAAAGGGCTAATTCCCTGAAAGATCACAAACCTTAGGTCCATTTTCAAATTTGCCCAAATTTTTTTTTAATCTCGAAAAAAACACCAAATTTTAGATTCATTCCAAATCTGTTTAAAACTTTTCTTTTGTCTCAAGAAAACCCTAAACTTTAGATTTAGTTCAAAATCTTTCACGTATTTTTTTGTCTAAAAAAAAAACTTTTACACTATTGTCAAATCTACCCTGTAGTCTAGTTCCCACTTAACATGGCTTTTTCACTAAATACATAGTGCAAGGTGACATAAGAAATTATCTTCAAACTAAAACTGTTCTAGCATATAAAACTTAGGGATAACTAACCATGACTTTTGGATGGAGGGCAAACGAGGGCAAATTAGGACTACAGTAAAAATTGATGATTTTCTTTTTGACAAAGAAAAATGTGAGATAGATTTAGGACTAGATATAAAATTTGAAGTTTCTTATGAGAAAAAAAAAAGTTCGGGGCAAATTGGAGACTTGACTTAAAGTTTGGGATTTTTTGTAAGAAAAAAGTTTGAGGTAGATTTGAGACTAGACCTAATATCTTTTGGGATTTCTTTTGAAATAAAAAAAGAAAAGAAAAAAAGAGGTTTGGATAGAATTGGAACTAGACCAAAAGTTTACGGTCTTTTAGGAAATTAGCCCATTCTTGATATGTTTTGAAAATGCAGACTGCGGTATTTGCTTCCGATACTTGATGAAAACAAAGTTCAGAAGTCGAAACCCTAGCATGTATGTTTGATTTCCAAACTGTCGAGTCGTCGAGCGTTTCCTTACGCTATGGGCTCGAATTTATGAAGCCGGATGCTTCTATCACTGCGAACCCATCGAAGGATCGTTATTTTTCCAAGGAGATAAAAAAAATTGCAAAAATAGAAAGATTGATTCTTGAAAGGAGGATGACAAGGGATGCTTCTAAACAGCGGTGAATATCACTGAAAAGCATAATTTCGCCACTACATTGCGGGATAGATTCCTATACATTCATCTAAGATTGCTTCAGATGTATTGAGATCGAAACATACGCGCCGCAGGGTGTCACTGCTAAAATCAAACTTAACCCTATATAGAAATCCTATCAAATGGTGCTGATGCTGGCAAAACGGGTCAAGGATCCCTATTTTAACTCATTTAATGAACCGGCTTCAAACTTTAATAAGATGTTGGAATAGATTTGTCGCGGGAGAACCCGAACCACAAAAATTTTAACGGGTAGGCGATAGACCCGTCTTTAATCCATTAATAACTCAAGTTAGACCCCAAAAATTTACTAATCGGAGAAAGTAAGAGAGGAGAAGCTTCCACTTTCCACCACCCCTCACCACCAATCTTCACCGCCGACACCTATGCTCTCGGTCGACGCCATCCTCTCCGGTCTCTATACGCTCGTCCATGCTATCATTGAGCCTAAGCTCAGCCGATGCACTCAAGTTTTGGATTTCAAATATGAGCTTGAGCGAGCCCTAGATTTGAACCATATGGCTTGGCTCGACGTCGGATCTGACCCAGGGTCGAAGGCGGTGGAAAGTAGGGATGGGAACTAGGGTGGCTGCGGACATGAGGGGCCGGTCGGCTGTATCCTTCGGGGTTGGAGGGCGAGGTGTCGGATTGCCGGCAACATTGTGCCGCTCGGACAGACACGAGCTTGCGACGGCGGAGTCGGGCCGGGCAAGTGAAAATATAAAGGAGTTGAAGAGTGCCGTCACTTTTCTAAACCAAAGGGACATGGCTGAGCTGGTCAAGTTCCCCAAACATATCGAGTCTCACCTCGAAAATTTGTTTGACAAAACATAGGTCTATAATTAATAGATTATTCCAAGTAATTTCCTTGACAGTCGATTTAATAAGCATCACTACTAGCTCAAGATCCTAACGATTCTCTCAGTATTTTCAAATATTTTAATGCTTGAAATAGTAGAAATTTACGTCACATATATGTTCCTACGTAAACTCTCTTCTATTAAATTAGATCAAATTTCAAGCATCCCAAGAAATAATGATAGATATGTTCTAGTAGCTTGATTTCTCGAATTTTTTAATAATTAACCCATTTGCTACTTCTTTTTCATGTTTAATTTGTTTTCAATTTGCTAGTTCTTTTTTTTGTGATTTTCTTTTTCCCATACTTGAAAAGGAACAATTGTTTAGAATCAAAACCCAAATTAGGTTTGGAATGGGTCGGGTTTGGATCGAATTTGGATCGCTAAAATTATTTTACATGAATGAATCAATATGAGTCGTTTGGACCAAGTTGAGTTGAACCCATTTTCAACTCACTCATTTGCCAGATCTAAATGATTCGACCAAGTGCAAATCCTTCATTTGCAAAATCCCCATGTACTCCATTCCATTGTAGACGAACTCGTGAGTTGCCAAGCTTTTAGGTTGATGGTTTCCAAAACGATCGGCTTTGTTCAGAACCACGGATTTCATATTGACTAAAGCTATGAGCACATCACAATGTCGCATCTTTTACAAAATTCCTCTTCCATTACAAGTAGTCCCATTTAACCTTTCCTTTGCTAAAATATCCATGGATTCTAAAAGCAAAAAGCTCCAACACTGCTGGCGCCAAAATTGGTTTATCGGGCCACGAAAAGAATCCAAGCCCATCAAGCCCAGTCCATGAGAAAACGATGAGTAATGCTCCGAAGCGGAGCCGAACGACGCAGGTGCCAAGGGCTCGGTAGCAAGTAACTGCTCGGAAGGATAAGCACAAGGGCGGTGACGATCCAGTTATTAACGCAGTCTTGAAGTTTTCGGAACAATTTGAGATGTTAAGCGCTGAAGGGCGTTTACTTGCAAAGGATTAATTATAAATAGTCGAGAAGGCACAATTATGTTTGAATATCATTTCTTTTATTGCACATTTACTTTCAATTACCTATTTTTGTTTCTTGTTTAACCTTTCCTTTATCCTTTATTTTCAATGCCATTAGAACAGACTTTGTCTCTTCCTTTCCAAAACGATACAAGACCTAGTTTACATGAAAAAGCCAAAGATTTGTCCATTTGGTGAAAGACATTTGTCCAAGGAAGCTTTCTCGGTGAACATCTTTTTGGCACGTCTAGTGAGATACTTGTGTTCCATTTCTAGGAGTTGTCAACGGCAAAAACCAAGAATTAAAAAAGTTGCGCTACTGCCCGCGAGGGCAATCCGTCTTGCTAGTGTGGGAGAGAGACACCCACATTCCAAGAATTCCAACCAAAATGTGAACCCAATCGATGATATCAACATAGATGTTAATTCTGAAGACATCCCTCAGAATTTTACCAAGGATCAAACCAGGGATTTAGCCCGAATTCGGCGATAATCGCCACCATGAGAATGATGTTCAAAGAACAACAAAATCATTGAACCAATCATATGGCTAATCATTTATCTGGGATTCTGACTCCTCTGTTCACCAATCTCGTGATCAAACTAGCTTCAAATTTCGGATCACTAAATCAAGTGTGTGTGATGCAAGGAGGCCAAACTAGTTGGTGGTTCGGGTCAGATGCAGTCGGTCAGGATACTGCAAAGGACTGAGAGTGCAAATGGTCAGAATCAAGGGAATCAAGGAGACCGAACATGCCCAATTGCGCGACACCGATTGAAAATAGCAATAAGGAAGGAACCGTACCAGTGGCAAGACAGCAGCACTTTAAAATGGTATAGAGTAGGTTGGAAACGGAAGCACACATTCGTAGGGTTGTGGAGACGATGAAAGTTTGGAGGTGTAATAGATGAAGAGGAAAAACTGTCGGATCGAAATCGAGAGAGATAAGCTCCCGTAAGGGGGAGAAAAAAAATTCTCACCAGAAATCGAGGCAAAATGTGGTTCCCGAAGTGTATTACACATTCACATCATCGCTTTCTCACGATAGTTAAAACCCGGAAATCTTGTATAAAATTTGGAGACGTTAATTGCGTAGACCATAGTACCAAACATTATTCTGGCGTCCAATGCTGAACTTTCTAGGACCACCCCTATGATTAGGAACAAACTCAAATTCCCTTCAAAATGTATTATCATTTTCGAAATTTGCATTTTTTTTCTCCTTTAAATGGTATATTTGTTTCGAGAAAAATGAATGGTCAAATGGTCGTCTGATTCACTTACAAAGTTAAATGAATGAAAAAAAAAATTTCATTATTTACGAAAATATTAGATATAAATTGACATCAATGATGAATACATTTCCCATTAAATGATTATTTCTAACGATACAAGCGATTTTTTTTAAGGAAAATATTTATCACATTATCATTTTCTGTGAAAAAATAAGCCAAAGTTTTTTGTGATCACATTATCTATTTTTCAGAGGCCGCATATAAGTCGAAAAAATTCAAGATCTTTAGTTATGGATAGAACCAGGAATGAGCTTCTTCATTGTCCTACATAATTAGCTATATTCCCTATTGATCTTGCATGCTACTTTGCTTTTTAGGCCCACTATAACTTAGTCAAATCTAATCTCATCTATTATCACTGGAAGAAATTCAAATCTTGCCAGATTGATCGTGATTACGAATAGCTTCCTCTCCCCAGTTCTGGCCAATTACAAACTTTTACCAGCTTGACTTGGCTTTCTCATGCTCTCGAGTTCAATTTTCTTCGGACACATGCGATGTAGGAGGGACAAAATAATTTCCATTATTTTAGAAATTAGTGAGACAAAAAAATGAAGAAAAAAAAATGCTGACTCTCGACAATAATTCGATAATATTAATTTCAGTTCATGTTATTCGTGCTACCGATCTATCTGTCTTCTTCATTAGATAAACACTAGAAAAGCAAACTTTATCATTTTGAATCCTCACTGGGTTTTATTTAATTATCGAAAGACAAGTCACCTAGAATTCTCATAAGATAATGTTTAATTATTGAAATTATTTTTCCAATTTCCTAGCATGATAAAGTCTACCCTAGCTACAAGGGTGACTCGTCATATACATGCCACGTTACCCTGATTTTGTTCTTGAGACTTACCTCATGTGCTCCTCTTTTTAGTTCACCAAAGAAGCACGATACCAAACATAAGATAATAATAAAATTCCAAAGGCAAAAACCCTAATCTTGAATATAAAGGAACAGCTCCTACGCAAGTACAATCTCAGGGCATGCAAACGAATTGAGCACGCTCGGATTTCTTGATTAGACCCGCGAGCAGAAACTGTGTTGGAACCGCCTCTCTCATGGCTTTTGAAGGCGACAAGATGACGGGTCGGAGTCAAGTTATGGCTCTTGTGGTGACCCTGGCTGCCGCGCTCTGTGGAGGAGCCATGGCTCAGTCCGGGTGCACCAGCGTGCTCATAGGCCTCTCGCCGTGCCTCAGCTTCGTGACAGGGAGCTCATCCACCCCGTCCTCCTCTTGCTGCTCCCAGCTGGCCAGCGTGGTCCAGTCGCAGCCGCGATGCCTTTGCATGGTCCTCAATGGTGGCGCATCGTCCCTTGGCGTGACCCTGAACCAGACCCTCGCCCTCGCGCTCCCCGGCGCCTGCAACGTGCAGACCCCGCCTGTTAGCAAGTGCAACGGTGCGTTTGAGCTCAAACCTGAGTGTGATTTTACGTTTTTCTCTTTGTGGGATTTGATGCTTCAACTTTGGGCAGCTTCCGGCGGAACGGTTTCTCCAGCAGGCTCGCCACAGAGTTCACCGAGCGACATATCAGGTGGTAGGACTAGTCTCTCTGGCTCATAAGTTGATCACGTCACATATATGCATTTAGCAATCATATGAAGACCGAAAATCGTAGACATCTTCTTTCGATCGATACTGCTGATCTGAAGGCTAAAATCCATATAGTATATGCTCTAGGCCGATCCTTCAGTTCCTATCGAATTCAAGAAACTTCTCAAACTACTTTTATACGTGGATAATTCATTTCGTACTGTCCAAAATACGAAGATCAAGTAGTAACACGTCAGAGTTATGAAGCTCATAGAACAATGTATTAGCTTATCTACCATGTTAAACAGTCACTGAACCAGCTTAACAGAAGTAGAATACGAAGAAAGAAACCATCGAGTTACTAGAAGTGCAGACAGATTTTGTAATAATGCTTCTCTCTTTCATGCGTTTTATGAAAATGCAGAGGGATCCAAAGTAGCTCCATCGACCGCGGGAAGTTCCACCAGCCACGGAATTGTGAAGATGCCACCGCTTCCTCTCGCAGTGCTCTCGATCCTCATGGTGACCTTTGGATTCGTCCCCACCATGGCTATCTGAATTTCCTCATTCCTCGGCGATGTGGGATGCCGAACTATAATAATGTACGCGTGCTTGTGCTTGCGCACGCGACACCAGATTGCATTTTCCTTTGTCAAAGTATGTTGTGTGCTTTGTGCTTGATTTACATTGTATCCCGCTCTACCTATTTCCCTCGTTGGTGTTGTCATTTCGCCTTATCAATATGCTATGATTGGAATTATTGATCTCTTTGCTTAATTTCTACGATGATGGTATGCATGGCAATGGTTTCGGCCAAATTCGATCAAGAAATAAACCCAGGCATGCCGATATTCTATTCTCGAAATGTTCTCGAGATGAAGACTGCAGCATTTGCATCGGATACTGGATAAAAACAATGTTCAGAAGTCTAAACCCCAGCGCATATGTTTGATTTCCGAACTGTGGAGTCCTCGAGCATTTCCTTATGCTCGAAAAGGTTCTATAGGTCATGCATAAACTCAAATTTACAATGCCGGATGCTTCTATTACCATGAACCTGTCGAAGGATTGTATTTTTCCAAGGGAAAAAAAAGTAGGAAAATAGAAAGATTGATTCTTGAAAGAACGATGACAAGGGATGCTTGTTCGATACGCTCCTCTGGTATAGGAGCGCAGTGTGAGATGGGAATTTCTGCGTTTGGGTGCCGAATAAGCAAGAAGAGAGCCGTAAAGCAAACCGATGCAAATATTTAGATCTAGAATTCAGGATGCTTTTCGGCTGTATGTTCATTGTCTCGGATTTAAGGCAAACTTTTTTGACATTAAGCTTCTATGGTTTCGTCCATCAAGATATCGATTAGCTAAATGACGGTGAATATCACTTAAAAGCATCGTTTCACAGCTAAATTATAAGTTCAATTCCTGTCAGTTCTTCTGAAATTGCTTCGGATGCACTGAGATTGGAACGTCCTCATCACGGCCTCACATCTAAAATTAAGCTTAACCCAGAATAGAGATCCTATCGAGTGGTGCTAGAGCTGGCAAAATGGGTCGAGAATTCATATTTTGACTCATTTGATTAACGAGCTTAAGATTGTAATAAGAGATTGGAATAGATTCATCACAGGAAAGCTTGACTAAAAAAATTGGACTTTTAACGGATGTGATACGCCGATCTTTAACCCATTAACAACTTAATTTAGACCCTAAAAATTTTATCGATTGAAAAAAGTTAAAAGAGAGAGAGAGTAGAAGCTTGAGCTTTCCACCACCCCTCGCCACATATCTCCACCAACAACACCTATGCTCTCGGCCGATGTCGTCCGGTCTGGTTTATATGCGCTCAGCAGTGGCTCGTCCTCGCTATCATTGAGCCTAAGCTCGGCCGATGCACTCGAGTCTTAGATCTCAAATATGAGCGTGAGTGAGCCCTATATTTGACCTATGTGGCTCGGCTCGGCTCGGCTCGGCTCGGCTCGACTTCGGATCTGGCTCAATATGAGGTCGAGCAGGGTAAGCAATGGTCAAAGCTAGGGTCGACGGTGGTGGAAGATAGGGATGGGAACTGGGGTGGCTGCAGACGCGAGGGGGCCCGTCAAGTGTCTCCCTCGGGCTTGGAGGGGGAGATGCCGGATTGCCGGCAACATCGTGGCGCTCGGACAGACACGACCTTGTGACGGCAAAGTCCTGCCGGGCAAGCGAAAACTATTAAGGAGTTGAAAAGTGCCACCGCTTCTTTCTAAACCAAGGACATGGATGAGCCGGTCAGGTTCCCCGGACATATCAAGTCTCAGCAAGAAAATTTGATTGATTAAACATAGGTCTTCAATTTATAGATTATTCCATGTCGTTTCCTCAACGGGTTGTCTAAGCATCATTGTTAGCTCAAGATCCTAATGATTCTTCGAGTATTTTCAAATATTTTCCTACATAGTCTCTTCTGTAACAGAAATTATGTTAAATTACATCAAATTGCTAGCATCATGAGAAATTACTTCATTTGCCTTTTTTATTCCATGTTTATTTTATTTTCAAGTTGCTTGTATTTTTTTCTACTTTATTTTTCTATATTTGAAAAGGAATAATTGTTAAAAATTGGAGCCTGCATTTGGTTGAAAATTGGTTGGGTCTAGATCGAATGTGATGCTAAAATAATATGACATGAATGGATCAATACGAGTCATTTGGATCAAGGTGAGTCGGACCCATCTTCAGCCCATCCATTTGCCAGGTCCAGGTGATTCTAACAAGCTCAAATTCTTCATTTGCGAAATCCCCATGTACTCCACTCCATTGTAGAGGAACCCATGAGTTGTCAAGCTTTTAGGTTGATGGTCTCCAAAAAGACCGAGCTTTGTTCAGAACCACGAATTTCATATTGGCTAAAGCTATGAGCACGTCACAATGTCACATCGTCTACAAAATTCCTCTTCCATTACAAGCAGCCTCCTCTCTTTTTTCATCCAAGTAGCCCCATTTAACCCTTTTCTTTGCTAAAATATCCATGGATTCTAAAAGCCAAAAAGCTGTAACACAACACCAGGGGTTGCAAAGAAAGGTGGAGTCAGAGACACGTTATGCTTTCTTCAATCGACAGGCTTCGCAAAGTCTTCGCTTTTGAACTCTCTCTAGAGAAAGACCGACCCAGATGAGATAAAGCAGCAGGATCGTAGTTAGACATGAGTTTGGTCACCTACGAAAGCACCCCTAATTTGCCCTGTCACCAATCACCAGGTTTGACATTTAGCTTTTCCTTAAACAAATCGGCAGACAGGTTGTAGAACGAGTTTGGTCACCCACATAAGTTCCTTTCTCCCTCCAATTTCCCCTACATAAACCCCCCCAATTCCTAATCTCCTCCACAGTCAGCAAGCACATTTTCTCAGCACTCAACGAGCATTCTCAGAACATCGGATCGTGAACAGAGAGAGAAAGAGAGAGGCATTAAGCATATCGATGGCTGATAGAAGGATGGAGGCAGCTCTGATTCTTGCTGCGGTGGCCATGCTCTGGGTTGGAGTGGCGGCTCAGTCGAGCTGCACAAACGTGCTGATAAGCCTCTCGCCATGCCTCAACTACATCACAGGGAACTCCTCCACCCCGTCCTCAAGCTGCTGCACACAGCTCACCAGTGTGGTCCGCTCCCAGCCTCAGTGCTTGTGCCAGGTTCTCAGTGGAGGCAGCTCTTCGCTAGGGATCAACATCAATCAGACTCAGGCTCTGGCTCTACCAGGTGCCTGTAATGTTCAGACTCCTCCCGTAAGCAGCTGCAATGGTAAGCAAATAAGCCGAATGATTATGGTTTTTCAGTTTTATGATACGAAAAGGTTTAGGAGAATAGTACTGACATAGACCCTGGATTCGGTACAGCTGCTTCTCCGGCCGAATCTCCATCAGAGACTCCAGACTCTTCAACTACAGTTCCTTCTGGTACAGCAGCATCCATCCTGCACAGCTCTAATTTCGTCACTTGTTTCTTCAATAAGATTGTCAGACTAGTGTATAACATGGCTTGCAATGAATTAAATGAAATGAAATTGATCACAAAATCTATATGCAGGAAATGGATCTAAAACCATACCATCGACACAAGATGGCTCATCAGATGCAGGCTCCATCAAGCTGTCAATTCCTCTGCTTTTTGTCCTCCTCTTGGCGGGATCATATGTCTCGATGCTGTCCTCAAATTAATCGTCTCTTCCTCCACCATTTAATACTGCCCACTTTCTGTATGAGTGCATTGGAGTATTCTTTATTGTTTTGTATTCTAGCTCAACCCCCATATAGGCAGGGCCATGAGTTGTATAATTCATACTACACCTTGAGTTTTGTGTATCTACTACTGCTGGAGAGAGACCGGCTGTCTTTCTTCTAAATAAAACAGGCATATCTGCCTACTTTTCGTATGCCTTTATATTTATCTCTTATCTTATTGATGGCACATTTTCAAGGCCACAGTTTCTCTAAGATGAATTTTGTGGGATTCAAACACTTTCTTAAAAAAAATAAAGATCAATATCAAGCTCGAGTTTCACACGAGATAATCAGACATGCAAAGCATGTGAAATATTTGGAACTTAATGATACATCTACAAAGAACAAAGGCACAGACCCAATAATGTTAACTATATGAAAAAGAATAGATGTGTTCGATATTACATCTCCCATCCTGTCGTCGTCCAAGCTCCATCAAGCACCAATGCGTAGAAACATCAAAATTATAAAACAATTCCTTCATAATCACCTTCGTTTCTTTTCTAAGAGCTGACAACAGCAAATTTGAACCACCACTATCCAAATTTGAGTTTTTCCACTGGAAAAAAATCTTGAAGCAGTACACAGTGATTGGATCATTCCAGTTCCAGATGCCAAACATGGAGCTTGTACCTTGGTTCTTGTTCTTTGCTGTTCAAGCATATGTAGATCAGTTGTAAGCTCTGATTGCTGTATACTTGGATGGTACCAAGTTTTTGGATAGTCAGGAAGTTGAGTCTTTACTGTCCATTACAAAAATGGGAGCAGGATGAGCACATATGACAATCTTAACCTACTTAAAATCAAAAAGCTAATAGGACATCTGCTTCATCCACTAAATAGAAAGGCAAAAAACCAACGATTGTGGTTTTAGGAACTGGGTTTCTGGAGCAAGCAACATGTATGAGCAGTATTGACTTCAGTTTGATGCTACACTTGTTTATCAGAACAAAGAGATGGTATTACAGTTGCTTAACTGCAAGCAATGAGATTTTTAAAGTACAGAAAAAGAACATTTTTACTTCTGCAAATGTACAGACATCAACAACTCATTGGTTTAAGCTTTTGATTCTATAATAGTAATACTTAGCAAGAATACTAATGTAATTATAAGGTAACTAGTTCCCATAGAAACAATTCCCTTCAAAGAGGATGCTGACATGTGATTTCCATTCAGGTCCATCGAAACTGCTAAAGCACTAATAAAACGACCTATCAACCAGAACTCAACCAATAAATATGCCAAAATGATAAACCAAGTCTCCATTAAATGACAGTACCAAAGTTAATCTACATCATTTGCAAAGGTCAAAGAGCTCACCACTGTCCAGAAGACCTCACGAGCTTTCTCAACAAACTCCTGGCCAATTAAGCATGCGATCGCGATCGAACAAAATCTTCTAGTTTTTCCCACACCTCAAGGGCAGCAGCCCGATCCTGATGTCGCTTATTTTTACTTATCTGCACATTGAATTCGAACTCACATGTCAGCAATCTCAACAGCAACTAACAAAAGTCAACCGCATTTACAGGCAATCTCCATAGAACTCGCAATAAACCGATCTGGCAGCTCAAAGTGCCAAATCAGTACTCACCGAGATAATCTTTACATTCCACTGCTTCACAATTTTCGCAGATTCCACACTGTCATCTTCAAACCTCATAAAGAACCCAATTACTGCAAATCATTAACAACAGAAGAAAAATCCACAATCAGCAGGTCATTCCATCCCCATAAACACAGAGAAAATAGCAGATGAGGTCTCAAACTCACTCATTACATTACAAACCTAGCAACTCCCTAAATGTCAATTCAACACATCAATCCACAAAACTACATTTGAATTGCAATCAAACCAAACTCACTCTTATTGAAGATCTCCACATGGTCCTTGAAAGGCCAGTCCTTGAACTGCCACTCCTTCCCCAACACAAAGACCGCCACGACCCGGTCCCAATCCTCCGGCTTCAATGCCGATGGCTTGTCCCTCACCTCGTAGGCCGTCACCACCCTATCCCTACTGAATTTCTTCTGCACCGTGACACAATCCGGCTTCGGCCCCTTCATCTGCTTAGCCTTCACATCCGTAGGAATAAAAATCCCATCTTCCAAGAACTCCTTCACGTTGTGTATCGTGATCAGGGTCTGGAAAGCGCTCGGCACGAGGATTATGGGCACGCCCTCCCCAATCTTGCTCCCCTTGAGGTTCAATTTCGGCTTAATTGCAGGATCCCCAAACCCCAGCTCGTCGCCAAACCCCAGCCCCCTGTCCTCCGCGCCCATCAAGCGGCTCTTCGCCACCAGCCCATCCTTCCGCTGCTGCGACTCGATCCTCTGCCGCTCCTCCTCGCGCCGCGTCGAGGCGACGAGCACGGAGTAGAAGTCCCGGTTCTTGCACTCCAGGATCGCCTCGCGGTCCTTGAGCGGCCTCTCGACCGCCCGGATCAGGGTCATCACGTCGACCGCCGCGGCGTCCTCCTCAGCCTCGCCCTCAGGCTCCGCGGCGAAGGCGGCGGGGGTGGCGGCGTGATCGGGGACGGCGACGTCGGCAACGGCGGCGGCGGCGGCGACAGAGGAGGAGGAAGAGGGGAAGAGCTGGATGGCGTCGGAGGAGGAGATCTTGCCCTGGAGGTAGTCGAGGAGGGGCTTGCGGTCGATGAAGGTGACGGTGGGGAGGTGGTGGAGGCGGGCGGACTGGATGTAGTCGGTGTGCTTGAGGTGGTGGTGGGTGACGAAGAAGAGGAGGGTCTCCAGGGTGTAGAGGTTGCCCTGCTTGGACCGGTAGGCCGTCTCGGCGGCGCAGGGGAAGGAGTAGTCGGAGCCGAACCGGAACTCGTCGCCGACGCGGACGACCTTGTCGAGGTCGCCGCGCATGGTGAAGTCGCGGAGGGCGGAGAGAGGGTCCATCGTCGGCGGCGGAGGAGGCTGCGATCGGGAGGGTGCGCTGCGCTGAACTGTCTTGTCGTTTTGGCACGGCGGAAGAAAGTGTAATTTTTATACTTAGTCCCCCCAATCCAAAGCGCTCCCGAAACTCGTATATTCAAGTAAGGGAAATTCCGACCGAAAAAAAAGTGAGGGGAAAAGATAAAAAAAAATGAATAATGCTATAAATAATTTATGAATTTTCACCTAACAAGGCCTATGAATTTTTAATTTATTTAATGCGGTAATTGAACTTTATCCCAAAGTGCAATTCAATTCATGAATTTTCAATATTTATCCGATGCGATGTATGAACTTTCAGTATATATTCAATTAAACTATATGAAAATATTCAATATTGTCCTTGAATTTGAATTAATAATATAATAAGATTGAATATTTTCATATTATTTAGGGACTAAATTAAGTATGTACTAAAAAATTCAAGGATCAAAACTAAATTACATATTGAGCTACAATTCAAAGACATTATTAGATAAATTAAAAGCTCATGGAACTATATGGCGCATTAAATTAAAATTCATGAACTATTTATGTTATTTTCTTGAATATCAAGTATAGATGGTTCATTTTTGAACCATAACTAATGTATAAAACTACTTCAATAAAATTATTCACGATTTCATCATCCCACTTTCCAAAAAAACCCGTGTCAACGCTTCTCCCTTGTCTCTCGACCTCCTTCGAGCTTGAGCTTGTTGCCATAGCCTCTGGAGTTTCAAGCTGGAGCTTGCACCCGGGCGACTCTAGATTGGAGCTCACTGTTGTGGCCTATGGAGTTTGGAGCTCACGATCATGGCTCAGACCCAACATCTCATGGTGTCGCACGGTGGCTTGAGGCAAACTTCGGCGGCAGGGATGGAGGTTAGGGTTTGTTGGGGAGTTTGGTGGTTTGAGGATTTGCTAGAAGAGGCAATTTCATCATTTCAAAGTTTAGAGGAAATTGTATCATGAAAAACATATGGTATTGTTCGAATCATAAATTGAAAAGGGAGGCTTTTCCTTTTTTCGTATTTTCCCTACCGCCCGACATCCAATTTATTTTCTCTTTTATTTTCTCTGAGCCTGCACTCAAGCTCGAGTCATGACCATGTCAAATCCGAACTTGACCGACAATAGATCAAATCCAGCGATTAGGCGCTGAATTTATAATAGCCGGAATCAAAATTACAACTCATGATGTCATAAAGTTATACGAGAATTTAGGAACTGAAAACTCTAATGATGTAAAAAAAAAGAAAAAAGGGCCAAGTTATCAAATTTCATAAACAATTCTATCCAATCCAACCAACAGATTTATTACGAAACTCAAAATCGCATACAATGCATTTCCCAATTCAAGCTGATAGCAACACATCAAGAATCGGCATCGGTAGAGAGGCGACTGAACACGACCAGGTCCCTGGTCTTCCCTTTGACCTTTTGATACTTCCTCAGCAGCCCCTCCCTCGCGAACCCGGCCTTCTCCAGCACCCTCTGCGACGCCGCGTTCTCCACGACCACCATCGCCTCCACCCTCTCCAGCTCCGGCCTCCCCCCGAACGCCTCCGCCACCGCCGTCCTCGCCGCCTCCGTCGCGATCCCCCTCCCCCAGTACCCCGAGGCCAGCGCATAGCCCAGCTCCCCCCGGTGAGCATCCGCCGGAGCCTCGTTCCGGGTCACCGAGACCTGCCCCACCGGCCTGCCGTCGACGCAGATGGCCCGGAAGTAAGGGTGGGGGAGGATGGTGCCGGCGATGTAGGCGAGGGCGTCGTCGCGGCTCACATAGGGCTCGAACCTGCAGAAGCGGGCGACGTCTGGGTCGCCGGCCCACGCCATGAAGTCATCGACGTCGGAGAGCGTCAGAGGGCGGAGGGAGATTACGCCACTGGTGCTGCCGCCTGAGGTGCGGGGGGTCTGCTGCTCCTGCTCCTCCATCGGAAGATCGAGAGTGGTGAACGGGCGTTGTGGTTGATGCGATGATGGCGGTAGATGAAGTTGCGGAGAAGATGGGAATCGAGGTCACGGACCGGCCGAAGATGGGGACTTTTTTTCTTCTTTTTGGGTCGGTAAAGATGGGGACTTTAGAGAGTATAACAATCCAACAAATGAAAGATCTCGTTCTTTTGTTTCAAGAAATGCTGCTGGACTAGGAACGGTGAACTATTAAATCTCCGTTTATTTCAAAAAAATAACTTTTAAAAAAAGGTTTTTCAAATGTCCTAACATTCATTTTAAAACTAATTTTCATCAACAGAAAAAAAAAAATCTTTCTTCTAAAATAGAGAAACTTTTGTCTCTTTTCCATATTCCCTTCGGCTTCAGAGATGAGGATTGTTGCTACTTCAGTGGCGATGCTTCAGCAAGCCTGCTCTGTCCCTCTCATGCGTGTTACCTCCGCACGGTCCTTCGCCCTCGCCAGCGTCACCTCGTCCTCCTCCCTGAGTGGCACGCCACCCTTGATGGCACGAGAGCCGCACGTGCTCCTCCTCCACATGTCTGAGCAATAGCTCCAACAACTCGCTGTCAACTTGGGCCAGAGGCTCCAAGGCTTGGGCTTTGCCAAATTGGCAATGCCTAGCATCACAAATCAACAGTGAGGCTTGAACCTTGCAGATTGACAGTGCTCAAACGTCGCTAGATCGACAACACTTGAGTGTCATCAGATAGTAGTGAGGCACGATGGGCGGTGCTTGTCGGTCAATGACCGACTAAGGAAAAAAAAAAGGAAAAGAAAAAATAATGAAAAGAAAAGTAAAAAATAATTAGAAATTTGAATTTTTTAAATAAAAAAAAAAGAATGGATAAAATAAAATAAAATTAAAAAACATAAAATGATCAAAAGAAGTATATGGAGGAATATCAAGTTAAATAACAAACGGTGGAAAATATTTTACACTTCAATTTCAAGTTTCAACCGAACACTTAAAAATATTATAAGTTTCCTAAAAAATGACTTTCTTGAAAATCAAATTAGATATCGAATGTCACATTTTTTGCAAAACGAACATATCCTACAAAATTCAATGAAAGTTTTGGTAATGTAATGAAACTACGCAAGCAATTAAACTCTAAGTCAAGCAAGAAAACTATAAAATGGGGGAGCTTGTTGATTTGACAAGATTCTATACCTTTCCCTCCCCCCAAAAAAAAAAGCGGAAAAATATTTTTCTATAAAACCCTAGCTTTGATTGTCGAGTAAATATCACATTTTTTAGTGGTGCAAAAAAGAATATTTTCACTAGCGACTTTATTCAACGATAACTGATAATTAACAAGAGGGCAGGGCAATTAAAACCCTCAAATCAAATATGGATCAGATTGCTTGTGTAAAGTTTTCTTTACACTGATGGTGGTACATTCTCTAATTTTCGTTGATTATATATATACCAAAATCCTGTGGTCCCATGACTTTCAAAAGGGTCGAGGAGATTCTTCTTGTCCAAAACATAAAGAGCGTCTTGTATAGTCATCTTTCCCAACGAATGAA
The DNA here is from genome assembly GCA_014182735.1 of Corymbia maculata. NCBI lineage: Eukaryota > Viridiplantae > Streptophyta > Magnoliopsida > Myrtales > Myrtaceae > Corymbia > Corymbia maculata. The sequence continues at coordinate 29,154,115 of CM024689.1, forward strand.
GAAAGACGAAACAAAATTATTTTTCTGTCAAATCCAATATTAGAATATGTCTTGAATTGAGCTCGTCGAGGAAAACTATGAATTCATATAGGAGATTTCCTATTTGAGATGTCCGACCTTTATTCAATGGACATTGAAATATGAAAATAAAAAACCTAAAAGGAAAATCGAAATTGGACTAAGTTCCTCGTCAAAACGAGGAACTCACTTTCTTCATTGGATCTAAAATTCAGCCATAAGGTTTCCTAATTTTATTGGAGATTCAATCATGGGTCATAGTCTTAATGTCGTTGGTGCAGAGTGTACCTAGCTTTTGGAATAGTTGGGCACGAATTCAAGGTACTGCTTCTTTGTGAATTGCATTTAAGAGACAAGGGTTTGAACTTATAAATCTTATGATAAGATTTGTGAACTCATTTGTGAAATTAAGATATTAGCTCAGGAGAATTTATGGGGGCAAAATACTGTATAAGTAATTAGATATAATTGAAGGCTAAAAAACATAGAGAGTGTTTGAGTGGTTTGAATATAATTATAATTTCTATTTTATCGTTTCGTATATAGCGGAATCCTATAATATTATCCTTATGAAGTAGATTACATCTATCGAACCATATCATTATTATGTTTACAATTGCATTCGATTACTTGTATTTTACAATAGAGGGTTTGAATGTGTTGCGGATTGTTAGGCCCCAACGACCATATCATAGTCCAGATACTTCGAAATCATGTCAATGCTCAGGTAGTAGATTAAATTGGACAGGAAACCATGTCAGCAACCTGATCTAGGAACTGAAATCTCCAATGGCGAAAGGCAAAAGAGGAACCAACCTGCCAATTTTTCAAACACAACCTATCCAATCCAACATTTTATTACAACCCCAAAAGCGCACGCCACTACATTACCTAGGTTTCCAAGCAAATGGACGACCATACCAAAAAGCCAACATTCATGCAGAACATGTCATGAATCTTCATCCGTAGAGAGACGGCTGAACATGAAGGCGTCCCTCGTCCTCCCCTTGATCACGACGTACTTCCTCAGCAACCCCTCCCTGGTGAACCCGGCCTTCTCCAGCACCCTCTGCGACGCCTTGTTCTCCGCGTACACGATCGCTTCCACCCGCTCCAGCTCCGGCCTCTCCCCGAACACCTCCTTCACCGCCGCCCTCACCGCCTCGGTCGCGATCCCCCGCCTCCAGTAGCCCGAGCCCAGCGCGTAGCTCAGCTCCCCACGGCAGGCCTCCATCCGGTCCTCGTTCCGCGTCACGTAGAGGGACCCGACCGGCCTGCCGTCGAGGCAGATGGCCCGGTAGTAAGGGTGGGGGAGGGCGGTGCCGGCGATGTAGGCCAGGGCGTCGTCGCGGCTCGTGTAGGGCTCCCACCTGCAGAAGCGGGCGACTTCCGGGTCGGTGGCCCACACCATGAAGTCGTCGACGTCGGAGAGTTGCAGGGACGGAGGGAGATCTTGCCGCCGGCGCCGGCGCCTGAGGTGTCCGTGGTTTGCTGCTCCTGCTCCTCCATCGGAAGATCTCGAGTGTGGTGAACGGGGGTTGAGATGATGATTACTTCTTTAGGGGAAGATCGAGAGGAAGGGCGTTGTCACATCAGATGCCTTGAGATAAATGGTGATGATATTGGGAGAAGCTGCGGAGGATTGTGGGAATTAAAGGTTAAAGTGGATCGAATCAGATGAGGTCACGGACTGTCCTAAGACGGGGCTTTTCAGTGGTGGAGCTAGGAGTAGTCAATTGTAAATATTCGGCGGTGATAAGTGTGTGGACGGTGGTGCGTGGTGGAGGGGAAGATGGGGTCTTCTCAGGTGATGGCAAAGCTGAGATTTGCCCTCTCTCTTTCAAAGCAAAATTTGGTTTTATGGTCAAGTCAACCTAGATTGATTAAAATTAGTCATTAAGGAAGACTTCGGGCTTAGACAGAGGAGGTCAGAGGAGTCAGTGTGCAATTGGAATCTCGTGCATGCGATGGAAGAAGCACCTTGCTTTGAGGATATCAACCTTGTGAATGGTAGGTGGTCGGACACCAATAAATAATTCGCCGATTTTTATATGTCTTGATCTTGAGCAAATCCATGATGGATCTTATGTGAAGCTCGGGCCTATAATTATAGTACTTAATTAAACATGCAAGCTTCGAGTGAATAAATTGATTGACAGTGGTGTGTGCTCGAGGATAGATGGAGTCTTAGGTTAAGGAAAGCTAGGGTTTAAGAGAGTTTGGTAGCTTGGAGATTTGCAAGGGGTGGTAATTTGCTTCTTCCTTTTCTTTTCTTTTTCAAAGTAAGGATTTTGTGTATAGGTAGTAAATTGGTTTCGAGGTCATCGTCAACAAAGATTGATTAAAATTAGGCATTGACGAATATTTCGAGCGGAGGCACAGGAGCCAGTTCAATAGGAATCTTGGAACATGCGATGCCAGAATCACCCTTGCTTCGAGGAAATCAAAACTTGTGAGAACTCCAGCACAGTAGATGTGGTCGGGTACGCATTGATACTTGGCCAGTTCTTACATGTCTTGGTCTCGAGCAAGTCGTGTCGGTAAAGAGAGTTCAATCCCATCTCTCGCATGGAGCATCGGGCCTTCGATCACGGGACATCACGAGGTATGCAAGCTCTGAGTAAGAGGTGAAAAAATTGTCTGCAGATGGTCTTCATCAAGATTGATCATATACGATCAAGGCCTCTTGGGGACACTCCTTTTGCAAGAAAAGGAAGACATCCCAATCCATTTTTTTTTTTTTTTTGGTAAGAAAAGACATCCCAATCCATTGATGTCTCCTTCCACCTAACTTCGTCATGCCAGAAAGTACTGTCGTTTCAGAAGGAAAAAAAATTGAAGAATCTATAAGATCTTGCACGCAAAGTGGTCTGCATCGCAGAAATTACGCCGGACGGAAAGTAAAATCTCGAATGTATTGCTCCGAATGCAGCAATACAGCAAAAGATTTTGCCCTGACCACGAGAGATCTGTCTTAACCATGGAGTTCCACCAGTGATACTGAGCTCATCATCGCGGGGGCTGGCCATGAGCACATTGTCGACTTTGCAGATCAATCAGCTGACCATCCCGAAGTGCTTGCTACCATGAATCTTGGGTTTTCGGTAGTACATTTATGTTTTTCAACCAAGCTCGCATAAAATGATGGCGAGGGTTGACTGTTGGCAAACTCTCTAGATATCGCCATACTCGTGGTTGGAATGTTTCATTCGGGTCGCAACTATTGGTGCTCATCTCTAGCGAGTTCGTCGCCGCCCCCATCGAGTCGGAGGAAAACCGAAGTGAATCCCTATATCTGGCCTATAAACGAAACTTACTCGGGATATGCATAAACAACGCAAGAATTCTAAGAAGTTTTTACGAAGTCTGCCACAAAAAGTAGCAGCAAACTGGTGGAAAAATTAGTAGCATTTGTGCATTACTTTCATCGACCTGGGTGTATGGCAGCCTTGCCTAGACTTGGGGGAGGCTTGGAGGCCGTGGCGAGACTGGCCTTGCCCAGGTTTGGGTGAGGTCACCGAGGGCCGCGACCCTCGCTGGTGACCTCACCTTGGTCTGGGCGAGACCGCCGATGAGGGTGGCCGGTTTGACAGGGGCCACAACCTTCACTGGCCGCCGGCGAGGGCTTCACGGCCCTTGCATAGTGGCTGGCAGCCTCGTTGGAAGGGAGGAAAAGACTAAAAATATTGTTCTGGCCACCGCCGCCGGTGGGGGATGGGCAAAGGAGGAAGAGACAAAAAAATTAAAAGTTTAGAAAAAAAAATGACAAATCGAAAAATCAAAAAAATAATAAAAAAATCGAAAAATAATAAAAAATAATATTAAAATATTGTCATTTTCTACTAGTCTTCCTCGCCGGCGCCGGAGTTAGCGTCCACATCAATGCCGGCCTTGCTTGGGTCGCCCTCGCCAAATTTGGCCGGATAGATTAAATTGACACAATCACAAAAGGTTTAGAATTGAATTTGTCAAAAAAAGTTTAGGATTGAATTAACACAACTGCAATAAGTTTAGGACATTTGTTTGGCAATTCTACCAAAAGTCTAGTAATGTTGGAAAACAGAGGAACCAATCTGCCAAATTTCAAGCACGATCTATCCAAACCCACAATTTATTACAATAACGTACGATGTTTTCCAGGCAAACATAAGACAACTCCGAAGTCAATTTGTGCCCTAAAATGGGAAGCAACGTTCATGCTGATTGCTGGAACATATCAAGAATCGTCGTCGGTGGAGAGACGGCTGAACATGACGGCGTCCCTGGTCCTCCCCTTGAGCGCGAAGTACTTCCTCATCACCCCCTCCCTTCGGAACCCGGCCTTCTCCAGCACCCGCTGCGACGCCTCGTTCTCCACATCCACCACCGCCTCCACCCTCTCCAGCTCTGGCCTCGCCCCGCCGAACACCTCTGCCGCCGCCATCTTCACCGCCTCCGTTGCGATGCCACGCCCCCAGTAGCCCGACCCCAGCACGTAGCCCAGCTCCCCCCGGCAGGCGTCGCTCGCGGCCTCGTTCCGGGTCACCGAGAGGGACCCGACGGGCCTGCCGTCAAGGCAGATGGCCCGGTAGTAAGGGTGCGGGAGGATGGTGCCGGCGATGTAGGCCAGGGCGTCGTCCCGGCTCGTGTAGGGCTCCCACCGGCAGAACCGGGCGACGTCCGGGTCGTCGCCCACACCATGAAGTCGTCGACGTCGGAGAGTTGCATAGGGCGGAGAGAGATCACGCCGGCGCCGCCTGAGGTGTGAGCGGTTTGTTGCTTCTGCTCCTCCATTGGAAGATAAGGCGATGATAACTTCTTTGAGAGAAGATGAAAGGAAGGGCGTTCTTTATATATCAGATTTCGTCGAGATCGATGGCGATGACGGCAGGAGCAGTTGCGGAGAAGTTGCGAGTCAAAGGTCAAAGTCGATGGAATCAATGGGGTCGTCATGGGCTGGCCAAAGATGGCGACGTTTTGAGTTGGGAGCAAGGAGTAGTTTATACGGCGGTGACGTGGCATGGAGGGCGGCGGCGGCCAATGGAAGATACGTGGAAGATACAGATCCACGACACGACAAGTATTTATGTTTATTTGCGTCCGACGGCCGGCGACCTCGGACACCTCTCCGACCAGCCCACCCTCCTTCCGAACTCCAAGATTTTACCTTCCCTCTCCCGTTTTCCATGGATCCCTCGCCCCCCGCGATCGCTCTCCGACCGTTCGAGCTCTCCGACGCCGGCGACTTCCTCTCGTGGGCCGGCGACGACAGGGTCACCCGCTACCTCCGCTGGGACTCCGTCCCCTCCCTGGAGGCCGCCGAGTCGTACCTCCGGGACGTCGCCATCCCCCACCCGTGGCGCCGCTCCATCTGCCTCGGCAGCCGCTCGATCGGGTACGTCTCCGTCAGGCCCGGGTCCGGCGACGAGCGGCGCCGCGCCCACGTTGGCTACGCCGTCGGGGCCGAGTTCTGGGGGCGGGGGTTTGCGACGGCGGCGCTGAGGATGGCCGCCCGCCGCGTGTTCGACGAAATGCCTGATCTGGTGAGGTTGGAGGCATTTGTGGAAGTAGAGAATAAAGGGTCTCAGAGGGTTCTGGAGAAGGTTGGGTTCGTGAAGGAAGGGCTCCTAAGGAAGTACGGGATTTGCAAAGGCGAGGTCAGGGACATGTACGTGTATAGCTTGTTGTCTACAGATGAGATTTTGGGTTGATCGAGGAAGAAGAAGAATGATGCAATTAAGGTCTTTGTAGTATTGCTACCATAGCAGCCGAGGATCATATCGACCGAGGGACTAATTCATTAATCAAGTTCGACTCGGTTGTTCCAATTAACAGGGTGCTCATGCTCTGTCTGAGCTCAGCAAAGCTTGGCTTTTGATTTTGATCTCTACGGGATAGAGTATTTTCAGCTATCTATGAAAATTTCAGTCACAACCTTGAATTCAAGTGTATAATTTGAGATCATGTCTCCTTAATGACATAATTTAAAACCCATCATGGGTTTTTTCCCTCGTACAAGCAAAGACCGGGACATGTCCAATCTTGTGCCACAAAATGCATGTGCATACACATGAATATGTTAACAAAAGTATATGTACGGGTGTTCATTAATTAATTAGACTAGCAGATTGCATGATTCAAAATAATTTGAAGCTCGAGCTTGACTTAGTTCAATCCTCGTGCTAATTGAATTCAGAGAGGTCTTAGCTCGAGTAACTTATGATCGGCTCGCACTAAACTTTGAACGGCAGCAGTTTGTTGATAACTTGATGTTTCGACTATTGTTAGATCTTCACAAGACATTCCCCAGTCAATTCATTGGATCTCAAATGGCTTGCACTACTGAACGCAATAATTGGGACACTAGGACGAAGTGGTTGGGCCGACCCCAAGGCACATGATAGGTGCTGGGCCTGAACGTCCCATGCAACATAGTTTTCTAGGTTTCATCTCAGGGTCCATTTATTCCGAAAAAAATAGTTTCCTCATTTTTCGGCATTTGGTTCGCTTGAGAAAATTAGTTAACGAAAAATATTTGCCTGATCAAGTGGAAAAGGACTTTCTATTTCCTCTTTGAAAGAATCATAAAATATTTTCCAAAATATAAGTAGGTATTAGTGCTTGAATTTGAAACTCTACACTTGGATACGAAAACCCCAACTTAGTTCTTGGGTTTAAGCATTCAAGACCAAGTCTCCTAGCAACTGGGCTTGGATCCATTGAGGCTAGGCCGGGACCCTAGTGCTCAAGCCTAGGTCCTCGATGCCTACCCCCTGGTGCTTGTACCCAATACTTTGGCACTCAAACTCGGGTCAATAAAAGTTGTGCTCGAGCTTGAGCTTTGGTCCCAACCCTAAGACTTAGGCCACAAAGACCATGTGGGGGTCATTAGCGCTCGACCTTAGGTCCTTCTTTAATTAAACGTTTGTTCTTATAAAAAAAAATTATAAAAAAATTGAATCAATTTTTTTAAACCAAATTTTTTATTATTTTATTTTTCTTTTCTCTTTTTTTTTTTTCTTTTCATTTATCCTTCTTCCTCCACCAACCGCATGCCTCATCAATGGCCAACAATCTAATGACCAGCTATGACAAATGTTGATAAGCTCGAGCTCAACTGAGGCTCGACAATCAACAAAGAAAGAAAAAAAAGCTAAAAATAATTTAAAATTTTGAAATATTCTTTGCCCAAGATGTAGTCATGAGATTAAAATCATTTTCCAAATAAAACTCAAATATCAGAAAAAATTTTCGATCACATATCATCAAATAAAGAAAAACTAATCATTTTCTTGAAAAACAATTTATCAGAAAGTATTTTCTCCATAATGAAGTTTTCGCTTAACCGAACGCACCCTCAAAAAGATTTTTTCGATGCTTAAGTTAGCAAGAGAACTAGGCAATGGGATGACTCACCTGTCCTGGGCTTGCCGGGCTGTGGGTTCGCGCCTAGGTTGGGCTCGAATCGTCCTTTCTGGGCCTTGCTCGTGGATTCCCATCCCCACTTTCCTTCGTGAATAAGGGAAGTGGACGAAGATGATCAAGGCATGGAATTAGAGGTGGTCACTCATCGCATTTCTCTATCACTTTCTCTCCCGCGAACCAGCATTCTCTCTCTTGCACACACCTACGTGTGCGCATTAATGCTCGTATAGCTTAAACTCACATGGAATGATACTAAATTTGGCCCTCTGATTTAATCAATTTTTTGCAATTGGGTCCTCAATTTTTCTTTTGGATGCACGTTATGTCCTCTAACTGCAATGTACTTGATTGCCCCCTTCTTTCGAGGGTCATCTAGAAGACCTTGTTGCACAGGGATATTGCTGCCATCAATACATTTACAATTTGAGGAAGCTTTAGACGTAAAAATGTCACGTCTCTCTCAAGTACTTATACCCTTGTACACGGATATTGTTTAGATGTTTAAATTTGAGGAAGCTTTAGATGTAAAAATGTCACGTCTCTCTCAAGTACGTATACCCTTGTACACGGATATTGTTGCCATCAATAGATTTACAATTTGAGGAAGCTTTAGACGTAAAAATGTCACGTCTCTCTCAAGTACTTATGCACTTGTTTCTCATCTCTCTCTCTCTCTTGCTTTCTCTCTCATACTTTAATGATTCAAGTATATTTTCTATCACCTTTTTATTCAAACCCATAGAATTGCTTGACCAGCCTTGACCCGTGCTCGAGTACACCAATAAAAATCTGAGTTCGAATATCAATATATTTGAACATTCTTTTGGAGCGATCCTTACTAGAAGCATGGACTGGCGTGCTCCACTTACCATGTGGGCTCAAAGTAATGCCTCACCCAATGTGAAACTGAGTGATTGCCAATTGAAGTTGAACACTCAAACTGTATAAGAGAAAGAGAACGAGAGAAAAAATAATATATTATCTGTCAATTCTATATTTGAACTCTCAAAAGTCTAATTTTTCAATGGTGCTATTCAACGGCCATTATCGCTTGATCAAGGAAGAGATGCCATCTGACAAGATACGAATTTCATCGCTAGCTATGAGTTTGAAAAAGATGGCTTCAAGATCAACGAAGACTTGACGTCCCTGATCTTGCCACATGGCTCATTGGACCAAGTCAAAATGATGCCATGATCTTGCCTTGGTCCTGATGCGTGTCTTTTGAGTTAGCTAGTTTTATTAGTTTTGCAAAAAATAAATAATTTATAAAATATTTTCTTAAAAATAATCATTTACATCGCCCTCAAAAATTAATAAACAATAAATATTTTTGTAGACATGAGTTATTATTGATAATGAAAATATTTTTCATTATTAATTATTTCAAGTGATACAAATGATCATTTTTATGTTTTTCAAATCATCTATTTTTTCGTGATATAAACAGAGCTTTTAAAATTCTGAAAATTGAGTCAACAATGCTAGGGCATTTAAATCTTGTGTTTCATGATTTTTGATAAACTAAATCTATTACAACTTGTTTTTATATAGACGTTATTTTGTAAACGACATTTGAACTTTCTTAGAAGTCATAATGTCGTGGGTCCTCGTCAGACTCTCTGACCATTTTCAAAATGACAATGGCTCCCGAAGGAGGTCATGGGCTAACGTGTTGAAAGTCAAGGCAGAAAACCTCCCCGACCGATTGAAATCTGAATTTCCACCGAAAGGACCAACCTAAAAAAAATAATAATAAAGAAGAAAGATGTGAAAATTTTTGTTTTATTCCCTCAACTTCGAAGTTGGTGTGCATAAAACCTTTAACTTTTCAGAATTGCATTTAACCCTCGAATTCTCATATTAGCTTTATTTGGCACGAATTCTCATATTAGATAACCCTCTAACCTTTTCCTTTAGCATTGACTGCGCGGATGTCTTTCGAAGATAAAGTGCGCCAGTTTCTTTATTTTGTATTAAATGTCCTTTCTCCTCTCAGTTCCAATAGATAATATATTATATATACGAAGAAGGAAAATGCAAATCCCGGGGGACAAAATGCAAATAAACATTTAAGAAGTCCAAAGTTGAAGGGAAACGAACTCTTTTCCAAAGATTATTGTACATGGCGATATATAATATCCAATCCGATCATATATAGGTGGGTTTTCAATGGTGGTACCTTTTTTTTGTCAAATTGGTCGTGTTGTCCGATAAATTTGCCCGATCAATGATGACGAGGATTGAAAACAACACCGACGAATGATATGCCTTGACCAACTGAATGATTATAATGTGTTCCTATTGTGAAATTTGATGGTCAACTACTATGTCCTTGTTGCTAGGCCCTTTGTTTACGATTGACAATCAAGTTAACTCCTAATAAAGCAATGGATTTGGGGTAAACAACATTGATGTTTCAAAGATATTTTGCCAAGTTAACATAATATAATCTACATAAATGAGATAATTACCCAATCATTCATAAATTTATTATATAGATGTTGATTTAGTTTTAAACTTTCCAATTTTGCCAATTTTGGTATGAACATTTGCCTGAAATTTTAATATAACTCTTATGACTAATTTTCGCCGAAAATTGTTGATATGGCAATTGATTCATCAACGGTTGTCCTAAGTGGCACATTACCACATTAGCAATTTTCAGTGAAATTTGGTCAAAGTGGCTACATTAGAATTTTGCACATAGGTTCAAACTAAATTAACAAAATTGAAAATTTCAGAAAATCGTTGATATGGCAATTGATTCATCCGCAGTTGTCCTAAGTGGCACATTGCCTCGTTAGCAATTTTTAGTGAAATTTGGTCAAAGTGGCTACATTAGAATTTTGCACATAGGTTCAAAGTAAATTAGCAAATTAGCAGAATTGAAAATTTCAGAACTAATAAATATTCATACTATAGGTTTAAAACTAATTAGACTATTTCTCCTCTACATAAAGACTTGAATACATTGTCCATCCATCTCGAAATTTGAGTGGTCATGTGAACAATGTCATTTCTCATTAGACCATTTGTAGTAATGCCAATTATGGGCTAGTCGAGTTAGACTTTAAACAATAGTATGTTGACATAACGTCTATTATTTTCACTCCATTTTGGTTTAATTTGGTCTACTTTAACATTAGAACTTAGGTCACATCAACCTTCTTTAGATTATGGTGGGAGAAGTGCAAAAGCAGGCAAATGTCTATATAATATAGAGATTATAAGAGAGTCCATGATTTGAACCTATTGACATCTCCACTCCTTCATTTAAAAACTCAAACCATTGAGATTATGGATCTAACTATATATTATCCATTACTTCTTCTCGCTCCAATCATTCCATAGAGAGATATTATCCATTACTACTTCTCGCTCCAATCATTCCATAGAGAGATTATAGTGCACTCAACACGAAGGAAGTGCACACATAAGATTTTTCATTCATTAATTGCGTGCCTTTCTCAACCTCGAGTAAATCCTTCACGAGCCAATTTGAGTTTCATAAAAATGCTTAATTCGCAATCTTCTTTTATTCCGTTTCACACCCGTGGTTGGAGTACAATTATAGCTACGGACTACGGTTGCGTTTGGGAAGACTTTTGGAGAAAGTCTTTGGGAAAATATAAATGACTTTAAGTTAAAGGGGTTTTTTAAAATGCAAACTGTGTTTGGTAAATTATAATCTAAAAGTTCATTGTGAAGTACTTTGAGCAAAATAATTTTTCAAATTTCTTTTATTTACAAAGGGCTTTTGTCATTAAAAAAGAAAAGAAAAAAATAGTTGATCGGCGAAGGATAGCCACTAGCGATAGCCAGCCTCTAACATCTAAGGCTGCAAGACCTCAAGCGGCCTCCTGAGATCACTAGCGAGAGCCACTTGGGGTTGGGCAAACCTCAATGAGAGTCGGGTGAACCCTGACTAGGGTCGTGCGACCCTTGCAACCCGTCATGGAGGCTGCATGACCTAGATTTGGATCACTACAGCTAGTTGCAAGTCACGCAACCCAAATTGCGCAGCCCCTCGCGGAGGTGTCATCGCAACTCAGATTGCACAGCCCTCATGAAGGTGGCACAATCCCCAACGACAGTCGCCTATCACCATGACCATGTCGGCGTCTCTCTAGCTCGTCATCGGCCTCTCGCATCCATGTGCAACTCACTAGCCAATCTCAACAGAGAAGAAGACGAACAATGAAGAAGAAGATGAACTATGTCATATAATGAGGGCAAAAATGGAAAAACAAAAAGTTAGCAAGGATAGATTCAGAAGAAAATTTTTTATACCCCGAGCCTTGGGCATGCTGAGAAAGCTGAAAGCTCAAGGCAGCCTAGGACTTGCCTTGGGCTTTTTAGCCTTATGAAGACAAGTTTTTTTTTTTAATGGGGTTTGGAAAAATTTTCCCAAACACCCAATAATTGGCCAAAGGAGCTTTGGGAGTCCAAAACCCCTTCCCAACGCCATTCCCAAACGCACCCTACTTCCTCCAGCTCCAGGAGGGCTTTTCTCTTGCACACTCACATTCGCACGAATTTTGATGCAAATACACATAATTGTATCCGAGGGTATGCATCAGATTGGGTCAATCAACTCTCTCTTCATCCTCATTTTACATCCTCCTATCATACTTCTTATACATTACAATTCTAGTTTCCCTAATCCTAACACTTTCACGCTCTTGATTTTTTTTTTTTAAAGAGAATATGCTATTTGCACATCCTCGGTTTTGTTACATATTCTACGGAGTACGTGCCTTTGAAGTGTAAAATATAGGTTTTTTCAAAACGTGAAAGAGCATAAAATCATACATTCTTTACTATGAAAAAACTATGAAGTGTTGAATTTATGAAATATTGCACGAATGACAAAATAATGGATCTATGTAATTATAATAAAATGATGTACTTTTTCTTCAAAATCTTGTCCATAATCGCAAATGTTTGATGTCATGCGACAATGAAAACCATCTAGAAAGAGTACATTATTCCAACTGATACGAGCTTTGTACGTATTCGCACATTTCTTGGACGCCACCAAACTACATTTCCTATTACAAACGTACATATTTTAATCAAATGGACAATAAAATTATCGACCATATTGCGTCTTTTTCTTATAATAAATTGCACATCATTCAAGGAAAATGGATCCCAGATGAGCCAAGCCAATAAAATTAACTTCCCACCCACGATCTGAAGACTTTGACTCCTCCATCGATGCAAACTCATATGCACCTCTCTTGTTCTGACCAAAATATATAATATACACACTTCCCTTGCAATGAAGGAAAAATATAAAACATATAAACACGAGTAGGATCTTATGGTTAGACCTAAATTAAGTGTTCCCATCAACTTCATAAATTAATGCTTGATAAAAATAAAAATAGAAACTTTATAAATTAAGGAAGAAAAGAAAAGGGAAGGATGCAAAGAAACATACCCAAGCCCACGTGGAATATTTTATTACTTAGTGCATCCTTCTTCTTTTTTCTTTTGACCAGTGGCACACGCAATGAGAAAGAGGGGATTGAAACTTAGAGTCAGAAATATGTGTACTACATATAGGCCAAAATGGTACAATACACTCTGGTTTTTGGGAGGTGATCAACCACCTTAGCATTTTGCATTCTCATTCATCAACTTCATAGCAACTTCATAGATTAGGGAAAATATAATTATAATAATAAGGAGTGTTGTTGTGGAATGATGGGGAATATAATAATCCGCCACTTGTCGATTTTTTTAATTAAATTGATGAGAAAGCGACCGTATTTCACATCTCTAAATTATTTTTTTAACATCCAAGTGCTATGGTTATTATGATGATGTGACATCATCGAGTCACTTACATTGATACACACTTAAAATAATTTCTACACACCGCCATTTCAAAAGTTTTTTTCACACGTATGTTAAAATATGTTATTAGATGAATGACATGTGGATAAAGTCGGTTACCCAACGATCTTTAAATATAAACGTCTCCCGATCATTGATGAATGTGCAAAATGTTACTTATATTAGTAATGGACCTGATAGATTAATAAACAATAAAACAATCATAAATTCGCATGAATAGTTAATGATAACAGAAATGATGAAAGTAAAATTTGTCATGATATGATCACATAACATCTCCCATAACGCGACATCTATATATTTAGGTGAAATGCAGTTTCCTCTCATTTTTATTTTTTTAAATTATGCCCACGACAACATAAATATTTTAAAATTTTTTTGGTGTCACTAGAGACTCAAACTTGCCCATTGTGACACAAATACCCTAATCTAGTTTTGTGCCATACATGTGTAACATATATACTATCTATTTGAGTTACGTCTAGATTATAAGTTTAGGGTTTTCTATGAGACAAAAAAGTTCGGGATATTTGTGACACACTAAAAAAGTTCGAGGTATTTATATTACAATGAACATAGTTTGAAATTTTTTGTGGTATTAACTCTTTTAAAAATTACCCATGCATAATCTAAATTTATTCTATTTCTTTAAAGGAAATATCTCCTTTTTGTTCTCCACTTTCATAAAAAATTTTCATCATCGAAAGGCCAAAATTGGGAAACCATCGAAAATATAAAACAAACAGTACTTTGTAAATTTAAAAATTGAAAAAAACTACTCAAATTCATTTACAAAAAAGCAGGTGGCAGGCATCGATTTTGGTTACTATCACATGGAACGTATCTTGTATGATTATAATAAGATGGGTGGAAAACAATTTTTAAATGTACAATGAACAATTTCACCATTCACAAAAATATTTAGATATAAATTATCGTCATATTTTTTTATTAATTAATCATTTCAAATGATATAAATTATTTTCATAAAAATATATTTCAAATTATTCATTTTTCATGAAATAAAAATTTAATTATTACGATGTCGTCTCTTTCCTTCCATTTTTAGTAATATATGGCAACGTTCCAAGTTCAACTTTCCTATCTACTTAAATGGAAATGACAAGTGAAGTGAGATCACATCATGATCTTCCATTAAATTAAGAACATGAGCCGTAAACTCGCAAACTTGCATAATATAATCCTCGAGAATTTGTCCGAAATACAAGGAATATCCTGTTGAACATGCACGACTTTGTCTGATCTTCAAAGCGAGGCGAGGGAGAGAGAGGGGAGGACGAGCGTCTTTAAGATCACTCGCCACCTCCACACATACTCGCACTCTTGCAAGCGCTAAAGGTGAGCGTATTGGACAGTCCAAATCGAGATTGGACCGGACCGGACCAAATGAGTCGATTTGATTTGGTTTCCGAAGGCATCGATTCAGTTTCCGATTCAATAAAAAATGGAGCTAGTGACTTTTGGTCCAGTTCCCAATTCCGAGGGGAACTGAATTGGACTGACTTTTTTTTTAAAATATATATTTTTAATTTCTTTAAAATAATAATTTATCCTCAAATAGACTATATTATTTCTTAAAAAAACACACATACAAACTTAAATACAAATGGAGTTTGACTTTTTAGTATGTGAAAACATATGTGATTGATTTTATCGAGACCATCCAAGAATCAAACCGGATCGATCGATCCACAGCACAGCAACTCTTTAGTGGAAATAAAAAAGAGGTTAGTTTCGTCGAATCGGATCAAACCGGAATCAACGGTTTGGTCCAATTCCTAGTTCCACATTGGAACCAAACCGGACCGGGAACCTATCATCCCTAGCAAGTGCAATAGGGGTGAACATATTAAATCGCCCAAACTAGGAATCGGCTGGTCCAATCCGATCGCCTAAAATAAGAATCACCCGGATTAAGACTTGATGGACTGGTTTGGTCCGGTTCTTGAGGGCATTGATCTAGTTCTTGATTCCGGGGGAAACTGAACCAGACCCAACCGACTCTTTTTTAAATATATATATTTTTAATTTCTTTAAAATAACTATAAATCTTAAATTAGTAATAACTCTAGTATTTTTTTAAATTTTTTTTATATATATTTTTGTTAAGTGGCCAATTCCATTGGACCGGACCCCAATCTCAAAAAATGAGAACTAGTCCTCCCATTCTATTCTCGATTATTAGATGAAATCAGAGCGGACTGAAAACCGATACGCCACACGGAGGGCCACAAGGTGTTCCATCTTTCTTTTGCTTCCTCCAGAACCGACGACGAAGCATTTAAGCGGGGTGAAGATGTTGGATATATTGTTAATATAATCCAAATAATATGTTCACATACAAGCCCAATAGGTAAAAGCATGGTTATTTGGGCCCATATGGGCTGGAGCCCAATAACTTGCATATATAAACTCTAGGGTTTCCCTACGCTGGAGGTAACACTGTTGAGCGTTCCAAACTTGACGTCTCTTGGTGTAATACTTCAAGTATCACAAAACACTTTCTTCTCTCTCAAACCTATAACCTCCAACATTCTTGAAGTATTAGGTTCGTGTGTCGATTTGAGCAAGTAAGGTGTTTTCTTGAAGATTTCATCAAGACGAATTCAAAGGTATAATTTACTTTCGATTTCGACGGTGGTATTGGGCGGGATCGAGTTTCAAGTTTCGAGTGATTGAAATCTTTGATTCAAAAATCCAAAAATTATAGCCAATTTTAGAGGGTGAAACCACTTGGGCTTTGTTCTAATCGTCGATACGAACGTTTTGAGTGGTCACTCGCGTCGATCGGAGGTCGGACGGAGAAGTTACGGCACCTGGAAGTTTCCATTGGAAAATCCTACGAATTTCCAGCGAATTTCCAGGGAATTTCCAGCGAATTTCGGCGAAAGAGGCAGTCCATCTTAAGGTTTTTGGGCGCTCCAAATCTGTTTTTTTTTTTTGGGGTTTTGTTTTGGCAAGCGGTTTGATAAAGGTTAAGAGAGTTATTCGACTTTGTGGTTCCGAAGACTTCAAGGTGCACTCTTTTTAACACTTTGCTCTGATTATAATGGCAAAGCGTAGTTCCTATGATATTCTAAAGTTGCAATCTTTTGATGTTACTGAGTTTCATGGATGGAAATTACATGTTCAATTTGGCATGAAAGAACGTGAGATATTCTATACTTGTGTTAAGTGACTTTGCATCTACCATTGAAGATGTGGATGAATATCAATGGAACAAATATGAAGATTTTTGTAGAGATTACTTGTTGAACTCTCTAAATCCTAATCTGGCTATGACCTATAGTGAATATAAGACGGCGAAAGAGATATGGGATCACTTGAATGCTCAGTTCCAAAAACAAGATGGGCTCTCTAAAACTCTATTAGCGGAGAAATTCTTTGACTTTAAATTCACTATGAATTCAAGCATTACCTCTCAGTTAGTTGAATTTGAGAACATGAGGAACAAGCTGAAAGATGATAACTCTGATATGTCCGATAATCTCTTTGTCGGTCTTGTATTGAGTAAGCTACCAACTGAATGGAGTTCTTTCAAGACTGAAATGCACAGACTGAAGGTATAGATGGGACTGGACGAATTAAAGAGGTATATTCACATTGAGGATCAAAACATTACTAGAAAGAGTTTGGAACAAGTTGGACAACAACAGTTAGCTGCCAACTTAGTTTCACACTCCAATAAACTTCAGAAAAGGTTCAAGTCACCAAAAGGTGAATCCTCTTTACAGTTAGAGGCCAAAAAGACTATCTCCAAAAAGAAGAAGAAGGGTAAGTGCCATAACTGTGGAAAGTGGGGTCACTTTGGCAGCGAGAGTGTAAGTTACCAAAGAAGCCAAAGGATGACACACCACAAAATAAGGCTAATATGCTAATTAATGAATCTGAGCCTCGGGCCTTCGTTGGAATGATGAAGAATGGAAAGGCCTGTGTCTCTTCTGAGTGGTGGTTGGACAGTGGCGCTACTTGTCATGCTACAAATGACAAGAACTTACTCACTGAGGTCACAGAAGTGAAAGACACTGTGGAAAATTGCAATGGTGGTGAGGCAGATGTGACTCATGCTGGAACTGCAAACTTGATGCTTTCTTCAGGTAAATTACTAACTCTGAAATATGTTAGAGTAGTACCTTTACTTAAAAAGAATTTGATATCTATGAGTTTACTTGATAAAGCCGGTATGTCTTTTTCAACTATGAATGGTAGAGTAACTTTATCTGTTAACTCATGTTATTTCGGTTGTGCATTCATGGTTGATGGTATGTATAGGTTGAGTTTAAATACTGATAGCATGAACCATGTGAATTCTACTTTGATTGATCCAAAGTTGCTACACAATAGACTTGGACATGTGAATTACGAAAAAATGCAACATCGGCTAGAACTCACAACATTCCATTAGACACTTCTATTCGATTTGACAAATGTGAAGTGTGTGCACAAGCTAAGATCACTAGAAAACCCTTTAAATTGGTTTCTAAAAGCACACAACTTCTTGAGCTAATACATTCTGACATTTGTGACTTTAGAAATTACATTACTAGAGGTGGTCGGAAGTATCTAATAACATTCATAGACGATTTTTCTAGATATTGTCATGTCTATTTATTGAAATCGAAAGATGAGGCTTTTGAAAAATTTAAGATTTTCAAGTCTAGAGCAGAAAATCAACTCAACTTAAAAATTAAGAGATTTAGGAGTGATAGAGGAGGAGAATATACAATGACAAGGTTCAAGGAATTTTGTGCTTCGAAAGGTATAATACTTGAAACCACTGCTCCTTATTCACCCCAATCAAATGGTGTTGCCGAGCGTAAGAATAGAACGTTAACTGAAATGTTAAATTCTATGTTACTTACAGCTGGCATGCCTTCCTTCTGCTGGGGAGAAGCAGTTTTAACTGCTAATCACATCTTGAACAGGTTGCCGCACTCTAAGTTGTCTAAGACACCTTATGAGATATGGCATAAGCGTCCTTGTAGATATGATATTCTTAAGACTTGGGGTTGTATTGCTTATGTGAGCATACAAGATCCTAAGAGACTTAAGGTGGGACCTAGAACCATTACTTGTGTATATCTAGGTAGTGCAGAAGATAGTGCTGCAAATAGGTTTTTAGATCTATCTACTAACACAGTGATAGAATCTAGAGATGCAGTATTCTTCGAAAACAAGTTTCTCAGAGATCAAGGCTTGAATGTTTCGGATCTACGAGATATGATTTCAGAATCTCCTGTAGAATCTGAAGTAGGCCCTTCTGACACTAATTCCACACAGCTGGCTGTTGAACAATTTCCAATTAGAGTATCTACAAGAGAGAGTTTCTAAAAGTTTTGGTGAGGACTTTGTTACTTACCATCTCGAGGATGATCCATTCTCCTATCAAGAAGCAATGAGATCTAGAGAATTCTTATTGTGGGCAGAAGCCATAGATGATGAAATGAGCTCTCTATTGCAGAACCACACTTGGCAGCTAGTAAATTTGCCAAAAGGGGCTAAGACTATAGGCTGTAAATGGGTATTGAAAAAGAAACTGAATGGTGATAGATCAATAGCCAAATACAAAGCACGTTTAGTAGCTAAAGGCTATAAACAGCGAGTGGAATAGATTATTTTGATGTCTATTCACCTGTGTGTCATCTATCAACTATAAGAGTTCTTCTTACTTTGGCATCTATTGAATACTGTGTAGTGCATCAAATGGATGTAAAAACAGCTTTCTTAAATGGGGAATTAAATGAGGAAATTTACATGGAACAACCGGAAGGATATGTTATAAAAGGTCTTGAGGACAAAGTTTGTAAATTAAACAAATCCTTGTATGGTCTTAAGCAAACACCTAAGATGTGGCATCTTAAATTTGACAAAGTGGTAAAGAGTTATGGCTTTCAGTCTAGTTATTCAGATAAATGCCTTTACCATCGTTTTATGTCAAATAAGATAGTCATCATTTGCTTGTATGTTGATGACATGTTAATTCTTGGTTCCGATCATTCTGTAGTGAGTGACGTGAAAGCTACTTTAGCTAGAGAATTTGACATGAAAGATCTTGGTATTGCTAATACCATTCTTGGCATGAAAGTAAGCTTTAAACGGCAAGTCATCTCCCTTAGCCAGACTCATTATATTGAGCAACTACTTTCTACTTGGGGATACGATAAGTGTAAACCGAGTGAGACACCATATGATTATAATAAAAGACTGAGTCCTAATGAAGGAACCAATGTGGATCAGTTAAAGTACTCAAAACTGATTGGTAGTCTCATGTATGCTATGAGTTGCACTAAACCCGACATAGCCTTTACAGTTGGCATGCTGAGTCGTTTCACTAGTAATCCTAGTAAAGAGCATTGGGATGCCCTCAATAGGCTAATGAGATACCTTAAAGGTACTAAAGATTATGCTCTCTATTATTCTGGTTATCCTCCAATTGTGGATGGATATTCTGATGCCTCATGGTGTTCAGATATTGGAAATAGTAAGTCCACCAGTGGATATATATTCACTTTGGGTGGAGCTGCTATTACTTGGAAATCCAAACGACAGACTTGTATTGCATTGTCATTAGCCTCGGTGGAATCAGAAATTTTGGATAAAGCATTAGCCTCTCGGCTAAAGATTAATTCTTTAAGCCTATTCTTACGTGAAATCAGGTCCAAGTGGATAAAGAATGTGAGACTTGATTATGGATATTCCTTTTTGACTCGGCTAAAGATTAATTCTTTGGAAGCCTAAAGATTAATTCTTTAAGCCTATTCTGTGATAATCAAGCAGCTGTCCAAGTCGTTAATAATGCTCTCTTTAATTCAAAACGAAGACATGTGAGACTGAGACATGCGTTGTTGAATTATCTGAGAGAACAAGGGGTTATCACCTTGATCGATGTGAGATCGAAGGATAACATAGCCGATACTCTCACTAAAGGTATGCCTAAAGATTGATTATTCAAAACAGTGGGGGAAATGGGGTTAAAGACTACATAGGCAAGTCTTAATTACCATTTACTTACCTTCTAATTGTGTGTTTTGAATTATCAAATCTTCTTTTTTTGGCCACAATGATAAGCACAGTTTATATGTTTCATCGATGTTCACGATTCTTGATTAATTTGAAAAGGGTGAGTTGTCTCATTCCAAACTTGATGAAGATGACTTTAACCTAATTCAAAGGTTCTATTAGGGAAGATTGTGTCATTCCAAACTTGATGATACAATTCAACTAAGTTGGATTATCCTTTTAGTTAAATGATCTCATTCCAAACTTGATGCTAGATTATTTGACTTTAAGGAATCAGTAACTGTGACATTCCAAATTGAAACATAGAAACGGTTGTTTACATAAGAAGCCTGTTGGTCTTGTTTTTAATTGAAACTTGATATTACACAACTAAGTTATTGTAAGTGATTTGACTATTGGTCTTGTTCTTTTGAAACTAAACAATAGTTATTCTCCTACAAATAAACTTAAGTTGATGGCTCTTTGTAAATCATATTGTTTAGGTCTTGTTCATAATTTATGAAACTGACTTGATGCTTATGAACATGATATTATGATGCTTTATGACATCAATATATGTTCTTCTCTGCCTGATGGAATGGTGCTAAGTTTTTATTCAAATGATTGAATTCATAATAATATGAAATTCATATTTGACATTCTACGAGGGGATGGCGAGAGATGGAGGAGAGCTTCATGAGTAGAATCTTGACCAGGATGATCTACTTGATGAATGAAGATGTTATTTAGAGCATGTGGAGACTTGATTGTTTACCTATATTGCTTATTTTGATGGAGTCCATTTATTTGAGACTTGCATTTTGCTATCTCTATTTTGTGAACATTATTATGATTATTTCTTATATTTGTAAGGCCTTGGACTATTTTGACTGGCCTACTTATACTTGACTATTATACATATGTTGGTTGTGAACCGAGTCTAAAATTTATTTTAGGAGTTAGGATTTGGATGAGTTTAGATTGAATCTAAAACTCCTAATACTTATTTTGATTTGTTGATCTCATAACAGATTCATGATAATGATGATTCACTTATTTGGATTGCAAATAATGATTGAGTTTAAAACTTTACTGCTGAAAAAAAAAAAAAAAAAAAAAAACTTTGACCGATCCGAGTTGATTATTTTGGATTGAATGTGGATGATTCTGTTTGTTTGAACATTACACGACCACCGTATTGGATTGTCTTTGTATGGTGAACATAGGAGGAGATTGTTGGATATATTGTTAATATAATCCAAATAATATGTTCACATACAAGCCCAATAGGTAAAAGCATGGTTATTTGGGCCCATATGGGGGGCCCAATAACTTGCATATATAAACTCTAGGGTTTTCCTACGCTGGAGGTAACACTGTTGAACGTTCCAAACTTGACGTCTCTTGGTGTAATACTTCAAGTAACACAAAACACTTTCTTCTCTCTCAAACCTATAACCTCCAACAGAAGAAACGACGAGCAGGGCCTCATCAGGGAGAGAGAGAGAGAGAGAGAGAGAGAGAGAGAGAGAGAGAGAGAGAGGGCCGACGACGATCGCTAGTCCCTCCAATACCCTTTTTGTTCTCTTGCTCTTGACTGATGTTCGGTTGATGCCACCACGTCGTCTCTCGAGTCCTCTGTCTGGTGTGATGTTTTGATGGTGGTGGTCTGGATTGGCTGCACCAAATGTGAGTTAGTGAAGGTTGTCGGCGTATGGATTGGTCGCAATAAAAAGAAAATGCAAGAGCAACGAGGGAGGAAAAGGAGAAAAGAAAAGAGAAGGAAAGAATGATGTGGATGGAGAGGAAGAGAAATGTACACATGAAAATGCCACATTAACCGAGTTTTTTCATTAAAAATGTCAACTCATGTTAAAATGTTAATTAAAAAGGCTAATTATTAATTTTGGTTGTAATTTCTCATCATTGGCATTTAAATAATTATTTTTTCCGATTTGACATTTAAGTGATCCGATGAAAATTTTTGATATCAAAGTGAGCGCCATACATAATTTATAGCATTGATAGTGTCCTTTTTATAACTTTAATATGACTGCCAATTCATCTTAGAATTTGAGTTGCATGAACAATGTAATTTCTCATTAGACCATTTGTGGTCACCCCAATTATGGGTTAGTCAAGTTGGACTTTTAATAATAGTGTGCCGACATCACGGCACCATCTTTGATTATTTTGATTCCATCTTGGTTTTATTCTGTCTGCTTTAGTCATTAGAACTTAAGTCGCGTCAACCTTCTTTGGATCATGATGGGAGAAGTGCAAAAGCAGCCAAATGTCTATATAAAATAGAGATTATAAGAGAGTCCCAAATTTGAACCTATTAAGATCTCCACATCTTCATTTAATAATTTAAATCATTGAGATTATTGATCAACTGGATATTATCCGTTACTTCTTTTCACTCCAATCATTCCATAGGGAGATTATACGTGCCCACAACAAGAAGGAAGCGTGGATATAAGATTTTCATATGTTAGTCGTGTGCCTTTCTCAACCTTGTGTAAATTCTTCACGAGCCGATAGGGCATAAACCCTATAGATTCACAAACAAACACGGTTAATTCCCAATCTCCTTTTACTCCAATTTGCACCCATGTTTGGAGTATAATTATAGCAACGGACTACACCCACGTACCAAGTACCTAAGAGCCTTGTGTTCATGCATGGAAATGATGGAAATAGCACTCCACGCGGGCTTTTCTCTTTGGGCACTCTCATTATAGCACAAATTCCGATGCAGACAGGCATAGTTGTATACGGAGGCCTGCATCGGTCTCGGTCGATTAACTTTCTCTTCATCCTCATTTTACATTGTCTTATTATACTTCTTATATATTTTCCAAATGAGATCCAAAAATTAAAAAATATTTTCGATTATATATCACCGATAAAAAAAATTATTTTCTTGGGTTCGAATCGTCCTTTCTGGGCCTTGCTCGTAGATTTCCCTTCCCCACTTCCCTTCATGATTAAGAGAAGTGGATGAGGATGATCGAGGCATGTAATTAGAGGTGGTCACTGAAACGCTTCTTCCATCCCTTTCTCCTTTCTTTCCTTCTCAATACCCACTCATCACATTTCTCCATCACTCTTTCTCTCCCACAAGCCAGCATTCTCTCTCTTGCACACACCTACAAGTGCGCACAAATGCTCGTATAGATCAAACTTACATGGAATGATACTAAATTTAGTCCCCAAATTTAATCAATTTTTGCAATTTGGTCCTCAAATTTTCTTTTGGATGCACATTATGTCCTCTAACTGAAATTTACTTGATTGCCCCCTTCTTTCAAGGGTCATCTAGAAGACCTTGTTGCACAGGGATATAATTGCCATCGATAGATCTACAATTTGAGGAAGCTTAAGACGTAACACTTTCTTGAGTACTTATCATGGGAGGTGCCCTTGTTCCTCATTATTGTTCTTCTCTCTCTCTCCCAAGTACTTTAATGATTCAAATACATTTTTTGTCGCCTTTTCCTTCAAACCCATAGAATCGATCGACCTTGACCCATGCCCAAGTGTGCCAATAAAAATCCGGTTTTGAATATCAATATATTTGAAGATTCTTTTGGAGCGATCCTCACTAAAAGCATGGACCGGTGTGCTCCAGTTAGCATGTGGGGTCAAAGTAATGCCTAATCCAATGTGAAACTAAGTGATTGCTAATTGAAAGTTAAACTCTTCAACTGTATAAGAGAAAGAGAAAGAGAACGAGGGACACAAGAATATGTTATCTATCGATTCTATGTTTGAACTCTCAAAAAGTCTAATTTTCCGGCGGTGCTCTTCAATGGCCATTATCGCTTGATCAAGGAAGAGATGCCATATGACAAAGCATGAATTTCATCACTAGCTATAAGTTTGAAAAAGATGGTTCCAAGATTAATGAAAACTTAATGTCCTTGATCTTGCCACGTGTCTCATTGGACCAAGTCAAAATGATGCCAGGCTAGGTCCTGATATTTGTCTTTTGAGTTAGCTGGTTACATTAATTTTGTGAAATATAAATTATTTGTAAAATATTTTCTTTAAAATGGTTGTTTATATTGCTCACAAAAATGAATGAACAATAAATATTTTCACTGTTAATGAAAATATTTAGATATAAGTTATTATCAATTATGAAAATATTTTTTAGTATTAATTATTTTAAGCAATACAAATGATCATTTTTATGTTTTTCAAATCATCTATTTTTTATGTAATAAACAGAGCTTTCAATTATTTTGAAAATTGAGTCAACAATGCTTGGGCATTTAAATCTTGTATTTCATGATTTTTGACAAACTAAGTCTATTACGATTTTTTAATAAATAGACAGTATTTTGTAAATGACATTTGAACTTTCTTAAAAGGCATAATGTCGTGGGTCCTCGTCAGACTCTTTGACATTTTCAAAATGAAAATGGCTCCCGAAGGAGGTCATGAGCTAACGTGTTGAAAGTTAAGGCAGAAAGCCTCCCCGACCGATTGAAATCTGAATTTCCACCGAAAAGACCAACAAAAAAAAAAAAATAAAAAGAAAGATGGGAAAATTTTTGTTTTATTCCCTCAACTTCGAAGTTGGTGGACATTAAACCCTGAACTTTTGGGAATTGCATTTAACCCATCGAATTCTCATATTTGTTTTTTTTGGCACGAATTCTTATAATAGTTAACCCGTTAACTTTTTCCATTAGCATTAACTGCGCGCATGTC
Source organism: Corymbia maculata (assembly GCA_014182735.1). Lineage (NCBI taxonomy): Eukaryota > Viridiplantae > Streptophyta > Magnoliopsida > Myrtales > Myrtaceae > Corymbia > Corymbia maculata. The sequence goes on from CM024689.1 coordinate 29,179,147, forward strand.
TTTCGAAGGTAAAGTGCGCCATTTTCTTTATTTTGAATCAAATGTCCTTTCGCCTCTCAATTCCAACGGATAATATATTATACATATAAAGAAGGAAAATGCAAATTCAGGGGGACAAAATGCAAATTTTTAAACATTTATGAAGTCCAAAGTTGAAGGGTGAAATCTTTCCAAAGATTATTGTACAAGGTGATATGGAATATCCAGTCCAATCATTTATAGGTGCGTTTTGAATGATGTTATCTTTTTTTTTTTTTGGTCAAATCAATCGTGTTGTCTAATAAATTTGTCCGCATCAATGATGATGAGGATCGAAAACAACATCGACGAATCATATGTCTTGTCCAATCGAAAGATTATAATGTGTTCTATTGTGAAATTTGATGGTCAACTAGTATGTCCTCGTTGCCAGGCCCTTTGCTTCGATTAAGAGTCAAGTTAACTCCTAATAAAGCAGTGGATTTTAGGGTAAACAACACTGATGTTTCAAAGATATTTTGCCGAGCTAACATCATGTAATCCACATAAATGGGAAAACAACCAACTCATTCACAAATCTATTATACAGTGTCAATTTAGTATTGAACTTTTTGATTTTGCTGATTTTGTTATGAACATTTGCACGAAATTCTAATGTAATCCTTTTAGCTAATTTTCACCGAAAGTTGTTGATGTCACAATCGATTCATCACAGGCCATTCTAAATGCACATTGCTACATTAGCAATTTTCAGTGAAAATTTGTTGAAATGACTATATCGAAATTTTGTACAAAGGTTAAACTAAATTAGCAAAATAGAAGATTTTAAAACTAATTGATATTCATTCGATAGGCTTATGACTAATCGGATAGTTCCTTCCACGTAAAGATTCCAATATAGCTGTCCATCCGTCTTGGAATTTGAGTGGTCATGTGAACAATGTCATTTCTCATTAGACCATTTGTGGTAATGCTAATTATGTGCTAGTCGAGTTAGACTCTAAATAATAGTATGTCGACATAATGACACCATTGTCGATTATTTTGACTCCATCTTGGTTAATTTGGTCTACTTTATCATTAGAACTTAGGTCACATCGACCTTCTTTAGATTATTACGGGAGAAGTGCAAAAGCAGCTAAATGTCTATATAATATAGAGGTTATAAGAGAATCCATAATTTGAACTTATTGACATTTCCACACCTTCATTTAAAAACTCAAATCATTGGGATTGTGGATCAACTAGATATTATCCATTACTTCCTTTCGCTCCAATCATTCCATAGAGAGATTATACGTGCACTCAACATGAAGGAAGTGCGCACATAAGATTTTTCATTGATTAATTGTGTGCCTTTCTCAACCTCAAGTAAATCTTTCACAAGCCAGTTTGGCATGAACCTATAGTTTCACAAAAATGGTTAATTCCCAATCTCCTTATATTTCGATTCACATCCTTATTCCATTTTGCATCCATGGTTTGAGCAAAATTAAGGTGTAAATAGTAACCATTCTATTCCTATAAATAATCTCTGATTATAAATAATTCTTTTTAATTATGTTCCCAAGACTAATTTTAAGCATTTGAAGGCGTTTGATAACTGTTCAAAATTTTTATTCTCGGGATAGAAATATATTTGGTAAAACTCTTAATTTTTTTTTGCTTCTTCTAATGTTTTAATACTTTTCTTTTTCTTTTTTCCTTTTCCCTTCTTTTTCCTCCTTATGTGATTGGTCGTTGCCACCGACGGTGGCTAGCGAGCAACTGGGCGAGGTTTGGCAACCTTGCCGAAGCCTTGCCAAGCCAAGCCAAGGCCCGGTGAGCTTGCTAGAATCTAGCTAGGCCACCGACAAGCCTCGCCTAGGCAACACAAGGTCGGCCTTGCCTTGGCTTGGTGAGGCCCAGCCTCGCCGTTGGTTGGGTGAGGCTCGCCTTGTCAGGCTAAGGTGAGGCTGCCCTCACTCCACCTGGGTGAGGTCGAGCCTCGCCAGGCCACCCGCTAGTGGCCAAGTAAGCCTCTGACAAGCTCGCCAAACATCCCCTTGGCCTAGCGAGGCTTCGGCAATTGCTAGACCTCACCTAGTTGTTTGCCGATAGCGATGGTAGTGGCCAACGAGCGACAGTAGCCTAGTGATGGACTGGGAGGAGGAGGAAGAAAAAGAAAAGGAACAAGAAGAAAAGAGAAGATGAAAATTGATTCTTGGAATTGTTTACAAGAACAAGACACAACTTTTTTTTTAAATTTTTAATTATGTTACAAATCTATTTCCGAGAACAAAAATTTTATCAAACGAATTTCTGTGTCAAATCTATTTCCAAGAACAAAAGAACAAAATCAAAGAATATTTGGTCAGTTAACAAACAGACCCTTATAGCTACGGACTACCTCCTCTAAGAGAGCTTTTCTCTTGCACACTCACATTCACACAAATTTTAGTGCAAATACATATAATTATATCTAGGGGTATGCATCAGTCTTGGTCAATTAACCTTCGTCCTCATTACACATCCTCTTATATACTTCTTATACATTACAATTATAGTTTCCATGATCCTAACACTTTCATACTGTTGGATTTTTTTCCAAAGAGAATATGCTATTTGCACATCCTTAGTTTTGCTGCATATTCTAAGGAATATGCACCTCCAAAGTGTAAAATATAGGTTTTTCAAACTTGAAAGAGTATAAAATTATACCTTCTTTATTATGAGAAAACTATGAACCGTTAAATATATGAAATATTGCACGAATGATAGGATAATGGATCCACATAATTATAATAAAATGATGTACTTTGTCTTCAATATCTTGTCCATAATCACAAACCTTTGATGTCATGCGACAATGAAAACCATCTAGAAAAGGTATATGATTCCAACCGATACGAACTACTCCAACTAAAATCTATATCGACGCTTTGTACGTACTCGCACATTTCTTGGACGCCACCAAAGTACATTTTCTATTACGAGCGTACATATTTTAATCAAATGGACATATAAATTATTGACAATATTGCGTCTTTTTCTTATAGTAAATTGCACATCATTCAAGGAAAATGGATCCCAGATGAGCCAAGCCAATAAAATTAACTTCCCACCCACGATCTGAAGACTTTGACTCCTCCTTCGATGCAAACTTATGTGCACTCCTCTTGTGCTGACCAAAATATAATATACATATGTACTTCTCTTGCAATGAAGGATAAATATAAAACACATAAACACGAGTAAGATCTTATGGTTAGACCTAAATTAAGTGTTTTCCAGCAACTTTATAAATTAAGGCTTGATAAAAAAGAAAAATTTATAAAGTAAGGAAGAAAAGAAAAAGGAAGGATGTAAAGAAACACACCCAAGTCCACGTGTAATTTTATATTACATAGTGCATACTTTTTCTTTCCTTTTGACCAGTGGCATACGCAATGAGAAAGAGGGGTTTGATAACTTAGTGTTAGAAATATGTGTACTACATATAGGCCAAAATTGGTACTATACACTACGATTTTTGGGAGGTGATCAACCACCTTAGCATTTGCATCTCACTCATCAACTTCATAGCAACTTCATAGATTGGGACAAATACAATTATAATAATAAAGAGTGTTGTTGTGGAACAAAGGAGAATATGATAATCCACCACTTGTCAATTTTTTTATTGAATCAATGAGAAAGCGGCCATATTTCACATATTGGAGTTACTTTTTTGACATTTAAGTGGTAAGGCTATTATGATGATGTGACCTCATTGAGTCACTTGTATCAATATCATTTAAAATAATCGCTACATTCACCGCCATTTTAAAAGTATTTTACATATTTATTGCTAGATGAATGACATGTGGATAAAGTTGGTTATTTAGCGATCTCTAAATATAAACGTCTCCCGATAATTGATTAATGGGCAAAATGTTCCTTACACTAGTAATGAACCTGATAAATTAATATATAATAAAACAATCATAAATTTGCATGAATATTCAATGATAACAGAAATGATGGAAGTAAAATTTGTCATGTTATGATAACATAACATCTCATATGACACAACACTTATATGTTTAGGTGAAAATGTGGTTTCGCCTCATTTTCATTTTTTTTAAAAAGGGTTAATACTACAAAAAAAAAAAACTTTAAGCTATGTCCATTGCGACATAAATATCTCAAACTTTTTTACTGTTATTAAAAGTTTAAACTTGCTTGTTGTGACACAAATACCATAAACCTTTTTTTGTGTCATAAAAGTTTGACATATATACCCTCTATTTGAATTACATCTAGATTATATTTGTCATACTAGTATAAGTTCTTTTCTATAAGACAAAAAAGTTCAGGGTATCTATGTCATAATGGACAAGCTTATGGTTTTTAATAACACTAAAAAAGTTCAAGGTATTTATGTCAAAACAAGCATAGTTTGAATTTTTTTATGTGGTATTAATCCTTTTAAAAATTACTCATGCATAATCTAAATTTATCCTATTTCTTTGAAGAAAGTATCACCTTTTTGTTCTCCTCTTGCATATATTTTTTTCATCATCTAAAGGCCAAAATTGTGAAACCATCGAAAATATAAAATAAACAGTACTTTGTAAATCTAAAAATTGAACAAATCTACTCAAATTCATTTACAAAAAGCACGTGCCGCACGTTGATTTTAGTTACTATTACATATCTCTTATAGTTATAATAATATGGGAGGAAAACGATTTTTAAATGTATGTTCATTTCGTGAAAAGAAAATGATTTACAAAACATTTTTTTTAAAAACCAATTGCTTGTATAGCTTTAAAAAATATGAATGAATAATGTCATCATACGTGAAAATATTTAGGCATAAATTATTATCATTAATAATAATATTTTTTATTAACTAATCTTTTCAAATGATATAAATTATTTTTAGTCAAATAATTCATTTTTCGTGAAATAAAAAATTTAATTATTATCCATGGGCAGCATTTCTTTCTTCTTCCTTTCTTGTTTGGTAATATTTGGCAACGTTTTATCTGCACTTAAATGGAAACGACGGGCGAAGTGAGATCACGTCATGATCTTTCATTAAATTAAGACGACGAGCTGTAAACTTGCGAAATTGCATAATATAATCCTCGAGAATTTGTCCGAAGTACAAGGAATATCCTGTTAAACGCGCACGACTTTGTCTTACCTTTCAAGACAGGCGAGGGGGAGAGAGAGGCGGACGAGCGAACCAGCAGCTCAACTCCAGTCAAGCAGCCAATGCATCGCCACCACCAGTTCACTACCATGCCCACGCGTCTCGAAGATCACTCCTCACCTCCACTCACGCACTAGCACTCTTGCAAGCGCACGTAGGGATGAGCATATTGGACCGCTTGGCCCAAACTTGGACATAATTAGACCAGTCGATTTGATCCAGTTCTCAATGATATTAGTGCGGTTCCCAATTTCATAAAGATGGAACCGGTAATTTTCGGTCCAATTCTCCATTTCGAGGGGAACTGAGTTGAATCAAACCAACAAACCGGATTGACTCTTTTTAAAATATATATTTTAAATTTCTTAAAAATAACAATAAATCTTAAAATAGTAATAACTTTAATATTTTTTTTTACTTTTTTTTTTTTTTGCTAGGTGGCCAATTCCATTGGTCTGGTTTTTTATCCTAGAACCGTCCGGTCCAATTCCTAATCCCAAAAAATAGAAATCGGTTTAGTTCTTGATTCTTGGTTGAAATCGGGTCGGATGGGGCACCGATCACTATTGATAGAGAGAGACACCTACGCTACATGGAGGGCCACGATGTGTTCGATATTTTGCTTTCTCCAGGACCGACGACGAAGCCTTTAAGCGGGGTAAAGAAACGACGAGCGGGGCCTTATCAGGGAGAGAGAGAGAGAGAACGACGACGATCGCTAGTCCCTCCAATACCCTTTTTGTTCTCTTGCTCTCGACCGACGTTCGGTCGATGCCACCGCGTCGTCTCTCGGGTCCTCTGCCCGATTTTCTCTGGAGCTCTCTGATTCATCATGAGCCCCTTCTTTTGTCTGCATTCGCGAGCTTGAAATTAAATTCAGGATGATGATGCAGTAAATTTGGAGCTGAAATGGGACAAAATAGGGAAGAAGATAAAAGAGAGAATTGAAAGCTATAGCAACCCCCCCTCCCTCTCCCCCAAAGGATCCAAGAAAGTACAAGCTTTTTCTCCTACTTTCCCCTATTTTTTTCCTTCGTCTGCTGCTGCTGCCCGTCGTTAATATTATATTAAGTTGGCCCAGATTCTTCTGGTCCTGTTTGAATGCATGCTCGTTCGGTCTTCTTTCGTGTGGGCTCCCTAGAGCGCCGAGAGAAAAACAGAGCCTTCGTTGCGGGGTTTTCCTTTCCCTTTGGCTTATTCACTGTGCAGAGATACGGAGGCAACTGATGAGAGTTAAGCAGCTATAGAGAGAGAAAGAGAGAGAGAGAGAGAGAGAGAGGGGCACGTCAGTTTTCATGGAGTCGTATCTGGGTTTTGCTCGTGGATTCTGCGTTCTCGAGAAAATGGTGATTTTGACCGTACCACAACCCATTGTTTCCTCCTTTCTCTAGCACCCAATTCTTCCGAAAGAAAGGAGAAAAAAAAAACCAGAACTTTCTTTCTTTCTTTGCTTTCTAGTGGAGCATAAAGATGATTCCGGTCTTTCCCAGTTGGAATAATCTGTGACTGTGGCAGTTCGTGGCCAAAAACAAAGTCTTTTCAGGTCTCTATTCTCTCTCTCTCTCTCTCTCTCTCTCTCTCTCTCTACACAGTCACAGACTGAACTTGATTTAAAGCAAGAGGAAATAACTTGTCTTTTGGGTATATTTCTTCTTTTGCAGAGTGTTAAAAGAGTTATGCTGAGGAAGAGATCGAGACGCGCAGCACCATCACCATCAACAGCAGCAGCAACGAAGCAAGCTCTGATGGCTGACTATGGCTGCCTTCCTTCTTCGACAGGCAAAAACAGAGGAGGGAGCCCAACTCCGGCTTTCCTCACCTACCCAAAACTATTCACCAGTAACATCACCGTCAAGTGCGACACCGAGTCCATCATGAGCCCAACTTCCATACTCGACACCAAGCCATTTTCCCACTTGAAGAGCTCGTTCTGGTCAGACGCTAGCTCTCCAAGAATCTCGGAACCCAAGAGCATTGGCCTGGCAATTGTGGATGCTCTCAGAGATGATAATTGCTCCAAACTCGATTCGCACAGACCCGAAAACTTGACTGTACTGTTTGGCTCTCAGCTCAAGATCCAAATCCCGAAAGCCCCCACTGACTTTGGCATCAAAACGAGAAACTCCCAACTGGGCTTTTTGTCTCCGAGCGTGGGCCACTCTCCAGCAAATAAGCAAGAGGCAATTAGACCCCCTCCACCTGGTGGGGTTGTTTTGACTGGTTCGATTTCGGCCAGCGAGATGGAACTCTCAGAGGACTACACCTGCGTGATCTCGCACGGCCCGAACCCGAAGACGACGCACATATTCGATGACTGCATTGTTGAGAGCTGCTGTGGTTCCATACAGTTATCAGAATCAGATTGTGGGAAGGATGATGGGTTGTTTTTGGAGGATCATTGTACGTTTCCTTCTGAGAATTTCCATAGCTTCTGCTACACTTGCAAGAAAAATCTTGGAGAAGGAGAGGATATTTACATTTACAGGTCAGTTGAAAATTCCCCACGTCTCTCAATCAGAACACTATGCTCATTTTGTCATTGCAAACCCCCCCATACAAACTGAAGGTTTAGACTTGCTCAATATGTAGAAATTCGTTTTAGAATTAATGCTGTGAACTGATCCCCATCACTTGGTCTTTAGTTCATAGTTGCTTAATTCATATGCTTCTCATGTTTCCATTTCGACCTACGAAAGGTTAATACTTTGGTAATTTCAGGGGGGAGAAAGCATTCTGCAGTGGCGAATGCAGATCGCAGCAAATATTGCTCGAAGAGGGCATGGAAATTTAAGTCTCTGTTGGGCTAGCGAGCGATCCCTCATGTTCTCAAGCTGCCTGCTGTTTCTCCTCCTCCTTTTCTTTGTTCGGTTTTTTTTTGGGAAGTCTACGGCTTTAGAAGAAGAGTCTCCCCTCTGTTCCCTGTCAAATTTTGCCTTCCTTTGGTCAGATCTTTGCAAGTACTTCACCTATCAGACAAAGGGTCTTTCTGATGGGACTCCAGTTTTTCTGTGATCAAATTTTGATGAAGTGATGATAATTAGGGAAGCTGCTATCTTGCTAAATCTTGCTGTTTGGTAGTTATTTCAACAGTAGAACACAGATGAGTTTTCTGATGGGACTCCAGTGTTCTTGTGATCAAATTTTTGATGGAAGTGATGAAAATAAGGGAAAGCTTGCTAATCTTGCGAAATTCTTGTTACTTGGTGATGTGTCAACAGTGGTACAGGGCTTGGAAAAGTGGGCATCATAGTCATGACAATGATGTGTGACCAAAAGCTAGCATTATGGGTGGGTGCCTATCTTTCTTTTCTTGACAGGAGTCATAATAGAAAGAAACCAAAGCACATAGGACCAATGTTTGGCAAAAGCAAAAGGAGAGAGAGAGAGAGAGAGGGTAGGACCAAAGCACATAGGACCAATGATCACATTGAAGTGATTCTCCTCTCACTTCCTTGTGTGTGTTTTTGTGTCCTCTTGTGCTTTTTGGACAGGCACCCTTTTGCTGCCCTGTCTCACTACTCCATAGCACAATGATCTCAGGGCCGAGTTCAGGAGAGAAGAATTAGTAAAGAAAGATGGGAAAGAAATGGTAAATTATCTGTAGTGGTTGATGACACCTTAGTCACTGTTAAATTTTAATATTTCACGAGCAGTCCTAAAGTTTGATGATGATGATGATGATGGTGATGATGATGATGCCCCTCCCCACAAAAGATGGTGTTTTCTTATTCGTGTTTGCGAAGTGCGGGGCGAAGGATTCTCGTGCTAGGGTTAAATCAACATGGAGTTCGGTCGGATGCACGAGCACTTTTTTTTCCTACTGAAAAGCTCTTCATCCCGTTTTCTTAATTATTTTCCCTCGGGACAAGAACAGGTTCGGCATGTTCCGCGTGGAAGTGCCGCCCGGGGGAGCTATAGGGAAGTCGCGTGTTAGGGATTATGCAAAAAGATTATGGCAAAGATTCCAATCATTTTTTTTTTTTGCCATTGTTCTCCTTAGTGGGACTAATGATTATTATTGAAGAAGGTTTAAGTAAAATGCTATGTCTGTTCAAACGCACCATATCCATATGTGCATATTTTTCTCTATCCAAATATCCAAATGTTCGAATAGAAAATACCGGGTTTATGTAATAATCGATATTTACGAATAAGAACTTGATAAAAGATATAATTAGTTGGAAATTTATATATGTATTGACAAAGCAACGTTTTGCACCATTGCTAATGAATTTCAATGAAAGAAAGGGAAATAGAGACAACGACAAACTATTTGAGTAAAACTTTTAGAATTTGGTGGGAACACAAAAGTCCCAAATAATATTCTTTGACTGAAATGGAACCAAAACGTGAAGTCCATCTGATTGGACTTTCGCAATTCGTAAAATCAAGAGTACGTCTGTGGTTTATTGTCACCGGGGTACTTTTATAGATTTCCAAGGATCCGTCCTTCGGCAATCGGTGACCACTCAATCATAATCTCAGTCGTCTGGTAAAAACTCTTTGCAATATTTTTGGGGTACGACATTTTGTGCACAAGATATAGCAAAATTCACTAAATTACAATATTATCAAGTCAATCAATCAATCCCTCAAGGGACTATAGAAAATCTGTCAAATATAATCAAAGTCCCCTTTGATGTGGCAAAAAATTTACATTTTGCTTGGATGGATGGAGTGCTAAGTTAGCAAAGTGGGAAGCAATTATTAGTCGCTATATCTTTTCTATATATTGCTAATGAATTTATTGGAAAAAATTTTAAATAAGAATATGAAGTGTTCTCTTTTGTTGAAATAAGAATATAAAGTGGTAATATAAGTTTCAAAGAAAGCTTGACTCACCAACTCATTAAGGGTATTTTCATCCTTTTTATTATTTTTAATTTTTTAATATTTTTCTTTCCTTTTCATTGATGGCTAGTCTCAAGCGATGGCTAGCCACCAGCGATGCCTAAAGAGGGTCAAGTGAGGTCACCCACAAAAAATATAGGTGAGGCTTGGCCTCGTTGAGACAAGGGTTGCCCTACCTTGATTTTGTGAGGATCAATCTTGCCTAGGTGGCCTTGTTGGCCACAAGTAAAGTCAGTCTGGGTGAGTATTGCCTTGTCTGTGGCCAATGATGTGACCCTTGTCAATGGCCATCGAGGGCTTTTAAGCCCTTAACAAGGACTTGATTTTTTCTTTTCGCTAGCTCTTTCCTATCAAACTAATAGAAATTTTAACATAATTTTTTTATAAATTTTTTTTATCTCGCCATGTAGATCCTACGTGGTGTTAAGGTAACAAAAGCATTAAAATGGCGTAGTGTTGATTTGAATCCCAATTTTTACACAAAATCTAAATTAAATTAGGTTTAAAAAAATCCATAAAAATTCCAAAAAAATAAAATAAAAAAAAAAAAAAGCTAAAACTTAAAAAAAAAAAATCACAAACATATACACAAAAGAAAAAACCCAAGCCCTCTGCCTATGGTTGTTGGGCTATTGCTAGTGGGGCGTTGGCAATGGCCAACGAGGTTGCCAATGTCTTGGCAAGGGTTAGTAGGCTCTGGCGAGAGGGGGTCATGGCTCTCTCTCGATTGGCTAGGGTCACCGATAACCCTACTGACCATTACCAATGCCCCACTAGTGATGGGCTGATGACCATAGGCAGGAGGGTTGGCTTGTATTTTTTTCTTTTTAAAAACGTTTAGCTTTCTTAATTTTTAATCTAATTTAACTAAAATTTATGTTAAAATTATTTTTGGACGAAAATGCTTTTGACAGGCCGGAATCTTTAATTTAACTAAAATTAATCATTTGAAAATTAAATTATGTATTTTGGACGGGCTGGACAAAAATGGTTTCGATAACCTGAACAGGCCGGAAGCTACATCAAACACAGTAAGCTGAACTCCACGACCGGAGCGACCCAGGGAAGATGAAACCTGTCGCAAAACCTGAAGGCGACTTCTGCTCACCGGCGATGGCGGAAGCGCTCTCATCGAGCTGGAGCAAGTCCACAGGTCCAAGAAGGCACCCGCCGAGAGCTTTTTTCTCCGACGTTGTTTTCGCTCGATCGTGTCCGACTTCGCAGCTTACCGCCAGTAATCTGCCACCCACGATTCTGCCGGTTGAGCTCGGATCGAGCTTCGTTTCGCTTTCCGAATGTTCGAACCCAAGTACGCATCGCATCCTGGGGCTGTTCAGCATCTGCTGTTCGTACAAGGGAGTCGCGGAAATTGATTATTATTGAAGAAAGTTTAAGTAAAATGCCATGTCTGTTTAGACGCACCGTATTCGTGTGCATATTTTTCTCTATCCAAATCCAGATGTTCGAATAAAAAATATTAGGTTTATGTAATATTTAAACGAATAAGAACATGATGAAGGAAATACTTAGTTGGGAATTTATAAATGTATTGACAAAGCAACTTTGCTCCATGGTTACATGAATTTAACCGAAAAAAAGGGGAAATAAAAAGAATGACAAACGATTTGAATAAAACTTTTCGAATTTGACGGGGGAATGCAAAAGTCACAAATACTACTGTTTCACTGTGACGAAACCAAAACGTGAAGCCCATGCGATTGGACTTTCTCAATTCGTAGAATCAAAAGTAGTTTCGTGGCTTACAGTTATTGGGGTACTTTTATAGATCTCCGAGGATCCATCCTTTCGTAATCGGTGGTCACTGAATCACAATCTCAATCTGTCTATTGAAAAATCTTTACAGTGTTTTTGAGGTACAACATTTTGTGCATGAGACACGGCAAAATTCTCTGTATTAAGATATTTTCGAGTTGATCAATCAATCTCTCGAGGGACCATAGAAAATATGGCAAATATAATTGAAGTCACCTTTGACGTGGTAAAAAATTTACATGTCGCTTTGATGGATGGAGTGCTATGTTAGCAAAGTAGGAAGCAATCATTAGTTGCTAGGTCTTTTTCATATATTGCTAATGAATTTATTAAGGAAAATTTTCAAATAAAGATTTTAAATACTTTTTTTTAAATAAAGATACGAAATGGCTATGTGAGTCTCAAATAAAGCCTCTCACCAATTGATTAAGGGCATTTTCATCCTTTTTATTATTTTTATTATTTATAATATTTTAATGTTTTTCTTTTTTTTTTTCCGTTTTTTCCTCTCCTTTTCGTTGATGGCCGTTCTCAAGGATAGCTAGCCATCAAAAGAGTTAGGTGTGGTCACCCATGAAAAACATAGGCAAGGTTCACCCTACCTTGATCATGTGAGGGTTGACCTTGCCTGGGTGACCCTTGTCGACCATAGGTAAGGTCAATTTGGGCAAGGAGCTACCTCACTTGCAACTAATGAGGTGAACCTTGCCAACAACCATCGAGGGTTTTTAAGCCCTTATCAAGGGCTCAATTTTTTCTTTCTGCTAACTCCATCTTATTAGATTAATAGAAATTGCTAACATAATTTCTTTTTATGTTTTTATCTCTCCCACTTAGTGTGGCGTTAAGGTTAATAAAAGCACTAAAACAACATGGTTTTGATTTGAATCACAATTTTTACACAAAATCTTAATTAAATTAGGTTAAAAAATCCAAAAAAAAAATCCATAAAAATAAAATAAAAAGAGAAAAGGCTAAATTTTTTTTTAAAAAAAATACATATACAAAAGAAAAGACCTAGGCCCTCTTGCCTATGGTTATTAGCGCATCACTAGCTGGGTGTTGGCAATGGCCAACAAGGTCACCAATGCCTTGGCAAGGACGTCCTCACCAAAATCAAGAGAGGGTTGCAGCTCTCTCTTGGTTGTTGGCCCACTACTGATGGGGCATTGGTGATGGTTAGTGGAGTCGCTAGTACCTTGGCAAGGACCTATTAGCCTTTGTCAGAATCGAGAGGGGTCACGGCTCTCTCCAAGTTGACTATGGTCACTCATGATCCCACTAGCCATTGCCGATGCCCTACCGACAATGGGCTAGCGACCATAGGCAAGAGGGCCAGCTTGTATTTTTTATTTTATTTTAAAAAAATTGGCTTTCTTAATTTTTAGTTAAAATTGTTTTTGGAATAAAATGCCCTTGACCGACTTTAATAGTTAGCTGATTGGTGAGGTCATGCCCTTATATGATCTTGCCATGGTCACTACAAATCTTTTGTTTCAAACAAAATCTAATCCATGCCCTTATACGAGAAAATGATAGCAATTTATGCTCTTATTTGGAATTTTACAGTCTTATTATATATTGCTTACGGACGGGCTTGGGACCTAATTTCGGCCCGACCCGAGGATCCGGCCGGGCCGGCCCAGCCCATGGAAAACCTGTACATTGTCGCTAGAAGATGCACATCAAACAAATTAAGCTGAACTCCACGACCGGAGCGACCCCGGGAAGACGACTGTCGCCAAACCTGAAGGCGACTTCTGCTCACCGGCGATGGCGGAAGCTCTCATCGAGCTCGAGCAAGTCCTCAGGTCCAAGAAGGTACCCGCCGAGAGCATTTCTCCGATGTCTGTTTTCGCTCGATTGTTTCTGATTTCGCAGCTTACTGCCAGTAATCTGCCGCCCACGATTCCGCCGATTGAGCTCGGATTGAGCTTCATTTCGCTTTCCGAATGCTCGAACCTAAGCACGCGTCGAATTCTCGGGCTGTTCAGCGTCTGCTGTCGGGGGCGGATTCGTTGGTTTTTCGGTTCGCGCAAGAAAGGACCCGCCTTTTTGGGCGGCTGTTCTGGATTTGCTCGGAGTCTCGAGTGTTTGCTTTGCTTGTGCATGGTGGAGGAACGGTGGGGAGTGCGTTATGACTGATGACGATTGCAATCGTATTGGGTCGGTTTTGAATTCTCCGTTTTTCTGCTTAGGTGACGATGACTCTCGAAGAGGCGAAGCTTCTGTCGGCCTGCAAGTCGAAAGCTTTGGACAATTTCGCGTATGGCATTGGGTTTACCTCTGCCATTGTATGGGCAGGTTCGCATTTCGCCTTGGCTTTGATTCTTGTGGAGTTACCATCTGATACTCAAATTTCGATGCCATGTAGGCATCTCTTGGCAAAAGATGTAGATTACCATGAATTCTTATAGGTGATCTTAGGACCAAAAAAAGACTCTAGGAATGAGGGCTCGGTCTAGTGGTGATCGACCATTTATAAAGTCACGACAATTTGGGCTCACTTACTATCTCCTCCTTCATATCTTATCCATTTGAAAGAGAGGTGGGGGGAATACTAAGGACCTGCGGAAATTGAACATCTGATATCTTAGAGGGCTTCATCAATATGTTGATTGCATCCTTAAATTTCAAATAAAAATCAACTGGAATATATCTTTGAAATTCAGAATGCAGGTGCTTATGGTCGATACAAGGCTGGCTACACAGAGTAAAAGTGTGTCAGATTTGGATATATACATCGATAAAAATCAATGCCACTGTGCACTAGACTGAGCAGCATGTCTATTTTATAGCAACACTTTCAGTCATATTTGCTCCTTCAAGTCTTTGATTATTGTACAGTATATCAGATTGAAGACTATGGTATTATACATACGTGGATTTGGAATTTTGGTTTTACATTATCACAGGAATTTCACATCGTTGATATGCCAAGATCTTATTTAGAGAGATTTTGCTTTACTGTATTGAAATGCCTTCTAATTATGCCTGTGTTGCTTGAATATAAGTCAATGCGAGTTGGTATCTAGTTAATTTCAGCACATAAATGATGCCATTTGAGTGTCCTGCAATTGGACTTGGTAATCCGAAATAATATCTTTTATATGTTAAAACACCTACTGACCAGCATCACCAGTCACTACCTCGAGTTGATTACTTCAAAGAAAGAAAAGATTCTAAAAAATTAGGAATGACAATTATGTTCTTTGAGCCACTATCCTGATGAACGCTGAGTAGATTATAACCAAAAAGGTTTTTTGGGAAAGAATTTCACTCACCTTGACTTAACTCACATTGTCATTGAACATGTCTAACTGAGTTACACTGAGTTTTTACAATATCTAGGATTCTTCAATGAGTCTGATGGTTCAGAATTTACATTGTAATTTCCCAATTGTTGAGAGTGGCAGACCTAGGAAGAAAGCTTGGCAATGGCTGTGGTGTGACTGTCAATTTTTCGATGTTGACCTGTTAGAGAATCAACAGAAGACAAAACTCTGCCATTGTTAGCAGAATGACAGCAGATTTTATATGAATTCATCGTTAAGAATTTTATGATATTTATTTAAAAATAAACGAGGCATGTGTCTTGTTAATGGCAAAGCCTAAGATAACTTATTACTTTGGTTAATTTCTAGTGTGATAAATGAGAAAAAGCCTATGAGAGGGAGACTAAGTTGCCACGTGGCCTTTCAAATCCCAAAAACCCCATTCATAGCCCTGAAAAGAGCTCTATATGGGCTCTCTCCACGTACAGAAAAATATCCACTTATCGTGTCAAAAGAGCTTCCTTGAGTGATTTCATGTTTCCTCTGCTAAGAAGGTAGTTTAAGGTTCTTGAGGGGCTCCAGTCCCCACTCTTCTCCTCTTTGCTTTCTATGGTACTCTCTTGACAGTCAGCACATTTCTGCAGCTACAGGGAGGTTAAATCATTTGCTACGTGTTAGCGTGTCAGTAGGTAAAGAGACTTTTCATGTTGATATTGGTCATTTAGTTGAGAGCTTTAATTTGACACTAAATGTCACTTCATTTTCTTTGTAGGATCTGCTTTTGCCTGTGGATTATGGAGATTGTCTAAGTCATTAGATTCATGTGCTGACCATATTCTTGCACTACATGGCAGTCGGATGCAAGAGGAATTAGCAAATATGTAATTCCGCTCTGAAGATTTTTATGAATGCCCATGCTGGGCTCTTCCGGTGTCTGCTCTACACTTAAGCTTTTTTTAATGTCACTAAAGACAATGTCAGGACCTGTGATTTCTGTTCTTGAGCATTGGAACCTTGCTGAGTGAGATTATTAGAAGTAACTAGAGTCATGTTGCCAGTTTATCTCCCAATTTACTAAAAATACAGTACTTGCTCATGCTACATAATCAAGACGTAATTGTTTCTACAGATGGAAGTGCAAGGATTTTTGTGAAATTTGGCTAAGAGCGTTGGTCTAACTTGTATTGGGACTTTCAAATATTTTCTGATCAACCTCTGAAATAATAAGCCTTCCTTTTTTAATTTATAAGGTTTTACGTCTTCTTTGAAATTTTCTCAATAACACTTTGGTGTAGTTTTTCACATTTTTATTGTGCTCTAAAGTAAAACTCATGAGAAATGGTATCTTCATTCTTGGAAGACAAGAAAAGGCATGCAAAAGTGCTGCTTTATTGTCATATTTCTAGACATTTGCAGTGTGGGTTCTTCAACAAGATTTGTCTATCTCTTTCTTTGCTGCCATGTTAATGCCATGTGGATTCAATGTCAGTCATTGTCATTGTCAAGATGAGCTGCTTTGGACTCACTAAGAAGTTTATCATAGTTGTGTATTATATAAAAATCATGAACGGTTCATTTGTTATGATGTTTAGGTGATATCCATAAAAGTACACCAACCAAAGATTGAGTTTTGTCTTAATCCTGAAGTCTTCATTTGTCACAGTGGTTGGTCTTCATGCATCTTAATCAAAATTTTAAACATGCACGCTCTGCCCTAGTGCATGTGCTCATTCACATGGCGCCTCCATGCATATGCAAAGGAGTTTGCAAATGCTAACTTCATGAAGATGTAGCGCACACCTGCATATGTGTTGACGCAGGAACACCCTAGTGTGATCTTGATATTAGAACACTTGGTTAATTTCATCTTTTGTCATTCATGGCATTTTAAGCTGGGACTTCTTTCCCAGTTACTGTCAGATTGGCTAATATTTAAGCTGGGACTCCTACATGTTCATCAGAATTTGAGGAATCACTAGAAGTATTGGTATGAATAACAGAAAGAATTGTTCATTTGCTCTTTCAAATTCAATGTGCATGTTCTTTTATCCCCACCATCCCACCTATTGTACCTAATGTTGTAACCCCACATTTGTGATAAGATGGATTGTTCATGTTTGGTCCATTGGCATCATTCGATATATACTTTATTTCATGTTATTTGGACTGGTGCATGCATCCATAACCAGTCTGTTAAGTTTCATCATTTTATGTGCCACAGAATAGTGAGGAGATATCATCATGATCCAGGCAAAATGCGGCTTCTAGCAAGACATTTCTATTCTGAGCAAGTATTTGATGATTCCAGTTCAGATCAACCAAGGTTGAGGTGGCGTTACCGGAATAGTTATAGTGATGTTGTTACTTATGGCCGGTCGACCCATGAAACTGACATTCACAGTGGAAGGAGTCAACAGTCGAATGACTATGACCTCAACAGAAATACGGGGAGCAATTCCTATGGCAGTCCCCAGAACGACTCCAATACCAACTTGGCTGACTTTCCGAGCGACTCTGACATTAAAAGGGCAGACTCAGAGTTGAAGCGCAATTCTGTGAGTAAAACAACTGGCCTTTTTCCTTGGGTATTATTTTATCGCCTGTTTCAGAGTGTAATTTCCAATAGCTTAAGGCACAATCCATTTACTTTTAAGAAAGATTCCCCGATGCACATAAGTTTTGATTATCGAAAAACTCTATCAATGAAGCGCATCTAAGTTCTGCTGCTATAGTGTAGGAGAAGATCCTCGGCAAATTAGTTTCAATGGTGGAAAAGACATTATTGGAAGTACATTACAGGATTATAGGAGTATGACTGTAATAATGCAAGCCCATGCTGCATTACTTGCACTGGTTTATATAGATAAAATTTCCCGAGGAATCTAAAAGTGAGTCATTTTCTGTATTAAATAGTCAACTTCAGTGTGATCCGATTTAACTGAAATACCGGCCACCAAGGAGTCTGCATAGGCCTTTTCTGCCTACTTTCCTATTGGGGTGAGCATGGTTTGGGTGTGCGGTTCCCACCTTGGAATCAGGAATCACCCCCTAAGGACTGGTTCCGAAAAATGGAACCGAGACCCACCTGATTCCATGGTTCCACTTGGGAACCGGACCGCCAGGTGAGTCCGAGGAACTGGTCCCCAACCCCTACAAAATTGCATTCATTAATTAATATTATGGTGAGCCTAGTTTCTGTTTTGAGCCTTGTAGGGCCTTCTATTTGGGTTATATTGTGAGCCATTGATTACTAAGGTTTGAAGGCTATAGGGCGGAACAAATAGACAACACTTATTAGCCAAAAACTTAATTTGTTCTAAGGTCATGGTGTGGTCCCTTTTAAGTTTTCCCAAGACCGGAAATATGTGGATAATTAGACTCCACGTTAAAAGCACTAACCTCCATAGAAATTAAAACATTAATTGCTTGATCCATCTTTTTTCAACTTTAACCTAATTTAATCATAGGATTGACTAAGGAGAGACCTAATTATACTTTTAAATGAGCCGTTAGCTCTTAATTTTGTGTCATGATGACAAAGCACCACAACATTTATGGATATCTTCAATTGGTACTCTTCTTCCTCTTCGTTTGTTTATTTTGTTTTGGTTGAGAAAGCAAGTAAATGGATCTTTACAATTAAAAAAAAGTAGGGGATTAATCCTATTACACACCCAAGAGACAAAATTAGTCAATAATGTCCAATAACTACAAATATACATTTATGTACTTATATATTTGGTCAAAAAACTACAAAATAATTAAGTAATTAAGATGGAATTTCTTTTTTTTAAATATATATACACCGGCATTGTCTGGGTGGGTGGCGGGCAATTCCACGCTTAGAACCGGGAGCCGGACCAGTACTCACCGGTTCCACTAAATTGTGATTGGGAACCTGACCAGGCCCCATGGGAACCGCGGTTCTAGGCCGATCCGGCCTGGTTCCGAGCAGTCTGGGCAGTTTCCGGTTTTTTTGCACACCCCTGCTATCCTGCATATGAGAACACGCTACCCTCAATTACATGAAATTATCAATTATGTGACTGATTTCTTGTAATGACCACAACTTGATTTGCTGTGGACTGCTCTCCATTGGAAACAACACCCCCCCCCGAGAAAAAAAATCCCATCTCAGTGAATGAAGGATTTGTATGAATCATTGATGGGGACAGCTGCTTCCTTAAGTCAAGCGAAATGTCCTGTTGCATCACCTAGTGGTCACAATTAGTTAATACAAAATGGTGTCTTGAGGGAAATCTGCCATCGGCAGCCTTGTTTTGCTGACATGAATCTGCCAGAACATCACTGCAGTACATTCCTACATAGCACTGAATCTTTATGTCTATCTGTACGTTACCATTAACATGAAGTCTCTTAACTTTTTAGCTTCTCCTGATTTTGTATATTGCCATGTGAAGATGACGAGTAACAGTCGCTTGTTTTGTTAACAATTAGAATTACCGATGCATTCTCTGTCCGAAGTCTGAGATTTGAAAGCTTTTTATCTATTCTAAATACGACAGTCATTTTGTGGACTAAATTTTGAGAAGTTCTTTGCTTCTTCCCTTGTCCATTCAATCTATGGTTAATATTGGTCCAACTCATCTCATTATAGGCGAGCTATGGAGTTGAAGTAATGGGCGACCCCCTTGATTGTATTTTTGGAGGTATGATGACAAAGGAGGAGATTCGTCATCCAGTTACCTCAAGTGGGACAAATAAAGTTCCTCCACAAAGCCACAGGAGATCAAGGCGTAGACGTCGCATGCAAAAGCAGGAGGTTTCTCTTAATACTTAGCCTTATGTGCATCTTTGTGCTGCTCGTAGTCCAGGAGAGGTTTCAGATGAAGAGGCTTTCAAGCTTTGGAAGTTTCTAGATGAGCACATGACCTTCGGCATGCGGAAGGACATAGTAATTCATTCATGGGTAGATTTTTATTGACCTGGAGCTGCTCTTATTTTTAGATCGCTGGGCTATAACAGCAACTGGTGGTGGTTCTCCCTTTCCTATTTCAGTTCCTAATGTTGGTTGAATCATTGTTTATAAAATCACCCCGACTAACCAAGAAGGAATATCAACATTTTGAAATTGTCTACTTTTGAGTAAAACTGCTAGTTCCGCGAAATGGTGGTGATGCAACGCATTTGCTCCATGGTGGAATCAAATCAGGACCATCGCGATGGACCAGATGGCCAGATTAACAAGATTTTCCATGTCAAGTAAAATTGCTCCACCATTCCTTTGATGAGGAATGTTCCGTTATCCTGGGTAGTATTGGATTCATACACTTGATGGACATACTTTTTCACCTTTTGCCCCCCTTTGACTTTCTTTCCCTTTCTTTTCTATTTTGCGCATCTGGTCTGAAGTGTTGCGCATTTCATTTACCCATCTCACCCAATTTTACATGTTCAAAGCCCGTTGTCTAGGGTCATTTTAGCCAAGCAAATTCTTTGCTTCTCTCTCTGACTCCTTGCTTTGCGACTTTCGAGGCTCGATCGAACTGCTGTATGGTTAATCCTTTCAGCTGATTTGGCTTGCGAAAATGAAACATTCTGAAAAACGGAACGGTTTAATCTTGTCATTACAAGTTTGCATCATTGATCGAGTGCCTATGGCTTAGTTTTGTGGCCAGAGACCTGTGGCTTAGATGAAACTCTCTAGCTATTGTACTGAAACTGAACGATGAACCGAGTCGTCATTCTGTCAAGAATACGTTAAGAAAAGGATGGCCAGCCGTTCCTTCCGACCAAGCATGCATGGGACATACCACGTCATTTTCAAGCTCTATATCTTTTTCAACCAAGTGGGCTCTTACTTTCCTCACGCGACATTCGTTGCAGGCTAAGCTCGATTTGCAGGACGACTTTCAAGCTCTTTGGCTTTTCAACCAAGTGTTCTCCTACTTTCCTCACACGACATTCGTTGCAGACTAAGCTCGTTTTATAGGACGACACGTGTTGAACCGTGTTGGCACGATGCTCGAGGCGATTGACTCGTCTTAACTCCCAACAACGTTGTGATTCGCGTTGCCTAGTACATGAACGAAAGACGAAACCTTCTTTGGCATCCCCATCACGAATCCTTTGGTCAAGATTTAAGGGAAAGGTAGTCCATGGTAGAACTGCCGATGCGGTTCGGATTTGGCCTGTGGAGAGTACGGAAGGCGCGCATCGCAAGTAAAAGGTTGCCGTCCCTGTCTTGTCTCCACGAAGGACCCCACCTCACGCGTTAGGCAAATACAGAGGTGAGGCCTTTGTTTTTCCTTGATTATTTTATTCTTTGATTTTTGTGGTTTTTTTTTATATATATATTTTTAGGTCTTTTTTTGGGGGGGGGGAGGGGGATTCGCAAAAATGCTTCGGGTCTTTTCTAGGAAACATCCTCGAAGCTTCGTTCATTGCGATTCCAAGCACCTGTCATTGTCAAGCGAGAGGGAAATTATAAAAAAAAAAAAAGAAAATTCTCAAATTTATTTGTATTTTTATCAATTTAATTATAAATTTTTAATTTGATCAATTTAACTCTTAATCTATTGAAAATTTGTTAATACAATCTATCTAGAGTCACAAATTGATGGCTTGAACGTTGGTTGTTTTATGTGACTCAATAGAGTAAGTATAGTTTCAAGGTAGAATCTATAATTGAAAAACTAAACTAATGGAAACTTGTTTAGTTTTAAGTTCCAAAGTATATAGGGTAGGTTTTAGGTTCTAAAAATTGGAAAACTTGTTTTGATGGGTAAATTCAAGGTTTTAGATATGTGAAACTTGGAACTTGAAATAATTTTTGTATTTTTCTTGGTCTATGTCTTCATATGATCTTGCACCATTCCATAACATCCAATGATAAATATATAATTTGTAACCATTTGTCTGAACTTTCATTTTATAACTAAAAGTTTTACTTTATTAATATTTCATGTTCTTCATGCATCTAAATATATATTGTAGCCAGTGAATTGTAACAACAAGTGATGGTCGTTAAAAGTAATAATTCACTATAATAATTCAATTAATAATACATATGGAATATAGGTAAAATCTAAAATCGACCTTAACTCTTGGCATAATAGGTTCCAAGTTTCAAATATTAAGGAATTTATTCCAACAAGCAGATTTTAAGTTCCAAATGGAACCTGTATGAAACCTAGAACTATTTATCTCTATGGCTTGGTAGGTGAACAAAATTTATTAATATTTTTTTCGAAATTTTTTTAATTTCTATGTTTTCTTTTCTTTTTTCCCTTCATCATTTGCCGGTTGTCAATTGATCAGGCGAGGCCAACCCTTGTTGATTGTATCCTATGGCCGATTGTCGGCCATTGTTGAGGCTCAACGATTGGTGAAGGAAGAAGGAAAAAAGAAAAAATATATAAATATAATAAACTCAAAAAAAAAAACTATAATTTGATAAATTTTATCCATATCAATATTGGCCATGGCACGTAAGATAGCCAATATGATTAGCATTAACGTCAGTGATTTCCGGTCAAAATAAATAAATGGACTGCATTAACAAAATATGAAAAAATTTAGGACTAAATTAATATAATTAAAAAATTTAACACTGAATTGCTACCTGTACAATAAATTTAGGACATTTTTAGTAATTTTCTTGTCAAGCGAGCTAGCAATGAACATGGCCACTCGTGTGCCGTATTGACAAGGAACTCATGTAGCATTTGAACAAGAAGCTATTGAGTGTTGTCTCTATTAGCTTTCTGTGCCACACGAAAAACCTGCAAAATTCACAAAATTCCCCCGCTGTATGCTGCAAGCATTTCGTTTTGCTTACGGCTCTTTTGGAAGTACTGCATGCAGCACCGCATCCACAGATTCGCGAGTAATAGAGGCAGACAGCAATGCCCAATAGGTCTTTCGACTTTTGGACAATAGCGACGTGGTCACATCACATTATTGTGACCCGTAATTCTCATATCGGATGATCATCACCTTGTGTGATTATTCTGAATATTTCTTTTTTAGGCTTAATTGACATGGACGAGGGCTGATTGTTACTGATGATATCCAAGTATAATCCCCTTCAGTGCAAATATGATTCGGGACGAACTGGGTTCACACTAAACGTAATGAGAGCGAAGAGTGATTGTCGGGACAAGAGATCATAGATAAGATATGCCTTTTGTTAGGCTTCTAGGATGATGGAGGGGAGAGAAAATATCTGACTACACATTGAAAGAGTCATGAGCAACAGTACATTGAGGTGGTAGTAATGGGGACTTTGTGACCCCCCAAAATCTCATATCGGATCTTTCTAGAGGGGGCTACAAAACATGGAATCTATTTGTCAAAATAGGTTTCCTAATTTTTGGGACTTAGAACTTACCTGCATATCGATTCTAAGGTTTACTTAGGTTCTACCTATATTTTTAATTGAACAATTACAGTGAATTATCACATTTAATGACCACAATTTTCTAGGGAAAATTGTCAAAATAGTCATAAATCTATTGCGATTGTGTTAATTCAATCATAACTTTTTTTTTGGTTAATTGAGTTCTAAACCTTTTGCATTTGTGTTAATTTAATCCATCCTACCAAAATTAATCAGTTCATGTTGGCATGGATGCGACAAGGCTTGACCTCAAATCTAGTGAGGTCAAGCCTTCAAGCTTCCTCAAGGCTAAAGAGACCTCATTAGCCTTATCTTTGGCCAGTTACAAGTCGACAACTGACTAGAGAAGAAGGAAGAGAAAGAAAAAAAAGAAGAAAAAAATCAAATATAAATAAATAAAATGTTATTAAAATTGCCTACATTAGCACTAGTGACACTATGTAAGATGGCTGGCATCCATGTTAGTGCTCCCAAATTAGCTAGATGGATTGAATTGAAACAACTTTGAAAGGTTTAGGATTCAATTAACAAAAACAAAAAGATTTTGACTAAATGACACAATTGTAATAGATTTAGGTTTTTTTTGGTAAATTTTCCCAATTTGCTACAATTGACTAATCACAACTTATATTTAGACACATGAAGATCCTAAAAGTCTTAATCATGGATATTGTCGGAAATGATAGTTTGGGTTAGTGGTTTCAGATTGCATGTTCATCATTAGATGTCATGAAATGCTATGGGATTATGTGAAGATATAGAACAAGAAAAATATAAAGACTTGTTCCAAGTTCCGAGCTACCCATCAAAAGAGTTTCCTCAATTTTTGGAACTTGGGACTCATCATATATGTTCTAGAATCTGAAATTGAATCACTTCCCACTAGTCTGGTTCTCTAATTCCTTCCCATCGGTCCAATTAGTGGTGATTATGGTCTGAGTAGATGATTCCCATCTTAGAATTGAGAATTGTCTACTAAAGACTGATTCCGAAAAATTGGAAATGAAGACTATCAGTTCTATCAAGTTCTCAGGTGGATCCATAAAACTGGTCCCACCAAGCTTCACGTAATCAGTGCAACATTTTACAGCAAGCCAAAATAAAGTGAAAAACAAAAAAACTTCCATATTCTTAATTACAATATCAATAAAAAGATTGGATTCATATTAAAAGTTGAGAGTGAGGTTGTAAGTCAATGTGCATTAAGTTTGAGAGTCGAAGCCGTGAGTGAAAAGATAGAGAGATGACTCAAACAAAGTGAGAGTAAGATGAGATGAGCACTTAATTAACAAATGTGAGCTTTAGATTAGGAATTTTAGGGTTTTCATTTTCTTAAATTTTTTTGGTTGGAAATTTTTCTTAAAAATTAAATATACATTTATATATTACCGGTCCAATCCAGGTGAGCAATTCCATACTTAGAACTGAAAAACAGATCAGTACCTACTAGTTTCAATTTATTGGACCGGTTTCAATCTGATTTGGTCTGGTTTCGAGCGGTTCCTAATTCATTTACATATCTCTAGGCCCAATTTTCAGATTCTTGATTTAACCTTGGAATCTTGGTCACCCCTACTTGGCTCGCATGGGTTGGGCTGGATTGTCGCGATCACGACAACGCGCTTTCAAGACAAGACATGGCCTTGCTCTACGGCTAACCTCGTGCGAATCGATCATTGTCCGGGACTCACTCGGGCACTGAAGTAGTCCCCATCGAAGCTAATTATTATTTGCTTTTACTTTGCCCCGATCTGTCATCCTCTCTCCGGAATCTGCTGGGGACGTGCTTTGCGACGAAAGCCCAGTTCATAGGCTGTGCCGTTTCTTCTTGAAATTAAAAAGAAGAAGAAGAAGAATTGAGATAAAAAGAAAAGCAATAAAAATGAAATCTAAAAAGTGTCTTTTGCAAAAGAAAAGAAAAGCAAAAAAGAACATCATAAATAAGTTGATGGCCGCAGTTTCCATTCCATTTACTCGTCGAAGGAGACCTTCGCAAGTCTCGTGACACGCCTTTGATTTCTTCCTCTTGAAGAATTTACGCGCTTGATCGACACTCGGTCAACCAAACATTTAGAAAATCTGCCTTTTTTATTTATTTATTGAAATAAGTACGTCGAAAGTCCTAAGATTTATAATGAATGTATAAATAAGTTCTTTAACTTTCAAAAAATATCAAGTCCTCAAATTACTCATGAAAGTAAGATTGATCCTAAAATTTTTAAACAATATCAGCTAGCTCTAAAACTTATCAATTTTGTTCAATCAAGTCATCATGTTGATTGTACTTTTCAAAAGTTTTAAAACTTACACTTTTTATATAAGTTTAAGACTCAAATACATCTCGATGACAAATTTGAAGACTTTCCGTGTATGTAACCATTTAGAAAGATAAAAAAGTTCTTCATTTATTTCGTGAAAAATGAATGGATTTTAAAAAAATATTTTCAATGAAATGAAAATATTTTCATTTTTTTGATTCATTCATTTTTATAAGTGACATGAGTAATCATTATTAAAAAAATATTTTTCAAAATAAATTATTTTCAAAAAACAAATGTAGTCTTTTTGGGATAAAAGGGACCCCTTTCCTTTCTAAGTTAATAATTACAATTTATATAATTATTCATAAATCCCAACCATAATAAAATTAAAAGTATATATTCTTGCCATAATTCAATTATTCTCGTACACACGATTTGACAACGCTTCTAATTGCTTACGTTTTTTCCTGGAGGCGGTTTCTAAAAGGTCAAAACACACACACGGCGTAGATATTTGATCGCAACAAATTCGATCAATCCTAATTTTACTTAGTATATAATAATTTGCTTCGGCTTTTCTTATTTTTTAATCATTTCAATTGATATAGAGACGAATAAATGTACGGCGGCATGACACCCACTCAATAATCAAATAACTTTGGTCAACGGTATTCGATTAGAGGTTAATTTTTCTTAGTTTTGTACTTCATTTTTATAAAAAGAAAATACCATTGGCCATCTTTAATCTTAGTTTAGGCCGTCGTCTTCGTGCTGAGCATCTTCCCAAAAGAAGAACAAAAGGAAAAGGCAAAATTTCGACTGACGGGAGAGTTTGGGACAAATGTATGGAGTCGAAGGCCTCACTCGGGTATCTTAAAAAAAGCAAAGAATATTATCAATAAATTGGGAAATTGTAAAGAGAAGATATACCCTCTTTTTAAAATTATTATTATTGTTGAGTTTGCCCCACTGTGCACGTAAGTTATATTATATTCACATACTTTAATTGGGTTTTTTTTTTCCTTGCGAATTTGGGTTTCTGCATGCAAATATTATATCGAAATATTCACTTTAGGGTTTACTTCCGAAGTGGGTATTTTTGTATTATTTTTATATTTAATGGCTATGAGTTCCACGTACACTTCGCATAACAAGAAAATTCTAGGGTCCTCATGGTTTATTCCCTTATCTCAAGGTGGATCACAAGTAACGGGGAGCATCATTGGGACAACGGGCATCCATGAGATTACATAATGGATCAGTTTTGCAAAAAATGATTTTTAAAAAACATGATACAACACCACTTCACTTATATTACTTGAAATAATCTATTAATAAAAAAATGTCATCATTTTCGACTACAATTATTGTCAAAACATTTTTCTTGGATAATAAAAAAATTTCCATGATATGACCAATCATTTCAAAAAATATTTTTAAAAAAATTTTTTTTTACGAAATAAATGCATATAGAAATTGGTCATTTTTTAGGGTTGTAGCGATTTAGGTGTTTGGACAATTCTCCATAATAAAGTGATAAACCTATTACATTGATCTTACCTCGCTAATGCCTTTCGATACCTTAGCCCCTTCAAGATCATACTCCTACGAGATTAGCACGTAAGAATTACATTTATCTTTACCATTATAAGAGTGTTTCATGCATGACTGATAATAATTCTCTGTTGATTAAAATTCCATTTAATTCATTTGCAAGGAATTTCGCTTACGGTATGTTTGATTCACGTAAAATTTCATGATAATTGAAAATAGAAAATATTTTCAAAGAAAAATTATTAGTTTAATGGCAATAAATGTTTTCGGATGTCTAGAATGAGTATCGACAAAAGTGAAGAAGTGGGCGTTTGTTAATAGATTTGTAACGCTTGCAAAAATAATTTCCTCTAAATAAGAATAGGAATTTGTTTCCTAAGATATATTTGCGGTAATGAATCATTTTCAATCGTTCATAAATGTCTCAGACAAATAATTTACAAAAATTCTTTTGTCGAAATGAACTCACCCTTTTTTTTCTTGAGACAAGTACATTGAAAGTCTTAAAATTTATCAATGAAGTGTAATTTAGTCCTAAAAATTTCAATAAATATAATTAGATCATAAAATTTATCATATAAATATAGTCAAATTCTAAAACTTCTAAAATGTGTTATTAAATCTTAAAATTTATCAAATCGATTGAGTCAATTTTTTTATTTGATAACATTTTTCAAAAATTTTAGAACTCGATCGCATTTTTATGATAAATTTTAAGATATGTTGTATTTTTAAAAAAATTATGTCTTTTGTTGTGTTTATTTTTATTTTTTCTTTGTTCGGTAAACGGTTCTCACCCATTGAATAGATAATTTTTTATTTTATTTTCGTGAGTGCGCCTGACGTGTGCACGGGGAAAGAACAAACCAAAGCACAAAAAAAACAGAAATCCGGAAAAAATGCATTTTTTTTTTCCTTAATTTCGTCAGAAGAAACAAGAATCATGTAGACAGATATAGATACCCAAAAGAAAATAGCAAAAAAAAAAAAAATAGAAGAAAAAAGGGCGAGTTCCTCCTTTACATGGAAATTTCCATGTATTGCAGGGGCAAATGGGAAAACCCCCCAAAAAAAAAAAAAAAAAAAAAGCCTCCTTCCAATTGCCCTTTCTTTATCAAACTAAAAACACACATCCATCGGTTGCCGCTGTAACCCCCAAAAAGAAAGAGATTTCTTCCTCACCATCCTCTCTCTCTCCCTCTCTCTCTCTCTCTCTCTCTCTATCTCTGTGTATCTTGCACTCAAATCTTGCAGGGGGAACCAAACCCAGATTGGAAGAATAAGAATCATTCATTACCTGTGGAAAATCTCCTCTTTCCCTCTCTCTCTCTCTCTCTCTCTCTTTCAGTTGCCTGCTTCATTCTCCCCCTTCCCTTTTCTTGACCCTTCTTGCTTTTGATGCTTTTACCCTTTCTACTGCTGCTCCTCCCAATCAAGATTTCGATACCCACTCGCCCAATATTCCTTCTCTTGCTCCTCTTATTAACCCCGCCCCGGGCCCTTCCTTCCTCCATCCCCACCACCCACAAACCGATCGCCAAGAGCCTCGCCGGAGCAGCAGCAGCAGCACCCGCCGGAGCCAGAGCAGCAAGAGCCGGAGCCGCCATGAAGGTCCATCCCTTGCCCACCAAGAAGAGGAACATCACCCTCCAGTACGTCCCCAGGAGCGCCGCGATCGAGGCCCAGGCCCTTGTCGGCGTCGTGACCACCCATCACCACCACCACCACCACAAGAAGCTCCGGCGGCTCCCCCACATCTTCAGCCGCGTCCTCGAGCTGCCCTTCCGGGCGGACGCCGACGTGGAGGTGGAGGAGGAACCCGGGTTCTTCCGTTTCGTCGCCGAGACCGATGGGATCGTCTCCGACGTCAGGGCCCACACGATAGAGATCCACCCCGGGGTGACCAAGATAGTGGTGAGGCCCAACGGTTCGCTCGAGCTGCTGTCCCTGGACCAGCTGGAGCTCGACATGTGGCGGTTCCGCCTTCCCGAGTCGACCCGGCCGGAGCTCGCCAGCGCGGTGTGCGTCAATGGGGAATTGATCGTGACCGTGCCCAAGGGCGAGGAGGAGGAGGATGAGGCCATGGTCGGCGGCGGGAATGGCGGCGGCCGTGGTGGTTGGGGAGGAGGTAATGGGAATAAACTTGTAATTGTACAGTAAATAAAATCCTCCTCTTTTTTTTTTTCTTACTATGGAGTTCCCTTTAAGCCCCTGGCTTAATGTTGTGATCGGGGTGCTGCTGCTCTCCTTCTAGTCTGCAAGTTAGTTTTGACTTTTAGAGGTTGCTGATGGAGCCTTGAGCTCTTTGTGATGTGTCGTTCTGCTGAATCGAAGATAAAAAAAAAATTATGAATGTTGCTTCTTTTCTTTATATCGTTCGTAATACAGTGTCATCTGATGATGATAGGTCAGTAGGTTACCACTGTCTCTCTCGAGATGATTTTGGTTTTTGGGTGTTAAATATTGGTATATGTGGTTCTCATCTCGTGTCGAGTGGCATTGACTTGAGTTAGATTAAAGAGGGGAATGGCTTTACAGGGCAGTGCCTTTCTGGGTTGTCCATCTGCTACCTGACTAATCAAATGCCCCATATACTTGCTGTCCTTATAAAATAAGTGCAGACGATTGGGAGAACTTTGACTTAATCCGTGATGATTTGGTGTCCTTTAGGACAATGTAACTCCGCATCATCTTATGTGAGTTTGAGGATGTGCAATGTTTCGCTTAGTTGTGCCTGAAAGTGCTTGATGATTATGTGTCTGATCGCTTTCGAGGGTTTCCCATTATATGTGGCTGGTGAAAGGTTCGGGGGATTTGGCAGGAACCTGTATGGCCACTGAGTAATTTATTCATTGTATATTTTCCAAAGTGCTTTGACGCTGTGTAAAAAGAAAGGTGCTTTAAGGTAGGAATATATGCTGAATGGTCCATATTGAATGCTTGTGAATGCAGTCTTTATTATCATTGACCTGCGTATATCAAAGGCATTTCCATGACGCGCTTATGCTCACGTAGAGTGGTGACAACCACATTCTCTCCTCAAAAAATTATTTTATCAGAAGAATCTTTGAATTACCTGGGCATGTCTTTTCATGAACCAGGAATGCTTCCGGTGATTCTTTTCGTATGCTATCTGAAATGAATCCAATTTGGTGTCACTTAAGTTAATAATATGCAGATTCACATTATCTTATGGTGCATCTAGTGCATTGCCTGTTGATCTTCATTAGCTATCTGCAGTTGAGCACTGTGTCCAATCAGATCTTGATGGCAGGGGGAGTTATCTGACAAAACTTTTGCTACTTCATTTAGGCATTCATGTAGGGAATGAAGTTTCGACAATCCTTACATTGCATCTGCTTAGTACTTAGAAGCTGCTGCTCTGGTTGTACAGCTAATTTGCAAGTTTTTTGCATGGTTTTGTTTGCATTGGCGTGGGCATACACGATGCTGGGTCTGTTGGTGTGCTTGTGTTCTATATGTTCACGTGAAGACAGAAGGTGTATGGACGATCCTTATGCTCCTCTTATTCCTGGTGTGCGATGATGTCCAACCCTTAGGAAAACCTGTGTGATGGCTGAACCTCGGTTTTGATTTGCTTGTCTAAGTAATTAGGTCTCATTCATCGGTATTAAGGAGTTTCGGCTAATCCTTGTTCACAGTATATTCATAATGTCACCATGCTTTACCATTGGCAGAAGTTGATGGAAAAGAGAATTGTCCGTCTCTGATGCATTTCTTGTTTAGAATAGGTCTCTTCGATGATCAATCTCTCTGTGGGAAATGCTTGGGTGATATTCGATCTCTATTTGCCAGCAAGGAAATGCTTAAAGGCTGGGTAACCCATCCAACTGGTTTTCATCTAACACATCACCTAGGATGAAAACCAGTTGGATGGGTCACCCAGCCTTCAGGCATTTCTCAATTAGTAAATGCTTCTTGCATTTCTCCCCAGTACTCTGTAGTAAAAGCAATAAGATCGCATAAAATTGCTCGTGTAAAAGAAATTGATGGGAGAATCTACATGGGGAATCCAGTTCTCAGCCAGTGATTTCTGGTGCATCTGCTCTAATTGTAAGACCCTCCTTTTCTGTGCTCCTCTTGGGATGAAATTGCAGGGTCAGACGTTTCCCAGAAACAAAATCACTTGCACCGACCCATATTCCCTGCATCATCCCTT
The DNA here is from genome assembly GCA_014182735.1 of Corymbia maculata. Lineage (NCBI taxonomy): Eukaryota > Viridiplantae > Streptophyta > Magnoliopsida > Myrtales > Myrtaceae > Corymbia > Corymbia maculata. The sequence goes on from CM024689.1 coordinate 29,210,564, forward strand.
TGTTGCCCTATAGAATTGAAACCGCGATTTGCTGCTTGTTTCACTGGCGATAAATGAGGTGAGGGCAAAGTAAGCTTGACAATTTTCAAGTTGAGATTGAGGGTCATTAGCAGAAAGGCATCTTAAAGACATGTTTATGGTGCCAAAAGGCATCTGAAAGACACTGGTGCACTGGTGATAAATCAACAGACATTTGATGAGGCAAAAGCTTTTGGAAAAGTGATGCTCATCTACATGTTTTTTCAGTCCATCATGCCATTCGACTCTTCCGGAGGAATCATTTGCTCGACGGACTCGTGTAAGCCTATTCATGACCCTGCAAGTTGGGATTTTTCTCTTTCATCTCATTATTTGAAGAAAAGATCGGAGTGAGGGGTGAAAATTCATGTGTAGATGAACTTTCGTTGTTACCATAATTTACATGGTGGCCACGATTCTGTAAACAGCTGTTGCTACTTATCTTAATTTTAGCAAAGATTGTTCACAATAGAATGTTAGGGGGGCTATAGAGTCAATTCGGGAAATCACATAAAACTTGATAACAGCTCAAAAATTCTGAAGAAGGCCTGCCATTGTAAGTGACAACGAAGTTAAAGTAAATGTGCAATGAAAGATTGGAGTGAGGTGAAATCCACTAGTTCATATTGCTTCATACTACCATTCAAAAACATTCGACAACTGACGGGTACACTTGATGGTCCTTGGAAAACTATGTACATGAACAGAATGTCTAGACAATGACAGAGAGACGGAGAAAATCGGGGCTAACCTACCAAATTTGCATCTAAAGTTCAGCATGCACCGTTTTTTCTCTGTAGAAGTCCCATTATAGTTGCCGAAGATTGATTTGAACATGGTTTTCAAACTAGAAATTTGTCCTCAAAATGCATTCAAACAGCATTTGTAGTTCTTTTTCATTCCAATTTAGCAACTTAATCACCGGAATACCCTCCTCTGGCAGTTCAGCATAGTGTCTTCCAGGTCAACCAAGATGTTCAAAAGAGAGGCAAGGGTGATTCTTCACCAGAAAGTCAAGTCTGATGCATGTCATCGTTCTATTAATCTTGAATCACTGTCCTTCCAACCAAGCACATCATTCATGTGCTTTGTCCGTGTCCACATCTAAACTGAAATGCCCTCTCAGGATACTCTTTGGCGTCATTCCAAATCCCTTGGCTATTTCCTTCATTTCTTTGAGTTTCTTCACTTCCCGCTTTATTTGGTTATTTCTACTCAACACAATGTTCAGCAAGTCATCTGAGTTGGCAGGTGATTTTCGACATGCCAATTGGGAGCTCTCTTGCTCGAGTTGCTGGTACAGATTGTGGAGGTAACTCTTCTGAGCATTAAGCTGTTCCTCTGCTACTCTGTATTCCAACTCCTGCGACTTTCTCAGTGAGCGGAGAATTTGATCAATTTCATCATCAAGTTGCACTGACGGCATCTGAAAATCAAAAGAGATGGACTTGTCTGGGGAGAGATGTGTCCTGAAATCTAGAGCATCTCGATACAGTGTACCTTCTAGAGAAGGATCTCCATTGCTGGAGACAACTGTGTATGACATCCAATGCACCGGGTGAACATCACACTGTAAATGGCTCATATATGTAAATGTGTTCATAAAAAACAAGACAAAGGTTTGCATAAATGTTGACTCCACGTTTACATTTATGTGTCACTGCCGTGCATACTTGCAAGATCACTAGAGTGGTTCAAGTTTCAGTTTCAGTAATGAGAGAGAGAGAGAGAGAGAGAGAGAGAGAGAGAGGTTCAAGTTTCAGTAATTCATGAGAAAGCTGGGGAAGTACCTGATTTACTTTCATCTGTCTGGATATTCTCAAGACGAGTGCCATATTTAAGCTGTTGCAGATATGAAACGGTCATCATGCAGATTGCATAAGTAAGACTTGCTCAAAAACTTAAAGGAAATATTTTACCTTGGTCAAAGCAGATTGAATACGGTTAAGCAGTATCCTAGCGCTTGTATTCAGTGAACCACGTAAGAGGCGGGTGCCAAGTTTCAACGCCTTCTCATGTTCCTCCTCAGAATCAATAGATTTACAAGCCTCAAAGAGCCTAGTAACATGAGAAACTAGTCCAGTTTTTGCATCACAACGACGACAATAGTACTGCGCATCCAGTCCAATGCTTCCACCAACAGTGCCAGCCATGTAAGTTTGGAGAGCACAGTCCAAGTGAGCAAGATGCCCACATATATGACCCTTGTCGGACAATGCTTCACATTTGATGTAATTATATCCTCCAGTAGCTGAAGTGATGACCTTAAAACAGAGAATGCAGCAACAATCTCGGCAAAACCCAGGTTCAATGCAGCAACAATCACAAGGGATAGATTTTCTGGCAGCTTCCTCTGGTTGTTCAATTAAGCTACTGCACAACTTATTTCGAGCCTTACATCTTAGAGCACCAGAGGGAGACTCTGATTGGGAATGGTCACCCGTCTCTTCATGATGCGTGGTAAAGAAAGGGCGCCTCTCCACAGCTCCTATAAAATAAGACCTTAAACAAGATTCTTCAAGGAATAACAGATAATTACAACATATAAACACAAATTCATAGACACAGACTGCCAACGAAAAGGTTCATATGTGATAATTCATACAGATGTAGACAAGATCAAGAATCCTTAATTATGTGCCGAGCATAAAAGATCATGTCAGACCACTAAAAGGAAGAAAGCAAACCAAAAATGTACTTATAAAGTTAAAATAAAACATTTAGTCTGGGTCTTGTCATGAAGATTATTCGCTTCACTTGAGTAGCTGCCATATTTTTATTAAGTTAACTGAGTATCACGAGGACATACCCAAAAGGGCCCATGATCTTATCAGATATGGCCACACAAGCATAGGAACTACAAAAATTAAGCTTGCCCGAAGCAGCAAGACATTGAGTAACATGACTAAAATGATCTAATAACTACTTAGTATACAAAATCAAGGAGTTGATGAGTTGAAGCTGACCACTTGGCAACAGCAGGTTCTTCGAGGGGACTTTCCAGCTAAATGAGGCAAAGAACGCATCGACATCTGTATTGGGGAATGTAGCGCGGATGTACCGCTCTACCGAAAGCTTACTCGCAAAGGGATGTCGTAATGATTGGTCTTGGCAGCGGAGTCTCTGAGGAAGGTAAAGGTACCTATCCTTATAGTCTCCAGTAACTGCCACTCTCTTCCCTACCCTCCACCTCCATTTATCACCAGGAAGAGGAAAATTCTCGGGGGCATATGGTAGACCTTCACCAGATTCATCACATAAAACTGGCTGGAGTTCCTCGGCTGTAGAGATGTTCCCACTGCTCTCATCAGTGATATCTATCTCAGGGCATTCCTGCAGCATCTGACAAGGCATGGAAACAGGCATATCTCCATTACTATCATTAGTGCTATCAATCTCTGTAGATTCCTGGTTCTCACAAATCACTGAAGCATCTACATTTCCATTGGTCTCCTTAGTCATATCAATGCCCGTGGATTCTCCAATCCGGTGAGGAGTCGTTCAGATGATTCAACTACATGAAGCATCATTAAAAGAACATAAGCATCTAGCAGACCCAGTGTGGTAAGATCACCAAGAACAAACTCTCAACAGTCCAAACAATTTTAGCTTATTTTGCAGAATAAAGAGAAAATAGTGCTCCAAATAAAACATGACAAAACCTTTTATAATTGCATCTCCAACTTTGGATCCATGTATGGCTCTCATGAACTTAAACAGAGAAACTGATATGCATATACCCCAAAGACATTTCCTAAGCTACAGGTTTCACTGCATTTCTAAATCACAATGTTGAAAGATCCCAACTTTTTCTATGAGCGGGCATTGAATCGCCCAAGCTCATACCCAGACGTCTAAACTTTAGGTATTAAACCAAAACGTACAGTTATAGGACGATGTATCAGGACAGAGCTGCCGAAACACCATTTCCAATTTTGCAATATTGGCAAAAACTAACTGACCAGACAAACCATCAACAAGCCCTTGGGACACCAAGGATAGTCGAACAAGGAAACTACTGCGAGGAAAGAACAAATTCCAATAGGTACCAACTATTACAAAGTAAAGCAAAGCAACGATTTCTGCTGCGTTTTCTATGTCGGCCCAGATATATGAGACAACTGCAGGAAAAAATTATCATAAAAAGCACCCAAATGGATAGTCCTCCTGACCCAGGAGAGCTTTCACACACTAAATCCAGTCTACTATGAAGTCCCACGGAGCTTTCTCCAAGCCATACCAATGACTTAGCAACAGATCAAGAAAGTATTCTCATTAAAGGACTTTCTTGAGAAATTCTTGAACAAATCTTTTTCCTTTCCCGATAATTTCCGGTGTTAATGAAGGAATTAGTTCCTTCTGATTCGTTTCTTGACTCAAATGCATGAACTCATTCCCTCGCGTATTGATTAAAAAAAGAAGAAGGAAACCAACTACAGTGCATGGTAAAAGAAAAACAAAAGAATGTCAAGAAATTGTTCTAGAGCTTCACCTGGACGGCAAGAACTAAAACCCACCACTGCCTCGGCAATCAAAACATAACCCACCAGAGTTAAGCTCTTCAAACCGCAGATACGAGGAGAGAACTTGCTTCAAGCTGGCATCTGAAGTCGCTCTCGGCAAAACAGAGCCGCGGACGGTCTTAACCCTAGTCTTATCTCCTGGACATGCCTCGCTTGCCGCGAGGAGGAAAAAAGACAGAGGGAGGATGAGAGAAAAATATGACAGCTTTGCTCGTTTTCTGGTAAAAAGCGAAAGCAACCAAGAAAATACGAGCTTCCCCACTTCCGGGACGCGACTTTCGTGGGCTTGGCGAAGTGATGAGCAGCATGGTTAGTAGATCGAGGAAATGGAACATCCGAAGTCCCAACTGGTAAAGTGGCTTGCGAATCACTTGATTTGTCCTATGGTTACCCTTTTCATACGAAAAAGAGGGGATTCCACCTTATCAGGATTAGGATGAGACGATATAGTTTCACACGTTAGGATAGAGGTGAGATAATATAATTTCAAACGCTATGCCCTGTGATGAGATAAAGAAAAAAAAACTTAGAATATATATATTAGAATAAGAATAAAATATAATTAAAAGAAAAATGGTTTGGGCAAGCTGGGTTAGACATTAGGTCGAAAGAATTGCTCACCTTTGTATTTTGAGGAAAGTTCAGAAATGGCATAAATAATTTCTAAACTTTAGCTTAATTATGATGCGATTCATGAATTTTTTAATTTATCTAATGTGTTTCATGAACTTTAACTTAATGTTCAATATGATTCTTGAATTTTTAATTTGTTTAATAAAATTATTAAACTTTTGATACATATTCAAATTAGTCCATAAACTATATGAATAGAATGACTACTTTAAATATGTTCTCAAATTTTTGATATGTTCAATATTATTCATGAATTTTAATCGATAGAAGGATTACTTTAAACATTTTTATATGATTTATGGATTATATTGAATATATACCAAAAGTTTAGAGATCACATTGAATATATTAAAAAAGTTCAAAGATCAAATTGAACATATGATTAAAATTCATGGATCATATTACACATTAGGTCAAAATTCATGAATTTATGTCATTTTTTTCCCTATGATTTTATTGGCAAAATAGATAAAGGCCGAAAGGACCACGAAGAAATCTGTTTGGTTGGGTTTGACCATGAAGAAGACGGACTGCTCAAGCCTTGCTCGATCGGAGATTCGGACATGGGACAACGACGAGCCTAGCAAGCTACTAAGCCAAACAACATGAACAGGTTTTGAACTTACAGAAATTGCCATTTCTTGTACTCCACACTATTCCACCAATCTTACTTTTGAGATTTGCTTAGGATCTAAAGTGATTGGGATTTGGGTTTAATGTCTTGCAAATGTGCAACACTCCTTTCAAAGTTGATATTGATTTTCGGATATTTTCGTGCACAAGCAATTTAGTCCTTGACTTAGTTGATTTGTGCAATCAAGTCCTTTTGTTAATACTTCATCGAAGTCCTTTTGTTAATATTTCGTTGATTCTCAGAGAGCCAATGACATGCATCGTCTGTGGTCACCCCACCATTTTTCTTACATGAACGACGAGTGATTAAAAAGAAAAACGTCGGAACATCAAGATGATTCATGCCAACGAAAAGATTTCTGCTTGTGAGATGCAACGATAATGTTCTCTCCAAGGCTGCAACATGCTTAGAGACAACCGATTTTTTACCAAAATTTAAGACAATATTTTGCTAACACGATATTCGCATCCCGATGTCATTCAGAGAATTATTTGTTCCCATGCGAAGACAAGGAATATCTACAGGAAAAGAAGAATGCATACAGGAAAAAAGAAATTAAACCAAGCAATGACCCATCAGAGTCACTAGATTCATCACAGGTTTCAAGTCCAAGACTTTAGGTTCCTGAACTGAAAAAGTTCATCTAGGATCCTGCTCTGAGCCTCCAGGACAAAATTTGCACAACCTCAAAATTGCACTGCCTCATTCTGCTCAAGCAGCACAGTACCTCTCTTATTTTCTCTTGCTGTTTTGCACGGTCACACTTATAGCCTAAATGATCCTTCACCACTTTCTTTGCTTCGGTAGCTTGACATGGGATCTCGCATATCGCCATTTCAAGTAAACCAGAGTTTCTCCTGTTTACAAGGCAATGTCCACACGAGAAAGAAGGAAAATGCAGGAGGTTGCTATAACAATCTTGGATCACCAACTCCCCCACCAACGAGTATCATGGGCTTTGGTCATCCCCATCTAGACCGAAATACTCTCTCAGGATATGCCTTGATGTCTTACCAAACCCTTTTGCTACTTCTTTCATCTGCTGGAATTTATGGACTTCCCGCTTGATTTGATTATTCCTGTTCAATACGGCATTCAGCAAGTTGTCAAAGTCATCTGATATTTCTTTACACGCCAATTCGGAGCTCTCGTGCTCCAGCTGCTGGTACAGATTGTGAAGATAGCGCTTCTGAGCATGAAGCTGTCCCTCTGCAATTCTATATTCGAGTTCTTGGGACTTTCTTAGTGACTGGAGGACCTGATCAATCTCTTCGTCAAGTCTCACAGATTGAGTCCGATGTTGAAAAATAATGGACTCGTCTACTGATGTGTGTCTACCTTCTGGAGAAGGATTTCCATTATCAGTCACAGCTGTGTATGACGTCCAACATCCAGGTGAACATCAAACTGTAAATAGCTTATCCATGTAAATGTGCTTGAATGTGACAACAAGAATAACAGGTGCATTAAATCCTATCGAGATGCATGCATGAAGAGACCAGTTGTTTCCTGGGGAATCTATTTAGGGGAGTTAAACAGTTCATTCCTTAATGATTATTGCCACAAAAAGGAATGAAACAGGCAGATTATTTCAGTACATAGAAATCCAAGAACCAAACTTGTGGAGATATGCAGTAAAATTCTCAAAAGAGAGAGCAAGGGAACAACCTGAACTGACGTCTGCTGTTGAAATTTCATCATGAGGAGCAAATTTTAGCTGACGTAAATATCAAATAGTCATACTGCGAGTTTTGAAGGTGAGAGACACAAGGACTATGGCAAAAGCAACAAGAAATCAGCGGTACCTTGGTCAAAGCAGACTTGATTAGTTGGAGCACAGTCTTGGCACTTGTTTTTTGAGAACCACGTAAGAGGCTGAAAGCAAGTTTCAAAATTTTCTCACGTTCATTGGGAGAATCAATAGATTTAGAAGCCTGTAACAGTCTTGTAGCATGGGGGACTAGCCCAGTTTTCCCATCACAACGTCGGCAATAATACTCGGCATCCAACCCAATTACCCCTCCCACCATTCCAGCCATGTAAGCTTGGAGAGCACAGTCCAGGTGAGCAATATGCCCACAGATATGATTCCCATCAATCAATGCTTCACATTTAATGTAATCACACAATCCACTAGCTGGACTAATGGTCCTCCCACATAGGATGCAACAACAATCTCGACAAAACTTGGGTTCACTGCAACAATGATCACAAGGCCAAGATGGGCTGGCAGGTTTCTCTGCTTGTTCAAGTAAGCTACTGCACATCCTATTTTGTGCCTTGCACCTCAAACTGCCAGGATCAGAATCTGACTCAGAATGCTCTGCAATCTCTTCATTATGTACAGGAAAGAATGGACGCCTTATGGCAATGCCTGGGAAATGAAGCACATTAAGCATGAAGAAGTTTCAAAAAATACAGTAATTTGATATCCTACACATAGATTTACTTATAGGCACTGTTTAACACAAAGCGGACAAAAAAAAAATGGTCCTCTACAGTTATTTAACAGTGATGGAACTCCGTTGATGTTGTACAAAAGAAGCATCAACCATCAAATGAGAGCAGGTGAGATGAGCTGTAAATGAGTCACCAAATCTGAACTTCCAACCTCCAGCAGTGAGGGCATCAGAAAAGGATCTAAGTATTATGAGTAAACATCACTTTATGGAGTGAAATGAAGCAAAGTTTAGGAGCGAGCAAGCAAGCAAGTGGAGGAACAAAGAGAAATTCAAAACTTGGTGACTGAACAAAATAAAGTTAACAGGACGAACAATACTGAATGCGCATGAGAGAGAACAACTTGACTATGAAGAGTTACTAGGTGATATAATATATTCTGTGAAAAATTAAGTAAACAACCAAAAGTTTTCTCAGGTCAAATGAATGAAATACTACTATTGACTTAATTGTGATTTAATGGTGAATAGTCCTAAACGACATGATTCCTGAATATGGTATGTAAAAGTACTCAAGCTGCTCAGTGAAAACACTCAAGGAACAACTCTTATATCCAAAAAATGGGGGATAAGTTGTTAGCTGATTACCCTGTACCAATGGCAGTTTATTTGAGGGGATTTTCCAGATGAAAGATGCAAAAAAGGCATCAATATCTGCACCAGGGAATTTGGCTCGAATGTACCGTTCAACTGAAAGCTTACTTGCAAAGCAGTACTTCTTGCATGTCAACTTCTCAGACGCACGGAGTCGCTTAGGAAGATAAAGGTACCTATCCTGATAGTGGCCAGTAATGGCGACTCTCTTCCCCACTTTCCACCCCCATTTATCACCAGGAAGAGGAAAATCCTCAGGAGCATAAGGCAGACCTTCACCAGATATATCGAATGAAACTGGTTGAAGATCACCATTTCCCTTTACCTCAGACCTCTTTCCGTTACTCTCATCAATGATAATGATATCCATTGATTCCCGCATCTCCTGACAATTTATTGGACCATCAATGTTTCCATCAGTCTCATTAGCATTATCAATTTTCGAGGATTCTTTCTTCATCTGAAAAGTCGTAAAAACAGGTCAATTATAAGAAGCAACTCTGAAAAGCACGAGCACCACAAATACCAAACATACAAACTAACACTCTAGGATCCCAAACATCACATGCTTCTCCTAAGTAATATCCTAAACAAGTCAACATACGCATCTTAAGTATCAAAAAAAGCTTTCATGAAGTACATCCCACACCCACTTTTCTTTTCTCGAATAAATAGCATATCTAAAAAGAGTCCCAACGACTGAAAAATATTCAAGAAGATCGTATATTTCTGAACAAATGACAACAAAGATCCAGTTTATACCTCCAGACTGGAGTTTCCTAGGTAGGGTCATACTCTAACAAAAAACCCGCCGAAATCTCATTGCCAGAATTGCGCTCTCGAGTAAGACACACTGGCACAACATCCCGAACCAGGCTAATTTGGCAGGCTAATAACAGTGGAGCCGGGAAAGCTGCATCTTTCCAGAAGCAAATTGATGCAGATTCCCACTCCAACAGTCAATGAGAACCCAAGATCATTTGACACTCTATCCTAAGGTGGACTTGCCATTAGCATCAAATTGCTTACGTTCCGGAGCAACGTCCAGATCAAATGAACCCGAAGAAACAAAGTGTCCAGTTGCATTTCGTTTCATCACCCAAATGCATGCGGTCACCGGATCGAGACACGTAACCAAAACCCAAAGCTCAAATTCGAAACAACAGACAAATGGGTCTTCGAAAAATCATCCCTTTCTTCCAACTTCACTCACACTAGCGCGAAAGCATAACCCGACGCCAACACTCAACAACATGCGACGGAGCTCGATACCTGAAACGGGTCAATCTCTTCAGAACTCGACCCAGAACGGCTAAAGATCAGAGCCCCGTCAAATCACAAGGTCTTAATCAGCCGACACCAGCTCCAGAATCGCACGCGCCCACGACCATTTCCCTTCTCGTCAAGGGGTCACTGTCGTGGAATCAAAAAAGCGAAGAGGGTGCATGCGAAGGATTAAACCCTAATTTGGTCTCCGGGTGCGGGCGCAGCAGCACAGATGGCGAGATCTCCGCATGCTGCCGTCCCAAAGATCCAAACTTTAATGTGAAATTAAGGGAACTACTCTGCTCAGGCGTCGTGACGGCGTGAAGTGCTCCAGATGGAGACCCAAATGGGACATGTACTTTCTCGATTTGCTTTCCTTTTCATTTTCAATAAAGGGGAAAAAAAAAAAACTTTCTGCTTTCTCACGCATTTGAGCAATTATAAATGTTATGAATTTTAGAGCAGTCACTTCTTTAAAAGGTTTTGTTTTCCTAATGTGATTGATGAACTTGTAATTTATGTAATTAATTGAAATCACAAAAATTTGAACTTTAATTTGGGATTAATGAAATTAATCAGTTCATGCCTCATGATAGCGCCTAGCTATGATGGCTTCATATCCAAACCCAAATAGCACACACACTTTCTCATTTTGCTAAGGATTAGTAATATTTGAGCAATTATAAATGTTATGAATTTTATTATAACGGTGTGTGGTTGGTTCTTAGAAAGGTATTGTTTTTTTTAACATTGTTGATGAACTTGTAATTTATGTAGTCGATTGAAAATATAGAAATTCAAACTTTAATATGTGATTAATGAAACTAATTAGCTCTCGTGCCTTGACAACGCGTAGCAATGATGGCTTTGGATCAAAGCCTAAATGCCACATGCACTTTCTCGTTTTGCTTTTCTTTTCATTTTCAATAAAGAAAAAAGAGAACTTTCCACACAATTACATTTTATATTGCCAAGAGAAGTGTTTGCAATATCTAAGCAATTATAAATCATATGAAATTTACTATAATAATGCACAGTCAATACTTAAAAGGTGTTTTTTTTAATATGGTCAATGAATTTATAATTTATGCAATCAATCGAAATTAAAAAAAAAAAATCAAGTCTCTCCACCCTGATTCCGAAAGGTATAAATCAAAGTGTGATGGGTAAGCACCAATGCTATTATATTGATATAGTCAACTCAGTCATTAAATGAAAGCCACCAAAAAGTTCCTCTGCTGTATACGGGAGAATCGTTCCTAAAACTTGATCAGAATATATCATACTTTGAACTAGTATGAATGGACACGGCATTAATTTATTGGAATTGGAGCGCAAGAGATGTCATTAGTAAAATTCCCCAAGTTAGTTTCGGGATCAGATGTGTACTTTTGCCTACTTATATTGCGAAAATATGTGGAGATGAACAAGTATTTTTGTTTTGGGGCCCAAGTTTAAATTAACAATACGTTGCTCTTGACCTCTATTTCATTTTTAAGACTTCAATTATGCTCACGTTGAAGCTTAAACTTGAGCTCAAAATGAAATTCTATATTTGGAATTGGACAAAAAACTAATTTAAAAAGCCCCAAACCTTTTGCAATTTCGTCAATTCAATCTTAAACTTTTTTTTTGTTAATTCAATTCTAAACTTTGTGCAATCATACCAATTCATTCCATTTGGGCAAATTTGATTGGCCAACACTTTTGTAGATGTTGGGTATCTAGTTGATGTTGGCGTGGCTAATTTTTTTAAAATTTTTTATTTATTGTTTCCTTTTCATTTTTTTCCTCCTTTTTTCCTCCACTTGTTGATCACCAAACCCAATGATTGGCCAAAGGTGAGAGTCGGCAAGGCTCACCCAATGATAGTGAGGCCAAGGTCTAGTGAGGCTTCACTCAACCAAGGCGAGGTTGAGCCTTGCCAGATTGACAATGAACTTAGCCTTGCCCAACCAACTATCATTGAGTGAGGCTCGCCTTCACTAGTGCCTAGTGGGGGCAAGATTAGTCATTGGCCAACAAGGGTGAGTCTCGTTGGCCCTTGGCTCTGGCTAGTTGCCCTGACAAGTGGTGGGAGGAGAAGAAAGGAGGGGGAAAAGTTAAAAAAATAAAAATAAATAAAATTTTGAAAAAATAAAATATTATGGAAAAATTGCCATGTCATTGTCGGTCGAATGGCGTCCACATCAATGCCGGTCAGCCAAATTTGGTTGTATGAATTGAATTGATATAATTGTAAAATATTTATGATTGAATTAGGAAAAAAAGCTTAAGATTAAATTGTCAAAATTGCAAAAGATTTATGACTTTTTAGTAATTTTCCCACAATTGGACACTAAGAAATCAAACACTTTAGGTATATAGAACTTTTCGACCACAAAAAAAAAAGTATGGATAAGTGCACTAAAAATCCTAAAACTTGTAATAAAAGTGTAATTAAATCCTAAAACTTTCAAAAAGTACAATTAAATCATAAAACTTATCATAAAAGTGCAATTAACTCCCAAAATTTTCAAAAAAATATAATTAACAGAAGGTCTTGTTTGGACCAATTTGGCTAGTCTTAGGACTCAATTGTACTTTTTGAAAAAAATTTCCACTTAATTGTATTTTATGACAAGTTTTATAATTTAATTACATTTTTTGAAAGTTTTATGATTTGATTACACTTTTATTGATAAGTTTTAGGGTTTTGGATACATTTATCAAGAAAAAAACATATCTGACCTATCAATGTATATTAAAAATTGTTCAAAAATCTTAATGAGAAATAAGAGTGTGCCCATAATAACCTTTAAAGAAAAAAGGTATTGAGAAAGTCCACCTCATACAATAAATACAAGGTGATGCAAGCTTAAATTCGAATGAGTGATCCAAACATAGAATTATGGAATAGGAGCATGGGACGATTCGGTTACTTATACTTAAGTGACGGAGCTATCCGTATTATTTCTCCCTAAAACCGAATAATCATTAAAAAAAAGATGTTTAATTTTCCTTTTCAAACACGAGGCAACACATCAAACGAAGTTTTTAATTATCTATTTACACAAATCTACTCGCCAGTTCCTGTTGGAGCGAAAGGGATGATCGAAATTACGCCGTCATGTTCGAACAATGACAACACCTTTATGCTAGCGTTGCTCTCTTGAGTTATTTGCAGCTTGACAGTGTCAAGAATCGAGCATCTATTACAGGAACACTGTTAGAATGCCACAAACTTACCCATGATCAAGGCCTTTTGAAGGAACTCTCGAAAGAGAAAACTGTAGTAGGAAGCTTCAGCAAGCATTAGGATGAAACTCTTGTATCCTCGGGGGAGTTTCTCTCTCAAAAATCTGTTCAAAAACTACGAATCATCGTCTACATGATCGAGGTGATGCATGAGGAGAGGCACGCCCTGATAGTCCCCAGTTTTTAGGCTCCGGCAGCTTCAATCTCTTGCACCACGGCAGAAATTGAGTCCCCTAGGATCATCAGATCGGGGATCAGCCAATTATTTTCCATCTTGTTTGACTCGATATCGCTGGTGAGTTCGGCCCATCTAGATTGAAAGCCTAGAGGTTCACTCATTGCTTTGTTGCACCTCCAGTGATCCAGAATCGATCCCCCACTGCAGCTTGATTTCACTCTTCTTCTGTTCGGATAGCTTCTCCTCTAGAGAAGATTCCTCATCCTTCTTTGCGTGAAGACATTTATAAAATTTCTCGACTCGTTCAACAGTTTTCTCGCTCTGCAAGGAGAATACTACCCACTCGAGGAATTTCCTCGAACGAATTTAACTTCACCAGCTGGTCAACACCAGCGTCAGGTCCTCCACAAGCCTGATTGCCAAGGACTTAAGTTCCTTCTCCAGGGAGATCAAAGAAGGGAAATTTAAGGCGAGGGGCGAGAGCCTTCTGCGACAGAGATTTGACAGGGTCACTGAAATCATCTTCACACAATATGGCAAAAGATCCACGAACTTCTCCAATTTTGGGAGTCACGCTATCTCTGGAGTTGTGGGAGATAGGAATTGTGCTTCAGCAAAGAGAAGCATCATACAGATTATTCTTAGAGTTAGAGACACGTGTGGAGCCTCCGGATGCGTCCCTTGCAGTATCTTCCTTCAGGGAACAAAGCTGCTTTAGGGTCAAGTTCGTTCCAGATGAAGACAAAAACGGTGAGAACAGAACAGCACAATCCAAAAGAATTACATACAAACCAAAGAATTCAAATTCATGCTCAGAACGAAACGAGGAAAAGAAGGTAATATTCGGAAAAGTGCAAAGGGAAAACGTTGAAGCTAGAACTAGGAATCACGAGATTGGTCTGCCGCTTCGCTTAGTAAAATAATGTCCACCACAACAAACGGGTCAGGGGCATCCGGGTTTTGAGCCAAAAATGAGGGAGGTCTAGTGGAGAGGAAGCACAGGCTTAAGGTTAAAAAAAGAGGTACTCCTAAAGAGGAAAAAAGTGAAAGAAGTACTCGAATGCTCATATTATTATTTCAATGGCGCTCTTGATCCTTCGTCACACTACATTGGACAAATGTGGTAATTTATGAAATGGTTTAGGGAATGTGACAAATGGCGTCTATACTATTTTAGCGACTAATGGATGTCGAACTCTTTTGATTGGATGTCGAAACCTGTTAAAACTGATTAATCAGTCAAAATCGCCCTCATCAGACAAGAACCAAGAAAAGATAATCATCAAGAAACAGCCGAGAGTTTCAAGAAAGCTGACCCGAGATTCTGGTCTCTTTTCTTCGGTAGCAGGTGAGGAGACGGTACTAAAGTGGAGAAATGCGAAACGGCCATGATCAGCCCCCCTACGTGCATCCTCGCTGTAGGGGTTTTTCCATTTTGGGGCCTTACGGACAAGGGCACTGCACATAGCCAACCGATTCTTGAAGCGACAGGTACGGCCGACGATGCTTTTATTGCTCTCACGTGGCTCCGGCTCCACCCACCACGATGCTTCAACAACTGTAGGAGCAGCTTCAAAGCTCAAGCTTTTGACCATGATTCCCTGCGACTCTGGTTGCTCTTTGCATTTTCAGCTTTGAATGCAGAAACATTACCTCTTAACCTAAATCAATTAACGCGTGCCAAATATCATCAGTTTGATTGTATCTTCTTCTTTCTTTTTCTTTTTTTTTTCTTTTTTTGAAAATGGGATGGAGATTTTTCCAAAGTGGTTGATTTTGATGGATGGAAAGATCATGATTGTACGGACAAACAAATAAAATAATTTAATTAGTAAATTCAAAATCACATGTAACTTATCTAGGATGAAGACTGAGATAATACGAATTACAAGCATGTCAATATAGAAATCAGCACGACATCAACGTATATTGACCCATTTTTCACTAGGATTTAACACCCAATTAAGCAAACTTTATTCTTTCAAATGAACTGTCATGCTATATGTAATTAGTGCTTTAGGAATTAAATCTTTTTAATGTAATATAATGACTAAATAGTGTTTTGGGAGTGCTTGTCAACAAAACCTTTGTTATTAAAAGGTTTGTCAAGTAAAGTGAATATAAGTTATAGCTATTTTGAAATGAGGAAAAGAAAGTATTTTTGACATAAACACTATAAAACAACATAAATTTGTTTCCGTAATACTTATGTTGAAATTTCATCAATTTAAAATAAAAGGAAAAGTTTTTTTGTCACATGAGGAGACATTTTGTTCATGCTCTTAGTATAGTGTGATAGATTCTCACGTAAACTCACAAAATCTATTAATGAGTGAAAGCAAATTCATCTCTTTTTTTTTTTTTTTTTTTCCTTTCATTGTTATTATCGTTTTCAGATCATGTTACTGTTAGACCGAACAAGTGTTTTATCACGTAATTCATTTGTGTGGAATGCTTGAATTTAATAATAAATAAAACCGAGACAAATTTTTTATCCAGTGAAAAAATCTTGAACAAAGTGAGGGAGTACATGTGCCCTAGAACCTGTGGAGCCGACAGTTTTTCATAATAGTTCTAAGAGCCTATAGAGTGATTTTAGGTTTTAAAAACTCGGAACCATACCTATAAGGTTGCTCTAGGATAGGACATGTATTCCATCAAGTTTGAACACCCCTGATACAAGCATAGGTCTTTGAAAATTGAAAATGATAATTGTGAGAAATAAAATAAAGCCAGCAGCAGTCTTTAGATATTCAGGAAGTTGACGAGGATAAAATAAGAATTTAGCAAAAATTGCTGCGATATTTGCTTCTTCCACATGAACCATTAGGATTTTGATCGATTTGACAAATTTTAGAACTCAATGGCATGGTTATGACAAGATTGAAAGTTTTGTTATTTAATTGTATTTTCATAATAAGTTTTTAAAACTAATTTGTGCTTTTTGAAAGTTCTATGACTTAATTATACTTTTGTGACAAATTTTAAGACTTCCAGTGTACTTATCTTTCTCTTTATTGTATTCTCTCTCGTGATATGTATAATCAGTTCTGTTATGAATATGGATAACGAATTTTTGAGAGCAATCATTAGCAACGCCCTTAATAATTTAGTTGAAGGACAGTTTTGAGTGTTTATTAATGATTAAGAAGGGTGCCATGCCGGAACCATTTATTAAGAAGTAGGAGGGTCGTTTTTTAAGCAAAGTAAACTAAATAAACTCTTTTCACTTATGAACCTTAAAAAAACTATTTTCACTAATAAGGTGTTTTCTGAGTTTCAAAATAGTACGCATATAATTTAAATCATAATATATAGCTACCTAACTCTGTCCTTATATTAAGCCAGAAAGATAGTAAGCAGTAGCACTCAGCAGAAAAGAAATTATATCCTCGCATTAGTATTACATGTGCATTAGACATTATTAAAAAAGTTGATTGGTACACATGCCATCAACCAATTTGAAGTTGTATATGTTGAAATAATGTCTTTCTCTGTCCTACAAAATATGGTTATATGTCACTAGTCTTAGAATTATTAAAGTTGAATATGATTGTAAAGATACTAAGATGTGAAGCAGACTCTAAATTTTCTTTTGTCCAAGAGATTTGTGGCACGAAAGAATGAATCGAGTTTCAGAGATTAACAAAGAAAATCAAGAATTTGACACGTAAAGAAAACCTGTTTCTGCAATGAGCAGGGGAGAAGCAAGAACTTGAATCAAGTAAACTTGAGCAAAACAAAATTAGGAAAAATATCTCCACATTTTTCTGCAAATTCGCTGGATATATAGTAGAAAGAGTTTTCAAATTTTAACACTACTAGGGTGTAGAAAGTCCCACATTACAAGATCGATAAGCCGAGTTATTAGATTTTGTGGTCTAAGACAGGCAAAATTTGTCACAAACTGGTGACTCGAGCTGATGAATCACATGCCATGACAAGCCAAATTGGATGGTATCCCTTTCTCGTGGAGTAATTGTCTGATACTTCAAGCTACATTGTGCGTGCTGTTGCATACAACAGCATGAGAATTGCCAAATTAGAGACAAAGCAGTTGAAAAGAGAACATTGAGATGAGCTGTGAATTGTGATTCACACTGAGTTCTTACTAGTGGCTCTTTCCATTGACTCTAGCCATTCAGATTACACAACTGGTGACCCTGTTAAACCGACTGAACTAAGCTTTCATATCCACGTCAATTCAAGAAAACACTGAGAAAGTTCCACAATAAGGAATGAAACACAAAAGCTACGAGGCATGGTTAACACTGAAATCATAAGCTGTCGTGCGAGAGATCAATTTCAGTCAGATTTCTCAAAGGAGAAACCTTTGAGAGGCGCATACCTAGCAAGAATCTCAGCCATTCGCTTTTCGGCGTTTTTCTTCTTCATTTCCCATATTGGAATTTCAGCAATGGTGGTGTGGATTTCTTGCATTACAGCTGACATAGAGGTCGCCATCATCTTCTGCTGAGCAACCAACTGAATTTTCACCTTATCTGTCGAGTTGAGGTCTTGAGCAAGTTCGGCTTTCTTAGACTGAAACTGCACAATTTGGTCATCTATTTCTCGCACAAGAGATGACCTAGAATCTATCTGAGACTGCAATTCTGCTTCTCTCTTCTTCAGCTCACTGATCTCTTTCTTGACAGAAGAAGCCTTGTTCTTCATGGCCTGAACATCTCCGAAAAATTTGGTAGCCTGCTCAGCGATTCCCTTAGTTTGCAGAAAAACCTCACCTAATTTGGGGATTTCTTCAAGTGACTTCAACTTTAGCAGTTGATCAACAGTGAAGATGGGATCGGCCATGAGCTTCTCTACCAAAGAAGTAATCTCCTCTAGGTACTCTGAGGACAGCAAGCATGAGAAATCCAGGGCAAGAATGGAAGAAAGCCTCTTGCGGTAAGTAGACATCTTCTCAGCCATGCTAGAACCTTCATAAGTGAAAGGAGTCCGCACCTGAGCATCATCATTGTGCTGAGAAAGAACATGTTCCATAGACTTTAGACAGTCATCAACATCTTCTCTACAAAATTGAGCATGAAGTTCCTGGACATTTTGCACATGTTGCGCCTCGAAATCCTTGGATGCATAGGAGCTAGCACTGATATTTTGGTCAGGAGCAATGTCCTCAAAATCAGTTTGCTCAGAGCTACAGTTTGAATATCCAATTTCATCACTTGTACCATCATCCGTTAAGTCACACAAGTCAATTACAGAGTCGTCATTTTCAGTGTTGGCTTGAGCTGGTAGTTTGCAACATTGTCGTGTTCTGCGCCTAAGCAAGGCTTGTGACATAGCGGGTCCTGCTTTTTTCGTCATCTTGGATTTACCGGGGCTTCATTTCTCCTCTTAGCTGCAATTTCAACAAATGGTACCTGTGGAGAGAGATCTGGATGCAAATCTGCACACCAGAATGATCAAAAAATGACTGGGACAACTAAGAAGTCGAATGGTATCTTAAATTTTGCTTGTCTCAGCTTGACAATTTTACGCATACATGGCAACTGATATACGCTTCTCCTTAACAAAGTTATTAACCCAGAATACATATATAAGATCTATAACCGCTGAGAATGTAGCAAATGGGTTTTCCATCAAAAGTGGCAAATGACAGAGTCCTTAAATTTTCAGTGCCTTAGTGATTTGTACTAGCAGTTACCTAGATTACAGACAGTATGGTGAAACAAAGAGGAAACTTAATTTACATCACTTCCCCACTAGAAGAAATGCCATAGTTCATACTTAAATAAATACCCTTTACAGAAATAGCAGGGTCTTGAAGTATTTTGAAACTCCATATGTTTGGTGTTCTAAATGCAAATAGCAAAATCACTTCCGTAGGTAGCTTGCCGTTTGTCATCTTATTGTCTTCTAAACCTCAAGCAGTGTTCGTCCTTCTCCTTTGTGATTAAATTTCTGAACTTCTCATGCTCCTTTGGACTTTTCTAAATTTTCTATTGTTTGCACCATCTTCTATTGCATAAAGATCCAACCTCCTATCAATATTTATTAATCAATGTTACAGCCATAACTCACCAAACAGGTGAACAGACAAGTGATTGCAAACTAGAGCCTATACAAGCATTATGACCATAGAAGACCTTCCACGTTCTGAAACATCGGACTTCCGAATTCAATGACAGGTCAGTGACGAGATTACCAAAACTTCGTAATACTTAATCCTCACCTTCACTCCCACCCTGTTTCATAGAGGGAACCTTCCACCTAAAAGAAGCAAGTAACTCCTCAACATCTGCATTAGGAAACTGCGAAGAGATGTAGCGTTTGAACGAAGACTTGCTCCCAAATTGATATATACCGCCTTGGACACGGAGACGCTTTGGAAGGTATAAGAACCTGTGTCGATAGAAACCAGATGGATGGGTGCTGCAGCCGACCCACCAATGCCAAGTGTCGCCAGGATTTGGCCAATCTATGGGAGCATAAGGCAAACCTTCACCCGAAGTATAAGGTTCGACAGGGTATAGGTCCAAGTTGTTCGTCTTCAATGCCCGTTCTTTCAAAACTTCATTTCCCATTACTTGCTTACCCTTCTCCATAATGCCCGAGTTAATACGACGCAGCAACCTAGCAGAAACAAGCCATCTCAGAACAACATAAGACGTGACAGCATAATGCTAAAATTCACTACTTAACAACATAACTAGCTCCTATCATCAAAATGTCCTAATCCATGCAGTTTTTGGCCATGACAGGCTCTTGAAACGCAAGAGACAGAAGCCCCACCCAACGGCTGAGGAGAGAGATTAAAACTTTACCAAGGTAATCACTAGCGAGAGCAACAATGTTCAACGTCAAGAACAGTAAAAATGAGACAAAAATTCCCACAAATTTAACATGAGGAACGAGTTGGAGCTGAAACATACTTTCGCTTGGAAAATTTTTTTTTTTGAAACACCAAGAAAAGTTATAAACGAAAAAGGAAGTAAAAATGAGACCTTTATGCAAAGACTCGATGATGATGAGAAGATCACAGAGCCGAGAAAGAACAGAGAAGATCATAAAGCCAAAAGCAACGCGTACAGAGCAAAGACTTTAACCAGCAAGCTTGAGATGAAGGCCTTACCTTGAGACTTTGAGGTTGAGGGAGGTTGTGGATGGTCGAGAGCTTTCTGGGTCTGTGTTCTAGCTTTCGTTTCTTGTTCTCCTTAGCTTTTCTGAAACGAGAGAGTAATTAGACAGAGAGGAGATAGTCTTATAAGTAGTTCGAACCGCAATGACACTTCTGCCCTTGCTTGGCATGGTCAGCTGTCTTTTTTCCACCTTTGGGGCTGCGACGGATTTTAATTTGCCGCGAAGTCTCAGCTAGACCCAAGGAATCATGATTTTCATTAATGCAGTCTTCTGTATGAAATATCCACCGAGCTTCAAGCCAATTCAAGTGACATCCTTGTCTTCTGTTCTTGTTTCGATTGTAAGCAGTTGCTGATGAATGGCATTAGTTGAAATTCTACCTACAATTCCTTTCTTGACCAGGTCTTTTTTTCGAACATATTTGGGGTTGCAAAAAGGAAATTAGCTCGATATTGGCTGACGTAGATTCACACCGAGAAATGAGAACAGGAAAGGTAAGCAAACAACATAGCTCGATATTGGCTGGCCATTTATATGTTGACGGGTTGAGAGAATGAATACGGTCTAATGTTTATCCTCAATGGTTTTTAGTGGGGGGAGGGAGGGGAACGATGGAGAAAAAGAAGAAAACATAAGGGTTTTAGAGGAGATTAAGTATTATTTATGGCTTCTTCTTATAGGAACTATGTTCCTATTTATTTTTGTTTCAAAATGGTGAGGGGCTCTTCTGCAACTGATGAAATTCTACAAGAGTTAATTAAAACCGAAGGAGCAAAACGAAGCTCTTGAGGGTTTACGTGCCTTGAGGGCTATGGGTATCTTGATGGTACAATAACAGAGACTAGCAAAGATGTGAAAATTCTATATTGCCCCCTGCATTGGCAATGTTGTAGTTGCTCAGTTTTTTTGCGAGAGACCCAAAACAGCTCTGAAAGCTTTTTTCTTGTATTATTAAATTTGTTGACATTGAAACTCCCACAGTTTGATCTAGCCAATTTCCATTGGTTTAACCAATAGAACTGGCTTCACTTGTAAGTGGTGCAGATAAATTTGAAAACAGATTAAATGAATTGAACTAAGCCAATAAGTTAAGTTCATCTATTTGGCTTTATATGTTTTGTCGGTTCAATTTAGTTATCGGAGAAAATTAAAAAAGAATGAGAAATGAAGCTTTTGGATTATTAGTTACCGTTGTTTAACAAAAGTGGATCTTGCCTATATCCAACAATTTGAATCCCTAAAAGTCAACGGCAGATCAAAGATTTCAAATAGTTATATAAACCTTCTTCACCAAGTTCAGTATCAAGTCCCAGGACATCCCACAGATCTTGTGCCTCGCAAGCATTGGATGAGTCGTAGCTTTATTCTATAGAAATCCCCTCACTACCATCTTCGGAGTCATATTTACAAGTTGAATCTCCACCTGGATCACTTGTCGTGTCATCCTTCAATAAAGACGAGCCAATTACATAGGATCATGGGCGGACCAAGATGACTCTGCTGCAGGAAGTTCGATTAGAAATCAGCACGACCTCAACCCAAACCGATCTAGATATCTTGGGGCAACGTGGTCTTTGGGCACGCTAAAGGCTATCGGTTCAATCCCCAGCCCAAAACCAAAAAAAGGGTCGCGGAAAATTGGACGTGGGTATTGGGGTCTGTACTGCAGTGCCGAATGATCATCAAGTAAAACGCCGCTTTTCATATCAAACATCAACATATGCTTAACAAAGGGACATAGCGAGCGGCAAGAGTATACGTAATTTCCCATATCTTCTCTTTCTCTCTGCTCTTAAATTGATTCTCTTCAAAACCTTGGCTACCGGATTTAGCCTTTGGAAAATGCCTCTCATGATCCATCCGCATTGCAGACTTGATTTGGTCTGATGAGAGAATTTCCCCTAGTGGAATGTGACACGAGATGAAAAATCAAGCGACATCTTTGTCTCTCGTTCTTGTTGATCATAACAGTTGACTAATGAATGGAATCAGTAGGAAACTTAATCACCTGCAGTCCCTTTCTGTATCGAGTTTTTCTTAGAACAAGGGCTGGGGGTTGGAGAGTTGGACGTTCTGATGCAAGAACTAGTAATGTCCTTGCAAATATTCTGCATGCAACATCATTAGTTGCTCTGCTACCTGTTCGAACACATTGGAGTGTCCGTCCTCTGTTTCTGTGTTAAGCAAATTCTCCGAGTCCTCAACATACAAAGCTTTCTGCCAAAATCGGATAAAAACCCGAATTTGTAAACATGAATGCCCGCAATTCTCTTCATTTTTAAGCAGGAAATCATCCGATCAAAGTAAACTAGATATCAAGAAACACCCTGAGAGTTTCAAGGAAGCCGATGAAAATTCTACAAGAGTTTAACTTGTGGAATTTGTTGGAGTCCACGAGTTGCGTGCGGTTTTGGCTTTCGTCTCAAGAATGCGATGGTCTTCTCCTTCTTCGGTAGCAGGTGAGATGGTTGGACGGTACTGCAGGGGTAGGAGATGCGAAACGGCCATGATCAGCCCCCCTTCTGCATCGTCGCTGCTGGGTTTTTCCATTTTTGAACCGACAGGTACGGCCAAAGGCGCTGGCTCCAGCCAACTGATTTTTGAACCGACAGGTACGGCCGTTGCTTTTACTGCTCTCTCGTCATGCACGCGCCTTCTGCGCGCGTCCACCCACGCGACGCTTTAGCTGCAGAAGAGGGTTGAAGAAAGCTCAAGCTTGAACGCAAAGACATTACTATCTGAGCTCCCTCGTTCACCAAGATCAACTTATCGCATTCCAAAGATTACAAATTTAAAATATATATATATATTTTTTTTTTTTTGGACTAGCGAAATTCTTCACCGAAAGATTAATTTAGACGAATAGAGAGATCATGCTTACGTAATCAAACAAATCGAAAACATTTAGATTAATAAAAGTTCAAAATTCATATTAAATTTATATAAGATGAAAATTTTGACATAGCATTAACTTTGAAAATTTTAATGTCCAGAGTCGCAAAATGACTCTACAGTGGCAAGATTCATTGGAAATCAGCATGACCTCCACCCAAAATGACCTATGTTTTATTAGGATTTGAAAATTGCTATTTCCAAATCTTTGTTCTCTCGGTGATAGGTATAATTAGTGCATTAGAAATAAAAACATATTTTGGTAGTCCGTTCATTTATAAAGACTTATTAACACCTAATTAAGGCTCCGTTCATTTGAAGGAAATTTTTTTTCCAAAAAACTATTTTCCTCATTTTCCAATGTTCCAATGTTCGAGAGTGGAATAAGTGGTCAAAAAAATTATTTTCCAATCAATGGAAAATGTCCTTCTAAATATGGGGAAAATAATTTCCTTTTCTAACATTTTCCATTCTTTCTTGCTCGCTCGCCCTCTTGCCCTTGGTTACTCACTACGCTTTCCCCTCTTTCTCACGCGTCCTCTCCATCCCTCGCGCGAACAAAGACGAGATCTTGGCGTGCTGGAAGAAATGAGCGGCAGGATGGACGAGGGTGAAGAGGTAGAGGGAGGCGGCGGCGGCGGCGGGACGAGGGGGTGGCGAGCCGGTCAATCTGTTTCTCGAGGGCGGCGTTTTCTTGGGATTTCTTGGCGAATTGGTGGTGGGAGTCCATGGCCGGAGTGTCTCTAATGATAAGCAAACTGGCTTGGGTTTTGAGAATCGATGAAAGAGGTGAGAATGCGAGTGAAATTTGAGGGGGTGAGAATTGAATGGAGCAGGCTTTGACTGCTATGTGGTTCTTTCCTTTAGGGCGTTGACGAAATTACGAAAATATTTTCCAAACGATAGGAAAAATTTTCAGGTGTTTTTAACATTTAAGTTAAACACCGAAAAATATTCACATTTTTTTGAAAAATGACTCAGGAATATTTTTTTTTTTAAATATCATATTTTTCACGAAACGAATGGAGCCAAATATAATGATTAAATTTGTGTATCGAAAGCACTTGTTACTAAAAATTTTTGCTAAGTGAAGTATATAAATTCTAGCTAAATTTAGAAAAACATGAAAAGAAAGCATTTTTGGCATAACAATGTACAACAACATAAATTTGGTTCTGTGGAATTGCAGGATACTTGCCTTGAAATTTCAACAAATTAGAGTAAAAGGAAAAGTTTATCTTTATAAGAACAAAAGTTCTTTTTCATAAAAAAAAATCCCAGATTACAATGGAAAAAAGAGGAAGAAGAGAGAGGGCATTCCACGTTCTGTATCTTTTTTTTTGTTTTGGTCAGACTGTCTCTAAATTAATATCCAGCTGATTCGATGCATGGGAAATATAGCTGCATAAACTCTAAATAAAGTCATGTTTGAAATAAAATATTTCAATGTCATGGTTTTCTTTAAAATACAACATTAGTCTGTCCCCTTTTTATTTAGCTTTCAAATTAAGTGGACTTCTTTATTCAATGAATTTTTTTGCCAAATAGCAAGGGTGATTATGGTTTTAGGATAAGATAGGTTCTAGGAAGTGGTAAATATTCTACCCCTATGAACTTGCACACTCCTATCAAATGTATAGATTTTTGAAAAATTAAAATGACAATTGCGAAAAATACAATAAAATAGGTAGCAATTTTTAGATTTTGAGGAAATTGCCGAGGATAAAATTTGCCTTGCAAAAGTTGCTGCAATGCTGCTTCTTTCACATGAACAATTATTTTAAAATGGATTTTGTTAATAAATGCCACGATTAAGCACCTAATAGAAAAAAGATTTTGTCATTTTTCAATGTGCTGTTTTTCTTTCATGTTATGCATAATCAGTTCATTGGAAACCACATATTTCCACCATAAGCATGGGTTATGAATTTCTGGAAGCATTCACTAAGATGTCCCTTTGAAATTTAGTTGAAGGAGAGTTTTGACTACTTTTTATTGATTAATAAGCGTGTCCTGCCGGGCGAATTTGTTAGGAGAAAAGGCCATTTCCAAGGTAGGCTAAAATAGACTCTTTTCTCTAATGAGGTGTTTTATAAGTTTCAAAATAGTAGGTATATAGTTTCAATCATAGTAATATAGCTAGATAAGTTTGTTCTTATATCAGTCCAGAAACATAGTCGCAGAAAACCATTTCCTTCCATTGGCGATACATGTGCATTTGAGTTTATTAATATGGTTAATAGTACATATACAATTAATGAATTTTAAGTTATTTATGCTGCAATAATTTCATACTCTGTCCATCTACACGGTGATTCTATGTCTGATGGTAATATCTCACTAGTCTTATAAATTAAAAAAGTTCTAGACAATTGTGAGTGAGCTACTATGATGTGAAGCAGACTCTAAATTTACTTTTGTCCAAGAGACTTTTGGCATGAAAGAATGAGCTGAATGTCAGATATTAACAAGAAGATATCAAGCATTTGACACAAGAAAAAAAAAAAAAAAACCTGTTTTTGGAATGAGCAAGACAGAAGCAAGATTAAGCTTGTATCAAATAGCCTCAAGCAAAAAAATTCTGACATTTTTTCTGCTAATTCGCTGCATATCATATCGTTGAAAGAGTTTTCCAGTTCAAACACTAGTAGGTTGAAGAGAATCGGGTGTTCCAAGATCGTTAAACCGATTTATTGAATTTGGGTTGTCCATTTGATTTTGGTGGTCCGAGATAAGCAAGACCTGTCACAAGCCGGTGACTCAGGCTGATAAATCACATGCCTTGGTAAGCCAAATTGGATTTGTCGCTTTCTCACACGTGAATCTACCGATATTTTGAATTACATTGAGCATGCAGTTGCAAACAGCAGCATGAGAAGTGCCAAAATGGTGCCAAAGTAGTTGAACAGAGAATTTTGAGACATGAGCTGTAAATTGTGATTCACATTTGAGTTTTTACCAGCTCTTTCACTGTAACTCTAGCAATTCGGATTGCACAACTGGCAACCCTATTAAACCAACTGAACTAAGCTTTCATATCTACATCAATTCAACATAACACTGAGAAGATTCAAAAGTAAGGAATGAAACACAAAAGCTATATATTTCAATTTCAGCCTGATTTCTCAAAGGAGAAACCTTTGAGATGTGCATACCTGGTGCGAATCTCAGCCATTCGCTTTTCAGCAGTTTTCTTCTTCATTTCCCATACAGGGATTTCAGCACTGGCAGTCTGGATCTCTCGCACAACAGCTGATACAGAGTTTGTCAATGTTTTTTGCTGAGCAACCAACTTATCATTTGCCGCATTCGTCAACCCGAGGTCACGAGCAAGTTCTGCTCGCCTAGATTGAAGTTGGGCAATTTGTTCATCTATCTCTTGGACAAGAGATGATTTGGATTCTATATGAGACTGCAACTCTGCTGCTCCCTCCTTCAGCTTGCTGAACTCGCTCTTGATAGAACAAACCTTGTCTTTCATGGCTTGAAGATCTTTGAAAAATATGTCAGCCTCCTCAGTAATTCCCTTGCTATGCAGAAAAACTTCACCTGCTTTGGGGATTTCTTCGACCATCTTCAACTTAAGCAGTTGCTCCACGGTCAAGATGGGATCAGTCATGAGCTTCTTTACTAAAAAACTAATCTCTTTTAGGTACTTTGAGGACAGCAAGCATGAGAAATCCAGGGCAAGGATGGAAGAAAGCTTCTTGCGGTAAATAGACATTTCCTCTGCTAAATCAGAACCTACATAAGTCAAAGGAGTCTCCACCTGAGCTTCATCATTGTGCTGAGAAAGACTGTACTCCAAGGACTTTAGCCAGTCATCAACATCTTCTTCACAAAATTGAGAATTAAGTTCCTCAACTTTTCGCACATCTTGTGCCTTGGAAACATCGGGTGCATAGCAGCTAGAACCAATACTTTGGTCAGGAGCAACGTCCTCAAGATCAATATGCGACTCAGAGACACTTTTTGAATATTCACTTCCATCACTTGTACTACCATCCTCCAGTGAACACAAGTCAATTACAGATTCATCATTTCTAATGTTGGCTCGAGCTGGCATTTTGAAAGATTGTCGGGTTCTGCGCCTAGGCAAGGCTTGTGACATAGCTGGTCTTGCTTTTTTTATCCTCTTGAAACTACAAGGGGCTCCTTCTCTCCGCTTAGATGCAATTTCATCCACCGGTACCTGTGGAAAGAAATCTGGTACAATTATGCATGTCAGAGTGATCCAAATATAACCACATCGGAACAAAATGCCAGAACTTTTTCTAAACATTGGACAATGAAGAAGTCAAATGGTATCCTAAATTTTGCTAGTCTTGGCTCGACATCTTTATGCATACATTGCTACAGGTATATACTTCTTTGAGAACAAGATCGTTAAACCAGAATACATAAATAAGATCTATACCTCTGAGAATGTAGCAAATGGGTTTTCCATCAAAAGTGGCAAATGACTGAGTCCTTAGAGTTTTAGACCCTTAGCAATATGTACTAGCAGCCACCAAGATTACAGACGGTGTGGTGAAACAAAGAGGAAACTTTCATCTACATCACTTCCCCACTAGAAGAAATGCCAGAATTCATACTTGACTAAATACCCTTCACGGAAGTAGCAAGACCTTGAAGTATTTGGAAACTTCACATATTTGGTGTTCAAAATGCAGAAGATTCTAAACCGAGAGGATTAATCATTTCCATGAGTAGCTTGCAGTTTGTCATCTTATTGTCTTCTAAACCCCAAGCAGGGCTCATCTTACTCCTTTATGATTAAATTTCTGAACTTCTCATGCTCCTTTAGACTTTTCTAAATTTTCTATTTTCTGCACTATTTTCTGCACTATCTTCTATCGCATAAAGATCCAACCTCCCATCATTACTTTTTAATCAATGTTAAGGCCAAAACTCACCAAACAGATGAACAGACAAGTGATCGCAAACTAGAGCCTATACAAACGTTATGACCATAGAAGACCTTCCACGTTTTGAAACATCGGACTTCCGAATTCAATGACAGGTCAGTAACGAGATTACCAAAACCTCGTAATACTTAATCCTCACCTTTGCTCCCGCCCTGTTTCGTAGAGGGAACCTTCCAGCTAAAAGAAGCAAAGAACTCCTCAACATCTGCATTCGGAAACTGCAAAGAGATGTAGTGCTCCAACGAAGACTTGCCCCCAAATCCATGATTCCTGCCTTGGACATTGAGACGCTTTGGAAGGTATAAGAACCTGTCTTGATAGAAACCGGATGGAAAGGTCCTGTAGCCGACCCACCAACGCCAAGTGTCGCCAGGATTTGGCCAATCTACGGGAGCATAAGGCAAACCTTCGCCTGAAGTATAAGGTTTGACAGGGTATAGGTCCAAGTTATTCGTTTTCATTGCCTGTTTCCTCGAAACTTCATTTCCCATTACTTGCTTACCCTTCTCCATAATGCTCCTGAGTTAATGCGACGTCGCGACCTAGCAAGAACAAGCCATCTCAGAACAACATAAAACGTGACAGCATAGAGCTTAAATTCACTACTTGACAACATCACTAGTTCCTATGGTGAAAATGTCCTAATCCACGCAGGAATTTGGTCTAAACAGGCTCTGAAATGCAAGAGACAGGAACCCCATCCACCGGTTCAGGAGAAAGATTAAAACTTTACCAAGGTAATCACTAGCGAGAGCAAACAATATTCCAGTTCGGAACGTCCAGAACAGTAAAAGTGAGACGACAAACAAAAATCCCCACAAATTTAACGTGAGGAACGAGTTAGAGCCGAAACATGCTTTCGCTTGGAAAAACTTTCTTTAAAACACCAAGAAAAAGTCGAGAATAAACGAAAAAGGAAGTAAAAATGAGACCTTTATGCAAGGACTCGATGATGATGAGGAGAAGATCACAGAGCCGAGGAAGAACAGAGAAGATCATAAAGCCACAACCAACGCGTACACATGCAAAAACTTAAAACAGAAAGCTCGAGATGATGGCCTTACCTTGAGACTTCGAGGTTCAGGTTGGCAGAGAGTTTTCTGGGTCTGTGTTCTATCTTTTGTTTCTCGTTCTCCTGAGCTTTTCTGAAATGAGATCGAGAAGGAGATCGGTCATTAGTACTCCGAACCGCAATGACACTTCTACCCTTGCATATGCATGATCGGCGTCTTTTTTCCACTTTTGGGGCTGCGACGGATTTTCAATTTGCTAAGAAGTCTAAGCTAAACCCTGGCAAGGTATCATGATTTCTATTAATGCAGTCGTCTGTATGAAACGCCCATCGAGCTTCAAGGCAAATTCAAGTGACATCCTTATCTTTTGTTGTTGATGAATGGCATTAGTTGAAATTCTACCTGCAATCCCTTTCTTGACCAGTTTTTTTTTTTTCCTTGAACATCGTTGGGGTTGCAGAAAGGAAATTATTTTTCATGAAGTAGTAATAGCGTTCAGATTTGATTGATGTAAATTCACACTGTAGGAAGTGAAAACAAGAAGGGTCATGTCAGGTTGACAGGATGATTACTGTTTGATGATTGAGGATGCTTGTCCTCTATGTTTTTCTTTTTTTGCGGGGGGAGGGGACGATGGAGAAAAAGAAAAATATAAAGGTCTTAGAGGAGATTAAATGTGATTTATGGCTTCCTCGTAAAGGAATCATGATCCTATTAATTTTTTTCTCAAAATGGTGAGGGGCTCTTTTGCAAACGATGAATTTCTATAAGAGTTACTTAAAACCGAAGGAGCAAGACGAAGCTCTTGAGGGGGCTGTGTGTGTATTATGATGATACGGTAATAGAAACTGGCAGAGATGTGAAAATTCTACTTTGCCCCCTACATTGGCAAAGTTGTAGTGGCTCAGTTTTATGAGAAAAACCTAAAATAGCCCTAAAAACATTTTTCTTATATCATCAAATTTGTTGACATTGAAACTCTCAGTCTGATCCAACCAATTTCCGTTGGTTCAACCAATAGGACTGGCTTATCTTCTAAGTGGTGCGGAAAAATTTGAAAATAGATGAAACTAATTGAACTGAACCGTTAGTTTACTTCATGGCTTTTCATGTTATGATAGATCAATTTGGTCATCAGAGATAACAAAAAAGAATGATAAATCAAGCTTTTTGTGTTTCAATTCCTATCATTTAATAAAAGTGGATCTTGCACATATTAAAATTTCATTTCCTAAGAGTCGATGGCAGATGAAAGATTTCTGATACTTATCTAAATCTTCTTCACCAAATTCTGCATCAGGTCTCAGGACATCCCATAGATCTTTGTGCCTCACAAGCATTGGACGAGTCCCGGCTTTGGTCAATAAAAATCTCTCTGCTGTCATCTTCGATATCACTTGTACTGTCGTCCTTCAACAAAGACAAGCTAATTACATAGTATGATATGCGCGCCAAGATGACTGCTATGGCAAGATCAATTAGAAATCAGAACGACCTCGACACAAACTGATCTAGATATGTCGTGCGACAATGTAGTCTTTTAAGCATGCTAAAGGCTATTGGTTCCATCACCAGCCCAAATAAAAAAAGTCTCAGAAAATTGGACATGGGTATTGTGGTAATGCAGTGCCAAATGAGCATAAAGCAAAATGCCGCTTTTCATACTGAACATCTGACATATGCTTAAAGCAAAGGGACATGACAAGCAGCAAAAGTTTACACGTTTCCCTCATCTTCTCTTTCCGCTGCTCTTTAATTGATTCTCTTCAAGAACTTGCTACTGGATTCCGCCTTCGGAAAGTGCCTCTTATGATCCATCCGCATTGCAAAATTAATTTGGTCTGACCTGAGAATTTTCCCCGAATGGCATGTGACGCAAGATGAAAAAACAAGCGGCATCTTTATCTCTCGTTCTCATTGATTAAGCAGTTGGCTAATGAATGGAATCAGCAGGAAACTCAATCACCCGCAGTCCCTTTTTGTATCAAGTTTTCTTAGAAGAGATAGGGATGGGAGAGTCGATATTCTGATGCAAGAATTAGTGATGTCCTTGCAATGCAACATCATGAGTTGTTCTGCTACCTGTTCAAACACATTGGAGTGTCCATCCTCTGCCTCTGTGTTGGGAAAATTCTCCAAGTCCTCGACATACAAAGCTTTCCACCAAAACCGGATGAAAACCCAAATTTCTAAACATAACTGCCTGCGAGTCCCTTCATTTTTAAGCCGGAAATCAGTCGATTAAAGTAAACTAGATATCGTTAAACAGCCTGAGAAGTTTCAAGAAATATGATGAGCTTCTACGAGAATTCAACTTGCAGAATTCGTTGGAGACCGAGAGTTGTGTGGGTCTTTGGCTTTCGTCTTAAGAACGCGATGGTCTCCTCCTTTGGTAGCAAGTGAGATAGAAAATACTGCAGGTAAACCTGTTAAACGGGTGGGTTGGGTTGAGTTTGGATCGGGTCATAAATGGTCCGACCCAAATTGACCAATTAACCCGTTTATGATCCATTTAAACATAGTATAAAATTTTTGACCTATACCCAACCCAACCTATACCCGACCCGACCCATATTGTTAAAACATTTCTTTATATAACTAAATTTAGAAAAATTTATTCTTATAATCTTTTTTAAAGATTTTAAAACTTATTCAAGTTCATTAACAACTCATGTATTTTAGTCTTTTTAATTTTTAAACCCATTATATATACACTTGTCAAAATTGGTGTATAACCCATTTATGATCCATTTAAATATTAAATGGGTCATAAATGGGTCAGGTTTTCTTTAAATGTGTTATATATGGGTTATATAAAAGTTGTATTAGTTGTGCAGTTTCGAAGCTCGACCCATTTATGACCCATTTAATATTTAAATGGGTCATAAATGGGTTATACACCCATTTTGACAGGTGTATAGGGATGATTGTTTCTACGGTAGAACTAGGAATCAATCAGACTAAGAGGATCAATTTCCAATTTCTAGGATTAGGGACAAGATTGGCCAATCTTAGAATTGGGAACCAAACCAATCAACTGGTCTGGTCTGAATCAAACCAATCAATTTGCTCAAAATTTCATCCAACTAAACTTTTTGAAACAAGAAAATAAATTGTCTTTCCACAAGAAGACATGTGGATAGACGAAGATAGGCCATAATTGTGTAGTTTCTACTTGAGAAAGACAAATAGAGGGAAATTGATAAAGTTGAGATTTATTAAGAAATAAAATCTCTAAACAAATTGGTCCAATTCCCACATTAGAATCGAAAATAGAATCAATCGGCCACTAGTTCCAAAAATAGGAACTAAGAGTGCATTTGTTTTGTGAAAATCATACCATTTTTGGAAAATATTTTCCAAGAAATCATTTTCCAAATTTTCTTGTGTTTGATGATATGTGATTGAAAATATTTTCAAGCATTTGGATTGCATTTATAAAATGAATTGAATAACATTTAAAATGGGAAGGACCTAAAACTTGATAAAAAAGGAAAATATTTTCCCCTTTCCATGCACAAGAATTTATTTTCCTAAAATAATATAATATTTATGTTGATTGGAAAGTATTTTTCATTGATCAAATCGTTTTTAAAAAAACAAATAGCGGAAAATCCGGAAAATACTTTTCAGAAAACTATTTTCATTAAAATAAACGCACCCTAAGAATCGGACCGCCGTATGGTTCTCACTTTGATGAAGGGGGATGGAGGAGATTCGAAATGGCCACGATGAGCCCCTTTTGCGTCGTCGCTCACGGACAAAGGCGCTGGCAATGGCCAACCGATTTTTGAAATGACAGGTACGACCGTTGCTTTTATCGCTTCCGTCGTCACAAGCCTTCTTCGCGCCTCCAGGCGACGCTCCAGCTTTGCACAAGAACTTAAAGAAAAGCTCTAGCTTGAATGCAAGACATTACCGTGTGAGCTTGCCCCGTTCGCCTAGATCAATTTATTGCATGCCGTGCATTACTAATTCCTTTTTCGGATTGATGAAATTCTTGACCGATCAATTGATTTCAATGAATAGAGAGATCGTGCTTATGTAATCAAACATGTATAAAAACATTTGGATTAATAAAAATTCATGATTGATATATAATTTATATATGATGAAAATTTTGATATAACATGAAATATGAGAGTTTTGATAATGAGTCCCAGATGACTCTGCAATGGTAGGTTTATTGAAGATCAACATGACCTCCACCCAAAATAACCTAGGAATTTTTAGGATTTACTAACACAAAATTTAGAGAAAATTGTTATTTCCATGGCATTGTTTTTTTCATGATATGTATGATCAATGTATCAGAAATAAAAAAAATATTTTTATTAAGTATAATAATTAAATTTGTGCATCGAGAGCACTTGTCACTAAATATTGTCTAAGCGAAGTGTCTATATGTTTTAATTATATTTTAGAAAAAGACAAAAAGGAAGTGTCTCTGGCATAAACACTATAAAACAACATAAAATTGCTGCTGTGGAATTACGGGATGCTTATGGTGAAAGTTTCTTTTTAAAAGAAATGAAAGAGAGTTTTGAAACAAAATTCCAGAGTGTAATGTAACAAAGAGGAAGCAGGGAGAAGGCATCCTACCTCCTGTCTCTAAATTAATATTCAGCTGATTTGAGAAATGGGAAATATAGCCGCATAAACTCTAGATACATCATATTTGAAATAATATATTTCAATGTCATAATTTTCTTTAAAATACATCATTAGGTCCCTTTTCTACTTAGCTTTAAATTTAGTGGACTTATTTATTTTATGAAATTTTTTCCAAACACCAAGGGTGGTTATGAGTTCAAAAATTCGGAATCATACTTATAATGTAGGTTCTAGGATAGGGTAAGTATTCTATCCACTCTAAAACGTGCACGCTCCAAACGATTACATAGATTTTCAAAAACTTAAAATGACAATTGCAAGAAATACAATAAAGTAGGCGGCAATTTTAAAATTTTGAGGAAATTGCCTAGGATAAATTAGGCCTTGCAAAAGTTGCTGCAGAAATGCTTCTTCCACATGAACCATTATTTTAAATCGAGATTTTGTTAATAAATGCCCGATTAAGCGCCTAATCGAAAACGGTTTGTTATTTCCAATGTGTTGTTCTTCTCTCGTGTAATGAGTAATCGGTTTATTGAAAATAGCATATTTCCACTATAAACATGGTTTATGAGTTTCCTGGAGCATTCATTAGTACGACCCTGTGTTTAGTTGAAGGACAGTTTTGAGTACTTTTTTTATTGATTAATGAGGATGCCATGCCGGATGCATTTATTAGGAATTTTTTTTTTCCAAGGGAATAAAAGTTAAGTTAAAATAAACTTTTTTTATCTAATGAGGTGTTTTATAAGTTTCAAAATAGTAGGTATATAGTTTCAATCACAGTAATATAGCTAGCTAAGTTTGTTCTTATATCAGTCTAGAAACATAGTCAGACTCAGCAGAAGAGAAACTATTTCCTTGCATTAGTGATGCATGCGCAATTGAATTCATTAAAATAGTTAATAGTACGCATGCCATTAATGAACCATAAGTTATAAATGCTGAAATAATTTCTTACTGTGTCCATCTACACAATGATTCTATGTTTAATGGTAATTTGTCACAAGTCTTATAAGTTATAAAAGTTAAAAGATAATAGTAAGTAAGCTCCTAAAATGTGATGTGAAGCAGACTCTAAATTTAATTTTGTCCAAGAGATTTGTGGCATGAAAGAATGAACTAAATGTCAGATATCAACAAGAAAATATCAAGCAATTGACACAAGAAAAGAAAACCTGGTTTTGCAAAGAGCAAGGGAGAAGCAAGAATAAGCTTGAATCAAATAACCTCAAGCAAAAACAGAAGGAAAAAAAAATTCTCATAATTCTTATAACACATTTTTCTGCTAATTCGCTGCATATCGTAGAGTAAAAAGAGTTTTCTAGTTCAAACACTAGTAGGTTGAAGAGAGTCGTGCACTACAAGATCGTTAAGCCAATTTATTCAAACTTGCTGGTCCATGATAAGTAGGACTTGTCACAAGCTGGTGACCCGAGCTGATAAATCACATGCCTAGGTAAGCCAAATTGGATTTATCGCTTTCTCGCACGTGAATCTACTGATATTTTGAATTACTTTGAGCATGCAGTTGCAAACAGCTGCATGAACAGAGAAGTGTCAAAATGGTGCCGAAGTAGCTGAACAGAGACAATTTTGATACATGAGTTGTGAATTGTGATTCACATTTGAGTTTTTACTAGGAGCTCTTTCCTGTAACTCTAGCAATTTGGATAGCACAACTCGCGACCCTATTAAACCAACTGGACTAAGCTTTCATATCCACGTCAATTCAACAAAACATAACACTGAGGAGATTCAAAAGTAAGGAACGAAACACAAAAAGCTATGTAGCATTGTTAATCTTGAAAACACCAGGTTGGCTTGTATTTCAGTTTGAGCCTGATTGCTCAAAGGAGAAACCTTTGAGATGTGCATACCTCGCGAGAATCTCAGCCATTCGCTTTTCAGCATTTTTCTTCTTCATTTCCCATACTGGGATTTCAGCACTGGCAGTCTGAATCTCTTGCACAACAGCTGATACAAAGTTTGTCAATTCCTTTTGCTGAGCAACCATCTTATCTTTCGCCACATTCTTCAACTTGAGGTCAGAAGCAAGTTCAGCTCGCCTAGACTGAAGTTGGGCAATTTGTTCATCTATCTCTCGCACAAGAGATGACTTGGATTCTATACGAGACTGCAACTCTCCTGCTCCCTCCTTCAGCTTGCTGAACTCGCTCTTGATAGAACAAACCTTGTCTTTCATGGTTTGAAGATCTTTGAAAAATTTGTCAGCCTCCTCAGCAATTCCCTTGCCACGCAGAAAAACCTTGCCTGCTTTTGGGATTTCTTCGACCATCTTCAACTTAAGCAGTTGATCCACAGTCAACATGGGATCAGTTGTGAGCTTCTTTACTGAAAAATCAATCTCTTTTAGGTACTTTGAGGACAGCAAGCATGAGAAATCCAGGGCAAGAATGGAAGAAAGCTTCTTGCGGTAAATAGACATTTCCTCTGCCAAATCAGAACCTACATAAGTCAAAGGAGTCTCCACCTGAGCTTCATCATTGTGCTGAGAAAGACTGTGTTCCAAAGACTTTAGACAGTCATCAATATCTTCTTCACAAAATTGAGCATGGAGTTCCTCAACTTTTCGCACATCTTGTGCCTCGGAAGCATCGGGTGCATAGCAGCTAGAACTGATACTTTGGTCAGGAGCAACGTCCTCAAGTTCAATATGCGACTCAGAGACACTTTTTGAATGTTCACTTCCGTCACTTGTACTTCCATCCTCCAGTGAACACAAGTCAATTACAGACTCATCATTTCTAATGTTGGCTTGAGCTGGCATTTTGAAAGATTGTCGGGTTTTGCACCTAGGCAAGGCTTGTGACATAGCTGGTCTTGCTTTTTTTATCCTCTTGGAACTACAGGGGGCTCCTTCTCTCCGCTTAGATGCAATTTCATCCACTGGTACCTGTGGAAAGAAATCTGGACGCAATTCTGCATGTCAGAGTGATCCAAATATAACTACATCGGAACAAAATGCCAGAACTTTTTCTAAACATTGGACAATGAAGAAGTCGAATGGTATCCTAAATTTTGCTGGTCTTGGCTTGACATCTTTACGCAAACATGGCAACAGGTACATACTTCTCTGAGAACAAAATCAATAAACCAGAATACATAAATAAGATCAATACCTCTGAGAATGTAGCAAATGGGTTTTCTATCAAAAGTGGCAAATGAACAAAAAGAGCTTTCTCTGGAAATTGAACTGGAAAAGACAGTATATCAAGTCCTTATACTTTCTGAGCCTTAAGCAAAACTTACTAGCAGTTACCTAGATTACAGATGGTATAAGGAAACTTTCATTTTAACGCTAGAAGAGACCCCGAAAATCACACTTTGACCCAAATCCCTTACAGAAATAGCAGGGTCCTTGAAGTATTTTGAAACTCCACATATTTGGTGTTCTTGATGCAGATAATAAGACGTAAACACAAAGATTCTAGACCCCAAGCAGGGCTTGGGAATCTTATTTTCTTCTGAACCCTAAGCAGGCCTCAGCCTTCTCCTTCGCGACTAAGTATTACCAACAGTTGGTCTGATAGATCGGGCAAGTTTGAACTTTATATGCTCCTTTGGAATAGTCTAAATTTTCTATTTTCTGTAGCATCTTCTATCGCATAAGGATCCAATCTTCTAACCAATTTTACTTTCTAAACAATGTTAAAGCCATAAGTCACCAAAGAGATGAACAGAGCATGTGATCCCAAAATAAAGCAGGTACAAACATTATGACCATATTAGACCTTCCACGTTCTGAAACATCAGACTTCCAAATTGAATGATGGGTTCAAAATAAGATGACGAAATTAAGACTTAATTCTCACCTTTGCTCGAGTTATGCCTCGTAGATGGAACCTTCCAGCTAAAAGAAGTAAAGAACTTGTTGACATCTGCGTTCGGAAACTGCAAAGAGATATAGCGTTCAAGTGAACACTTGCTCACAAAGTGAGATTTATGGCCCTGGACACGGAGCCGCTTTGGAAGATATAACATTCTGTCTCTATAGATACCATAACTTAAGGTCCTATAGCGGACCCGCCAATACCAAGTATCGCCGGGATTCGGCCAATCTACCGGAGCATAAGGTAAACCTTCACCCGAACTATTAGGTTCGACAGGGTATAGGGACAGATTGTTTGTCTTCTCTGCCTTCTCACCAGAAACTTCATTTTCCATTACTCTCTTTCCCTTCTCCATAATGCTCCTGAGTTAGTGGCGCAGCGGCATAGCAGAAAAAAGCCATCTCAGAACAAAGCAGAACGCGACAGCATAATGCTAAAATTCAATAACCAATCACATAACTAGAAGCTACTATCATCAAAATATCCAAACCCACTCAGGTATTTTGTCAAAACAAGCTTTTGAAACGAGAAAAACAGGAACCCCATTCAGCGGTTCAAGGGAAAGATAGCGAAATTCTTCACGGTCCAGGTCGTCGACAACACCAATGACAAGCAAAAATCGCCACAAATTTTAACGCGAGGAGCGAGTTAGAGCCTGAGCACACGTTTCCACGTAGAAAAAAATCTACAACACCAAGATGAAGTCGAAAATAAACGGAGAAGGCCAGTAAAAACAAAGACCTTTATGCACAGACTTGAAGATGACTTGGAGACGGCAGAGCCGTGAAGGAACAGGAAGATCATGAAGCAACAGACAACGCGTGCGCAGCAAAATTTTTACCCAGAAAGCTTGAAATGAAGGCCGTTACCTTGAGGTTGAGGATGGTTAAGAGTTTTCTGGGTCATGCGCTCTAGCTTCTTGTCTTCGTTTCTTGTTCTTCTGAGCTTTAAGAGAGGAAACTGCTTAGTACTGCGAACCGCTGTGGCACGTCCACCCCGGCACGTGCATGGTCACCGTCTGTTTTCCATCCTTGGGGGCTACGACGGAATTGAATGGCCGTGAAGTCCGAGCAGACCGTTTTATTTATGAAACGCCACCCATCAAGCATCAATGCTAGTGTCCTTAACATGTTACATAGTAGTGGCGTGAAGTATTTGTCATGTAAATGTTTCGATGTACTTGAAGGTTTTGTGCCTGCATGGCTGGTGATCACATGGTGTTGCTGTGAGGGGCTTTTGTGTTTACATTGAAATTTTAGCCACCAAGTAATGTGACGAAGTACAAATTAAGTATTCAAATAAAATAGATCTTGCTCTTGTTCAAGACTCTTTTTATTTGTTCTTATGGGAGAGATTCTCTGTTCATATTTTTCATCACTTTCTTCAGCGTTCATTGTTAAAGATAAAAGGCATCAATAAGGGATGGTCCAATCTTCCTCTCTTAACAATTTTTTTGTCTGAATGGGAAGTTCACCTTTTGAAAGTACTTTGTGTTTGTCCTTTGAAAAGATACTAGTTTTTGCTCTTTGTTAGTATTCTTGCAGCATTGCCACTTCCTTTCTGAGAATCGATTCCCGATTAAACGGTTCCAATTTTTGGGAACCGATTGAAACCGGTCCGAGAACAGGGTCTAAGCAAAGACCCACTCAGAACCGGACCGGTTTTGGAACCGATTTTTATCTTGTTACAAAAAATAAAATCGTCTCTTTGTATAATGTTTTTGAGTTTCTTTGTCTTCGAAGAAATGTTAAAAAAAAGAAAGATTTTCTCTAAATCAAGTTAAGAGAAAATTGTTTTGAAAGAATTGTTAAAAAGAACTGTTCTCATGAATTATTTTTCTCTCTTAATGATCCCACTTTCAATTATTACTATAGTCGTAGGACAAATATTACTAACTATTATAGCACTAATTCTCAGTCCAACTCAAGAAAGATATCATCTTAATAAGAGCTTCGTCGCATGCACATAAGTAAGCACATTAGGTCATATTAGAAGTATTTGTGAGAATGAGACTAATATTAGATCCATATTTGTTGCTAATGCTTTTGCATTCTTAGGATTTTTGCTTTGTTTTATAATGTTAGGAGAATTACGTTGTTATTTTTTCGCTAATTTGTGTAAATTTGAAGCCGTATAGAATATTGAACGGTTGCAAAACAAGTTCCAATGAAAACAGGGTTGACCCTGTTTCCAGACCGGAAAAACAAAGTGGGTCCAAAACAGCCAATAAAAAGGAATTTTCAGGAAATAGGAAATGCATTCGCAGCATTGCCACTTCCTTTCTAAGAGTGCGGTGTCTGTGTCCCAGCCATAAAGGAATTTTCAGGAAATAGGAAATGCATTCGCGTGATTAGCATTGTAATGCTCCAGAAAATGCAGATTTTTATCAATAATCAATCAATGGCCATCAACAAATGGATTTAAAGGGACAAAAACATTTTTATTTATTTATTTATGTTGCCGAAAGCAACAGGGGAAAGGATCTTGTAGAATCACAAAGCTTGTGTCCAATATAAGCAGGAGACATTATGCATATGTTTCCCTCATCTATGTTCATCATCTTTTTAAATACACCATGATCACTCCTCTCTGCTCTATGGTGATTGTCTTCAAAAGCTTTCTTCAAGATTTTGCCTTCGATAGCAAGTAACATCTTTATCTCCTGTTCTAGTTTTGATGATAAGAAGTTGCTCATGAATGGAATTAGTTGAAAATTTATCAGCAGTCTCTTTCTTGACCAGGTAAATTACCCGTAATGACAACGGTCGGTGTTGCTTTTTTATTTTTCGTGACCACAAAGTACGAAAGCGGAACAGACCCTGCAGTTTTTCAATGGTGCACAGCGAGCAGTACCCTCCAAATGTCCATGGCCCCCATATTGTGGTGACTGTGACAATTTCCAAAAAAATTAAATTGCTTTTCTCGAGTATTGCATTTATTATGCACATGTTTTGATATCCTGTAACAGGAAATCAGAGAAGAGAGCCAAATATTTTTGTCACTGCATCTCTTTTATGTGTTTTTGTTTGTGTGGTCACACGTTGTAGCCATAGCTAAAATGGACATTTGGCGAGCATATTGAGTGTCTTGACAAAATTACAAATTAATATTTACCAGGAAAAAAAAATCTCGTTCTTATTCGAGAACCACGTCTTAAGTTTTTTCGTAGAAACTTTCCACTGATACCCCACGGCATTGTTGTCAAATACCATTGGTTCAATCACCAGCCAAAGAACACGAAAGTTGCAGAAAATAGGACGTGTGGTATTGTGGTCTGTATTGCTGTGCCAAATAATCATCAGTAAAATGCCGGTCTTCATATCAAACATCGACATATGACCAAGCAAATGGACATGACATTTTTTTTTCATGTTTGTCAAGCCAAAAGCGAAAAAGGGATCTTGGGGAAACAACATGCTTATATCCTAAATAAGCAGGAAAGATTCACGAGTTCCCTTCATCTTCCCTTTCTCTCTGCTCTTTAAGCGATTCTTTCAAAACCTTGCTACCACAATTGGCCTTCAGAAAATGCATCCCATGATCCATTGACATTGCAAAATCGATTTGGTCTGATCTGAGAATTTCCCTAAGTGTCATGTGACTTTTGTTGATCTTGTTAATGTTGATGATAAGCAATTGGCTAATGAATGGGATCAGTAGGAAACTTAATCACCTGCAGTCCCTTTTGGCTTGTAGTTTTCTTGGAACAAGAGATGGGGGTTGGAGAGTTGCATGTTCTGATGCAAGAACTAGTGACGTCCTTGCAAGTACTCTGCATGCAACATCATGAGGTGTTCTGCCACCTGTGAATTGCTGCGCTCGTTATGTTCAAATACATTGGATCGTCGAAAGACAAAAGAAGTGAAAAAAATTCAGGCCGATACACAGTACCTCCTCAATGCTTCCATCCTCCATCTCTGTGTTGAAAGAGAGCAGCATGGATTCGTGGAGAAAATTCTCCAAGTCCTCAGCATACAGAGCTTCTGCAAGATGGAACAAAAAACTCTAAATGCTACCAAAAAAAAAAGTACCCGCAATTTGCCTTCATTTTTAAGCGCAAAACCAGTCAATTGAAGTGAATAAGTAAATTTGTGACATTTTGAGGGCTCAGTCACATGCAGATCATACCTGTATTGGTTAATTTTCAGGGCGAGTTGATAATTACGTAGAAATTTAATCGAGAGACTTTATAAATGGATCATATGGATTGACTTTTTACTTAATCTAAAACTTGTGCATCACATACTTTTGACTTTTTCTAAACCGAAACTTTTGAAACTCTTGCAATATCCAAACATTACATTTGAAATCACTTATAATTTATATCATCATTTTCTGAAATATAAATAATATTCTAAATTTTTGCGAAGAAAGTAAAAGAGCCTCGTATGTACGCTTTCGATACAGACCTTCTGAGCAAGAGAAGTACAAGAGTAAATCAGCAACGAGCTGTTGATACTTCTGGAGAGAATCAGTGCCGCCCCATTGGTTCTCGATGGCTAGTTGAAGGCCGCGCCACCGCGAGAACAGCATGGCAATTCCTTCCTGGAGGCGGGCCAAGGCCTCGGCCCTCTCGTGGCCAAGGCAGCACCGTTCGGTCGCGAAACTGGAGTCCATCGGGGCAGAAAAAACAACAATGTGCTAGAGAGAAAGAGATTGAGCATTCCTTGCAGTGTCTCAATACCCTCCCTCTCTCTCTCCCTCTCCCTCTCCCTTCCTCTCTCTCTCTCTCCAGTGGAGAGGGGAGAAGGAAAAGAGAGTTGGGAAATTCATAAAAAGGGCATTTGCAGACACGAAGGATGGAGAGAAGGAGAGACGAGAGAGCTTTGGGAGCGAAAAGTTGGGATCTGAGATGAGAATGATGAGGATGTGAGAGCTTTGAGGCCCTTGCCAAAAAAGTTAGTGGATGAATAACCATACTCTCTTAATACCTAGGATATTGTTAAAGATATACTTGGTTAAAAAAATTATTCATGAAAATTTGGTTTTTTTTTTTTTTTTTTTCAGTTTACAGTCCTTTTATTCGTGTGATGCGTAAAAATTATAATCGAATTTAAACACTTTCTTATTAGTAAGTGTTGCAAGAACACTCGTAAAAAATCCTTTTTAAATAGTCTTTGTGCTATTCTTTTGTCAAATTTAATCTATCACATGGAAACAATGATTATGGATTAAGAGTGAACCCACCACCAGCTAATGCACGATAATGATTAGTTAAGTTTGAAGTGTTTTAGACATGAGAGAATCGCTCGAAAATTGTAAACCGATTTGATCGGTTAGTTTATTGGTTTCAAACTGAGAATCAATGTTCTTTTAAGGATAGAGTTCTTTTCCTTAAAAAGTTAGTTTAATTTGATCAAATTATCTTAGAATTATCGAAAGAAATAAAGAATAATCTAACTATACAATTTTGATATCAATTACAAACCATGATTGAATTAATGGAAATTCTACATAATATTTCGAGAAAAAAAATCTCAATTTCTTAAAAACGAGTAGAGCAGTAGATCGTTTGCTCCATCTTCATTATTGTATCATCTAAGCTCATGTAAAATCCTAATTATTAGGTGAGAAATATTAAATATTTCAAAACTATCAATCATCCATATCGTAAGGAAATTAGTGTTTTTGAAAATTGCAAAATGATTGATGATTTTAAAATTTGATAATTTCCTTTACTCTTTTTTTTTTGGTCGAATATATTTATTTTATTTCTCATTTAAGGTGAAAGTTCTAAATGACGACATACAATCTTCATAATTTAGCATCTCCAAAAAACAAGTGGAGGGAGAAATAACTCAATTTGCAAGTAGGTTTTTCTTTTTATAGGCTTTAGCGATCCAATCCGCTATACTATTACTTTCTCTTTGACAATGGGCCAACGTCAAGTGTTTAAAACACTAGGCTCGGGCTCGGGCTCGGGCTTGGATGATACAGGCATTGGCTTTCCAACCGATCTGATCTGTAAGTGTGCATATTATCTCCACTAGGTCAATTCTGTCGGACTCCAAGAACAAATGCGCTCCTTTCCTATCTTTGAAGTAGGTTAGGGTTTGGCAGATCGCTTCGGCCTCCGCTTGAATAGCCAATGACACGCGTACGAGAGCTAGCAAAACCATCTACCACAACGTTGATTTTGAGCAATCCAGGAGGCGGTGGATTCCTTTACTTATGGGGATACCCTTAACCAATATCCCAAATAATTTCTTTTTTATGCTGGAAGAGTGAAAATACATAATTAAATAAATTTGAAATACATAGTATTGATCTCAAAAAATTTGAAGGATAAAGGCCAAAAGTAGAAATTTACTTCTTTTTTTCCTGAAAGGACAATTCTGAGTGCACGGGACGACAGATTCTCTAGGGTTAAAGACCAGAAGCCCTAGGAAACCATCGGGATGGTTTCATCCGCTTCTCAAGAATTCTAACATGACCTTAGCCGACGAGACGAAACTGCAATCTGATGCACCCACCTGAAAAAGCTTCGAACTTTGCGTATTCCTGCCGCCGCCTCTGCC
This sequence comes from Corymbia maculata, assembly GCA_014182735.1. Taxonomy (NCBI): domain Eukaryota; kingdom Viridiplantae; phylum Streptophyta; class Magnoliopsida; order Myrtales; family Myrtaceae; genus Corymbia; species Corymbia maculata. Next base: position 29,255,026 of record CM024689.1, read on the forward strand.
GCCGCCAAAGATGATCGCCTCCGCCGCGGACGCGGAACATGGCCGCCCACGCCGTCGACTCCCTCGTGTCCCTTCTCTCCGCGGCCGTGTCGGCTCGCTCCTCTCTCCTCGGCCGAGCCGCCCACGCCCGCATTGTCAAGACCCTTCGCCACCCGCTTCCCGCTTTCGTCCACGACCACCTCACCAACATGTACTCCAAACTGAACCTCCCCAGCTCCGCCCAACTCGTCCTACAGCTCAACCCGACTCGCTCCGTCGTCTCCTGGACGTCGTTGATCTCTGGGTCTGTTCAAAACGGCCACTTTAGCTTCTCTCTGCTTATGTTCGTCGACATGCTGAAGGAGTGCATTCGGCCTAATGATTTCACCTTCCCCTGTGCGTTCAAGGCCTCTGGCGGTCTTTGCATGCCCGTTACTGGGAAGCAGATTCATGGGATTGCCATTAAGGTCGGCGAAATCGTCGATGTGTTCGTTGGGTGCAGTGCCTTCGATATGTACTGTAAAACGGGGCTAAAAGATGATGCGAGGAAGCTGTTCGACGAAATGCCCCAGAAGAACAGAGTAGCCTGGAATACGTATATATCCAACGCGGTGCTCGAGGGAAGGCCACAGGATGGTATTAGCGCGTTTATTAAGTTTAGGAGAGTGGATGGTGTTCCTGATTATATAACATTATGCGCATTTCTCAATGCCTGTTCAGACACAGCAAATTTAGAGCTTGGTCACCAGCTCCATGGGTATGTTCTTAGAAGTGGTTTCGAGGCAGACATCTCTGTAGCGAATGGATTGGTCGATTTCTATGGGAAATGTGGGGAGGTTGGTTGTTCCAAGATGGTTTTTGATGAAATTTGCAAACCAAATGACGTTTCTTGGTGCTCACTCATGTCTACCTTAGTGCAGAATCATGAGCAAGAAAAGGCTTGTATGGCTTTCTTGATGGCTAGGAAAGAAGGGATCTGGCTGACAGATTTCTTGGTATCCTCTGTGCTCCATGCCTGTGCTGGCTTAGTGGGGCTTGAGCTTGGTAGGTCTGTTCATTCACTTGCTATTAAGGCATGTGTGATAGGAAATATTTTTGTGGGCACTGCACTGGTTGACATGTATGGGAAATGTGGATGTATTGGTGATGCGGAAGGTGCCTTCCATGACATGGCACAAAGAAATCTGATTACTTGGAATTCGTTGATAGGTGGTTATGCACATCAAGGGCTAGCTGATATGGCTGTTGCTGCGTTTGAGAAAATGCTGTCAAATTGCAATGAAATGATACCAAATAATGTGACCTTTGTGTGTTTATTGGCAGCTTGTAGTCGAGCAGGAAATGTGGAGCTCGGTATGGACATCTTTGCATCAATGAGAAGAAGATATGCAATTGAACCTGGGCCAGAGCATTATGCATGTATTGTGGACCTGCTAGGGCGGGCCGGACTGTTAGATAGGGCATATGACTTTATCATGAAAATGCCATTTCGACCCACGATATCAATATGGGGAGCTCTCTTAGGGGCCTGTAGGATCCATAGGAATCCAGAACTCGGTAGAATTGCAGCTGAAAACTTATTTCAACTTGATCCAAAAGACTCCGGCAATTTTGTGGTTCTTTCAAATTCATTTGCAGCTGCTGGAAGGTAATCTTATCATTTTGAAATAATGGTGGAACAACCATTCTGTTTTTATTCCTTAAAAAAATGCTTTATAATTATTTATGGATGCTCATAATGAGTCCATGTATGAAGCAGACAAAATTACGGGCTGTTGCTATTGAAGATTTCTTTCTTTTCTCATATGAAAATGCTCCAGGATAAGTGGCAAACTGTGGAGTTTTTCCCTAGTGAAGAATTAGAATCCTATTAGCTATGTTCACACTTTGTTTTATATGTATTTCTGCTTGAGGTTTTGATGGTGATATTGGAAGATTTTAACTTTCTGCTTGTGCGATATCAATGGGGGCACACTTTATTTCAACGTTGCAGCTTTCTTGTTTGTGCTTCCTACTAGATTCACCATTTCTACACCCTAAAGGAACAGCTCAAAATGTTAACTAATGGCTCCAATTTTATCGAATAATGCAGATGGGAAGAAGCCACCAGTGTGAGGAAGGAGATAAAGGACATAGGCCTGAAAAAGGGTATCGGCTGCAGCTGGATCACTGTGAAGAATGAAGTCCATATTTTCCAAGCTAAGGATACTTCTCATGAAAGGAACTCCAAGATTCACACGACTTTGTCAGAGTTAAAGAGGGATATGGAAGAGGCTGGCTACACAGCTGACCCGACCTACTCGTTGTATGATTTGGAAGAGGAAGAGAAAGTCTCAGAAGTGTGGCTGCACAGCGAGAAGATTGCCCTGGCCTTTGGCCTCATTTCTATCCCCCCTGTAGTTCCAATCAGGATCACGAAGAACCTTAGAATGTGTGGAGACTGTCATAGCGCCTTCAAATTCGTTTCACGAATTACTAAGAGGGAAATTATTGTGAGAGACAATGCCCGGTTTCACCGGTTCCAGGATGGCCACTGTTATTGTAAAGATTTTTGGTAATCATCATCCTTTTTTAACAATTCCTAGAACAAGTTCATTGAATGTGGTCATCTAAGAGAGAGGATTAAGGTGATTCTCTCCGTCCAGTTTTTTCTTGGATATATCTCTGCCAAAGAAAACTTTCAGCCTGATTTCTCAGCTGTTCGCTTTTCGACAGTTTTCTTCTTCATCTCCCATATTGGGATTTCAGCACTGGCAACTAGCGGTCTGGATGTCTCGCACGACAATCGAGATAGAGTTTGCCATGATTTTTTGCTTAGCAAGCACCTGAGCTTTTGCCTAATTTGTCTACTCGAGGTCATGAGCAAGCTTGGCTTTCCTTGACTGAAGCTGCGCAATTTGTTCATCTATTTCTCGCACAAGAGATGACTTGGAATCTATCTGAGACTGCAATTCTCCTGCTCCCTTCTTCAGCTCACTAAACTCTCTCTTGATAGAAGAAACCTTGTCCTTCATGGCCTGAAGATCTCCGAAAAATTTGGTAGCTTGCTCAGCAATTCCCTTAGTGTGCAGAAAAACCTTGCCTGCTTTGGGGATTTCTTCAAGTGACTTCAACTTAGGCAGTTGATTGACAGTCAAGATGGGATCAGCTGTAAGCTTTTCTACCAAAAAAAGTAATTATCTCTAGGTACTCTAAGGACGACCAGCATGAGAAATCCAGGGCAAGAATGGAAGAAAGCTTCTTGTGGTAAGTAGACATTTCCTTTGCCATATTAGAACCTATATAAGTGAAAGGAGTTCACACATGAGCTTCATAATTGTGCTGAGAAAGAATATGTTCCGAAGACTTTAGACAGTCATCAACATCTTCTTCACAATATTGACATGAAGATCCTGGACATTTTGCACGTCTTGTGCCTCGATATCCTTCACTACATAGCAGCTAGAACTGATACTTTAGTTAGGAGCGACGTCCTCGAGATCAATTTATGGTTTAGAGCCGCATTTTGAATATCCACCTCCATCACTTGTGCTATCATCCTTTAGGGAACACAAGTCAATTACAGACTTGCCATTTCTAGTGTTGGCTTGAGCTAGTATTTGTAAGATTGTCGTGTTCAGCACCTTGGGAAGGCCTGTGCCTATACCCTGGGTAAAATTTTTTTCTGCATAAATGTTGCTTGTGGCTTTATGATCTTCTTGTTCTTTTACAGCTCTGCAATCTCCTCATCATCAAGTCTTTGCATAAAGGTCTCATTTTTACTTGCCTTCTTCATATATTTACAGTTCTTGACATTCTGAACTTGAATAATGTCACTCTTACTAGTGTTTATCTTGCTGAAGTTTTGATCTTTCCCCTGAACCAGTGAATGGGATTTCTCTCTTGCCTTTCAAAAGCCTGTTTTTACAAAATACCTGGGTGGAAAAGTATGTGTTGCTGATATGAGCTAGTTATGTGATCAGGTATTGAGTTTTAGCATTATGCCGTCGCATTTTATGTTGTTCTGAAATGGCTTTTCTTTTTTCTGCTAGGTTGATGTGCTGCTGACTCAAGCATTATGGAGAAGGGGAAGCAAGTAATGGGAAATGAAGTTTTGGGTGAGAAGGCAGTGAAGATGAACTATGTATGCCTATACCCTGTCAAACATAATAGTTCAGGTGAAGGTTTACCTTATGCTCCAATGGGTTGGCCAATTCCCGGTGATACTTGGTATTGGCATGTCATCAATAGGACCTATCATTCTGTTTCCATCAAGACAGGTTCTTATATCTTCCAAAGAGTCTCCGCGTCCAGGACTTTAATTATGGCTTTGGGGGCAAGTCTTTGCTTGAACACTATATCTCTTTGCACTTTCCAAGCTCAGATGTCAATAGGTTCTTTGCTCCTTTTAGCTGCATGGTTCCCTCTATGAGGCATCACTGGAGCGAAGGTGAGGATTAAGTATTAAATAGCTTTCGTTATCTCGTTGTTGACCCATCATTCAATTCAGAAGTCTGAAGTTTCAGGCACGTGGAAGGTCTGTTATGGTCATAACGTTTGTGTGAGCTCTGGTTTGGGATCGCATGATATGTTCAGCTCTTTGGTCAGTTTTGGCTTTGACATTGATTTAAAAAATAAATTGGTCAAGAAGTGGGATCTTTATGCGATAGAAGATGCTACAAAAAGAATAAAATTTATACAAGTCCAAAGGAGCATAAAAAGTTCAGAAATGCTCGAATCTATCAGACAAAATTTTAGTAATATTTAATTGCAGAGGAGAAGGATGAGTCCTGCTCAGCGTTAGAAGACCAATAAGATGACAAACTGCAAGCTACAAATCTTTATGTTCACATTTGGCTATCTGCATTGAGAATGATGAAATATGTGGAGTTTCAGAATACTCTAATGACCCTGCTATTTCCATTAACGGAATTTGGGTCAAGTATGAATTCCAGCATTTCTTCTAGTGGGGAAGTGCTTTAAAATGGAAGTTTCAAATTTGTTTCACTATGCCATCTGTAATCTAGGTAACTGCTAGTAAATATCGCTAAGGCTCAGAAAATTTAAGGACTCGATATACTATCTTTTCCAGTTCAATTTCCAGAGAAAACCCTTTTTGTTCATTTTTCACTTTTGATGGAAAACCTGTTTTGCTACATTCTCAGAGGTAATAGAACTTATTAATGTATCCTTATTTTATGATTTTATTTTCAGAGAAGTATATACCTGTTGTCATATATGCGTACAGATGTCGAGCTGAGACAAGCAAAATTTAAGATACCTTCGACTTCTTGGTTGTCCCAATGTTTAGAAAAAGTACTGGCATTTTGTTCCTATATAGTTATTTTTGGATCACCCTGACATGCAGATTTGCATCCAGATCTCTTTCCACAGGTACTGCTGGATGAAATTGCATCTAAGCAGAGAAAATCAACCCCCTTGTAATTCCAAGAGGATGAAAAAAGCGACCCCAACTATCTCACAAGCCTTTCCTAGGTGCAGAACCCAACGTTCTTACAAGTGATGGAAGTGTATATTCAAAATGTGGCTCTAAGCTGCAAATTGATCTCGAGGGCATTGATCCTGAAGTATCCAAGGACTTCAAGGCACAAGATGTGCGAAATCTGCAGTAACTTCGTGTTCAATTTTGTGAAGAAGATGTTGATGACCATCCAAAGTATTTGGACCACATTCTTTCTGAGCACAATGATGAAGCTCAGGTGCGGACTGCTTTCACTAGGTTCTGATACGGTAGGGGAAATGTCTATTCATCGCAAAAAGCTTTCTTCGATTCTTGCCCTAGATTTCTCATGCTTGATGCCGCCAAAGTACTTGGAAGAGATTAGTTTTTCAATAGAGAAGCTTGCAACTGATCCCATCTTGTTGATCAATTGCTTAAGTTAAAATCAGTTGAAGAAATCCCAAAGCAGGTGCGGCTTTTCTACACACTAAGGGAGTTGCTGGGTAGGCTGCCAAATTTTTCGAAGACTTTCAGGTCATGAAGGACAAGGTTTCTTCTATCAAGAGATAGTTTAGTGAACTGAAGAAAGGAGCAGGAGAAGTGCAGTCTTGGATAGATTTCAAGTCATCTCTTGTGCGATGAACAAATTGCACAACTTCAATCTAGGAAAACCGAACTTGCTCGTGACCTCGAGTCGACAAATTAGGCAAAAGTTCAGGTGGTCGTTGAGCAGAAAATCATGGCAAACTCTATATCGGCTGTCGTGCTAGAACTAGACTGTTAGTGTTGAAATCCCAGTATGGGAGATGAAGACAAGAAAGCAAATATTTATATATTAGAACTTTACCATATGTACTTTCTTTTTTCAACGTTAAAGATTGCCCCTAAGGCACTTATTAAGGGTCATTCGTGATGCTTTGGAATAATGAACTTTTCTATTTAAAGCATGTGAAAATTTAAATATGTTCATTTTTCAATTTTGAAGACGTGTGAACACGCATTCTAACTTAACTTCGTAGTCTTGGCTAGTGCCTCTGACACTTGTTAATAAAATCATTTTTTTTTCTTTTTTGGCTCGATATAAGTTATAAAAGTTTCATTTAAATAATTATATTACTTTAATAAAAATGGTAGCATACTTATGTTTTAATTATAGCTTTATAGCTTTCAAGATTCTTATTGCCCGCCCTTTCTACACATCAAAAAGCCACTCAATGTAGAATAATAGTTAAAAAATTCAATTTACAAAATCCAATTAAATTGACATTAAAATACATTAAAAAATTATATATAGGGATAAGTGAGGACCTTTAGTTTGTTGGACTACCACTTCTCTATTTTATCTCAAAATTAAAATTTACTTTCAAATAAATATACTGTAAATAAATTTACATTGGCATTTGCAAAAAATTTCATCTAATACATAAGAATCTCATACCTGTTAAATCTGTAATTTGACACAGTAATTGAAAGGTTTAAGCTCGACAAGCTAGTCATTACAACTTCAACCGGCGTATTAAAAGTTAGAAAGTCTTTCTTAAAAAAAGAATATATGTCCAAGGCGTATCGCTCATGAAGTGGTCTAATCCTCTAAAACTCATGAAAAATTGTTGACCCATTCAGCATCAAAGTGCCATGATTAACTATGTTCAAATCATCCGTTTAAAAAACAAAAAACCCAACTCAAATTTGCGTTGTGAGTAAATTTGTTCATGAGTCGATGCTGGCCCCTGAGGCCGTCGAGGCACCCTTGAGCCAAGCGGGCACGAAGGGCATTGTTGGACAAGCCCGTTTAGCAAGGAAATCCGGCCCGACCCGACCCCACCCGATTGAACATCATTCATTCAAGATGGGCAGATCTGGACAGCTATCAAAAGCTTTGTCCTTTCTTGAACACGATGTCGTCGTTTAAAGGTACCCTAGAAGTGTCACATCAATCTTGCTCTGAATCATTCAAAAATCGCCACGTGTCCTCGGGTCCCACAGGTCATTGATAATTCTTTTCTTTCTCTTCTTTCTTCTCTCTCGTCTCTCTTCTACCCCTACCCCTACACTCGCTTTCTCTCTCCTCTCTCCTCTCTCATCCCCAGTACGCTCTCTCTCGCTACTCTCCCTCTTCGCCATCCCCTCATTCGACCGACGAACTTCACGACGGTGGAGGCACTCTTTCAAGGTGGAGGTGGAGGTCGCGCGGTGGCTCGTGCGATGAGCCACCGCACCCAATTCACGAACTTCGAGGCGGCGGATGCAAACTTGAGACGGAGCTGCACGGTGGCTCGTCTGACAAGCGATCGTGGCCTCATCCAACCGATGAGCCACAGCGCCACCCCTCCGGCTTCGCTGTCACCGAATCGCTGCCCTTCGTCCGATGATGGTTTAGTGGGAGTAAGAGGGGGCGGTGAAGAGAGAGAGAGGAGAGAGAAAGCAAGTGCAGGGGTAGGGGTAGAAGAGAGACGACAGAGAAGAAAGAGGAGAAAGAAAGGAGATTTGAATGACCTGTGGAATTCGAAGATACGTGGCGGTTTTTTAATGGTTCAGAGTAGGAATAATGTGACACTTTTAAAGTACCTAATATTTTCTCGTTTAAAGCATTCTAAACACTAATAAAGGCTACGGCTAGGACGAGAAAGAAACCATACAAAAAGGAAAAGGAAGAAGAACCGGGAAAAACGATTCAGTCTCTCTGCTCGCTCCTCACCGAACCAGTAACCGACAAGCAATGGCGGCGAAAGGAGCCTGCCTCAACCACGTCGCCCGCGAATCCTCCGACATCCGGCGCTTGGCCGAGTTCTACAAGGAGGTCTCTCCCCACCACCGATCGGGTTCTTCTCCATTTCTTTTGTGGGTCCTGAATCCGCTTCCTTTGCTGGTTGCAGATTCTTGGGTTCGAGGAGGTGGAGAGCCCCAACGTCGGGTTCAAGGTGATATGGCTGAGCTTGCCCTCCACGGGCTTCTTCTTCCACCTCATCGAGCGTCTGCCGGAGACCAGGCTCCCCGAGGGCCCCTACAGCGCGAGCTCCCCGACCGTCGACCCCAAGCACCTCCTCCGGGGCCACCACGTCTGCTTCACCATCTCCAATTTCGAATCTTTCATGCAGACCCTCAAGGTGAATTCTTTTCTTGTTCGGTTCAGAGGATGTTGCATTTGATATTTTGGGTATGTTCGATTCTTGAAACTGGAGATCGCCGTCGTTTAGGAGGTCTCTGGCCATTGTATCCTTGATTGCTTCACGGGTGCCAGTGCTGCCGATACCATGTAATTGGGTATGCTATTTCGAACAGTAAAATGTGATGTGGGTTTGATGGCATTTGCCTTACTGGTCGGTATCCCAGGGCAATGCATGTTTCTAGAGATGTTTACTGGACTGTTTTCCCTTTCCTTTTTGGTTTGATTTTTCGTGGTCTGTTTGGAAGGGTTGATTCAATTTTTTCCTACTTCATCTCCCGAAGGTGTCTCGTTGACAGCCCCTCCGTGGACGGTGCAGCGTAGATGAGCAATTCAATTTGCTGACAATGAGAATATTGGGAGTTATGCTCAGATAGGCAGTGTTTCCATATGAATTAGATTCGTATCTCTGATGAATGAAGTGCTTGCGGATGCAATTTTAGGAGGGCATCTTGATCGCGATTTTTTTTTTCTTAAGCTTTGCTGTTTGTGTGTGGAATTCTTGCGAGATGGTTGTTGTGCTGCTTGATTTGTTTTCTGAACAATTCTGCTGCCAAAATAGTAGGGGAAGTTTGAATTTTGGATAGTTTGGTAATGTCATTTTGGCAACATTACTGAGGGAACTTTTGGTGATGTTTTGTGTTCGAGTTCAGTATGTTCTTTTGCATACTCTTTTTCTTCAAAATTCATTTAGCGATCCATGCCTGTGCAGGAAAAAGGGATCGAAACTTTTCAGATAGCTTTGCCGAATGGCAAGGTTAGGCAGATCTTCTTCTTCGATCCGGACGGTAAGCTCTGCTAGCTGCATTGTCCCTTAGCGCTACTAATTGACCCATCTCAGCTTTCTCTGCCAAACTGTTTTCTAATGGACAATAGAATCCGTGAGCTGCGCGTTCCTGTTCAGGAAATAATTTCAATACATCTTCCCGTGTGCAGGTAACGGCTTGGAGGTCGCGAGCAGGGAGGATCCTTGATTGGGGTGGCTGTTCATCAAATGCAGAGGAGGTCGGGATGTGGTGGTTAGTATGCAAGAAACTATTACTAGACTTGCGAATAGAATAAGCAGTACCTGTGACCGATCATCCTGTGAACACAAATTCTTCCCTTTCGCGATCCTGGTTCGCAACACAATCTGAACTTCATATTGGTATTTCTCTTTGATCACTTGTGGTTGTGCATCAAGTAGACCATAGCAGGCTTTGAGAATTACTAGGTCCTTATATGCTTGAGGTCTGTTTGGAAAATGAGAATGGGTAAGAGGCTCGTGGGATTTGAGGGGGTAGGGATGGCTATATTTCCGGGAAGCGATTGGTCCTGGCCGGAAAGAAAAGGGGTTAAACTCACGGTCCTTCCACTTTCGTTCATCGATTCGCTCCTTCGGTCGAGATAGAGGTCTCTCTATGTCACAACGAAGCTAGGAATGTAACCAAAGATCCATTTTGAAATCGAGATCCAGGCAGGAGTTATTGAAATTTGTTCTTTAAGAATTTGTCGTATTGAAGAAACAAACATAATTTCTTCTTCACATATGATTCGATATGATATATAAAGGGGTGGGGGAAGAGAATTTGAGGAGAAGATTTTAAATTATCCCCTTTCTCCCCCTTTCACAGCCAAATACCTCTTGCTCTCCATCCCAATTTTCGTCATCTCCTTCCTCTTAAAAAATAATGATTTTGAAAAATATTTTCCTAAAAATATTACTCGAGTTGTTTACCAAAAAAAAAAAATTGAGCACAATGAAAATATTTTAGGTTTAGATTGTTTTTAATAATAAAAATAAATTTTATTGATTATTTATTTCAATCAATATAAATAATTATTTTTAAATTATTTATTTTTTATAAAATAAGTAAGAATAATCGATTTTCGATTCGATCCAATCTCATCTAGGAACCGGATTGAGAAGATCACTTCCCAATTTCTGATACGCGAGAAACAAACGGCGATCTCATTCCCACTTCTAGACTACAAGGGAAGTTTCGTTGAAGATGTGCCCCATAACGACAGACTATGGAATTTACACGGTCCATGGAATTTGTCAGAAGTGAAAAATGCGAAAGGGAAAAGCCACGTGGCTCTCCCACAACTCGCCATGTCTTTCGAAGCTCCACGTGTAAACGTTTCCGGCGGCAAGTCTCGAGCTCCCACGTCTGCAGAGTGCAGCCACGGATCGCTCCCACGACAAAAGCCATGTCACCGGAACTCTTCATAAACGACAAAACCTCGTCCGTTCATCCGTCGTGGAACGCGAGTCACGTAGTTAGCAAGCGATCGGGAAAATGAGCCAGGACCAGCCACGGAGGCCGGAGCAGGGCCGAGCCGCCGGCCACGAGCCCATCAAGTACGGCGACGTCTTCAACGTCTCCGGCGACCTCGCCTCAAAGCCCGTCGTGCCGCAGGACGCGGCGATGATGCAGACCGCCGAGACCGTGGTCTTCGGCCAGACCCAGAAGGGTGGCCCTGCTGCTGTCATGCAGTCCGCCGCCGCTAGGAACGCGCGGGCCGCCCTGGTTGGTCGCCGTGACGCGACGGACGTCACCGTCGACCAAGGCGTCACCGTCACCGAGACCGACATCCCCGGCCAGCGAATAATCACCGAATCAGTGGCCGGACAGCTTTCCTTTCACCTATCTACTCCCGTTCATTGAATCCGTTTTAATATGCTATTGCTATTCAGTGGGTGCCATCTTGGGACTCTTGACCAATTCTCACTGTTTCTGTCGTGATCCGACCGTCGGCCAATATGTCGAACCCAAGCCAGTGCAGCAGGCGGCGCCGGTGGCTGCTCTGGAGCAGAGCGGGATCACCATCGGCGAGGCGGTCGAAGCGGCGGCCCAGACGGTGGGAGACAAGCCGGTGGATCAGGGCGACGCGGCTGCGATTCAAGCGGCGGAGGTCAGGGCGACCGGCAGCAACGTCATAAGTCCCGGGGGCCTAGCCACTTCCGCTCAATCCGCAGCGGCTCACAACGAAGGGGTCGACAGGGACGAGGACAAGATCAGATTGGGCGCCGTCTTGACGGTAATGCTTTAGACCTTTGGAAGAAAGGAATTGAACTTAAAAAGTAATATTCACGTTTATTTAGTAACGATGAACATTCGCGTTTTGACCCCCTCGTAGGGTGCGACGGACAAGCTACCGGCCGACAAGGTGGCGACGAGGCAAGACGCCGAAGGGGTGGCGAGCGCCGAGCTGAGGAACAACCCCGACCTCGCGGCACAGCCGGGCGGCGTGGCAGCCTCGGTCACCGCCGCCGCTCGGCTCAACGAAGCCGTCAACCCTTGAGACAAAATAGTTTGGAGAGGAGGAAGCGTTGCGACTTTTGGTGTTTTTCCTTCGATTTTGGGAAGTGGAGCGGCTTGATGTAAATGTCGGATGCAACAGCTATCCGCCTGGGATGGTGTTCCTTTTTGAACTTTCTGCTCCCTCTGTTGTCTGTTTCAATTGGTGTCTTTGCATTCAATCTGCGAGCATTACTTTTTGAACTTTCTGCTCCCTCTGTTGTCTTTGTTTCAATTGCTGTCTTTGCATTCACTCTTGCGAAATTCGTCATGATAATCACAGTTCTGATGGATCCGAAACTCGATTCGTGCCACGATTTTTATTTCTTCTTTCACTAGAGCTACGTTCACCATTTTTTTCCGAAATATTTAGCAGCTTTCCAGGAAAGAAAAATTTTACACGCATCCTTTTATTTTAACCCCGCAACCAACATCTGCTGCAATAGATTTGGATAATCGGTCAAATTTTCGAATGATAACTAGTTGATTGATTTTGAAGTCGAGAGCGCCTCTCTCTCTGCAGTTGTTTGAACCAACTTCGAAAGAAAGGTTATGCTAGGGCCATCAAATAGATAGATTGGATGATGAGATTTGAGTTGGGTCTATAATTATCCGATTTATATTAATTTATTTTGAGTTGGGTCTATAATTATTCGATTTATATTAATTTATTTTCATGTAATATAAATTTAATAATTTATACTTAACTCGATCCGACCCAATTCGTATTACTAAAATAAATTAATCTATTAAAAAAATCATTTTCCTGTGATGTCAGCGGTTCAAATGGGTTTGATCTTTCCCAATTATCCTGGCCAAAACTTGTACGCAGCACTTGTACGGAGGTGCAGGCATAAAGGTTTGGAACTCTTTTTTTATCTGAATATTAAGGAGAGGACCCTACCCCACTATCGAACCTTCTGTCGAGCTCTCCCCTGCCCGCATTTCCTTTTGACGGGGCCAAAGAAATGTCTCCACCTGCTGCCAACAGTCTTTCTTCGGAATTCTACTGAACGGGTCAATCCTCCCCTCCCGTTTGTTGTAGCAACAACTCCTAAGGTCTCCTCGCCAAGAGCTTCCCGGCGACGACAGAGGAACCAACTCGCCTGCTGTGGCGGGGCGGCTTTTTTGTTTCACAATAAGACCTGGACGATTATCCCTACCCTCGATAGCTTACGAGTTTACGTCCATCCCTGGTCGGGTACAATTTCCTTTCGATTTCTCCCTTGTAGCCGTTATCCGAATTCATGCAAGTGTGTCCACCCCTCCCCCAAAAAAAACTGACTTGACAAGGAATCCATTCTCGCGAACAAACACAACCCCTATACACACCTAGGAGCACCCCTTCCTGCATATCCATACAAGACCCGAGGAGGCGGGTCGAGGTCCTACGAGGTACCCACTACTTAGAGTACCCTCCCAAAAGGAAAAAGATGTGTCTGTCAAGTTCGCTTCTTCTTAGTTGGGTTGGGCAGGTTCAACCATAAATGCTATGCTTACACACAAGACTACCCTCTTCCCGAAAGCTTTGCCGGGACTACTCTACGATGATGGACAACCGCCCATAGTGGGTTTACTACACAAGGCCCTTGCAAAGGAAAAGCTTTATCCTAGTGAATAGAAGATGCTCAGCTCCGCACAACATAGGGATTGTCAAGCTTTCGGGAAGAACATAGAATAGTAGAGGATCCAGCATGCGGAACACGGTGATCATTAGAAATTCACGAATTAGAGATGCTGTAATATACTCTTTCCCATAACTTCTCATACCAGACCAACCCACTAAAATGCAAATAGGGATAAGAGATGTGGTCAATATCACGAAGAATAAAGAGATACCGTCTATAACCAAATAAAAATTGATGTTTTCATAAGGAAGCCATTGAAGGCTTTCCACAAATTGAGATTTGGTCGTAGAAGGATTGAATTGTATCCGAGGAACAGGGGAATACAAAAAAGTAATAATAAGAGAGGCGCGCAAACCAAACAATCGTATCGATCATATTCTTGAATTTGGAATGAAAAGAAGAGTAATACTTCCTAGCACGGGACACATAATAGGACCACTTAGATCATAATAGCATTCATAGAAATGTTCTAACATAGAATAGATCCGAACATGTTAGAGATTTTTTGACAACAATAAAAAGATAGGCGCCTAATTCCAATACGATAGGGGTCTATCAGTGCAAGTCAGCTGGGTTAGGTGCACCTCTCGCCCTGTGGGAAATAATGAGGCTAGTCTCCTCCCCCTCCCTCTTGAACGAAGAAGTCGTGGGCCCCCTTCCCACGTATGTGTCTTTATTTAGATTTTTCTATTTTTCCATTTTTCATCCAATGGAGAATCTTTATAAAATAAAAAAAATATCTTTGGCAAAACGCAAGTCGTCGATTTCAATTCAAGGTGCACCTTGCCTTTTTTCAGGTAGCTTTGTTCCACCTATTTAGCTAGTAGGGCATTGGTCATAGCCGAAATTCGTCGATTCTTTCAATCCAACAAAGAAACCACTCAAAAATGAAAGTTAGATAAAGAAGTTTCAGTAAGAACTAGCACTAGACTTCTTCCCCACTTTCGACTTTTCCTCTCTCCTTTTTTTGTGCTTCCCCCCGGGCTTTTCATTCTATTTTATAGAGACCTGAGGAAATTTTAGAATTAAAGTATACCAGGATGACGGCTTTCAAAGGACGAGTAAGGGACGGGGAGGGGGAGGGGGAGGCTCTCGAAAGCAAACGAGACGAGACTAGAAATAACATGGGAATTAGCATCATTCCTACGAGTGCTTTTGTCTCGAAGAGCCAACAAAGGGTCATACCTCTCTCTCTATCTCGGTCTCGGTTTAGCATCATATATCAATCTGGAGAATATTTTCATTGGCTGTAGTGCAGATTAAGGAACTCCTCCTCCATGCTGTGGCTGTGGAGGTGGGGGCAGCCGCCTCCCTTGGGTTTTTTGGTGAAGGATCCTCATTTTTTTTTTACAGGCCCACCGAATCCTGAAAAAAAGGTTCTTAAGTAAGCGTAGTAGGTGAGAGTAGGGGCGGTCGCCGCCTAATAGAGGCAGAAGCTAGGGCCATCGGAGCTATCTGCGTCAAGTGTGTCGATTGAAAGAGTACGGGAGACAACTCAAATGCCAGCGCAAAAATAGAAAAAGTCGTGCCCTTCAAAGTTTAATTCTTCTAAGATCCATTGCTCGATTTTGCATGCTTTGCTCCCAAAATGCAGAGATAATTTCGAGGGCAAATCCGGGTTGGTTGGTCTGGAAAGTCATGGGAGAGGTAGGCTAAGTGAAATAAAATAAGATACTGGTGTTACTATAGAACCTTATGAATCATGCACGACACACTTTCTATATCTCCTCCGTCTACAAGGTGAACAGCTTAGCTTACAGCGCAGCGTGTTCGCCACCACACCGGCTGGCTGGTGCATTGGCCTTACTCTAATAGAGGCGAGAGGTATGACCCTTCGATTCGAACACCTCGTATTTCGTGCCACGCTCCGCGTGACATTTCCTTTTTTATAAAGTCCGTATAACTTCTAACCAAAAGATTCATTCTTTATGAATCAAGTACCAGGTGCATTGCCTCTTTGAGTGAAGAAGAGAAGGGCTTTGTATAAAAAGTCTTGAGCCATGTTCATCACCCTAGGCTCACCCATTATTTTATTTTTTTTTTTTGTACATGGAGCTATGTCGACTTATGTACGTCTCGTTGACCAAATGATAAGGTATACCAAATCACAGGGCTTTTTTGTTGTTAAGTTATAGCAGTATTGAGCAACATCCAACAGCTCCAGTTGTTTTGGTTTGCACTAAATAAAGTGCCTTAAGTAGCCCTCAAGGAGTCCGTTTATTCTCTCCGTCTGAGCTATCAAAGATATACCGACCGTGGGCATCTGACCATCAGATACCGGCAGTCGTCTTCTAACATTACCGACCTTTAAATATCAGGCACATAACATAAAAAAAAACCTCTTTCCATCATCAGAAACAGCCGGATTTCCGACCTCTTGCATTACATTACCATAAAGAAAAAAAGAGAGAGATTGCTCATGTGATTCGAAATGAACCTTTCTCGGTGGCAGAAAGGAATAGCGATGAATTCCTATGGAGCATCCGGGAACAAGAAGATTTAATCGGACGACGAATTCTTGCGTGGTCCAAGGAAATAAAAGGTCGGCTTCCATTCCATGATTTCATCTATATTGAATTTAAATATCAGAATAGCTTATATAATCATGATTCAATTCGGGTCCACTAACTTTTGATTGATTTCTCATTTTTTGGATCTGATTGGAACAATGGAGAAATAGGAAAACTTTGCCGATACATAATGGGATATCTAGAATATCTATGCCCCAGGACACAAAAAATATATATAGTATATAAATATATATAGACTATATCATTCGTGTCTCTGTTACAACACGGCGAAACGAAATGGTTCGAATGAAATCCGATGATAAAAAAGAATAATAATTTTTAGGCTGTACACCTCATTTTCTTGGGATTGTAGTTCAATCGGTCAGAGCACCGCCCTGTCAAGGCGGAAGCTGCGGGTTCGAGCCCCGTCAGTCCCGACGGAATCCAATCCAATAAAAAATACATTAATTCATCTCTCCATTTTTTTGTGAAAAGGGGTAAAAATAGCCGAATTTCATTCCCAACGGGGATTCCTCTTATGTTTTTTTTCATTTTCGTTTCGCATTTCTCATCAAAACAAATAAATAGGGAAATTTCCATTATCATTACCTCAACCAATACTGATTGATGGGAGAGAGACATATGTGGATTGCCACTGTCCACACTTTGAAAAAGTCGTACATGAGCCAAAGACGTGTGTGCATACGTCACAATCAATCAACTAGTTATCATTTGAAAATTTGACCGATTATCCAAATCTATTGCGGCAGATGTTGGTTGCGGGGTTAAAATAAAAGGATGCATACGTCAAGAGTTTTCTGCAACGCGAGATTCAACGAGTTCGAAGAAAGCGACTAGCCATTGGTTTTTTTTTTTTGGGGGGGTTCGTTTCATGAACTTTGTATGGACTGAGTACAAAGCAGGATCCTTCGTGGGATTGTCAAGAGTTAAGTAAAGCAATCTCACAACGTACAGTTGATCCGATGACCTAATTTCACAAGTGAAATCATGTATATCTAAAACCGTGACTTGAGCTCTCTCTTGTGCCATTCTTTTAACATGGGGAATAACTTTGATTGAGAAGTGCATTGATTCACATAAGAGAGAACTTTTGAGTGAAATCAAATCCAATGGATAGGTAGTTTTGAGTTGAATAACAAAATTTGATTCGTCCCAAGATCTTGTGTTATGTTCAATATTCATCTGGCTTGACTTGGTGTCATTATCGGGCTTATGCGGTATGCGCACCATGTGCACGTGAGATGTCCCCGTTTTTGGGTCCTTTCGACGCGCGGTGCACATAAGCGAGTGACGGATTGATTGATGTGCCCGCAAAAGGAAACTGGGAGGGCTCTTTAGGAGAGGTGAAGTGATGGATTGGGGGCCTGGGGGGCATTGTAGCGTGGGCTGCCCTTGTTCTTTACCGCATTTTTAGCATCTCCAACCCCCCAGGGAAAAGAATGCCTCTTCGGGAAGAAGACGAAAGCGCCTCTCTCTCTCTCGTTGTTTGAACCAACTTCAAAAGATAGGTTACGCTAGGGCCATCAAATAGATAGATCGTGTCAAATTTAAATCTCTCTCTCTCTCTCTCTCTCTCTCTCTCTCTAGTTGTTTGAACCAACTTCAAAAGATAGGTTACGCTAGGGCCATCAAATAGATAGATCGTGTCAGATTTGAATTTCTCTCTCTCTCTCTCTCTCTCTCTCTCTCTCTCTCTCTCTAGTTGTTTGAACCAACTTCAAAAGATAAATTATGCTAGGGCCATCAAATAGATAGATCGTGTCAGATTTGAATCAAGTAAAAAATTATTTGATCCATATTAATCTATTTTCGTGCGATGTAAATTGAATGAATTATGCTCGACCCGATTTGACCTAATTTGTATTACCAAAATAAATTAATCTTTTAAGAAAATCATTTTTCAAGAAAATAATCATATTTTCCCGTATTTGGCTGAAACTTAAAAATAAAAAGAAAATATTTTCCATTGTTTGGGGTCTGTTTTAATTTTTTTATTATTATAATTTTTTAATCGATTTTTTAATTTTTATGAATTTTCTTTTCTTTTTCTTTTTCTCCATTGGCCAGTCACTAACCACAAGCCAGCGAGGCTTGAGTTTGCTAGATTCTAGCAAGGTTGAGCCTCATTGGCCTATGGTGAGACCGAGCCCGCTTGACGCCGACCGATGAGCTCAAACCTCACCGGATCCGATAATCGACTAATGAAGAAGAAAAAGAAAAAAAGGCTTAGAAAAATAGGAAAGAATAAAAATAAAATAAAATAAAAACAATCAAAATAAGAGTCTAAGTTGAGTTATTAATAAATTGTAAATATGAGTTTGAAATAGACCATTATAACCAAATTTTTCAATTGACTTTATTATAATAGACCCGTTTCAAACCCAGATTAAAGTTTCAACAAAACCATTTTCTAATCATTTCATTAAATATTGATTAAAATATGGGTATCCATTTTACCACCAATGCTTCCAAAGTTCCGCATGTAAACATTTCCAGTGGCTAGTCTCAAGCTGCCACGTCTGCCATGTGCAGCCACGTGTCAACCATTGTTGCGTTCTCCATGCTTGGTTATTCTCTCGTTGCAGATCGCTCCCATGGCAAATGCCATGTCACTTAAGTTTTGGAAAAATTACCCAAACAATCCTAAACCTATTGCTATTTTTTCAATTAAGCGACAATTTTTTTTTATAGCAAATTTAGTCATAAATTTTTTGCAATTATGCTAATTTAGTCCAATCGGTCAAAATTAACTTATTGATCGACACTGACGTGGCAATTTTAAAATAATATTTTATTTTTTTCTAGTTTCTATTAATTTTTTTATTTTTCCTTTGGTCTTTTCTTTTCCCTACTTCTTTTGGCCGATGAGGCCTCATCGGTGTTGGGCAAGCTCGCCCTTGCCCTCACTAGGTAAGGTCAAGCTCACCCAACCATGGGGAGGCTCCCCTTGCCTAGATCCGGCGAGGGCAAGCCTTGCCATCGTGGTGCTTCGACCTCCTTATTGAAAGGGTGGAATTTGCTAGACAGGGGCTCCTTGAAGTTGAATGTTGACAAATCCGTGGGTCGATAGCTCCTTGAAAGCTTCAATTGCAAGAAATCAATGGAGACACCTAAGGCGTGGATGGGTCGCCATTAGGTCTTGTGAAGAAAGTAAGAGCAACCTTGGCCTAAGCAGTTGGTGTTTTTGACCAAGGAGTCCAACCAGCGAGTGAGGAGCTACAAAGTATGCACAACTTTTAGTGAGCTTTGTAATGGCGAAGGCTTGCCCTCGCTAGATCTAGGCGAGGGTGAGCTCAACCTCATCTAGCGACAATAAGGTTGAGCTTGTCTAGCGTTGCAATGGCAAGGCTTGCTGTTGCCAAATCTAGGCCATGGCAAGCCTCACCATGGCTGAGCATTGAGCTCACCCAGCACCAATGAGGCCTTGCCAATAGGGAAAAAAACAACAAACAAAGGAAAAATAGAAAATTATAAAATAAAATAATAAAATAAAATATTATTAAAAATTTGCTACACTAGTGTCGGCTACCCGATTGGCATCCACGTCAACACCGGCCGGCTAATTTTGGCCGAATTGACTGAATTGATATAATTACAAAAAATTTAGGATTAAATTAATAAAATACAAAGTTTACAATTAAATTGGAAAAATTGAAATAGATTTATCACTGTTTTGATAATTTTCTCTTAGAGCTCTTAATAAAGGACAAAACCTCGTCCACTTGTCCTTCGTGGAACGTGAGTCAAGTAGTGAGCAAATGTGTGATTGAAGGAAAAAATAGCTAAGACCAGCCACGAAGGTTGGAGCAGGGCCAAGCCGCCGGCCGCGAGCCCATCAAGTGAGGACCTTTAGTTTGTTGGACTACAACTTCTCTATTTTATCTCAAAATTAAAATTTACTTTCAAATAAATATGCTGTAAATAAATTTACATTGGCATTTGCAAAAAAAAATCATCTAATACATAAGAATCTCATACTTGTTAAATCTGTAGTTTGACATAGTAATTGAAAGGTTTAAGCTCGACAAGCTAGTCATTACAACTCCAATAGATGTATTAAAATTTAGAAAATCTTTCTTCAAAAAGGAATATACGTACAAGGCATATCACTCATGAAATGGTCTAAACCTATAAAACTCATGGAAAATTGTTGACTCGTTCAGCATTAAGGGCCTTGTTGATGCTTGCCCCTGAGGCCGTCGAGGCACCCTCGAGCCAAGCGGGCACGAAGGGCATTGTTGGACAAGCCCGTTTATCAAGAAAACCCGGCCCAACCCGACCCCATGAACATAATTCATTCAAGATGGGCAGATCTGGACAGCTTATCGAGAGCTTTGTCCTTTCTTGAACACGATGTCGTTTAAAGTATTCTGAACACCAATGAAGATCAACTGCTAGGACGAGAAAGAAACCATACAAAAAGGAAAAAGAAGAACCAGGAAGAACACGATTGAAACCGACAAGCAATGGCGGCCAAAGGAGCTTGCCTCAATCACGTCTCCCGCGAATCCTCCGACATCCGTCGCTTGGCCGAGTTCTACAAAGAGGTCTCGCCCCACCACCGATCGGGTTCTTCTCCATTTCTTTTGTGGGTCCTGAATCCGCTTCCTTTGCTGGTTGCAGATTCTTGGGTTCGAGGAGGTGGAGAGCCCCAACTTCGGGTTCAAGGTGATATGGCTGAGCTTGCCCTCCACGGGCTTCTTCTTCCACCTCATCGAGCGTCTGCCGGAGACCAGGCTCCCCGAGGGCCCCTACAGCGCGAGCTCCCCGACCGTCGACCCCAAGTACCTCCCCCGGGGCCACCACGTCTGCTTCACCATCTCCAATTTCGAATCTTTCGTGCAGACCCTCAAGGTGAATTGTTTTCTTGTTCGGTTCAGAGGATGTGGTATTTGATCTTTGGGTACGTTCGATTCTTGAAACTGGAGCGATCGCCGTCGTTTAGGAGGTCTCTGGTCATTGTATCCTCGATTGCTTCACGGGTGCTAGTGCTGCCGATACCGTGTAATTGGGTATGCTATTTCGCAGTAAAATGTGATGTGGGTTTGATGGCATTTGCCTTACTGGTCGGTATCCCAGGGCTATGCATGTTCTCGAGATGTTTACTGGACCTTTTTCCCTTTCCTTTTTGTTTTGATCTTTCGTAGTCTGTTTGGAAGGGTTGATTCATGTTTGTCCTACTTCATCTCCCGAAGTTGTCTCATTGACAGTACCTCCGTGGACGGTACAGCGTAGATGAGCAATTCAATTTGCTGACAATGAGAATATTGGGAGTTATGCTCAGATAGGCAGTGTTTCCATATGAATTAGATTCGTATCTCTGATGAATGAAGTGCTTGCGGATGCAATTTTAGGAGGGCATCTTGATCGTGATTTTTTTTTTCTTAAGCTTTGCTGTTTGTGTGCGGAATTCTTGTGAGATGGTTGTTGTGCTGCTCAATTTGTTTTCTGAACAATTCTGCTGCCAAAATAGTAGGGGAAGTTTGAATTTTGGATAGTTTGGTAATGTCATTTTGGCAACATTACTGAGTGAATTTTGGTGATGTTTTGTGTTCGAGTTCAGCATGTTCCTTTGCATACTCTTTTCATCAAAATTCATTTAGCGATCCATGCCTGTGCAGGAAAAAGGGATTGAAACTTTTCAGAGAGCTTTGCCGAATGGCAAGGTTAGGCAGATCTTCTTCTTTGATCCGGACGGTAAGCTCTGCTAGCTGCATCGTCCCTTAGCGCTACTAATTGACTCATCTCAGCTTTCTCTGCCAAACTGTTTTCTAATGGACAATAGAATCTATGAGCTGTGCGTTCCTGTTGAGGAAATAATTTCGATACATCTTCCCATGTGCAGGTAACGGCGTGGAGGTCGCAAGCAGGGAGGATCCTTGATTGTGGAGGCTGTTCATCAAATGCAGAGGAGGTCGGGATGTGGTGGTTAGTATGTAAGAAACCATTACTAGACTTGTGAATAGAATAAGCAGAACCTGTGACCAATCATCCTGTGAACACAAATTCTTCCCTTTTGCGATCCTGGTTCGCAACACAATCTGAACTTCATATTGGTATTTCTCTTTGATCACTTGTGGTTGTGCATCAAGTAGACCATAGCAGGCTTTGAGAATTAATTGGACCTTATATGCTTGAGGTCTATTTGGAAAATGAGAATGGGTAAGAGGATCGTGGGATTTGAAAGGGGGTAGGGATGGCTATATTTCCGGGAAGCGATTGGTCTGGCCGGAAAGGAAAGGGGGTTAAATTCATGGTCCTTCCGCTTTCGTTCATCGATTCGCTCCTTCGGTCGAGATAGAAGTTTCTCTATGTCTCAAGAAGCTAGGAATGTAACAAAAGGTCCATTTTGAAACCGAGATCCAGGAGCATTGAGAAAACAAACATAATTTCTTCTTCACATATGATTCGATAAGATATATAAAGGGGTGGGGGAAGAGAATTTGAGGAGAAGATTTTAAATTATCCCCTCTTTAGATTGTTTTTATTAATAAAAATAAATTTAATTAACTGTTATTTCAAGTGATATAAATAATTATTTAAAAAAAATATTTTTAAAATTATTTATTTTTTGTAGAATAAGTAAGAGTAATCGATTCTCGATTCGATCTAGTCTCATTTGCAACCGAACAGGGAGAACTGCTTTCCAATTTTTGGGACATGGATTGGTTAGTAACCAATTTCTAATAATGGTCCCTCTTTCCTCTTCTGGGTAATCAAATCAAAACCGGACCAATCCTTTAGTGCGTGAACTCAGTTTTGCAAAGCAGAAGGGGAGAGAGACCTAGAAAAGGAAAAGCCACGTGGCTCTCCCAGAACGCGCCATGTCTTTCGAAGCTCCACGTGTAAACGTTTCCGGCGGCAAGTCTCGAGCTGCCACGTCTGCAGAGTGCAGCCACGTGTCGACCGTTTTCAGGGTCTTGCCACGGATCGCTCCCGCGACAAAAGCCATGTCACCGGAGCTCTTCATAAACGACAAAACCTCGTCCGTTCATCCGTCGTGGAACGCGAGTCACGTAGTTAGCAAGCGATCAGGAGAATGAGCCAGGACCAGCCACGGAGGCCGGAGCAGGGCCGAGCCGCCGGCCACGAGCCCATCAAGTACGGCGACGTCTTCAACGTCTCCGGCGACCTCGCCTCGAAGCCCGTCGCGCCGCAGGACGCGGCGATGATGCAGACCGCCGAGACCGTGATCTTCGGCCAGACCCAGAAGGGCGGCCCTGCTGCTGTCATGCAGTCCGCCGCCACCAGGAACGCGCGGGCCAGCCTGGTTGGCCGCCGCGACGCGACGGACGTCACCGTCGACCAAGGCGTCACCGTCACCGAGACGGACGTCCCCGGCCAGCGAATAATCACCGAATCAGTGGCCGGACAGGTTTCCTTTCACCTATCTACTCCCGTTCATTGAATCCGTTTTAATATGCTATTGCTATTCAGTGGGTGCCACCTTGGGACTCTTGACCAATTCTCACTGTTTCTGTCGTGATCAGGTCGTCGGCCAATATGTCGAACCCAAGCCAGTGCAGCAGGCGGCGCCGGTGGCTGCTCTGGAGCAGAGCGGGATCACCGTCGGCGAGGCGCTCGAAGCGGCGGCCCAGACGGTGGGAGACAAGCCGGTGGATCAGGGCGACGCTGCTGCGATTCAAGCGGCGGAGGTCAGGGCGACCGGCAGCAACGTCATAAGTCCCGGGGGCCTAGCCGCTTCCGCTCAATCCGCAGCGGCTCACAACGAGGGGATCGACAGGGATGAGGACAAGATCAGATTGGGCGCCGTCTTGATGGTAATGCTTTAGACCTTTGGAAGAAAGAAATTGAACTTAAAAGAGTAATTCACGTTTTGACCCCCTCGTAGGGTGCGACGGACAAGCTGCCGGCCGACAAGGTGGCGGCGAGGCAAGACGCCGAAGGAGTGGCGAGCGCTGAGCTGAGGAACAACCCCGACCTGGCGACGCAGCCGGGCGGCGTGGCGGCCTCGGTCGCCGCCGCCGCTCGGCTCAACGAAGCCGTCAACCCTTGAGACAAAAGAGTTTGGAGAGGAGGAAGCTTTGCAACTTTTGGTGTTTTTCCTTCGTTTTTGGGAAGTGGAGCAGCTTGATGTAAATGTCGGATGCAAACAGCTATCCGCCTGGGATGGTGTTTCTTTTTGAACTTTCTGCTCCCTCTGTTGTCTTTGTTTCAATTGCAGTCTTTGCATTCAATCTGCGAGCATTCCTTCATTCTGAATTTGATGTTAAGTAACTCAAAGAAGAGTTGGTAAATCAAACTTGGTTAGTAACCTCATAGGAGAAAAATTAGTCAGTCAAATAATTTAAAACTGGTAAAGAGTTGTGAATCTAGATAAAATTTGATAAATCTAAGGCATCTGTGAGAGGTACAAAAGTTGGTAAACAATAATAATATTTGATAAATTAGAAAATCCAAATAAAGATTAGTAAGTAACTCAAGGTATGAGCATTGATAAATATGCAAAAAGTTGAGTTTCAGCAAGAAAATTAGATATCAATAATTTTCGATATTCACAAGTTATATTAGAAATTTGCCAAAACCTAGAGAACATTCCAATCGTGACACGATTTTTCACTCCATTTGCTTATAGAATAATTAAATATAAAAATCAAATTTTTATTTAATAATTTAAATTTTTAGAATAATTAATCATCATCTCGTAAAGTCGAATTTTGTTTCAAGATTGAAGCACAGATATGGAAGAGCGTGACCTCTCCCTTATGATGAATTATTGCAGCCAGACATCTACCTAACGCCTGTAGGCTGTAGCAAACTGTGCACTGCGTGCAGTAATTCCGAATGTCCACGGTCGGCAGCCCAATTATCTCTCCGGTGTCGAGACGCACACCGTGAGATTTCTGTCGCCAGTGATGGAAGCGGTACCGCCTGACCTGTGCTCGTGCGTGCCCATATGCCCACAGGGTAACGCACGTGAAATGATATTCCGGTACGAGAAAAGATCGTGCGCACAGTGCTGCAGTTACTGTTCTGCCATGAATAAGCGGTCATCCGTCACATGGAGCACGCCCCCGTCCGAATGGCTTCTTCTTCTTCAAGAGCCTGTTTGGCGTGCGAGATATCAGGTATGCTGGCGCGGTCGCTGATGATTCTGACTTCCTCTTATGGTTCTGGCAGATGATTAGTTGCCTCTTGAATGTTCAGAGGGTAAAAAACGTTGGCCCACCCTTGAGCCTTACCGCGTGAGTTTTGCACCGACGATGAGATATTCGGTTTCGGTCATAATTAAGAGTCATTTGAGTGAACTTTTGTTATACCATCACCCATTTGATTGTGGGAGTAAAGTTAGGGTATATTTTAACACCATTGAAGATCGAGCCTACGGCTTTAACAACAGCCGCGACTTCCTCAGATCGAGGAGCAATATGAGGCTACGACCAAAGCATCCTCTCAGCTTGCTTCTTAGAGATTTTTGCCTCTTTTTAACTTTCTGCTGAGGTCGGATGAGAGAGACAGCGGGGAGTGATTATGCACCAACCTAAGGTCTCGACCCTAGTCCAATCCGATCCATTTTAAGATAAGACCATTCATACAAACCATGCGTGTGCGAAAGCTAAAAGACTAGTTAAGATTTGAACGTGATGTAACAGTTTCTCGAGCCACATTCAATGGCAATCGTAGGTCCATCACTCCATAAACTCTTTGGATCTCAAAAGTAACTTTTACGAGCATCATCCCAATTCACTTTTGAGAGAAATTTTTTTTCCACATTTTTAATAAGTAACCCCTGCACCTTTGCGATGCATAGGTCATCTAAACCGGTGCAACCCGCCAAATTCGTCATGATAATCACAATTCTTATGAATTTGAAACTCGATTCATGCCACGATTTCTATTTCCTCTTTCACTAAATATTTAGCAGCTTTCCAGAAAAGAAAATTTTTACACGCATCCTTTTATTTTAACCCCGCAACCAACATCTGCCTCAATAGATTTGGATAATCGGTCAAATTTTCAAATGATAACTAGTTGGTTGATTGTGACGCATGCACACACGTCTTTGGCTCATGTACGACTTTTTCAAAGTGTGGACAGGCGATGACCACCATAAGGTGATCTGAACAGGGAATGGCAAGGACAAGTGCTGACTCGATCTTCTCTTTCTCTTTGAGAGGACAATAATTCAGCGGGAAGCATAATCTTCAAACGGTACGGTAAGGATGTCCAGTACAACTTCCATCTGCCTTGCCTTGCCGCGGACGCCTTAGCTTTGACTCGCAGTCTGATTTCCCTTGAGGATCTCACGGCTCCCTCGTGATCTTTTTCGCGACCCCTGTCGTCAATGGAGAGTTTTCTGCATCGCGAGATTCAACGAGTTCGAAGAAAGCAGGATCCTTCATGGATAGTCAAGAGTCAAGTAGAGCGATTTTACATCGTGCAGATGATCCGATGACCTAATTTCACAAGTGAAATTATGTGTATTTAAGATCGTGACTTGGGCTCTCTCTTATACCATTTTTTTAACATGGGGAATAATTTTGATTGAATGGCAGATTAATTCACATAAGAGAGAACTTTTGAGTGAAATCAAATTCAATGAATAAGTAGTTTCGAGTTGAATAAAAAATTTGATTCCTCCCAAGATGTCATGTCATGTTCAAATTCATCTGGCTCGACCAGTGTCATTACCGGGCTTATGCGGTTCGCGCACCATGTGCATGTAAGATGTTCCCGTTTTTAGGTCCTCTGGACGAGTGGTGCACATTAGCGAGCGACTGATCGACTGATGTGCCCTGCAAAAGGAAAGTGTGGGGGCTCTTTAGGGGACGTGAAGTGATAGATTGGGGGGCTTTCTAGCGGGAGCTGCCCTTGTTCTTTTACCGCATTTTTAGCATCTCCACTCCCCCGGGGAAAAGAATGCCTCTTCGGGAAGAAGACGAGAGCTGCCCTTGTTCCAAATAAATAGAACAGTTCGGATTTGAGTAAGGTTGAAAATGATATGATTCATATTAATTTATTTTCATGCAATATAAATTTAATAATTTATATCCGACCTTATCCGACTCAATCCATATTACCAAAACAAATTAATCTTCTAAGAAAACCATTTTCCAAGAAAATAATCATATTTTCTGATATTTAGCTGAAACCTAAAAATAAATAGGAAATATTTTCCATTATTTGGGAAGGACAACATTTTCCTCATGCCCTGTTTTTTTAATTTTTTATTATTTTTCTTTTCTTCTTCTCCATTGGCTAGTTGTCCACCACAAGTGATCTTGAGCCTTGCCATAGGCCGGTGAGGCTCGAGCTTACTAGAGGTTGAGCCTCATCGGCCTGTGGTGAGGCTAAGCTCGCTTGACATCAGCCGGTCTCGAACCTTGCAAGATCCAATGACCGACCAATGAAAAAGAAGAAAAAATCTTAGAAAAATAAAGAAAGAAAGACTGAAGAATAAGGAAAAAGAAAAAAAAAGTATAGTTAAAATAAGGGTCTAAGTTGAGTTTTCAATTAGTCATAAATATGGGTTTGAAAGAGACCCATTTATAATCCATTTTTCAATTGGCTTTATTATAATAGACCCATTTCAAACCCATATTAAAGTTTCAACTAACCCATTTTCTATCCATTTCATTAACTATGGGTTAAAATATGGGTCAATGATCCATTTTACCTCCAATGCTTCCAAAGTTCTACGTGTAAACATTTTGGGTGGTTAGTCTCAAGCTACCACGTTTGCCATGCAAAGCCATGTGTTGGCCAAGAAAATATTGGGTAGGTGAGATATTACATGTAGATAGTGCAATTCACCATTAAGAGAAGGACACTTGGCGTCCATGTCGGCGGTGGGCCACACACGAGGCCGAACCCCTCTCTCCTCTCTCCTTTGTCTTCTCTGCCAAACCGTACATCTCCCTGCTCTACTATCCTCTCTCTCCTCTGCAAAGGGGAGAGAGAAGCCCAACCTCTGCTTCGGTTGGGGGGGAACGCGATGGTGAGCCTCCACCTCCCCAAGCCCCGCCCCTTTGCCTCCGCTCGTGGATCCAGATGTCAACGCCTCCTCCGCCTCTGCCGTTGCCTCCCCGAGTGCCCCACCTTCGGTGGGTAGGCTCGGCCAAAATAGGACACGAAGTCGAAGGATTTGTGGGGAAATGGGCGGCGCGATTCTTCGGGTTTCAATTTGTGGAATTCGGCTGCGGAGGACATGATTTTCTCGCCGTCGAAGCGGAACCCAGAAGAGAAATCGCCAACCCTACCGCCCTTGATCAAGGGCGGCTGCTTCTGGTGCTCGTCAAAGAAGCCGACACCAAGGAAGCGGGACGAATCTAGGGCTATCGAGAAGGTAGTGAGCAAGAGCTTTAAATGGATGGAGGAGGATGAAATATAGTTTGATTTGGGGGGCTTCTTAGTTAATGAGCAGAAGAAGTTGCTAAAGAAGGCAATGAAGGCTCGGGGAGGCGGAGGTGGAGGCATGGGGAGGCGGAGGTGGAGGCATGGGGAGGCGGAGGTCTAGATCCACGAGCGAAGGCGGAGGGGAGGGGCTTAGGGTGTGACAACCCAACTCTTGTCCTACATCGCTTAGGGGGAAGTCTTGGGCTAGTATATAAGGCTGGAATCCCTCTTCCCTGAATAATGTTTTTTAAAGCCGTGCAGGTCTTGACCCAAAGCGGACAATATTACTCAGCGAGCTCCAAGTTCTTACAAATGGTATCAGAGCTTACTTCCAACTACATGTGGGGCCACAGGATGGCCATGGAGGTGAGTCATGTGCCCAGCGAGAACGCTGTGCCCGAAGGGGGGAGATTGTGACAGCCCAATTCTTGTCTCATATCACTTAGGGGGGGAGTCATGGGCTAGTATATAAGGTTGTGATTCATTTTCCTTGAGTAACGCATTTTAAAGTCGTGCGGGTTTAGGCCAAAAGCAGATAATATTACTCAGCGAGCCCAGGTCCTTACACTGGGAGGCGGAGGCTTGCTGTCGTGTCCCCCCCCCCCCCCCAAGCCGGAGCGAGAGGTCGGGCTTCTTCTCTCTCCCCTTTGTAGAGGAGAGAGAGGACAACAGAGCAGGGAGATGTACGGTTCGGTAGAGGAGAGAGGGGTTCGGGCCCACACTTCTCTGAGTGGTGAGTTGCACTATCTACGTGTAATATCTACCAACCCAATATTTTCTTTGTGTTGGCCATTGTCATGTTCTCGTCGTAGATCGCTCCCATGGCAAACGCCATGTCACCTTCAATTGCAGGAAGTCTATGAGGATGCTTAAGGCATGAATGGGTCGTTGCTGGGTCTCGCGAAGAAAGTAAGAGCAACCTTGGCTGAAACAGTTGGTGTTTCTGACTAAGGAGTTCGACTAGCAAGTGAGGAGCTACAAAGTAGGCACACCTCCAGTGAGCTTCGCGATGGCAAGGCTTGCCCTCGCTAGATTTGGGTGAGGGTGAGCTTGACCTCGCCTAACGACAATAATGGTAAGCCCACCTAGCGTTGCGACAACAAGGCTCGCCCTTGCTAGATTTGGGCCACGACAAGCCTCGCCATGGCTGAGCGAGCTCAACCTCACCCAATCACGATGAGGTCGAGTTCACCTAGCACCAGCGAGGCCTTGCCAGTAGGGAAAAAAACAAAGAACAAAGGAAAAATAAAAAGTTAATAAAATAAAATATTATTAAAAAATTACCACGTCAGTATTGATTAGCCGACGGGCATTCACATCAACATCACCCAACTAATTTTAGCTAAATGGACTGAATTGACATAATTACAAATGATTTATAATTAAATTGAAAAAAATATTTACAACTGAATTAGAAAAATTGAAATAGATTTAGAATTGTTTTGGTAATTTTTCCTAGAGATCTTTGTCAAGGACAAAACCTCGTCTGCTTGTCCTTCGTGGAACGTGAGTCAAGTAGTGAGCAAGCTTGTGATCGAAGGAAAAAATGAGCCAAGACCAGCCACGGGCCGCGAGCCCCTCAAGTCTGGCGATGTCTTCGACATCTCCGGCGACCTTGCCTCAAAGCCTGTCATGCTGCAGGACACAGCGATGATGTAGGCCGCCGAGACCGTGGTCTCTGGCCAGACCTAGAAGGGCGGCCCTGTTGCGGTCATGTAGTCCGCCACCACCAGGAACATGCAGGCTGGCCACCATTCATGGAGGCCGGAGCAGGGCCAGCAGCCGCAGCTCAGCTTAACAAAGCCGTCAACCCTTAAGACAAAAGGAGTCCCGGAGAGGAGGAAGGTTTGCGACTTTTGATGGAAATGTGTTAGGGGGTCTCGTTATCTCTTGGTGTCTTTCCTTCGTTTTTTGGGAAGTGAAGCAGCTCGATGTAAAGTGTCGGATGCAACATCGATCCGCTGGGGAAGGTGTTCCTTTGGACTTTTTGCTCCCTCTTTGTTTCAATTGCAGTCTTCGTATTCAATCTGCGAGCGTTCCTTCATCCTCGTTCTGAATTTGATATCAAGCGAATCGAGTAAGCGTTGGTAAATCAAAGTTAGATGGTAAACTCATAGGAGAAAAACTAGTAAGTCAAATAAGTCAAAAAGTAAAGAATTGTAAATTTATATAAAATTTTGATAAATTTAAGGCATTTTATAGGAGATGCATAAGTTGGTAAACGACAATGATTTACAATAAATTAGAAAATTCAAATAAAGGTCAGCAAGTAATTCAGATAAAGATCGGTAAATTGGTGTAAGAATTGATCAATTTAAGGCACTAGTGAAATATACGAAAAAATTTTAAGCCGGTATTTGTAAATTATCCAAAAGAGTCAATAATTTCATAAAGGTTTCGATCAGTTACTAATAAATAACAGAAAAATTAAAGTGTTTGCAAGTTTACCAACAATTTTCGATACTCACGAACTCTCCTAGAAATTTACAGGCGTGTGGAGAACAACAATTTTCGACTTCGTCTCCTTACGCTAGGCTTTCGAGCGCTTCGACTCTAGTTGGTCCTCGATTGAATTTTGCTCGAGATCAAAGCACGAACATGGAAGAGCGTGACCTCTTCCCCATGATGAATTGTTGCATAAGATGTTTTACTGTGGAGCCGGACATCTACCTATGCCTATGGCAACTGTGCACTGCGTGCAGTAATTCCAAATGTTCAAATGTCGCAGTAGCTCACTTATCTTCTTCTGTGTCGTCGAGACGCATGCCGCAATAGAGTACTGTCGCTGTCGCAAGTGACGGAAGCGGTTCCGTCTCCGACTGTGCTCGTGCGTGCCCCGTATGCGCACGAGGCGATCAGGGGGGACCGCACGGGAAACGATATTCCGGTACAGGAAAGTTAGTTGGCACAGTGTTTGCAGTTACTGTTTTGCCATGAATGCGGTCATCCGTCACATGGAGCACGCCCCGTTCGATCGGCATCCTCGTCTTCGTCTTCTTCTTCCTCTTCAGGAAGCCTGTCTGACTTCCTCTTATGGTTTTAGGAGATGGTTGGTCGCCTCGAGCGTTCAGATTACTCTTTATGAGTTTCGCACCGACAATTGAATGCCCGGTTTCGATCATGATTACGGTCATTAGGGTGAGCCCTCGCTGCCGCCCCATTTATTTGTGGGAGTAAAGCTAGGATAAATCTTAGATCATCGGATGATCAAGCTTACGGCTTGAACAATAGCCTAGACTTCCTGAGATCGAAGAGCAATTAGGCGGCTTCGAACCTGTGAGGCTAGGATCAAAGCATCCTCACCTCAGCATGCTTCTTGAAGATTTCGATTCTTTTTTAACCTTCTGCGAAGGTTGGATGAGAGAGATCGCGGAGAGTGATTATGCACCCAATCCGATCCATTTCAAGGGCAGGTCATTCGTACAAATGGTTACGGACTATGCATGTGCCATGCCCAAAAGACTTTGGTTAAGATTTGAACATGACAGCTTCTCGAAACACATTCAATGCTAGTCATAGGTTCATCACTTCACGAACTCTCAGGGTTTCAAAAGTGACTTTCACAAGCGTTGGCTTGCTCACATTAATTTGCTCTCGAGGGCTAGCCTTTTGTTTTCACACTTCTGATAGATCACCCCCATGCTCTTGCGATGTATAGATCTAATCCGGTGTAGTCTGCCATATTCATCATGATAATCACGGTTTAGATAGATCCGAAATTTGATTCATGCAATAATTTTCATTCCCTCTTTTACTAGAGGGAAAGAAAAATTTTACACGCACCCTTTTGTTTCAATAACGCAACTAACATCCACCGTGATAGATTTGGATAGTCGGTCAAATTTTCGAATTATAACTGGTCGATCAATCATGATGGATAAGCTCACATTCTTGGCTTATGTACAGCTTTTTGAAAGTGCGAACAAACGATGGCCACATGATGCGAAGGACAAGTCCTGACTCGGGCTTCTCTCCCTCTCTCCCCTCATGAGAGGACAATAATTCAGCGGGAAGCATGATCTTCGAACAGTACAGTAAGAACCTCAGTACAACTTCCGTTTGCCTTGCTTTGACTCGCAGTCCGATTTCCCTTGAAGATCTCACGGCTCTCTCGTGATCTTTTCGCCACCCGTGTCGTCGACGGAAACTCATCTGCATTCACAGGTTCGAAGAAAGCGACTAGTCATTTGGGGAGGAAACTCACGAACTTTGTAGTGACTGGGTACAGAGCATGATCCTTCGTCAGATAATTACGGTGTAGGCAGAGCAGTTTTACGTCGTCTAGTTGATCTGGACCGAAATCTCGTGTAGCTAAACTCGGGCTCTTTCTTGTGCTATTCTTTCAATAGGAGGAGTAAATTTCAATTGAAGGGAGGATTGACCCGTGTAGGAGAGAAACTCATCCGGCTCTAGAGAGCACCGACGAATGATAGTCAACCATCGATCCGATCTCATCCAAACCGAGCTTATGGATTAGGGGCACGTAAGATGTCCCTTCTTTTTGGGATCCTTTTGGATGAGTCGTGCACATGAGCGAGCGAGCGAGCGAGTTGATTGATTGATTGATGTGTCCTGCAAAAAGAAAGTGTCGGGGCTCTTCGGGGCACGTGAAGTGATGGGTGCCTTTGTTTCTTTTACAGCATTCTAGGCATCCACCCCGCAGTCGTTCGAAACGACTTCAAAAGAGAAGGGTGCACGCATCGCCTCGGCTTTGGTGATTCCGAAACCCTAGCTTTTTAAAGTCGAGTGACGAAAAGGAAGCGCCTTATCGTGGCCCCCGGGTCAGTCTTGTTGGAATGGAATCTCTTTAGGAGATCAGATTCGATCGGGAGTCGAGCGTGCTCATGTGACGAAGGACGCACATGGCAATATTTTTATTTTAAAATTAATTTCTATTAAGAAATTAATTTTTCTATTTTTATTCATTTGATGAATTTATAAAGTAAAATAGACGTTTGATAAAAATATAATTTTTTTATTTTTTTTTTTTTAGAATAAAAATTCGTTTAATAATATTATAAAATTTCCTCTTTTCCAAGTGATGGTGATAATGATGGTGGTCAAACAACCGAACCTGATAAGAGATGATCCGGCCAAGGTGGGTGGTAGTGATCGGGTTTTCCTATTTTTACTTTGTGGTGGCATGATAAAGAAGAGAAATTATTCAATTTTTATTAAGAATTCTAATTCGGTTCGGTTAACCGAACCAAGCGGCCATCGATTTTTCGGTGGCGGGTAGTGGCATAGTTCGGTCATTGATGGCGACGGGGGGTGGCGGGTAGTGGGTAATCGGCAAGCGATAATGAAAGCAAACAACGAAATAAGTTTTTGTTTCTAACTTTTATTCAAGAAATAGAAAAATAAAAAATTTTAACCTCTGATTTCTATTCCAAATCTGTTTATGGAGTATAAATTTGTTTCAATAATAGAAAAATAAAATTGCGTTATCAAATAAATTTCTATTTCAAACTTATTCTCTGGAATGGAGATGTGTCCAAAATGTCTAGGCAATCATGGAAATGGGAGAGACTGACCTTGGCGATTTATGCATTCGAGATCCCCCTTTATCTCTTGAGCATTGTATTGAACGATAGGGTGACCCAACTTACATGTATCAAGAGATTTGCAAGTTCACGATCTTGGGCGAATGTAGGCTTCCTTTAGGGAAAATAAATTGGGGTCCGTGAGGAATTTTAATTGCATGATTAAGTCATTCGGAGCACATGGATATAATGGGTCTCGAGAAATCAACACGAAATACAATGAAGTGTTGCACATTAATGAAGAACTGTTCGCGTCGATAAGCCTTTTCTTAGGATTGAATTAAGTCCAAAAAAATCCATCTCTTCTCATTAGATCAGTTCACCATGGAGTGATGCATAAAATATGATCAATCAACAAACTGCCACCAATGACATGTTTCTCAGAAATAGAAAAATTACTAAGAGACGTATAGACTTCTTCCCCATATATTTTGTCCTTTTCCTATATTTAACTTCTTTTGGAGTTGACCATTGTAAGCTTAGTGCATGCATTTACTCCCGGCGGTTTTGCTTCGTCAATTTTTTTATTCTTATGTCAATCAAATTAATCTGAAAAAGGTAAAGAGAAACAACGGGCGGCTGACTAGGCTTGCTTATCACCCCCCCAAAAAAAAAGAAAAACCAATACATGAAACTACCGAATCAATAATGGAAGGAGTCAAATTATAGAGCAATTACTGCATAGAATAAAAAATAAAATAAAAAGGTAAAATAAAATAGCAAAAGTGTCCCTTTTGACCTTATAACCAGGACCGTAGCACGCCGGGCGAAAAACAAAAGGGAGATGTGGAGAGAGCCATTCGATGCTTCCGCCTGGTCACTTACGTGTTGTCACCATTCGCTTGCTCCTTTTCATTTGTCTTGACATCGATATTAGGTAGATCGCATGCTACTCCTTTTCTTAATATAATCAACTCGATCAGTAGTTGCCGGTAGGCTTAGGATGGGAATTTGACATCGTGGGTTACGACATTTTACCAATTTTCTTCAATTTCCTATTAATTTTTTTAGATTATTGTATTACGAAACTACATTAGAAAAGTACGATCAAATCCTAAAACTTGTTACGAAAGTGTAATCAAGTTATAAAACTTTCAAAAAGTGTAATCGATGGAATGATATGATTGGGTTAATTTAAATCAAGTTCTATTAATTACACTTTTTGAAAATTTTATAATTCGATTTTACTTCATAACAAGTTTTAGCCTTTTACATATACTTATCCCCGCTTTTTTTTTTTTTAATGTAACTCAAGAAAAGTGTGCTAGCCTTTTATGTGAGTCTATGCGATTAGCTCTGGGCATGCTTTAGGGTTCAAGTGTTATTGTCGGATCATGCACTCAAATAAGCTAGAACAAGTTGTAATTATCAAAATTGAGTTGAAGCTTCGTAGCGACCGTATAGTATACTTATTAAGTGGCTGCCCTCTTATGGCATGCTATGACAAAAGAAACGAGCGCAGTGCCACACACAGCATTATTTTCTAATCATAGACTGCACAAAGACAACATTGGAGTCCGAAAATAATAATCGAAACCCTTAAAAAAACATTGCCCGAAATGGAGCGTTGTCCCATGTCCCCTCCCCTACGCTCCTTTTGCAGAAAAGAAACCTCCCCCCATTCCCAAGCTATCTCTTCACAAACCACACGCACTTTCCTTTCTCCTCCACACGTCAGTGCGTTCACTCCCTCCTGGCCTGGCCCTGCTTCCCTCATCACTGCTCCAAAGAAGACAGCTCTTGCAAAACACGCATGAAGAAAGAGTAAATGAACCCACCAACCCCATCGTCCTTCCCTTCTTCCAATCCTCAGTAAACGCCATTTATACCCTGAAAAGAAAACCCTAGAAAGCCTCTCTCTCTCTCTCTCGTGGAAAATGTCTACGTCTTGTGGAGAACATCCACCGCCGCTTCCCCAGGTTCATGTGCCTCCCTCCTCTTCCTTCGCCGCCGCCGCCAGCCTCGAAGGATTGAGAACACGACGACCGTCACAACCATCGTTGTCGCCTGTACTTTTCTCATGCACCGCGTCTGGAGAATCGCTCTTCTCCATCACGCAAGCATCGTTGGTCACGGGTTGCGACATTTGAAGATTTGATCCTACCCACCGTTCTTGTTAATCCGACGGCATCGAACTTAATAGTAATTCACATTCGGAATAATCCATATTAGTAACGAAGAAGGTTCGTGTTTGCCCCGCTTGTAGGGTGCGACGGACAAGCTGCCGGCCGACAAGGCCGCGACGAGGCAAGATGTCAAAAGGGATGGTGAGAGCGGAGCTGAAGAACAACCTCGACCTCGCGAAACAGCCAGGTGGCGTGGCGGCCTCGGTCGCCGCCGCCGGTCGACTCAACAAAGCCGTCAACCCTTGAGTGAAAATATTTTGGAGAGGAGGAAGCTCTGCGACTTTTGATGGAAATGGGTTTCGTTTTCTCTTGGTGATTTTTTCCTTCGTTTTTGGGAAGTGAAACAGCTCAATGTGAAGTGACGGATGCAAATATCTCTCTGTTATCTTTGTTTCAATTTCAGTCTTTGTATTCAATCTGCGAGCGTTAGTTCTTCATCGTCGTTCTGAATTTGATGTTAATCAACTCAAAGAAGAGTCGGTAAATTAAAGTTAGCTGGCAACCTCATAGGAGAAAAACTAGCAAGTCAAATAAGTTGAAAGAATTGTAAATCTATATAAAATTTGATAAATTTAAGGCATTTGTAGGAGATGCAAAAGTTGGTAAAGAAAACGATAAATGATAAATTAGAAAATCCAAATAAAGATTATTAAGTAACTAACAAAGATTGGTAAACTTAGGAATGAGTTTGGTCAATTTAAAGTAGGGGTGTGCAGAACATACTATCTAAGTCGAGAACAGTTTGGATCGGATTAAATTGGTTTCGGTCTGGTTCCTAGGAATGTTTGTTTGATTGCTCCTTCCTAAAAGTGGAAATGGTGTCCAGATGGTCCGATTTTTGGATTCAAGATAGAACTTGATTGGACTAATTATATTTTATTATTTTTCATTATTTCTTAAAGAATAAAAGTAACAAGCTCTTTTTTTTTTAAACATAAAACATAACATTAAGTAGAGGAAAAAAAAAATGATTGGTTCCATTGGACATGATCAAATTGGAAACCGATTATCCTTAATTTAAAAAATTGATAAAATATGTGAAAAGTTGGGTTTTGATATATTATCAATAAATCACAAGAAAATTAGTTTACCCATAAGTCTACCAACAATTTTTGTATACTCATGAGCTATCTTAGAAATTTACCAACACATAGAGAACATTCGAATCTCCAATCAGGCGTCGATTTTCGACTCATCTCTTTATACTAGGCTTTTGAGCACTTCGACTCGAGTTGGTCCTCGATCGAATTTCGGTCAAGATCGAAAGCACAAACACGGAAGAGCGTAACCTCTTCCCCATGATGAATTATCGCAGGAGATGTCTTACTGTGGAGCCGGATACCTACCTATGCCTATAGCAACTGTGCACTGCGTGCAGTAATTCCGAATGTTCAAATGTCGCAGCAGCTCAATCTTCTTCCGTGTCGTCGAGACGCATACCCCAAGAGAGTACTGTTGCTGTCGCAAGTGACGGAAGCGGTACCGTCTCCGACTGGTGCTCGTGCGTGCCCTATATGCGCACGAGGCGTTCAGGGTGCATGCACGTGAAACGATATTCCGGTACGGGAAAGTTGAATCGCACAGTGTTTGCGACTTTACAGTTACTGTTTTGCCATGAGTGCAGTCATCCGTCGCATGGAACACGCCCCCGTTCGAATGGCATCATCATCATCTTCTTCTTCTTCTTCTTGAGCCTGTTTGGCGCGCAAAATATGGGGTATGCTGGCGCGGTCGTTGATGACTTCCTGTTATGGTTTTGGGAGATGATTAGTCAGCCTACTCATTTACGTTTTCTGAAATTTGTCATAACTAAAAGGGTTAAACTTTACATTTATACATTTATGTTAAATTTATCCAAAATTAATCTTTTTATCACCAAAAAATCAAATTGGTACACTTTTAACAAATTTACATCAAATGACCACAAAAAATCCAAAATTGATATATTTGTGATAAATATATCTCAAACTAATTTCTTTGACCGCAAAAAACTCAAATTAGTATATTTATGACAAACATGACATCCATTAAATTAGATTAATACTATTAAAGAATCACAAAATTAGAACAATTGTGATAAACTGGTTCATCACTCAACTGTCATGTATTATTTAACTTAGCAATTTGATAGTTAAATTTAATGGAAATTAATATAAGGTAAATTTGTCATAAGTATATTAGGTTATGGTAAATTTGTCACAAATGTAATAATTTGAGATTTTTCATGGTATTAACCCAAACTAAAAAGACACATTTGAGATAAACAACGTCAGAGGAGAGCAGCAGCAATCGGTAAGCATCTTATGAAGTGTTTTCCTCTGGATGATCAAAAGTGGGAGAAGGGGGTAGGGTAGATAATGTTGGCCAAACCTCGAGCGTTTTATGAGTTTCGCACAAGCAATAGAATTGGTTTCGGTCGTAATTACAGTCATTTGAGGCCGCCCCATCTGATTGTGGGAGTAAAGCTAGGGTAGATCCTCTGCCATTGCACGATCGAACCTACACTGTGAACGATAGCCAAGACTTCTCGAGATCGAGGAGCAATTAGGCGGCTTCGAAACCATGAGGCTACGACCAAAGCATCCTCGGCTTGCTTATTGGATATTTTTACTCTTTTTTTCCTTCTGCTAAGGTCGGATAGGAAAAATGGCGGGGAGTGATTATGCACCAACCTAAGGTCTCAACCCTAATCCAATCCGAATCCATTTTTAAGAGCATACCATTCATACAAATGATTGAGGACCATGCGTGTGAGAAACCTTGTAGACTTTGGTTAAGATTTTGAACATGATGTGATAGCTTCTCAAGCTACATTCAATGCTAATCGTCAGTTCATTACTCCATAAACTCTTCAAATTTTTAAAAGTAACTTTTACCAGCATTGGCCTACTTTACATTAATTTACTCTCGAGGGCTATCTTTTTTCACACTTTCGATAAATTACTCCCACACTCTTAGGATGTAAAAAAAGTCATTTAGTCCTGTATAATACGTCAGATTTATCATGATAATTACGATTTAGATTGATCAAAAATATATATATTCATGCAACGATTTTTATCTGCTTTTTTACTAGAGTTACGGTAACCATATTTTCCGAAATATTAGAAAAATTTTACGGGCACCCTTTTATTTCAATTACGGAACCAGCATCTATCGCAATAAATCTGGATTGAAGGTCAAATTTTCGAATTGTAGCTGGTCGATCAGTCATGCTGTATACGCTCACATCCTCGGCTCATGAACAGCTTTTTGAAAGTACGATCAAACGATGGCCACCATAATGAGGTCTGAACGTGCAGTGCAAGGACAAGTGCTGACTCGGGCTTCTCTCTCTCTCTCTATCTCCTTGAGAGGACAATAATTCAGCGGGAAGCATAATCTTCAAAACAGTAAGAACCTTCATTACAACTTCCATTGGCCTTGCCTTGCAGCACGCGTCTTAGCTTTGACTCGTAGTCTGATTTCCCTTGAAGATCTCACGGCTCTCTCGTGATCTTTTTGCGACCCGTGTCGTCAATGGAAAGTTATCTGCATCGTGAGATTCACAGGTTCGAAGAAAGCGACTAGCCATTTGGGGAGGAAACTTACGAACTTTGTAGTAACTGAGCGTAAAGCATGATCCTCCATTGGATAGTCAGATGTTGAATAGAGCGGTTTTACGAGGTCTAATTGATCCAGCGACTTAATTTCATGAGTGAAATCATGTGTATCTAAGCTTGTGACTTGGGTTTTCTCTTGTATCATTCTTTCAATATGGGAAGCAATTTTAATTGAAAGACAAGTTGACTCATGTAAAAGGAAACTTTCGAGTGAAATCAAATCCCGCGATTTCCGATTATGTCCAGACTCATTTGTCTCGAAAGAATCTCGACGAAGGATAGTCAATCACGAGACACAAAATCTAAATTTAGTGTATCGATCAGACCGGACTGGACCTGATCCAGAGTCATTGTTGGACTTATGCGGTACGCACACCATGTGCACGTACGATGTTCCTGTTTTTAGGGTCCTTTTTGACGAGTCGTGCACATGAGCGAGAAGGTTGATTGATTGATGTACCCCGCAAAAGGAAACTGCAGGGGCTATTTAGGGCACGTAAAGTGATGGATTGGGGGATATTATAGCGTGGGTTGCCCTAGTTCTTTACCGCATTTTAGGCATCTAATGCCTCTTCGGGAAGAAGGTGAGAGAACCTCTCTTGATTAAGGTGTGAAACAAAAATTACCCAAACCGGATCAGTTAATTTTGGGTGGTTCTTGAAGCCGGCGATCCGATTCCCGGTTCCAAGGTGGGAACCGGACGGTCTGGACCGACCAAACCGAATAGTAGTTTTTAATATATATTTTAAAGTTTCTCAAGAATTCAAAAAAAAGAAGAAGAAAATTCTTTAGAGTTTTAGGAAAATACAATTACATGTAAATTAAAAGGACAAATTAATAAAGCAGTATATAAACGAAGTGGGTTATCTTTAAAAACGCACTTTAACATTAACAAATTTTTTTCCCGAAAAAGAAAATTACCGGTTTCACCAGACCAAACCGATCAATTGGTCCGGTTCCTAGTTCCAGGACCGGCCGGTTTGGTCTATAGTCTTAGAATTTGGGAACCGGAACTAGATCGGGAACCGATCACCTCTACTCTCAATCCTCCCTCTTTGCAGTTCGTTCGAACCAACTTCAAAAGAAGGGTGTATGCATCGCCTTGGCTTGGTGGAACCCTAGCTTTTAGGAGTTTGGATTCGATCCAAAGTCAAGTGAGTCCACACGAAGAAATGTCTCAAGCGATCGTGGAGTTGTGAGAGACCGACC
The DNA here is from genome assembly GCA_014182735.1 of Corymbia maculata. Taxonomy (NCBI): domain Eukaryota; kingdom Viridiplantae; phylum Streptophyta; class Magnoliopsida; order Myrtales; family Myrtaceae; genus Corymbia; species Corymbia maculata. The sequence continues at coordinate 29,295,891 of CM024689.1, forward strand.
TTGGCAATTTTATACATTTGTGATCCCTCTTGTCTCTTGAGAGGACGGGATAGACCCGACCTTTATGTATCGAGAGGTTTTGCTAGCTCATGATCTTGCACGAGTGTAGGCTTCATTTAGGGAAAATAAATTGGGTTAATGAGGAATTTTAATTGCATGATTATGTCATTTGGAGTGTCTTGGGGCGTGAATGATAACATCTCTTATCAAAAATTGATTTCTGGACGAGAAATAAAATTTTCTATTTCTATTTTTAGATGAGTTTTTGAACTAAAAAACGCATTTAATAACGACAAAAAATTTCTATATTTGGAATAAAAATTCCTTTGATAATCAATAAAATTTCACTTTCTCAAGTGGTGGTGGCAATGGGAGGGGTGGCGGCCATGGTGGCTGGGGGTGGTGGTGGTGGTGAGTGGTGGACGGCAAGAAATTCTTTTGGGTGAGAAGTAAGAAAGAGAGAAATAATTTTCGATTTCTATTCCAAAATATAAAAGTAAAAAAATTTTATTTCTGATTTCAATTCCAAACTAATTTCTGGAATAAAAATTTGTTCCAGAAATAGAAAAATGAAATTATTTTATTAAACGGATTTCTATTCCAAACCTATTTCTTGAATAGAAATCTGTTCCAAAAATAAAAAAAAATGAAATTATTTTATCAAACGGATTTCTATTATAAAAACATGTCTGGAATATAAATTTATTCTAGAAATAGAAATAGAATAGATTACTATGCGTAGCTTTGGTGCAACGGATGTTGAGAAATCAATATGAGATATATTAAAGTGTTACACATTCACAAAGAATTGTCATGAGATAAGAATCAATCTAGAGTCAAGTGAGTTCACGGGAAGAAATGTCTCAGGCGATCTTGAGGTAGTGAGAGACTGACCTTGGCAATTTATATGTTCGAGATCCCTCTTCTCTCGGTTGTCTTGTGGGAGGATAGGGCAACCCAACCTACATGTGTTGAAAGATTTTGTCAGCTCATGATTTTACACGAATGTAGGCTTTGTCTAGGGAAGAGAAATTGGGTTCATGACGGATTTTGATTGCATAATCAATTCATCCAAAGTGCATTGATGCAGTAGGTCTTGAAAAATCAACATGAAATATATCTAAGCGTTACGCATTTACAAAAGAACTGCCCGTGCCGATACGTCTTCTTATGATTAAATTAAGTCCAAAAATTATTTCTTCTCATTAGATTCGTTCACCATTGAGCGATGCACAAAATATGATCAATTAACAATTTGCCACCAATAACGTGTTCCTCAAAAAATGAAAAATTACTAAGAGACGTATAGACTTCTCCATATATTTGGTTCTTTTCCTATATTTAACTTCTTTTGGAGTTGACCATTGTAAGGTTGGTGCATGAATTTATTCCCGGCGGTTTTGCTTCGTCAAATTTTTATATTCTCACGTCTATCAAGTTAATATGAAAAAGTTACAGTGAAACAACGGGCGGCTGACTAAGCTTGCTTGTCACCCAAAAAAAACCAATACACAAAACTACCGATTCAATAATGGAAGGGAGTCAAATTCTAGATAAATTAAAGCATAAAATAGAAATAAAATAAGATAAAATAAAATAAAATAGCGAAAGTGTCCCTTTTGACCTTATAACCAGGAACGTGGTCCGCCGGGTGCGAAAAAGGAAAGAGTGAGATGTGGAGAGAGCCATTCGATGCTTCCGCCTGGTCACTTACGTGTTGTCTCCATTCGCTTCCTCTCTTTTCATTTGTCTTGATATCGACATTCATATCGACATTAGGTAGATCGCATGCTACCCCTTTCCTTAATATAATCAACTCGATCAGTAGTTGCAGGTCGGCTCAGGATGGAAATTTGACATTGTGGGTTACAACGTGTTACCGACTTTTTTAATTAGTTTTTTATTTATTTATAGATAAGTGAACTAGAAATCTTAAAATTTGTTATGAAAATATAATTTAGTCATAAAACTTTCAAAAAGTAAAATCAAAATTTAAAACTTATTACGAAAGTGCAATAAAGTCTTAAAATTTTTCCAAAACAGAATGATTTGATTAAATCGATTTGATAAATTTTAAGACATTATTGTATTTTTCAAAAATTTTAGGATTCAATTGTATGTGATAAGTTTTAGAACTTAATTACATTTTTTTTGAGTTTTGTGAGTCGATTACGTCTCCATAACAAGTCTTAGCTTTTCCGATGTACTTATCCTTTTTATTTTTTTATATAACTCAAGAAAAGTCTACTAGCATTTTATGTGGGTCTATGCGATTAGCTCTAGACATGCTTTAGGGTTCAAGTGTTATTGTCGAATCATGCACTCAAATAAGCCAGAACAAGTTGGAATTTGCAAAAAATTAAGGGAGTTGGAGCTTCGGAGCGACCGTATAATATACTTATTAAGTGGCTGCCCCCTAATGGCATGCTACGAGAGAAGAACGAGCACAGTGCCACACACAGCATTATTTTCTAATCATAGACTGCTTAAAGACAACATTGGAGTCCGAAAAAAATAATCGAAACCCTTAAAAAAATATTGCCCGAAATGGAGCGTTGCCCAATGTCCCCTCCCCTACGCTCCTTTTGCATAAAAGAAACCTCCCCCCAATCCCAGGCTCTCTTCACAAACCACACGCACTTTCCTTTCTCCTCCACACGTTAGTCCGTTCACTCCCTCCTGGCCTGGCCCTTCTTCCCTTATCATTGCTCCAAAGGAGACAGCTCTTCCAAAACACGCATGAAGAAGAAAGAGTAAATGAACCCACCAACCCCATCGTCCTTCCCTTCCTTCAATCCTCAGTAAACGCCATTACTACCCTGAAAAGAAAACCCTGGAAAGCCTCTCTCTCTCTCTCTCTCTCTCTCTCTCTTTCAAGTGAAAGATGTCCTACATCTTGTGGAAGAACGTCCACCGCTGCTTCCCTGGTTTCAAGTGCCTCCCTCCTCTTCCTTCCCCGTCAAAGGATCAAGAACACGACGCCGACTCGTCCTCCTGGTCGCCTGTTTCCACCAGCACCGCCACCGTCACGCCGACTTCCGTCCTGGCCAAGAACTACTTCAACTCCGTCTACGACCTCACCTCAGATCAGTCCTCCACCTCGAAATCCTTCACGCCCTCCACCGTCGCCACCGACGACCTCCTCTCGTCCTCGGACGACTCCGACGTCGCCCACTCGGCCCCCGACTTCGCCACCGTCTACGCCTCGCAGCGCTTCTTCTTCTCCTCCCCCGGCCCCTCCAACTCCATCGTCGAGTCCGCCGCGGCGACCCCCGCCGTCGCAGCCGCCGCCGCTCCCAAGGTCGAGGCGGAGGCCAAGACCGAGAGTCTGGCAGGGGCCGGCGGGGTCGCGGTGCACAAGTACTCGCCCGACCCCTATTTGGACTTCAGGAGATCAATGCAGGAGATGGTGGAGGCCAGGGATTTGAGGGACGTGAGGGGTGATTGGGAGTACTTGCACGAGCTGCTCTTGTGTTACCTCAGGCTCAACCCTAAGCACACCCACAAGTTCATCGTCGATGCTTTCACCGACCTCATCATTAGCCTGATGGCCCTGCCGGAGGCCGATAAGAGCCGGAAAGCGGGGCGGCGGCGGAGGCAGCGCGGTGGTTCGATGGGGTAATGAACGCCGACAATGTCGACACTGTTAAGGAAAAAAAAAGAAAAAGAAAAATTGAGAAGAGGGTAAACTTTGGGTAGTTTTGTTTTTTGGACGGTTTCTTCCATGGATCGATCTTTTGTCTTTTGTGTAAAGTGATGCTCCATCCATGAAGACAAAAGAGAGCAAAATTACTTGGATATTAGCAGTCCAAGGAAGCGTGGGATGTTAATGTCTCGACGCACGTCTTATCTCTCCCATTTTCCTATGTTATCTGCCCTATCTTTCTATGTAAAAATATTGAATGTGTTGGAAAAACAAGGTTGTAATTCCTCTTCATTGTGTCCGGCCAAACAACGAAATCATCGTCTCTTGTCGTGCTTATTGGTTAATTGCAATGTATTTGTTTATTCTAATTTTCGCCTAGGTCTTAGGGATCGCACGTGGGTTTTCGTTTCGTGATGTTGTTGTGTGTGGTGGTGGACATCTCAGCAACTTATCGAGGGACTGTGACAAGTAATCAAGTATGATGGGGAGTCATGTGCGCACAATCACGAGGCACGCTTCACACGTACCATTATTTGGGGCTTTTGGTGTGGTGGGATATTGGAATCCTTACTCGAAAACGGGAATATCGTTATCTTTTAGGTTTATTATGACTGCAATGTATCGGATTGCTATACCGGATCTTTTCAATATTTAGATAGCTCTTCTTCTCTGTAATTCGCACGAAGAATGATTCAAACTTGTGGTCAAATTTTGGATTTGATTATACGAAATCGGAATTAGAAGATGCTCATTCTGTAAAATAGACGATAATTTGCGGGTTTCGGTCTAGACTGTGTTCTCGGCCATTTGATGTTTTTGTGTGGTTTTACATCACGAAACAACGAAGCTTAAATCAGCAACTTGTGACCTAAGGAAGATTTCGACGAGCACGAGATACGTAGGTAGCTTATTCTAACCTTCCAAACCACATAGTATAGAAGTGGGACACCTAGAAATTTGGCCAACCTAAGATAAATGATACGGAATGCTCAAAACAGATTTCTTGGTATCATTGTTAACTTTTCTATTTCTATTATCTAATTCTTGCTTGTTTTACTTGCTCACGATGTAGTAGCAATCTCTACAGTATATAACTTCTAAGGCGCATACATAATGTGGAAGTTTGTGTTAAAAATTATTATGAAGGTGGGTAACATTTTAGTTCATGAAAAATTGACTGTTATAAAATAAATAAAATATACGAGATAATGTCAGAGAGCTCGAATATGGTTGCGTGGTGGTATCATATTGTGTTTAACATAATGTGGTTGGACAATTAGTATTGGTCTGTATTTTATCATTGATTATATGTGATGAATAGACTTGTAAGGATTTACATTATAAAGAGACCGTGTTCACTTCAAATGTGTCCATCATATCAAAAATCTTAATTTCTGGCTAAAGAGATTCATCTGACGAGTCCACCCAGTCCACGAGATTTTTTTAAGGCAAGAAAGGCAGAAGGGTCGCTTTGCTTTTTCTCTTTCTTTTCCTTTTTCTATGAAGAAACTGACAAACTTGGGAGATAAACCAAGAGGATCCTAAGAAAATTATATATTTAATAAGTAGGGTTAAAGAATTGACTAATTGGTTTGCTTGTTTTTTTCGCATTAGAAACTCAGCAAATTGGTCACAAGGTAGTTGCTTCGAGGTTAGGTCATCATCAGACCATTTGTCGGCATTTCATGTGTGTGTCTTCATTATTTAAATCTTTTCCATGCTTTTGCAAAAGTCTACTGGTGTGGTAGTGACATTTGGTTTGTCCTAAGGTGCCGTAGTTACCAATGCAACAATTTTGGTTCATGTGTCTCCTAGATCGGAAGAGCTCTCTATCGGCTTTGTTTCTATGTCAATTAGGGCATGATTTGTCTTAGCATAGTTTAAAATAACAAAGTTGGTCTGTAAAATAAGCATACCATACTAAAAGCCCATTTTGGAACCCCTACTTAACCACTCGAACATTTTAGAAATTCATTGACGATTTTCTTCGCAAGATTCGAATGATGGAAAACACATTTTATGCAACTATTCACCAATATCATTGATCAAAAAAGAAAACATCAAAGTTTAATAAGACAAAAGTCTTAATGTGACATACGAATATTGATTTATTGAAATGTGATTGACTTTTAGTACTGTAAGCAATGTCTAAAAGACTTACTCATCTTAATGGGTTTTGCAATGGCATACTCTATTATGGCATGGTTCTTGATTGAAGTTAAACAAGCAACAAGAAGGCAGATAAACCTGATTAAAGTTGATAGAAATGTGCTAAATTCATGGTCCACATGCCCAAAACTAGCTAGGGGAAGGAGGGAAGAAGAAGCAAGAGAGGCCAAATGCAGAAGCTGGTCAGAAACGTACAAACGAATGAAACCAGATGTTGTTCCACGATTAAAAAACCATGCTGGTGTTAATAAATGGGGCCATTAGACTATGAAGATATAACAAAAGATCCGCCTCCCCCAAATGATAACGTATGTAATGAACAAGATTCATCTACATATGGGGGACATTTATTTTACTGAGAAAAAAACATAATGAACTGAGAATTTGTATCTCAATTATGGTAAGAGAACTTGACTGACGATAGCATGAATCATCTTTTGCGTGGTGCATCATGGCTTTTTGTACAAGAGAGATTCTTAAAAGAAAACAATATCTAGAAAGTGGGTCTAAAGCATGTGGAGATTAGTACACAGGATGAATAAGATACGGGGCCAAAATCTTGTAGACAATGACTAGGTGATTTAGGTTGTGGGGTCGATTTCCATTGTCAGACAATGATGGATACTTCCTTGTCTTGCTCCGTAGACCATGTTTTCCATGAAGTGGTTAGGACTATATTAGGAAGAAAAAAATTATGGCTAATACGTTCGGGTCACTGTCGGGGGCACACCTAACGGGAAAATCTCGCCCTTGGTTTCTTGGTTTCTTGCTGAAGAAGGGGTTTACGCATGTGGAATAGACGGAAGAGACAGCTGATAAGTGAGGTTGACAATAATTTGTTACTGTATATTCAATGAGTGATTCCGTGAGGATAAGGAAATTAAATTGAAACTCAAGAAGTCCAATTTGAAAGCGTAATTTGTCAAACAAGCAAAGATATTGCGTCTATAAGCTTACTGAAGCTCATGTTTATATGATCTGAAATGATTCATATGTAATATCTATTGGTGTGGTCAGATTAGAAATTGTCATTAATCCAAACACAATGTCAAAGGTCGAATAAGTCTCCACAAACAATCATCCAAATAGATTTTCTCGAGCGATGAACAATATCCAATTAGATTTCAATTCAAAACACCTCCCTCACGATCTATCCTGGAGATGACCCTCGAAGAGCTTGGACATGCAGGCTTCGGGCAGAGGCTGGAGAATCTTATATTTGAAATGCCCATGCACTGATGATCTTGAAATAGCTTTCATCATGTCGATATTATTGGAGATTCCAGTCATGCATGATTGGGTCAAAGTCCAGATTCGTCACATCAGGCTGCCCGGTCTGATGATGTTGGTGATGGGTGACATGCATCACAAGCTCCCAGACTGTTCATCATCAGATAGAAGAAAGAAACAGTCCCGCTTTCGTTGGGTTTCTTCTCTTCCTCGGGAACGGCTAACTTTGTCTACAGACGGATTTACTTTAAAACTCTCGATGCTCGCATGCACGACGACAAAAGGACGGCAAGAGCATGCCGAATTTATATTCCTTCTGTACATTTATAGCATTTTCCACAATAAAAAAGAAAAAGAAAAAAGAGAGGGAGAGATTAACATGCATGGGTTGCTGATAACGATGAACGGGCACACATGACGTGAAAACAAATGCCAACATCCTTCTCGGGTGAAGATTTTGAGAATCATGTCTATATCATGAGGTTGCCTTTTTTCACTGTTTTGTATCTTTATTGGGAAATGGTGGTTTCTGTCGTCCTGCAGTATTAGATTAGATTAGATTAGATGTTTTGGCAGCAACATAGGAGCTGAAGGGTAATTTCATGACGTTAAGAACATTACTAGGTCTGTCACATTTAACATCATGGGAGGGGACAAAAGGTGAGATTGTTCAACGGGTTAATCGCATTACGAAGCACCAAGTTGTTCCTTTTTTTTTGGGCTGGCACAACGCCTTTTGCAAATGTAGTCTCGAAATTTTGCTGCAAATTCGGGGAAATATCTTTCGTGACTATGCTTGGCAGGATTTTTTTAAAAAGCAAAGGAGATTTGGCTTTTCGCTTAATCTTCTCCCAGAGATTGATCAATGATATGAAAAGAGCATAATTTCAACTTGAATACCCAGGGTATTCAAGTTCATTTTCTCAATAAAGTGCCGTCCAATAATACCTCATATAGAAAGTTACAACAAGGTGAATTTGGGCACGACAAGGTATAACAGTAAGAGGGAGTGGTCTGATTCGTTCCAATAGGAAAGTAACAACAAGGTTAAGAAGCAAAATGCCACATATCTACATAACGACTGCAACCATGCTGACTCTTTATTTTCTTGTCCTTCGAAATCTTTCCACATGCACTTTCAGTGTTTTTGAACATTTTCTTTTCCCCAAGTGATGTTGCCCAACAAAGCCTAACGAGAAGAAGACAAAAGGGAGTAAAAGCTTTGTCTCGCCATGACTCAGAGAGAGCTGGAGGAAACCTCCAGCAGGTGACGACCCCATTGGTGAGTCCAATTTAGCGCAGCTCGTTTGGTATTACCATACATTAATGGAAGGAATACATTGAGTACAGTGACAAGATTGAAAGGTTCAATAATTCAATTTGTACAAACTGAAAAGTACCAGCATCAGGGCCTACTGCTGTCATGATTCCTTCGCTTTCGTTCCTTTGTCACAGGCAACTCAAGTCCAAGTTAAACAGAGCGCTCCACATCTGAGCCAGGCAACAGATCAAGCTGAGCTAGGGAAGACTGACGAACCAGTGCTTGAAAGAGATACTGAGGATAAGATGGAATCCTCAATGCCATCAAAGACAAAAGTTGCCTGCAGAAAACTACGCATGAATCCAAAGATACTTTGCCTTCATCGACCAGTTCTTATTCCTCTTTTGGTGATAAATTACGACAGGGTATGTCGTTAAGAATTGGAGCTTTTGCATTCACTTCACAAAGAACCGATAATGGAAGACTACTCTTCACTAGACCCTACGAAGCTCCAAATACGATCTGGGTGTCAAATCTAGTCACTCTGATAATGTGATTTATTGCAATAAGGAGTAGAAAAATATGATTCAATCATATTAAATAGGACCCATTGCTGATGAGAACTAGCTAGGATTAGCCATGCGTAATAACCGCCTAATCTCTTGGCTTTATGAAATTCCTTCCCATGTTCCTTCTATTTTTGAAGGCCCAAGTCAACATCTAGACAGTAAATCTTAGGATTAATACAATGAAAAATCCCAAATTGTTATATTTATGATATATTTAACCTAAATTATTTTGCCTTAAATTTTATTATCAAATTGATAAGTTGAATGACACGTGGTAATTAACAAGTGTATTAGTTTGTGATTTTCATGGTATTAATTCAATTTAATCGTAACTAACGTATGATAAATTTGTTACAAATATACTAATTTGAGATTTTGATATTAAAAAATCGTTTAGGATTAATTTGCTACAGGTATATCATTTTATGGTTTTTGATGATCGAAAAATTAATTTATGGCAAATTTGTCATAAATATATTAATTTGAGTTTTTCCGTGATATTAACCATAAATCAAATATTACATCCAAGGATCAATTAAAGCATAATTTGTACTAATTTGTACAATGTAGCAAGTAATTTCTATCAACTAAATTTTGGTCATGACAATTAAAGGTGAGCATGGTTTCAAGATAAAATTGGGAATCGGAAAATCAAACTAATGAGAACTAATTCAATTCTAGGTTTCAAGATATGTAGGATATATCGAAGGTTCTGGAGAATTGATTTCGGCCGGTAGATTCTAAGTTTTTAAAACCTGGAATAAGTTTTTATGTTTTTCTTATTTTATATGTTCACGCAATTCTATGATGAATATATAATCTGAAACTACTAATTTGAGCTTCTATTTCCTTGTTAATGTTTTATATTCTTCATGTGTAATTGTAGTTGCAAATGGTTATAATTAAAGATAATTCGCAACAAGAATTCAATTAAGAATACAATTAGCTCGAGTAGACCTTAGAACTTGTGACATTTCAAATTTCAAAAATTAAGAAAACTATTGCGACGAGTATATTCCAAATAGAACTTTGACTGACCTTGAGACTCTTCACTCCTTATGACGACATGATAAGAATTCTTAAATGATAAATAACTCACTTCTTGATCTTCAACCCCTTAGTCACTATGAATACCTCAAATTAGTCCAATGGGATGTGTCTATTTATCTATCTCTTTACGCGAAATGGGAGTAGGTTTGAAAAAGGACCTTAGAGTCTCTAGGATTGAAACACTTTCTCACGAGAGAATTCAATGGTTCATTCCACTTTTGCACCGTAATATAAATGCTAATGCCAAGGTGAATAAATTACGAAGGAGGAAAAGCGTCAGAACTTTTTAAGGCACTTCATTTGGTATATGCGCGAAGAGCTAGCTAAGAAACACAATTTTTTGACATCGCCTCCGCAATCTGCACCATGAAGGCTGACCTTTCAAGAAGAAGGCTGACCCTTAATCAGTGCTTCACTTTTAAAAAACCCAGCTGTAGAAAACAATTTCAAATCTGCTTCAATCAGACAAATCACATTTCTTAGTTATAAAAACTTGCATAAAATTATCTTAGCGAGTCATCATGCTTGTAAAATAAAATAAGAAAAGGAGAACGTTACCACATGTTCTAACCTTCGGCACTCCCAATCAGATCACTATGGTATCGACTTCCAAAAGACCGTAAGAGAAAATAAAAAGTTCAAGCTTGTATAAAGAGAGGAAGTATAACTCACATGCAAATTCTAAACAACATGATTAGAAAAGGTAAAGACATTATCCTGCCTTTCAACTAGCAGGGCCCACAAGTACACCCTGAGAGGAACCTTCCTTCCGGCCACCATCATCCTTCACCTCACCATCGGACTTCCGTATCCTGATCTTGTATTTGGCCTCAAGATCAGCAATTTCCTTCTTTTTCTTTTCGAGGGCCTCGTTCAACCTTGCAATTACTTCCTCAAGTCCCTCTTTATTGCGCTGAACAGCAGGCAGAACCTCTTTGACGGTTCTCTCAACCAGCACACCACCAATCATTCTGTAGCACCGTCTTGACGGATCGAGTGGTTGAATAGCACTTATGACCAAAGAATGCTCACTCACCTCCATCTCTAGCTCTGTGATCTTCGAGTAGATTTGGTTAAGTTCATTCCTTAAGGAACCATATATAGTTGCAACTGCTTGCTCATTTGCCGGTTCACCTTCTGGTCTAGTGGCCATATTTCACTGCAACAGAAGAAATCAGCAGTATTGTGGTAAGAGATCAATATAATGAAACTTTTCAGGTCTGATTAATCAATTTTAGAGGTGTAAAAGAATATAGAAAATGAGAAAGCAAACAGTTGTGGTGTCAGACTATTCAAGTGGAAGAGGCGAGTGGAACAAAAGAACGTGAAAAAGGGCCAAATAAAAGTCCAACCTCAGTCATTATATGCTATTCACCAAATACAATCAGAAATTCACAAACATTAAACCAGGGAAAGTTCAAACCAAATGATGAAGCTCTCTGAAATCAAAGGTTACTATGCTTCTAACGTGCAACCATATAATCTCTGTTTCAGCTTTTCTGTTTGGGATAAATAACACATGCTAAAATTTGAAACCACAAACCAATCAGAAATTCACAAACATTAAACCAAGGAATGTTCAAACCAAATGATGAATCTCACCAGAATCGAAGCTTACTATACTTCTAACATGCAACCACACAATCTCTGTTTAAGCTTTTTTTGTTTGGGCCAAATAACACATGCTAAAATTTGAAACCAATATGCAAAGCATTGGGGGAAAAAACTTGAGTAAAATTATTGTGAAAGCAGTAAATACATTGTCATCTTCTACAAAAGAAACATCACAATCTTACAAAAGGCATCACTTACTGATCGATCTGGATATCATCTAAGAGGGAATGTTTTTGACAAAAAATAAGGTACCATTATCATCTAATAGGAAGTATGTTCTATGACAAACGACAAGATCTCATGATGAGAAGAAAATGGCTAATGCTATTCCAAAAAGAATAATAATGATGATCGTTTTCCGTAGTAAGAAAATTTTTAAGAAGAGATACAAACTCATGTTGTCCAGTAAAAAGAATACCATAAACAGCCTCAATTCAAGATGGAGGAGAAAAAGAGCAGAAGGAAGGATTGGATTTGTACAACCGGTTTTCCTTTTTTGGTGAGAACATGAGCAACTAAGTTAGAAAAACACACATACAGCGCATGATGATAGAAATGGTACACCAACTAGTGGATCATCAATGTGTCTTCCAGAAGATTTGGTTTCAGTGACAACAACACAGAGAGGAGCATAGACCTGATCAGCCACAATAAGACATTATTGTCTGTTTATCCAAGAATCTCATTAATTACTGTGACATCACACAAGACCAATAAAATAACATGTAATCAACACAAAAGTTCAATGGAAAAGGTAAATATAATAATCAAAGTTCTAAAGACAAACAAAGATCCATTTACCAACAGCATACAAGGAAAATAAAGAGCAAGACTTGCCCAACCACCAACAACCCTGTTGGGGTTTGAAACTTCCTTTTCCACTTTCCAGTTTCCTGGTTCAGACTCAGATATACACTCAATTCACGAAAAAATTATCAAGAAGAAACTTCAGCAAAGGAAGCTGGCGTAAGTGGCCTCTTTAAGCTCTTTTCATGGAATTCAAAAACAGAACAGAAAAGATAACTGCCACCAAAACCATGCAATGCAACTGTCTAAGAACAGGCAGGAGAGAGACAGAGACCACCTTAGAATTAAACAGAGATTGTGTGGTTGCATGTTAGAAGTATAGTAAGCTTCGATTCTGGTGAGATTCATCATTTGGTTTGAACATTCTTTGGTTTAATGTTTGTGAATTTCTGATTGATTTATGGTTTCAAATTTTAGCATGTGTTATTTATCCCAAACAGAAAAGCTGAAACAGAGATTATATGGTTGCACGTTAGAAGCATAGTAACCTTTGATTTCAGAGAGCTTCATCATTTGGTTTGAACTTTCCCTGGTTTAATGTTTGTGAATTTCTGATTGTATTTGGTGAATAGCAGGAGAGAGACAGAGACCACTTTAGAATTAAAAGGCCAAGAACAATCAGAACACTTGAAAAGAAGAACAAAGAAGCATCCACTATCAATTGCAATAATTTAAAGGTGCCTATGCCAACATAGTCGTGCCACACTATTCTACTCATCATCCATATAAAAAATCAATCTTTTCGCACACAGGCTGATCAAAAACCACCTCAAGTATAATAAGTTTGATCAGCTTTCTCAATGGTTAACGCAGAAATTTTCCAACGCTTTCGGGCAATCCTTAGCACTTCATAGCTGCCTCATTTGCCCCCCTCTTTCGGTTGCTTCTTCCTAACAATCTCACCCCCATTGGGTACAAAACTACCATGAACATCATTACCCACGAAACATCATCCTCACCTACTCCTGAAAAACCATTCTTTCCTTTTACACGCGCAAACCACATCCACCGCCAGCATCAAATCCCAAACAAGAGTACTACCGAAAGATCGAGCACTAAAGAGATAAGAAAAGAAGACGAAACGACATCCACACCTCACCTTCACTTCACTTCACTTGAGGACCCGCGTGGCTCGAGCTCGAGCCGATCAAGATCCGATCTTGAGGAGGTAGAGTTGCAAAGATGGGAAATTTCCGTTCTGGGTCGCACTGAAACGTCTCGATCTGCGATGTGCTCAAAGCAAGGAAGTTGAAGGTAGCGATTCGCGCTCTTGGCGATTTAAGTCACGCAGAGAGAGAGAGAGAGAGAACCCTAAACCCCCAAATCGGTGGGCTCTGCTGCATTTAGGGGATCGCAGCAAGAACGCCCCGGGCCGGGCTCTGCACGTGGCCCGTCTGCCCGCCCGAGTTTGGACGGGCCGGGTCATAATCTAGACGGGTTCGGGCCCGCCGAGCCCGCTCTTTAAACCCGCCTGTCTTTTCTGTTTAAAAGGTAATTTTTACCGGCGGCCCATGTATATTTACCCGAAAATCACAAAATCAGCCGTCTACTTCTCTTTTATTCAAAATCGCCCCCCCTGGGTCCTTAACTTTTGAAATGCCTCGCATTAGTCCTTCCGTTGCGCTCCTTTTCCGTCGTCGGTTGGGTTTTGCTAACATAAAATATGGAATTTGTTGAGTTAGAGTTTGAAGTGTAATTATCATGTCGTGATTTTCTCAAACTATCACGCGGTGCCGAGGCTCCATCACACTGGGTGACATGGCAAATTTTTTTAAAAAGAATGTAGGAGGGAGAGAGAGGGAGAGCTACGATAGCCATGGTTGCGGCTCTTGGCCATGGCCACCAATTCTCAAGCTCATTGCCATAGCCTTCAAGCTTTGAGCTTGCAATTGCCATGGTTGATCAAGCTCGAAGCCTGTGGCTATGCTAATTAATGCCACGTCAACAGATTCCGAAAGAATAAAGGATAGTTGTTAGTACTTTTTTTCCGGTGTTCTAAAACTAAAATTTTTCCTTTATAAACTCTTTTTCAATAATTTTTTATTTATTTTATTTTTTTAAATCGAGATTCTTTCAGAAAATTTTTGATTTTCAGACATGAACATAGGATTCGATGACGAGATTATATCTTCCCACTCATCTTTTCAGGAAACTATATTCTGGCTCCTAAATTTTGTCTTGTAAATTCATTTTATTAAAAAATAACAAAAAAATTCGAATTTATGTCCGTTGAAATTTGTTTTTTCCATTTTTCAAAAGTGGAAAACATTTTCCCTCACTTTAGAAGATTTTTTTTTCCACGTTGCCATCTATTTTTCTGAAAGTTATTTTCCGTGAAACGAACGGAACCTAAAATTAGAAAGATTTTTTCAGAAAAATTTTGATTTTCACTCATAGGATTCACAACCATCATGTCTTATTTTGCATGAATGCAATCATATTTTCAGGATAGATAGAATTTTGGCTAAAAAAACATTGAGGATAAGGGTTTGAGTCCAATTGATTCAAGTTTTGGACCCACCATCTCAAATCTGATAACATCCCAAAAAGAGCTCAAGGCAAAGAGAAAGATATATAAAGCTTGACGACAATGGCTGTTAGAAAAATGGCCCTGATTCACAAAACCAGAACAGTGGCGCGAAACGAAAAATGTTCTAGTCATATTGAGGTTGAATTTTTCCTAAACTGCATTCAAATGTGTTGGTGATCGTTTTATCATTCCTTCTGGTTTTCTTTTCCCTTCTTTGAAAAACGTACATGGCGGTATTCTTCCTTACCACAAAGAAGCTTATTTCATTCATACTAAAGCACAGCCATAGGGATAGCAACTTTGATAGGTCAATCACGAGACGCTTCATGAGCGAGCCACGAAGATGAGGAAGCAAAGTCGGGCCAAAATCCCGATATTGCATAACTTTATATCAATGAGATCAAACTGTGGTCTGCAATTCTAATCCCCAAACAGTACACGACAAAGCAAAAGAGAAGCTCAATGAGAGATTCATCTGTGCACATCTTAATGCCCCAGAAAAGACTTTCTTGGAAAAAGAACATCAGCGTGGAAATGCTCAGGGCTCAAAGGTCATGTTCTCTGCCTCCTTTCTCACCGAATCGAACAGCACAGAGGAGAGATATCTCTCTCCGAAGCTTGGAAACACAACCTGCACCAATTAATTTATTCCATCAACCAGTAATTCAAACCCATTATCAGTTCGAGCACCTCATATTAAGCCCCAAAAGAGAGTTGACAAGCAGATCGTGGAGCTATTGTCTAAGCTGTTGGGTCAAGGGCCTAAGAGGACCCTGATCCTGGAAAGAAATCTGGACTTGTACATGACAACTCAGGCAGTGCAAAGAGAACCCCACATCATTATTTATTTCAGAGGAAAGATCAATGAAGAATGGAGGACTTACCACTATTAGTTTTCCAGCATTCTCTGGCCTCTTTGCAATTTTAATTGCTGCTGCTGCTGCAGCACCGGAGGAAATTCCCACCTGCATTTTAAAATTGTAACATCAGAACAAAAGACAAGACAAAACTACATCTATCACTCTGAAATATAATTGCAGAGATAGCTACTACTTCTATAACTGTCAAATGTAACTGAAGAGATTTGCCATGGGACATAAGCATATGTAAAAGGGACAATCAGGAATGATAGGTGTTGGGAACTTACAAGCAAACCTTCTTTCACTGCAAGAAGCTTTGCAGTTTCAATTGCTTCATTGCTCGATATCTGCAGGAAAGAATACATGGTCTCAGGAATTACTGATGAAACTGATGAAAGGGATTGCAGTTGATGTGAAAGGTCAAAGTAAAGCTTGGCTGGCAATGACACCACATAATCTCAACTGGTTCCAAAGAATGGCCTTTAAATCTTTGCCGCATGCCCAGTTATCATCAGAGATCAGGGTTACTTTGTTCAACCAACAAAAATGCCCAACTATGACCTTTAGAAAGTTGAAGGTGGAAAATTGGACAGCTTACACCATGAGATTGCAGCCTTTTACCGTGTCTTGAATATAAATATGATTATTGTCTATTACATTTCCTAAGTATCCATTGCAAAATAACAATTTGAACAACACATTAACAACAACATTAAATGGTAAGCTAGTAAAAACACATTTTGTGGAGGTCAGCATTGTTATGGCATTTGTTTGCAATTGCTTGATTTAGGAAATACTTCTAAACCTCAGAAACATCCTAAGCCAAATCGTTTTCATATCTGACCAGTGACCAATGGCAGATGAGAAATCAAACATACAGGTTCCACCTGATGTCAGCAAGACTAAAGCTCTCAGTGGCACGTCCTGCTGTTATCTTAAAAAGTTTACTTTTCATAGAATTTGATAAATCAAGAGTGGAATTCTTACTTGAATAACTTCATCAATAAGGTCAACTTCCAAGACACCTGGAATGAAACCAGCACCTATCCCTTGGATCTTGTGAGGACCTACCAGAAACAGTCAGTAGCAATCTATGAGACAATGTAAATCATCTAAACCATAAAAGATTTAATTTGCAACTGTAATGTCCAAGAGGAATTACTGCTTGTTTTTCAAACAAATATCGAAGAGAGAGAGGTGCAAATACTTTCTTATTCCAAAACCGTTATGATAAGGCCATAGATGCGGCAGAGATGGATGTACATGGGACCTTTAGAAATTTCACAGTTAATAGAACCCACAATAGAATCTGCATGCCTCAAGAAGTTATGAGGCCTTAACAAGAAGCTCCGGTTTTTTTTTTTTCTTTTTTGAACAAGAAACAAGAAGCTCCGTTGACATACCACAATAGTGCCACAAATTGAACTATGGAAATGAGAACACCACTTCAAATCCAGAACTTATGTTTGAAATATTGGCAATGCGCCAAATAGTAAATCTTCATACCCTTTACATTTAACCCCATTTTTATTTGAAAGAATTGTAGTTCTTTTCTTTTTCTATCAGCCTATTCATATTGACAATTAATCATCTCATGTTTCAGCTTTCTGCAGAGATCACTTGTCTCTCTCTCTTCCCAAGCATTGATGCGAAACCATGAGCCTTGAACTATAAGGACTAAAAAATGAGACCCCATCATATCAATCTCTCACAAGTCATCACCAATTTTAATGAAACAGAAATGGATGATAAACTAAATCGTGCATGGAGATTTAATAATTGCGGAAGGTATAACATGTTCAAGGGAACTAACCAGGCTTGCCTCCAGATAATACAGGGCTTTCAACAGGTTCAACACCAAAGAGCTGACAAATAAAAGAGGACCAGTAAGAAACTTAGACTAGAAGGGAAGAAACAAGCAGCTGATGCAGTGCTCTCAAACACAGAAAGAATGTTGAGGCACAAGGTTTTTTATTCAAGGCATCCATAGTTGATAATCACCCAAAATTGACTTTATTTTGTCTGAGTTCAACACATGACAAACAATATCATGAAAACAATCTACCTTTATGTCAGGGTTTTGCTCTTTCAGGAACTTTCCAGCACCAGTTATAGTACCACCAGTTCCGATCCCAGAAACAAAGGCATCTATTTTGCCTCCCGAGCCTTTCCATATCTCTGGTCCGGTTGTTTCATAATGTATCTAAACAGAACAATGACAGCCAAGCTCAAGTTCATGTCGTCACCTGCATATACAACCAACAAGACATGACAGTTGACCACACATGTACCTTTGGGTTAGCAGGATTCTCGAACTGCTGAAGAATGTAGGAGTTAGGTGTCTTTGCCAGTATCTCCTCCGCCTTCTGAACAGCCCCCTTCATGCCCTTGGCAGGGTCGGTCAGGACCAACTCAGCTCCAAAAGCACGGAGGATGATCCTTCTTTCCAAACTCATAGATGCTGGCATGGTAATGATTAGCCTGTAGCCCTTTGCTGCTGCCATGAATGCCAATCCAATGCCAGTATTGCCACTTGTAGGCTCAATCAGTACACTCTTCAGCAATTTGGGATTAAAAAGTCAAAATGAAAAATCCATCAGCAGAAGAGCTTCATTTCTATATAAATTCATTTGCAACTGTGCATAATACCAGTATATCGAATATCACTACACAAGGCTAAGAGTCACAAAAACGAACAAATAAGCCAAGTGTTTGATGCCTATCATTAAGACTATGAATCAATTCGTTGTAAGAAGACAGAGCAGTGTAGTTCCAAAAATATTGCACATGTCAAGAATCAATACTGTTACAGAGTTCTGGTCATCCGACATATAAAAACGAGATTGGAAGTATTTTGCAATCCACTAACCTGACCAGGTGTGATAAGCCCCTTGGCCTCAGCATCTGTAATCATACTATAGCCAATTCTGTACGAATCATGCAGCGAAAAAGATGCAGAAGTCAAGACTCAACCAAAAATCACTTTGCTCTACAAACTCATGAAGAATCTCTCCATTTCAGAGCAATTGATAAGTTCTAAAAACACAATCCTAAACTAAAGATAGCATTTTGATCCGAAACTCATGATAGCAGAAGCTATACCTGTCCTTGACACTGGAGCATGGCTCCATCAATTCAAGCTTTGCCGCCACACGAGCAACGCATCCGT
The DNA here is from genome assembly GCA_014182735.1 of Corymbia maculata. Taxonomy (NCBI): domain Eukaryota; kingdom Viridiplantae; phylum Streptophyta; class Magnoliopsida; order Myrtales; family Myrtaceae; genus Corymbia; species Corymbia maculata. The sequence goes on from CM024689.1 coordinate 29,314,796, forward strand.
CTACTACATTGTTGAGGTACACCAACGGAGTATTGCCTATCAACTGTCACCCCACAGATTCATGAGCAAAAAATATGGATCCAAAACCCGTGCGAAATCACACAATCAGCACCAGGACATTTGAACTAATCAAACATACGCACCTCGGTGACATCTTTAGCTATTCCAGACTTCTCAACGGCCATGTTTCCAGATCACTGCAAACAGACACAAAATCAAGACTTGAGAAACAAAGGCCGCACGCAATGCTCAGCTCTTAAAGCAATGAGGAACAAGCGAACGAGTTATCAAAACCTCCTCGAAATCACCGAACGAACGAGCAAATTTTAATATTCAAAACCTTTGTTCCCCGTGGGTTCCCGAGTTCGATGATGTAATGGCCGTTTCTTGTCCTCTGGCAATATAATACACTAAATCATATATAAATAAACACCCATTTCACGCTGGACACCAACGAGGAACGACACATATGCAGCGTTCGCACCTGGGTGATTTTTTAATGCCCTAAACAAACTGTGCCCGTGCAACATGCTTTGAATCGGTGACAAGGACGACGGTATTCCCAAAACTAACATTTAACCAAAGCTCAATTCCTTGCGGTCAGACAGAAGATTAAGGTGCATACATAGCAGTGAATCAAAAGCAGATCAGCATTGACCTGAGGATTACAGGAAGCGAAATCACCTTGGAAAAAAAGCAGAAACGAGCTAAAAAGATTTGACTCGTTCCTGAATGAACCTCCCGAAGGCCTCTGTCAGAGCCACGAACTCGGGGAGAGAATTTAAAGGGATTAATTATATGGGATTCACGGGGATTACGCTAATCTGGGAAAAGGGTCCTCTAATTTCCTAAAAATTTCAATCCTTTTCCGAGGAGATGACAACTGGGTCGTTTTCCGAACTTTATACTCTTTCCATTTTTTTCCAATTGAAGCAAAGCCAATCAGGAGAGATTGAATGGAAGGCGAAGAAGCTTGTATCTGACCTGATTTCTAGGCTACGTTAACAGGGAATCATCAATCGTCACCGGGGATGATGCCGAACGAATCCCTGCCATTCATTGAGGGGATAATCTCTCTGGATATTTCCTTACATTGACCTCCGCGATAAGGATATTAAAAAATGTCTCTTTGCTCACGAGACGTGCGGTGTTAGAAGACGATAACGTAGTCAAATACATCACAAGATCACAAATTCGTCGGAAATTGATGCTGCCGGCCAGCCGGTGTTTCCACGCTGTAAGCATCTTCTTCTTTTTTTTTTAAATAGGCGATTTTTCTTTTCCCTTTTTTGCTGGGAAAATTGATAATGTTACTTTATATAGGCTTGGGTATTAAGGTTATGTTGTTGGAATCAAAGAGAGACGGACCAAAATGGGAATTAATATAATTCTTTAAATTTAGGAATGGGGTGATATCATTTTTAAGGTCAAAAGAACAAAATAATAAAAGGGAGGTTTGAAGTTTTTTTTTCAACATATATTGAACAATCCGCCCCATGAATTAATTAAGTCTGTGCGAGGTTTCTGACCAATTTATTTAATCTTAACCTAAAATAATATGCACAGAGTTGGTAAACTTAAACAGGGGATCTAAAAGTCATTACTTAAAAATCGATGGATGACCTCAACTCACTAGCTCAACACTAGGATTGAGTTTGGTCATATTGGAGCTCGAAAAGCTCACGAGCAAACAAATCGAAGACATCTTCATTTAACCGGTTGAAGTTAATTTTTCAAGTCAAAGATTTTTTCTTGTTTATTATACTATAATTCTTAACTTATTCGCAAATTTTTATTCTATTACATTATAGAGTGTGGGAATTGAATCCTACGTTTAAAACTAGATATCTCCGTTCTCAATACTTTAAGAGGGTAGGGAATCGAACTCTCCATCTTTTCATTCCTATATAAGAAGGATGACTGAGGCAATTCTTAGTGGTTAAAGTGAAGGATTTTGAAATACTCATTTTCATTCAAAACAATGACTAGATTTGGGCTTTCATTTACCAATTTGAACAGAGTTAGTTCCTTAGCAGCACGTATCCTTTACCTATTGAAATAACATAGGGAAAAAAACAAGAAAACAAAGAAAATGAGAAAAAAATGTAACCAAAATGAGTGGGAGCTTATTGTTAACTGATGTTTAGATGCTTCTAGGTTGGGAAATTATCCAAAAAATTCTAAATTTATTATACTTTTGCTAATTTAGTCATAATTTTTTTAATTTTGCCAATTGAGTTCTAAATATTTTCATGTTTTGTCAATTAGCTTATTCAGTTAATTTTGGCCAGAAATTACTAATGTGGATATTAACAATCCTAAGTGGCACATTTGGCATTAACGTGAACAATTTTTGATAATTTTTTTTCTTTTTTTCTTTTTTCTCCATTTTTCTTCCTCTAGCCAGCCACAAGCCTTTGACAATCAGCTAGAGTCGATCACCCACTGATGGCAATAGCGAGGTTAAGCCTCACTAAGGGCAGGCAATGTCAACCTTGCCTAGCAACCGCGAGGCTCACCCTTACTAGTGGTTGGTAGGGGCAAGCTTCACCGGATGCCGGTGAGATTAACCTCATCGGCCCTCACCTTCGACCAATCATTGAGGCTTGGTGACTAGCTGGAGGAAGAAGAAGGGAAGAAAAAAAGAAAAGAAAAAATTTAAAAATTAGTGAATGTTTAAAGCAAATTTCCAAGAAAATTGTTTTTTGTGTGGGTGATGTTATCTGTTGCATGTGAAGCTGAGAGAAATTAATCCGCAAGAAGGGACATGTGGTAAAGGCCCGTTCCGTAATGGCTAATGCGTATGAATCCTGATCAAACTCATTCGAAAGCGAAAACCCGTGCATTGACTAGATATGGAGCAAAAGTTGGCTTATCCATAAGAAAATCAGAGTGTGATTGGAAGAGCCATTCACCGAATTAGGAGTCACTTTCCTTTTTTTAACCCACGGAGAGAACAACCTACGTCGTGGCTTCCCACTTAAAGATGAGTTCTCCAGGACAAGAATTGCACCATAACTATCGATTCCTGCGTTGAAGTATGATAACGCTCTTGCCACTGTGTCAATCCCAAGATGTGTCAAAGAGTCTCCTTCTTTGCAAAACCTGAGTTTAACCATATCTAAGATAGGGAGACAAAAAGCAATTTAGAGTATGTTTAGTAATCATTTTTGTCTCTGGAAATAATTTCTGCTTAGAAATAATTTTTTCTGATATTGATCCCCGGATGAGTTTTGAGCATTTGAATGCTTTTCGTAATTATACAAAATTTCTAATTTTAGAATAGAAAAAGAATAAAAATGCGTTTGGTACAATCTTTCAAAATTCTTTGACGTAAAACTTCTTTTTAATTTTTTAAATATTTTTCTAAGATTTCTTTTTCTTTTTCTTTTTTTTTCTCTTCTTTTTCCTCCTCTAGCTGGTTGCGTGAGCCTTGGTGATGGCCAACGATTGGCTAGAAATGAGAGCCGGTGACCTCATTGGCTGCTAGTGACGTTAGCCTAGCCTAGCCTAGCTATCGAGTGAAGCTCGACCTTACTATGGCTAGGCAAGGCCGACCTCGCCCAACCATAGCAAGTCTCGACCTCGCCCAACCACCATGAGTCAAGCCTCTTTGATGGCTGGCGAGGCTTCGGCAAGGTCGTTGGACTTTGTCTCTGGCCGATTGCCAGCCATCACTAAGGTCGGCGACAAGCAAGAGGACAAAGAAGAAGGAAAGAGAAAGAAAAAAAGGCTTGATTTAAGGATTCTTCCCAAGAATAAAGAAGTAACTTTTTTTTTACTTCATGATTTTGTTTTAAATTTATTCCTAAAATTAGAAAAATTAGCTAACGTTATTAAATGGGTTTCTGTTCTTTTTTTGTTATGGAGAACAAAAATAGCCAAGAATTGGCTGGTTACTAAGTAGGCTCTTACGATCATTCTTAGTGTATCAACTGATTCTATATATGAGAATGACATAATCAATTGGACTTTGCTGGTGTTATAATAATTAAATATTAAACTACACCTTGTTCTAATAGTTTAAGTTTTTAAAACTGTTGATAGTGATTCCACATGACCTTACATGATATCAAAGTTGAAGATTTTGAGTTTAAATTTTTTCAGGCTTCATTTATCTCTCCAATTAAATGTGTCTATTCAGTCCCACTAGTTTATAACTCATTGTATGAGGATCTTGATAAGAAAATCTAATGTCAAAGATGGATGGCTGAAAATGGCACTAGAGAGTCCCACTAACTCACAATATGAGGATCTTTGTAAGAAAATCCAATGTAATAGTTAGTTAAAGATAAATGACTGGAAATGGTATTTGAGAGTTCCACTAGTTTATAACTCACAATATGAAGATATTGACAATAAATTTTTGGGTATTAAAATAAATAGATGCATAGAATTTTGAGCTTTTTTTTAGCAACATGAAGAACAATGAACGTTGCTTGGAGTCACCAAGTTTTTGCGACCTAGCATTGTTTGTAAAAGATCTACATGGTAAAGCCTACAAGCTTATTCAATTATAAATTCAATTTTCATCAAAAATATTTTTACATTTTTTATGCCAAACTAATTCTAAACTAGAATCAACATTAAAATCTAGTAAAACTACTCAAATATAATTTCTAAAATTTTTAATTTTTTTATTCTGAAAAATGAGGACTTGGATTGGGTCAGGAGATTGGACCTTATGTAGATTGTGTAAAGACAAGTATTAGGTTAAGTCGAGCTTGTTTTTCTAAAATGGCCTTATTTCTCTTTTTGTTTCCAAGAGTAAAATGTATGTTTTTTCTACTTCTTGTTTTTATTCTAAATTTATTATCTAGTCATTGATATGTTCCGAGGAATAAAACAATTAATTGACATTATCAAACATATTTTTATTTTTTTTCTATTCAGGTGAATAAAAGAATAAAAAAAAATAGAGAAACAGAAATATTATCAAACAAGGCCTAAGTACGAGGGAAAGTTCTAAAATAATTAAATATTAAACCATACTTTCGTCTAATAATTTAATCTCACAGTTGGAAAAGATTTGCATCATTCAATTGTTGGAGGAAGATAAATATATTGTAAGTCAAATTAAGCTATTCAAGAGTTTTGTTGGGTAACCAATGACCATGCCTGCGCAAGTATGGTGCTTTATCTGCATATATTGGTATTTTACATTTTATTTTTTAATCTGTGTCAGCATGTACTTATTGTCACTTGTCATTTCTATGAATATTTTAGATCTATACTTGTGTATAATAATTTTTTTTATAAAGATAAACTTACAAAAAAAGAAAAATACTTTAAAATAAGGATTAATACCATGAAAAATTATAAATTGATACACTTATAACAAATTTATCCCAAATTATTTTTTAACCATAAAAAATCTCAAACTGATATATTTATAATAAATTTACCAAAAATTAATTTTTTTATCACAAAAGATTCAAAATCGATATGCCTGTAATAATTTACTAGTAGGTTCTATTAAACCACACATTGCAACGACAAGACCAATGTATTCTGTTCTTATGCCATGAGTAATGATGCTTCTCATTCTTGTCTCTGTGATCGGATTCTGAGGACTCAGCTTCATAATTTGGCGGCAAAGATTTCTTATCTTCGTAAAAAATCTGACTCACGTACAGATCTTGTTGAGCAATCGATAAAAGGTCGTCCTCCAGCTCCTCGAGCTTTGCGTCATTTGTCTTTGCAAAAAGAGTCCCAAGCTTCCTCGGTTGTCTTTGCATCTTTTATGTGTCGCGCGATCTCATCGTCAACCATTGCTGCAACCGCAGACGTGATTCTGCCGGATTTCACCTTCCATTTCCTGAGTTCAGCGTCGTTGTTTAGAGGTGTGGCGTCACCTTCTCCAGCCACGTTCAACCCTGCCAAGCGAGTTGAGCTTCTAGATATTACAGCTCGCCATGGTGACAACTTGTGACTTTTCATATAAGTCCGATCCCAGCTTTTCTATTTCTCCTTAGGGATCTCTCCTCCCCCTTTCATCTTCCACAGCCCTCTTCTTCAGTCTCCATAGAGGAGAGGGTCTGAGTTAGATCTCTCTCTTTCCTCCCCTTCTCTTTCTCATTGGCTGATTTGGTTCCCTGTTTTCTTTCTCATGCTATCATCTCATTTTCTGGAGCATTTTTTCTTTTGACCTAGTCTAGATTTAAAAACTTATCTCTCCCATTTCGGGAAGATTTCTAAACCGATCTAGTTTAGATTTGTTTTGTATGTATGATTTTGAGATTTTGCTTTTCTTATATTTTGTTGGGGTACGAGTTCAATTTTGAAGGAGACCAAATGAGTTTTATGAAGGTTTCGCTCTTACAGATGTCGGATTTATGCTCATTCGACCTTGTGATGATAGGAACACCGAATCTAGGCGAGCATCACTAGAAGGAAAAGTCGTAATAATAGTAGGAGATCTTGATATGTGTTCGTCACTGAAGCTTGATTTAGTGATCGGTTGTTGAATTTTGTTTGAAAAATATCCCATATCTGCTCTTTAAGCGTGTGACCCCTTATCTTATTACGGTGATTCATCTTATTATTTAGTGCTTTTCTTTTTCTTTGTTTTTTTTTTAAAGTTGTTTGGGAAATGAATGAAATGTGGTTTTACATTGAAAATGAGGATAAGGATTTGCGTCTAATTGATGCAGGTCTTGAAATTGTAAGGAGCGAAGTGAAAATTAATAAACATTGAAGAGCCAACCGGGAGGGGGGCAAAGTGTGCCTTTTCCAATCGTTCCGTTTCTTCTATTTTCCTTTGAGGAATCCATCATTTCAAATGTGATAAATGTTCATGAAAGAGCTTGAGGCAAAGAGAAAGATATATAAAGCTTACCCACGAAATTCTTCATAAAAATGGCCCTGGTCCATGAAACCAGATCGATGCCGTGAAACGTAAATTATACTTTCAGAGAAGTCTTCTTACACATTCGGATCGAAAGACGTTTAAGTCAAATCCCCGCTGAGCTTTTCATTAACTACATTCAAATGGGTAGATGAAGGTTTTATCATTCTTTCTGGTTTTCTTTCCCCTTCTTTAAAGAGCAAACTCGTGGTATTCTTCGTTACCATAAAAGAAGCTTATTTCATTCATACGAAAGCACAGCCATAGGGATGGAGACTTTGATAGGTCAATCATGAGACACTTCGCGAGCGAGCCACAATGATGAGGCAGTGAAGTTGGGTGAAAATCCCGATACTGCATAACTTCATATTGATAAAATCAAAATGTGGTCTGTAATTCTAATCCCCAAACAGTACATGAGAAAGCAAAAGAGAAGCTCATTGAGACATTCATCAGCACATCTTAATACCCCAGAGAAGACTAACTGCTGGTTTAGTCTGGAAAAAGAACATCAGCTGGGAAATGCTCAGGGCTCAAAGTTCAGGTTCTCTACCTCCTTTCTCACCGACTCGAACAGTTCAGAGGAGAGATATCTCTCTCCGAAGCTGGGAAACACAACCTGCACCGATTGATTTATTCTATCAACCAGTAATTCAAACCCATTATCAGTTCAAGCAACTCGTTTTAAGCCCAACAAGTAAGTGAAGGCCAAAAGTGGAGCCTGAAGCTATTGTTAAACAATGGGGTCAAGGGCCTAAGAGGACCCTGATCAGGGATCAGGGACTACGACCATCCAGTCCCTAAGTTATTTTGCACTAACAGGAAGATTGGTGAAAACAATCTTGACTTACACATGACAACTCAGGCAGCGCAAAGAGAATCCCACATCATTGTTCGTTTCAGAGGAAAGATCAATGAAGAACGGAGGACTTACCACTACTAGTTTTCCAGCATTCTCTGGCCTCTTTGCGATTTTAATTGCTGCTGCTGCTGCTGCACCAGAGGAAATTCCCACCTGCATTTTAGAATTGTAACATCAGAACAAAAGACAAGGCGCAGCTACTTCTATTACTCTGAAATATAATTGCAGGGATAGCTACAACTTCTATAACTGTCAAACGTAATTGAAGAGATTTGCTGTGGGCCATAAACATAAGAGGGACAATTAGGAATGACAGGTGATGGGAACTTACAAGCAAACCTTCTTTCACTGCAAGAAGCTTTGCAGTTTCAATTGCTTCATCGCTTGATATCTGCAGGAAAGAATACATATTTGGTCTCAGGAATTACTGATGAAACTGATGAACGGGATTGAAGTTGATGCAAAAGGTCCAATTAAAGCGTGGGCAATGACAGCAAATAATCTCAACTGGTTAGAAAGCATGGCCTTTGGAACTTTGCCGCATGCCGAGTTATCATCAGAGACGAGGGTTACTTTGTTCAACCAACATAATTATCTGACCATGTACGACCCTTAGAGAGTGAAGGTGGAAATTGGACAGCTTACACTATGAGATTGCAGCCTGTCATCCGTGTTTTGAATATGAATATGACTATTGTTTATCACATTTCCCAAGTACCCATTGCAAAAAACAATACATCAACATCTACATTAAACGGTAAGCTAGGAACTACACATTTTGTGGAGGTCAGCATTGCGGTGGCATTTGTTTGCAATTGCTTGATTTAGGAGATAATTCTAAACCTCAGGAACATCCCAAGTCAAATTGGTTTCATATCTGACCACTAACCAATAATAGATAATCAAATGTCCAGGTTCCATCTGATGTCAGAACGACTAAAACTCTCGGTGATACGTAAAAGAGCCTATCACATCACTTCAAAATCTTCTTGTCACCATAAAAGTTTTACTTTTTATAGAAATTAATAAATCAAGAGAAGAATTCTTACTTGAATAACTTCATCAATAAGGTCAACTTCCAAGACACCTGGAATGAAACCAGCACCTATCCCTGGGATCTTGTGAAGACCTACCAGAAACAGACAGGAGAAATCTATGAGACAACGCAAATCATCTAAACCAGAAAAGATTAAATCTGCAACTGCAATATCCAGGAGAGATTAGTGCTTGTTTTTCAAACAACTATCGAAGAGAAAGAGGTGCAAATATTTACTCATTCCAAAACCATTTAATAAGGCCATAGATACGGCAGAGATGGATGTAGATGAGACCTTCAGAAATTTCAAAGTTAATAGAACCTGCCATAAAGTCTACATGCCCCAGAACTTATAGGGCCTTGAATCAAGAAGCTCCCTCATATCACAACAGTGCCGCAAATTGAAATATAGAAATGGGAGCACTCCAAATCCAGAACTTCTGTTAGAAATATTGGCAATGCGCCATACAGTAAATCTTGGGATTCGTAACCTTTATATTTAACCGCATCTTTATTTGAAAGAATTGCAGTTCTTTTTTTATTAGCCTATTTATATCGACAATTTATCATCTCATGTTTGAGCTTTCTGCAGAGACCGCTTCTTTCTCTTTCCATACATTGATGCGAAACCATGAGCCTTGAACTATAAGGACGAAAATGAGACCCCATCATATCAATCTCTCACAAGTCATCGACCAATCTTGATGAAACAAAATTGGATGATAAACTAGATTGTGCATGGAGATTTAATAATTGCGAAAGGCACAACATGTTCCAGGGAACTAACCAGGCTTGCCTCCAGATAATACAGGGCTTTCAACGGGTTCAACACCGTAGAGCTGACAAATAAAAGAGAACCAGTAAGGAACTTAGACTGGAAGGGGAGAAAAAGAATAACATGCAGCTGATGCAGTGCTCCCAACACAGAAAGAATGTTCAGGCACAAGGATTTTTATTCAAGGCATGCATAGTTGATAATCACCCAAAATTGACTATATTTTCTCTGAGTTCAACCATGACAAACAGTATCATAGAAACAATCTACCTTTATGTCAGGGTTTTGCTCTTTCAGAAACTTTCCAGCACCAGTTATAGTACCACCAGTTCCAATCCCAGAAACAAAGGCATCTATTTTGCCTCCCGAGCCTTTCCATATCTCTGGTCCAGTTGTTTCATAATGTATCTAAACAGAACAATGACAGCCAAGCTCAAGTTCATTTCCTCACCTGCATATACAACCAACAAGAGATGACAGTTGACCACACAGGTACCTTTGGATTAGCAGGATTTTCGAACTGCTGAAGAACGTAAGAGTTAGGTGTCTTTGCCCTTATCTCCTCCGCCTTCTGAATAGCCCCAGTACAGCCCTTGGCAGGGTCGGTCAGGACCAACTCAGCTCCAAAAGCACAGAGGACGATCCTTCTTTCCAAACTCATAGATGCTGGCATAGTAATGATTAGCCTGTAGCCCTTTGTTGCTGCCATGAATGCCAAGGCTATGCCAGTATTGCCACTTGTAGGCTCAATCAGTACACTCTTCAGCAATTTGGAATTAAAAAGTCAAAATGAAAAATCCATCAGCAGAAGAGCTTCATTTCTATATAAATTCATTTGCAACTGTGCATAATACCAATACATTGAATATCACATGAGGCTAAGAGTTGTAAAAACGAACGAATAAACCAAGTGTTTGCTTCCTATCATTAAGACTCAGAATCAATTCGGGGCAAGAAACAGACCAGTGTAGTTTGTAAAATATTGCACATGTCAAGAATCAACACCGTTACAGAGTTCTGGTCATCCGCCACATAAAAACAAGAGATTGGAAGTATTTTGTAATCCACTAACCTGACCAGGTGTGATAAGCCCCTTGGCTTCAGCATCTGTAATCATACTATAGCCAATCCTGTACAAATGCAGCGGAAAAGATGCAGAAGTCGAGACTTAATCAAAAATCACTTTGCTCTACAAACTCAAAAAGAATCTCTCCATTTCAGAGAAATTGATAATCTCTAAAAACACAATCCTAAACTAAAGATAGCATTTTGATCCGAAACTCATGATAGCAGAAGCTATACCTGTCCTTGACACTAGAGCACGGCTCCATCAATTCAAGCTTTGCTGCCACACGGGCAACGCAGCCGTCTACTACATTGTTGAGGTACACCAACGGAGTTTTACCTATCAACTGTCACCCCACAGAATCATGAGCAAAAAAAGTGGATCGAACGCGCGCGCAATCACAGAATCAGCACTGAGACATTTGAAGCAATTGGACATACGCACCTCGGTGACATCTTTAGCGATTCCAGACTTCTCATCTGCCATCTTTCCAGATCACTTCAAGCAAACAGCAAAATCAAGCCTTGAGAAACAAAGACCTGGCGTATTAACTAATCTAACTTTTTTTATATATCATGTTGTAATTATTAGGGATGTGCAAAATAGACCGTCCAAACCAGAAACCATCCAAACTGGACCAAACCGGCTGGTTCAGTCCAGTTTTTGGGAGTGTTGGTCAGTTTCCTGGCTCCTAAAAGTGGAATCGGTGTCTGGTTAGTCCCGTTCCCGGTTTCAAGAGGGAACCGAACCAGACCGGACCAAACTGGACTAACAACATATACCTTTTCTTTAATTATTTCTTTTAAAAAATCATTAAAATGTGAACTAAATACAACTCGTTCGATAGTTCCACAAGTTATAACACAATTATTCTTCACTCATCGTCACTTTTTTCATTGTCATAATATTTGTCACTTTCTCTCGTTGTGCATGACTACTCTTTAGTGGAAAAAAAGAGAAAAAAGGTGGCCAGTTCCATTAGACCAAACTGAAACCAACGGTCTAGTCCAATTCTCAATCCTAAGATCAAACAATTTATTCCATAGTTGCCAAATTGGGAATGAGTCTTCTTGGTCCGATTCTTGGTTCGACTTTGGAGCCGAACCTGATCCGAAATTAATCACCCCTAATAATTAGAAGAAATCTCTTGTTTATTATTTAAACATAATGGCGATACACAAATATGTGAGTCTTCTTATTTTCATAATTAATTTATTTATTTGAGAAAAAGTCATACCCATGGTATTTTTGAAGGTTATATTTTGAATCCGTAAAACGTTCAACTCTTGAAGCAATGAAGAATGAGCAAAAGAATTCTCAAAACTAAGGGTGAGTATGGTTTCATAATAGAACTTGAAATGAAAGAATTGGACCAATTCAACCTATTCGGTTTCAAGTTCCAAGTTTCAAGTTGCAAGGTATGTATGGTAGGTTCTAAGTTCTAAAAATTGAAAAACCTATTTTAATGGGTAGATTGTAAGTTCTAGATAGGTGGAATTGAAACTTGGAATAAGTTTTATATTTTTCTTAGTCTAGATCTTTGCATGATCATACGGTAATCGATGAGTGTATAATCTGGAATTATTAGTCTAAGTTTCCGTATTATGACTAAAGCTTTTACTTTGTTATATGTTTCATATTATTCATGTATATAAATATAAATTATGATCAATGGATTATAATAGCAAGTTGTGATCATTAAAGATAATGATTCACTGCAATTGTTCAATTAATAATCCACCGAAACTTGGGTTCAATTAATAATCTAGTGGAACTAGGGTAGAATCTCGAATTTGTGACAAAGTAGGTTCCAAGTTCCAAAATTTGCAGGATATGTTTTGGGTTTAAAAAAAAAGGAACTTGTTCTAACGGATAGATTTCAGAGAAAACTTGTATGAAACTAAAACTGCTTACTCTTACTCAAAACCTCCTCAAAATCACCGATTCTAAACAATTGAATCCTTAGCTCTATGTGGGTTCACGAGTTCGATGATGTAATGGCCGTTTCTTGTCCTCTGGCAATATAATAACAAACACCCTTTTCGCAGATTAGCACTGACCTTAGGATTACAGGAAGCAAAATCACCTTGGAAATAAACAGAAAAGAGCTAAAAAGCTTAACTCTTTTCTTAATGAATCTCACGAAGGCCTCATTCAGAGCCACGAGCTCAGAGAAAATTTTAAGGGCTTAATTATATGGGATTCACGGGGATTACACTAATATGGGAAAAGGGTACTCTAATTTCCGAAAAATAATTATTTCTTTTCGAGGAGTTTTCCATTTTTCTTTTTCCATGGGAAGCAAGCCAATCAGAAGATTAAATGGAAGGTTAGGAAGCTGAATCTGACCTGATTTCAAGGCTACGTCAACAGGGAATCGTCACCGCGGAAGATGTCGAATGAGTCAAGGCCATTCATTGAGGTAATCTCTCTTGATATTTCCTTCCATTGACCTCCCCAGTAAGGAAATAAAAATGTTTCCTTTTCATAAGACGCGCAATTGTTAGAAAATGCAATTGGGATCAAATACATCACAAGATCACAAATCCGACGGAAAGTGATGTGCTGTTGATATGGTAAGCATCATTTTTTAAATTTGGTAATGTTTCATTTCTATTTTTTTGGCTGGGAAAACTGATTATGTTACGTTACATAGGCTCGGCAATTAATGTTATGTTAGATTCAAAGAAAAAGGAACCAAAATGACAGTCAATATAATTCTTTATATTTGGGCATACGGGGTGATATGATTTTAATATTAGACCAAAATGATAAAAGGGGAGGGGGGTTTGGAGTTTTTTTTTTTCTCCTTTCAAAATCTGTGGAACAACCAACCCACAAACTAATTAAGTCCGCACGAGGCTTTTGACCAATTTAAATAATCTTAACCTAAAGTAATATGCACACAATTGGTAAACTTAAACAGGCCATCTCAAAGTCATTCCGTAAAAATTGATGGATGCCCTCAACTTATTAGGTTAATGCTAGGATTAAGTTTGGTCATATTTGTTTTCATAAAGTTCATGGGCAAACGACTGGCCATGCTAGGATATAATTGAGCAAACTTAGCCACTTAAGGGCTACACACATAGGAAGTCCTAAAGAAATCCCGTGACAGGCTAGGAACAGTAGTTTTTGGCCTGTTGCTACAGTAAAAACAGACTGGGTGAACAGTAAAAACAGGCGAATGAACGAAAGTGTACGATTAATGCGGGACCGGTGTACAGTGTTTTCATGATGGTTTTTTATTTGTCTCTTCCATCTCTAGCATTATAGTCATAGTCCGAGTCATCAGAGCTATGATGAGCTAATTGTTCTCTGAGGGAGGCATCTTCATCAATATCTGATGGACTAGAGCTTCCATCTTTTTCTCTTTTGAAGGCACGGATGAGATTCTCAATTTCTTCTGCCGACAGGTCTGGTGGACGGGATGAGCTAGTACCGAAAGAGCCGGAAAATAGGGCGTAATTTGGGGTGTCTCCCCAAGGGTCTTGTGCAAGTGGCCCTCCCCATGGATCATAGGGGGTGGAGGAGTCTGGATTGTTCTACCGAAAGGTGTGAAGAGCTCCTTGGATCTGTTCTCTCGTGGAATCCCATGCTTCGAGGTGGTCCCAAGAGACAGGGACGTGGGCAGATGGCCATGCTTCTGATGGGATGGTGCGATTTTCTCCTTTGGAGTTCACGTGACGCTAATCTGCTCGTAGTGATAGAGTATGGAAGTGTCTGGTAGACCCGAGCAAATTCTTGAAAAACTTGGGGCTTGTAGCTTGAAATTCCTGCAGCAGAAGGTTTGTTAGCTATCCAACCACATGAATGGGAAAACGTCCATGGTTGATGGAATAAGACAATAGTGTGTCTTTCTGGTTCAGGCCTTCCTTGACGATTTTGGATCTTGAAAAGTTCTCTCCAATATTGGAGTGATTTATACCATGCAAAAATCTCCAAGAGGTGTTTCTGATTATGAGGTTGGGCTTGGCCGTCCTTGTGAATAACCTGCAAAATTTTGTCAGTGGGAAATTCAATGGCTATAGTGTACAGGTTGAACATGTACCAAAATAACCATTTTAGTTTTTCTGGAAATTCTTCATCAGGAGACCATTTGAGAGGGTGAATGAATGGATATTGCGGATGAAGTCCATTTGGTCCAAGCATCAAACCGCCATGTTCACGGAAAATTCGGAGGTGATATTCCCACATCAATTCTGGAAGTCTTTCTTTCATATTATTGTGGTGGATTGCTTCAGGAACATCAGGAGGGTATTTGAGGCTGGGCCAACCACCTGGGATTTTGTCCGTTCGATATGTGTCCTGGAATGGCTATTTCTTGACATACATATTAATGGTTTGCATCGGTTCCTTTGGACGGGATAAGAAATCGGCAAGGACATTCTTAGTTCCTGGAATGTGCTTGACTTCAAAGGAATATTTAGAAAACCATTCAGCCCATCGCAGTAGTTGTGGATGAGGAACTTGCTTTTGCTTAAATTTAAGCATCTGAGGGAATGAGGACATGTCCATTTCAATAAGAAAATGGTGTCCGATGAGGTGGAATTCAAACTTCTTGATGCCATACTTGACTGCAAGTATCTCCTTAAAAGTGGAGTGATAATGGATTTCTGCTTGAGAGAATCGACCACTTTTGTAGGCACAAATATACCTGGTCCCATCAATTTCTTCGAAAAGAATAGCTGCCCAATATTTGTCGCTGGCATCAGTTTGGAGAATCCTTTTGCCAGTGGATGTGATTTTTAAAGGAGGAAGGTTTTGCAAGAGCCGTTTGAGTTGAGCAACAGCTTGAGTCTGTTTGGATCCCCATGGGGGAGGATCTTTTTTGAGCATTCGTTGGAGAGGTCTCAAATACTTAGAGATGTGTGGAACAAAATCTCGCAGATAATTTACAATGCCAAGAAATTGCTGGACTTGTTTAGGATTGAGATCTTTTTAAGGGAATTTTTGGAGTTCATCAGCAATATGGGGTTCAGGGCAGTAGGTGCCATCTATGAGACGCATGCCAAGGAATTCGATTTCCTTTTGGGCAATAATCATCTTTTTCTGAGAAAGCATAATGCCATATTTCTTAACAATGTCAGCAAACTGTGTCAAAAGTTGACAATGAGATTGTTCATCATGACTGAATAGAAGGATGTCATCAATATAAATCTGGGAGTTTTGGAGGATGGGTTCGAAGATTTTGCACATAGCCTTTTGGAAAAGAGAATGTGTAGTTTTGAGGCCAAAATGGACAACTGTCCATTGGAAATGTTGGTTTGGGATACAGAACCCAGTTTTGGGTCTGTCTGCTGGGTCAATATCCAGTTGCCAAAATCCTGCCTTAAGATCAAATTTTGAATAGATCTTTGCTTAGGTAAGGCTCAGGAAAAGGGAATTTCGATGAGGTAATGGAAATTTATCATCTTGAAGGAACTGATTCAGAGGTTGGTAATTGATTACTAATCTCATTTTCCCTCGGTTCTGCTCGGCTCGTTTGTTGACATAGAATGCTTCACACGCCCATTGAGAATCAGAAGGTTCAATTAGACCTTGTGCCAGTAGTTCTGCGCATTCTTGCTGCGCGAGGGTGAGGTGTTCAGGGCTCATTCCTGAGTGACTAGCCTTTGTGGGATTGATGTCTTCATTCCTTTTAAAGGGAAGTTTGACATAGAAAGAAGAGTTTTTCCACAAAGGTTGGGTGTAAGTTTGGGAAAATTGGGAGTGTGTTTCAGCACAGGAGGAAAGTAGACTCTGGATTATTGGATCCAAGATGGCTGGTTGAAGGGCATAGAATCGTTTGATGTCTATAAATTCCTTGAATTGATTATTGAAACGGAGGCCATGAGACAGAATTCTGAGTTTGGGAAGTTGGGTCAAAATGTCCCAACCAATGATGATGTCTTTGTCTGGAGACGAAGAACCAAGAACCTTGGTGGTTATGGAACACTGGGGAAAGAACTGGATAGTAATGGGTTTATTACGATACTTGGTAGCAAAAGTGTCACCAGAAGCAGAGTTGAAATACCTGATGTAAGGTTTCCAAAATTCTTCTGGAAGGATCTTTGTGTCCAGAATGGAAGAGCTTGCTCCAGTATCGATGAGTGCTACCAAAGGGATCGGTTTATGGTATTTGGACAGGAGAATGTGGATAGGGACATACGGGTGATGGACAGGTTCATTGAGCTGAATCTCAACAGGTGGGTTAGGAAAGAAGGTAAAGACATCGTTTTTATAATCTGAGCCTGAATCGGAGCTATATGTCTTAATAGCACAGAGGGTATTTTCAGATGGTTGCTCATCTAAAGAGAAGACAGATTCTATATCTGAATCATCAAGTTGAATACTAGTGCTTTTGGCAATTTTGTCGATCAAATGGCTTCCTCGCTTGCTTGCCTTCGGACAATTTTTTGCAAAATGTCCTTTTTTGTTGCAGACATAGCACCTGTCTTTGTTACGCTTCTTGGAAGAACGATGATGGCTTTTCCGTAAAAATTTCCATTTACTTTTACCTTTTCCTTTGCGTGTTTTTTTGAAGGAAAGTCGTTTGAAATGCCTTTTCTTTTTGCAGCCTGTGCAGGAAGGATCAGAACAGTCCTTGGGACATTTAATCTTCAGACCGGGTTTGAAGCACGCCTTATCAAGATGTCTATTTTCTTTGAAAAAGCTTCGGAAGGCTTCTCTTCGGAGGCAAAGTTCTTCTATGGCGATGTGAACGGCTTGCTGGATTTCACCAAGAGTAGCTTCTGTTATGCTCTTATGCCTTTGTTGGAGAGTTTTCTCAGCAGCTTGGTTGAATTCTTTTGGGATGGATGCCAAGAAGATGGGCTTGAGATTCCAATATGCGCCAAGTAGATAAAACAGCTTGATCATAGCTTGAAAATGACGATCAAGATCTTTACGTCTTAGCGAACAATATTTCCGGTCAAAGAACTCTTTTCTTTTGAGTTCTTTGGAATCTTCAGGCTTGCCGATGAAATACATATGGATAATCTGGATAGCATTATCCAAAAGTTGAGTCAAGAAGTACATCTGATCTTGTTCTCGCGGTGTGCCACCAATCTTTAAGTGCTCCTGTAAAACGACTAGTGAATTCCAAAAGAATATCATAAATGCTAGGTTCAGAAATATGCCTGGCAGTTAGCAAGCATGAAATTCTTGAAGCCTATTAGGCCATTTGAAATATGGAATGTCATCTAGTGTGAAATAGATTTTGGATGATGAGGCTGTAAAGGACTGGGTGGCGTCCGATTGTTCCGGATGATGGATTTCGGGTTTAGAGAATATTTCTTCATTCTTGACACTATCTGCCATAAAAAAAATGATCCTTCTGAAGAGGGTGACTCAATTAAAATATCAGAATCATATCCAGATGATGTTTCAACTTGGTTTGTGGCAGAGGGTTTAATAACAGCAATGGAAGGGATCTGCTGGCGAAGAAAATTCTCGAGTGGGTTGGAAATGGTCAGGGTAGCTGATTTTTCCCCAGGAGGGTGATTTCCGGGAGGATGTTCAAGTGTGCTCGGAGAAGGTGGGGAATACTCGGTGGGAGGAGGGGATTTCTTTTGCTTTAGTTTAAGCTTTCGAAGGTTTTCTCGAAGAGTCAGAAAATTATTCTGAGGAGGAGGGGCAGCCGAACTTAAAATAGCAGCAAAAGAAGAGGATGAGCCAAATGATGACTGTGGCTTTTGTGACAGAGAATGAGAGGTAAAAAGGGGTGAATCAAGTGGAGTGAATGACTGTTGACTCTAGAGAATTTGGATCTGCCTTCGGAGTTTTTCTATCTCTGGTCTCTAATCTTCCAAATAATGGCTTGGGGATGTTTGCTTAGTTTCTAGCAAATGAAGCCTCTTTTGGAAGTCTTTCAACATGCGGTAAGATAAGTCAGTGGTCTTATCTACCCGTTCGAGACGTGTGGAAACGGTGCTTAAAAGCTCATTCTGAGCTAAGGCATTTTCAGTCTGCCAATTGAGAACAGTTTCGGCAGCAGAAGGCTACTTGCGTTGTCCTTGTGCATCAAGACCAGTGAGGTTTGGTACCTTGGGCGAATGTTGATACCTTTGGTGTGGGTCAAAGAATTTTTCCAAAGGAGGAAATTTCCGGGTGCGGGTGCTAGTTCCAGATGGTTCTGTGTTTTCGAGTGGAGGAAAATCATCAGGATGGAACATGCATATGCTGGGTAGGACAGGAGGTGAGACAGGTTTAGGTACACAGGTGCTTGGTCGAGGTAGTTTCAAGGGACATGAAGGATTCCTTTTTACCCATTTCTGGATTGGCTTATAGAAAGGCGAAGTGATCATGGGTTTAGTTGGTGGTGGTTGAAAAGAGGGAACTGGCTTGCAAGGTGGTGGCGGTGCAGCTGGTGGAGTGGATCTGGATGGTCCATAAGAAACAATGAATTTGTATCTACCTCCATCTTCTCCGAGAGGTCCAACAGTTGGATCTCCATTAAGATACCTTTGGTAAAGTGTATCTTTCTTCGTTTTCTTCTTTTTGGCAGAAGGTCTATCATTTTCATCATCAGGTTTTGCACATGATGGACAAATGCAATCTGGGTCTCAAAAGCAATGTCCAGTAGGGTCTTTGAAATGATGAATGGGCTGTCCTTGGGGACCAAAAGAGTGGACAAAGCGTTTGTCATCCGGTTCGCTTGAGACAGGATCAGTGGGACAAGGTGTAAAATGGAGGATAGTGGGAAAAATAGAGGAAGGTTCCTCTTTGGCTTTGTCGAACTTGATGGTAACAGTACCATCTTTTTTTTTGGTAAACTATGGTTCACTGGACTGGAGTGGCTTACAACTCTAATGGAGTTTTTCGTAGTTGGTGACCCAACTATCCGGAAGAAACTTAACAAGCTCATTTCTAGGGATCTGGCGGGGGACATGGATGCAGGAGGTCTGGTCGTGGTCGACCGAGATAACAAGAGCATCCTCAGAGTTTGGAATGTTGAGATCTATGGCATGATTTTGGACCCGATAGATCATCTGGTAATGTAAGGTAGCTGCAATGGATCCGAGTGCGGAGCTCCGAATCAGAATCGGGACCTTAAGAGCAACGATCAACGAGGTTTGGATCTGCAAGAGCAATGTTAAAATTTGGGAAGAGTGTAACAAAAACAGTTCCTGCATTCATTGTCGTTTGAATGGTGCCAACACAAGCTTGTTGATATTCTAAAAATCTGGTGTCTAACAGGGCTATCCTTGCGGTAACAGGTAAGCCTTTTCGGCCATGAAAGGTTAAGGCAAGTCGGATAGCTCCAAAATGGAGATGAGTATAGCCTTGTTGGATCCATTGAGATGGAAATTCGGGTGGAATCTGGAGAGTAACAAATTGTTCTTGTTCAGTTGCCTGGATGGGATGTTGATCAAAACGGGAAGATTGAACATACTCCTTAACAGTACGAGGGGTGTGTTTGATCAAGTGTTTAATAGACCGAAGTGGAGAGAAAGAAGGGGGTTTTTCAAAAGTGGAGGATTTTTTTTTTGTCTATTTTACCCTAAGTCTCAACTCACTCTTAGACTTTTGTCTTACATTTTTGCAAAGTGTAAGAATTGAACCCCATACTTGAAACTAAACATCTCACCAACCCCCTAAGAAAAAAGAAAAAAAATAGAACGTCCCTACCTCCAACTGCCTCCCTAGGTGGCCATTAGTGCAACTTCAAGTGGTTAAAGTCAAAGATTTTGAAATACTCATTTTCACTCAAACCAATGACTAGATTTAGGCCTTCATTATCGGTTTAAACAAAGTTAGGCAATGTTTGGTCATTTGGATTTTTAACCAGATTAGAATTGAATAGAACATGATATATCTAGAGATTTTTCTATATTCAATTTATTGTTTAGTGATCACAATAATAAAATCAAATATATTCACATTATCATGTACATTATTTGGTATAAACAACATATCAGATAAATAAACTTAAAAGTTCACGAATGGATAAAGTAAAATTTTATCGAGACACTCTTGCTTACTTTAATTTTTTTGCTTATTTTATTTTATTTTTCCTCTCTTATTTATTAATTTCTTATTAATTTATTTTTCCCCCTTTCATCATTCTTTAATAAAAATTTATTAAATAGTAAACTGTACTAATATACGTAAGATAATTAAATTACCTAAAATATGTAATAAATACAAATATATACATTTATATAATATATCGAATTTATATTATAAGATTAAATTAAATTCGAATATATATAAATAAAATAAGGTTAAATTTAATAAAAAAACTAATTTTCCATCTTTTGCTATTTTGAAT
Source organism: Corymbia maculata (assembly GCA_014182735.1). Taxonomy (NCBI): domain Eukaryota; kingdom Viridiplantae; phylum Streptophyta; class Magnoliopsida; order Myrtales; family Myrtaceae; genus Corymbia; species Corymbia maculata. The sequence continues at coordinate 29,335,637 of CM024689.1, forward strand.
TTCTTATATTAAAATTCAAATATTTTTTATATTGAAATATATTTTTAATTTTATTAATTTAAGAAGTTTTTTATTCAAGGAAAATAATATTCTTATTATGGATATTAGAAATTCTATCCACCTTTATTCAATCTCTTCCAAAGTGGGATATGATAAAGAATTTTATCTTAATTGCTAAATGCACTGTTAGATCCTTAGCATCATATATACTTTACATATTGAAATAACCAAAAGGAGTGGGAGCTTGTTGTCAAGTTAACTGATTTTTAGATGCTCCTAGGCTGGGAAAATTATCTAAAAAGTTCTAAATTAATTGTACATTTGCTAATTTAGTCATAACCCTTTTAATTTTTCCAATTGAGTCCTAAATATTTTCACACACATATATATTTCAAACATCTTCCACATTTAGATAAGAGTATTACCCCATCTTACTCCTTAGAGAGAATTGTATATGAAAGTAATCAATATTTCAAGGGATGGCACAAGAGTTAGATTTTTGGCTTTATGTCACTGTAAATGGATAATGTTTAGGAAAGCGATGGAACTTTTTTCAGCCAAAAAAATTTAAGCATTCTAATTCCACAAAATTTGCAAAAGCTATTTCCTTATCTATATAGTACCGAAAAGTGTTTCATTAATGTTTTAGATTGCTATAATCCTATAAAGTGCTGTTATTTCTTGTATATTGAGTTTATCTTTAAATTTTGAGAACAATAATTTTGAATGTACTTCTTTTAAATATATCTAATTGAGTTAGGATTCCTCTTTGCCTTAGTAACACGATGGGTAGTGGTTTTCGGGGGGAGAAGACGGGTCGACGTCGTGCGGAAAATTCTATGAACAGGCGAAAGTGACAATGAAAAGAAGACGCGTCCATTGAGACCCACCAATGCTTTAGCTTGCCTTTGTGTCATCGGCAATGCTTTAGTCGAAAGTGGCCCTCCGGGTAAAAAAAAAAAAAACACACAAGAAGGCATTTCGGTGAATTTATCTATTCACTTGCTTTTGTGTTGTCGGCAATGCTTTAGTCGAAAGTAGTCCTCCAGGAAAAAAAGAAAAAAAAAAAAACACAAGAAGGCATTTCGGTGAATTTATCTATTCACTTGCTAAATGTTTAATTATGTTTTGGTTACGTCACTAAATGTGTCGATTTTGAGTTACTTGTTAACATTACCCGTCAATAAACTAGTCTTATTTGTCAAACTTCAAATGATGGAGAGCGCGTGTTATTGAGTACAAGTGCACACCCTTTTCAACATAACTAAAAAAAAAAAAACACAAATATTGCTGGCAATTATGATAAAAAGTGCCATTAAGTATAATCTGCGAAGCAAAAAGATGAAAGCATGCTATCTCACTAATTCTCATTTCATATTGACAAACAAAATTAAAATTGTGGTCTTGAATCATTTATCATATGCTGCTGGCCAAAAAAAAAAATCAATTTTCTAATGGTGGCCAGAAGAATCATTTATCAAGCAATTATCAAAATAATCAACCCATCGTTTCAATTACTTGTAGCATAAAGCCATTTCTTGAGATCCAACACGCCCAGTTACCATTATTGGGGTACGATATGTTAATATAATTATATACATATTTGGAAAAGTAAAATGATGAAGTTCGAGTCTTTTGTCACCTTGGCCACTCAAAGCCAAATACTTTTAAAGATAATGCATGAGTATGATGACTTAAATTCAGATTTTGAGGAAGAAAGAGAATTTGGATGTTCAGTTGCTGCTGCAATATAAAAGCTGATAATATTATGGTCTTGGTATTGAGGAATGAACACGTGATGTGAGTACTACAGTGGAAATATACCGGGAAAAGAAAAGAGAGAGAAAAAGAGGTCTTAGAATTTAGAGTAGAATTAAGAAAGTTTCTAAACTAAAAACCTAAGTTTGTGGGAGTCGAAAATATTGCATTCAGAATAATAGTGAATTAGCATTCTTCTCTTGGCAAAAAAAAAAAAAAGTGATGTGAGTACTATAGTGAAAAATAAACGAAAAAAATAAAGACAAAAAGATGGCTAGAATTTAGAGTAGAATTAACAATGTTAGTTCTTCTTCTTCTTTTTAAAATTTTTTTGGCGAGAGCAGATTGCTAGTTCACTATTATTCCGAATGCAATGTCTTCGACTACCAGAAACTTATATTTTTAGCCTAAGTATATGCATTATCTAAAATCGAGAAAAATGACCGAGCTTATACTATCAAATCGAGTGAATAAATTTTATTCCTCAAAGCTTTTTTGGTGAATAAAAATATTATTTCCCTTTTCATAAAAACATAGTGCTTTTTGTTCTTCTCCTTGCTTCTTGTACTCAATTCTTTTGAATGTACTAATACATAATCTTTATAATCAATAATAAGGTTCCTATCTAGTATTACCAGCAAAAGTGCATGTATGCATGCAAACACTTAATAATGAACAGATGTTTTACAATTCCCTTATTACAGAAATATATATAATTATTAATGACACTGGAAAGAGATTACTAGTTCAATATGAAGATATCTTACACATGAATATGTGGAAAGACAAAATTATTTCAAGATTCGAACTTTTCTTGTAAAATTACTTATAACTTATAAGATCCAAAAGATTCAAACTTTAATTTTATAATTGTGATAGATAAAGTATAATTATTAATTATGAATTTGTTCACTGATAGGAATATCTACAAAAATAAAGATTGAATATAATTTGGGGAAGAAAATAATTAGGATTCATAAAAGTATATATACTATTCTTTAGAGAGAGAAATAGTTTTAGATCTCCATAGCTATTTTAAAAACATAACTTATTAGATGAATGCGTAATTTAGTATTTAAATATTCGAACATAAAGTGCTACACCTCCTTGTAAGTACTATGTTGAAAAAAAAAAGGCGAACTTAAAAAGGAAAAATACTATGTTTACTAAGATCAGTTTACCAAAGGGGTGTTGCTAGTGCGATGTTTCATTATCCTCAATTACTCATGCCAGAAATCAGGTCATCTACACATGCCGAGTCATAAACATGGCATTTTTCTTTTTATTATTCAATGGGATTACCTAATATGCAAAAGCAACTTCTTCCGAACAAAATTCAATAAAATAAAATAAAATAAAATTGCCCGTTGTTGGGCTAAGTTTGTGTGCGTCAGATCAGCTAGACCCATGAGTATTAAGTAAAGCCCGTTGTTTTCTAGTGTGTCTATTTGTAAGAGTGCTTCTTCCTAGTCTAAAGGACACTCGAAAGCTATTAATAAGTCGTGCAAATAAAAGTTGATCAGTTAGTATAAATTGATAAATTGAAAATTATAGAGAAATTTGTCATTTCATATAAGTGTCGTTGAGTTACCCACAATTACCTAAAAATAAAAATCATCCAACAATTTTTTTTATTGATAGTTTTTCTAACACTTGCCAACTAGGCTAGCATGAGTTGTTGTCATGTAACTATGTCATGTCAATTTTTGGTCTAATTTAAACATAATACGTTTATTAGAAGGATCACAGGACATGAGATGTTGAAAATTTTACAATGAAAGTCCTTATGTAAATGTGTAAAAAAAATTTAAGCATCCACAACATGTTTAAATGTATCTAAATGAGTTACTTGGATATGGATAACATGTCGATCTATTTAACTAAATGTGTCTTAGCACGTGATAAATGGTTTAAAGGATCATCCCACAAACGACACATCTATTATATGAAACCCATTTTTTATGAGGGAGTAAACGCGGTTCTTATAAGAGTCATGGCACGTTCGGTCTCCGGAATTGGTTCATTGTTTTAAGCAGCGTGATTGATTATTTTGGCCACCTATCCTATTCACACTAACGACAAAATCAAACATTCATTTTTGTAAAAATAAAAGAATTAAGTAAGTAAGTAAAAAAGAGTAACAAATAAGAAAATAATTAAAATACCAATCCCATCAGACCGGCCCAACACTCTCCAGCCCATTCATAAAACCCGACCGCTTCAGCGACATTGGGATCGGCCCGTCAAGCTCACCACATCGCCAAGCACAGCCCAGACCATTAGATTGCCCCAACCCATCCCGCGAAGCAGGACCTCCGCCCATCAGCCCGGTCCACTAAGCCATAGACGAACGTCGTACACGCGCGTATAGGGAAGCAGAGCATGGACGCTCAGGGGCACACCACCACCAGAAACTTCTCCACCTTGATTCCCACTCAATCGCACCACCTCCATCCAACCACTGATAGCCGTCGTATATTCTCCATCTCCGCAACAAAGGTACATACACGTAGAAAACAGAGCATACTAAGAGATACAGAGAGTTGAGCAAAATCCTCTCCGTTCACAGACTAATTCACTTTCATTCAACTCCTCCACCTCCAGTCCATTCATGACAGTCATCCCCGTCGCCGTTCATTACTATCACATGCTCTATTCGCTTGCCCTGTTTCCGAGTTGACGTGCCCGAAGTACCCTGAACTCGTTTGTCCTACCATCTCCGGCTCCGATTTTTGACGCCGTTGTTTCCGAGACCTTCTATTACCGACTTAACAGCCGTTCGTGACCAGAACTCCTCCTCGTTAAGGTACTCCTCTTCTATGCTCTGTTTTGATTTCAACCGAGCATGTTTTTGTGCACGATTGTCTCTCGCCCAGTCTCAGATTCATGGATTCGCCTTTGTTAAGGCTTATCTGAGCTTCTCTGACCTTGACGTTCACCAATCGCTAGACGTTTTTGTTTGTTAATCGCCTTGCTCACTAAGATCGCCACCGGTTCGATAGTTTGCTTCAAGATTCCGAATTTGAAAATTTTATTTGGTCCAAGAGCTCAGGCGCAATTTTTTCCAGTCCTGAAAGTTTCTTTAGCTTGTGGCCCTGTTTGTTTAGTGTTTTGTTTACGCGAGAGTTGGGCAGTGATGCTTCAGTATTATCCCCCCATTCGTCACATTTTTCCCATATAATTTACGTGTTAATAATAATTAGTATTTCGTATATTTTAGATATACTTTTAAAAGACATAAGATTCTTAGGATATCTTTGAGATATGTGATGTATTGATAATCAATACATTATTCAATTTCTTAAATAAGTAGGGAAGATTAGTAACTCATGAAATTCCTATATATTGATTATAAAAATATAATGATTATTCATTTTGAGAAGATCAATTCGTGTTGCTCAATCTCTCCAAATTATTTAATAGTTTCGAAACCACTTTCTTATCAATCGGGGATTAAAATGGGCATCAAATTTCTCACATAAATAATCAAAATATGAGTTGTCATCACAAAATTTAATATATTTAAATGCCTCTGATGATAAAATCATTTCATTAGCATTAGATCACCGACGTTTTCATCATTTATGACATTAAATTATAGTATTTGCTAAAAATAGGATGTGCAATCAATCCAAATCGAAGAGGTAGAAAAAGTCATCATATGGCGAATGGCGGTTTCCGTGACTTGGTGGAATTATTGTATTCTAGAAGCGACATTGCCTATCCTATAAGCAATATAGAGGGGGCAAATATCACTTCAAGAAAAACGATCACACATCTCGCATCATGAGTTTCTACAGAAGACGTATGTCTGAGGGTGGAGCGGTAAAAAACAGCGGTGGAGTGGGCGCGGCGAACCCAAACCGATAAAATCTTAAATCACACACCAAACGCTGAAAGGAGGCGCAGCTCTCTTCGAAGCATCACCAGACCAGTACGTCCCCTACAATCGGGAGTGGCGACGGCGCCGGTGTCGATGACTGGATTTCTGACCAAAAACCCGCGAAGCTTGCTCGCTGACTGGCTCCGCCGGGGTCGTCGTGGAAGGTTGATTGAATCTTCAGTATGAGGAGTCCTCCCAGTCCGATGCTTCATCCAGTGGAGGGTACGGACGGGGTTCAGCACAAGTCACTGGTCCGGTGTATGGAACGTGCCACTTATCAAAAGCTTCTTCGGTCACAGTCACGCTGCTTGACATTGATATAGCAGCTCTAATGACGTAGTCGGCGAAGAGCTGCACAAGACGACACCTGTACCCAAGCGGAACAAACAAGGCAACGTAAAGAATCAATATAACGAAGAGGGCAGTGCATCCGACGATCAAGGCGACGACCGCAACCCAAGTGCGTTTGCTTATGGTCACATAGACCCCCGCCATGAAGGCCACAGACATTGCGGCAAGAGCTATGAGCAGCGGTAGCCTTGTCATTCCAAGGGCACGAAACACCGCATGTTCATCATTGATCTGCGTCCAAAGAAGGATCACAACTGCAATTATCGAGCTGTACATGGCAACGGAGTTGCAGATCATGAAGACGTCGTACATGGGCTTGTTCAATAATGTAGCGATTCCAGCATCTGGTTCAGAACTATTATATCCTCCAGGAACAGAAAAACCAGCAGCGAATGTCACACCAGCAATGAGCGTTGCCACGACCATACGGACTTCGGCACGGCTCTTTAGTGTGTCTATTTTTGGAGGCTCTCTCTGCGGGCCTAAGTCTTTTGGCCAACAAATTGCTTTGTCCTTGCTTTTGGGTGCCTTGGCAGATACTAAGATTGTCCTTGTTAACCTCTGGTTAGGGGAGTAATAGAAAACAGAGACCGTTATTATCCATGAAGATGGACTCACAATCAAAGATATAGGATTCAAAAACACGAAACCTTCTCAAGCGATACACAAACTTACAAATGCAACCTCTCTAAGCATATTTTAGAAACTCAATTCCACTTGGTAACTTCAGGGGGAGTTCAACGGGTCAAAATAAACTCTATTACCTTTCGTCTCTCCTAGAAAGGAAGTAGCCAAAACAACCGTGGAAAAACAAAAGTAGATAACTTGTCAATTTATTTTGCAGATATCATTACCTGGTGAAGTGGACCGTCGATTTCTTTCAGTTGCCCATCTACGATGTCAAGAGCCGTGGAGTTCTCGTGGTTTACATCCTCAAGATTGACTCTTTTGTCCCGAGTGAGAGAGAGTAGAACCTCGGGTTGCCATTGCTTTGTGGCTACATGTAGAGGCGTATTTCCATTATTGTCTTTCGCATTTATAAGCTTCTCAAGCTCGGGATCGCCAAGTATGTACTTCACAATGGAGGCCCTTCCGTGCTTTGCCGCAACATGAAGTATATTTTGCCATGTGCCATAAGTAAGCAACTCTGCTGGTTCTAACCAATTTGGCCAATGTTGACGCAGCAGCTTGATTGTTTCGAGATGGCCCATCTTACAAGCGACATGAATCGGAAGATAGCCCTCTCCATTGTGCTTGAAAGCGCTCGAAGCAAACTTTTTGACCAAGAATTTGACTCCATCGAGATAATTCTCGCATGCTGCTAGATGGAGGGGGGTACCTTCTCTGGCATATTTTAAATCAAATAGCTCTATCTTCCTCTCTGACATCTCTCTTAGCATATCTACATCGTTAGAGAGCAGAAAATGAAGTCATGCTCATGACAAAGGGTTTAGTAACTTTGCCCTCTATATATTATATTTTTCTTGAATATTTAACTGAATTCTAAACTTTTGGGGGATAATTTCAGTATAGACATTACATAATACTTCAAAGCATAGACACATTCATCTCCAAGTAGTAATTTACCATATGGGAGTAATCAGGGGCAACCATGACATGAGTCCCTTCCTGTTTTACTAAAGGTCCTTGGACAATAACATAAGCAGTGTAGTATCTACAATGGCTTACACTATGACCATCGACTGCCGAAGTATTAACGTGATGACAATCTTCAGGGGTAAGTGTTGCCAGGTTCCAAGTCCAAAATTTGTGGGGAATTCTTCTATAAGTGATGCAGGCTCTTGGAAAAGGTTGAACCATTTTAGGAGAAGAATAAAAAATGTGACGTTGGCTGCTTTATGAATAAGATTAATAGGTTCAACGATTTCATATGGATCCAAACTAGACACACATAAATGGTCTGGCTAATAAATTTACCCAAGTGCGAACCGTAAGTACAATTGCTGACCTATCTTTTGATGCATCACGGCTCCGAGAACCGGGGACATGCCTTCAATCCGGGACGAAAGGACTTCATTCCCATCCCCCGCTTGCAGCAAACGCGAGAGAATCTCCAACTTCCCCGTCTCAACTGCCAGGTACAATGGGCACTTTCGCTCCTCGTTAATCTTATTCACCGCTTTTGAGCCTCGATCCAGGAGCAGATTGGTCAACTCGAGGTTACCCTCCTTCACAGCCAGATGCAACGCCGTGTTCCCCGCGTCGTTCGGTTCGTCCCCAATACAGCCGAGGTTGAGGAGGAGCTCGGCCATGTGGATGCTGCCAGCTCTTGCCACGACGTGGAGTGGAGTGTCCCCTCTCTTGTTTTTCTGGGCGGCGAGCTGCGGGTCACGGATGACCTCGAGGAGGGCTTTGAGGATGTCAACATTCTCAGTACCTGCTACGAAGTGGAGCAACGAGTTCCCACAAGGGTCCTCTGTGCTGATAATGACGGCCAAAGAGGCCGACTCTACATCGGAATACCTTTCGAGGGCTTGGATGAACTCGTCCAAGTCGCCTTTTTTTGCGGCGGTGTATACAGGTCCAAGACACATGAAATCTACTTGGCGTTCAGGTCCGTTTACCGACTCGAGTGCTCTCAATCTCTCTATTCTCCGCTCCCATTCATGATCAACAATATTTATCACGAAATCGCGATTCATCTGTAGACTATGAAATTTGAATATGGTCTCCTCCAAAGTCAAGACTTTTGCGGGGTCTCTTGTCCAATATTAATTGCACAACCACAACTTGGAGATTTTTCCTTCTCTAGCTGTCAGTGCACACCGCGAGCAATTCTTCGAAAAACACATCCATCACACAATTAAGAAGATTTCAAAATTGAAACATTATGTATAGAGTATCAAATGGAAAGATCTTATAGCATTTTCTTCATTTATGTCGCGTACTATAATATGTGACAATGCACATACTCTTGATTTTGAATTATTTTACTGTAAAATGGTGGTGTGTTCCAATTTTGAAATTGAGAAAAAGGGTCAAATTCATATGATCGATTTTAATTCACAAAGTATTTTAGAAATTTAGATTCTCCGGTATTCTCTTTTATTTGGAAGATAAATCACGAAAGTCTAAAGAAAAATGCTGGGAATTTAATGACAATAATTAGATTAGATGTTCAATTATGGAACATTAGTTGTTTAGCAATCAAACATGAATGAATTGTTCATGCAAGACATTACCTTTGTGTCTGCACTTTGGCAATAAAATAAACAAAAAATTAGCATAACCTTTGAATGTACAAAAGTGCAGGTAGACAAAGGATTCTCGGTCATGGTCTCTGCTGATCTAGGGCATGATATGGGATGTAACTCGAAAGCAAAGACAAAGCATAGACCTTAATATCCGATCAACAGAAGGTATCCTTTTTCCTTTTTTGCCTCTGTTATGTATTTATTCTTATGTCTTGTTCTTGTAAATGCTTTTTGACATATGTAGATACACTTTTAAATTAGATGTATGTTTTGCCGCCGGGATTAGTTCCAATTATTTTAGAACTCTTATCCTTGGCAGAGCACAGAATGTGCGCTACACATATTTATGCAAATTGAAGGAAGAACCACAATGGCAAGGCTCGACAAAAGCACTTTTGGATGTAATCTAAAGCAACAGTACATCCATGCTTGAGGACATAAGAGTCCAGGGGCTGAGAAGAATTCGAGAAGGCGAGATGTAATGGTGAGTATTGCCACGAGTCACTAATTGAAATGAGAGGAAAACAAGGTTTCATAGCGCTTATTGCCATGTGAAGTGAAGCACAAAAAAGAAAGTTTGTGGTTGGCATAGAAAAGCAAACTTGATCTTGTGGATCATGGGACATATCTCGTACACGAGCCCTCATGCAATTTGCGTCGTATATTACAAGTGAGAGGAGCCTGACAAACTATTCATGTAACTGGCACAAGAATGAGAATCATAGACAAAATATTTGTTCCCCATAGAGCCTATGAATGGTAAGGTTTATATAGAAAGGGAAGGTTGGAAGAGAGGGTGAGATCTTCAAAGTGAGAAGATGAGATGAAAGAACCTGCTCCTTAGATGAGAAGTGACAGTCATTCATAAGATGATGAATAGTAAAAAGTGTTACATTGATGAACTGTATATGTGAACACTGTCAAGTTTAGGTCCTGCTCGTAATAATATTGTTCTCTTTGAACTGCATTGAGGCTTAACAATACAATCTAGACGAAGGGTGAATAG